>CM057451.1:1045340000-1046590000 GCA_016271365.2 Neoceratodus forsteri
TCCCACCTCTGTGGCTCCTCTCCAAGATCATTCACAAAATAAGGCACTCGACGGAAAGCTTTCATCTGATTGCTTCGGGGTGCCCCAGAAGGTGTTGGTTCTCAGATTTTGTGAACCTAGCTCAACATGCACTGTTTCACTTTCCTGTGTGGAGGGACTTTCTCTCCCAAGGTCCCATTCTGTATCCAAATCCAGGAGCAATGCAGCTCATGGTCTGACTCCTGAAAGGAGAAGACTCTTAAAACAGGGTATCTCTAAGAAGGTAGTGGACATCTTGATGGCTGTCAGAAAGAATTCCACATTGGCAGCTTATGTTAGCATATGGACCACTTTTTTGGCCTGGGCCAGATGAAAAGATATCCTGCCTTTTAAAGCCATGGTTCTACAGATTTTGGACTTTCTGCAGGATGGAGTGAAGAAAGGTTGGTCTTGAGCACCTTGAGAGGTCAGGTGTTGGCCCTTGGAGCCTCTTCGTGATCGTCCTTAGGGATTCACTAAAAATACCACCAACAGCTTAATCAGGTTCAAGGTCAGTTGGCATTCATCTGTATTCCCCTTCCCCAGGTCGTGCCTGAAAATAGGCAGGATTTGTCTAGTGCACTTACCCGGTCAACAACAACTAAATAAAATAAATAAATTAATTAATTAATTAATAGGGAGGTTTTTGTTTTCTGCGGGCAGTTAACAGGAGTCAACCTCTGTTCCAATCCCTTGTTCCTCCATGGGATTTGAATCTGGTTCTGAATGCTCTTTGTAAGGAGCCTTTCAAACTGCTTTCATTGGTACCATTGGACATGCTGTCTTACAAGGTGTGTTTTTAGTTGCTATGTGCTCAGCCAGAAGGATTGGTGAGCTGCAGGTTTTGTCCCACATAGAACCTTACCTCATCATGCATAAGGACAATGTACTGCTCAGAACAGTTCTGTTTTATCATTCTGAAGGTCCCCACGGCCTTCTATGTGAACCAGAAAATGTGTCTTCCATCTTGCTGACTGAAACCTACTCACCCAAAGGAGGAGTTGAACAAATTAGATTTGTGATGGGCTGTTAGGATATACCATAGACAGACTGATGAGTTCTGGAAATTGGAAAGGTTGTCCATTCTTTTCAGAGTGGTCAAGAAGGAGCAAGAAGCCTCCAAGGTCACCATTTGCTAGGTGGGTGAAGGCATGCATTGCCAAGGCTTATGTCACAGAAAAGAAGAGACCTCTGGCTCTCATCAAGGCTAATTCCACCAGGGCTATGGCCACTTCCTGGGTGAGAAAGGTGAGACATCTGTCTTAAAATTGGGCAAGACAGCTACATGGTCCTCCATCTACAGATTCACCAAGCACTACAGAAGGGATGTTCAAAGTTCTACTGATGTAGCCTTTGGTTGCAGAGTTTTACAGGCAGCAATTAGCAGGTAAATTCCTTTCCTGTACGTGGTTGATGTATGGGACAATATTCTCCCACACCTTGTTTTTCATGGGTACTGTTTCAAAGATCCTATCAGTATTGAATCCCATTGACAATATGGAGCTCTACAGAAAGAAGAAATTTCTTCATACTTACTGGAATGTTGTTTTCTGCTCCTACATTGTCAACAGAGCTCTCTTGGAGCCTTGGTTCTGCAGAAGAATATTGTCCGGTATGCCAGCACTGAGATTTTCATTGTTTTGCTATGAAACTCTGATAGTAAGTTTGTCTGGACATCCCTCTATAGTTTACCTGCAGCACTTGTATTGATATAAATATATATATTATAGCACAACTATAGTTAGGGTTGAATAACATGTTTAATAATAAACCTCTGATTGTGCAATTTAATAACTTTGCAACCAATAAATGTATTTGCACAAAATTTGGTATGCGCTATCCCGTGTTATTGATGTCTTGATATGACAAGTTTTGCTCCTGTCAGATGTATGGATTCTGAGATCTGGATGGTGCAAAGATCTTAAAAGTCGCCATTTTTGCAGTTTTTTTCCTCATCATCTTGCGTCCAGATGGTGTGGAATTTTGGTCTTACTTTTTAGTGGTAGAAATAACTTGGGTAACAGAACTGCTATGCATTTGTTTTGTGAAAAAATATTAAGCTGTTGCAAAGTTATTCCATTTTTAAATTCTCATTGTTTTCAATGGGAAGGTAACTTTCCAGGATAGAGAGAAACTTCAACAAAGGATTTGGTCTCATTAAAAAGGATTATTTTTCTTAATGGGCCAACACCTTTTTTGCCGAAAAAAAATCCTTTTTCATGAGTCGTTATCTTGTTTTTTCTTTTCACAAACTAGAAAGCATGGAAAATACATAAAACTGTTCTCACTTTAAAAATCAAACACCAAAACCTAGCTAAACAGGCCCCATTTAGCTAGATTCTGATGTTTGTTTTTCAAAATTAGGGCCAGAAATACTTTGTCTACCACCCAAAATCCTGGGAACCCAGCTTAGCGAGAGGAGCCTTCTCCCATGTTCTCTGTATGAGAACAGTGGATTTTCTTGACTTCTGCAGCTGCAGTTGAACTTCTGCTGCCAGTTGCAATGTGAGATGTCAGCCACTCTGCCATTACCCTGGTGTTTGGTGGCACAACCCCCTCCCCCCACACACTGTCCTCCCTGGTGTCCAGTGGCACCTTCCATCCTCCAGTCACTGTCTCCATGATTTAAAAAATTATCCTTGGTGTCTAGTGGTACCTCCATCCTCCAATTGCCATCCCTATGGTTTACAAAGAATCCCTGGTGTCTAGTGGCCCCCCACACCTTCTGATCTCTGTCCCCATGGTTTGACCAATAATCCCTGGTCTCTATTGGCACCACCCTCTCTCTGATCACCATCCCCATGGTTTGAAAATTAATCCAAGGTGTCTAGTGACACCCCCCACCTTTTGATCGTCATCACCATGGTTTGACAAATAATCAAAAAAAGGTCCCTTGCTGATCAGAGAGTTTCACCCCAAATTTTCAACATGGCCTTTTGGGTACCCAACCTCATGAACAGTAGGAGTGCCATTACACAACTCCCTCTTAAAAGGTAATTTCATGGGTGCTTAGTGAATTCACCTTTTGGGTGGGATTTGGAATTTTCTTTGCCCTTCTTCATGAAGTGGGGTCATAAGAAAGCTATGTTGAAAATTTGGGGTCAAAATACGAAAAAATTGCAAAGTTATGACTATTTGTTGCAATTTTGCTTTGCACGTTTGTAATTTTGGAAATGTTAACTATTTTGACCCCAGATTTTCAACATAGCCTTCTTATTACTCCACCCTTTTATGTCACAGCTCTCATTTTTCAAATTCTGGCCAAAATGTGCTTTTGCACCTGTGGCACAGAATGGCATTGCAGTTACGTAGAAATATGGTTTGGCAGGGATTTGAAAAATTTATCTACTGGGTAATGTGGTGGGAGAATGAGATGGCTATACTGATAACTTGGTCACTGTTGTCCTATGCTCTCCAACCTGGTTTGGGAGGGTGGGGTGTTAGGAAAACCCTAATGCTTTATTTCCCAAGTTTTATCACTTTGACCCTAACTGGAGCTTTAACAAATCTATTTGCAATTTATATCTATGTATATATAAGGGATATGCAGGGGGGAGCTGTGTGACATATGATTTATGCACACGAGTGCTGTTTGACCTTGGGTAACCTCACGAGTGGCGTGAGCCACGAGTGAGGTGGCCAAGGCAAACAACACAAGTCTGCATAAATCATATATCACACAGGTCCCCCCTGCATATTTCATTTATGCAATAGGGAAAGACCTTGTGTATATGTGTCATTTATAAAGAAACCTTTTTAAAATAAAGAAATATGAAAGTGTGGGTTTATTTTGTGATTTGCCAGGTTGATGCGCTGTCATCTGTGGTTTGTTAGATCTGATTGGGTGAAAGTATGTTGTAACATTTTTTTACAGAGAAAAATGGCGGCTGAGTTTAGCGAGCACTCGTTGAAAGAATACTGGAAAAGTTTAACTGACTTTTGTGAGTGCTTGTCAAAAGAATATGGCAGTAGCAGTGGCTGTTGTGAAGTATTTTTCTTTTTTTTAAGTTTTTTTTTTATGAAACATTGGAATTTGGAGTGGAGCGAGTGGCATCGGAATGAACATTAGACAGAGGTACATGATCTACAGAGGCAATGTGAGCAAGCGCATGAAGTAGAAAGAAAAAGAAAAGCAGAGCGGTTTCAGATATGGACATTTTTTTTTCAGGTTAGCAGTCTTGTTTGTAGGTCATTGATGGAGGGGTGAGATTAGTTAAAAAAAACCCTGTGGTTTGCTTGTTGACAAATTCTTTAGGAAGTCGGGGGCTGAGGCAGTTCAGGATGCGGTTCTTTAGGAAGTCGGGGCTGAGGCCATTCGGGACGTGGTTGGGAAGGGCATAGATGCAGAGGACTGCGAGTGAGAAATACTGCTTCCTTGCTTATGTTTTTTGGTGTGAGGACTGTTTAGAGGGATGATGCTTTGAAGAGATTACAAAAAAAACTGTTTTTTAAAAGGAGTGTATTATTGTGGATGGGGCATGATGTGTACTGCAGATACCAGTAGAGAGAGTGTGTGTGTCTCTGTCAGAAAGTGAAAGTGTGTCAAAGTAGGAAGTAGTCTGGCACTGTGTGTATAAATGGTCACTGTGTGTATAAATTTATTTATACATGCAGTGACTCAGATAAATGCATTTATCACACTGAAAATATGTCCACTCCTATTGCATAAATATATATATATATATATATATATATATATGTACTATATATATATATATATATATATATATATTGACACAGTAGTGCCACTATAGTTAGGGTTGAGTACCCCATTTAAGGTTAAAGTGTGACATTTTGCATCTTTATAACTTTGCCACCATAAGATGGATGTGCCTGAAATTTGTTAGGCTTGGAGTGGTACCATAGCTCTCTGGATCTGCCAAGATTCGTAACAGTCGGATATACAGTTGCAGAGTTATAAAGTGACATTCCATACCACATTTACACTTTTTTGCTCATTCTTTGCTCACACCTGTCGGTCGCACGGTTTGTGTGACTTGTCCAAAAACTTCAGGAAACATGTGGCAGGGGTCCCCGGTGTACCTTTCAAAGATTTCTAAAAAATATTAAACAGTTCAAAAGTTATTCAAAAGACAATTTTCCCATTACAGTCAAAGGGAAAAGTTAACAAGATGTGCAACAGTGTTGCAAATGCAGTTTTTAGTGTCGCAAGTAACCCCTGTAGTGTTGTGAGACAGCCATTTTTTTTTTCAGTTAGTGGTCACAGGAATGCTTGCCATGTACATTTGGGACCCTCTAGGGACACAATTATTTTTGTGTTCATGTAATCAGACCCTGAGGATGCTAGCCATGTCTATTTTGGGGGGGGGTTAAACACCCCAGAAATATGTTTTTGAAATTTTTGTAAAAAGTAGTGTCGTAAAGTAGTATCACACTCACGACACTTTCGTGATTTCATTTGCGAAAGTGTAGTGATTTGTGACACTATTTTGTGACACTATTCCCAAAATAACAGGAATTCTTTGCCACCTTGCTGCAAAACAACGGTTTGATCTTTTGGGCTGAAATTTTAAGGGAAGAAAGCCAACATCCCACAGATGTGCCTTTTGGTGGTTTATCGACCAAATATTGTATGGATGGAACATTGCGGTGCTCCAAAGTTGACACTTTTTCCCATAGACTAACACTGCGGCATCTGCCGTGCATTTCAGGGCCTGTATCTCAGAAACGCTTCGAGATACGGACTTTTCATCAGAAAAATCCTTAGTCCCCCACTAGGGGCCTAAGCACAAAGCTAGCCAGAAAAGTCATAAATGATATGAAATTTACATTTTTTTTCTACGTTGTATGAGTTCCTGAGATATAAGCAGTTTAATAAGCCTGTGGATGTATTATTCTTGGACTTCAGCAAGGCATTTGACTCTGTCCCCCACAATGGTCTGGTGGAGAAACTGATGGGGTTAGGAATAGGCCCTTTGATGGTCAGATGGATAAAAAACTGGCTAGCTGGACGCACTCAGAGAGTAGTGGTCTGTGGGGAGCTCTCAATCCCTAGAGAGGTTGGTAGTGGGGTACCACAGGGCTCGGTCCTGGGTCCGATCCTGTTTAATGCATACATATCAGACATCAGGGAGGGTATAGGGTGTGAAATGAGTCTCTTCATGGATGACTCCAAGATGGGAGCAGTAGTTGAGGGAGAAGAGGGGAGGGTAGCCCTGCAAGGGACCTGGACACCCTGGAAGCTGGGCTCACACATGGAAATTAATTTCAATATCACCAAGTGCAAGGTGTTGCATCTTGGTGGGAAACCCTAAACACAGGTACACCCTGGGAGGGGGCTGGAGGCCTCGATAGGGAAAAGACCTAGGAGTCATGGTGGATACATGTATGAATAACTCTGAGCAGTGCAGGAGAGCAGCTAGCAAAGGCAAACAGGGATGTTGGGGTGCATTGTGAGGGGATCACCTCTAGGAGCAAGGAAGTGATTCTGCCTTTGTACAATGGACTGGTTAGACCACACCTTGAGTACTGTGTACAGTACTGGAGACCACATTTGAAGAGGGACATACAGCTCCTGGAGAGGGTTACAGAGGAGGGCAACAAAGATGATCACGAGGGCTAGGGGTTTGACTTATGAGGACAGACTTGAGGAGCTCTGCCTGTTTTCATTGGAGGAGAGGAGACAGGGGACATGATTGAGGTCTTCAAGTACCTCAAGGAATAAATAGGGTAAACATGGAGGGGATCTTTAGGCTAAAAGCAGGGAGGTATCACCAGAGGGCATGGCTTGAAGTTGGAAGGTGGAAGGGTGAGGGGAAAAGGAGGAGGTTTTCACCGAGAGGGTGGTGGACCCTTGGAATGCACTGCCTGGTGAGCTGGTTCAGAGATCCACAGTGGAGGCTTCAAGAGAGGGTGGGACAGACACAGAAAGTGGATGTATCAGATGATGGCCTGTCCCGAGGGGGTGGGGATGGATGATAGGGGTTTCTAGAGAACAAGGGATGGGAGGATCTCGGCACTCAATTAACGATCTAGGTTCGAGCAGACTCGATAGACCGTAAGGCCTAATCTGCTGGCAAATAGTATGTTAGTATGTTAGTAATATTCCTCATTTTCTGCTCTGAGGCCCATTATTATGCATACATTCTTTGTATTCACTGGCTGGGATATTCAGAACTGCACCAGAGGCAGGCACAAGAGGGGCACAGTGCAAGTACAGTGGGCCATGGCACAACGGGTGCGATATTTAAAGGTTGCGCTCGACAGGATGTCCCTGCACAATGTGGCTGAATATCACATGGATGCGCCATAGCGCAACCAGGGATACGCAGTGGAGCAAGCCAAGTAGCACAATAGCAGTGGCCATCAGTGTGTAAGGTGCAGAGGAGCATGCTCCAGGACTCACATGGAAAGGCAACAGGCACAGCAGGCAGCAAGCCACAGGGGTCAGAGGCCACACCAACAGGGCACACAGTGTGCCAGCTGACAGGCATGGTAGACACACATGGGCACACCACCCAGTGAGCATGTGGAGGCAGTAGGCCGCTGACCACACACACACCACAGTGGGTCACAGTGGCAGGGTGGCAACTATGGCCCCTGATGGATAGCCCCTGGCAACACCAACAGGGAGGCTGGGAACATGTCACCCACACCACAACCGGCAACACACAGGAAAACAGCACACAAGGCACACACCACATGACCTGGAAGGACAGGCCACGGCCACTCCACCCAAACCATGGTGGAACACCACTGGGTATAACCCCCCATCCACCCCAGATGTACCACACAGCAGTCAGGCACACCACTGCAGCATGGTTCCACATGCCAGCTGCAAAGCAGACACAGGCACAGATGGGTTACCAAAAATAATGTATTGTAAGAGGTAAAACAAAACTATATACACATATACAAGGTTCAGGGAAAGGAGGGACCACCCACATACAGGTAGGCCAGGGAAGGGAGGCATGGGGCAGCGGCAAAGGTAAGAGAATGTGACAAGGGAAAGCAAAGGAGGTTGCTCAGGGAAGGGGTGTGCAAACTGGCAGATGGGCCCTAAGGCTGTCCTTGCCCCACTGTAGGCTATTGTGGGTGTTGGCATCATCATCTGTGCATGAGAATGCCAGCTGCTGCACCACCTGCAGCATGGCGGTCAATACCCACAGGATCTGCCGGAGAAGGTGAGCATGGACATTTCTGGTCCTGACACCTAGGACAAAGGAGTGAACACCGTATGAGTGCATGTCCAGAACACTGCAGTCCACCCACCATGTGCAGCGGGCATTGGTGACATGTGCCCCTGGGCTGGCATTCCACCACCTGCAGTGAGTGTACCCACATGAGCTGCCCACCCAGGGACCCATAGCCATGCAGAACACTGCACTCCAACACCGCCCATGTGCAGCACACCACTGCCAAGGCAGGCAGGTGACATGGCCATGCAGGTGGTTGACAGTGGCACAGCTGGGACCTGGGTGCCCCCACAGCCCACCTGCAGCAGCCACCCACATATGTGATAGCCACATTGTGGTGCAGAGGACACTGCAGGCAGTGCACAGCTGGAGGGGGCCATGCGCACAGAAGGCCGTGTCCCACCCCCGTCTCCGCTGCCCGCCCTGCACAACATAGAAGCATGTAAATATGCCTACCCACATGCTGAGGTGCACCCTGAGTCTGTCCAGCAGCCACGCCCATGCAGTCTGCAACTGGTGCACTGCCCCCTGCAGTGGCCCATCCTGGTCTGGCTGCAGCACCAGTGAGGTGGGCCTGCCTCCGATCTTCAGGGCCAACGAAGACAGTATGGAAAAAGATACATCAGTACCAGACTACACCACAGGCCTCCCCTAGCACAGTGGCATGGTGGCACAGGGCAGCCACAGTGTACCACCACTCCCAATGAGGTGTGCAGCCCCAGTCACCCCCCACAGCATGGCGTTCCAATGGCACCACCCCATGGACTACTGGAAGGGAATGAGCACAAGTGCTGTGCACTTATCTTGCCGTGGCACGGCGCCCCTCTGGACGAGTACCTGTAACGTCCGCAGATGCTCCAGGTCTCTCCACTGCAGGTCCCTGTAGCGGTACCTGCACTGCTCCCCAGCCCAGTTCTGCATGCACCTGTGGCCTCCTCAAGACCATCTGCCACCTCCTGCCACACATCAGTCCGAGGCCTGTTGAGGGGCATCTGTCCAAACAAGGTGCCAGCATGTGGCTCCACTATGGCCATGAGGTTGACTAACTCTACCTGTGTCCAGTTAGGGGCTCTTGGTGCTGGATAGTGCGGCATGTTTTCAGCTTGCTCGGCAAAGTAAAATGGTGCCCAGCAGCCCACGTGCTACATGTGCTGGGGATGTGCACCATGCACTGCGATGCGCTGCCACCACCTACCACACAGGCACAGAGATGCACGACTCATGCAACGCAGTGCTGCCACATGTCTTAGGGTGCCTACAAGGGCAAAGGATGCCCGTGGGGTCAAGGGTTGTGCCACTTACCCTGCACCACAGCTCCAATGGGCAGTGCAGGCAAGCTGTGCTGTAGGGCCATCAGGGTGACACAGTACAAGGCCCCATTGCGCAGGGGTGCAATGGTACCCATAGTGCAGGGGTGCTATCTGCTGCCTGGCACCTGGGCATCATAGGCCATATAGCACATGAGCACCGCAAGTGCAATAGCGGATGGGTGCTGTACTGCCGATCGCGCACATTGCATATGCAGCACCACTGGCATGCATGATGGGGGCACATGCATGCATGTGGCATGGGCTGTTGTGTACGTCACAATATTGCACCCTGAGTTGTGCATGGGCATCTCCATTGCGCAATGAACAACCATGTGATATTCAGCTACTATATGCAAATCAACTAATTAGCCTATCCGGAGCGCATCAGCTGCATTTGCATGTCATTACAGTTGCGCAACCTCGTTTGCATGCGACGCACTATAAAGGTGCCAGGGGAATGCACAGGGTATGGACCGGTATTGCATCCCTTAGAGGTAAGATACATGCTGCGGGGCTGGCTGAACAGTGGAATGGGATGGTGAGGGGGGAATTACCAGGCCATACTAACACGTCTATCTCCACAGGAAGAAGCATGTCCAAACTAGAGGAGAATGAGGTTGCGTGCAGGCCCAACTTCATCAGTATGGAGTCAGACACCCTATTCCAGGTGTACATGGACCAGGAGCCACTCCTGAGTGGCTCCACAGGCACCTCACAGGCCTGGGCAATAGCATGGGAAGGTGTGGTCTGTGCTGTGAACCAGCAGGGTAGCCACCAATGGTCTGTGCAGGAGTGCAAAAAGAAGGTCGGCACAGAACGGAGGCAGATCAAGAAGAAGGTGGCAGCTATCCGGGCAATGTGTGCCACCACAGTCAGGGGTCAGCATTCCATACCCTGCCTTACACTGCAGGAGGAGCGGGTGGCAGCCACCATGCAGCAAAGTGTGGTCGAGGGCATGCCCGGCAGAGGATTCCAGACAGGTGGCAGCCCATCACTGCACAGTAGGCTTGGCTGTGATGGAGACATGGGGGCAGGGGGGCTGGGGACAGGGGTGGGTGACAGCAACATTGATGTGACTGTGTTCCCTTTCAGCTCCTGATGACCTGCATGCAGCAGCAGGGGGGGGTGTCCACTGCTGGGGTGGTCCTGGAACCGGAGGACCATCCATCCAACTCCACCAGACACCATGGTCCGGATCGACTGCAGGGAAGCACCACTGTCCATCCAGATGCCAGTGGCATGGATGCGGATGAGGCCCTGGCTGCATTTCAGTGTGACGCCAGGCATGGTGTCCTGTGTGCTGAGACACAGATTGGGGTGGGGTCCAGTTCTGATGACGATGAGACCTTCATCCTGGACAGCGATGTTTTGGCCAAAGGGGAGACACAAATGCCACACTCACACCATGGCAGCACAGACGGTGACCCAGTGGTTGTTGCATGCACACTGGCCACTGTGGCCAACGTAGCTGGGGCTGCCAGTAGTGTAGCAATGGCTGGCAATGGTGGCGGGGGTGCAAGTGGAAGTGCAGCCACACTGGTGTTACCCTGGGCACAGCAGCCAGCGGGGCAGCAGCAGCGGACATACGGCATTGAGGGGATGCCCAGGACTGGGCATGCCGTCGGTGCACCGCAAGACAACCAGCCCCAGAAGGGATCCACTGTGCAGTGCCCACCTTTGTGTGGTGTTGGGCCACAGGGTCGGGATACACCCATGGATTGACACAGTGTTCCTACGTCCCAGGGCACTGACCCCTTGGATGATCACACCCAGCTGCTCTGGGCCTCTGTTGAGCAGCATGTGCTGGTCATGGCAGGGGTGCATGCACTCCATGTGGAGCTGCACCAGGCAGCAGAGTGGCAGGACAGGGACTTCACCCTGCTCCTGGCTAAGAACACACAAATTTGGGTGGACACGGCAGTAGCCATGGATCGGCTGACCGCTGCAGTCATGGCCAGACTGGCACCACTGGCCTGCCTGGTGTGTGACCATCCACCGCTTACACCACACAGTGCATTCTCTACCCCTCTGTCCCAGGGTTGTGTGATCCTCATGGTGTCAACACTGGGGTCTGCTGTGGGCATTCCTAGCATGTCTGGTGTGGGCATGTTTGGGGGCCTGCAGACACCTGGAGGACCCGGTCATGGTCCCACAGTGTCACCCCTGGGGGACCATCTGTGACACTCCCTGTGGCCGACATGCAGCCTGTGTCCACTGTGCATTCTCCACGGAACTGTCCATGTGTCCGTGGTGGCCGTGCTACTGTGCGGCATCCCTGATCTGCTCACCTCCGCATCCACCGTATGCTGCTGCCCTGTGTGCACATTGGTGTGGCATGTGTGTGTGCATCCCATGGCTGTGGCATCCATGGGTGATGCCACACAAGGCCCATGTGCCCACCCACCTAGCTGCTGGCTACTGTGGCATGTGCATGATGATGCCAGCACAGTGCTGACTGCCACTGTGCAGCACCATTCAGAGACTGACACATGCCCGTGCCCGCCTCTGAGCGGGGGCATGATGGGTCCTGTGTGCATGTGCATGTGTGCAGGTGTGTGTGTGTGTGTGTGTGTGCATGTTGTGCAGGCCTATGCAGCATGCTGCAATGGTGTCTGTTCCCCACACCAGTCCACGCCCCTCTCCTACGGTCTTTGGCACGAGGCACGCCCATACCTGCCTGTCTGCTGTGCCCTAGACCTTCCATGTGGCCATGTTTACCTACCTGCATGCTCCATAATGCTCCTCAGTGATTGTGTCTCTGTACTGCTGCTGTCCCATCCTGGTCAGCCGGGGTTCCCTTCACCCGGATGGGGTGCTGCCCACCACCAGGCCCAGCGGCCACATCTTCCGCACTGCTGTCCCCCTCTTCGACTTTGACAGCTATCCCACAGTTGGTGGCCATGTTGTGTAGTATACAGCAGGGCAGGAATAGGCCACAGGCCTTTGAGGGACTATACTGTAGGGCACCACCAGACCTGTCCAGGCAATGGAACTGAGCCTTCAGCAGCCCAAACACCCGCTCGATGTTGTTTCATGTGCTGGCGTGTGCCTCATTGTATTGCTCCTGTGCTGGGGTCAACGGGTGCTGGTATGGGGTGAACAGTCATGGCCGGAGTGGGTAGCCACTGTCACCTTTGTGTAGAAATGACTGGTTAGCATGGTGGACTGAGTCAATGCACCCTCCCACCATCCTGGCCACACACCCTGGCACCCACACCCTGGCAACACCCACACCCTGCCCTACTACTCCCGACATACCGCATCCACAGCATACTCACTGACTAGGTGGCCAGTGGGGATAGTCCCACTCTCAAACCTCTGGCACAGTGCTAACTGGTGCCAGATGAAGGCATCATGTGCTCCTCCAGGGTGTATGGCACAGACATTAATTATGCACCCCCTGGCATCGCACACCACCTGGCAGTTGACACTAGGGTAGCCCTTCCTGTTTATGTAGGCTGCACCCTCTGGGCCAGGTGGTGCATGGATGCCAACATGGGTGCAGTCAATGGCCCCTAGGATGCCAGGCAACTGTGCCACCCTGTGGAACCCCTGTACATTTGCTGTATGCTCTGTCTGTGTGCTGGGGAAATGGATGTACTCCACAGCATGTGGCAGCAGTGTGCTGGGGAATTGTGTGAGGAGCTGTGACACGGCTGACTGGGTTATGCCTGTGGTGTTCCCTGTTGGTCTCTGGAAGGTACCCGTGGTGAACAGGCACATGACGGCCATGACCTTCGTCTCCACCAACAGGGCATGCTCAGTCTTGTGGGTGCCTGCATCTCCTCATTGCACAGCTCACAGAGCCACCTCAGAATTGTCTGGTTCAGGTGGTACTGGCCCACGAGCTCTGTATCACTATACTGTTCGAATGTGATGCAGGAACGGTACCACCTGTTCTGGGTGTATCACCGATGGGCCATTTCACAGCTGCGCTGGTCTGTGAGCTGCCTCCTCACACCCCTCATTACTGCCTCCATCTGGAATATGGCACTGGCCATGTCCTGGGTTGTATCTCCTCTCCCCTGGGCAGTTCTCTCCCCTGGCCCCCATGGCTGTGGGCTGCTGTCTGTGTCCCTGCACTGGGCACACCCCTGTTTGTGGCTGCCTGGCCTACAGTCTGTGGCCTCCACCTCCCACCTCTCTGTGCCCCTGTGCAGCTCCTCCTGTACTGGGTGTCACAGGCACTCACTGTGTGTTGTCTTGCACCCTATCTCACATCCACACACACACTCACTCAGTCGCACACACGCTCACAACCCCAGTCTCTGGCTGTTTCAGGCTCCCTGGTGCGCACTCTGTGCCTCTCCCAGCCTGCCTGTCACTCTGTTGCTCCCCTTGCTTGTTCAGGCTGTCCCCTCACTCTCCCTCTTTCTGGATCCCCTGTGGTGCAAGCCTTCTTCCGTGGCTTGCTCCCTCTTTTTATGTGCTCTGGTCTGCTCCGCGCAAGACCTTTTTGCTTCATGCTTGCGCCATTCACCTGCCGTTGAATATCACACTGTGCCACATATTCATGGCTATGCCCCCTGCACTTGCACATGCATTCATTACCATTGTGCATTGATGCATTGGAATCTGCACCATGCATTTGCTGCTGCTAAATATATCAATCTCCTGCACATTGGCGCACTTGCGCCAGCGCATCCCTGTTGCGCATTGTGCAACTGCTCTGAATATCCTGACCACTGTGTTTCTTTATGCAGCTGTTGGTGAAAAAGGTTTCATTGCTGTCACAGTTAGCATTCCCACTTCCGTTTCTGTAATCATTTGCATTAGCGTTCCCGTCTACGCCACTGTGTGTGTTACCCTTTGCATTTTTGTTTGTGCTTGCGTTTGCATTACTGTTACCATTTCTGTTTCCATTACTGTTTCTGTTTGCGTTTCATTTTGCATCACCATGTGCATTGCCATTTGCATTTGTGTACCCTCTTCTGTTTGCATTTCTTTTGGCGTCATCGTTGTTGTTACCGTTAGCATTTGCATTTCCTATTGTGGTACTGTGACCATGCTTGTTACCATTAGTGTTTCCTTATGCACTTGCACTTGTGTTTCTGTTTGTGTTACTGTTCCCGTGTATGCCACCTAGTGCGTTACTCTTTGCATTTTCATTTGCGCTTGTGTTTGTGTTACTGTTAACATTTGCATCCCCATTACTGTTTTTGTTTGTGTTTTGTTTTGCGTCACCGTGTGCATTACCATTTGTGTTTGCATGTGCACTTCTGTTTGCATTTGCATTTTCTTTGGCGTCATCGTTGCTGTTACCATTAGCATTTGCATTTCCTATTGCAGTACTGTGACCGTGCATGTTACCGTTAGCATATCTGTACCTGCTTGCGTTTCCATTTGCATTACCGTTCATGTCTACGCCACTGTGTGCATTACCCTTTGCGTTTTCTTTTGCACTTGCATTTGCATAACTGTTTACATTTGCATTTCCATTGCTGTTTTTGCTTGCATTTCGTTTTGCATCACCGTGTGCATTTCCATTTGCATTTGCGTACGTGCTTCCTTTTGCATTTGTGTTTCTGTTTGTGTTTCCTTTGGTGTTATCATTGCTGTAACCATAACTGCCTGCGTTTCCAATTATGTTACCATGCCCGTATGTGTTACAGTTGGCATTTCTGTACATGCTTGCGTTGGCGTTTCTGTTTTCATTAACATTTGTGCTTGTGTTTGTATTACTGTTTGCGTTATCGTTTATGTTTGAGTCACCATGTGCGTTAGCATTTGCACTTGCATTTGCGTTGCCATTACTTCACTATTTATAGTGCACATTCTCAAAAAGAACGGAAATTCATGGCAAAAAACTCAATTTAATGCATCAGTTGAGTTGTTCCCTAGCGACAAATGTGATGAAATTCAATGTTGGTTCCCACCCTCACACCCACCCACCTACCCCACCAACAGGCATCAGGGTGTGTATTGGGGTTGTCTGCTAAATCTCTCCCATTCTCCTATACTGCACTACCTCAGCTTGTTTGCACATGGGATGGGGTTGGAGTTAGACTACTGTCCCCAACGCACACCCTGATGCCTGTAGTGGGGGCAGGTGGGTGGGAGCAAGGGGTGGGAAAAATTAACATTGAATTTCCTCATTTTGTCACTGTAGAACAACCCTAACTGATGGCATTAAATGGAGTTTTTGCCATGAATATGAATATATATATATATATTTATATACACACACACACACACACGCACACATATATATGTATATATCTATATATATAGATATAGATATATATGTATATATATATATAAATATGGGATATATGATGGGCATGAGTATAATATGGAAAATATTTTCACTCCTTTAGAGTGACCTCTGAATATTCACGAGTAGCGAAGCCACTCGTGACTTTCCAGAGGTCACTGTACAGGAGTGAAAATATTTTCCATATCACACGAGTGCACTTCATGTATCTGATTTATACAATGGGGCCCCTATTGCTACAAAATTTACTGTTTGCACAGGTTTGTGCAGCTTGTGCAGTTTGCACAGGTTTTGTGCAGGTTTGCATGGGTGTGATAAATGTCAGTTCTTACATTTATCACACTCCGGTGATAATAACATGATTTATCACACTCATTTATCACTCACCCCCACTATATATATATATATATATATATATATATATATATATATTCATGGCAAATAACTCTATTTAATGTATCAGTTAGGGTTGTTCCACAGCAACAAAAGCAAGGAAATTCAGTGTTAGCGTTGCCAACCCTTGCACACCACGCCCACCCCGCCCCCACCAACAGGCATTAGGGAGTGCATTGGGGTCATCGGCGCTAACTCTCACCCCATTCCATGTGTAAATAAGCTGAGGTGGTGCAGTATAGGAGAATGGTGTGAGAGTTAGGACCAATGATCCCAATGCACACCCTGATGCTTGTTAGTGGGAGAGGGGTTGGCATCAGGTACAAGGGGTGGCAACCCTAACACTGAATTTCCTTACTTTTGTCACTGTGGAACAACCCTAACTGATGCATTAAACTGAGTTTTGTACCATGAATTTCTCTTCTTTTTGAGAATGTGCATTATAAATAGTGAATGGAATGTGGTGGTGGGGGGCCCCGTGCTCCCACCATGTGAATTTTTGTCACTTTGCTGCACAAAAACTGTATGACCGACTGAAATGAAAACTGGTAAATGAAGACATGTACCATACCACAACATGTATAATGAATGTTATTTGAATCTGTTCAACACTTGCGCAGCGTCACGCCAGGAAACTATGCAGGAGTGCCTGAAATAACATTTTTGCCACTTCACTACATAAGAAGCATATATCCAATGGAACCAAAAATTGTTAAAAGAAGACATGTACCATAGCACACCATGTGTCCAGAATTGTGTGTACATCCGTTCAACGGTCATACAGCACCATGAGCAAACAACATAACATTCACAATTCAGCAACCGTATGAGCTGGTAACCCAAAAATTGCCACAGTCAAAGATGTATTGTAAATCTTTGTATATTTCAAATGACAGGTAAATCAGAAACACAGTTCAGAAGTTATTGAAGCATAATGAACCACATTTTCACTTGTTGGAGTGGCATAATTCCACCCCTGTTAATGTTTTTCACACCAAACCACTGCAAGGCACCTCTGTACCAATAGGGCTACCTACACTATTAATTTCAAGCCAATTGCACCATGCAGAATGCTATACACAAAATATTAACTGTGTCATGTAGTATCTCCACAGTGAATATGTTTTCCAACATGTAAACAAAATTATTCACATCCCCAGGACATCCACTCAACACCCTCCAAATTTCATGTGAAAAGACCAAATCATTCCAGAGATATTTAATTTTTACATTTCTGCAACTTTAAGAAGTCTTTACACCACAAAATGGTGGCAATTGCATCCAAAAATGTGCTAGAATGGCAGACCTAGTGCCCAAAAAATCTGTAATTGTGAGGGAGCCCAACTTCAAATGGCAATAACTCTGGAACAGAACAACATTTTTTCACCAAATAAAAACTCACATGTTACTATGTGGTAAATTTCAGATCAATCAACCGTACACTGGCTGTGCTATGTGTCGCAAAAGACAGTGAAGAAAAATAGCAAAAACAATGTTTTGTTCTGCACCACACAAATGCAAAAACACAAACTGTAACATTAACGCAATGGTGATGGCAACAGTGAGTTAAAAGAAAATAGTAACGCTAATGGTAACACAAATGCAAGCACAAATGTTAACACACACAGTAACACAAATGGAAATGATAACACAAACAGTAAGAGAAATGCAAACACAAACATAAATGAAAACAGAAACGCAAACAGTTACAAAAACGGTAACAAAAATACAAACGGTACTAGAAACACAAACAGAAATGCAAACAGTAATGGCAGTGGTGATGCAGAAGGAAACAGTCATGCACTCAACACTGGAAATGCTACCGATAACACAAACACTAAGGCCAAAGAAAATGCAAATGGTAACAAACACGCAAACAGTCATGGTAATGCAACTGGAAAGGCAAACAGTTATGGTAACACCAATGATGACACCAAAGGAAAGAGTAATGCAAATGGAAACACAAATGCAAGCACGTATGCAAACAGTAATGGTAACACACACGATGATGCAAAAGTAAATGCAAACAAAAATGGTAACGGAAACGCAAACCATAACAGTAATGCAAATGCAAGCGCAAATGCAAACACAAAAGGTAATGCACATGGTGATGTAAACGTAAACGCTAATGCAAACAGTAATGGAAATGCAAGAGGAACCGCTAATGGTAACAGTAATGCAAATGCACACCCTTTGTTTCCCAAAAAGGTGCATTCAGAAGCACAGTGAATACAAAGAATGTATACATAATAATGGTCCTCAGAGCAGAAAATGAGCACTTGGAATACTAAATTCCTTTTACCTCAGGAACTGTACGACGTAGAAAAAAATTAAAAATCTTGTATTATTTATGACTTTCCAGGCTAGTTTTGCACTTAGCCCCATAGCGGGGGACTAAGTATTCTTCCGACGAAAAGTCTGTATCTCAAACCATTTTCAAGATACGGGCCCCGAAAGGCACAGCGGATGCCGTAATGTTAGCCTATGGGAAAAATTGTCAACTTTGGAGTGCTGTAACTTTTCAGCCCTCTAATATTTTGTCACCAAACCATGTAAAAACACATCTGAGGGATATTGTCTTTTCCCTCCAAATTTCAGCCCAAAAAAACCAAACAGTTCTTTTGCAGTAGGGTGGCAAAGATTCCCTATTGTTTCGGCCATAGTGTAGCAAAGTACTTTCACAAATCATGGCACTTTCGCAAATGAAATCACATAAGTGTCACATATGTGAAAGTACTTTGTGACACTACTTTTTACAAAAATTTCAAAAACATATTTCTGGGGTGTTTTACCCTAAAAAGATATGGCTAACATCCTCAGAGCTCGACTAGGTGAACACAAGAAGAAGATGCCCCTAGAGGGTCCCAAATTTAAATTCCAAGCATTTCTGTGACCACTAACTGAAAACAAGATGGTCGATTTGCGACACTACAAGGGTCATTTGCGAAAGCAAAAAGTGCATTTGTGACACTTTGGCACATTTTGTTAACTTTTCCCATTGACTGTAATGGAACATTGGTTTTTTGAATGACTTTTGAACTGTTTAATATGTTTTCACAAAATCTTTGAAAGGCATATTGGGGTCCCTGGCTGCATGTTCTCTGAAGGTTTTGGACCAGTCGCACAAACCATGCAACCTATAGGAGTGAGCAAAGATTGCACAAACATGCATAATTTGTGCATTTTTCAGTGCTCTATAGCTCTTCAACCATATATCCATCTGCAACAAACCTTGGCAAGTCCAGAGATCCAGTCTACAAGACTGCACATGCCAAATTTCAGGCAAATCTGTCATACAGTGGCAAAGTTATTAAGCTGCCAAATTTCAGATTTAACCTTAAATGGGGTAATCAACCCTAACTATAGTGGCACTACCGTGTCACTATGATATATATATTTATATACATATATAGGAAAAAAACTTTGTTAATGCATCAGTTAGGGTTCTTACTAAAGCAACAAAAGCAGGGCAATGTGGTGTTAGGGTTTCCAACACTAGCATCCCTCTCCCCTATACTGCAGATACTGACAGGCTTCTGAGGCATGCCTTGGAGTCATCGGCCCTAATGCTCACCCCATTCCATCAGTAAATAAGCTAAGATGGGCATAGTATAGGAGAATGGGGTAAGTGTTAGGGCCAATGACCCCAAGGCACACTCCAGATGCCTGTCAGTGTCTGTAGGGTGGGATGTGGGCTTTTAGGGTTGGAATCCCTAACACCACATTTTCTTGCTTTTGTCACTTTGATAAGAAGCCTAACTAATGCATTAACAAAGTTTTTTTGCAATTAATTTCCCTTCTTATTTATATGTACTTATAATCATATCTCTGTTTGTCTGTGGGAGAACAGGGATCTCTGGGCCCTACACTCCAGTCCCTCCATAGATACACATATGTATGCAGGTGTGGAAGCACAGGGCCTTCTGGGCCCTACACTTCCATTTATAGAACAACAGTGACCAAACTGTCAGCACAGCCATCTTATTACCCCACCTCACGTAACCCAGTACATAAAAATAATCAAATCCATGCTGAAATGTAATTTTGCACAACTGTAATGCCATTTCATGCCTCAGATGAGAAAACACATTTTGGTCAGGATTTGAAAAATGATAGCTGTGACATACATGAGGTGGGGGTAATAAGAAGGCTATGTTGAAACATTCTGGTAAAAATATTTAACATTTCCAAATTTACAAGCAGGCATAGTGAAATTGCTGTGAAACATCTTGTCCCTGGCATTTTTTCATATGTTTACCCCAAATTGTCAACATAATCTTCTTATGACTCCACCTCATAAACCCATAGGTGGAAATTTTAAGCTTCGTGCCAAAACACCATTTGGTGCCACAGGTGTGAAAACTTGTTTTGGGCAGGATGTGAAAAATGACAGCTGTACTGTTCATGAGGTGGTGTGAAAAAATGGCTATTTTTAAAATTTGGCAAAAAAATATTTAATATTACCAAAGTTATGAGGGTGTGTAGAAAAATTTCACTCAATGCACATAACTTGGGCATTTTTAGGATTTTTTCACCAAATTTTTCAACATAGTCATTTTGGACCCCCCACCACCACACTCATGAACACTGGCAGTAAAATTATTATCTGGGCCTGAAAAGTGATTTGGTGCAGCACAGCAAAATCACCTTCGAGGCCCAGATAATGAAATAACAGTCACAGTGTTCATGAGGTAGGGTTCCCAAAAGGCCATGTTGAAAGTTTGGTGAAAAAAGTTCCAAAAATACCAAAGTTATTAGCATAAGTTCAAAACACCATTGAAATACATTATACAGCACTTACCTTGTTTCCTCAGTTTGCAGTTCGACTTTGAAGAGTGCAGTTGTGTCCCATTCCACAGAAGATGACAGCCAATGATCTCCGGTGTTAAGTATAAGGTAATGGGGGTGTGCTGTGGTGTGTACTTAGTGGGAGGATCGTGAAGGGGGAGGGGCAGCAGAGACAATGAGGGACAGTTTTCTTTTTTTCAGGAACAAAAAAAGATGTCAGGGGACTGTTTTCTTTTTTACAGGTTTCAAAGAAAGACATATTTCTGGACACTAAGAGTGGGCTCCCTAGTGTCACAGACTGCAGGGAAGGGGATAATACATATCTCAGGACACTGAGAGAGGGTTCCAAATTGTCCCACACTGATGGGGGGGGTGTAGGTGGCTTCTATTGCCAATGCGGGTATTGGGCCATCTCATGTCAGCAACTGCACACTACATCGAGGGACTGTGTTCTTTTTTTTACGGGTTAAAATGTAATACATATTTTGGGACATTGGGAGTGGGTTCCACAGTGTCCCACACTGGTGAGGGGGTTCTCTACTGCAGACATGTGAATTGGGCACATGTTGGAAAATCAATATTAGCATGCCTTGGCCCCCTTCCCATTAGAGCCAGTAAAACAAGCAAAAACTACTTGTATTAGGTAAACACCAACAGGTGTTTACCTAAATGGAGCCACAGAATCAGATTCTGGGGTCAATTTGCCCCAAAAATGGCCCTAAATAGTTTTTATTTTTTCTACGGACATATGTGCTGCAAATTGCGGCAGCTGTTCCGTGAAACACTGTTCCTTGTTTTTGCAAAACAATGGGAGTTTGTTGCAATTTGCAGTACAAACTCCCTCTTGTTTCACAAAACAGGAGCCACAGTTTGGGCTTTGGACAAAATTAACATATTTCTGGCAATTTGGGGGCAAACTGAACCCAGAATCTAGTGGTCCCCCACCCTCTGATCTCTGTCCCCATGGTTAAAAAAATAATCCCTGCTATCTAGTGGCACCCCCACCCTCCGATCACCATCCACATCATTTAACAAATAATCCCTGGTGTCTAGTGGCACCCCTCACCCTCTGATCACCTTCTGAATGGTTTGACAAAGAATTCCTGGTGTCTAGTGACACCCTTCACCCTCCAATCACCATCCCCATGATTTGACAAATAATCCATGGTGTCTAGTGACACAGTTCCAAAGGCTTTCATCGCTACTCCAAAACTCTCCAGAAAATAAAGGCTCAGCCACAAGTTCTTTACTTAAGCTTTGAAAAACTGTTTTATTTTCAAGCTCCACAGTGACTACAAACATTATTAAATCATCAGGTGTACAAACAAATGGATCCTCCGATCATGGTTTGACAAATAATCCATGGTGTCTAGTAGCACCCTCACCCTCCTATCCCCATCCTGGTAGTTCTTGCTTAATTCCCTTGTGTCTAGTTGCACTCCCCACACTCTGATCCAACTAAAAGGCTGAAATAAAGAAAACTGTTCCTTGATGAGTTTTTTTTGTAAAACCTGTAAAAACAAAAAAGTCTCTGGCCGATCAGCCCCCTAACCCCACCTCCCACTCAGCACCCACCACCCCACACCTCCAGTACAGCCCTTGCACCCTGAATCACCTGAATAAGTCACAGGTTCGAGATTCATTCTCTGATCAAAGACACATCTTGCTACTGGAACCGGCAACTGAAATATGAAAAAAAATAAGTTAAATGCAGCTCAATGTATTTCAATGGGGTGTTCAACTTTTATGCATAACTTCACAGATTTTTGAGACTTTGACCCCAAAATTTTCAGCATGGCCTTTTTGAGATTCCACCTCATGAACAATAGATCTGTCATTACAAAACTCCCTCCTGAAAGGTAATTCTGAGGTCACTTGGTGAATTCACCTTTCAGGCTGGATTTGGAAATTTCCTCTGCCCTAGTTCATGAGGTGGGGCAATTAGAAGGCTATGTTGAAAATTTGGGTTCAGAATATGAAAAAATGGCAACATTATGATAATTTGTCTCAATTTCACTATGCACTCTCGTAATTCTGGAAATGTTAACTATTTTGACCCCAGATTTTCAACATAGCCTTCTTATTACCCTACCGCATGTGTACCACAACTGTCATTTTTTTAAATTCTGTCTAAAATGTGTTTTAGCACTTGTGGCACAGAAAGTATCACGTCCACACAATGACAATTTTATGAAGAAGACCATCACAGTGACAAATCTTGCCAGGTCACTGTGATGGTCTCACTTTACACCGCCACTCTTTTTCTGGGTGTTGCACTCCCACCTTAAAGGAACTCTGACTTGGAGTTGGATATTTAGAGATGGGGAGTGGGGGCACAGTCCCCCACATGGGGGGGTGTGGGGAAGTCAAAGCCCCCACAAAAACACTTAGTTCTGATGGGAACAATGCCAACAGTTGGCATTAATCTCATCACTGTTGGGCATGTCGACAGCATCGTTGTCTATTTGGTGCCATGGAACCAATGCAGAATGGCATTGCAGTTGTGCAGAATTAAGGTTTGGTGGGGATTCAAATATTTTCTATACTGGGTACATGAGGTGGGGTAATGAGATTTCTATGCTTAGAATTTGGTCACTGTCATCCTATCAATGGAAATGCAGGGCCCAGAGGGCCCTGCACTTCCACAGCTACATACATATATGCATCTATGGAAGGATGGGAGCACAGGGTCCTAATGACCCTGCGCTCCTACACTAAAGTAAGGATACTATTATACTACCTCAAAAAGTAAGGAAATAAGTTGCAAAAAAATTTGTTAATGCTCCAGTTAGGGTCAAAGTGACAAAATTTGGGAAATAAGGTGTTAGGGCTTCTCAAGCCTAAAGCTCACCACATTCTCATTCCTATAAAGTCTACACATCTGACCTTATTTTCAGATGGAATGGGGTGAGTGTTAGGCTTGAGAAGCCCAAGGCACACCCCACACTTGCTCTCCTACCTGGTTTGGGAGGGTGGGGTGTTTGAGAAACCAGAACACCTCATTTCCCAACTTTTGTCACTTTGACCCTAACTGGAGCATTAATGAAGTTTTTAGGGAAATGTGGTGTTCGGGTTTCTAACCCTAACACCCCACCCCCCATCCTGCAGACACTGACAGGCAATTTGGGTGTGCCTTTGGGTCTTTGTTCCTAATGCTCACCCCATTCCATTAGTAAATAAGCTAAGATGAGCAGAGTATAGGAGAATGAGGTGAGCCTTATGACCCCACCTCATAAACCCCATAGGTTGAAATTTCAAACTTAGCGCCAAAATGCCATTCAGTGCCACAGGTGCAAAAACACACTTCAGGCAGAATGTGAAAAGTGACAACTGTACTGTTCATGAGGTGGTGTGAAAAACTGCTATGTGGAAAATTTGGCAGAAAAATATTGAAAATTACCAAAGTTATGCGTATAAGTAGAAAGATTCCAACGAATACCAATGAATTAAGGAGGCAGTATAGCACAGTGGTTTAAGGCTCTGAGCTGCAACTCTGGTGTCATCCAGCAGACCAGACCTGGGTTTGAATCCCACAGCTTCCACTTGCATACTGTGCGACCCTGAGCAAGTCACTTAACTTCCTTGTGCTCCCAGGTTGCTCCTGTAAAAAAGCTTTCAGCTTAGTGTGCTATTCCTGGTTAAAAAAATAAAAAAAAAAGAATGCACATAACTTGGGAATTTTTAGGATTTTCTTCACCAGATATTCATGGACATTTTGGGTCCCCATCTCATGAACACAGGCAGTAAAATGTTGTTATTTGGACCTGAAAGGTGATTTTGTGCAGCAACCACAAAATCACATTCTGGGCCCAGTTAATGAAATGACAGTCACAGTGTTCATGAGGTGGTGTCCCCAAAAGGCCATGTTGAAAATTTGGCGAAAAAAGTCCCCAAAATAGGAAAGTTATCCTCATAAGTTTAAAGCACCTCTGAAATGCATTATACAGAATTTACAGTTCCTTGATTCCTCAGTTTGTGGTTCAGCTTTGAAGAGTGCAGATATCTCCTGGTCCACAGATGATGACAGCTGATTACCACCAGTGGTATGTATATGAAAATGGGCACTGTGGGGCATTGGGTGCTCAGTGGGAGGATTGGGATGAGGTGGGCAGCAGAGATGACGAGGGAACTTTTTATTTTTTCAGGTAAAAAAAATATGTCAGGGACTGTTTTCTTTTTTACAAGTTTCAAAGAAAGACATATTTTGGGACACAGGGAGTGAGCTCCCCAGTGTCCCACAGCGATGGAGAGACCTCTACTCCCGACATGGAAATTGGGCACCCCGATGTTGGAAAATCAATATCAGCATGCCTTGGTCCCCTTCCCATTAGAGGTAGTAAAACAAGCAAAACCTATTTGTATTAGGTAAACATCAGCAGGTGGTTACCTAAATGGGTCAGAGGAATCTAATTCTGGGGTCAGTTTACCCCAGAGATGGCCCTAAATAGCTTTTATTTTCTCCATGGACGTATGTGTTGAAAATTGCAGCAGCTGTTCGGCGAAACAGCCTTCCTTGTTTTCATGAAACAATTGGAGTTTGCCACAATTCGTGGCAAAATAGCCCCCTTGTTTCTCAAAACAGGAGCTGCAATTTGCAGCACAAATATCCCCGTGGACAAAATTAACATAATTATGTGCATTTTGGGGGCAAACTGAACCCAGAATCTGATTCCCTGGGACCCAATTAGGTAAACACAACCAACTGCAAGTATCTTTTGAAATATTTAAATTTGTTTGCCTTGCTAGCTAAAAACAAGATGTTGGAATCTCAACTCTCCATTCTACATTTGCAGCAATTACAACCACTTTTGTGGGAGCAAAACAGTTGTTTTGCACAGCACATCTAAATTTTCCCATAGGAAATAATGGGTATTTCTTTAAGTTTTCCCAAGTATGCATGACTGATGAGTGCCCAATAATAATGACCTCTTTAAAGATTTATTTTCAAATGTGTTCCTTTTTGCAATATTCCCCTCATCTGGACCTGGCCCAGTTCATTTGGAACTCTCCATCATTCAATATTAATAAGAATCAGATCTCCCGACACTGGTTGCCTCAAGTGGGAGAGGGGAAGCTTTTCTCTTTTACGGATGGTGAGGGGCATTGGTTATCAGTGGAAGATATGATTAAGACATTTTTCATCCTGGTTTCTTTCCATTTTAAAGCTTTACAATTAAAGCATTTTCTTGTAACTACCTTTGGTAATACTCTTCCCTCCCAGACCATCTCTTTTCTGATACCCAAGGTTTCCCCACTCTCTGGTTCTTCCAATGTAATCTCTAAATTATATCAGGTTTTGTTTCATAAAAAGTATGGGGGTCCATCTGGACCTTCTAGATTCTGGAATAATTTTTTCCCTTAACTTTATTTAGATTGGCACTCTCTCTCTCTGGAGTTCATGCCATAAATTTATTTCTCAAGACAGACTGTGTCTCATGCAATATCATATCTTGCATAACTTGTATTATACCCCGGCCAAATTACATAGGTGGGGCTATCTGAATTCTAACAGGTGCAATAAATGTTTCCAGGAAGAGGGTACACTTTTCCACATGTTTTGGTCCTGCCCAAAAATTTCCCCCTTTTGGGATTCAATCAAAACTTTCATAGACCCCCTGCTGGGCCTTCATGAATACTTTACTCCTGAGATTTGCCTGATGGGGGACCTGTCTTCCATCAGAGTTAAGGTACAAAAGTTCTATATCTCTATGATTGTCTTATCGGCTAAGAAGCTTATTCTTCATCACTGGAAAGACAGGTCCTCCCCCTCTGTCCAGGAATGGGTAAAATAAATTTTGTCTAATCTGCTCACAGAAAAAGCAATTGCTAGTCTCCATAATAGTTTGGCAGCATATGCTAAAATCTGGGATCCCCTTCACTCATTACTCTCTCTGGTTCAAGGCTAAATCTATCTTAGGCTTCAGGCTCTTGTAAGACTTTAAGTAGGGAGCTTGGCATTGATGGGTACTAGGCCGGGTTACTGCAGTAAGGGTAGGGTAGGGTGGGTTAGACAGTTGTTCCTTCACATTGTATTAGAGGGTCTTTACCAATGTTACTTAAACTGCCTTTTATTGTGGAGAATGTATCAATAAACTTTAAATTAAAAAAAAAGGAAATAATGAGAAAACTGAAACTTTAATAACTTTTGAAAGGATTAATATTTTTTTCACCAAATCTTCAAAAAAACATGTCTGTGACCCAAACCCAATATACCCTAAAGATTACATACCAAAACACCAAGCTTTTTCTGAGAAATGGCATTACAAAAGAATTTACACAAAAATGGTAATTTACACAATTCTTTAGCATTCCATATCTGTGCACCTGCACATCTGACTGGAACGAAACTTTGCTAGATCCAGAGATCTTTGGTCCCCAATGGCCAAATGGTTGCAAAGTTATTAAAGTGCAAAATCTGGGGTTTAACAAGGAAGTGACCATTGAACCCCATAAGATAGATAGACAGATAGATAGATAGATAGATAGATAGATAGATAGATAGATAGTTATACAATGGGGTGAGAGCAGTATCAGTGTAATAAGCTTGGTTATTTCCACTGGAGTGTGATATCTGACGATGACATCACAGGAGTTAAAATATCTGACAGATATACATACTCTGCTGATGTCACCACTCACTCACTCACTCACTCACTCCAGCCTGCATACTAAATTGAACTTCTTTACAAATCTGTTTCCCACTACTACTTGCAAGTAACTCAATTAACATTCAAAGAACATTCATCTGGTTTCCACAGTGTTGTAACACTCCTAACCCATTACTACATTTTCAAAAAATCCTGCATTCTAAATAACAATGCCTCACACTTTATGTTTCTCAGTGCTACTTGCAAGTAACTCACTTAACATTGCAAAGAACATTTAGCTCTTTCCCACAGGGTTTGTATAACTCCCAGCCCATTACTATGTTATTTTAAGTTCAAGAAAACCTACAATCTAAACCACAGTGCCTCACAGTTGCTGTTCCTCACTGCTTGCTGAAACTAACTTAATTAGCATTTCCAAACACATTCACTTGTTTCTCATACTGTGTGTAACACTCCCATCTCATTCAGAAACATTTAAGCACACTCAGAACACAATCAAACAGTGCTCTCAGTATAGCCTAGAGGTTAAAGTAATGAGCTTTGAACAAGCTTGGTACATCCAACACACCATACTTGGGTTTGATTTTTACAATTTCCACATCCACACTGTGTAGCTTTGAACAAGTCACTTTTAAAAATGTACCCAGTTACCACACAGGAAAACATAACTATACTTTGGAATCTCTCACCCCTATTGTATAAGTAGAGCACACGTAATGGGCAGATTGTGTGCTATGGATAATTTTGTCACTCCTGCAGTGTGACAGTGTGAACTCTGGATAATCATGAGTATCCAGAACTCATTCTGCAGGAGTGACAATATTATCCATATCACACTCCTGCCCATTACGCATCCTCAATATATATATACATACCTCTCAACCTCCTGCCTCATAAATCAGGGACAAGGCTTAAAAAAATCAGGGACAAAGGACTAAAATCAGGGACACATCTTCAAAATTGGTGATATCCACTCAGGAAGCTGGTAGAATAAGGGCCTTGGTGTAAAATACATTTTCTAAGGAAGAACAAGTCTGTAACTTTAATTTTTGACATTATTTTGTAGTTACAACCCTCACTGTTTGGTCACGGAAACATCATTTTTAGGAGGGACAGAGTAAACATTTGAGGCAAGATCAGGGACGTCCCTGAAAATCAGGGACAGTTGAGAGGTATGTATATATACTGTACAGGTAGATAGAAAGATATGCAAAAAAAAAGAGTGAGCATTTCTTTATTAGAATGTTGGTTACTAGCACACAGATTTAACAGGTTTGAATTTGAGGCTAACTAAGGGTGCCTCCTTTGTTATAGGTGGGCACATACACTGTTTGTAGTCTTTTTCTCAGCATTATGTCTGCATTCATTTCTTTGAAAAGTCTGTTCTAGTTGATTTGATGTTGCAAAGTTCTTCCACACCATTATAGAACTGGAAAGCGAGCCTTGATTTCTTACCTCCAACATCAGACAAGGTAGGTGACTGTTTACTGTATTTTATTCTGGCAAAAGTCCTACCTGTATAGACATCTGATATATGTGCTTTCATGTCAAGGTGTGATCTATGCAGCTATATTTTTTCCATATTTAGAGACACTGTGTGGACAATAGTGACTGGAGAGTTGCTGCTGTCTGGAATGTTCAGGGGCCCAGGATTCTATCCTGATTATAGCCTTGGGCTGTGCAATTTTCCCTAGTAGGGGTGCCCATAACCCATCGGTATTGAATCTCATTGACAATGTAGGAGCTAACAGAAAAGGACATAATGTTAAGTACGAAGACATTTCTTGTTTTAGGAACTCCATCTC
The DNA here is from genome assembly GCA_016271365.2 of Neoceratodus forsteri. Taxonomy (NCBI): domain Eukaryota; kingdom Metazoa; phylum Chordata; order Ceratodontiformes; family Ceratodontidae; genus Neoceratodus; species Neoceratodus forsteri. The sequence continues at coordinate 1,045,369,293 of CM057451.1, forward strand.
ATGTACAAGGTAGTTCAAATTTGGCAAATCCCTCCAAAAAGTTAATTTCCCATGTAAAATCATCTTTCGGGTGGGAATTGTAAATTTTCACCTACCAGGTTCATAAGGTGAGGCTATAAGAAAACTATGTTGAAAATGTGGGGTCAGAAAATTAAAAAAACAGTAACATTATGAAGGTACATTGACATTTTTCGATGCCTACACATAACTGTGGTAATTTTCAATATTTTTAACCCACATTTTCAACACAATCATTTTTTCACATCACCTACCAAACCTGATTGGTGTCATTTTCCAAATCTCAGCCAAAATGTGTTTTCCCACTTGTGGTGCAAAATGACATTTTGGCCAGTATTTTGTAAAAGGCACCTGTTATGTTCAGAAGGAGGGGTCACAAAAAGACTATGTTGAAAATTTGGGGGCAAAATGTGAAAAAACCTACAGCCCAGTGGCGTAGAGGGCTGAGGCACTGGGCACCTTACCTCCTACCACACCAACGACCCATGTTCAGTGATGAGTACACACTGCTGGGGGTCCATGGGGGATGGGGAGTGTTACATAAACATTGAGCAGACACCTAGCAACTCTCCTTTCCAAGATCAGGGAGGTGAGCCCTCCTAGCCTTCAACTACCACCATGCGGAGGCATGATGGTAGTTTGGGTGGTGGAGGGGGCTAGGCACTAGACCAGGGGAGGCAGAATCAAGGCCATTCAGGCTGGCAGGATGTGCATCCGCACACACACACACATATATGTCCTTGCACTGGGGCTCTGGGGATATAAGGGGAGAAAACTGGTGGAAAAACTCCACCCATGGTGATTAGTGATGACCACCCCACACATGCTGTGCACTAGTAGCCAGGCACCCACTCCAGTTCTGTGGCAGAGGATGCTGTGGTAAGGTGTCAAAGAGGAACCAGGTGATATAGCTGGGAGGGGTGGTCTGATGGGGTCACCATGGGGGTGGCAAGTGGAGAAATGGGAGGATAGAAAAAAAATGTGAAAAAAACAACCAAGTTATGAAGAAACATTGAATTATTCCAACGTTTACTCATACCTATATTTTTGCAGATTTTCACTCCTAATGTTCAATATATCCCTTGTTTTACCCAACCTCATGAACATGACAGGTGTCATTTTTCAAATCCCCTCTGAAACCGAACTGTTGTTCCTCTGCAAAATCACCTTTTGGTTTGAACTTGAAATATTGTACCTGTCTTGCTCACCAGGTCAGGTTATAAAAAAAACTATTTTGGCAATTTGGGGACAAAATGTGGAAAACCACTGAAAAGTAGATATTACCTCTCAGCTGGTCTATATAGTCTAAAAATGTGTAAAGTCAAGACACCACTGAAAGTGAGATATTGCATTGCATCTGTTGTATCCTGGAAAAATATTTATTAAAAATGTGTAAAAGCAGGACCAAAGTACAGCAAAGCCCCCACTGAACTGCACATATATTTTGCTGTGTCCTGGGAAAACATACATTGTAAAAGATGGACCTTGCTGAAAATGTAACTTGCCTTTCAGCCGGGCTATCCTGGGTAAATACATAAAAAAATTGGGCAACAACAGGACTCTGTCAAAAACAAGATATTGCATCTTGGATGTGCTATCCTGAGTAAGTACAGAGTAAAAATTAGGAAAAGTAAGATCCCATTGAAAATAAGATAGCATCTGAGCTGTGCTACCTTGAGCAAATACAATACAAAAATGTGTCAAAGCAGGACTCCATTAAAAACAAGATTTTACATCTCATCTGGCTTTTCCTGGGTAGCTATATTGCAAAACTGCATAAAAACAGGATCCTAAGGCAGAATCCCACTGAAAAAAAGTTGGTGCATTTAAAATCATCAGTCCTAAAAAATATTTCATGAAAGCAGGGCCACAGTAAAAATAAGATATCAAATCACAATTCTACTGTCCTGGGTAAATACAGAACAAAACTGTGTAAAATCAGGACTCCATTGCAAATGACATATTAAGTTTCATCAGGTCTGACTTGGGTAAATATATATTGTAAAAATGTATACAAGAAGGACCCGGTACAGTATTAAGGCATTCAGCAAAATTCAGCATTGACAACTGCTTGTTCTCATTTACATTGTAGAAATGACTAGTTAGTTGACAATTTGCAAAGAGATGCTGTTCTGTAAGCCATAACATCATAACAAATAAATGTTAACACTTAATGCCTTATTGTGTAGTACAGTAAACATATATACTGTATATATATATATATATATATATATATATATATATATATTTGTTTCACTTAGTATGACTCATCTACAGTAAGTTTTAGGTCAAATGATACCCTAAATAAATAAAAAAAAATTGTGTGAACCAGCCTTTCATCAAATTTGAAAAATGGGTTTACAAGAACACTGCTGTTGTTATTTTCCAAAATAGGTCAGGATGTATGCACTACATGGACATACAGTAACGGAGGCTTTCATTGATTGTGTTTCTGCATAAATGGTTATGTGCATATGATGTTGCATAGAACTCAACCAAATGCACCATTGGGACAACCTCTGGTACAAAGCTCTTGACTCAGGCAAGACCTCTGATAGACAACTCTACCGTGAAGCTCGTACTGTAAAAAATGCACCGCGGCCATCCTCAAAGCAAAAGCTAACCAATACAAGTCTGCTCTGGCCTCCTCCTTGGGTTCTGCCCAAAATTTCTGAGACAACATTAAGGAACTCATGGTAAATCTCTGTCCCCTTCCCCATCACAGACCAATATCAATGACAGCATCTCCTCTGACTGACAATGCATCACTGATACCCTCAAGTCTACTTCTCTGACCTAAGCTCGGTCATCGCCCCCAACTTCTTCTACCCTGTTCCAACTCCCCCACCTATCTCCATCACTCACCCCCCCTTCTAATTTCATGCACTTTTGGTGCAGGAGGCAAAACCCTACCTCCTAAAAGTCCTTAATGACCCCAGCCACAGTAACAAATCATTTGGTCTCAGACTGTTTTGCCAGGTTCTGGACATCCTGCTCACCCTACCTAACCACTCCCTCTGTCTTGGCCAATTCCCCTCCACTTGGAAATTAGCTGTCATCACCCCCATACACAAGAGTGGTGACAATATCTCCCCTGGGAACAATTGTCTGATCTCTATCCGCCCCCCAGACCTTAGAAAAAATAGTCATGGACCAGCTCTCTGAATACCTCTCTGCTCACAGCCTCCTTTGTGAGGAGCAGTATGGTTTCCACCAAGGCCATAGTACTACTACAGCCCTCCTAGAATTCTCCAGCTTCTTACACTCTGCTCTTGATAGTGGGCACTTGGCTGGGGCAATCTTCTTATATCTATCTAAGGCATTTGATACAGTTAGCCACACACTCCTCCTGTTCACCCTTGCCCAACTAGGCTTCTCCTAGGGTGTCACCACCTGGTTTACCAACTACCTCACGTCCCACTCCCAGTGTGTCAAAATAAACCACACCATCTCTAGCTGCCACCCAGTTCTCTCTGGAGTACCCCAGGGCTCAATCCTGGGCCCTCTTAGTCTCTACCTAAATACCCTTCCCACTGTCTGCTCTGAATGTGTTCTCCTTTATGACGATGACACAGTACTCTTCTCCTCCCATCCTGACCCCCACTCCCTACAAGATGTCCTCCAGAAGTCTTTCAGCCAGGCAGAGTCATGGTTCTTTGACCACAGACTCATTCTCAACCATAAAAAAATGAAGTCCACACTCTTCTCCCACAACCAGAGCAGGCACCATGGATCGCCCCCCCTACAATTAATGACTAATAGACTCCTCCCCCTCAAACAGGTTCTCAGCTTTAAATATCTTGGTATAACCTTTGACCTGGTGCTGTCCTTCCATTAATACATCCATCTCCTTTGCTCCAAAGTCAATACCCGTAGTTGCCTACTCTACCGCCATAGGGACTGCCTCCCCCTGAAGCCCTTAGACTCGCTATTACCTCCTTGGTCCTCTCCCTCATTGACTATGGGCTCCTAGTCTATGGGGTGGCTGCCAATCAAAATTTCCCTCAACAAAGCATGCTGCCTTCTTACAGGCTGTGCCAAACACACCCATACATGCACCCTTAACAAGCCAGCAAACCAACTCAACTTTAAGGAGCGACTCCAGTACCAGTTGTGCCTCTTCTCCAAAACAATTATAGTTGGTCTGGCTCTGTCAAAACTCTCTTCATTGATTCAACCTGCCTCCTTTGCTACCTGCATCTGCAACTCCACTAATACTATTCTCCATGTGCCCAGAGTCAGGACTGCTCTGTCCCAGAGGTCCTTCATCTATAGAGCTCTAACCTGGATAAACTCCCTCCCCACTTCCATCTCCAATGAAATCAGACTTGGACTCTTCAAATTCACACTCCAGAGCCACCTCTGATCCACCCGCAGCTGTAACTGCCCATAGCTTCTGCCTACCAGATTGTCTCTTACTGTCTGACCCTGTTCACTTTTGACAATGGACCAATATCCAGCCTCCTTACCTCTCAGATGCTGCTTGCATATACATTGTACTATTTTTGTATATTTATTGCACTGTTTGTATATACTTGCACTGTTTCTTGCCTACCTTCTATATTCGTTACCTTAGCATAATTCTGTATACGTAATGTCACATTCCACTGTTTATTGTACTTGTGTCTAACCATGACTTGGAGCCTTTGTAAAAGTGTCTCTGTCTCAAAGGTTTGTAATTCCAATACTATTAATAAAATTACAAAAGAAAATAGACGGTGATGGCAGAAGGAAGCCAACGATCCATCTATTCTGTCCTAGAGTTATCCAAAACTTCACTGAAATACTATAACTCCTCAATATTATATGGGGAATAAGGGGGAAGAGGGAATGTAGCTGTATCAAAACATACAGCACACATGCAATTTGGCTGTTTTTTTCTTTAATTTGAAAACCTCATTGCTTTGTCAAAAAACATGATTAAAATATTCAGCATTGTTTGTCCTTCAAGATTTGAGGTCCATACCCTTCATATATTGATTCCTTCCATTAGCAATACATGGGATATATAATGTATGGTATGGACATAGTTTAACTGATAAATTAACGAATCAATTTTTCAAGTAGACAAATTACATCAATATAGGTACAACAGGTACATCCTGGTAGTGGGAAATGGATGAATCATAAAAATGAGCATCCACAAAGGTACATTATAAATAAACAGTGGCATTAGATCATATAGGTGCACCAGGATGAACAATGATATTTCAGGAGGGGTAAAAAAGTGGACAACAAATGTGAGTCATGAATTATGTAAGCAATAATACCCAACAGGGTGGGCGGTATTGTGCTATACCGGACCGCCCAGGGGCGTAATGAGGCCCGACGCCGCAGGCAGAGGGCCTTATAGCCCCTGAAGTCCGGTATAGCACAATACCCCACCTGAGGTAGCTATTGCTTTAGAAAATGGGTATATGTGTACATTTTTGTTAGGTTGTGAAATAACTAATGAAATGACTGAACATAAATAGAAATATCAAATAATTAACTTTGTTTCATAAAGTAGTCCTCATTTTATGTGCTGTTCTATCTCCTAACCCCCCACACACACACACACTCATTCTGGTGACAGAGCCATTCTGTTCTCCTCCACCCCCATCATCTAAAATAAGACATCAAGTTTCCGAAACTGGAGAGGGAGAAACTGTGGTTTTACTGCAGGTTCAAAAAGGTGCCAGTAATAAGTGAGTACAAATGGGGATCGCTAATCCAGAAGTATTGGGAGGGTGGTTTCGTGCTTCACTTGGTAACAATCTGTTGTGTCACTCCCGCCCCCAGTTGCATGGCACTATTACTTTTTTTATTTTTACTTTAAGCGCAATGGTGAGCGTGCGTGTTTGTCACCCAAGCTGCTATACTGAGCGAGTTGTGGCTGTTGTTTTCCAAGGACAGTTTAGAGCCGCCCGCTTGTGCTTGTTTTTGTTTCCCTAGCTGCTGGCCTGTGGTTTTGTAGGAGCTGTATGCGGTTTTTATTATCTTCTTGCCCAAGGAAGTGTGGATTGCTTTTCCCGGATGGTGGACTTACGGTCGATGCCTTCAATCTCCTGGAGTGAGTCTTTGTCATTGTGATTGGTTTGGGAGTTGTTCAGAAGGTGCCCTTGTGCTGCCTGGTTGTTTCCCTTTCTGTTTGAAACCGGCAGGAGTTGCTTGGTTTGGGAGCCGAAGGATTCTGGTGCTTCCCTTGGTCATCTCCGTGGTCTTGTGGTTCGCACTTCTGTATAGGGTATTGGGGGCTGGTTGTTTCTAGTGTGTGCAGAAGAGTGTAAATGGACAGTAGAAATGAGCTGGGAGAGGAGGAAGGAAGTTTTGGTTTAGGTTTGAAAGGCATGCACGCTGCATATTTCAAACCGCACTGATTACAGGCGGTTCCATGAAGCTGATCGGTTGGAGAGCTTTGCTTTGTTGGTTTATTTTTTTATGTGTGGCTAGTGTATGTTGTTTTTATTTGAAAAGCTAACGGAAACTGAGAGATCGCTTGGGGGGCTGTCTTGCTCAGTATCCAGTACAGTTTTCTGTGAGCGAGAGGTAAGCTGGAGGATAGCTCAGGTATTGAGAGTCACAGATAATTGCTTAAGAGGATACGGTACACAAGAAAAAAAATGACTGAAATGAGCCCCGCTGAGGTTGTGTGACAGATTGGTGTGGTACCTGGTAGTGAACTGCATAGCATTGAGGCCAGTATCTCTCGCTAAGGAGAGTAAAATGGCGGTGATTTAAAATTAAATTGTGTGTTTTCAGCCAGTCAGGATGCAGACCTGGCACAGGGGTACATGAGTGGGTGATGGGGCACTAAGGCTGGTACTTTTTATTTCCTGGGCATCTATTGAAAGTTAATGTACCCCCTTGGCAAGGGCACCAGCCAATCAGATGCCAGGAAATAAAAAGCCCATTTTCTAAACAGAGGTAATGATAGAGTGATTTGAAAGATCATGAAAGCAGGTAAGTTACATCCAATTGTTGGAGACCTCATGTAAGGAAGATTAAGATAACAGGGTTAGCTAGAAAGAAAGATGGAGAGGGGGAGTGAATGAGTGAAAGTATAAGGGGGAGAAGGTGATAGGGAACGGAGGGACAGAGAAGGCAAGGGGTTGGTCAGTTTGTTATTTACAGTTACTGATCTGGGAGGATAATTCATGGAGTAAGACTGTTTGAGAACAGGTAGATGGCAGAGCAAATGGAGGGGTAGGGGGACAGGGGCCACAGATGGGTACATAGTAGGAGATGATAGCTACCTAGAAGATATTTTGGACTAGAAGAGAGTAACAGATCAGGGTTTAAAGTTATAGAGAGAATTACTTTCATGATTAAAAGTTAAAAAGGAAGTCTCACCCACATCCACTGATGTTTCAACAAACATCTTTTCAAGACAATGTCCAAATACAATCTTGCTTCTGTCATGCATAACTTAATACAATGTCAGGTGTTTGGGCACAGACAAACAAAGCAAATAGTTTTCAAATCAGTAAAAACCAAAAAAAGTGATTGCCCACTTTCCCATTGTGCTTGCTGAACCAAAGCTTGTGAGTTCTCTATACGCACTTAGATATAAACTATTGCACCATCCTCAGAGCATAAAGTTCACCTGGTGGCAAAATTTAAAAAGTTAGTACTTAAAGGGACATGCAGAAAACACCCAATGTGTAAAACATGCAAGCAGACAAAAAGACAAGACATTGCAAAATAAGTACTAGGGGTACAATTGAATAATTATAGCAAATATATTCACATGACAATCTTAAATCCCAAAAAGTCTTAGATCAAAAACAACATAAGAGGAAGGTGAAAAGGTTAACATGTCTAAAAACATGTGAAAACAAGAAAAGCGCACACAAGGCTTGTGGTGCTCTTAAAAACACAGATCAGGTTAGGCACAAATTCAGGCACCCGCCACCTTACTGGAAGGACATCACACAGCTCCAAAAGAAGTGTTAGTTAAAAAGTAATTTTACTAAAATACAAAGACATCAGGGATGTGGGCAAACACCCCGTTAGTGCCCGCTTAACGTGTTTCAAATGAATTGCCCCTTTATCAAAGGCTATGGCTTGGCACAAAACACACACATTAAATAACAGATAAATGGTGATGTATTGATGACATAGAAATACAAATTTAAAATCATTGGTTAAACTAAAATAACACGTGAATCAATAAATAGGAAATTAATTCAAAACACATAAAAAAGTATATTGAGTGACATCCAGACTTAAAACACATCATGTGACAAAAGGAGTCCATCACAATAAAAAAAACAACAGAATCAGATATGGAAATGAGAAGGATGGGAGACAGTAGTGGGGGGGGAGGGGGGTTGCAAATATATTCTTAAATATAAAAGGGCCTTATTCCAAGACAGCTTATGCATGGCGCCAAGCTGATTTATGCCAAACCCCTTGACGTAAATCGCAACTTGCACCGTGTGTTATGCCATTCCCTATTCCAAAAGGTGTCTTGCAACATGCCGTATGTGGGTTACACCAAATGTGGGTTATGCCACCCATTACACCACAACCCACAACAGCGTGGTGCAAGGGTGGGTTACAGCAGCAACTGCACCCTATTCCAAAAGGGCAGCTGCCATAACCCACTTATGCTATTCTAAAAGCCGCATTGGGGCAGCGGAGTTAGAACATCATGGAGACAGCTTAAGGGGCATCCGTCAGTGCCAGTCGATGGATGCCCACTCCACAGTGCTGCAGCAAGGGTCCTGCAGTGCTCCCTGTGCCCCCAAACACATTCTTGCCCCACCCCCGAATGTCAGGGACCCCGGGGTCCATTTTTTTAAAGTGCCCCCCAGATGCCTGCGGCACTTGTTCATCCCCCCATGCCCCTGGTGCTTGCCGTGGTGTTCCAGGGCAGGGGGACTCCAGAGGGGCAGTCTGCAGCATGCCATGATCTGAAGCATGCAGTGCCATTGTGCCATGCCTGTGGCACTAGCCTACATCTGCTGCAAGTCGCAGGTCATAGGTGCCGGGACCCTGCCACTCTTAGAATATGGTGCAGGGTTCCCGGCATAGCGGCGAATGTTGCAAATTGAATATGCCTGCTGCCCAATGTGTTCTTGCTTAATAAAGATTTATACTTGCAGATAAAAGGGACAGTGATGGGGGCCACTTGTGCCCCCCTGAAGTCAATATTTACATTGGAAAATTGGAGAATGATGTAGTCCTGAATGCTAACAACAATACCTTTTCTTCACAGGATTTTTTGTAGAAAAGATTTATAGATGGTGTGGTATTAATAAGGGGTAGGGGGAGAAACTGACTAACAGGGTTTTGTACAGTTTCTACATGAATCCAACCTGCATTTGAAGTTTACCTATACTTGTAAAAAAGATTTCATTTCTTATTTGGACCTGTCTCTTTACTTGAGATCCTAACAAAAGTATCAGCACAGATATGCTTCGGATGGACGTGGATGGCAATACTGTATTATTAGCATCCAGTTGCCATCCATGTCATGTTACTAGAAACATATCCAAGGGATTGTTTTTCAGGGTGAGGAAAAATTGCAGTACTGAAACAGGTTTTAAGACTGGAGCAAATACTGTGTGGGAATACAACAACAGGAATGATTTAGAAGCTAGAAATTTTGCAAAGGAACAATAACAATCCTAAGTGCTGTGTACAAGCACACGCTCATTCATTAATAGCTCAGTGGGCTACCGGCTGTGGAAGAGAGAGGAGGGGTGTGCCAGTGGCCCACTCACAGGTTTGGGATGGGGGTGGGACCTTGCTTCCAGGGGTGGGGGCCAGGGGTACACTGGACCACCAGGGATACTAATTTTAATTCAGGAATTGGGGAAATAAAGGGAGGGTCACTAGATCACCAGGGAGAATTTTATTTTTAATAGTAACTTAGTTACTGTATACAGCGGTCGGCGAGGGATCAGGATAGGGTTACTGAAAGGGTTAAGGGCATGTTGCCCTGGACTGGCCTGGTGCGTAATCAGGTTGGAGGAGGGACCACTAGCCACCAGGAATTGGGAATTCAATTACTTTTAAAATTATCAGGCGCTCGGGCAGTCTTGCAGGGAAGGAGGAAATTCCTTGAAAGTTCCAAAATGGATTTCTGAACTTTTGTGGAAGCAAAAGTCTGACTTTCACTTCAGTTTCACTGGCGAAAGTTTTTTTTCACACACCCCTACCTGACAGTGATTAAAGAGAAGAAAATATGGACCAACAACCTGGAAACTGACATTTTTAGAGATGTGCTAGGGAGGCCTGGACTCAGACCCTTTGGAGAGAATAGGAGGAGAAGAACAAGGCAGGGAAGGGACAAGAAGAGGCATAAGAGGTGGTCGAGGGAGACAGCATTGGAGAGGGAGGCAGGACTAGGGACTGGTGAGGCGATCATTCAGAGAGAGGAACTCCAACTGGAGGTCGTGAATTTAGCAAATGTACATCTCACACCTACACAAACGCAGGTGCTCTGCAAAGGGTTAACTTTCAATCCAACTAATTGTATCAAACCATTTCAGGTAGAAGTAGATCTCTTTCAGTTCTTCTGCAGATTTGCAGCTAAAATAATTTTTTTAAAAACAGTATCCCAACCCCAGCTACCCACCCTGAGAACGATACTCCTATGACATGTGAGGCCACTAATTTCAAGAAGCCCTCATCCTTCTGCCCCCCCCCAGAAAACAACCCCACTCTCTCAACTTATTACAACTTAGTGACCCAAACATTCAAAGACTGATACAACAAACTAAAGATTCAAGAACAGACACAATTTATCATGGAAAGAAAGACAAGCTATACCTGAACTACAAAATGGGAGTGATACAGTCATAAAATCAGCAGACAAGGGGGGGAGCAGTGGTTATCTGGGGCAGAGATGATTATTTGATAAAAGCCAACAAAAAAAAACAGCTCTTCAATGCAATATTCTACACACTACTGCAAATGACCCTACAGTAGAAGTGGGAGAAAAGACGAAACAGACTATTGAAAGAGGTGCCCAAAGAAATTGGATTACAAGACATGACGCAGATTTTATGTCTGTTAATGCCCCAGAAAGTCAGTTCTCTACTGCTTACCAAACATTCATGAAGAAACAACACCTGTTCCAGGTTGGCCTATTGTGTCTGTCATCAGTTCTGTTACAGAACCAATATCCAAGTTTGTAGATTTTTTTATAAAGAAACTAGTACCGAAACTTCGGGCCTATATAAAAGAAACAAATGATGTGTTGAGAGTCATCAAAGACATGCATGTGTCAGCAGAGGACTGGTTAGTGACCATAGTTGTTGACAGCCTATGTTCTAACATACCCCATGCGGGTGGTATAGATGCCTTAAAAAAGGCACTAAGCAACTTCACTGAGGAGTTACCACCTACTACTTACATAGTGGAATTGGCATGTTTTGTGCTGCAGATGAACTACTTCTGGTTTGAAGGAAATTATTATATACAACACAAGGGAACAGCAGTGGGCATGACTATTGCCCCCAATCTAACCAACATATATATGGGAGAATGGGAATAAAGGTGTATCTATGATGCTAACCAAAATCCTTTTGTACATACATAAAAATGTGGAGACGATATATAGATGATTGTCTGCTCATTTGGAAGGGAGACTTCCAACACTTTGTAGCTACTTTTAGAATATATCAATTCCACAAGTGTACACTAAAAATTTTCCCACCAAGCAGACATTGAAATAATACCATTTCTTGACATACTGATTACAAAAGAAGGAAACAAAATCAAGACCAGCCTTTACAGAAAATCTCTGTCTTGCAATACATTGTTAAAAAGAGACAACTGTCACCCTACTGCTATAACCAGTGGTGGCTGTACACCAGGGCCCGCCAGGGCATGTGCCCTGGTAAAAAAATGCTGTGCCCCAGTTGGTGCCCCATATGGTGCAGAGCTTCCTCCATAGTAACAATATATCAGTGCCCTGGCTGCCATGTGTTGTGCCCCAGCTCTACCCTGGTAACCATTTGTGGCTAGAGCCGCTACTGGCTATAACCAAAAACATTGCTAAAGGACAATTTATACAAACAAGATGCATGTGTTCCACAGAACAGGGATTTTAAAATGCAAGCAAGGAACTGACCAGTAGATTTTTGAATACAGGCTAAGAAGCACCAGTGGTATTGGATACCCTAACACACTCTAGAAACACAGATAAAACAAATCTCTTGCAGGACAGAGTAACAATTGATGATAAAGAAGTGCCAGCATTTGTTAAAGAATATAAACCCTTGACACCAGGGATTGGCCAAATTACAAAGAAACATTGGCCTATATTAGGGTCAGATTCTAGGTTGGAGGAACTGTCTAAGGAGTCCCCTGGAATTATATACAGAAGGGGTAAGAATCTTAAAGACAAGTTAGTCCATGCTGTACCTTCTGCCATACGACCCCCCTGCCCTCCCAAGGCAACTTTCATTGTGGACACTGCATCTACTGCTATAATACCACAAACACCCATACTTTCAGTCATCCTTGTTCGGGATAACCCTTCAATATAAATGCATTTATAAACTGCAGCTCTACCTGCAACATTTATATGCTCACCTGCCATTGCAGCCTGAATTACGTAGGACAAACAAAAAGAGCATTAAAACTAGGGTTGGGGATCACAAGGTTACAATTAGAAATATCTAAAGAATGGTTTCCTTTGGAACTTTTATTAATTAACCTGAAATATATACGCAGCTTGATAGAATAAATGTTTTTAGATGTGTTGATCTTTTGACCACCTCCTTATGTCATTTTTGATCTAAGAAGTTTTGCGATTTAAGATTTTCATGTGAATATCTTTTTTGTAATTATTCTATTGTGTGCCTAGTACTTATTTTGCAATGTCTTGTCTTTTTCATCTGTTTGCATGTTTTGCACATTGGGTGTTTTTTTCATGTCTCTCTAAGTGCTACATTTTTAAACCTTGCCACCAGGTGAACTATATGGTCTGAGGATGTTGCAATGGTCACTACATAGGTACATATAGAGAACTCACAAGCTTTGATTTGGCATGCCCGGCGGGCATGTGGGCAATCATTTTTTTGATTTTCCTGGTTTGGAAACTATTTGCTTTGTTTGTCTGTGCTGAAACACCCAACTTTGTATTAAGTTAAGTACAACAGCAGCATCATTGGATTTGGACATTGTCTTAAAATGATTCAATCCAGCTATACGTTGTCTGTGATGTTTGTTGAAACAACAATGGGTGTTGGTGAGAATTCCTTTTTAACTTTTATACACGTAAATAAAGTTGCCTTTTTCATATAAGGACCAGAGGGTCTGATTTGTTTGTGGTGATGATCTGAAACCCACAAAGTGGGAACTTTTGCATTTTATCGCAGTACATGCCGAGGCATGTACAAAACTTTAATTATTAAGGGTGAGCCTGCCATCTCTCTCTCTCTCTCTCTCTCATTGTTGTTGCTGTCATGCATGTTTGAAGTATAGTAATTGTATTTCTTAATCTATGTTATCATCAGCTTTTTACAAGGGTATGTTATCTATATAATTGCTAGTATTTGAACAATCAAGTAAAGAACAGCCAGTGACATTCATTTATAGTTAGGATGCTAACCAGTGATAATGTTACGGCATTACAAGTTTGTAATTACCTTTCAGTAAGAAGCTCCATTTTTATGTTAGCTCGTGCTTGCACAGACAACATACTGCAGTAGTAGCAGATTTGGAGGTGTGGTCAGTGTGGGTGAATGCAGGGCACTCATCAGTAGGTGCATCCCTCATTCCTCAATAAGGCAGCTGCAGGTGCCGACACCTGCAACACATGAACTGGCCACCAGATCTAAAGAAAGGTCCACTGAAATGAGAGCCAAGCTTCTCATGTAGCAGTGTGCCTTTTCTGGTGACCAGTTTACAAAACATGGTGGCATGCCACCACAGAGTGCCCAGACCCACTTCATTTGCTGATGGGGGAGCCCACTCCCTATTGGCATAATGCAACCCCCCTCCCATTAAATGTGTGTGCCAAGGGGTTGCCCAATCCCCCTAGGCAACATGTCTCCCTTCCCAGTTTAATTTGCCAATGGGGGAGCCCACTCCCCATTGACATAATGTCCCCCCCATTTGTTGTGTGCCAACGGGGTGCCCAATCCCCTGTCAGCTACAGAACCCCCCAAAAAATAAACACTTAGGTGGCATGCTGGGATCTCACCCCACTGTGCCAAATGCCTTTGTAAAAGAAAAACTGTCTCCCAATGTTTTTTTTTAAACCTGCAAAGCAGAAAATGGTCCCTCGTCAACTCCAGTGGCCCTCCTGCAGCCTGCACCCTGCCTACCCACACCCCCCTCACCCCATACTTACCTCCGGAGCATGGTGCAACAATCTTCGGTGGACCGGGAACACGTCTGCACTCTTCAAAGTCAACCGTGAACTGAAGAAATGCTTGTAAGCTGTATAATGGAATAAATAGGATTTTTTCAACTTTGCTGCATATCTCAGGAATTTTGGAGAATTATGGCACCAAATTTTCAACATGGGGTTATTGGGAACCCTCCTCATGAATTCAGTCACTGTCATGGAGTTATTCAGTCACAAAAGGTGATTTCTTGGTCACTGTGTGGAATCACCTTTTGGGACCAATTAATGAAATGACAGTGCCACTGTTCATGAGGTGGGCTCTCAAAAAGCCTATGTTGTAAATTTCATGAAAAAAATCCAAAAAATGGCTGTTTTATGAGCGTGCATTGCGCAGTTTCCATGCACGGTCGTAACTTCATGAATTTTTAATATCTGCACTCCAGAATTTCAACATTGCCATTTTTCACACCTCCTTATGAACAGTACAGATGTCATTTTACATATCCTGGCCAAAACGTATTTTCGCACTTCCGGCTCAGAATAGCATGGTCGCTGTGCAAAATCAGTTTTCAGGACAGTTTGAGACAATGACGGTGACACTGTTCATGAGCAGAGATCCTAAAATGCCTATGTTGAAAATTTGTTGATGTAAATCCATAAAATGACTGTGTTACAAGTGTGTGTTGTGCAGTTTCCATGCACCCTTGAAACTTCACAAATTGGCAATATTTTCATGTCAGATTTTCAACACTGACATTTTTTCACATCTCTTTATGAACAGTACAGCTGACATTTTTCACATCATGCCCAAAATGAGTTTTCGCACCTGTGGCACTGAATGGCATGGTCACTGTGGGAAATCAACTTTTAGGACAGATTAACACAATCACAGTGCCACTGTTCATGAGGGGAGGTTCCAAAATGCCTATGTTGAAAATGTGCCTCTTCAGGGTGGAGGTGAGGTTGGTGTCAATTCAATATTGCACTGCCATTCCTATTATGCATATCTAACTCCTGCACTACCAATGCCAATGCCAGCGAGACAACATTTGGCATTGTCAAATGCTTGTTTTAAAATCATTTTTATCTCTAGTATTGTTGATGGTAGTCTAAACATTGGGGCAATTTTTGTTTATTTTTTCCTTCGAGAGAAGTAAAAACTCATTAACTGTCATGGACATTGCTAAAGTTGTTATAGTTAAAAGGGTTTTGAATAAGTGTATTTTATGTTCAATTAATATAGCTGCATTTTTTTTCTTCACTTATATATTTTTTTCAGAGAAATGGCAATTGTTCTTGAAAGGTGCCAGATTGAGTGCTCTGGATTCCAAATTGCTCTAATTATTTACACAATTCAACCATTTGTTTGGCTCATGTTTCAGAAACATCAGTTACTGTAACTTTCAGAAATGTGATTGAGGGCTGTGGGGGTCTGAGGACATTATTTAGCATTACTGATGACATTGCATTGTACCTCTACATCCCGGTCAATGATATTAGTTCTTTACAGGAAAATTTAGGCTAGCATTTGCCAGTTCTTAATGTTTTCTTGCTTGTATTTGCTGTGTAGTTGTTGGGTAGAGCTAGCAAAGAGGGAAAAATTAACAAATTAATAAGAATTATAGTTGTAAAATTATTTACATTACCATATGTTTTTTTTCTTTTGTTAATGAAGTTCCCCATTTATAATAGTGAAATTGTATTCTCATTGGAGCAGGTTTCTTTAGAAATAGAATGAACAGATAGTGGAGATATTTTAAGTTCTATTTTTCATACCTACCCACTTTTCTCGATGCAATATGTGGCCCCATCAGATCATGGTACACATGTAAATGCCTTATGAAGGAAGGCTCCCCAGCCTGTAACAGTGTGTCAGCTGTGCAACAGAATACTGTGCAATACTTTCCCAGACTCAGAGTGGTGGGGTATGACAGTGCCTGTACCTATTCTCATGCCAGCCAGATGGCTCCTCAAACTCATTGCCGAACTTGAGTCACCGGTACAGAAACACATCTCATTTCCCTCTGTGCTTATTACTGGTCCTGCACATTACATTTGTTCATCATTTTTATTTTTACATGTTTACCCCAAATTTTTACCATAGTATTTTTATGCCCTTCCCCTTACTTGCTATTACTTGGTATGAAAGAACAGAAGAAGGCCAGAGCCCATCGAGACTGTTCCCCACAATATGTGGGACATTATTTATCTATTATCCCTCAACCAAACATCTAATTTGTTTATAAAGACAGTGGCACTAGTTGCCTCTACCAATTCTTGTGGCAAGGTGTTCCATACAATGGATGCTCTTATTGGAAAATAGTTTCCCCTTTTGCTGGTTTTATAAGTTTTTACTTCAAGCTGTTTATTATGCAGTCTCGGAACATGTCTCCTTTTGGAGAGTGTTAGACCACATTTTTCCATTAGATCTGGTGAATTTATTAAATTAAAACCATAAGCATATCACCTTTTAATCTTCTAGTTTGAAGAGAGAAGAGACCAGTAGCTTTAATCTGTTCTGATAGTCCAAGTTTGTTAATCTTGGAATCATTCTAGTCACTCTCCTTTGAACCTGTTCAAGAATTGCTATGTTTTTTTGGTTTGGATTCCAGAAAGGGGAGCCATAGTCTAGATACAGTCTAATGTATGCCCTATACAATGGAATAAGGCATTGTTCAGTGCGATTAACAAAAGTGCATTTATTTGCCTCAAAAGTCTGTTGGTCATGCAAGCAGTTCTAACACAGTGATCATTTGATGTAAGTTTATTATTAACATATATCCCTAAATCTTTTTCACAATTTGATGAGTGAAGTGGTAGTCCGTTTATATAATATATAGTTTTTGGATTATTTACACCGAAATGCACTACTAAACATTTGTCTTGATTAAACTGCATATGATTTTCATTTGCCCAAAGTGTTAATTTTTCCAAATCCTTCTTTAATACAGAAATATTTTCTTGATTATTAACCTTGCCCCCCAATTTAGTATCATCTGCAAATTTAACCATGAAGTTATTTGGCCCTGTTTGTAAATCATTGATAATGAGATTAAACAATGTTGGTCCCAAGACCGACCCTTGTGGTACACCACTTGTCACACTACCCGAATCAGACAAGATATCGTTAATTCTGACTCTCTGAGAACGATTTGTCAACCAGTTTAAAGTCCAGTTGACAATATCAGGTGACAAACCTAGATTGTGCATTTTAGTAATGAGTTTTTCATGTGAGACTTTATCGAAAGCTCTACTAAAGTGCAAAAGAATTACATCAGTAGGGATACCCACATCTAGTAGAGTACTTATATTATTGTAAAAAGATATCACATTGGTGGTGCAGGAATATTTGGGAGCAAACCTATGCTGATTTGAATCATAAATTCCTAATTTTTTACAATCTTGCTCTATTAGAGACTTCATTACTCGTTCCATTAATTTACCAGCCACTGAGGTCAGGCTAATTGGACAATAATTTTGCACAGAACCTCTATTGCCTTTTTTAAATATGGGAGTAACTATTGCTGAATGCCAATCATTTGGTACAATGCTTTATTGTAAGAATTTGTTGAAGATAATTCAAATCAAATCATTTATTTATCCAGGCAATCATCATTGAGCAAGCTCATTTACAAGATGGACCTGCTGTTGTTCAAGACAGTTATACATACATAGATTGAGAATACAAAGTACAACATGTGCAAAGAGTTACAAACAATTTTACAGAAAAGTGGTAGGTACACAATATACATTCCAAGCATTCTTGTAGGAACAGACATGCATCACTCAACTTTGCTGTGGTATATACAGAATCCATGTATGCAGAAGTTGAGGTGGTATGTTTAGTCATTCTTAGTCAAGCCTCCAACAGAGGGTACAGTTCTTTGCATTTCAGCCCTCAGTGACTATTTACCATATTTGGGTGAGGGTCCTGGGCTGCATAGGGGCCCCTAATGAGGTCTGTATGTTCTGCTTAAATGGTGACAGGAGAATAATATGGGAGAAGTGGTGCATTGGGTGCCGAGGGCCACTATGGCAGCTGACTAGTGGACTTGATTAAAATAGGGAGGGGAGGAACTAACATACTAACATACTATTTGCCAGCAGATTAGGCCTTACGGTCTATCGAGTCTGCTCAAACCTAGATCCTTAGTTGGATGCCGAGACCCTCCCATCCCTTGATCTCCAGAAACCCCTATCATCCATCCCCACCCCCCCGGGACAGGCTATCATCTGATACATCCACTTTCTGTGTCTGTCCCACCTCTCTTGAAGCCCTCCACTGTGGATCTCTGAACCAGCTCACCAGGCAGTGCATTCCAAGGGTCCACCACCCTCTAGGTGAAAAACCTCCTCTTTTCCCCTCACCCTTCCACCTTCCAACTTCAAACCATGCCTCTGGTGATACCTCCTGCTTTAGTCTAAAGATCCCTCCATGTTTACCCTATTTATTCCCTTTGAGGTACTTGAAGACCTCAATCATGTCCCCCTGTTCTCCTCTCCTCCAATGAAAACAGGCAGAGCTCCTCAAGTCTGTCCTCATAAGTCAAATCCCTAGCCCTCGTATCATCTTTGTTGCCCTCCTCTGTACCCTCTCCAGGAGCTGTATGTCCTCTTCAAGTGTGGTCTCCAGTACTGTACACAGTATTCAAGATGTGGTCTAACCAGTCCATTGTACAGCGGCAGAATCACTTCCTTGCTCCTAGAGGTGATCCCCTTACGATGCATCCCAACATCCTGTTTGCCTTGCTAGCTGCTCTCCTGCACTGCTCAGAGTTATTCATACATGTATCCACCATGACCCCTAGGTCTTTTTCCCCAATTGAGGCCTCCAGCGCCTTCCCTCCCAGGGTGTACCTGTGTTTAGGTTTCCAACCAAGATGCAACACCTTGCACTTGGTGATATTGAAATTTAATTTCCATGTGTGAGCCTAGCTTTCCAGGGTGTCCAGATCCCCTTGCAGGGCCACCCTCCCCTCTTCTCCCTCAACTACTGCTCCCATCTTGGAGTCATCCACGAAGAGACTCATTTCACACCCTATACCCTCCCTGATGTCCGATATGAATGCATTAAACAGGATCGGACCCAGGACCGAGCCCTGTTGTACCCCACTACCAACCTCTCTAGGGTTCGAGAGCTCCCCACAGATCACTACTCTCTGAGTGTGTCCAGCTAGCCAGTTTTCAATCCATCTGACCATCAAAGGGCCTACTCCTAACCCCATCAGTTTCCCACCAGACCATTGTGGGGACAGAGTCAAACGCCTTGCTGAAGTCCAAGAATAATACATCCACAGGCTTACCCTGTCCAGTTCTGATGTTACCCATTCATAGAACTCCACAAGGTTGGTTTGACATGATCTACCTGGCACAAACCCATGTTGCCGACTATCCAGACCTCCCACCTCCTCCAAGTACACCCCAATCGCTCCTTTAGTATACTTTCCATTAATTTTCCCACCACTGAGGTCAAACTGATGGGTCTATAGTTACCTGGTACTTCCCTCGACCCCCCTTTATGGATTGGTACCACATGTGCCTCTCACCAATCCCTAGGTACCCTCCCTGTCTCAAGTGACCTGCTGAAAAGCTCCGCCAGGGGTGCAGCCAGTATGTCCGCCAATTCCCATAGTACTCTCAGATGAATGCCATCCAGCCCAGGAGATTTGTTTTTCTTTAGGGCCTTGAGGGCTAACCACACCCTTTGGTGGAGATAGCATCATCTATCCCTCCCCTTACTGGTCTTTTATCCTTGTCCAGATGTGACACCCTGGGGTACCTTTCCTCCCTCTTGCTCCATTTCTGTTGCTCCCTGATCCCACTCCTTCTGCTTCTATCCCTTCATGCCTTGCTTTGTAGATATCCCATCCTCCTAGTGAACACAGAGGCAAAGTACTGCTAAATACCTCTGCCTGGTCCTCGCCTCTTCCACCCACCCTCCTTCTGATCTCAATCTGCTGAGATGGCCTCTTAGTTTTCTCCGCCTCCCAATGTACCGGAAGAACCCTTTTCCTCCATGTATCCCCTGTCAGCCGCTGCTTTTACTGGACTTTGCTCCCCTCACCATACGGGTGACTTTTCTAGATGCAAGCTGGGACATTTCCTTATCTCTATCCCCTCTTGTTGTTTTATATTTTTTGTAGGCCGCCTTCTTTTCTCTGACTGCTACCTGTACCTCACTGGACCACCAGCATGGTTTACGTGACCTTTCTCCCTTCATTTCAACTTAGCACAGATCCTGACTGCCTCATGAAGTCCCTGTTTTATGACCTCCCATCTCCTTTTCACACTTGTCGTTGAGGTAATCCCCTTCAAGTGATCCTTGAGAATATTTCCCATGCCCATAAAGTCTGCCCCCCTGAAGTCCACTGCCAGTGTCCTAGATCTCACCCCCACTCCCCCCATGCTTATTTGAAACCAGACAGTATTGTGGTCACTCCCAGTCAGGGGGTCCTGTACAACTATGTCCCTTACCAGATCCCCATCTGCCAGAACCACATCCAGGACATGCCCCTCCCTTGTGGGCTCCATCACATGCTGTGTTAACTAGGTTTGTGGCTGGATGTGGTAAGGATACAGAGTGTACCATCAGCAGGACAGCTTGGAACTATGGAAACACTTACAGATTTCGGCAAACATTTTGTCATAAATGATCCTAAACAGGGCAAAACTGACAGGAGAGCTGAGTCTCAAGGATCGTTGTACCCTGTTCAAGAGCGTAGGCAAAGCGTGGCTTATGGCAGCCCTACCAAAGTGGGTACTGATCCTGAGGATTTTCAGAGAAATTAGCAAGTGGCTTCTTAGTGCATAGCTACTGATTGGGCTCAGGGGGAGGCAGGCAACAATGTAATCTGGGAGTTTGTTGGTAAGGGCTCGGAATGTCGTCCAGAGTGCTGCATTTCTACACTGCCTATATTGAAGGGAAGGCTACCCTACAGCTGCATATAAAGAGCAGTGATGTGTGGAGGATGATAGACCAATTATAAATCTTAGTACTCTGTGGTACAGGACATCCAGTTTTGCAAGGTATGAGATGGAGCATTGGCCATAGATAATGTTGGCGTAGTCGATTAATGAGAGGAAAGTTGATTGAACAAGCTGTTTTCTTGTGTCTGCAGTCAGAAGGTGTTTAATTCTGAAGAAGAGGCCAAGCCTTGCCTAAGCTTTTTCAACAATTCTTCTGTGTGCTCCGCAAAGGAGAGTTTGTTGTCCAGCCATATACTCAGACATTTGAATGTAGGCATGAACTCAAGATCTTCACCTAGAAGGGTAGTTATGGGAGGAAGGGTACCAGCAGCAGCAGAGTAGGCCCTAGTGCTAGATAGGGTAAAGAGCATGGCCTTAGGTTTTTTTGCATTTAGCAGTAGCTTTTTGCTGACAAGCTGATGCTGCAGTGTATTGAATTCAGTTTGTAGATCTGTGCATGTGGCTCCAAGGGAGTCACAGCTTAGATAGAGCACCGTATCATCAGCAAACAAGTGGATACTGGCTTCTGTAATGCCTAGGTCCAAGTTGTTAATGTAGATGGTGAACAGAAGAGGGCCCAGTATGGAACCCTGTGGGACTCCTCTTTTTATTGGTTTGAGAGGAGAGAGCTCACCTTCAGCCTTCATTTGTTGCTGCCTATCAGCGAGATAATCTTGGAACCAGTCCAGTGAGGTTGAGTCCATACCTATGGTTTTTAAGGTTAATAAAAGTAGGCAATGGTCGATGGTATCAAAGGCCTTGTTGAGGTCTAAACAGACAGCACAAACAAATTTTTTGTTGTCAAGGTCTCGTTGCCAGTCATTAGTGACTTTGACCAGTGCTGTAACAGTGCTATGCTTTGCTCTAAAGCCAGACTGCATGGGGTTAGGCAATGTAGAGTTGTCTAGAAACAATCTCAGCTGTAAATCCACGACTTTTTCCAGCATTTTTGAGCATATAGGTAGAAGAGAGATTGGCCTATAATTGTTCAGGTCACATGGGTCTCCTGCTTTACTTATGGGGATAATATGAGTGGTTTTCCATTCCATGGGGATAGAGCCCTGGGCTAGGGACAGGTTGAATAAGTGTGATATAGGTGGGGCAAGTATGTGGTATGCTATTTTCAGAAAGTATGGGTCAAAGGAGTCAGCTCCTGCACTTTTTCTGGTATCTAGCCATAGCATAAGGTCTTCAACTTCTTTTATGGTGGTTGGGGAAAAGGAGAAGATCGTATCTTTGTTACTCTGGTCTGGAGGCTGGGCGGTGAGCTGTGGATGGAGACTACTTACTGGTGCATTATTGAATGCCATGCCTGCAGTGGTGAAGTGGTTGTTGAGTTGAGATGAGTACCAATGCCTATAGTCTAGGTAACAAGCTTCCTGAATTAGTGGCCTTGATGGAGGAGGAACATCTGGATATCATGGCAGTCACAGAAACATGGTACACACAAAATCATGACTGGGACGTAAACATACCAGGATACACTATCTACAGGAGGGACAGGGAGGGTAAAAGAGGAGGAGGAGTAGTTCTTTACATAAAGGAAGGAATAAAAGTAACAGAACAAAAGGGTAAACAGGGAGGAGAAGAAGCACTGTGGGTAAATTTGGAGACAGGCAATGGAACCACAATCCGCACAGGGGTTGTATACAGACCCCCTTCTCAGGGGGAGGAAATGGACAAGGAAATGATAGAAAGTATACTTAGAATGGCAGAAAAAGGGAGATACTGCTGATGGGTGATCTGAATATGACATGTTAACTGGCAGTTGCAGCTGCCACTTGAAGAGTGCAGTTATTCTAGATGCCCTACAGGGGCATGCCTAGACAATTAGTACTAGAGCCCACTGAGAGGGAGCAATATTAGACTTGGTACTCTCAAATGGAGATGGAGAGAGGATCACAGATGTAGAAGTGGGTAGCCATCTGGAACTAGCGACCATCGAACAGTATGGTTCACAATAAACACAGTAATAGAGTCAAGCCATACAAAGACAAAAGTACTGGACTTTAGGAGGGCTGACTTTGCCATAATGGGTGAGTGCCTAAGGAATGCACTAGCAAATGGGCAGGAAGGAGGGGTGGAAGAACAATGGGGAATAATAAAAACTGCCATCACAGAGGTAACAAGCCTTTGTGTGAAGCAAATAAACAAAACAAGACGATGTAAGAAACAACTATGGTTCTCAAAGGAAGTGGCAGTGAAGGTTCAAGAGAAAAAGAAAGCATTCAGGAAGTACAAGGAATCACAGAAGGAGCAGGACAGAGAACTGTATCAGTTAAAGCAAAAGGAGGTTGGGAAGGCAGTCAGAACAGCAAAGGCCCAAACCAAGGAAAAGATAGCCAACTCAGTTAAGAAGGGGGATAAAACCTTTTATAGGTACATCAGGGAGCAAAGGAAGACCAAGGGAGGGATAGTGAGGCTTAATAAAGGGAGGAGGGTGGGCAGAGGGAGACTGTGACAAGGCAGAGATACTAAACAAATATTTTTGCTCAGTATTTACGAAGGAAGAGGAGGAGATACATAAAACAAACAGTAGTAACACTCTGGATACAGAAGTTGATACCAGCCCATTTACAGAAGAAAGGGTTCTGAAAGAGCTCTTAAAACTGAAGGTGGACAAAGCAATGGGGCCTGATGGGATTCATCCCAGAATTCTAAAAGAACTAAGGGTAGAACTAGTGACACCACTGACTACCCTTTTAGCAAATCATGGGAGGATGGGGTGGTACCCGAGGACTGGAGGAGGGAAGATGTGATTCCTTCACAAAAGTGGGAGCAAGGCAGAAGCAGGAAACTATAGACCTGTTAGTTTAACCTCAGTGATAGGGAAAATGATGGAATCACTTCTAAAGGAAAGAATTGTCTAGTATCTAGAGGCCAGAGGGCACAGACCCTAGGCAGCATGGATTCACAGCGGAAGGTCATGCCAGACGAATCTGATAGATTTCTTTGACTGGGTGACCAAAGTAGTAGATCAGGGAAGGGCTGTGGACATGGCCTACCTAGACTTTAGCAAGGCATTTGACACAGTCCCACACAAAAGATTAATATACAAGTTAGCCAGCCTGGGAGTGGGTCCCAAGATGACAGCATGGGTAAAGAATTGGCTGGAGAATAGGACACAGAGAGTTATAGTAAATGGAGTCCACTCAGAAGAAAGGATACATAGATACATAGACAGTGTCGGCAGATAAGGGCCTATGGCCCACCCAGTCTGCCCATTTAAGTTTGTAAGTTCAGTTTATGTTTTCCAGGAAGTCTGTTGCCCCTTACCCCTGACCTCCAGAATTCCTTTATGTCTATCCCATGCATTCTTAAATCCAGTGATTATTTCAGCCCCCACCACTTCCTCTGGCAGGGTGTTCCACTTGCCACCACCTGTTCTGTGAAGAAATTCTTCCTCACGTTTCCTCTGAATCGTCCTCCCTCCAACTTCATCCCATGCCCTCTAGTCCTGGAACATCTTTTTCGCTTAAAAATAGTGCATTCCTGTACCCAGTTCCTCCCTGTAAGACACTTGTATGTCTCCATCATATCCCTCTCCTCCTCTCCTCCAGGGAGTACATGTTCAGTGCCTTCAACCTGTCCTCATCAGGACTTGTGGATGCAATCCATGCACCATCTTTGTTGCCCTCCTCTGAACCTTTCTCACCCTGTCTATGTCCTTATGTAGGTAGTCCAGAACTGCACAGTGTACCCAGGTGCGGCCTCACCTAGTGTCTTGTATAGTGGAATTATGACCTCCTTTTTCCTGCTGGTGATGCCCTGCCCATGCATCCCAGCATCCTATTTGCTTTTACCTGTTGCCTTGTCACACTGTTTCTCATGCCTTAAGGTCATCAGAGATGATAACTCCAAGATCTCTTCCTGCTTGGTGCATGCTATATCCTCACCCCCCAACTGATATATTGTGCCAGGGTTTTTGTGCCCCATATGCATTATCTTGCACTTCCTTGCATTGAATTTCAACTGCCAAACCCCTGACCATTCTTCAAGTTTCTGCAGGTCCCTTCTCATTCTGTCTACACCCTCTGGTGTGTCTACTCTGTTACAGAGCTTTGTGTCATCAGCGAACAGTGAAATGAGGGTTACTAGTGGGGTACCGCAGGGTTCAGTATTAGGACCAGTCCTCTTCAATGTCTTTATAAGCGACATTGCAGAAGGACTGGAAGGAAAAGTATGTCTCTTTGCAGATGACACTAAGCTCTGCAACAGAGTTGATGCACAGGGTGGGGTGGAAAGGATGAGAAGGGACTTGTCAAGGTTAGAGGAAAGGTCAAATGTATGGCAGCTTAGATTCAATGCTAAGAAGTGCAAGGTAATGCACCTGGGAAACAAAACCCAGAGGAAGAGTACACAATGGGGTGAGATACTAACAACAACAAAAATGGAAAGGGACCTGGGGTAGTCATATCAGATGACCTAAAGATGGGCAAGCAATGGAGAGGGCAGCAAGGAGGATCGGGGGATACTGGGATGCATAGGGAGAGGCATCACCAGTAGAAAACAGGAAGTTATTATCCCTCTGTACAGACAGCTGGGAGACCCCATCTGGAGTACTGTGTGCAGTTCTGGAGACCCAATCTCCGCAAGACATAGACAGGATGGAAGCTGTCCAGAGGAGGGCAACTAAATGGTGCAGGGTCTTCACCGAAGTCGAATGAAGAGAGACTTAAGGAGCTTAATATGTATAGCCTCGAGGAAAGGAGGGAGAGGGGGACATGATAGAAACTTTCAAGTACCTCAAGGAATCAACAAAGTCCAAGAGGGTAGCATCTTTCAAAAAGAGGTGTGCAAGAACAAGAGGCACAATTTGAAGATAGAGGGCGGCTCAGAGGTAATTTAAGGAAGTATTTTTCACAGAGAGGGTTGTGGATGCATGGAACGGCCTTCCGAGGAGGTTGTGGAGTCAAAATCAGTGGGGAATTCAAGCATGCATGGATAGTCATAAGGCAATTCTGGGGGGTTGGGGTAGGAAGAAGTAGGCTGCTGGTTAACTAGGATCTGCAGCTTATCCAGTAGGTAGGGAAATGGGCAGATTGGGTGGGCCAAGCGGTCCTTATCTGCCGTCAAATTCTATGTTTCTATGTTGAAGGCTTGAAGAATTTCAGATTTATCACTGATAGTGACATTGTCGATGGTGATTTTGGAGGGTAGTGCACTACCTGAGGAGTGTCCAGACAGTTCCTTTATGGTGGACCAGAATTTGGTTGGGCTGTTGGATGCGGATAGTAATTCGTTTTGATAATAATTGGCCTTAGCCTCTCTAACCATTTTCGTGCAGGCATTTCTAGTTGTCCTAAAGAGATACCAGTCTGCATTGGCCTGTGATTTCTGGGCCTTTTTCCATAGCTGGTCTCTTTTGAGTAAAGCATTCTTCAGATCTGGTAAAAACCAATGGCAGGTTCTGTTTTTTATTTGTGCTTTAACTAGAGGAGCATGGTTGTTTAGGGCACTGGCTATGATTTCATGGAGAACATTATAGGCATCACCCACTGATTTAGCCAGGTAGAAAGTCTGCCAGAGCAAGGAGTTTTTTAGTTCTTGCATGTAGGCCAGAGGGTCAAAGTTCCATCTGGATCTTTTAGTAGAAAACTTTGATGTAGATAGTGGGTTTGAGATGGTTCTTATGCCAGCTATGAGACAGTGGTCACTAACATCTGCTGGAAGGATGCCAGCGTGGGAAAAGTAGTGTCATTTGTTGACAAGAAGGACGTCCAGAAGTGTGCTTTTCATTGGATTTTTTTTGTTGATGCGCGTTGGTTCTGTAATCATTTGGGTGAACCCGTGGGAGTAGCAGAATTGTTTTAGGGGTAGTGATCCGTTCGCTATCCAGTCATAGTTAAGGTCACCTAATACAATTGTTTCCAGAGGTGTCATTTCCATTTGTGAAGACAGATGAGCCAGGAGCTGTGGTCCTTCTGCTGGGGGTCTATAGCAACCTATTATGCAGAGTGCCACAGATTGGGATGGTTCGACCCTGAGAGACAGGCATTCAAAGCCCCCTGCAACAGAAGTAGCATCTAATATAGATACTGTAAATTTGTTTTTAACATAAATGGCTACTCCTCCCCCACCAGTCTTTCTATCTGCTCTGAAGAGGAGGTAGTTGGGGATATTAACCCCATTGTCTGGTGTGGATGCCAGAAGCCAGGATTCCGAGATCACAAATATGTCTGGGGCAGTGTGGATAATCCAGGCCTGGACAGAATCTGACTTCTTTAGAAGGCTGCAGTCATTGGCATGCAGAAAACTGATTCCTTTTAGGGCAGTAATTTTGGTTAGAGATGAAATCAACTTTGTGGGGCCAGGATTGAGCTCGACGTCTCCTGAGTACAGTAGAAGGAGGAGCACAATACTTCTCAGATTGGCAAGGAGATGTTTAAAAGCATGGGCCTTGTTGCATTTTGTGTAGGTTAGATTGCAGGGATCCAGGGACCGAGTTGACCTCTTGTGTTGCCCTGCCAGTACATAGATTAAGGTCCATGCAGAGTAACAACTCGACTATGCAGCGATGGGTGCTTGGGGTTTGGGACATAGCCGAGTAGTTTGCAGTCCCCTTTGAGTGGATTCAACAAAATTTGACTCAATCAGGGCCAACCAGGGGCAGCATAATGAATACATAGTCTTATTATGTGGATGTCCTTGTGGCGTAGGGCATGTCCCTTTATTAGAGTCAGATCTGTCAGGGGGTCCACTAATATTAGGTATCAGGGAAATGCAGGATAGTAAGTAAAGCCAGCCAAGACCTGCCATGGTAGCATATTGAAAAAGTGGAGTGTACTATCGTGGGAGCTGCTAACAAGAGTCTTTAGGTCCCCAAATTTGTTCTATGGGTAGTTACTGCTGTGGTATGATAGGGGTCAGTATGCACTAAAAGGGGATCTAAAAGTAGCCCTGACAGTGGCACGTCTCTGAACAAAATTTATTTGATGTGGGTTCCTCGTTAAGGGAAGGAGAATGGACAGGAGGACGGAAAATGTCTGGATTACAAGAGATATATTTCTTCAGTGGGGGTTGGTAGAGGTGCCTGTGCAGAGTGGAGTGGGCCAATGGAAGATTATATAGGTCCCAGGGGTCATTGTTCCATATGCGACTTGTTTGGGGAAGTTTAAAAACGGAGTTAAGCAAGATAAATGTATACCGCCCTCGGCTAGAGAAAGGAGAGAGTAGTTCAAATTAATAGTGGGGCAACACAAAGGCTAGCAGTCTGAGTGAAAACAGCTCAATTAGCAACTGAAAGGCCTGCAATTTCCTTGGCACCTTGCAGTCTGGAGAGAGCTACAAAGTCACAAAGGGGCTGTAACACTTGGTTGTAGGGAACATTTTTGGACAATAAACACAGTTTTTTGGGAAATCAGTCACAGTTCAGTAATTTGTTTTTTTCAGTAAAAGGGATGTTTCAAGTAAAACAGTGCCTTAGCAAGACAGAATATCCTAGTCAGCAGGACAGGATATGCTAGTCAGCAATAAGCAAACCTAAAGTACCAAAACAGTATGCCTCAGCAAGACATAATGAGATAAGGCTGCTAGAAGGCTTAGTTGCAAAAAGGGGAGGAGAGGAATTGCAGTTGTTGACAGTAAGTAACCAAATAAATTGAAACATCAGATAGGAGTGGGCGGAGACTGTGTGCATTTAAAGGAGGCCTGGGAGGGGGAGGGGCAGTGGGGCGAAAAATCAAGGGGAAGTTTGCAGAGCTAGCACTGAATCAGTGCACATACAGTTGGAGATAAACTGCAGCTGGGGGGAATGGTTAGTTACTTTACACAGGCCGAACAAAACAGGCTAAATTAAAATACATAAATTAGAAGCTGAGTACAGGAATGCAGGCTTACATTAAGCCACACGTCTTGGGTGCTCCTGTCTCAGGTGAGTGAGCCCAGCCAATCAGGGAGCTCTATACAGGCGTGGAGCCAGTAGCGCTACCCTGAGAAGGCGCTGAAATTGAAAACAGCAAATTGCAAGTGATGATCCGGTTCAGAGTTCACACAGCCCAGAGAAATCGTGGCAATTTATCAAGCATCGTACCTTATCTATCTCTTTGGGGGGTAGGTGGAACAGGCTCCTTGCACCATGGAGGTGCTATGGCTGGATATTGACCGCTGCCTGAGGGGGCAAGTGGCACCTGTAAGGAAGGAAGGAGACAGCAGATTAAATAGGAGCAGATGGGGGGGCGTGTCTAAACAGAGACACACAAAGAGAGCTGAGCACCAACTTGAAAGACAAATCAGGGGGCAGTCTCAGACAGAGGCAAGGTGCTGGCTAACTCGGGAATCCAAAACAAGCACAAAAGAACAGACTGATGGGGGAGGGCAGAAGGGACAGAACAGAGACAGAGGAGGACAGGGGGACAAAAAAGATGATTAAGAATGAAAGTCAAAGGCAGAAGCCTTAGGCTCAAGACAGAGGCTACACAGATTTTACAATTCACTGAATTTTCTAACTAAGTCCATAGCAGTAAGCATGTAAACCCAGTACAGTATTAAATAGGATTAAAAAAAAATATATTATCAAAGCCAGTAAAACTTTTTTACAAACTCAGTTCAAGGCAAAAATCAAGGGGAAGTTTGCAGAGCTAGCACTGAATCAGTGCACATACAATTGTAGATAAACTGCAGCAGGGGGGAATGGTAAGTTACTTTACACAGGCCGAGCAGAACAGGCTAAATTAAAATATATAAATTAGAAGCTAAGTACAGGGATGCAGGCTTACATTAAGTCACAACGTCTTGAGTGCTCCTGTCTCAGGTGAGTGAGACCAGCCAATCAGGGAGCTCATCACAGGTGTGGCGCCAATAGCGCTACCCTGAGAAGGCACTGAAATTGAAAACAGCAAATTGCAAGTGATGATCCGGTTCAGCATTCACACAGCCCAGAGAAATCGTGGCAATTTTTCAAGCGTTGTACCTTATCTATCTCTTTGAGGGGTAGGTGGACCAGGCTCCTTGCACCGTGGAGGTGCTATGGCTGGATCGTGACCGCTGCCTGAGAATGACACTGCTCTGTATATGAAACAGTTCTGTCCTATGCTGTGCTCATGAAAGGAACTTTCAACAGATTGTATGCAGAGAAGTAAGAGAAGTGGTTGTCCACATATGTGAATAGCTTGGATAGACATTAGGAAGCACTTCCATGTAGAATTTTGTGTATTAAATTCATTAGGGTTATCTGGGTTCTGGTTTTGAGATTTAACAAACCAAGTAATTCAAAGTTAGTTCATTAATAGGACCATGCAGATTTGGCAACCTTTGTGGATTAAGACTCTTTTCTTTGCCCAGATTGTAAGGGGAGTGGAGTCCATAATGATGGAATCATACTCAGTCAGGGGGGAGTATTCAGGTTTGGGGGGTTCTGATTTAAGTGTCAGGTGCCAGTTACTTTGCAGTACAATTGAGTAGGCTCAGTTGTTGATGAATTGTTCTTTTGTTGATAATATGAGTGTCCAATGTGAGGTGGTGAGTGATGGTAACACCAAGGTATCTTAATTCATTTACCAATTTCAGATTCAGTCCATCTAAGTTTGAGACAATGAAATCTTGGTTATAATCCTCTAACCTATAGAGAGGAGCTGAGTAACATGGCTTTTGTTTTTGGGACATTCAGAACAAATTTCTCATCTGTTAACCACCATTGATTGTAATTTGTGCTCAAGTAATTTGTTGCTAGTGATGGTGTCTTTCCCATGCACAAAGATGACTGTGTCATTTGCTTACAAAAGGGTCTTAGCAGTATTACCACTCTTGGGTAGGACATAGAGGAAAATAGTAAATAGGAGAGGGCCTACAATGGATCCCCAGGGGACCCCATATGAGATTGTGGTCACCCCTGGACTCGACTTTACCAATTTTGACTAATAGTGAGTTGTCTTGCAGATAGTTGGAGAATGCAGAGTAGGTGGGCTCCCTGCCTCAGCCCAGTCAGCTTCTGTATGAACAAATCATGGTCCACCAAATCAAACGCCTTTGTCAGATCCAGGAACAAAGCACCCTGCCCGGAGGCCATTGCCAAGGTGGACAAAGCAATGGGGCCTGTTGGGATTCATCCCAGTATTCTAAAAGAACTAAGGGTAGAACTAGTGACACCACTGACTACCCTCTTTAACAAATCATGGGAGGATGGGGTGGTACCTGAGGACTGGAGGAGGGCAGATGTGATTCCCCTTCACAAAAGAGGGGGCAGGGCAGAAGCAGGAAACTACAGACCTGTTAGTTTAACCTCAGTAATAGGGAAAATGATGGAATCACTCCTGAAGGAAAGATTTCTCGAGTACTTAGAGGCCAGAGGGGCACAGGACCCAAGGCAGCATGGATTCACAGTGGGAAGGTCATGCCAGACGAATCTGATAGATTTCTTTGACTGGGTGACCAAAGTAGTAGATCAGGGAGGGGCTGTGGACATGGCCTACCTAGACTTTAGCAAGGCATTTGACACAGTCCCACACAAAAGATTAATATACAAGTTAGCCAGCCTGGGAATGGGTCCCAAGATGATAGCCTGGGTAAAGAATTGGCTGGAGAATAGGACACAGAGGGTAATAGTAAATGGAGTCCACTCTGAAGAAAGGGGGGGTTACTAGTGGGGTACCGCAGGGTTCAGTATTAGGACCGCTACTCTTCAATGTCTTTATAAGCAACATTGCAGAGGGACTAGAAGGAAAAGTATGTCTCTTTGCAGATAACACAAAGATCT
Organism: Neoceratodus forsteri; assembly: GCA_016271365.2. Classification (NCBI taxonomy): domain Eukaryota; kingdom Metazoa; phylum Chordata; order Ceratodontiformes; family Ceratodontidae; genus Neoceratodus; species Neoceratodus forsteri. The sequence continues at coordinate 1,045,401,263 of CM057451.1, forward strand.
GCAACAGAGTTGATGCACAAGGTGGGGTGGAAAGGATGAGAAGGGACTTGGCAAGGTTAGAGGAAGGGTCAAATGTATAGCAGCTTAGATTCAATGTTAAGAAGTGCAAGGTAATGCACCTAGGAAACAAAAACCCTGGGGAAGAGTACACAATGGGGGTGAGGTACTAACAACAACAAAAATGGAAAGGGACCTGGGGGTAGTAATATCAGATGACTTAAAGGTGGGCAAGCAATGTGAGAGGGCAGTAAGGAGGGCTGAGGAGATACTGGGATGCATAGGGAGAGGCATCACCAGTAGAAAACAGGAAGTTGTTATCCCTCTGTACAGACAGCTGGTGAGACCCCCATCTGGAGTACTGTGTGCAGTTCTGGAGACCCAGTCTCCACAAGGACATAGACAGGATGGAAGCTGTCCAGAGGAGGGCGACTAAAATGGTGCAGGGTCTGCACTGGAAGACATAGGAATAAAGACTAATGGAGCTGAATATGTATAGCCTCGAGGAAAGGAGGGAGAGGGGGGACATGATAGAAACTTTCAAGTACCTCCAGGGAATCAACAAAGTCCAAGAGGGTAGCATCTTTCAAAAAAAGAGGTGTGCAAGAACAAGGGGGCACAATCTGAAGATAGAGGGGGGTGGCTCAGAGGTAATGTAAGGAAGTATTTTTTCACAGAGAGGGTTGTGGATGCATGGAACGGCCTTCTGGAGGAGGTTGTGGAGTCAAAAACAGTGGTTGAATTCAAGCATGCATGGGACAGTCATAAGGCAATTCTAGGGGGTTGGGGTAGAAAGAAGTAGGCTGCTGGTTAACTAGGATCTGCAACTTATCCATTAGGTAGGGAAATGGGCAGACTAGGTGGGCCAAGCGGTCCTTATCTGCTGTCAAATTCTATGTTTCTATGGAGTACTTCACCCATGAAGTTGACCAATGCTGTGTATGTTCCATGGCCTTTCCTGAAGCTGTGTTGTTCCTGACACAGTGGTCTATGCTGGTCTAAGTAGGAAGTGAACTGATTATGTAGTATTCTCTCTTGCACTTAGTCAAAGTCTATAATATAGAAAGAGGCCTGTATTTGTTCAGTGCAGTTTGCTTGCCCTTTTTGTGTAACAGTACTACAGAAGAAGATTTCCAGATGTTGGGGATGTTTTGGGAGTCAAATGAAAGATTAAAAATTTTGGAAACAGCGAGAGCAATTTGTGTGGCTACTATTTTAAGAAATCTAGGAATTATGCCATCATAATCAGTCAATTGTCAGCTTTTAGATGAAGCAGCAATTTGCAGACTTCTTTGACGGTGACTTTCTTAAAATAAAATAGGGGATGGCATGGTCATAAGTTAGGCATGCTGGACTCTGGAAGGCATACTGTGCTACATAAGGAGAGTCAGTGTTTTTTGAGGTTGAAGAAGTGATCATTGAACAAACCAACAACAGATTTTGGATCACTGTACATGAAGACATTCACTTCAAGGAAGGGAGAAGAGGTGGCAGTTCCTGGTGTTCAACAAGGAGGTTTTGTAGTTCCAGAATTTTGGGGGGTCACTAAGATTGTCTGCTGTGCCTTGAGATATGCACTTTTGTCCATGCTGAGCTCACATTTACATTTATTCTGTAAATATCTGTATGCAACTCAAACTGAGTGTGAGTTTTTTTCTTGAAGGTAGAGCTCTATCCAAAGGCTCAGAGTGCTTTACAATGAGTAAGTACAGAAACCCCAAGATTTTAAAATCACCAGTTAAATAACGCTAAAAGTTTTATTAAACAAGAAATTTTTTAAAGAGACTTTAAAAGCCTCCATCAAGTTGGCTGCATATATCAGGTGTGGCACAGAATTCCAATGCACTGGTGCAGCAACACCAAAAGCCCAGTTGCCTGATCTCCTAAGGTGTGAAGGAGACCCCAAGAGCAGGTCAGCCTCAGTGGATTGGAGGGGGCAGAGTAGCCGATAGGGAACCAGGAGCTCTTTAAGGTAGTTGGGTTCCAATCCATGTAGGGCCTTGTATTTCAGAAAGCAAATCTTGAAGGTGATACACAAAATTGCAGGCAGCCAGTGCAGAATGCAGAGAACAGTAGTGACATGATCCCTCAGAGAGGCACCTGTCAGCATCCTGACCACAGCATTCTGAACTAGCTGTAGTCAATGCACAAATCCTCTAGACAGCCCTAGGTATAGAACATTGCAGTTATCAAGTCTGTTGGGGATGAAAGCATGAATGACCATAGTCCGGTCCGGTGGAAACTGGCTCAGCATAACTGACACTGACAGGTCATCCAGGGCACAAGACAGGTACAACTTGGTATCATCCACATAGCAGTGAAACCCCACATTGTACCACCTAATGATCTCCTCAAGTGGCAACATGTCCACTGAGAACAGCAAGGGGGCCAAAATAGAACCCTGCGGAACACCACAAGGCAGCGCAATAAGTCCAGAGAAAAAATTCCCAAGGACTATGTGTTGTGATCTCCTGGTTAAATATGAGCTGAACCAACATAGAACTGCTTCGGTGGTGCTCACATGATTCAACAGGTGATCCAGCAGCACCCCGTGATCTACCATATCAAAAGCTGAAGATAGGTTTAAGTTCACCAAGATGGTATGTTTCCCTCAGTCCATCACCATGAAAAGATCATGTGCCACCCTGACCAAAGCCATCTTAGTGCTGTGCTGAGGCCAAAAATATAACTGGAGAGGTTCAAAGATGGAAAAACTCTACAAGCGTTCAACCCGCTGGTCAGCCACCACCTTCTCAATAACCTTCCCCAAAAAGGGAAGATTAGAAATAGGCCTCTAGAGTTCGAAAGAACATCAGGGTCTAAAGATGGCATCTTTAGGAGGGGTCTCACCACAGCCTATTTCAAGGCTGCAGGAAAAGTACCCTCATTTGAAGATCCATTGATGATCTCAAAAAATACTGGAACCAGGAAATCCATGCAGTTAATGACAAACTGCGTTGGACCAGGTTCAAGACCACAGTTGGTGGGATGCAAGCTGATGACCACACAGAGGACCTCAACTGTCAAAACCAGCTAAAACTCACTCCAGCTCAATCAAGGATCTCCACCAACAGATCAATTCCCTTCCTTCAGAGGCTGGACCAGAGGAGGCAATACTCACCCCGATGGAGGATACTTGGTCAGCAAAGAAGTGTCAGAACTAATTGCACTTTTCCATGGAAAAAACTGTTCCAGATTGCAAACAGGAGGGATTGAGCCAACTGTCTACAATGCAGAAGAGCTTGGCCAGATGATTCTTTGCTGTAGCAATTGACTGGGACAGAAACTCTGTCTTCTTTAGATTGATTTTGTGCTGATGATCCAGGTTATGGAGCCTCAGTGCCATCTTGTCCTCCTCAGAACAAGGCCTCCTCCAGGCACAGGGGCCCTACACAGGAACTCAACTGCATGATGATTTGATAACAGACCAGATCAACCTTGAGCTCCATAATGTCATGTTCAAGTGAAAGGGGAAATTGTTTAACCAGGACAGCTTGCTGAGTGAGAAGACTAGATCCAGAATCTGGCCATGTATGTGTGTCTTGGAGGTAACCATCTGAGTCAGTCGCAGCAAATTCATCAGCTGGAGGAGCTCTTGCCCAAAATAACAGGATTTATTATTGATCCAGGCATTAAAGTCCCCCAGGACCAAAATCCTAGAGGACTCCAACACCTGCTCAGTGATGACATCTGCCAGCTCCTGCTGGAAAAGATTCCCACCACCGAAGGCTGGTAGATAAGGACTATCCTGCCATTGACTCTCAAGGCACATTTGGCAACCACACAGTACCTCCTAGTAATATAGCACTGTGATGATGAAAGGGGATTAGAGTCCATCTTATCTGCTTCTTCTGTTGCATAGCAGTGACTAAAGCGCATTTGAGTATGGACACACATTCATGCTTATTGGTTAGACTGCTACCCATACTCCTGCAGTGAAGCCTTCAGTACTGTTCTCTCTCAGGAATCTGTCTAGTTCTGCATGGAAAGTCTTAACAGTCATGGGTTTCACAACCTCAATAGGGAGCTTATTCCACATGTTAACCACCTCCTGGGTGAAGTAATACCTTTCTAATACTTCCCTGTATCCTCCCCTCCTAAGATTGAGTTCATGTTCTCTAGTTCTGCTTGTTCTCACCAGCTCAGACATTCATTTATATTCCATCCTGTCTGTTCCTTTTGCCATTCAGAACATTAGGATTATGTACATGGTCGGTCTTCTATAGACTCGATAACTTACATAACAGTTTTGCAAATTATTTTACCATGGGCAGCCCAGCTGAGATGCAACATCTTATTTCCAATAGGGTCCTGTTTCTACCCATTTCCAGTAGTGTAGATCCAGCAAATAAACTGCACAAAGTCAGAGATAAGTTGTTGCAGCACTCTGTTTGATGTGTTACATATGTGTACCAGCAAATTGTATGTATTAACTCACTTTATTATACTGTATGTGGATCAATAAATCTTTTTATACATTATCCTGAGTGAGTCCACTGGTTTTAAATGTGTGCATGTAGTGCATGGTAGCTAACGGGAAGGTGGATACACCAGATCTTTTGCTTCATTTTTTATCCATTTAGGGTAGCACCACAGTTCTCCACTGGAGTGGATACTGTTTTTGTTTGTTTTACCCATGTCTGCAGTTGCTTGTCCATGATCTGGAAGGTTAGGTGACTTGCCCAAGGTCAGACAATGTTGATTTGGCTCTGGCAGGGTTTGAACCAGCGATCTGGTTCCCAATCTAGTGTTATAGCCACTAAACCACACTGCCTCCCTGTCCAATCTATCTTCTTAGGTCCTGCTTCTGAAGCACCCTCCTTTCCCGAGCCCACTAAGCTCCGCAGCCCATCCTACTCTCACCCTCTTCTCCTCAGCATAGCCCTCCTCTCTCCACCTTTACAATGCCATGAGCCACCATCTGAATGAATAAGAGCATGAAGATTACTATTAATAATCATTCATATGCTCTCATTGATTCAAATGGCTGCTGGCTGAGGTGTAGAAGGAGGGCAGTGAAATACTGCCTTCCTTTGGGTGTGTATTTATCTGGGTGAATGGGAAGGTTCCATGTCAAAACAGCGAGACAGAAACAGCAAGGACAAAAGAGCACTGGCACATACAACAAACACACTTTATATAAGGGGGTTTACCCCAATACCCTCTTACTATAAATAACCAACTCAGGGGGCACAACTCAAGGAGGGGAAAAAAACATAAGTCTCCAAAATGGCAGGTGTTGTGTTGCCATTGCTGTTTCTGTTCCTCACCATTTTCAACTTGCTGTTTTCATGGTCAACCAATGGGAGGAGAGTGGGATGAAGTGATGGATGGCTTACGAGAAGGGTGTAGCTATACTGTGGTGGGGAGGGTAGGATGGGTGCCATGAGGGTGGAAGAAAGGGTTTTTAAATTTGCTGATTTGTTACATCTGTATATTAAAACTTCAGTTACACTTGGTTACTATAATTTATTTTGAAACTGACTGGTGGGGAGGAAGGTAGGGTGCTGTGCTAAGTAGACTGGGTAAGTTAATGCCTATGTATTGTGGTAGGGAAAGGTGGGGAGGGATGATGCTACACAAGTGGAGTAGGTGAAAGCCTTTTTTTAAAAAAAAAAAGAACTTCAAAATGGCATGAAGTGCGACTTGTTGGCAAAGTACCAGAACTTCACAGCCCTACACAGTGAAACATTTTGCACTTTGCTAACAATACATCAGTAAAGTTTTGATTTCCAACCATTTACATTTCTTCCTTTGAATCAAAGTAAAGTACCACTTAGCCTCAGTGCATTGTGGGTCACTATGGCCCTCTCCACCCATTTTCTGATGTCTGCAGAGTAAGCATAAACAAGCATTTGTTAATGATGAATGTTGTTGCACTGACATTGGCAGTGGTGGAGCTAGAGACGTATAGCGCTTTGATATTGTTAATGTATCGCAAAAGGAGATTTTGCACAGCGAGCACACCATTGAGTGCCACAGCTGTGGAAACGCGTTTTGGGCAGGCTGTGAAAAATGGCAGCTGGACTGTTGATAAGGAGGTGTGCACAAATGCCAGTGGTGAAAATGTGGCATGAAAATATTGCAGATTGACGAGGTTACAGTACAAGGGTGCACGGAAACTGCACAATGCATGCTTGCGACACAGTCATTGTATGGACTTTTGGCACCACATTTTCAACATAGGCATTTTAAGACTTCTGATCATGAATAGTGTCACCGTCATTTCCTCAAACTGTCCCGAAAACTGATTTCGCACAGCAACCGTGCAATTCTGCGCCAGACGTGCGAAAACACATTTCAGCCACCTGTACTGTTCATAAGGAGGCATGGAAAAATGCCAATGATGAACAGCTGGAGTGAAAGTATTACAAATTCACAAAGTCATGAGTGTGCGTGCAAACTGCGCAACGCTTCCTCGGGAAAAAATAATTTTATTGACTTTGGTCCCCAAATTTTCAACATAGGCATTTTAGGGCATCTGCTAATGAACATTGTCACTGCCAATTTCATAATGTGTCTCGAACACGGGCTTTCCACAGTGACCGCGCTATTCTGTGCCAGAACTGCGAAAACAGATTTTGGTTAGGATGTGAAAATGACAGCTGTACTCTTAGGAGGTGCAGAACAATGGCACTGTTGAAAATCTGGAGTGAAAATATTATAAGTTTGAGAACTTATGAGCGTGCATGCAAACTGCACAATGCACGCTCATAACACAGTCATTTTATGGAATATTGTCACCAAATTTTCAACACAGGCATTTTTAGGACCTCTGCTCATGAACAGTGTCACTGGCATTTTTGTAATGTGTCCCGAACACTGATTTCGCACAGCAACCGCACTATTCCAAGCCGGAAGTGTGAAAACATATTTCAGCCAGGATGTGAAAAATGACAGCTGTATGGTTCACAAGAAGGTGTGGTAAAATGCCAATGTTGAGAATCTGGTGTGAAAATATTGAAAATTCACTAATTTATGAGCGTGTGTAACAACTGCGCAATGCAAGCTCATAAAACAATCATTTTTTTGATTTTTCCCACCAAATTTGCAACATAGGCTTTTTGAGAGCCCCCCTCATGAACAGTGGCACTGTCATGTTGTTACTCAGCCCTGAAAGGTGATTCCATGCAGTGACTGTGAAATCACCTTTCGGGACCGAATAATGCCACGACAGTGCAAGAATTCAAGAGGAGGGGTCCCAAAAACCCCAAGTTGAAAATTTGGGACCAAAATTCCCCAAAATGCCTTAGATATGCAGCAAAGTTGAAAACACACTATGTATTCCATTATACAGCATACCGGCATTTCTTCAGTTTTCAAAAATTGTCACGCTGGACTACGGAGGTAAGTATGGGGTGAGGGGGGTGTGGGGAGGTCGGGTGCGCAGAGGGTGGGTGCTGGTGGGGAGGGCAAGGAGACTACGAGGAACCGTTTTCATTTCACAGGTAAAAAAACATTTGACATTGTGGGACTTTTTTTTTTTTAGAGGATTTGGCACACTGGGGTGGGCTCCCAGCATGCCACCTAACTGTTGGGGGGGTCTGTAGCCAATGGGGGATTGAGCACCCTCATCAGCACACAACACAGGGGATGTTATACCAACGGGGATTGGGCACCCTGTCAGCATACAAAGCAAGCAGGGGGCTGATCCAAGGGGGATTGGGCACCCCCTCAGCATTTAACAATGAGGGGGTTTTGTAATGCTGACAGGGAGTGGGCTCCCCCGTCGGCACACAAAGAAAGAGGTGGGGGGAGCCCGAGCTGAGGGGGTCTAGGCACCCTCGGCATTTAACAATGGGGGTTATTTATGACGAGGGGGAATGGCCCCTGTCAGCACATACAGAGGGGCAGGTAACTGACAGGGGATTGGGCACCTCGGGTTGGTAGTTTGATCGCCACTGTGTCATTATAATTCATAATGTGGTGAGCACGTCAAGGGAAGGCCTGCTGCATCTGATGAGCTTTGCTCGGATTGCAGTGGACCTTTTCTTAGATGTGCTCACCACATTATGTATGCATGGTGTGGCGCCGGCATGCAGGCTGATTGGGGATTGTGGGACGCACCTACTGATGCATGCCCTGCATTTACCCAACAGTGATCGTGCCTCCAAATCCCTACTGCCGCAAGATGTTGGCTGCACAAGTACGCCAACATAACATATGCATTGTTCTTGTAAACAACATGTTGTTTGGCTGAAACATAAGGTCTTGTACAGTATAATGCCAGCTTGTTACAAAACTCTGTACACACTGACAAATTACTTTTGCCTCTTGTGCATGATTAACAACATTTCTGGAAAACAGAGCACACTGCTCCAATTGTGGAGAACAGGGCCATGGCATTGGAGTAGCTGGAGAAGGCTGTCCCTGGCACCAGGGCCATCAGTCATCAGCAAAGTAGTCCACAATGGATCTTTCTATTGGTGGCACTCCTGATTCAGTAGAATGTTTGGTGTATCAGGACAACAGTGTCCTCTTAATCTTCCTCTGCTCCCCACTAGCCAATGCTCTGTGGCTGAAGCTTAAATTGTATTGTTTCTCTTTTTATTCTCAAGTATTAGTTACTCTTGTTAAACTGCATCAGTGAGAACTAAATCAGCTTCATTCATGACTTTCCCCACCTTTTAGGCTCCTGATTACTAAGGGATCCACCAGCTGATTTTATAAGCTAGGCAGTATAATTTATTGTTATACAGATGAGGCACACCGATGAGTCCTGGTAGGACGAAATACGTGTCTGTATCTTTCTGTTGGCACCCTTTGCAAACTGTGTGAGAGGCCTTTCGGCACCATGTGTGTTTGCTTAAAGTTGAACCAGCATGATATTCTGTGGTGATTTGTATGTACAGCCCATGATGCTTTGCATTGTGGGGGAATGTGTGATTTTGTATTTCTTTGAAACTTGGATTCCCGGCCAATGCCCTTTGGGTAACCATTGCCTCAGTGCTTGTGCACTGAAGTTTAGTCTTTTAGCTTGTTTTTTTGGTTTTTATTGGGTTCACCACAACATAACCCAGATAGAACATCTTAGGGTAGCTGGTTCATTCCATTGGGGTGTTATACAGATAAGGCACACTAATGAGTCCTGGTAGGACAAAACACGTGTCTGTGTCTTTCTTTTGGTCCCCTTTGCAAACTGTGTGAGAGGCCTTTTGGCACCATGCATTTTATTTAAAGTTGAACTAGCATAACATTCTGTGGTGATTTGTATGTACAGCCCATGATGCTTTGCATTGTGGGGGTATGTGTGATTTTGTATAATTTATTGATGGTCTATCTCACAAATATTATGAGGAGATGCAACTTTTTGTTCAATATCTGTAACTATATTTGGACCCTCTTGTCATTTCCTGGCCTTTGATAGCATACAGTTCAACATGGTGAGGCCTATCTGAGTGCTTTGCCTTTTCAGAAATCTCCTGATGCTTCAGAACATTTAGACTGTCTAATTTTGTAGTCTATGGTATTATGCACAATTTAGGTAATGTTACAATATCACTAGGAAAGTGCATTAACTTGAATAGTGGAAATTTGAAAAGTTGAAGCAGCAAGAGGACGTTTTTGCTTCCAGTTAGCCTGGGTTACACAACCCCCACCCAACATTGTTTTCTAAAGCATAAAAATACTTTTTTTCAGCATTCTATAATATAGCATAATACTACAGCTCAGTTTCATGAAAATATCACCATTGTAATCATAATTAAGTTCTGTTCCAGTGGGCATTCTAATGAAATCATGCTTGCTATGCGGTTCAGGCAATCTACATACCAGTAGACTCATTATTTTGCTAAGAATCCTCCTGCAAATAAATACAGTGTTAATCACTAGTATCCCAGCAGATGCAACTTTAAAAAAGTTAACATTTCTTAAAATGAATTTTGAATGTTGATTGGAGCTGCTGACCTGATGTGAAACTGTTAAGTAGACGGTTGTGTCCTTGGCATGCTGTTGGTGCCATATTGTGATTGGTCAGGGCCCAGAATTAGGTTCTCAATTTCCATCATCATTATGTATGTGTTCACAATTTTTCATTTTACTGTTAAAACTCACAATAATAATATCATTATCATGAGGAAATTATTATTTCACTGTATATGGTGAACACTGGAAGTCTTCTGTTGTTTTATTTTTAAATTAAAAGTAATGTACAGTAGTTGCATATTTCCATCATTCTAGGAAATCTCAGTTGCATAAACAATTAGCTGCAGTATTAAATATTTGCTAAGTGAAAAAAATGGTTCTATTCACTTGCCCTTTAATTTTGATGGCTTAATTATATGGTATCACACTTTATTTTTAATGCACTGTAGGGCTTAATAAACATGCACATAATGCATATTCTGAGACCTCAGTTTCTTCCAGCAGTTGAAGTACTGAAAATTGCTGTTCACAAAATCAGTATAAACATGTATTCCAGCTGGAGGAGAGAAGCAAAGGGGATCTCCACAACCTGTACTCCAACGTAAGATATCCCCTTGCTAGTCCTCTCCATCGTAAGCCCCCCACCCCTGGGAACCCACTACCTGCCTACTTATCCCTTCCCCTAGTGGACATATACCTACCTATTTAAAAGACAAAGAACCTGTGTGTGCAAACACTGAGGCAAGGGTTACCCCAAAGGGCATTTGGCTGGAAAGCCATGTTTCACGAAAATACAAAATCACACATGCCCACACAATGCAAAGCATCATGAGCTACATATGCAAATCACCACAGCCTACCTAACTTCCTATCTGCCAGCTCAGGTATCCTGAGGGGCAATAGCCTTTACACAAATTCCCATCTACAGCAATCCTTTGCAATCTCACTATTACATCCTGTGCATGATGACCTGTGTACTAGCAAATAAACATTACATGAAATCCAATGGAAAAAAATACATGCAGCTTATCCTTGAGGTGAGAAAAAACTTTATTACCAGGATCTAATTAATGACAATTCAAGAAGAAGGCCTTCTTTTGTCAAGTTCAGAAAAAAGACCGTAGACAAAAAATTCCAAACTCTCTTTTTATCAGATGTCATTTAAAATAATGATAGATTCTTCATGTTATTCAGCTTAAATAGTCTGCTTAGACTCTTGTGGCATTTAAAACAAATGAAGCCTACAAGCAGGCAATAACTATGATAGTTTACTATTCCAACTTATAATATTTCCTATCTCAGATGTACAGTGCCTAACTGATAAATCTGCATATGTTGTTTCATGTGACAGCAGATACTTATCAGTAAAGGTATCATTCAATTTATAGGCATTTAACTGTTGAAGAATTCTATCCAGGCAATGGTTTATAGTTTCATATGTCAAGGAAGTGACAAGAATTTTAAATGAAATCAAGGAATGCACAAGCTCAAATGCACAGAGTTTCAAGAAGCAGTACAACAATACTCATCCAGCACTAGAATAAATAATCAATGTTTGGGTCTCTTCAGTAATACTTGATTCACTATTTACATCCAATTTTTTATTTATGTTAAAAAACAAATGTGTGCAAAGGAAAAGTAAAAGTAAAGCATTTTTAGGGAGTCAATTGTGTAGGAATCTCATTTTTAACTGATTTGAATAATAGATTAGACTTAATTAAGGGGATTTGAAACATCTACATTATATTTCAAATTTCATTCTATTTATTTATTCATCAAGTAGGCCTAGGATCAATAATAGTCCATTTTCAAAGGTGACCTAGGTCCGATGCAAATAAATGTAAGGTAACTGAAGATTGTACAATTTTGTAATGTCAAATGGTAAAAATTACAATAATTTTATATTTAAGCAACAACATACTGGATTAATAGATTGAAACCCTACATTAAGTACCATAATAGTAAAACCAGGGATTGGTTTATACTAATACACTTGGACTGTAGAGCATAAAAACACAGACATTGTCAGCAGAAAAGGACTGCTTGGCCCACCCAGTCTGCCCAGATCCTGCATGCCTATTCTGTCTCCACAGACCCTAGCTGGTCTCTTGCAACCCTCCCTCCTCCCTGCCTATTTACCAGTATTCTTCTTTACCTATCCCATGCATGCTTAAAGACCCCCAATGTTTGTACCCACACTACCTCTGCTGGCAGACTGTTCCAGCAATTATGCACTCTTTCAGTAAAGTCGTACTTCCTCACATCTCTCTAAACCTTCCTCGTCCAGGTTTATCATATGCCCTCTTGTCCTGGTGCTCTTCCTCATTTGAAATAGACACTGCCTCCTTTACCCTGTTCACCCCTGAGAGGTATTTGCTTGTCTCTTCCTAATGTTGCTTTAAAGATACTTTGAAAGAATGAACTGCTGTTTACTACTACTACTACTACTACTACTACTACTACTACTACTACAGGTAGATTATTCATATAAACATGGAACATTGCATGAAGAAGAAGGTCTTATTGTCCATCCAGTCTGCCCTATGAGGTGGTACTTGCATCCTAGGAGTCCATAAGCCTCTTCCCACCAAACCACCAGCAGCTCAGCTTAACAGGGGGATGTCATGTCAAACCAATATAGATTTCTTTGACTAAGTTACCAGACAGGTGAACTGGGGAGGGCAGTGGACATAGTCTATTTGGATTTCAGTAATGCCTTTGACGCTGTACCACACAGGAGGCTGATTAAGAAACTTAGTAACATGAGAGTTGGGGAGAAGGTGGTATCAAACTGGTTGAAGGATAGGAGGCTGAGGGTGGTGCTAAATGTCAGTCACCTGGAGGATGGGAGAGTGACCAGTGGATTCTCATAGTGATTGGTAATGGGTCCTGTCTTCTTCAAAGTCTTCATAAGTGACATAGCCAAGCAACTGGAGTGGAAGTGTGTCTCTTTGTGGATGACACATAACTCTGCAACAGAGTGGAAACAGAGGAGGGGGTGGAGAGGATGCAAAGGGACCTAGGAAAACTAGAAGAGTGGTCTATGGTGGGGGAGCTGGGTTTCAACACCAAAAAGTGCAATGTCATGCACCTTAGGCAGGAAACCTGGTGTCTGGGTGTAAGATGGAGGGTACTTACAGTCACCAAGTAAGAGAGGGACCCTGGGGTAATCATATCTGATGATCTCAAGGTGGCAGGGAACAGTGACAAGGTAGTCGGCAAGGCTAGCCAGATTCTGGGGTGCACAGGGAAGAGGATTTCTTGCAGGAGAAGGGAAGCTTCATTGCCACTGTATCACTTATTGGTAAAACCCCACCTGGAGCACTGTGTCCAGTTCTGGAGGCTGCACCTCCACAAAGACATTGACAGGGTGGAGGCAGTTCAGAGAAGGGCTATCCAAATCATGCAGTGGTTGCATGAGAAGTCATACAGGGAGAGGTTGTAGGATTTCAAAATGTACTCCATGGAGGAGAGGAGAGTCAGAGGGAACATGACTGAGACCTATAAATACCTCACGGGGATAAACAAGGTGCAAGAGGGGAGCCTCAGAGGAGGAGGAGAATCACTAGAACACAGAGACATTCTATGAAGCTTTGGGGGTGGGGGTAAGAGGGATGTGAGAAAATATTTCCTCACAAAAAGGGTGGTGGACACCTGGAAATACCTACCATAAGAGGTAGTGGCAGTGAAGACAGTGGGGAACTTCAAGCAAGCGTGGGATAGACATATGGGCATAATAAGTAGAAGAAAGGGAGGAAGGAGAGAGGGAGGGTCACCTGTGACCAAATAGGGTTCAGGGATTAGTAACAGCCAGGTGAAAATGAGCAGACTGGATGGGCCTAATGGTCCTTTTCTGTTTATAAATTATGTTTCTTTGTTTCTGCTTCCCTCTAACCCATCTCACCAGCTCCCTTAACCAGTCATTTATGTCTGTCCCATCTTCTCTTTAATTCTTTCAGTTGCCTCACTGACCACCTCAGCTGATGGTCTATTCCACCTTTCCACCATCTGTTCTGTGAACATTACTGTCTAATGTCTTTTAAAACCAATTCTCTACAAAATTTTCTTTTGTGCACCCTAGTCATAATGTTGAAACTCTCTGCATAGAACTTGGTTTTGTGTCCACTGTGTTAATTCCCTGCATTACTTAAATATTTCCATCATGTCTCCCCTCTGTTCAGACTCTCCAGTCCCTGCTCATATTTCCTGCCCTGTTGTCAATGTATCATCTTTGTTGTCCTTGTCACTGACTTCAGTTTGTTAATGTCTTTTCTGAGTTGTGGGTTCTAAAATTGCACACTGTACTCCAGATACGATTTCACTAGGGTTCTGTACAAGGGCAAAAAAAAACACTTTTACCTTGCCACTGATACACTTCCCAATGCATTTCATCATTCTATTTGCTTTCTGTTTTGCCTTGCTACAATACATTGATGATTTGAGGTTGTTGGGAATGATTACACCTAAATCCCTTTCCTTCTCAATAACACTAAAGTTTGCCTCACTCAGAATGTGTTCATCCCTAGGGTTTCTGCTGCCTATGTGCATGACCTTACACTTTTAGACATTGAAGTTCAGCTGCAAGACATTCAGCTATTTGTCAGACTTGAAGACAGAACAATAAGCAATCACGTGCTCTCCACTGATACTTGTACTGCAAAGGATTCACAGAGCCAGGTTTGGCTAAAGTGCTCACTTTATTTGTTTAGCATCACTGCACAGCATGGGTACAAGAACACACTTAAAAAGTGCAGCTGGAGTTTTTCCCAAACATGTCCAGATTTTTCTTCATCTGACAGATACCCTACTCACAGTCTGCATTGCCACAGGACATGGTGTAATCTGTAAAGAGGCATATTTCCCTCTGATGCTTTCCCTGGTCACTGATAAAGATGGTAAAGTGTTCTGACATGAGGAATGACCCCTGAGAGATTCCACTAGTGGACTCCTTCATCCCTGAGGTTTTCTCAAGTATCACTACCTTCTGTGTTCAATCTATTAGCCAGTTTCTGACCCAGCATGATAATCTGTCCTCCACCCAGAAATCTCATAGTTTCTTGAACAGTCACTTGTGTGAAACTGAAACAAATACCATTCTAAATCCAGGTACATAATCTCAGTCTCCTGTCCATTACCAACAGCTCTTCATTACACATTCTAAGTACAGTAGCCAATCAGGTTTGCCTGGAAAATAAGACTGCCAGAAACCCATGTTATATAGTGTCCTAAAGCCAACTTGCCAAAAAAAAAAAACATTTGCCACTCATTGACTGAAGACCCACCTTTTTAATCTTGCCTTTTTGTGATGGCACAGTGGGCCCAATTGTAAAACGCATGGCGAAACCCGTGGGCGTATGCGAGTTGTGCCATGCAGCGCTATGCTATTCCAGGACAAGCAGGGTCCCTGGTGCCTACGCCCTTGACTTGTGGCAGCCACAGGCTAGCACCAAAAGAATAGTGCAGTGGACCTGGGTGCCGCAAGTCATGGCACACAAGCTGCTGCTCCTCCTCCAAGAGTTCCCCCACCATAAATCTCAATGGCATGCACCTGAAGTCAGTGGGGGGGCTGGTCAGTTGACACATGTGCTTGGGGAGCAGCACCTAAAAAGGATCCTGGGGTCCCCTGAATTTCAGGGATGGGGGGCATGACAGTGCGTGGGGACATGGGGAGCACATCCGTCGCAGTTCTGGGGTGCTGCAGGGGAGACATCCATCACTATGCCAGGACAGATGCCCCCTAGACCACCTCCTAACTGGTCTACCCCGCTACTCCATTCCCTGTGCTGGAATGGCGTAAGTGGGTTATGGCAGCCACCCTTCTGGAATAGGGCGCAGGTGCTGCCATAACCCACCCTTGCACAATGCCGTAGTGGGTTGTGGGTGTAGTGGGTGGTGTAACACTCCTTTGGTGCAACCCACATACGGCATGGAGCAAGGCACCTTTTGGAATTGCAACATGTGTTATGTCTGGCATATGGTATGATTTGTGCCATAGGGTTTGGCATAAATAGCCCTGTGCCAGTTGTAACACATCTTGGAATTGGGCCAAGTGAGTTCTACTGTTTTACTGTTTTGGGATTTTAATTATTTTATGGTTTTATGTTGGTATTGTTCTTTGATATGTAAAGCACTTTGATTTTAAGAATTGCACTATACAGATAAAGTATTATTATTATTATTATTATATTCCAGCAGCTTGCCATCTTTACCGACCCTTTCAATCAGACTGACTGGCAAATACAGTAGTTTCTCAGCACATCCTTTCCAGCATCTATGTGTAGGGGCACAACATCTCCAGTCTGTGGGCACCTCTCTGAACTCCAGTGAGCAGCAGTTTAGAACTGGTGGGGGTGCTGCCAGAACCTGCATTATATCTCTAAATACCCTCATACATTTATTGACCCTAAGGGATAAGAGCCCCATGAACACTCTTTCTGGGTTATCAGCTTCAGGTACAGTTCCAACCCTTCTGGTATTGAGTTAACTATTATCTTTGATGATGGACCTTCCTTCTCCTTTTATAAATATCAAAGAGAAGTAGGCATTCAGTATTTCCTTCTTACTCTTATCTTCATCCTCCCATCTTTCACTCTCCTTCAGCTTGACTATGCCCTCCTTTGTTTGCTGCTTTTTTCTAATGAAGCTAAAGAAGATTTTATCACCCCCCCCCAACTTCTTCTGCTATACTTCATTCTGATTCAGTCTTGTCTTTCCTCACAATCCTGCTGGCCTCACTTAGCTTCCCCAAGTATGCGTCCCTGTTTTCCACTTACTGACTCCCCTTAACAGTCTTGAACATGTTTTTTTCTCATGGCTGTCCCCACCTCCCTTTTCAGCTATATCAATTTTCTGTTGTTCTTGATCTTCCCAACTTGCTGGTGAACTTCTGCAGGCTTCTCTTGATACTATCCATTTGTTCTTTAAACTCCTTGTGCCCTACAGCCTGCTTTTGAGTTATGCCCTTATTTCCCCAAGGTCTGCTCTTTTGAAATCCAGGACTGCACTTCTGGAGTTAATGTGATCCTTGCCCAGATAAATAATGATCCATACCAAAAGGTGGTTGCTAGTACCCAGTGGTTCCCACACAAACATACAGTCCCACACAAAAGATTAATACACAAGTTAGCCAGCCTTGGAATGGGTCCCAAGGTGGTAGCCTGGATAAAAAATTGGCTAGACAACAGGACGCAAAGGGTAGTAGTAAATGGAGTACACAGTGAAGAAAGGAGGGTTACTAGTGGGGTACCACAGAGTTCGGTACTGGGACCGGTTCTTTTTAATGTCTTTATAAGTGACATTGCAGTGGAACTGGAAGGAAAAGGATGTCTCTTTGCAGATGACACAAAGATCTGCAACAGGGTTGATACACAAGATGGAGTGGAAAAGATGAGAAGGGACTTGGCAAGGTTGGAGGAATGGTCAAATGTATGGCAGCTCAGATTCAATGCAAAGAAGTGCAAGGTAATGCACATGGGAAATAAAAACCTAGGGGAAGAGTACACAATGGGGGGTGAGATACTGACAACAGTAAAAATGGAAAGGGACCTGGGGGTAATTATATCAGATGACCTAAAGGTGGGCAAGCAATGTGAGAAGGCAGTAAGGAAGGCTGGGGGGATACTGGGATGCATAGGAAGAAGCATCAATAGTAGAAAACAGGAAGTTGTTATCCCTCTGTACAGACAGTTGGTGAGACCCCACCTCGAGTACTGTGTGCAGTTCTGGAGACCCCATCTCCGCAAAGACATAGACAGAGTGGAGACTGTCCAGAGGAGGGCAACCAAAATGGTGCAGGGTCTGCACCAGAAGACATACAAAGTAAGACTAAAGGAGCTTAATATGTATACCCTTGAGGAAAGAAGGGAGAGAGGGGATATGATAGAAACGTTCAAGTACCTCAAGGGAATCAGCAAATCCAAGAGGGTAGCATCTTTCAGAAAAAGAGATGTGCAAGAACAAGGGGGCACAATTTGAAGATAGAGGGGGGGGCTCAGAGATAATGTGAGGAAGTATTTTTTCACAGAGAGGGTTGTGGATGCATTGAACAGCCTCCCTGAGGAGGTTGTGGAGTCAAGAACAGTGGGGGAATTCAAGAATGCATGGGACAGACATAAGGCAGTCCTAGTGGGGGGTAGGAGGAAGTAAGCTGTTGGTTAACTAGGATCTGCAGCTTATCTGTTAGGTAGGAAAATGGGCAGACTAGGTGGGCCAAGCAGTCTTTATCTGTTGTCAAATTCTATGTTCCCTTCTCTTACATCCCTTACATAATTACTACTCCTGAGCACTAGTTACAACATCATCCATTCTCACATTGGTTCCCTGAGCCACTGAACCAGGAAGCCATCCTGGAAAGCATCTGTGAGTGAGTGGCTTCAGGTGCTGCTTTGTCCCCTAGATATTCTAATCCACATCAGGCAAATTGAAATCCCCATGATCACCTTGGCCTCTTGTGATGTTTCATTTTTAATTTCCTCCTCTAGCAGCTTGTCAGCCTCATTGATTAGATTTGGTGGCCTTTGAACTACAGTACCTCCATTTTCACCTACCAGCCTTTGAGTGTTTCTAGCTATACCCACAGTGACTCGATCACTGGGTTCTCATCCATGATGCTATCCTGGCTTACCCTGATTCTCTGTCCCACAAGTAATGTCACCAAGCCTACACCCATAGCTCCATACAAGGCTACTCCTTGCCCTTTGCCAGAAGCCATATTCCTTCTAAATATTGACTACACTGGGATTCATGATACAGTGTTTCCCATGTTTCCATCACAGCCACAAAGTCTAGCTGGACGTCTTCAGCAAGTGCTTAAAGATCCCCATTTTGCTTACCAGGCTCCTGGTTTTAATGCATTTGGCTTTCCAAATGGTCTGATATCCAATTCTTCTTATGTTTCAGCCAATTCCCCACATTTGCCTTGGCACCTGTGACCTGCTTTGGCATATTTTTTGCCAGCACCGCCTTTTGGTGTACCTGTTGTTCTGTGACTGTCTTGTGTATTTCCCATACTACTTTCCTCCATTTTGCTACATTTTCTGCTCCTGCTGTTCTAGATAAATGAATAGCTCCACCCTAAACTTACTGTTGGCCATATGCTGTGGTGCATCCCTTCCCCATGCCCAGTTAAAATTCTGGCTTTTGAATTCTTCCAGCTTCCTCTTCAACTCCCTGCATCCCCCTCCTCTGATATTCTAGTGATCTATGGTATACATAGCCTTATATTCATAGCTAGAGGGCTGGTAGTATAGCCTAGAGGTTAGAGTAATGAGCTTGGTACATCCAGCAAACAAACCTGAGTTTGATTCCAACTACCTCCACTTGCATACTGTTTGACTCTGAGCAAGTCACTTAACCACCCCTGTGCTTCTGGGTCACTAATGAAAACAGGCACCTGTGTCTAGTGGGCCTTACCTGATTACCAAAGAATAAAATTAAAATGAAAAATATTCTGACATGGTTTCCCATTCCTCCTCATACCTGAACCCCAACAGCTTACTTTCAGCCATGTGTTGAACCCTAAAATCCTAAACTTTCTAGCCTTGCTTGCTTGTGACACTGGCACCCATTCTGTGAAGGCCACCAAGTCTGCACTTTCTTTAAGCCTGTCCCAGAACCCTAATTCCCTCTTTAGCAACGTCTGCCTTGCATATCACCAAATCATTGGTCCCCATTTGGATCACAATGTCTGACTTCCCACTCTCATCCTTCATCAAAGTATAGAGCCAGAGTAGGATTTTCTCTGCCAATATACCTGGCATGTATGCCACCTTTTGTTTGCCAGACTTGGGGCTTTCAAGTAGTTTCCCTGTTCCTCTGACTATCTAGTACCCAAGGACTAAGAGTCTATATTCTTGCCCTCTTTTCTCACTTTCCTTGCAACAAGCACCTCATGGTTGGTCTGGGCTTTGTTATTAAACTCCTTCCACATGTTCTGGACATCATTTTCCACAGCCAGCAGTTGCTCTGTTGTTATTCCATTGTTTTGAAGTTTATAGGTATCTGTATATGAGTTCTGTCCAAGAATGATTTCAGTTTTGGAAATAATAGTTTCTAATCAATGACTGCTGTAGTGCAGTATGTGTTCTACTTTACTGTTAGCATGCTTACCATACTTGGGGCCTTTTTTAATAGAACTTGTTTATTCATTAAACCTGTGTAGTATGCATGCCTTGAAGCAGCAGTGCAACGAAATTGGACAATACCCTACCTTTTTTCACTGTAAACAATTCCAGGCTTCTTCCAGTTTAATTTGCTGGTACAATTGTTAATTATACTAACATTTGAGTATTTTACAAATGTTTTAATTGATTTTTTTTCTCAGTAAAAAAAGATGACTTCTAATGTAAATGTTCCATATAAATACCATTGTAGACCTGGTGAAGGTTAGAACAGAAAAAATTAAAAAGTTTCATGGTGAACAGCATAGGAGGTATGTAGAGAAGTACATTTGACTAGTATGCTAATATTTTTTCTAATTGTAGCTGAAACTAGTGTTTTTTGAAAATCATTTTTCATTGCACTGCTGCTTTATGTGAAATACTCTAGTTACTACTCCGTTATGTCATACAGTTCACAGTGATGGGTATTTACACTGACACCCATTAGAAAGCAATATGTCTTATTTAATGGAGTTTTTACTCTTGATGGTGCAGTGTCTCATGCCCTCACAAAGTCAATAATTCCATAATCTTCGATGAGACACACAGTAGTTACTGACATTTTATTAATTTCTTGCATATCATTTTTTTAATACAATAAAGAAGATCAAGTCTAATATTTACTATTTAAATCAAATAGTGTAGGCACATTGATTACAAAAAATAACATTTAGGCACCAGTTAAGGTTGAAACAAGATGCCATAAAAAAGGGAAATGTGACATTAAGATAACAATTAAGGGTGTACATAGGGTCTGAAACTTGATTTCCATTTTGCATTATGTTTTGGGTGTCCAGTAGTTGTTTATTATCCATTTTGGATCATACTCAGTTTACATAAAAGTTTTGTGCAATAAAATCTATTGCACCTCACTTTAATATCCATTAGCAGTGAACAAAAACAAAGTAACCCCTCCACTCCCTTCCAGTTGCTGGAAGTACCCAAGAGAGAACCAGGATGCCTCTCTGCTTTGTTAACCTGTGAATAAAGACCCCCTCCCAGCTGCCTTTCAGTTACCAAAAACCATTTCCCTAAATGTCTCCCCCAGCCATGCCCCACCACATACCTTCTATCGACAATGCCTGAACTGCGACTAGTCTACAGTCCATCAATCCTTAATCCAAGGTGAAGAATATATTTAATTCTCTTTGTTGAATATGACTACAAGTATAACCCAATTGTGTTTAATTTTAGCTTCCTCTCTACCAGCGGGAAGCCTATATCCAGTATATTCCTTTATTCCAATTTCTGGTCTCCTCCCCCTCTGGTTGAAGTGCATAGGTCCCCATGTGTTTTATTCTAGTTTTCTCCTTTCCAGGGTGAAGACAGTTATTTCCCTCACATTTCTAAAATTTTAAATTCCATCCTCCTTCATTTCTGAGTGAGCACATATCCCCCTTTTTTGTTTTTATACCATTTTCCCTCCCACCAAGGTGAAGCCTATTTTCCCTCTGAATTCTATCATTTAATTTCTGGCCTCTTCCCCTTCTGGATAAAGCCAATGTTCTCCTTATTTAGCTTTCATCCCATTTGGGTGAAATTTGTTCCCCCATACTTTTTATTAGTGTGCACTTCAGGTTGAGTAATGCTGTGTTACTCTCCCACTATACTGCTCCTAATCTTCACTCTCTTCTCTTTCTTGCTTACCTTCACCCCTTTCACCCTTCCATCTATCCTAACCTTCCCCCTCCTTCTTCCCTTCTTCACCCTCATCCACCCTCCTATCCTCCACCCTCCCTGCCTTACCCAGCTCTCCATGAGTTGCTGGTTGTAGTCTCCTCTCATCTCCTTGGCTTCGTCTAAAAGTCCTCATGGCCCCACAACCCTCTTACATCTCTTTTCCTTCTTCTTCTTTTTCTCCCATTTCCATGCCTCCTCCTTCCTCTTCCTATAAGTGTCTCTTAGGCTAGATCCAGCTCATCATCTTCTCACTGCTTATAGTTGCAGGTAATATTGAACTCAAGCACAGTTCTGTCCTTTCCTGTCATCCTTTCTCCTCAGAGGTCTGGGAGTGGCCCACGTCAACATCCACAGCCTTCTCCCTAAAATTGACCAATAGCATCCTCTCAAGTTTAACTGCAAGCCCGATGAGTGATGATCTCAGAGTAGTTCTCCCCTAGGATCCCCAGTTTCAGAATTGTTCATCAGGCTCAAATAATAAGGGGTGGTGGAGTAGCCTGATACCTATCCTTGCACATTCAGTTGAAGCCTGTGCTCTCCACCTCTGCCCCTTTACTGTTGAGAAGCTTGCTCATAAACTCTCTTTTCTCTTCTTTGTGATCATATTTATTGCCAGTGTTTTTTCACCTCCAAATTTATGTCTGTCTGGGATCTTCATGCCCCCTTTGGAAGAAACAAGGTCTGAGGATCTCACTTCCAATTGATCTCAGCAGAGTTGCTGGCTACTTTTCAGACCATACAAATTATCAGGCTCTTTGTAAAGCTTGTACTAGAGCTACTAGCCTTGTGAAGTCCAAATACTTCACATCTACACTCCAGAACAACAGCAATTACCCCTCTAAGTTCTGGAAGGTAAAACATGCTCTCTTCTCCCCTCTGATACAGTCCTTGTTCTCATAGAGGGGAGACTCTTCTATCTCTGACCCCAATGCATAGGCTTTCTCTTTCAATTCCATTTTTACCTCTTGTGCTCTCTACCTCCTGTTGTCCACCTCCCTTTCTTTTCGCTCCTCTTCTCTACCATCTCATTCTAATGTTCTATGCTCCTTACCATCCTCCTCCTCCTCCCTTCTATAATTTTCCACCACCCTTACTGCTTTTTTTAAGGGCCTCTTGGCTTTGAACCCACTGAAGGATTGAAGCCCTGAAGGTCGTGACCCAATACTGCAGGACTGGAGACTGGCTTATGTGGTTCCCCTCCACAAGAGTGGACCCAAGGATGAACCAGGGAACTATAGGCCAGTAAGTCTAACATCCATAGTGGGGAAGCTAATGGAGACAATCCTAAAGGAGAGGCTAGTGGCACTATTGGAGGTGAAAGGGGTGCAGGATGGGAGGCAGCATGGCTTCATCAAGGGCAGATCATGCCAGACCAACCTGGTGGAATACTATGACTTGGTGACTAGGCAAACTGATGGGGGCCATGCGGTGGATGTCCTGTACCTAGACTTCAGTAAGGCCTTTGATTCAGTACTGCATGGGAGACTTGGATGCAAGCTACATGGTACAGGGGTGGGAGAAACACTGGTGGGGTGGATGGAGAACTGGCTGAAAGATAGGCAGCAGAGGGTGGTGGGAGGTGGGGAATACTCAGCCATGAAGCCTGTGACAAGTGGTGTCCACAGCGGTCAGAGTTGGGCCCAGTGCTGTTTGGCATATTTATTGCAGACATCTTAGATGGCATCAGCAGCAAAATCAGCCTATTTGCAGATGACACCAAGATGGGAGCAGTGGTGGATGACCGGGGGTGGCTGGGTCTAACAGATGGCAGCTGGGGTTCAACACAAAAAAATGCAAGGTGCTGCACTTCAGAAAAAAATCTGAGGAGAAGCTACCATCTGGGGGTGTGTGTGCAGCTGGAGGTAACAGAAGAGGAGAAGGATCTGGGGGTGCTCATCACGGGAGCAGTGAACAATTCCACACAATGCAGAAAGGCAGCAGCAATGGCTAACAAAATTCTGGGGTGCATTGCAAGGGACATGACCTTGAGAAGAAGGGAGATTATTCTACTGTTATACAGATCGTTGGTTAGACCCTACCTGGAATACTGCATGCAGTACTGGCACCCATACCTACAAAAGAACATTAGGCTGCTGGTAGAGGTACAGCGTAGGGCAATGAAGATGATTCAGGGCCTGGGGAAATTGCCATATGAGGTCAGACTAAGAGAGTTAAACATGTAAGCACTGGAGGAGAGGAGGGATGGGGGGACAAGATTGAGACCTTCAAATACATGAAAGGGATAATCAAAACAGACACAGAGGGTCTATTCAGGAGGAGGGTTGGGGAGAGACACTAGGGGCCATGACATGAGATTAGAGGGTTGTAGATTCGGGAGGAAGGTGAGGAGGCATTTCTTTGTAGATAGGGTGGTGGCAAAGTGAACGCCCCACCATCTGAGGTGGTGGCATGTAACTCAGTGGACTGCTTCAAGAATGTGTAGAACAGGGTAAAGGGGAGGGTAAATGGAGGTAAGGGGAAGGGGATGGAGTAGCTGCTGAATAGGGAGCTAGCTGCAGTCTCAAGCAGCCTAGATAGATCATGATGGCATTTTGCTTCTGCCAATTTTTGTATGTTCGTATGTTTGTAAACTTCTGTATCTTTCTGATCATGCCATTGCCCTTTCTATCACCAGTATCCTAACATCTCCTTCTTATCCTTGGTCCCTAACTCTTGGAAGTCAGGTACAGTCATTCTTCTTTCTAAAGGGGCAACGCCTCTTCCACTGGAAATTACCATCCTATCGCTTTACTCCCCACTGTGGGTAAACACCAGGGGCATCAGACCAAGAATTACTGGCAAAAAAAGCAGGCTCAAACTATTAAAATGTGCTACTGCAATTTATTGAACATAGTGTAGGTCACTGACACGAAATATGCCCAGTGCCCCAGTGCTTTGCTTGACTAAGAGCTTTGTCAGTGGGTGGGGCATGCAGGACAATTACATAATTAAATACTTCCCCGGGGGGGGTGACATGGCTAGCTGCTGGCAAAATGGTGTGATAAATATTCTACTGCTCTCTGCCCTGGGAGAATCTGCTTGCATCCACCATACTGCTATCATATAAATCTGCCCCATACACACATTTAGGTAGCCCATCATCTGTAGTGCAGGCTGCTGTTGTAACTTTTTCTGGACATGCACGGATTGGGAAGTTACAGCATTTAGACTCTTGGTGCTTACCCAGATGAGAGAATGTGAAAGTGTATTACCAGTGGGGCCCTATTCCAGTGTTCACTTTTCTATGCCACCATCTTTGGATGGAAGCATGGCTGCTACTACAGTTCTACTGGCAGACCTTACAAATAAATCATGGAGCTCCTCCAGAAAATTCCTATGGACACTCCAGACATTAAACAAGTGGTGGCTCAGACCAACAGGGACCTTCCGAGCCTGGCATCCTGAGTGGAGAATGTGGAGATCAGACAGACAAGGGTGGAGGACAGTGAATCAAAGATTCAGGCATGTATCATAAAACAGGATTGCACCATAAGCTACCTATTAGCAGGGCCACTGGAAAATTGTGGAAAATTAAACCCAAAAATGTGGGGACTTTCTTCCAAAAATTGCGGGAAAATTTTGGGGGTTCACGATACATCCCCGCTGCCCCAATAAATATGTTATTGTTTACTGCAGCTTGTATTGATCACATAAATTGTTAGACAAATGTATTGCCACTTGTAAATGCTTTTAATATGAAGAAATGTGTGTTTTTGAAATGCACTGCAAATTAAACATTATGTAGCATATCTTCTAAAAATCAAGACATCTAAATCATGCAGTGCTAACTAGATTTTATTCAGTAATTTACAGTTAGTCTGTACTGAATGCATCCTGAAACAACATATTTTGCCAGTTTATAGATGTTAAATAATGAAGTCTGTTTAAACTACTTGCTTTGGTGCAAGAAAAAAATAGATAACTGGGGTGCCTAATAAAGGTCTAGTAAGAAAAAATTTTATTTTGTTAAAATAATTACTGTTCTTAATCAGCACTGTATGTACATTTTAAAATCACATGATAAAAGTATCAAATCATACCAGTAGCATTTCATTACATCATACAATAGTTTTCAGTACATTGTACTTTTGTTCTAGTCGGTTTGCAGTGATTTTACTTGGATTGCAATTGTTTTATCTATTTGAAGGTAACTGTTTAACTATACTTAACCTATTCACCATGTTTTCAGAAATGTTTGCTTTTTGTAGGTTTTGTATGTGAGTATGCAGTTGTGGCAGATTGACATGTAAGGAATCATTGCCACCAACCCCTTCAGAAGCACATTCAGGTTTATAATTAGCAAGGCAATCCAAATTCTTGACACATTTGAATCAAAATCCTTTCAAACTGATAGTATTTATACAAGGAAAATCTACTCTACCATTCAAAAACAAACACTGTGGTCAAGGCTTCATTTAGGTGAATGGGGCACTTTGCACCTCTTCTCACAACTTTTGTTTTAGTCTCTGTGTCAGCAAAAAGTACTCTGATAGTCTGCTTTAACACAGATTTTAAGTGTTCAAGTCTACATATGCATGACCAGAGGATTTTGAAACCAAAGCAGGGAAGTGCATCACATGAAAGCAGAGTCACATTTGACCCCTTCTCACCTCACACTGTACTGTTTAGGTCAAATTCAAGTCTGTGTACTAAATTGTTAGCATATCTGAGTAGATTTCCTTGAGAATCAAAATATTTTTATACAATTTTAGTCAAAAATTCCATAAATGTAAGAAATTGCAAGAAATTGCTGATTTTCTGTGGAGAAGGGTGAAAATTTGGGAAATTGAGGAAAAATTGCACCCTCAATTTTCCAGTGGCCCTGCCTATTAGCCAAAGGATGCTTTAGAAAACTAAGCCAGAAGGAATACTTTGTAGCTCATCAGCCTCTCTGAAGGGGTGGAGCAGCCTGACATGATTCACTTTTTGCAGTCGATGATTCACTCAGCTCTTTTTTTTTTTTTTATTGAAAGGAGGTAACGAAGCATGTGCAAGAGGTTACATCTTCACTTAGGCAGGAATGTTAAAATCTGAAAGGCAATGGACAACAAAGTACATTATATAAATATTTCGCGTGGGAAAAAGTATACATCTCAAATAATGGATCTCTCCCACAACATAGTAAACATTGTATCATGGTGTAAATTAGAGAAGTATAATTTTTATGCAACATTGTTGGGCATTCAAGAAACAAACTTTTCATCTACAGTATAGTCAACATGCAGTTAACCCTATTGAACTATGTTTTAACTATATTAAAACATTTAAAAAATACTCTGACTTTGGAACTAGAAAATGTTACCATTAAGTAAAATTGGAAGATGACTGGAATCTGTTTTAGTGAAAAAGATGGTCAAATTTCATGTCCAAGTTCAGTGCACTGCTGCTTTGAGGAAAAACTATACAAAAATGTCAGATTTAGATCCCATTCAGCTTAATTCATATTATCCAATTCTCTCCACCACTTATTTACTATTAAACATTTGCATGAAAGTAATTTGTGGGGTCACTTGAACTTATTGCTTGCCTATATTGTCACATCATAATAACCCTTTCCAAAGTAGTGGATAGTGATGCCGATGGTAGGGATTATGACTTACTGTAAAAGATTTACAAAGTACAGGAGCAGAGTAATTCAAAGACCACTTTATTTTTATTTATTTAGTTATTTGTGTCTAGGATTACAAAGTACCTTTGAGCCAAGGCTCTTTTACAAAGGTTCCACTTCATGCTGGTTACAGGGTAACAGACACTAAAACATAAAACAGTTACAGGTACATGGTTTTAGACAGTAACTTTGCTTGACAAAATCAGACTGAGCAATGAGTAACTCAAGAAACAATAGGAGGAAGAGGGCAAGAAGGGGAGAGGGCTGAGGGTAAGGGAAGGCATAGGTGTAGAGGGTCAAGGTGAGGCAGCCGAGGGGGCCTTGTCAGGACAGACACAGGGCAAGTGCACTAGAAGTTGCATTGGACAGGTAAGTGTGAGAAGAGAGGGCAGAAACTGACACCTATAGGGTCAGAAGCAGCGTAGGGAATGAAGATGTTATGGGGTGCAAGCACAGGTGGAGGTGCCAGTTATGGAGTGGCAGAGCTTTTTTTTTGAATGCTCCAAGTGTTGTTGTGGATGAGGTGTCACTAGAGAGCTCATTCAGCCAACTCAGAGCCCTGTATGCAAACAACCTTTGGCCTTGGGACATGCAGCAGTGGGGGATTTGAAGGATTTGGGGCTTAGAGGTCCTGGTGTTGTGTTGGTGATTTTGGGTTTGAGGAGGGTGCTGACTCCTGGTGGTGCCTTTCCCATCATGATTTTCTTAGCAGTGATGCAGGTTTGGTATTTGATTCAGTTGTTCAGTTGCAGTCAGCCTGTTTTGGAGTAGAGGTCGCAGGTGTGGGTGAGATGGTGGGAACCAGTAACGAGTCAGCAGGCTTGATTGAGGGAAGTCGAAACACTCCTGAGAGATGAGGTTGTGGCAGATCCATAGATAATGAGACCGTAGTCAACGATGCTGATGATGGAGCTCAGGACAGCTATGGACAGAGCTTCTGGGGTTAGATGTTTCCTATGTCAGAATAGTAGACCCATCCTGGTGTTGGTAACTTTTGCCACGTTATTGATGCGTGGGACATAGGAGAGATTACAGTGAAGGGTGAGGCCGAGGTATTTGAAGGCATGAACTTGTTCAAGGGTGAGTCCTTGCATGATTTTAATGGAGAGCTGATATTGTTTGTGTTTGTTTTGGGAGCTGCAGAAGATCATGGTCTTTGTTTTTTTCTGGTTAAGGATAAGTCTGTGTTTTGTAAACCAGTTTTCGACTGCAGAGAAGGCCTGTTGGAGGTTACCTTGTAGATGGACTGGATCATAGTGGGATGCCAGGATGACAGCATCATCCATGTAGAGCAGGATTTGTTCATGGCATGATTCTGGCAGTGAGTTCAGAAAAAGGCTGAAAAGAAGGGGGCCCAAGATTGAGCCCTGTGAGACACCAGACCGGACTGGTCTTTGGTCTGAGAGTGTGCCAGCAATTCTCACTCTTTGGGAGCGGTTGTCTAAGTAGCTTTTGAACCAGTTCACTGAGTTAGGTGAGAGCCCGGCTAGTCGAAGCTGGGCAAGTAGGAGATTGTGGTTGATGGTATCAAAGGCTTTAGTTAAGTCAATGAAGGTGGACCCAGTAAGATGACTGTTAGCTAGTGAGTGATGGATTGCACCAGTGAATTCAAGTAGTGCCGTGGAGATGCTATGACCTTTTCTAAAGCCATGTTTCTCCTTGCACAGGATGTTGTGATTGTCTAGGAAGTCAGTGAGCTGGTCTGACACAATCCGTTCTAGGGCCTTGGAGAGTGGAGGTAGGATGGAAATTGAATGGTAATTCTCTGTAGCTGTTTTGTCACCACTTTTATGAACTGGGGTTACCGTGGCAGATTTCCATAAGTCAGGAAACTGGCTGAGGCTGAGGGAGAGGTTGAAAATCCTGGTCAGTGGTCAGAGTACTTCTTCACATGTGAGTGATAGCAGTTTGAGGTCGAGGGAGTCACTACTGGCTCTGTTGGGCATTCAAGAAAATGTATTTTGTAATAAAAAGGGGTTATAGAATCCCAGATCTTGGGGCAAGGATATTTTAGTGTAACTTTTAACTTAAAGCAGGTTGCCCCTGAAAAAGGGACCTTCGGGGCTCAGTGGACCTACCTGGTTACCAAAATTGAATAAATAAATAAAAACCCAACTTTGCCAACATCTCTGAAACTTGGACATAAGGTCTCAGAGGTAAGCTGATATTCTTTCCAGTTCATAGGTATCAATTAAGATAGACTCCATACTGCTGCTGTGGGGGATGCTCAGCTGTGAACAAGCTCTAGTAATAGCCTCTTTTACTGTGAGAGTGTATGCATACACTATGGAGTGAGGAGGGATCCACTGTCCTTGAGGGGTATGAACAGTAACACCACTGTATCACAAATCAAGTCAGTGGGTGTAGAAAACTGGTCAAATTGGCAAGTGAGCTCCCAAAATGGGGTTCTTATAAAATACTACCAAAATATGTGTGTGTGGTCAGCTGTGAGGTGTCCCCTATGGAGCTAACACCGATCATGCCTTGGGAACAAAAATTTAACAAGGACTGTTGGGGTTCAAAAATAAATGAACAACACTTCCATGCAAATTTTCACAATCTACTGTAGATGGGGGGTGCTCTTTATTTTGGGTATAGTGTGTTTAAACCAGGTGTCTGTGGATATCATTGTTCATATGTCCCAGTTCCACCTATCTAACATCATGTGGGAGGAAGTTCCAAGTAAATCCTGAAGGCCTAGACAGAAGTTATCAGTGAGATGTTTCTATGTAGATGATCCCAGTGTATCCCCCACCCCACCCCAGTCCATCCATCAGCATTCTAAGTAAGTGCAGGAGGTGTTCCAGGAGAAAAACCCAGTCCTCAGTCTTATGGAATAAGTATGCCTGAACTTCTAAGTAATGGCTGTGTTCACACCCCATGAGCACGAACTGATGTTGTTATTGTTCAAGGGGTACCACCTCATTTGTATCCAAAAACTGGAACATATAGGTGAGCTCTAGCTGTCACCGCCTGGCAAATGAAGGGGCCAAATGGATAGGGAGAAAGTCTGAATCCAACGAGAGTACTCAGATAAAAAAAAAAATCAGTTCCAATTTAGGGTGTCGCTGCAGCGAGAACCAGATTTTCAGTGTAGTTGCAGCACAGTATACGGAGTATTACACAATGCCAAGAAAGAATGCCTTTGACTGGTCAGTCTGGGGCTAGACTCATGATGTTATCCCAGCACAACATCATGGCTCTTGTACCAGCACACACATGACCCTTTTACATGATGCACACGTTAGATATCACTGCACCCACGTTACAGAAATCCCCATACAGTGCCACATCATTTCCCTTCCACAGTCATTCTCTTCAGCCCAAAGTTTCCTATCAGTTCACCAGCTTACTAGCAGCCAGCATTTCCTTCTGTTTCATTCCCCACAGCCCAGTTTCCAGTCGCACATTTTTTGTCTCCATTACAATGAAAATGAAGCCGCAACTACTGCAGCTTGCTGGCAGCCAAGAACATGGCGCATGTTTTTATCAAACATACAGAGCCGTTATCGCCAGACCAGCAGCTTCAAGTTTCAGTTTGCGGTCTCCCAGTACAGAGTAAATACAGGCAACTGTACTGGGAGACCTTTCAAAGTCATCTAAAACCCAAGAATCATCTACAAAGTTTAAACAGGGCATGTTCCACACTTGATGCTGTTCTTACTGATTGCTGACTGTTTTATGGCCGGGTGGGAACATGCACTAAT
Source organism: Neoceratodus forsteri (assembly GCA_016271365.2). NCBI lineage: Eukaryota > Metazoa > Chordata > Ceratodontiformes > Ceratodontidae > Neoceratodus > Neoceratodus forsteri. The sequence goes on from CM057451.1 coordinate 1,045,432,276, forward strand.
CTATAAACTTTAGGGTCTGAAAAGAAAGGTGGGAGAGATTCTCCCTTAAATTTCAGTAAGGTGTCACAAAACTGGGAATGATCACCAAAGAGATGCAAACGGAGCAAGACAGACAGTGGGGGGGGGGGCAATGTGACAGCACACACAGCAGGCTCACACACACAGCCACCCACTTGCCAAAACCAGCAAGTAAGCATTCCTTTTTATATACGTATACCTAAACTTAGAAAAATCATAAAAAAACTCAAAAGTACTTTAAAAATGTGTAATATTTTTTTTTTTTTCAGTTCAAGTCATTGTATAATAGGAATAATGCACTCCAGGATGTGTATCGTGCTGGGTAAACATCACTTCTCAGGTGTTGGTCACACTTAGCCTGCTGCCTTGTATCTGACTACCTGAGGTGTGACTTTATTCCAGCATGACACACACACCCTGTTAGCCATTATTCCTTTATTATACAATGGAAAGAAAATAATCCTGCCCTCTAATTGGTCAGTAGCCACCTTGAACAGTGATGTTATCCCAGCATAACATCACCGTATCAAGGTCCAGTAGCAACATGATCTGCTCAAAAGTCACAAATCAGTCCAAACATTCTCTCACATATAAAGTCACCCATGTGACCTGCAGTACCCTCCCCCCACACACACACATGGACGTTTATTGCTAGATTCTATTTATTTAAAAAGTTTCAAAAGGAAAAAGCATACTGAGCTGAATAACAGCTCATTTCCAGATGTGTCTGGAGGAATGGGGAAGGGGAGAGAATGTAACTCAGTCATAAAACAGTAGATTACACGGCAGGTATACAGAAGCAACAAACACTAAGCTACAATCATACAGCAAAATCTTACAATATTTGTGCAACTTTTAGTGTAGTGCAATTTGGGCAAGGATAAGGACCCAGGAGAGAGCAAGGAGGAAGAAATAAAGTACAAATTGCAATTGGAGGGAGAGGAAGAGAAACTAGCCAATGGGCTACGAAGGAAAAAAATGGAGCAAGATGCCAAAGTAGAGAGGCATAGTAGAAGGGGTGGCCAAGAAAAAAACTGGAGGAGCTGGGGTGATAGAGTACACATCACCACTAAAACAGCTCATAACACAAGCCACATTTTTTTTTTATTTCATGCTTGCAGCTCTGCTCACATGCAGTGCAACTGAAGTGAGGGCATGTGTTCACTTCACCACTCCATACTGCTTGCATTCTCCTGTAATGACCACAACCGACATTCGCAAATGAAGCCTCAGTCCCCACAATAATAAAGTTTCTTTTTTCCTTTTTTTCCTCCACCAACAAGAAAACAGAAGCCATTACTTACAGTGATTCACTGGCAGCATAGTGAACAGTGCATGCTTTGTTTAAAATATACATCACACTGTCAAAGTATCAGCAGGCTGGCAGTTTCACACTTCAACTCCCACTCTACATTAACAGTTTCGGCAGATCGGACTTTCGGCAAGAACACCTCAGTTCCCCACTCCCACTCTAAAGATAGCGGTTTCTACAGATTGCAGTTTCGGCAAGAAAAACAACAAAATACATACACATCTTGACCCGGTCCCAGACCTAGCAGTAGTACTGGGTCAATTCAACTAGAGGAATAGAGAACAGAGATGGGGGGAGCCAGACAAAATACAGAAAAAGGTGTGTGTGTGTGTGTGTCTGTGTGTGTTGGGAAGAACAAGTCCAAAGCACCAAATAAACAGCACCACCTACTGGCCAAAAGAGTAGAGAAGGAATACTTTTTACGTTGCTTATGCTTGTGCAAGAAACATTTTGCTACAGATAACAACATTTCAGAGGTGTGTCACTGACTAACCCAATGCTGATTAAACTGTGCTGGGCTTGTTCTTGACAGACCAATGAACATGCAAGCTAAGTATGACAGTGGTTCACAGATTATAGGTTGAAACTTTGAGTACTTGAAATGAAATGTGGCCTCGTGCCTCACAATGCACCTGAGGTGTTGATTAATCCCCAATAACCGCATATCCTGTCATGGGTTATTGCTTACATAACCAATGGCTGTAACACAAGACACCAAAACCTTTGAAAACCAATGTCCATGGCATGCATGCCTCCATCCTGAGGCAAATCCCCTTACCAGTGGCTGTGTGAATGGTACCTTTGTGCCATCTTCAAAAACCGACAGCTCACCCCTCCCTGCATACAGCAGGAGAGCCCTCTCCTTCATCTTGGCCCTTTAGTGTTTTTCCTGCCCTCTCTCTGTCATCACATCTCTGACTGCCTGTTTCATGGAAAGGGGGAGGAGAACACCAAGTTTCATAAAATAACTAGAGTGCTAACTGGCCATAACAAAAAAAAAAGAAGCCACCTAGAGGGCAACATGCTGTGAGCTTTTCATGATGGTAAATTTCTGGCTCTTTTTTGGTCAGTAAGGCACTGTCTTGTCTCTGTCTCTCAAGTGAGTGCCTGTACTACTGAACATTGGGGAGACAGAGGGGGTGTGCATCACACAGTTCTGGAAGTGCTCTATCAGTGCCAAACACCTAAACAGAGAATAAGGAAGCAACATTTGGCATTGACAAATGCTTGGTTTATAAGTACACCTACCCAGCAATAAATGTATTAAAAAATACTTTTGCATATATTTCCTCACATGTTTTTCTACTTTTATTTATAGGAGTCATTGTATAATAGCTATAATGCACTCCAGGGTGTGAGTCATGCTGGGATAACATCACTTCTTGAGTGTTGGATGCACCTGGCCTACTGCCTCATGCCCAACCACCCGAGGCGTGATGATATCCCAGCATGACACACACCCTGGAGTGCATTATTGCTTAATAGTCTGTTAAAGTAATTGGGGTAGAACGATTTGTGAATAGGAGTGGTCCTATGTCATACATGTCGTTTAAGGTGTATTCAGTGCATTTCCAAGGGGGGTAGGAATGACTGAGTCACCAAAGTACCATGTGCAGATGTGCAGCTTTAGCTTAAATGGGTAAGTTCGGAAGGTTCAGTCCTCTCCTGGCCAAGAGGGCCTTTAGGAGTGAATATCAGATTCATGGCCATTTGTTGCACCAAACAAATCTTAAAATTAATCTGTTCCAGGAATTAAAGTAATAGGCCACAAGAAAAAGAGAGGGAGAGTTTGAAACAGATATAAAAGCCTTGGTAAAACGTTCATACTGACTGTTTCAATATTGGAGAAAAAAGGAAGAGAGAAATGGGCCCATCTCGCCAAATCATCTGTAATGGTGTTTGTTAGTGGTTCACAGTTCAGCAATTGTAGGTAGGTCTTTCAATATCATATTCACAGTCCCTAAGTATTTAAATCTGGCCCCTCTCCATTTAAAAGGAAACCTCTGAAGGAGCGATGAGGTTGGTGTAAAGTGCAGCAAAAGCACATCTGTTTTTGCAAAACTGGGAAAACCCAGCTAAGCTACTAAATTCCTGTAGGACTGTCCATGCCATGGGAATAGAGTGCTCAGGGAGAAGGAGTGTCAATAAAGCATCATCTACATAAAGGGCAGATCTATATTCTATGCCTCTCCCCCCCCAGCAGATCCCCCTTGACCTGCTCAGACTATTGGAGTGCTTCTGCCAGGGGTTTGATATACAGGGCAAAAAGTAATAGTAACAGAGGGCACCCTTGCCAAGTGCTATACTGTAGGGGTATAGGTGCAGAGTGAGAGCCATTAATCTGAATTTAGGATACAGAGCTAGAATAAAGGTTTTGGGGACAAGCAATAAGCTCTGCAGGAAATCCAAAGGTCGACAAGGTGCCCCAGAGAAATTTCCAGGACACCCTTTCGAAAGTCTTTCCTGCATACAAACTAAGAAGTGTAGTTGGAATGGTATGCTTGTTAATGTACTCAGGAAGGAGAAGGGTATGATCTATATTGTCAGTCATTTGACGATGTCGTATAAAGCCAGATTGTTCTGGGTAAATAAGAGAAGGAAGAAAGGAGTAAAGACAGCTGACCCATATAGCCATATGGAGTTTGTAATCTGTTTTATATATTGATATAGGGTGATAAGAAGAAGATAACGTTGGGTCCTTGCTAGGTTTCAGTATGGCCAAGATTGCAGCATACCATAAAGATGGGGAAGGTAGCTATCCCACCAGTACAGCAGTTTGGTTTCTGCATGAGCCACCGACATACTGGGTTTGGGAAGAACTCAGGAGTCAGAGGACCATCCGAGGGAGGAGGATTGAGCACCCTGTGGCTTCCTCTCCTTCTCCAAGGGAGGGGGTTGTGTTTCCTGTGCATAGGGTGACCCCTGACAGAGGCCAGGGGTGCAACAAGGGTCCAACACCTTGATGTTGTGGAAGCGGGTCAGACAGCGGCATTTATGCCATTCTGTCATTGCATGTTCTGCCTCCATCCAGCTATGGAAAAACTACATGCTGCTTGACTGAGTCAGTGGTCCCAAGTAGCCTCCACAGTGACTCTATTGGGGACATATCTCACCTTCTGCAGGGGGCTGGGATCCCTTCTGATGGCCTCTCCCCTGGGAGTAAACCAGGTGGTGTATCCCCCTGTCCACCAGATGTTTGGGTTCTCTACTGTGGCCCCACTCTGGGGGTAATCCAGATCGTATACCCAATGAGGCTAGTGGTGGTGGATGAATGGTGGGACAAGATTTGGGGCAGGGTTGTTGAAGAGCCAGCACAGAAAAAAAGCATACTAAATCAAAGAAAAAAGTTGGGCGGGTGATTTTCCTGTTTTGTTTCCTTCAAACACATTGATGAGACTGGGAAGCTGTTGTTTCTTAAAATGTTTATACCATTCAGTGGGATACCCATCTGGGCCATGACATTTTTGAGTTTGGGCACTGGACAAGGCCAATGATTGTTCCTCTGAAGTAATAGGAGTGGACAATGCTTCTTGCTGGTCTGCAGTAAATTTGGGTAAAGGGATTTGGGAGAGATATGAAGCAATGGATGAAGGGGGTACCCTTGGGTGTTGCTGTCAACTGCTTATAATACTCTCAAAACACTGTTTTGATTCAGTGTGTGTCAGAAGTGACTACCATGTAGCTGTGTCCATAACCCTTAGACTGCCAAAAGATTAAAAACATAGGTTTTTAGGACATGTACACACATCAGCAGCACAGCAAGGGTTAATTTGGGGGAAACAAGCTGTACTTTTCTGATGGTGGAGTTTCCAGGCTAGTAGATGAGCTCCCCATGCTCCTCTTTCATAGCTGGAGTGTCGAAGAAAAGTATGGGCTAAAAGAACCTTATTTTCTAGAATTCCCTGGATCTTTTGTTTCAGTTTTTTAATCTTGTTCAGTACACCCTGGTCCCCTGGACTATATAGTGACTGCAAGGACTGTAACTGGGACATGAGAGAATTATACCTGTCGATCTGCTGTTTTCTGTTTTGAGAAACATAAGACATGATTTTCAGAGCCCCAAGAATGCCTCAAGCCCTTGGTGCACTGATCATTTGGCGCGCGGGGTTTGTGGCATTCTTTTGGCTGGTGATCTGGATTTTCAGTCCTGAGCACAAGATGCAGCAAGCTAGACCGGCTTTTCCCTAGTCTAACTTGTGCCACATGGGGGACTCTTTTTACAGGGCTTGTGCCAAATCCTTCGATCAATCTGCTGTAAATTGAAGAAACTGTTGCACCTGCATTTGATGTACTAAAATTGGGTGCAGTTTCATCAAAGGAGGGGGGGTGCAGCTGTGCCAAAAAATGGTTGTGACACCTGGCTTGATGGAAGCCCTGCATTTGCCTTTGAAAATTGAGCCCATGATGTACAAGGTGGCTTCCAAGGATGGGGTGGAAGCTGTGATCCACCCTAGGTGGTCCAGGCAAGTGCCAGAAGATGCTTGCAAAAGGTCTGGGCTGGAGGAAAAAACAGAGTCTAGTAGACCCTAGGCCTCCAAGGGGAATAAAAAATCCTCCTCCCCCATTCACTGAACACCATTTTATTTGACCCAGTTTCCAGTTAGGCATAATCTCTAGAGGGCCGAATTAGAAATATAACACTTAAGGAGGAGGGTACCCTGTAAAGGTAAAATGGTATTAAAGTGAACAGTTCCAAAACATGGCTATCAGTATGGCGGCTGTGAAAACAGGGTAGCTACAAGTAAAAGTGATCAAGTCCAATATTTTAGGTACATGTTAAAACCTTGCAAATTTGCTATAAAGTGATACAACTAAGCCCCAGAAGAATAAGTCTACCAGTCACCATCACCTAAAGTACAGTAAATTGGAATTTACAATGTTACTTGGAATCTCTGCTCCGAAGGATCAAAGGTGGTATAGTTTGTTTGGCCTCAAAAAGGACAAGTAGTCCAAGGACTTTTGGGGGAGATTTCCCAAAGTGCTGTCCAATAGCCTCTGAGTGATAAAAAGAACAGCCACCCGAAGGGAGGGGGGATGAGGGTCAGCTGGCAGAAAGGTTCCCTTAAGGAGCTCCAGAGAGAGGACCTGCACCCCTGACATAGGACAGAAGTCACCAAGGGAGCTGGAGTGCAGCCATCAAGAGGAAATAGGGCTTCAGGAACAAACAGTGCCATAGTCAGGCACAAGCAGGTGTCCCTTAATTCAGAAGGGCAGTATGACAGGCAGAGTGCACCCATCCATTGAGATGGCAACTGGGGAGGCCACCATTCATGGTGTCCACCCCACCCCTGCTTCCCCCATGGCCAGAAGCATCCTTCAGTACAGTATCCACTAGGATATATTCCAAGGTAAGGTACTGTATCAGCAAGTTTGATATAAAAGCCCTGAATGTACTTATGCCCTTGTGTTGCCTGACTCATTTTTGAGTACATTCTCTCCCTGGGTTGCTATGTCAGAGCTTACGTGTTACATAGAAACATAGACTTTGACCGCTTGGCCCACCCAGTCTGCCCATTTCCCTGCCTATTGGATAATCTGCAGATCCTAGTTAACCAACAGCCTATTTCCTACTAAACCCCACTAGAAGTGCCTTATGTCTGTTCCATCCATTCTTGAACTCTCCCACTGTTTTTGACCCAACAACCTCCTCAGGAAGGCCATTCCATGCGTCCACCACCCTCTCAGTGAAAAAATACTTCCTCAGGTTGCCCCTTAGCCATCTCCCCTCTTTCTTCAAATTGTGCATCCTTGTTCTTGCACATCTCTTTTTCTAAAAGATGCTACCCTTTTGGACTTTGTTGATTCCCTTGAGGTACTTGAAAGTTTCTATCATAGCCCCCTCTCCCTCCTTTCCTCGAGGTTATACATATTAAGCTCCTTTGGTCTCTCTCTTCGGATGGCTTCTGGTGCAGTCCCTGCACCATTTTTGTTACCCTCCTCTGGACTGCCTCCATCCTGTCTATGTCCTTGCGGAAATGGGGTCTCCAGAACTGCACGGAGTATGCCAGATGGGGTCTCACCAACTGTCTGTACAGAGGGATAGCAACTTCCTGTTTTCTACTGGTGATGCCTCTCCCTATGCATCCCAGTATCCCCCCAGTCCTCCTTACTACCTTCTCACATTGTTATTTATACCTCTGCCAGCACAGAGTGCCAAGCTAAGGTAGCAATTAGTGAATATAGCGGGCTGGGGAAATAAATTGTACCTGCTGCCCCAGCCAGAGCTGTGAGCCCCTCTAGCACAAATCCCCTCAGGGAAACTCCCACTCCATGCCCCCCGACCTTGGCAGAGTGTTTTTTTTTTTTTAGTCTCTGGTAACTGGGTAAGGCCTACTAGGCACAAGTACCTGTTTTCAGGGGCGACCTGGGAGCACTGGGCAGTTAAGTGACTTGCTCAGAGTCACACAGTATGCAAGTGGAGGCTGTGAGAATCAAACTCAGGTCTGGTCTGCTGGATATATCTACCTCGTTCATACCTCGTTCCTCTAACCTCTAGGCTATACTGCCAGCCACCCTGTTTAGTGTAGTTTAATTTAGTTTATTATATTCAGAAAACATTTACCCTAAAATAGCCCTTTTTCAAAGGTGTCCATGTCATTAACAAACAACAGTACAAGCAAGTACAAAAAAGCAAAGTGTGCTTACTTTACAGTTCTGGAACTTCTGTGCTGGCTCATGTAGGCTAACTTACCCATCAAAAAGCATTCATGTGGGTTAAAATATCTTAGCGGCAGCAGTTTGAGAATGGCATTGTTGAGTCTCCATGGAGTTCTGCCATTAAGGAGGATGGGGAGTCACTGGGGGCGGGATTGACTTACGATCTGAGATAGTAAAGCCCCACATCTGGAGTTCCTCTCTGGCTTCTTGGTCTGTTTGATATTTCTTTCTCCCCCTTGGAAAGTGAACCAGCAAGTGAGCAGTGTATGGAGTGTGGAATTTGAATTTTTTCTGATGGAGGGCCTGCAAGATAGGGGTGTAATCTCGGCAGTATTGCATCATCTGGGGGGCATAGTCATTATCAAAGTACAGCCGGGTTTGCCCATAAAACACTTCCTCATTTCCAGGCAGCTTGCAGTACAGACTGTTTCACTAAATAGTTTAGAAAGTGGAGAATGATAGATCTCGGTCATGACATTGGAGTGGCGGGCCTCTGGCCTCAGGCTTAGTGGGCCTGTTTGATATCTTTTCTGTCTTTCGGATGAGACGTTAAACCGAGGTCCCATCTGCCTGGATTGGTGGTAGTTCAGGTGGATGTTAAAGATCCCATGGCACTTATCGAAAAGAGTAGGGGTGTTTTTATTGGCAAAATAAATAAAGACAATAACACATTGTAGAACAAATAATATCTCAATAACAAAGAGAAAAACAATTAAACATAATCACTTAAATACCACAAAAACAAAGCCTTCATAAGAAACTGAAGTTTTGACAGAACTTGTGCCAACTTTTACCCTCATGGCTATCGCTAAATAAACTCTTCTACAACATCCACACATTTTACTTAAATTTAATAAAGTGAAAAAACCCTTTCCACCATTTCCGCAGGGTTCCTGAGGTAACTCTTAAAGTATCTAGAGAATAAATTTGAAATAACTCCTTAATTACCAATTCACTAACCCTGAAATAAGGCATTTTCTTTTGATAAAGAACCCATTGTACCCTAGCTTGCCATAAATAATATCTTAAACACCCCAAGAATAAAGACAAAGTCTCTTCATGGAATTCTGATAAATTAACTGGATAACAACCTAAAATCAATAAGTCATATGTCATATTACATAACCATCTAAATCCCCATAAGTTAGCTAAATACTTCCATAAACCAATAGCATATGAACAGCTGAGAAAAAAATGCTCCATGGATTCTTCCACATTAATACATTCTAGGTATGGACACATTCTCTCCTGCAAAGATTTATATTTAGCATTACCTCTAACATTTAATCTCCCATAGAAAATTAACCACTGTATTTCCCATTGTTTCTGAGGCATCCTAATATTGTTTAATTGTACCAAAACCTTATCATTTAATACTGTAGGGCAATTTTTAAATCCTGGTTCCAAGGGAAGCACAGTTGACATTAAATAACGGTAAAGCCCTTTCATGTTGTTATTCAAAATTATCTGTTTTGTATCTCCATTTAAATAATTTCTGTGCTGAAGGCCTAAAATATAAAGGTACATCTAAATGATGATTTAGTTTTAGATAAATTATGCTAGTTCTTAAAATATTTACCCATTGTTTTAAATTCCAAGTCTCCTCAGCCCTTAATCCTGCTTTTAATCCTTCTTTAACTGAGTTAGCAAGAAATAATGCATGCACAAAAATAACTGATCAACCATACCCAATCCAATTCTTATTTTCATTACACGCAGTAACCCTTTTAACGGGATTTAAACAATCTGCCCATATCATTTGAAAACAAGCTGTATAACTTGTTTCGAAAAGCACTGAAGGGGAAAATCATGGCTACATATTGTACCATAGAGAGAAGAAATTGCTTAATAACCTGTACCCTTTTCAATTTGGATAGTTTCCACTGTTTCCACCTATTCACCTTAGACTCTACTTTGTAATGACACTTTCCCAATTCTCAATAGGTATGTTCTGGGAACCAAACTTAATCCCTAATATTTTAAGGAATCCTAGAAATATAAATACCCTCCTGCCACACCTCATTAATCCCTGTTGCACCCATTAATAATCCCTTAGTTTTATTTAAATTTAATTTTGCATTTGATACCTTAGAAAAGTCCTTGAAGGCTGACACAAAATGGGTTATTGAGCATAGTCCTCAAGGTATACTACTAAGTCATAGCATAGGCCTGGATCCTTAATTGCAAATCTTTTCTATTATTGACTGTCATACCCTTCCATTTTTGATTTGAAGCTATGGTTTGAAGAAAGGGATCTAAAGCAAAATATAAAGAAGAGGACTAAGCGGGCACCCTTGACTAACGCCTGTAGTTAATCTAAAACATTCTGCCTTATAGCCTTTTAAATATGGAAACACAAAATAACTATCATACAATTTCTCTATGATATCCACTAATTGGTTTGGCACCCCATAGTGTTTAAGCGTAAGGAAGAGAAAAGGCAAATAGACTCTATCAAAGGCTTTATCCAAGTCTGCAGTCATTAAACATCTCGTCGACCCTATATCAGTGAGATGCTCAATAACATCCCTTATTAACATGAGCAGACTGAACCCGTCTATCAGGTAAGCCACAATATTGGCAAGGTGAAATAACTCCTTTCGCATAATTTTTAAATCTATTATTTAAAATACAGGTAAATATTTTATAATCTGAATTTAAAAGAGTAATTGGTCTCCAGTTAGCAATATTTTGCTTGTCTCCTGATTTAAAAATGTAAATTAATAATCCTTCTGAAAAGGAAGGAAAAATAATGGCTTTGTCTAGAAAAAATTTGAACAATAAGAACAGGCACTGACTTAATTGTTCAGCAAATATTTTATAAAGATTATTAGAAATCCCATCTATTCCTGGTGAAATATTTGATTTCAAAAGCCTAATGGTGTTTAAGATTTCTATCTGTGTAATTGGGCCCCATACTTCCTGTCTCCTTAACTGGTCAACTGGGATCACAATCTCTTTTAAGTAAGCATCCATAGATGAGATTGAAATCTTTTCTAGGGGTTCTAAAGAGCGATAATGGTCTACAATCACTGTAAATGAGATACAGAAGAAGCCATACTACCATCCGTGTTCTTAAGTAGCTCCATTCTTGTAGCTTCTCTTAGTTGTTTACACATCACAAAAGGATCCCCAATAGGTGATTTTTTAATTCCATTGGTTAAAATGGCTTGCATGGTTTTGCCTCTGTCATATTGAAAATCCCTCATCTTAGCTTTTAGGTTAGCAATTTGTTCAGAATAGTCGTACCTGGAAGTATAAGCTATGGTCATGAGCCTCTGTAATTGTTGCCTAATGCCTAAGTAACGTAGAAAATTGTGATTTTTTGTTTTAACTCCTTGAGATTTGAACCTCTTAAATCAGCTTTTGTTTCCAACCACCAATCTCCTAGATCTGAATATAGGAAGGCCACCGATAATCTAGCACTTAAAAGGTATTTTACTCCTGCTTGAATAAAGGAAGATCCAAAGATGAATTATTAAGTTTCCATCTAGTTTGCCTACACTCTTTCACATCTGAAATACAAAAAGTACTAAATAAAAGGGAATGGTCAGAGAACTCACAAGGAAATATTTTAAAGGACTCTAATTGCATATTCAGTGATACAAACATACGATCAATTAAAGTAAAACATGTCCCCTTTTTAAAGGAAAATCTACCCCCTGCCTGCATAGCGTTGTTGCAATTCAAAAGACCAGCCTCCTTAATAATTTTCTCTAAAGCATTAGTATCACAGTATGTTTTTTTTTTAGTTTTATTAGAATGAGCTGAAATAGGACAATTAAAGTCACCTCCCCATAATATTCTAACAGTTGTTAGTAAAAAGGGCTGGACCATTTTTAAGCAATTTACCCTACCCGCTTTAGTTTGGGGATTATAGATATTGATGAACCTAAAACATAACCCTTGCCACTTCCCATCCACGATCAGAACCATTCCTGGTATTAAATCAATCAGATTATGCAGTTGAAAATCAAATGAGTTAAAAACAATTCCTATACCATCAGCAGAGTCCTCCCCAAATGACCAAAATGAGGGGCCCCAAACCACTCTCTTTAAAAGATACCAACTGTTCTATGGAGTACATCCATGTCTCCTGCAAGAAGCATACAGAAATTGGAAATTATGAATGTAATAAAAGGCTTGTCTTTTGACTTATTTAATAAACTATGAGCATTTAAGAACCCCATACCAAACTCATAGCCATTTTAAAGAAGCCAATCATTATTTTTTCTTTTTCTTTTCTTGTCCTTATAGTTATCAAAACTTGAGACCTAGATGAAAAAGAGGATTTTTGAGAATCGGAGTCTTCAACCTCTATCTCAGCATTACCCCATGAAGAGAACAGAGCTGCATAAGAGTTACTAGTTTCAATCTGAGCTACCTAAGGGGGAGGGGGGAGTTTTGAGAGTAGATTTCTAGCAGATCTTCTCTGGGGCAACCTCACCGCTGATTTACTTACTGTGGCTACAAAACCCATCTCCTTAACTACCTCTTCCTCATAACAAACAGCGGGAAACTCTGAAAGGCTAGGAAGAACCTTGTTATCCTTCTTTAACCCATCCCCATCTGAAGATGATTCCAGCATACCCTTCCTACCTGCTGAAAATAGCTTTTCCTCATCCAAACCCTTATCTTTTAACCCTTCTTCTGAATCAGTTGTCTTTTTAGCTGGAGGAAATTTAGTCTGAGTAGTAGCCTGGGGTGGGGAACGCTCACCATGTAAGGAAGCTTTAGCCATAGTGTCTTGTGCTTTCTGTATGAAAACCTCGGAATTAGAACATAGTGCTGTCTTTTGAGCAGCCCACGGACACATTTTAAATGTATGACCTTTAGCTTCACATAAATCACAACTTGCTTGGTTATTGCAAAACATAGTCAAATGCCCTATCTCTCCACAGTTGTCACAGCGAGGTTGATCACAAACACTCGAAAGATGTGTTCTAGCACCACATTTGTAGCATGCACAAGGCTGTCCACTATAAAAACATACCCCTCTATCTTTCCCCAAAAGAAAAAAATTAGGTATATGCTCAATCCCTGTCTCTGACTGGCTTAGTTTAACTTTATACTTCCATCCACCAGTCCAAAAACTCTCTATATCCAAGATAGGCTCTGGCTCGCTTAATACCTCATATTTTTTCTTTAACCAGAATGTTATATCCTCTACCCAGACCCCCTCGTTCCGAAACATAATTGTGACAAATTTAAGTAGGGGTTTGGATAGGGGAATAACAATAAAGGGCGTCCAAATAGGTGAAAACTTAACTTGGTTGTACCTAACCCAAAACAGATCTAAAGCATGTTGAGAACGAAAACTGATGTCATAATTGTCTTCCCCTGAAATATTTATGAAAGCATAAACATCCTGCGGTGTAAACTTTAAAGAGTCTTTTAATAAGGTTTTGCCCACATAATACCTATCAGGCCTCACTTCCAACCCTCCTTTATATCTCAGTCTTACAGCATTGCGCCTTGGAGCTGCTTCCCTATGGGAGTTTGAAAATAGTTCGGACATCAAAGGTTTCTGAGCAGAAGAAGGGGGGGGCTGTACATTAACCTCATTTGAATCCTTCTGCATAGGTTCCTGCTGTTGCAATAATGAAGCAGAATGATTGTTCAGGCTGGAAGGACCAGAAGAAGGATGTAAAATCTCTTTCCTCTATTTTATTGTTCATCTCACACTCTAACCCTTTCTGCTGTTGACCAACTGGAAACCATTCTGGAGAATACTGCGATAAGGTTGAGTTCAAATCCCATGCAGGGTCAGGCTTCCATTCACCCGAATCTGTTTGTTTCCACCCAGCATCACATAAAGCTTTTTGTGGTGACCAAGTAACATGTGTTCTTTCTTTTTGTACCTGAGGGGAAACTGTCATTTGAATATTTGAATTTAACTCCTCTTCTTTTTTTTTTAATTTTTTTATTGGTGAAAAAAAATTCAGTAACCCCCCGATGTGAACCTGTGGACAACTGATAAGTTACTGCTGGGACAGATAAAGGTTTCTCCTTGCTCTGGTGTTTTAAGACAAAACCAGTCATTTTGTTTAGGTGTATTTCCTCATTTCTCCAAAGGGGAAAACAAAACTGATTCGTTACACAGGTTGTCAGATTTCCCAACTTTGCGTTTTGTTTCCTCTGTAATTGGACTAGGCTGTAGGCACTCGCTATTATCCACGAAAACACTGCCAGCCTGTGTCTGATTTAAAGCGTACTCCTGCTTTTGTACGCCACAGCTCAAGCTCTGCTGAACTTTATTCTCTTCTACCGGGCTAAAAGCAAACCCGCGCTCAGCCTTAGAGCTATCAGTGTGTACGCACTGCGTTGTCATTACACACCTGCCGTCATTAAAAGCTCAACGCACTTCTATGGAGCTTCAAAAGACCGGAACAAGTCTGTTTTTATAATCAAAAGAATTCGTTTCCCCAGCACAAACTGTATCTTCAGAAATAATTTTAGACACAGGCACAGTACCTTCAATACCTATAAGCTCTTCGTTTTGAGCCGACATCCTGTAATCCTTTTGCCGCGTTTTCTCCATTTGAATTCCTCTGTCAGCTGAAACATCGCGCTCCTCAGGCACTTTTAAAAAAATTAAACTCTTCTTTATTTTTAGAAAATGAAACAATTCCAGAGTCTCCACGAATAGGAGCGCTATCCTGCATGCTAGCAAGAACTTTTTTATTCCCAGACTCAGGTTCAAATCTCACCGACTCCATTTCAGTTTGTAATGAAACAGTAAATTGACCACTTTCCTCTTTTTTATAATCCACCACAGCTTGTTCCCACTCTACAAAAGCATCTTGAAAATCTGCATCCGAATCTCTCTCAGCCATATCCACGGCTGAAGCCTCTACCAAGCCTGGAGTAAGAGTTGAGGTTGGCTCTCCTACTCCACTAGCTTCCTCCACCTTCTTTGGTTCACTTGGAGCAGCCATCTTGGAAATGGCCTATCCCCCTACTGGCAGCAACTCAGCCTCCAAGCAGGGGTATTTCCCTGGTGTCCTGGCCAAATTTCCCTCATTCACTGAAAATACCACCAACAGCTTTATCTAATTCAAGGTCAGTTGGTATTCATCTGTTTCCCCCTCCCCAGGTTGTGCCACAAAATAGGCAGGATTTGTCTAGTGCACTTACCCGGTCAACAAAAACTAAATAAATAAAATATCTAAAGACAGCTAGGGATCCAGTTACAGAGTGGTGCAGAAGAAGAGAAGCAGGAACTCCAATACATTTTTGCCTTCAGTATTTTCTGGCAGACCATACATTTGAATATTTTTGTGTTGGGTGCAATCTTCAATGTCCTCTTGGTACGCCATTATCAGGGCCTGGTTATCAAGTATTTCCAGGACGGCAGTTTCCAAGTCATCTGCCTGGTTATCCATGGCTGTGGCTTGTTATTCTACTTCATTGGCCCACTGTTCCAACGTTACCACACTGCGTCAAAGCTCGTTCATGACTACCTGCTCTGCTCGAAAAGAGAGTAGTTTGTTGTAGATAGTCTCCAGCCAAATTTATTTTTTTTGATGTGTGTTTAGGTTTGAGTTTTGAGGTGTCAATTGGCTGTGAGTGCTCTGTTGCCTGCAAGACCTTGGAATCAAAGCCATTCAGGCAGGATCCTTCCTCATCCTCAAGCTTGGGGAGTCCTTTTTGTCTGGTAGGCTTCATGTTGTTGTGTTATCTCTAGTAGCCACTGATAGAAGTTGCATTTTGAGTAATTTCTGCTGGTTCATAGGAGATTTATCAAAAGGCTGGATGGAGCTTTGGGCTCAGGCTGCCATGCCCAATAAGGAACAACCAGAAGTCTTGATTCCAACTGCTCTGAATGCTCCCAAATGTCCACCCAGTGAGATGGAACAGGTGCACAGGACTCTAGATCCCAGGATGGACCAGGTTACAAGCTACAGCAAATTCCGTTGAAGTTGCTGAGGTACCACATGAAGGAGAGTATCTTGTAGCTTGCCAGGGAGAGAGGACTGCTTCGGTGGAAAGGCTCTACTCTATCCTTTTTTCAGGACTTTTTCAATTCGTTATCCCACAGGCACAAGTCTTACGCTAAGATGAAGTGGAAATTATCCCATTTGGGCTAAACTGTGCATACTACCTGGCCCACCTCAGAGTGACAATGAAAGGGGCACAGTACCAGTCAGAGTCTCCTGAGACAGTTGAGGATTTTATTCAGAGACAGTGTCCCAACTACAAATTCATGATCTTTCCTTTTAATGGTCCTAATCCTCCGGTGGAATTGGAGGTTTCTGAGCCCTTGGACAGTGCCACAACTTGTGGGCTCTTGGAGGAGGAAGATGCAGGATGGGTTCAGCAGTGGAAGAGGCATGGCTGTAAGTGGTATAAGGCGGAGGTTCACCAGGTCCAAGCAAACACCAACAGACCAGGCAGACAAAGGAATAGCTCCTCTGTCCCACCACCAGTTCTCCCAACTCCAGTGCCTTCAGACCTGCCAACTCAGAACCAATATGCATCTCTAGCTTCACCTGCAGTTTTGGACTAGATGTCTGCACCACCACTGATGGAAACCTCAGAGAAGTCATCCAGGATGACCGGTGGAGCTCCCATTACTCTGCCTCCACAGCTGTCCTGGGCAGAAAGGGTACTAATGCAACCAGCTGAACCTCTAGTTTACCCCCCTCCTCTGCAAACCTCACCTGGACATTTGCCTTAGTGACTCCTGTAGCACCACCCTGGGTGAGTGGCCGCCATGTCCTCTCCTTTGCCTTTTGTTATTCTTGGGGGCTTAAGTTTTACCTGACTATTCCATGTATTTGCACTGCTGGTGACTGTTTCTCATGTTACCCCCGGGGGCACAGGCCCTTTGAAGCAGCTGGGTGAGTCCTACTGATACTGTATCTGGAGCTTGTGTTTTGGGGCACTTAGAATGACTGACCCAATTCTGGATGGCTGTTCTGGACCTGGAAGGGAGAATATTAGCTTTGAGTACTGTATTTGCACTCACCTGTCTGTTTTGTTTGCTGGATCCTATTGAGTGTGAGTGGGGCAAACATGCCCTTGACTGCAAGACTCCTGACTTAACTGGCTCAGTACCTATGGGAGTCAGGTGCTCTTTTATCCTTCTATGCATCTCAGGTTACCTGCTGATGTTTGGATTGGACTGTCATGTTTTCTTCTTGTGCCTGTTATGCACAATGGGCTTGATTCCCAAAGCGACCCTGAATGGCAAAAGTAAATTTCTAAGTACCCTTAGACCATTCAGGGCTGGCCTAAGGGTATTTAGAAGTGTGTCCTCTGGGAGGGATTTGTATCTTGTGCCAATGTGCTGTGGTCCCCACCAGCCCAGATTCCATTCTATTAAAATAATGAGGTCCCTGGTGATCTAGCTGAGTCCCCAATCCCTGATCCCTCTTTAATTTAAAAAATAGGTCCCTGGTGGTCTAGCAGAACTCCCCACATCCCTGATCTGCTCATACAATATACAGATATCTTTCCCTGGTGATCTAGTGGACCCCCACCCTGACAGGCAGTGCCTCAACACCCTGCTTCCCCATCACATCGCAGAGCTGGCGCCCAGCACAGTCCTCCACACTCCACCATATCTAGGTACCAACTGATCTGTCAAGGAGTGTGTATTGTATACAGCACTTGCTGATTGACTGACAGCTCACACGTACTGTATACAGTATGCACTCTTTAACAGCTCAGTTGGTGGCTGGCCATGGTGGAGAGCAGAGGGCTGTGCCTTGCACTGGCTATGGGATGGGATGGGAGGAAAGTGGGGTGGCGGGGCACTGCCTGTCTTGGGGTGGGGACCACTAGACCACCATACGAACATACAAACGCAAAATTCGCCAGCAGAAAAAGGCCTTACCATCTGCCATGTCTACCCGGTTGTGCAGCTAGCAGGCCTTATTTTGCAGCTGCCACTCCCTCTCTTGCCCCCTCTCCATTGACCCTCCCTCTTACTCTGTCCCATCCCCTCTTGAAGCCCCCCACTGTTCCACTGGATACCACCTCTGCTGGCAGCGCATTCCACCCGGCCACCACCCTTTCTGTAAAAAGTGTCTTCTCATCTCCCTCCTGAACCTTCCCCCTTCAAGTCTCACATCATGGCCTCAGGTGTCCCTCACCTCCCTTAGTTTGAAGAGCCCCTCTGTACAAGTCTTGTTTATACCTGTCATGTACTGTACTTGAAGGTTACCTCCCTGTTGACTTCGCTAAAACACACTGTATTGATATCCTATGTTTTTGCTGATGTTCTAGTTATTTCCCTGAACAATGTTAACTTCACCAATCCTGTATGTTGTAAATTGCTGATCTCATTTGTCCTCCTTTATCCTCAAAAAAAATGTACACTGTTTCTCTGTACCAAGTTGTTATCACTGTATTGTCCTCTCTGTGACGAGGTACCTTTGTAAACAAGCCTCTGGCTCAAAGGTTGTAAACCGATGCTTAATAAATAAAATAAATAAATTAAAAATATCTCCCCTCTCCCTCCTCTCCTCCAGTGAGTACATGCTCAATTCCTTCAGCTTACTCTCATACGGTAAGTCCCCCAGCCCTTCGATCATCGTTGTCCCCTGCATTGCACCCCCTCTAGTAGCTTAACGTCCCTCTTCAGGTACAGGCATCAGAACTGCATGCAGTACTCCAGGTGTAGCCTAACCAGAGATCTATACAAAGGTAGAATCACCTCCCCCTCCTTAAGGATATTCCCAAAGCAATAGAACCCAGCATCCTTGGAAGACCAAGGGAGGGATAGTGAGGCTTAATAAAGGGGAGTAGGGGTGGCAGACGGTGACTGTGAAAAGGCAGAGATACTAAACAATTATTTTTGCTCAGTATTCACAAATGAAGAGGGGGAGGTACCTAAACCAAATAATAGAAACACTCTGGATACAGGAGTTGATACCAGCCCATTTACAGAAGAAAGGTTATGAAAGAACTCTTAAAACTGAAGGTGGACAAAGCAATGGGGCCTGATGAGATTCATCCCAGAATTCTAAAAGAACTAAGGGTAGAACTAGTGACACCACTACTACCCTCTTCAACAAATCATGGGAGGATGGGGTGGTACCTGAGGACTGGAGGAGGGCAGATGTGATTCCACTTCACAAAAGTAGGAGCAGGGCAGAAGCAGGAAACTACAGACCTGTTAGTTTAACCTCAGTGATAGGGAAAATGATGGAATCACTTCTGAAGGAAAGAATTGTCGAGTACCTAGAGGCCAGAGGGGCACAGAACTCAAGGCAGCATGGATTCCCAGCGGGAAGGTCATGTCAGACATATCTAATAGATTTCTTTGACTGGGAAACCAAAGTAGTAGATCAGAGAGGGGCTGTGGGCATGGCCTACCTAGACTTTAGCAAGGTATTTGACACAGTTTCACACAAAAGATTAATATACAAGTTAGTCAGCCTGGGAGTGGGTCCCAAGATGGTAGCCTGGGTAAAGAATTGGCTGGAGAACAGGACACAGAGGGTAATAGTAAATGGAGTCCACTCTGAAGAAAGGGGGGTTACTAGTGGGGTTCCGCAGGATTCAGTAGTAGGACCGGTACTCTTCAATGTCTTTATAAGCAACATCGCATAGGGACTGGAAGGAAAAGTCTCTTTGCAGACAACACAAAGATCTGCAACAGAGCTGATACACAAGGTGGGGTAGAAAGGATGAGAAGGGACATGGCAAGGTTAGAGGAATGGTCAAATGTATGGCAGCTTAGATTTAATGCTAAAAAGTGTAAAGTAATGCACCTGGGAAACAAAAACCCAAGGGAAGAGTACACAATGGTGGGTGAGATACTAACAACAACAAAAATGGAAAGGGACCTCGGGGTAGTCATATCAGATGACCCAAAGGTGGGCAAGCAATGTGAGAGGGTAGTAAGGAGGGCTGGGAGGATACTGGGATGCATAGGGAGAGGCATCACTAGTAGAAAACAGGAAGTTGTTATCCCTCCATACAGACAGCTGGTGAGACCCCATCTGGAGTACTGTGTGCAGTTCTGGAGACCCAGTCTCCACAAAAACATAAACAGGATGGAGGCAGTCCAGAGGAGGGCAACTAAAATGGTGCAGGGTCTGCACTGGAAGACATATGAAGAGAGACTTAAGGAGCTTAATACGTATAGCCTCGAGGAAAGGAGGGAGAGGGCAGACATGATAGAAACTTTCAAGTACCTCAAGGGAATCAACAAAGTCCAAGAGGGTAGCATCTTTCAGAAATGGATGTGTGCAAGAACAAGGGGACACAATTTGAAGATGGGGGGGGTGGCTCAGAGGTAATATAAGGAAGTTTTTTTTCACAGAGGGTTTTGGATGCGCTGGAACGGCCTTCTGGAGGAAGTTGTGGAGTCAAAAACAGTGGTGGAATTCAAGAATGCATGGGACAGTCGTAAGGCAATTCTAGGGGGTTGGGGTAGGAGGAAGTAAGCTGTTGGTTAACTAGGATCTGCAGCTTATCCATTAGGTAGGGAAATGGGCAGACTGAGTGGGACAAGCGGCCCTTATCTGCCATCAAATTCTATGTTTCTATGTGCTGAGTTGTTCATTGCCCCCGTAATGAGCACCCCCAGATCCTTCTCCTCCTTCATCGCCGCCAACTGTTCACCTCCCATATGGTAGCTCCTCCTTGGGTTTTTATCCCCAAAGTGCAGCCCCTTGCATTTTTTGGCATTGAATTCTGACTTCCAGGTGTCTAACTTGGACTCCAGCTTGGCCAGATCCTCCTGCAGCCCTTGCCAACCCCCTAGGTCATCGATCACTACTCCTATCTTGGTGTCATCAGCAAACCGAATGATTTTGCTCTTGATGCCCACTGAAATGTCTGCAATGAATATCCCAAACAACACTGGTCTCAACAACAAGCCCTGTGGAACCCTACTCGTCACTGCCCTTGGGGATGATAGCTCCCACCCACCACCACTTCCTGGCTGCCTCTCCTGTAGCCAGTTCCCCACCCAGTCCTCCAACTTTGCTCCTGCCCCTGTACCCTGTAGCTTAAGTCCCAGTCTCCCATGTGGCACTGAGTTGAATGCCTTACTGAAGTCTAGATACAGGACATCCACAGCATGGCCCCTATCCAGTTGCCTAGTTACCCAATCATAGTACTCTACCAGGTTGGTCTGGCATAATCTGCCTGTAACAAAGCCATGCTGCTTACTGTCCTGTAGCCCATTGGACTGCAGGAGGAACACCAGCCTCTCTTTCAGGATTTTCTCCATCAGCTTTCCCATGATGGATGTGAGGCTCACCATTCTATAGTTCCTCGGATCATCTGTGGGGCTACTCTTATGGAGAGGTACCATATGAGCCATTCTCCAATCCTGAGGTACGCTCCCAGAATCTAGTGAGGTATTGAATAGGTCTGCCAAAGACCTCGCTAGTATCTCTGCCAGTTCCTTCAGCACCCTGGTACGATTGCCATCTGGCCCTGGTGCCTTGCCTACCCTCAGCACCCTCAATCCCTCCAGTACCCTGTCCTCTGTGATGCCCCTGTCTGTCACACTCTCTCCCTCCCTACCTGCCTGCAATCCCCCTTTGGGTATCTCTCCCCCCTTTTCCTTGGTAAATACTGAGCAGAAGTAGTCGTTTAGCAATTCTGCCACTTCCTCCCTCACCTCCACCCACCCCCCTTCCACTCCTAATCATTACTATATTGTCCCTTTTCTCCCTGCTGTACCTGTAGAATTCCTTCTCTCCCTCTATAATGACTTGAACCAGCCTAAGCTCCTTTGATGACTTTGCTGCCCTAACAGCCCTTATCACCTCCTTAGCTTCCTTCAGGAAGGAAAAGATATCTGTATATTTTATTGGCAGATCAGAGCTGGGGGGGTTCCCTAGACCACCAGGGACGTAATTTGTTTTTGTAATAAACAGGGATCAGGGCAGGGGTGGAGGCTGCTAGATGACCATGGACTCTTTTTATTTTTCAGTATACAGTGATCGGGGTGAGGGGTCCGCTACATCACCAGGGAAGTGATTTTTCTTTTCAGTACATGGGCATCGGGTGTGGGGGGGGTCTGCTAGACCACCAGGGACTGCTGTCCATGGTGCTATTGCCACACAGCAACCCCGTGGCTTGTGGCACACCTGCGAGATGTGCCATCTGTTTGGTGCTGTGCCATGGTTGCCTAAGTGATGGGACTTTGCTGCCAGGACTCTACCCAATAGTGAATCAGACACAGGGTCTCTGGTGTACCGGCGATTGGTGCAAGCTGTCTTTTGTGAATCTTGTGCCAACCTTTGTGAATCTAGCCCAATGTCTTTGATGTTATAGTAACCTGCTCTTCTTCATCTTCTTACACATTGGCCTTGGTTATTTGGCAAACTTCATGGCTGGAGATGTATTCAGATAACTACTTGTTTCTGGGCCTACCTGTCCGACCTGTGCTAATGGGCTGACTTGACTGCTTGCCAGCTGCTTGCTGTGGGGTCCCATTCAATTTCCCCCCTCCCCAGTTTCTACCTCCCCCAATGCATCCAACCTCAACAGTGGGCTCCTTGTTTGGTCTACCAGTTTCTTTTACATAAGGTTGCAGCTACCGAGGTATTCTCGCCTGCTTGTTTATGTTCTTGTTTCTCAAGCTGGTTCAGTTTCAGTTCTGCTTGGCCACCATGTGTCTGGCTTGTTCATCCCACATTTAAGCATTAAAGGCACATCAAGATGTGTGTTATCTCGCAGTAATGTAATTCCTGGGGTGGGTTGAAGCACGAGGCGAAGCCGAGTGCTTCCACCACCCCAGGAGAGACATTATTACACAATAACACACACCTTGGAGTGCCTTATTGCAATTATACAATGGCTCGATGTTATACAGAATTAAAAATTACAAATGTTTTTAGTAGATTTTTTGTGTTTCTGAAGAGAAAAAAGTGATTAATTATGTTCCAAAAGGTCCAAGTGGTCCAATAAATCCATACAGTGATGTTATTGTGTAATAACATCACTGTGTCAGGCACCCACTGACCAATCAGAATACAGGAAATTTCCTTGCCATTGTATAATTTTCTTTAATGGTGTTCTCTGATTAGCATTTAAATGCAGGCTCCACCACCCTGCCATCTGAGGTTGCTCATTATTTGGGTCTTCATTATAATGCATGGGGAATGCCTGCATCAGAGCCATTGGCATGACATCAAAATGAGTAGCACTGTGATGGAGTGTGAGATATTGCCAGCTGCTCAGCTAACTCTCACTGGGGAAACAAAATGATATTTCTCTCTTTCAGTTTCGTATGTGTGCTGTTATTCAGTATTGTGGTATCCTTCCTGGCCTCCCACTCCTTCTGTCTGAAGGTGGTTCCCTCCCCCAGGTAGGATTTAGTGTGTTTTTCCTTCCCCTCCTCCTCTTCCAGGCCTGGTCCAACCCCCCTTAGCTATAGCTTTGGAGCACAACCTCTTATGTTATCTTACAATGCAAAAGATACATGCAGCTTGCCTTTATGCCTATGGTCATATTTCAGTACATGCCAGTTGTCGCAGCAGTCTTACTTCCTAGTCTGCTCTACTCCTTCGGGATTCATTCATGGTGGAGCCCTGTATGTTGCTGTTTAAACATAGAAACAGAAACAAAAACAGTGATGACATAAAAACACCAAATGTCCATCAAGTCTGCCCATGGAACCCTATATAACCCTATGACTTAGCACTGATACAGGGTTCTAACCCTACCCATGAGTCTTCTTATTCCCTTTCCCAGTTTCATCTCTACAAGTGAGCACTATTCCCTTTTCTCTGTCCCAAGCCCATTGAATCCTTCAAGGGTTTTAGTTCCCACCACCTTGGCTAGCAAGCTGTTACATGGTTCCACTGTCCTTTCAGTAAAATAATATTTTTTCTCATTAGTTCTGAATCTTCCTCCTGTCAGCTTCCAGTCATGTTCTTGTGTTGTCAAACCGGTATTCCGACTAAATAATTTCTCATAGTTGACTTTGTTTATTCCTTTCAGGAATTTCAAGGTTTCTATCTTATCTAACCTCTCTCTTCTGGTCTCCAGCGGGTACATGTTCAATGCCATAAGGTGCTCCTCCTAGGACTTCCCCTGCTAGCCCTGTATCATCTTTGTCACCCTATTCTGTACCATCTCTAGTCTGTCCTTTCTAAGGTGAGGGCTCCAGAACTGGGCACAGTACTTCAAGTGTGGCCTCACCAAAGATCTATAGAGGAGCAGTATCACTTCTTTCTTTCTACCATCAGTACACTTGCAGATATCTCCTAGCATCTTGTTGTCTTACTACACGCTTTGTTGCATTAGTTAGCCTGTTTAAGGGTGTCACTGAGGATGACTCCTAGGTCACATTCCTCAGCTGTGGTGCTAAGCTTAACCCCTCCCATCAAGTATTTCTGTCCTTGAGTTCTTTCTTCCTAGGTGCATCACCTTGCACTTTGACATTGAATTTCAGCTGCAAGATATTTGAGCACCTCTCTAGCCTTTACAGGTCACTCTGTAATCCTTTAATTCTCTTGGCACTATCCACCCTTCTGGAGAGTTTAGTGTCATCTGCGAAGAGGCTTATCCTACCAGGGATCCCTTCTCCAGTGTCACTGATGAGCATGTTGAAAAGGACCAGGCCCAGGACAGACCCATCTGGTACCCACTCATGACCTCATTAGTTTTCTACCTTGTTAGTTCTCTTATGTTAATTAAGGTTAAGTCCTACATTCCACCCAACTAGGTTGGTCTTGGAAAAATTTTCTGCCACTGATCATTGGATCTTTGGTAGGATAAATGATTGTTTACAGATTACTTCAACATCTTTTCTAGCTGAAATTGAGTTAGAATGCAATTTACTGTATATGCTTACTACAAGCTTTGTTGCATTGGTTAGCCTGTTTAAACATAGCAAAATGGTGGGAGGGGGTATTTTGTCCTTTGCATTACTGATCATTTTGGGTTTGTTGTACTGGGGATTTTCTGTGGAGGATGGGTGAGGTAAAATGGTAAATTGCAATGTCTGTGCTACCTCAGGGACCTCGTGGCTTGAAGCTTGGAGGTATACCATTGAGGCATTCCTAAATATTTATGCATCCGCCATGGCCTCTGTAAAATTTATGACGTGAAATGTCAGGGGCCTCTACTCTCCCATTAAGTGCAAGAAAGTCTTGGCTAGATTAAAAACTTTGGGCACATCCATTGTTATACTTCAAGAGCACAAAATGAGCTCTGCAGAAGCTTTGAATCTGCAGAGGGAGGGGATGGGGTTGAGGCTTACAGTTGTTCCCCATGTTCTAAAGTGGGGGCCTCAATTATGTTGCATAAGAAACTAAAGTGGACCATAGAACCATGGCGGACCCCAGGACCAGTTGCAGTGATTGACTTGGGGGCTGCTGCACCAGACAATGATCCCATGCATTATAGCTCTTTTCAGCTGCCTTCCACTTTTGACTTGACTCAAAATTCAACTTTGCAAGTATCTACCCTGAATGTGACAGAGGGAATCACCAGTACTATAGCTAACATGGAGGATTCTGAGCCCTCCTTGGAATGCTTACTTTCTACATCAGCTGGAAGCTTTACACCCTTTGTGTTTGTGGGGGTGGTGGGTGCAGACAGGGAGGGTCAGGGGGAATAACTCTATTTTTAAAGAAAAAAATAAATGGCAGTCATGGCACACTCTGCTATGTGCAACATGACCACAGCACTCCACTGCATACATGCTAGTAGTCATGCATGAGCAGCAGAGCTCGGTGGCCATATTGCATACTGTGGAGTGTGCCATTACTGCTGTTTCTTTTTTTCTTTAAAAATAGAGTTATTCCCCCCACCTAACCCTCCCTTTCAGCACCCACCACCCCACACCCACCACAAACATAAGAGTGGCACTGGGAGTGCACAGTCCCGCAGTGTCGTGAATAGGATGCCCCTGATTTTTTTAGTGACTCCCCCACCACCATGCATGCGTGGTTATGTCATGTGTGTATTTTTTTTAATATATATATATATTGATTTCCTCACACATGACCCTCCATCTCAGCACCCACCACCCCCTCAGAACCATAAGATTGACACTAGGGATGCCCAATCCCCCAGTGTCATGATGATGAATCTTTCATGCTGTGTTCTTTTACAACCCTGCAAAAAATGTCCATCAATGTCTTTGTGGCTGTAACTGCCCCCCCCACCCAACCTCCCACTCAGCACCCACCACCCCACACCCCCAAGACCTTACTTACCTATTAGTGGTCCAACTCCATAATCCTCTTTGGATGGCAGACATGTCTTCACTCTTCAATGCCAGACCACAGACTGAAGAAGCAGGTATGTACTTTAATGTATTTCAATGGGGTTTTGAACTTACTGGCATAACGTGGGCATTTTTGCATATTTTTGGCCTACATTTTCAATGTGCCTTCTTTTGATCCTCTCTCGTGAACAATTGCACTGTCGTTAGGTAGATCTGTCCCAAAAGTTAATTTTGCAGTCCCTGCACAAAATCACCTTTTGACCAGGAGTTGCAAATGTTCTCTGCCTTGTTCATGAGGTGGGGTCATAAGAAGCCTATGGTGAAAATCTGGAGTAAAAAATATTAAAAAATAAAGTTATAAGGCTACTTTGAATTTTGAGAATGCAGGCTAGTAACTTTGATAATTTTTAATATTTTTCCCCCAAATTCACAACATAGCTTTATCTTTACAGCACCTCATGAGTGTGACAGCTGTCATTTTTCAGATCATGGCCAAAATGTTTTTTTACACCCCAAAAGGTGATTTTGCAGTCCTTGCATGTAATCATCTTTTAGGCAGGAGTTGAAAAATTTCTCTGCCTTATTCATGAGGTGGGGTCATTAGGAGACTATGTTGAAAATTTGAGGTAAAAATATTACATAATAATAAAGTTGTAAGCCTACATTGAATTTAGCAAATTCAGGCTCACAACTTTGTTCATTTTTAATATTTTTACCCAATATTTACAACATAGCCATATCTTCACAGCACCTTATAAATGTGACAGCTGCCATTTTTCAAATCATGCCCCCTATTTTTTTTATATCACAAAAGTGATTTCGCCGTCAACACATGAACTCACCTCTCAGACAGGAGTTGAAAATTTTCTCTGATCTTATTCATGAGGCGGGGTCATAAGAAGACTATGTTTTAAATTTTGCCTACAAATATTTAAAAAAAAACAACAAAGTTATGAGGCTATGTTGAATTTTGCAAATGCCAGCTCAAAATGTTGGTAATAATATTTAATATTTTTACCCAACTTTTCAATATAATCATTACTTTACAGCACCTTATGAATGTGGCAGCTGTCATTTTTCAGCTCCTGCTCAAAATGTGTTTCTGCTCCTGAAAGTTGATTTTGTAGTCCCTGTGCAAAATCACCTTTAGCCCAGGAGTTGCACATTTTCTCTGCACTTCTTCATGAGGCAGGGTCATAACAAGACTGTGTTGAAAATTTTGTGTAAAGATATTAAAAAGCAAATTTTCAATATTTTTACCCCAACTTCCTCAGCTTCCACCACCCCAGCTGTAGCCCTAAGCTGTAGCCCTATCGGCTCTGGCCAGAATTTGTTTTATATGTGAGCTGCCTATGTGTTTCCATTGCCCCAAAAAGTCTTGTGGGGGAGTATATGAAAGCCCGTCAAACATACAGTCACATATAGACCCATTAAAAATTGGGGACTAAATATGATTAATCCAGACATTTTCTTTTTTACTATATTCCTGTATGCTAATTTATTACCAATCATACAAGGACAGGAGAAATCCTGGACACTGCTTCTTAAGTCTCAAGGGTCTGCAAGGATCTGGGGAGTGTTCTGCAATATAGCAGATGGTATGGCAGTCTATTTGATAGATTATTTAAAAAAAAATTGAAACAATGGGAGTTATTCATTCACGATGTTATGCACAAATCAAGGAAGGAAATGTATCACTACATATTGACTACACAGTTCTTTACTACTCCTTGTTTTTAGTGCCTTCTTGGAATACCTGAGAAATGTATACTGGATCAATTTGTCGAACCAAGGATACCGAGAAATGTGGGATGTGTGGTTCTGTTGCACAACAGATTAAATGTCCAGAACAACCACCATCATAAATCTATCCAGGAGAGATACTGTCTTACAAAACATTGCATACAGCAAGTAGAATCTATGGAACATTTATTCCTAAACTGTTCTTGTATCTCATATTTATGGTCTTTACTTGCAAAACAAGGAGTACTCCCACAGTTTTATAGAATGACTTATGATGTTTAATGTATGGTAACTTTACTGGTGCTTGGAGAAATTTTCATCCAGGCACATTACAAGTAATAGGATCTATGCACTATGCCTACACACTGTGGAAACTGGATGCATAGGCATACATATGCATGAATGCCACACAGCAGGGGTCCCAGGGATTCCGGGTACCATTCACCAAAGGTGCACTGGTCAGGTGTACACCTGATCCCTAGGCCGCCCATGTAGCTAATATGCTACAGTGGTCCAGGGTCCAGGGGCAGAGATGGGGGCATGCTCACACTATGAGCCATGCACAAAGATATGTAGTGCAGTGCACAGTGGGCTTTAGCAGGTCACAGGTTATGTCAGAGGTGATTCTCCCATAACCACTGTACATGCCGAACCCTGCACACACAGGCCCACTCCCAGAACCAGCAGCAGGGTGTAAACCCACCCACATTTGGTCCCCTTCCACAGTCCCATATGGTAGCCCACCACCCAACACTCAGCCGAGACCTTGCCCCAGTCATTTCTGTGAGTACCAGCCCCACCCCCACCCCCACACACATATGGGCCTTGACCCAGTTTGTTCTGAACTCCCCACACACACATATGAGCCTATACCCATTGTGATAAATGCATCCCCCAGCACATGTGTGTCCTTTCCCCATTTTTATAAATGCAATCTCCCCCAGCACAGGTCTGTCCCGTCCCCGCTGTTCTAAATGCAATCCCCTCAGCACACATCTTCCCTGGCCCTGTTGTTATAAAAGCAATCACCCCCAGCACATGTCTGCCCCATCCCCTTTGTTATAAATGCAATCCCCCCCAGCATAAGGATGTTTCATCCCCATTTGTGTACATGCATATGCCCCCAGCACATGTCTTCCCCATCCCCATTGTTAAAAATGCAGTCTCTCCCAGCACACATCATCCCCATCCCTGATGTAGTATATGGCAACCCCTACACACACAGAGGTTCCCCGGTCCCTGTCGACATGACATAGTCACACAACCCAACATCTAATCCCAGAACCCCAGCTCTTCCATTGGTGGCCTGTTTTGCCCCCCCCCATGGCACTGACAACCCAACCCATGACCCCAATACCTGACAGTCAGTGCCATGGCCATGGACGGCCAGCAGCACATACCTCCACACACCTCCTCAACCACCGGCTGTCCAACTGATGCTGGGAGCATGCTGCTATTTGTAGGCAATGTGCTCCCACCATCAGTTGGATGGCCAGCAGCCAAAGAGGTGTGAGGAGGGATGTGCTGTTGGCCATCCATGGCCGCAGCACTGACTGTCAGGTATGGGGGTCAGGGTGGGGTTGTCAGTGCCAGGGGGTGCCACTGGCCACTAATGGAGGAGCTGGGATTCTGGGATTGGGGGTCAGGGAATGTGACTACATCATGTGGTCAGGAACAGGGGCACATCTGTATGTATAGGAGATTGTCATGTACTACACCAGGGATGGGGATGACATGTGCTGGGGGGCTATGCATTTACACCCTCGGAAACAGGGCAGCCATTTGGAGGAGATGGCATTTGGGCCTGGTGGGGTTCTGCTGGTGGGGGTCTGTCTGTGCACTGGGCAGGCATGGTGCCACAGGGGCTCTTGGGCAAGGGGGATCACTGGACCATGGGGCCTGGCCATGTGGGCCTGGATGCCTGAATTAGCTATTCATGCACCTGCACCTATGCCTTCCCACTCAGGAGATCCACTCTGGTACCCAGGATGAGCATCCAATTGGCTGCCCACCTGGATCCACTTCTCTACCCCTGTCTGACCTGTACATTTCTGCATGCCAGGAGGCAGAGTTGTGGGTGGACAGGCGGGTGGTGTTAGTGCATACCGGCATGTCCGCACCCATCCATGGGTGTGGAGCTACACAGACAGGGTATGTGCCTCTGGTGTGTACTTTCCACCCATTAGTGCACAGGCACCAATATTAGCTATCATAAAATGGGTGATTTGGCAGGTTAGATGCCAGTACAACTTACAACAGAAATGTGTGCCCATAATTGGCCTTGCAGAATGAGTGAATAAAGAGCTATTTTTAACATATACAAAAGAGAAACAAGGAGTGGTGACTCCTATTTGGGAAAACTGGTGGATGAAAATGTCTTGGCATCATCCCTAACTGTAAACTTTCTTATCTTACTGCACCGATGTAATTGGTGAGTCAGTAGTTTCTTTCTAGAGTCTTTCTACCCTTTCTACACGTACTGTTTCTAGTAACTTGAATGAACATGAATCTATTGACATAAGTTAGGTTTATATTGCTCCCTTAACAAAAAACCTTCACTCATAGGAACAGAGGACTATTTACAAACAGTACATTACATCATTCTTACATCCACAATATTTACATTCAGGATATACACATGCAAATCATCAAATGAGTTTGAGGTCTAAATCCTCAGTCAGACCTTGTGAGCTCTAGCTTTTAAGTCTGAAAATCCAGCCACTCTCTTTTCGGCGTAGTAGGTGCAGCTTATTTCTTCCTATATTTGGTGGGCGTACCCGCTCCAAACCCATACATTTTAAGTATGATGGGCCTGAGTTGTGTGAGAAAAAAAGTAAATCAATCAGTATGTCCAATTTCTTATTGACAAATGATCTGATATGTTCTTGTATCCTTTCTTTATGATATTGGATTTTTCTACGTTCCTATACCAGGCCACATGTGCACCTTATAATTTACGCAACAAAGTGTGTTCTTCAGTTAATAAACTGCTTTACTTCACTCTTTACCATTGGGGGTATAAATTCCTTACATTGTGCTGCAAACTGGCACGTATTACTGTTGGTGTACTTATAGAAACTAGCCGGGTGTTGGGGTAGCCAAAAAATCATCTGTGGATTTTTTTTTTGGTTTTAGAAAACTATCTGTGTACTGTCTTATCTCTCAGGCTTTGCCCTTTGTAGAATGTAACCCTTGGTTTCTCCCCTATTCTTTTGACTACTTCTTTATCTCCCCTTAGTACTGGCCAATTTCTTCATACAATAATTCCAGTTTGGACCTCACATTCATTGTATTTTGTAACACAAATGACTGTTCCCCACCCAGTCATATGTTCATTTGTAGACTTTAACCCTTGCTGTTCGGCTGACTGATATATCAGTCCAGAATTCATTTACGTTTATTTTATTTTTTTAAGTTTTGGAAACAACTTTTGAGTCAGAGACTCATTTACAAAATCTCCACGTTATAGGAACAAAACACTTACAGGCAAAATACAACAGGATTATATACAGAGGAGGGAGCAATAACAAGTACAATATACAGAAGAGGTAGCATAACAGGTACGATATACAATATACAGGCTTGGAAGCCTTTGAGAAGAGTTTAGTACATCATGATGCATGGGATAACAATATTTTTGGACATAAATCTACATAGTGAGCATATTGTAATTACCAAGTGGACATACTGGTATAACCCTTCTATGAGCAGTAGGCAGTGGTAGATCAAGGTGGGGCAGGAAGGAAAATAGGGTGGAAGAGGTCAGATGGAGTTCATTGTCAAGGAAGTAAGGGTCTTGAGAGGGTGCAAAAGAGGGAGGATGAGGAGGAGGACAAGAGGGGAGCTTAGGGGGACTGGGAGAGCGAGGTATGCTGAGCAGATTCAGTAACAATCACAGGTACTGTCAGAGCAGAGGTGGTCCCTAAGTAGGGATTTGAAATGGCCAATATTACTTTCTGTTGTAATGGAGCTATGGAGAGCATTCATCCAAGTTGGGGCCCTATGGTTAAAAGTTCCCTGGCATGGGGAGGTCTGCTATCTGGGGACACAAATCAGTGATGTGGCAGAGCTATGAGTGTTTCTAATAACAGGAGATGGTTTTAGGAGGGCTGACAGACCAAGGGGGGAAAGGCCATTGGAAATCTTTTTGCCCAGGAGACAGGTTTGGAATCTGAGTCTATCTTTGAGGTTAAGCCAGTTTGTTGAGCTGTAGAGGGTGCAAGTTTGTGTGACACGGTCACAGCCAAGGATTAGGTGGAAGGCTTTGTTGAGAGACAACCTGAGTCTGCTGAGACGAGAAGGTGTCAGCTGCCCCATAGACAAGGATCTCATAGTCAATTAGAGAGAGGACTGAGGAGGAAACAGCTAGTTGGAGGGCATCTGGGGTGAGACAGTGTTTGTACTGGTGCAGAAGTCTGATTCTGGTGTTGACAGTTGAACAGAAAATATGGATATGTTGGTGGAAGTTGAGGGAGTAGTCTAGCCTAGGTACTTGAAGGTATCTACATGTTCAAGGGGGGTCAGTTAGGAGTTAAGGATTTGAGGGTGGGAGTTTTTGTGAGTGCTCTGGTGGTCTACAAAAGTCATGACGTTAGTCTTTCTGTAGATTAATACTATATGCTGGTTGGTGAACCATTGTTCAGCCTCAGTGAATGAGGTTTGGAGCGATTACTGGAGCATGCAGAGATCAGGTGGGAGGAAAAGAGGACAGCATCATCTGCATATAGTAGCAGGTTACCATATTACACAGCAAGGAGAGTGTTTAGACATAATCTAAAAAGCAGAGGGCCCAGAATAGAGCCCTGAGGGACCCATGACTTAACTGGGAGGCAGGTAGAAAGGGTGTTGCCTGTCTTGACCTGCTGGGTTCTACTCACAAAATAGTCTGAAAACCAATTTGTGGTATCCTGAGAAAGACCTAACAGGGGGAGGGTAGATAGGAGGAGGGTATAGTTAATGATGTTGAATGCTTTTGACAAATCCACAAAGACAGTGCCAGTCAGATGACCTCCATCCATGGATGAATGAACAGAGGAGGAGAATTCCAGAAGTGTGGAGGTGGTACTGTGGCCTTTGTGGAAACAATGTTGTTCCTTACAGAGGAGATTGTATTTTGTGAGGTGATCAATAAGTTGATCTAAGACGATGCGTTCCAGGGCTTTGGGGAGGATAGAGATAGGCCGATAGTTGCCAGTAGCCATGCGGTCAACGCTTTTGTGAATGAGAGTAATTGTGGCTGCTTTCCAGCATGATGGAAATTTGCTTAAACAAAGGGAGTGATTGAATATGCAGGCTAGGCGGATGAGGACTTCCTGCAGGGTCAGGTGGAGGTGTTTTAGGTCCAGAGAGTCATTGCTGAAATGGGAACCACTGAGGGCTTTCTGAAGATAGGGTTTGGCTTCCCATGGGGCAAGGGTCTTTACATAAAAGGGGGTAAGGAGAGGGGAGTGTGGGGGGCAGAGGGAGGATCAAAAAAGTGGGGAGGGAGTATGTTGCTGAGGTCCAAGAAGGAGGAGGAGTTAAGGGCATCGGCAATAAGTTTGAAGTCAGTGGTACAGTTGCTGTTTAGATTCATTTTGGGGGGGGGGGTGTTATGGCCTTTCCTCTAAGCTACTTGAGGTTATTCCAAAATGTTATGCCTGAACCCCAGGAGGATGTAAGGGATGCTTTGTAGTGTTCCTCTTTGGCTTTGCTCACAGCCCATGTACACTTGTTCCTAGCCTCACGGAAATGTTGTCTGTCAGCTGGCTGGCCTGTATCAAGGGCTATTTGCCAGAGGGAGTCATGGTGGCACATTTGGTCAAGGAGACGGTGGGAGATCCAAGGTGTAGGCTTGCCTTTGACCACACATTTGGTCAGTGGTGCAAACTTGTCGCAGGTAGCGTTAAATGTGTGAATGAAGAGGTCAAGTGCTGAGTCTATGTCAGGGGTGTTTTTTTAAGAGTGACCAATCACAGAGCCTTAGGTGGAGTCTTAATTGTTCAAGTTTGCCCGGTTTAAGTTTATACTGGAAGATGATTTTTGGTTGCAGCTTCTGGGACTTACAGAACCAGATGTAGAGCACAGGTGAGTGATTGCTTAGGGTGTTAGGGAGGACTGAGACACAAGTGATTCTGTGCAGATGGTTGGCGAACACCAGGCCCAGTGAGGCAGTTAACGCAAAGCGTCGACAGGCTAACACCTCTGCCAAACAAGCTTAATCCTGGAGGGAACCTGAATTACCTTTAATGGCTCCCGCAATCCTGCACTGTCCACTTTGTGTATTTCTGGCTGTGTCAGCTGGGCAAGGGGTCCCGCAGGATAGATAAGGGGGAGAGACAAAGGAATCCAAAATTAGTATGCAGCGGGGATTCAGAGAGCCCAATCCACATGCGCAAACTGGAAAACAGACTGAGACAGTGAGAGCCTAGCAATGGGACTTGTGTACACACTGAAGGATGCAAAACTATGCAGTGGGCCTGCAGCTGCATCAGCCTGACTACAATGTTGTAAGCACTCAATATTAGCAGTATTACAGGCACAAGCAGTAAGAAAATAACACCCTATAACAGTGGCTGTAAACTGGGCTAAAATATTGCTCTATCAGGCAGACATAGCAGTCGATCACACAAGCATTACAAACAGTGCAAGCGGTTCTGTGAGTAGGCTGAGCTGTATCAAATCAGGCATAAAACGAGGCTCTCAAAGTTCCAGTGCAAAGTAGGCAAACATCCAGTACTGAGGTGAAATGCAGAGCTGGAGAAACAATCAGTTGAAGTAGGATTACAGTAAATAACACCCCTGCCAAACAAGCTGAAGCCTGGAGGCAGCCTGAATTACTTCTAATTGCTCCCGCAGTCCTGCACTGTCCCCCTGGTGTGTTTCTGGCTATCTGAGTCGGGGAAAGGGTCCCGCAGCCTTTAATGGCTCC
This sequence comes from Neoceratodus forsteri, assembly GCA_016271365.2. Lineage (NCBI taxonomy): Eukaryota > Metazoa > Chordata > Ceratodontiformes > Ceratodontidae > Neoceratodus > Neoceratodus forsteri. The sequence goes on from CM057451.1 coordinate 1,045,467,070, forward strand.
CACAGTCCTGCACTGTCCCCCTGGTGTGTACTTCTGGCTCACGTTCTAATTCTGTTGGCAGCCTAAGGGTTAATAATGCCTCCCTGTCTGATTCCCTGGTCCTCTGTATACCATTGTCTAAGAGTCTCTCATTAAAGTCCCTCTGTAGCAATCTGCCCTTTAACTTTTGTGCTTGTGTTTAAAATTCTTCTGTTCATGAACACTTCCTACTTGTCTGTACTAGATGGATTTTAGGTAGGCAATATCTGCTCTCAACTGGGTAAAATTACCATACACAGGGGACTGGATCTAGTTGTTACAGTCAAGCCACATTGTAACATCCAGAAAGTTTATCATCTCTGTACTGATGCTGTGTGCAAATTTAAGGTTATGCTTATTTTGATTCAATTATTCCACAAATTTGCACATCTCTGTTTCTGGTCCCCACCATACACAAATGTTATCATCTATGTAACAACACCATATCACAATGTTACTAATGTATGGATTCTTACCATTAGCAAAGAAAATGTCTTTCTCCAAAAAGCCTTAAAACAGACTAGCATAGGCTGGAACCATTACCACCCCCATCACCATCCCAAATGTTTGAAGGTAAAAGGTTCCTTTAAATTCAAAGAAATTATAGATGAAGACAAACCAAAGGTTTTCGAAGTAAATTCAGCCAGTATTTTACCATCATGTTTTCCTTTTCAAAGAAATATTTGCATGCATCCATCCCGTCGATATGTTTTATCAATGTAAAGAGAGCTTTGACATTGATGCATAGCCAGTGGTTATCTGGTTGATAATTTAAGTTTTTTTTTTTTTTTTCCCCTCTCCTCGCAGCTCTCCCCTCTTCAGGAGACACCTACGGCCTTTTTAGCCCTCGCTTACCTACCTGGTAACTGGTGCAGTCCATCTCCCATGGAGCCGTGGTTATAACCCTCCGGCAGGTACGGAGTGGGGGCCCTTACACCCCGATGCATCTATATATCGTCAGGACACTGTCTCTGGGCTGGTAGGGGCATTGAAGGATGGGGCCTGGTGCTCCGTCTACTGGGAGGCTGCACATTTTTTTTCCCATGTTCTCTCGGCATGCCATTTTGCCATGTCCCTGGATGCAAGGTGCTGAAGCGCTGATGTCTGGCACGTAGCCCCTCTGTTAAGCGTCGGGCTTGCTGTACCTCGGGTCTCCACCCGGGGCCAGACAAGAGCCAAGCTCTGGTTCCACCCTCCCCCCAGAGAGGACGAGCAGTCCTCGGACACTTGAGTCCTCTCCCCGCCGGTTCCTGCAGTTCCCGGGATCATTCCCTGAACCCGGCTGGTGGCGCTGCAAGCAGAAATCTATCACTGTGTGAGTTCGCACTGATAATTAAAGTTTTTAATTCATCTAGACATCCCAGGTATCTTCAGGCAGGACTCTAAATCAGGAACCTGTTTCTGGCCCGGAAAAAAAAATCAATGAATGATGACAACTTTATAGTTATACCACCAACCCCAGACACTATTGGTCTTTTCTGCGGGATTATTAAGATTCTTCTGGATCTTAAGTAAGATGTGAAAGATGCCAGTATTGGAAAGCTAGACCACAAGAATGTATGTTCCTCTCCAATGATGGACTTACTGTTAACCCACTATTCCAACAATGTGCTATGTTCTTCCTTAACAGTTGTAATGGATTACCATTAAGTTTTTGGTAGTTATTTTCTTCACTTAGCTATTTCATTGCAGTATCTGTAGAATGATCTCTAAGATGACCACATTTTCTCTTTTATCTGCTTGTTTAATGACAATTCTTTTAGTGTTTTTTTTTTCTCGGAGTGACCAATTGCAAGCATGAATGGGTTTGTTACAGTTAAGCAGTTCATTTACCTTTTTTATTACATTCCTTTCATATACCTATATCTTAACATAGCTTACTGGCGGTCAGAAGTTAGATTTAGGTTTAAAGGGTTGTTTTCCTCCTGCCTAAACAGCATCAATATCCATTATTTTGAAGTCTTCCCCATTTTTCTCTGTCCTGGGTGACTCTTACATTTTCTTCCAGTAGTTCCTCCAATGTCTGTATATCTTCCTTATACATTGCAGCGGGGTGCTGCAGGGCTCATTACTGGGAGAGGTCCCCTTCAATTTCTTCATAAGTGATATTTCAGAAGAACTAGAAAGGAAAGCCTTTCTGCACATTACATTAAAATCAGTAATGATGCGACACTCAGGAGGGGTTGGAAAGAATGTGTAAGGATCTTGGGGAAAAAGTGCTAAATCATGCACTTAGGGATTGGAACTAAGCCGAGTATAGAATGGGGGGAGGTACTGACAGTGACAGAGCAGGAAAGGGACTTGGGGTTATAATATCTGATGACCAAAAAGTGGTAGAGAAGTGTGACAAAGCAGTGGGTTGAGCCAGTGGGATGCCGGGATGCAATGGGCAAGGTATCTGCAACAGGACGAAGGAGGGAGGTGGTGTTGTCAATGTATCACTCAGTTGTGAGACCTCACCTGGAGTACTGTGTCCAGTTCTGGAGACTGCACCTCAGAAAGGACATAGACAGGATGGAGGCAGTCAAAAGGAGGGCAACTAAAATGGTATAGGGATTGCATCAAAGCACTATGAGGAGAGACTGATGAATCTCATCATGTACACCCTGGAAGACAGAAAACTGAGAGGGTGCGTGATAGAGACCTACACATACCGAACAGGGTGCATTAGGGAAGTCTCTTTCGAATAAGAAAGAGCACCAGTACCAGAGGGCATGCAATGCAGCTGAAGGGGGAGTTTAAGAGGGATGTGAGGAAGTATTACTTCACTGAATGAGTGGTGAATGCCTGGAACAGACTGCCAGTGGAAATGGTGGAAGTGAAAACAGTACTGGGTTGGGCAAAAGTTGCTGTTTCCACCTTAGCGGAACTTTTGCGAAAACTGTGCAACTTTCGTGGATGTTTCCAAGCATCTGCCTGTGGTGGATCAGAAAACTTCAGAATGGTTTGGGCTACATTTCACCCTGTTCCACCCAACATGTTACCCCAGCCCCCCTGTGGCTAGTGGTCTCTCCCCCAACTGGATCACTGCCGGTATGGTTTGAAAAGTTGCCACCCCCCATGGCTAACAGTCCCTCTGATCCCCACTTTCCAGTAGTAAACCCCCATCCCTGACCCTTTCCCGTGCATAATAAATTATTTGTTTTACCTGGTGGTCTAGTGAACCCCTCCCCCTCCCTGTCCCCGATCCTAGTAGCAGCCCCTGTGTTTTTTTTTTATTTTGTTTATTATTTTTTTCAAGTTATACAGAATCACTGCTGATCTAGTGGCCCCCCCACCCCAGCAGGTAGAGTTCCCTGACCCTTGTCCATCCCCTCTCCCCTACCTATCCCAAAAAGAAGTGGGCAACTGGCACAGCCCTCCTCTATCCTCCACTGCCGGCTGCCCACTGAGTTGTCAATGAATGAGCGTGTGCTTGTACAAGCACGTGCTAACTCATTGACAACTCAGTGCACAGTCAGCCGTGGAGGAGAGTAGAGGTCTGTGCCAGTTTCCTGCTCCTTTTAGTGATAGGTGGGGAAGAGGGGTGGGACAGGGGTCAGGGACAGAGATGCAGCGACATTTTAATCTGCTGGCGAAATGGTCGCGAAGTGACCACTTCGCGTTAGCAGAGCACAACATGAAGTGGACACTGCAAAATGCTCACTTCACATTATTATTACTACTTTGCATTGCCATTATGCCTTAATACGAAGTAAGGCAAAGTGAGAAGAGAATAGGCACCCCCCCCCACACATCACATGGCTTACAGCACTATAAGTCACATGCATTAGCCAGGCAGGAAGGAAGTGAGTCAGAGAAGCAGTTTCATGTTCTCCTTTGCATTCATAGAGGGAGAAAGCTTTGTGAGAGGAGACTAGGAGTGAAAGTGGTTGTTTGCCGCTAGAGTTTCAGTACTGAAGAAAACCAACAGCTTTTTAAAAAGCTATATCTTTATTTAGTTTTTGTATTGTATTTGTGTTTTTTTGTCAGTGAATTTTTTTTGTAGTTTTGTTTTGTTTTTTATGTGTGTGAGTGATTGTGTGTCAATGAGTGTCAGTGTGTGTGTGTCTGTTTGTGTGTGTCAGCCCGGGGACTTGTCGTGTCAAGATGGACCCTGGAGAAGCGAGTCCCTGGCCTGTGAGCATGGTCGGAGGGGAGTGTGGACACGTGCGGAGGGGAGGTTGTGTCATGCTGGACTGCTCCCGACTCCTGGGTGTAGCCTCCCCATGTTGAAGCAACAGGAGCAGCAGCAGCAGCACCAGTGCCATTGGTGACTGCTGTGCATTCACCTTCTCCACCACTACCACCACCATCACTGGTAGCAGCTGTAGGGGCTCCAGCAGCACCCCCTCCACCACCTCCACAGCCATTGGAGGTGGCCCTTGAAAATGTAGGTGGTGGGACTCATGCGAGGACTGTGTCTAGTCCCCCCCGCAGCTCCTCAGTGTGGGAGTTTTTTAACTCTGTGTGGGGAGACAGCACAGTGGTGGTGTGCCATCTGCATGGTGTTCTGGTGTGCCATGACCCCCGTGGGACACATTTGGGGACCAGTGGCCAGCACACCACATGCTCAACCACCACAGGGCAGAGTGGCAGGCTGCCATGGAAGGGGCCAGGCATCCCCCTGCTGGCCCTTCCATGGCAGTGGCTGAGGGTGCTGCTGGGGTGGGAGTTGTGCCTCACAGTCACCACCGCAGCAGGAGGAGGGCCTGTACAGCAGCTGCTCCACCACCACTACCAGCTCCACCCTCTCCACCACCACCCCCGCTACCTGGATTCCCTGCTGCAGCGGACCCCGCCACAGTCCCTGCAACACAGCATGACATCTCCCTGGTGTGGGCAGCTCTGGAAGAAAACAATCAGAGGGTCTATGCTTTACAGCAGCAGGTCAACACAATAGAACAACAACAGCAGCAAATAGTTACAATGCTGCATCTGCTGCTGGACCACCACAGCATCCCATGGCCACAGTAACTTATGGGATTGTTTTCTGTCCCCCCCACACCACCCCACTACTGTGTTGTTCTGTTTTTGTGTGTTTTTTCTTTATTGTTGTTTAATCATTCACATTTTCCTTTCCAGGGGAATCTTTCTTGCACCACATAGTGCAATACATTTCTGTGAAAACTGCCCATAATTTCATTACAGTGTGTCATGTGATGGAAGAATTCCCATTCTGAAAATCTGCCCACATTCTGCTTCCCTTCTCAGCAATGTTAGGACGTGATGCCAGGGAGAGTACATGTGCATGCTCCTTACAGTGAATATCCAATTGTCCGGCAGCTTTCCGAATGTTTCATTATGTTATAATGGTCAGTTTGTGGTGAAACGTGTGGGCACCTTTCCAGTAAGAAGAGCCTTGTTAGTGGAAACATTCCCACATTTTACCACAAAGTCAACCTTATGACATAAAGAAACATTAGGACAGCTGCTGGACATTCACTATAGTGGACATGCACCTACGCTCCCCCTGGCATCATGTCCTAACATTGCTGAGAAAGGGGGGCAGAATGTGGGTGGCTTTTCTGAATGGTAATTCCTCCGTCACATGACACACTGTAATGAAATTATGGGCGGTTTTCACAGAAATATATTGCACTCTGTGGAACAAGAAATATTCCAGTGGGAGTAAGGCCCCCATATACTAGGTTATGTGCATCACCATAACCATGTTATGTGGTGAATCTCTGTAAAGTAGCAGCACAACAATCTGTTGAGAACTCTGAGCTTTATTTTTCAATACTATGTTACAACTTCCTTTACTTACATCCTGACTGACTGGAATGATACGAGAATTTGCAGTAGTTAAGTTTGCTGTATTACCTTTTTTCATGTGTGAAATAATGAAAGGAGCACTCCTTTTAAATTGGTGGTGACCAGGTCTTTGTCATTGTTTTCCTCTGATTTTCTCCATCACATCACTTATTTGTTATACTGTATATCACTTCTGTTGTTAATTAACAGTTATGCAGCAGGCAGTGTTTTATGACACCACGGAACAATAGTTATTGAGAAGCAACTGCAAATAAATACAAACCTGGTCAGAACAATATTGGAAGGCATGCTCATTTTTTTCATATATGAAAAAAAGTAGTCAACTAAGTAAAGCAGACATAAATTGTGAAAAGAAGTGTATCATTCAAGTCACGACTAGGAGGTAACTAGTGGTGGCTGTGGCAATGTAAAGTAGCATAAAAAAGTACAGTTCAAAATTGTCAGGACATTCTTGCAATGATGCTTTAATTATAATGTCAGTATGACATCATGAGCTCACAACAATCACAGACAGAACACACAAAAGTGGCACGGAGTCCCCAGATTTGTTCTGCATGCCCAAAATGCATCTTCCTTGTGTGCAGAAAATTGACAAGTGGTAATACAGTGAAATGAGACTGTTTCAGCACATACAAAGTCCCCCAAAATTAATGGTGCACTCGGTCATGCATGCAGTGGTGGCACAGAGTCCCCAGATTTTTTCTGCAGGCCCAAAATGCATCCTCCTTGTGTGCATAAAATTGACAAGTGGTAACACAGTGAAATGAGACTGTTTCAGCACATACAAAGTTCCCCAGAATAAATGGCGCACTCAGTCATGCGTGCAGTGGCGGCACAGAGTACCCAGATATTTTCTGCAGGCCCAAAATGCATCCTCCTTGTGTGCAGAAAATTGAGTAAGACAGTGAAATGAGACTGTTTCAGCACATACAAAGTCCCCCAGAATAAATGGCACACTCAATCATGTGTGCAGTGGTGGCACAGAGTCACCAGATTTTTTCTGCATGCCCAAAATGCATCCTCCTTGTGTGCAGAAAATGGACAAGTGGTAACACAGTGAAATGAGACTGTTTCAGCACATACAAAGTCCCCCAGAATTAATGGTGCACTCAGTCATGCATGCAGTAGTGGCGCAGAGTCCCCAGATTTTTTCAGCAGACCCAAATGCATCCTCCTTGTGTGCAGAAAATTGACAAGTGGTAAGACAGTGAAATGAGACTGTTTCAGCACATACAAAGTCCCCCAGAATTAATGGTGCACTCAGTCAAGCGCGCAGTGGTGGCACAGAGTCCCCAGATTTTTTCTGCATGCCCAAAATGCATCCTCCTTGTGTGCAGAAAATTGACAAGTGGTAAGACAGTGAAATGAGACTGTTTCAGCACATACAAAGTCCCCCAGAACTAATGGCACATTCAGTCATGCGTGCAGTCATGGCGCAGAGTCACCAGATTTTTTTTACATGCCCAAAATGCATCCTCCTTGTGTGCAGGAAATTGACAAGTGGTAACACAGTGAAATGAAGCTGTTTCAGCACATACAAAGTCCCCCAGAATTAATGGTGCACTCAGTCATGCGTGCAGTGGTGGCACAGAGTCCCCAGATTTTTTCTGCATGCCCAAAATGCATCCTCCTTGTGTGCAGAAAATTGACAAGTGGTAACACAGTGAAATGAGACTGTTTCAGCAAACAGCGCATACAAAGTCCCCCAGTATAAAGTGATGACCTGTTGCTGGTCCAATGTGTTCTGCAAGATGATTCGAACAAATGTCATGTGATCATCTCAACATGATTGATGGGTGCCCTTTCGCTGTACACTAATAGCAGCCTTGGTGAGTAGATACCAGTAGATGCATTGAGGCACACTAGATCTCTTGATTTGCCAAATTGTAGTTGTGTCAGAGTGCTGGTCTTCGTGTACAAAAGCACTGAAAAATGCAAAATTATTCATTTTTGGAGGCACCTTTTGGCATTCTTAATGTGGTCCTGCATGGCTGTTGTGTGGTGTGCCACTCTGCAAGATGACTCACTTGAAAGAGCTTTGGTGGCTGAATATGCTGCTTTTTGTTTGGTGAAAAAATATTAAGGCACTCAAAAGTTATGGCACTTTTAAGTTCCCATTATAAGTCAATGAGAAAATTTATATGCATATCTTGCGATCAAAGAATGTAGGTTCTGGCCATCAGGTCTCGCCTGGCAATCAAAGAATTTGCAGCCTCACAGTTCAAGAATCTTTGTTCCCAAGGAATTTTCAAAATTCTTTGACCGTGAGGTCTGCCATCTTGTTTTCAGTTTTCCAATCACACAAACACAAATATCTCGTCTCAGGGGTCACTCTGAAGTAAAACTTCGATGGGGACACTGATCTATCGAGCCATGGCTTTGGTTCCATCCAAATCAGTCAAAAAATAGAGTTATAAGCTTTTAAAATATTAATTCGTGGCTCGTTAATGATCTTTGATAGCGAGCCTGCAAATTCTTTGATCGTGAGATTCTTTGATCGCGATCCTGCATCGTGACCTAAAACACTAATATCTTGGCTCAGGGGTGGACTAGGGACACAAATGATGGCTTGTTTTGCTCAGGAGGGTCCGTTCTGTCGAACCATGCAATTGGTTTGGTTCAAATCGGTGAATAAATCGCGTTTCACCATTTTTTATTCTTTGATCATGAGCCTGCAAATTCTTTGATCGTGAGGCTGCAAATTCTTTGATCGTGATCCTGCATCATGAGTGAGGGATGAGATGGCCGAATTTAAAAATAATTTTTCTCAGCCCATGGGTGCCCTAGAAAGTCAAATGAGGGTGGGTTTTACTCAGGGGGCTTCGTTCTGTCAAACCATGGTGGTGGTTTACTGCAATTCCTTAAATTTCTTGATTTATTACATTTTTTATTCTTTGTTTGTGAGCCTGCAAATTCTTTGATCGTGAAGCTGCAAATTCTGTGATTGTGAGATTCTTTGATCATCATCTTGCATTGCGAGCCAGGGACATGATGGCCCAATTTAAAATTCAATTTCTTCAGCCCAGGGGTGTCCTAGGAAGTCAAATGAGGGTGGGTTTTATTCAAGGAGCTTCAACCAGCATCAGGGTGCGCATTGAGGTCATTGGTCCTAACTCTCACCCCATTCTCCTATACCTCAGCTTCTTTACACATATGATGGGGTGAGAGTTAGGACATGACCTAACGTGTACCCGATGACGTGTTGGGGTGGGCTGGGGGTCGAAGGGGCCAACCCTAACCCGAATTTACTAGCTTTTTTCACTGTGGAACAACCCTAACTGATGCAATAAACAGAGCTTTTGCCTCTAATATATATATATATATGGTTGTGTATTTTGTAGGTGAGATGGGTGGTTGACATGGACATGGACATACTCATGGTATTGTTCTGCACCATCACAGGTCACACAGAAACTGTTGGTGTGCACATTCCAGTGCTCAATGAGAATTTTTTGCACTGAAATTGGAAATGGATAACTCTCAAGCACATGAAGGTAAGTATTTTTTCGGGGGGGTGGGGGGAATCATATTTGCAGGTTTGTCTGTAATGGTTTCTTATTTGTTACTTCTTCTTAGAGTTCATCTGCATCCTTCTGGAGTCTGGTTGTTAATGATGGTCATGGTCATCGAATGAAATGACTTCTGTGTGTTGCATGTGTGCCCAAACCGGAGGGGGGGGTGCCTGATGTTGAAGAATGTTTTTGGATAAGACCACTTTCACAGAACAACAAAGCATCTGGAAGTTTCCTAAAAAATGAAATGAATGACTTCTTATAACTTAATTGTTATTTGCCCCTCCTTGGTTCTCAATCTCAAGTCAAGTGACATTTCAAACCCACATCTTGTCAACTAACACAACCTGTGTGCAATATTTGGTGCAGTCTTTCCAAAACAATAAAACGGATGAAATAAAATCTTCATACTTACCAGAATGGATTTCACATGGTTATTCCATACCATACCATATGTATTTTATCATTGTGGCTCTGAAAAGCTACAGAAAACAAAACATACAACCAAAGGAAGTGAAGCAGCTTAACAAACATGAGTACACATATTCACTTTATGGTTTAAATATTAAGAAGCTTTGTGTCTGTGGCTGATGAATGTGGTGGTCTGGACAGACTCAGGCTCAGCGGTGACAGTGGCTATCATCAGTCCAGGTGGTGGTGGTCTGGGGGGTGGACAGACTCAGGCTCAGTGGTGGCAGTGGTTAACATCAGTCCCGGTGCTGGTGGTCCGGGGGCAGACAGACTCAGGATCAGTGGTGGCAATGGCTAACAGCAGTCCCAGTGGTGGTGGTCTGGGGGGTGGACAGACTCAGGCTCAGTGGTGGCAGTGGCTAACATCAGTCCCGGTGGTGGTGGTCCAGGGGGTTTACAGACTCAGGCTCAGTGGTGGCAATGGCTAACATCAGTCCCGGTGGTGGTGGTGGTCCGGGGGGCATACCACCTTTTAAAAACTTCAGTTAAAACCTGTGAACATTAACCACATCATCATCCTCATAAAGAAAGCTGCCCCCACAGTCATCGATGTCTGAAGTCTGACCACTGGGAAATTCTTTCTCCATTGTGTCATCATCTACATCAGTGGTGTGCTGTTTCAGGCAGCCACTGCCAGTGCCACCAGGATGGTCCATTCCACATCAGCAAGATCACCATGACTAGGCCGGGGTATGAATACCGAGGTTGCAGTCTGTGCTGGCATGTGCCTCTCATTCTTTTTTAATGAATGTTAGCAAACTAACATTTGTAGGAGACAGGTTTGTCTGATGATCCCTGACTATTGCACCTGCTGAGCTGAATATCCTCTCAACGCTTATACTGGAGGGTGGGCATGTGACATACTTCAGTGCCACTACAGTCAGCTCTGGCCATTCACTGACCTTTCCACTTCAGTACAAAAGAGGATCTTCAGGTATTGTCAGATGCCTGTTTTCAGACAAATATGACTCAACTATTCTCTGTGCCGCACTAAGTCCAATTGTTGATGCATGATCCTGTTCTCCCAAATCATTTATTTCACAAATACCCACTTGGGACAAAGCCCCCCAATGTGGGTTGATGCCAGTCACGTTGGATGACAGACCACCTGGAACTGCAGTCCCCTTCCCCTTGCAGGATATGCTTAATGGTACTCCAGGTACATTTTCAGCCAGATTATGCCGCTGAGGTTTGCTGACATTGGCACGTGATTTTTGTGCCCCATGAACCAAGCGCACCAGTTGACCACTGATATTTTTTACCTGTTCAGGCCCTCCCTCCAGTACTGATGCAATTCCACGTATGTATCGTGGGTCCAACATTGTTGGTATGGCAAAGTTGTCACTATGCTGAATGCTCACAATGTGACAATTCTGGTCAAATACTGTCAGCATGTGTTGCAGCAACATACTGCTACCACCATCTCCGGCAACATCAAGGTTATGCTGTACATTCATCAATGTCTGCCTCAGCACTCACAACAGTAGAATTGATTGGCTAATGGAGGTGGACTCACCACTCACTGCCTGTGTGGCATGTTCAAAAGGCCAGAAAATTGTTGTTACAGAGTCCATGAGGCGCCACTGTTGAGTCATCACAGACATGTAGGCCCCGGAACTGCCACGGCTAGTGTGCATCACAAGATATTCTGAGATGGCTTTCTATCGTTCATATAACCTCTCTGCCATGTATAAAGTGGAGTTCCATTGGGTGACAACTTCCAGCTTCAAGTGGTGCTGAGGCAGGCTGTTTTGTATCTGCAACTGCCACAGTTGGTCACGGGTCTTTCCAGATCTTGAAAAGTGAGAGCAGATACATTGTGCAATGGTTAGCATTTCCTTTATATCAGGGTGCTGCAGAAACTCCTGAACCACAAGATTTAAACAGTGGGCCAAGGATGGAACACGGAAAAGAACACCATACATGAGGCATTTCACCACATTTGACCTATTGTCACTTGCTATGAACCCAGCTCTCAGGGATAGAGGGTTTAGCCATCTGTTAATTTCAGTCAGTACAATATCCAATATGTTCTCACCAGTGTGTGAACAGGTCTCATTGTTCTTAGCAATCGTTGCATGCTGTCGAATTCCTGGAAGATTGCTACCACGACAATACACCTTACTGCACTGATTATTCACACTACCAACATCACAAACAACCCCCAGCAGCTGCGCCCTGTGTGCAGTTATTCACAAATATGAACTCCCCACTGTTTTGCCTCTTGTCCACATATCCATACATAAATGGATAAATGGAGAGGAGGAAAGTTGAAGGGCATGTCTTACTGAGTCGGACACAGTGCAGAACAACTCAGGGACAGCACGGTTAGAAAAGTATGTCCTGGATGGGACTTTCCATTTTGGACATGCAAGTGCAGCAAACCACCAGAACCTAGAATTCTCCACAAAGGAAAAGGACAAAAGATCAATTGCTAGCATTTCTGCTACAGCAGCATTAAGTTCACATGACACTGTATGATTCAGGTGGGGTACTTCAGCTTATGTGCAAAAACACTGTGTAACGTGGGCTAACTTAAATGTTTTACATGGGGTGTGTTGATCACAAATGGATGTGCTCTGTGATGAATGGCATTGGCAGGGGGTGGAGTGTGGACATTTGATGAAGATGGTTGCACAGGTGATGATGACAAACCCAGAAATGATGTTATTTTGCCAGATTTGCCAACCGGGGTTGATGTACCACTTGCACTAGACATACTGCATTCACCACCACAAAAACTGCTACTCTCACCAGCACTGGACATCATTTCAAAGTCATTATAGTCCTCCACCTCATCATGCCTGTAGTAATCCTCTGCTCTTATTACCCAACTACTGCACATGTTTAATTTCCTACTGGACTTAACAGTCATGGAAGGGGATAACATGCTGGCTATGGTTGCCGGTGATGAGGGTGAATGCCCCTCTGTGGTATTAGCTGCCAGCTTGTGCTGGGCCCACAGTGCCAAGTGCCTATTCTTAAGATGCGTATGCTGTCCTCCTGTGCCCAGATGGCTCCCCTGTTTACCTCAACTCACACACACATGACAAACCTGGCAGATTGCAACTGACTCATCATTTGCATCTTAAACATAAAAATCACAAACAAGGGATTGTGTTGCTCTGCTCTTAACATGTCCATGATGTGGTTTATTTAAGTCCGTTATTTTAAGCACTGAAGTGGGGGTGGGGCACGTGATGTTTCTGGCACTGCACCCCTGGACTGCAACTGACCACCACAACTACCTATCATATTGATTACTGGGTCATCATCATCATCTAATACTGGTAGATCACAAGTTTTTACAGAGGGGGATTCCTGCAAACAGACTCAGACACAACCACTTTGAATTTATTTTTCTCCGGTTCCCAAATGAGGTCAATTACATCATCGTCATATTCATCAATATCACACACATCCACATCTTCTGCTTGGATGCTAGCATGTGGACTGCATGTTGCAGCAACAGCAACATCAACATCATCATCATCACATTCATCATCAGCATCTACACCACCATCACCTGATATTTTTTCACCACACTGTGAATCACTGCATGGAAAATGCATGACATTAACTGCCACAGTGGACAGAATATCACATGATATGCTATCGTTGACATGATTATCAGAATCCTTAGGTTCATTTACTGGGATGTTACTGGGAAGTATGACATCATCTACGCTGCCCCTCACTTGCACTGCTTCACACTCAAAATTTTTGGATATGGTACACTGGTCAGAATTAGAACTTGACGCAACAATACTAATACTATCACCACCACTAATACCAGTAACACTAACACCACTGACTGGGAAAACATCATCTGCTCCTACTATGAGTGAAGCTACTAATTGAGCTGTAAAAAACATTGCAGGAGAAATACCTTTCTTCACATCAGCAATGCACTTCTGCATCTGTGTACTACTACCACGCCACAGACTATCTTGCTACCAACATTGCCATGGCGAGAATCAGCTTTGATTGCACGTCTCTTTGTAGGCATTTTGGGGGATCAACCACAATATTATAACCAAATTCAGATTTTGATACATTCACTATCTGTCTGATTGGGTGGACGCTGGATGTGAAGCCAAAAAAACAACTGTAGCTTCAGCAACAGATAAGAGACTAGTCTGATACTGTCACACAATGAAAAGAACTTCAGTGACCAGTGGTGCTGATGAGGTCACAAAAACAATCCAATCTGGTAAAAAATGCCTCTTGAACATGGGGGTGGGGGGGAGCACTGAAAGCAGACAGTGCAGATTTTTACGGCACTACAAGCAGCAAAACAAAGAACAGATACCACAATTGCAATACAAAAATCAGGCAACTGCAGTGGAGAGCAGGTTCACACTGCTGTGCCTGCAATTTCGCTAGTCTGTGGCACAATAAAAGGTGTATTATTTGATGCACATAACACCACACACACTCACACACAGAACAGTTTGTATACATTGCTGATCGAGTAATGAGTAGCAAATGCTAAAGTTCAGTACTATGCCACATTATGTATTGTAAATTTGTAATGTAAACAACCTGAAATTATGAACTGCTGCACCACATCCACACATAAACAACAAGAAAATGTCAACTATTACTGACAATATTACTGTGTGTACATTAACACAGTCAGTTATATAACAAAAATATAACCAAAAAACAAAGAAATCACTATTTCTCCAACTTGAATCTACTTACACCACAGATACGCCCCTTCCCCAAAGCACACTTTCACTGTCTTTCACCACACACACTCAATGTTGTAAATTAACATTCAAAATCCACACAAAAACAAAAACGCTCGATGATATGAGCACAGGAGGGTTTCCTACAATCGATGAACTAAAGTTGGAGCCCCCAAAAAAATGCAAAAATGCTTTTTTAACAGCTTTTACAAGATTTCTATCACAGACAGCTATCAGAGCACACTGTCTCCTACTCCTTCCTATACATACTACCCCGAACCAAGGCTGTGCAGATCAATATAGAGCCCATGTGATCTGAAATACCCGGAATCACTGCAAAATTCACCTTCGGAGCTCAAAAGCAAGGCAAAGTGAGGCGAAGTGCACTGCCCGCGATGCACTTCGCCTTAAATTTAACGATGGCAAATCAGGGAGGTGGAGTACGCTGTCATTGTTTCCAATGCACTTCACATTCCTAATCATAATGCAAAGTACTCCTCTTCGTGTTGTGGAGCACGCCGTGACTTCGCCTTTGCTCTACGAATCACTTCACGGAGCAGATTGAGCCCACTTCACCCACCTCTAGTCAGGGAACACTACCTGATGGGGTGGGGCCTGGGGGGCCACTAGTCCACCAGCGATTCTGGATAAATTTAAAAAATAAATTAAAAAAAACACAGAGGCTGCTGTTAGGATCAGGGAGAGGGAGGGGGTTCACTAGACCACCAGGTAAAATAAATACTTTATTATTCTAAGGAAAGGGATGGGGGTTACTACTGAACTGTTTTGTGTGTTGCACTATTCAAGAATACCACAGGCACGTGATAGGGTGGTGGGAGGGCTCACTACTGCTGGGGGGGGTGTTACTAAAATGATATAGGGCTGTTGTGGGAGAGGCCACTATCCACCAGGTATTTATTATTTTTATTTTATTTTATTCTGTATTTTTTGGGCAGCAGGACAGGCAGAATTTCCGTGAAACTTTGGAAATAGATTTCTACTTTCGTGGAAGCAAAAGTCACACATTCGCTTAAATTCTGCCTGCAGAATTTTTTATCTTTTTTGCACATGCCTGAAAAGTAAGGTACTTCAAGCATGCATGGGACAGACACAGGGAAATATTGGTAAACAGGCGGGGTGGAGGTAGAGCTGCTAGAAGCCAGTTAGGGTTTGCAGAGACAGACTAGCCAGGGACCATATGGGCAGACTTTGTGGGAGAAGCCATACTTTTCTGCTGAAAAAAATCAATGTTTCTACACTGATCTGCTATTAGACTGTTCTTATGTGATCTCCTTCAATTCCCTCATTGATTTCATTAGTTGGTATGTTAGGTAATCCATTTCCTTCATTGTCAGCTGCTTTATATCACCTTGTCACAGTTTCATTCTGTATTCTGTTTATTTCCAATAATGACTGGTTAAGATCAAGGTTATCTGACCTCCCTCATAGGTTCTAGAAACCCATTTCAACTTGCATTTATTCATGCTCCTGCTGGGGCTTGTTGATATGATTCTTATATTTGATTTTCAAAAAAAAACAAAACTTGAACGAGTCATATCTAATTTCACAAATTTATCTGGTTTTATCATTGGAATGAATCTCAGATATTTGCAAAGTAGTTACTTCTGTTCCTCACTTAGCACATATTTAGACAGATTCACTATCTATTTGTTGAACCATTCTTTGCTCTCAGGTTCCTTGGGGGTTCCTCTCATTCTGTCCTTTCCTCTTCTTTCATTACTTGTCTTTCTTTTTTTTCTATTTTTATTGTTCATGACAGTTTTTTGTTTGTCTAAAAACCATTGTTCTTTCTATGGTTTCTGATGAGTTCAGAAACTCACTTTCAGAATGAAGTTGTTCCTCTCCCCTATATCTTCCTGCTTTGGCTTCACTTATGTTGTTTACCATTGACTCTAGAGTGTCCTCTGCTTTGAGAACTAGAACCTTTCTCTGCCAAATACTCTGTGGAGATCATAATCTTACTGATCTCTCTTTTTTGAGATTGTTTGTACTGTAAGTGATCAGTTCTTGTTTGTGCTTCAAGATTTTAACCTTTAGATTCTTACCCGTTCAGCAAAGTCTTCATGTGTATTAAACTGAGCCTGCACTTCTTGTTATTTATTAATTCTTCAGATAGTTTATTGAATTTCTCAGTATCCTCATTAATTAAGATTCTAATACATTCCTGAACAATTTGTGAGTTACTGTCTCCCACTCCTCTCTCTCTCTCTCTGTCTGAAAGAAGCCAAGACCAATTAGTGTACCTTTGTTACTGTGAAACCACTTGGATTTTGTTCCTTCTCTAAATAGTTTTCTAAGGCTATAATATAATATGGTATATTCTGCTCTGTGAGCAGCAGTCTTTTCAACCTCAAACACGCTGGTTTTACATCACCTGCGGTTGAGGCTTTAGGTTCCTTTGCAGATAGTCTGACTGTTATCCTTTCTTTCTTTGTTTGCTGTGACACTGTTGATTCTAAGAAGAAGTTTTCCTCTTCAGATGTTCCAGACTGGGTTCCTCTCTCAGTGGTCATGCTTCACTTTATTTACTTGCTATTATTCTGTAGTTACTGTATTCCCTTGCTCTTTTGCTGTCAGTGGAGGGATGTAAGTAAAGTCATACTGCCCCATGGACTGGGTTACTGATAAATTACATGCTCTGTGAGGTAAATAGCTCCAGTAGTCTTAAAACAGAAGATGGTCATGCAGGCCAAACTCTCCACCAGGAATCAGAGAGGAAGACTTGCAGTATTACATAACCATTGCACTTTGCGCTTGCTGACCCGACCATCAGATTTATCTAGATGAGCGAGTATGCAGTTACAACTTTGTAA
The DNA here is from genome assembly GCA_016271365.2 of Neoceratodus forsteri. NCBI lineage: Eukaryota > Metazoa > Chordata > Ceratodontiformes > Ceratodontidae > Neoceratodus > Neoceratodus forsteri. The sequence continues at coordinate 1,045,484,356 of CM057451.1, forward strand.
AGTAACAAACTGCCATGCTATCATTACTCACACAAAATTCTTTAGACAGTAGGAGGAATGCAACTGCTATTGCATCCCACATATAGAAAACGTGGGCGCTTCCCTTGATATGTGAGTTTCTCATTCATTGCTATGCAATGTCTGTGAGCTTCAACCCTCTTAAGGCAGGCAAATGGTACAGAAACAAAATTATGCAATGGCAAGAAAAGAATCCTGAGCTCTGATTGGTCAGTCTGGGACCATACCAGTGATGTTATTCAAGTATACCATCACATATCTAGTCCCAGTACACAGGTGACTGCATCAACTGTTAACAGAATCACTCCATGCAGCCACTTCACTGATCCTCACTTGGCAGCCCACTTCATTGATTCCTAGTCACAAGCCACCTTCAGTGTCCCTGGCTCTTTTACTGTTAAATAAAAAAATCTCCTCCTCACCAAGTCACAGTCTGCTCTCCCCAGCACACAAAGCTTACAGAAGACATTTACTTTTCTGGGCCATTTTCTTCCCTGAACCCAGCAGTTTCAGTGAACCATGAAGACTGTAACTCCTACTCATGTGGTTCACTGATGCCACTCAGTTCACAGGAGAAAAGGTGCCACGAAAATGTAATTTATTTTGTCAATCAACATTGTGGTATTTTTTTCTACAAAATGGAAACACTTATGTTTTTCAAAATCTGTTGACCTCCCCGCAGTCCCCGCTCAGTAACCCAGCAGAAGAGTATGCTACAAACCTGTAAACCATTCTGCAGTCACCAGGCCACCCGACATTGCAACACTGAAAACTGTTAAATTGCCACTCAGGAACCCACCCTAACCTTCCTCATAGACTGCTACAGCCTAGAAAAAACATTACCACAGACTGGGACTGGATGATGGGGGGGGGGGGATGTCACCATGTACTGTGAGGCACAAAAGACAATCAATAAACAGCCAGCACAGGGAGGTACATAATGACACAGGGAAACTGGGATATAGCGATAATATCATCTACTAACTAACAACGGTAACAATGGACTTTTTTTTTTTATAAATGTACACCTACACATAGAAAGAAATGCTAAAAATACTTAGAAAACATTATTTTTTTATCTATTTATTTTGTATTTATTTTTTTTACAAAAGAGTCATTGTATATTAGCAATAATGTACTCCAGGATGTGTGTTGTGCTGCATTAATGTCACTTTTGGGGTGTTGGACGCACTTCACATACTGACTTGTGCCTAACCACCCCAGGCATGACATTATCACAGCATAACACAAACCCTATTGTGCATTTTTGCTTAAGTGGAGAGTGGGTGACAAAGAGGAGTGCACAAAAATTGGGGCTGTTGGCCCCCAACCAAACTATATCAGACCAAGAATTACTGTCACAGAAAGCAGGCTTAACTCATCGAAATATGCTTCTGCAATTTCTATATTTTCTAGTTAGGAATTCTTCCCTGTCAAAAAATACAGGTTAGCATTTAGAGCATGATTCAGTTATTGATGTCTGTATGATGCTTAACAATGTAAGCAGCATCTATTGTTAATAGGTTACTATTTACTAGATAGGGCTTGTCTTCTTTATGATGACAGTGCTTTGGGAACTGTGATAAAAAAATGATTTTTTTTCTATTGTTGTAAGTTTGTATATGTTATAATAAGTAACTGCTATACAAGTGATTACCCTCTGCTAGACTTTTTATGGTAAAGGAGGCTATTATATGAAATATGGTACCTAACATTATTAACACGTTCATCTGTATTTAATGATGTCATTGTTCTGTATGTCATACCCCTGACAAAGCTACAGGTTGAAATAAGGGCTGAGGCACTGGGAATGTCTCATGTCTGTGACCTATACAATGCTCAATAAATTGCACTAGCATAGTTTCATTGAATCATAGAAAGGCACATGCTTATAGGCTGAAAGACTATTGAGAGCTTGCCACTAAACATTAGTGGAGATACTCGTGTTTATGTGCTTCTATATAGGAATCCAATCTATTTTTGAATGCATCCATTGTGAGCCTGAGTACCACATATTCTGGCAATGAATTTCTTCTTTTTACAACTCTTTGTGTAAACCATCTTTGTCTTTTATTGGTCTTGCTTATATCTCCTGACAATTTTAGGTTATGACTAAGTGTATGTTATAGACCTATATAGTCTGTCAGGCCTATGGCTTCCCATAAATATATATCTCTGGTGGCTTTATACACCAGACATAGATCGCCCCTCAGTTGCCTATATTCCAAAGAGTACACACCCTAACGTTTCAGCCTCTCTCCATAATTTTTATGTCATTGCTGCACCACTAATTTTGTTGCTTTTCATTGTACACCCTCAATTAATAGCTTTTTTTCTTTGTCTCTGTAGTGCAAAATGGGGCACAGTACTCCAACTGTGATTTAACCAAGGCTGTATACAACTTTAGTATAACTTCATGGGATCGACTCTTAATATTTCTTTTAATACATCCTACGATCCTATTACTCTGTACTACCTTATGTCTAGTGTTTATATCAAAAACTAGCCTATTGTCCACTATTACCCCAGGTCATGTTCATTTGTTGTAATTTGGGGATGTTTACCATTGAGGGAGTAGATAAACTGATAGTTGTTTCTCCCCAAGTGCATTACCTTACACTTATCATAGTTGAAATAAAATTTATTATTATTTGCCAAGTTTCTATAGAGGACAGATTAAGCCAAAACTCATCTGCCACTTTGATGTTGTTTATGACTGTACCCAATTTTCTATTAACATACTAACATACTAGATGCCAGCAGAGTAGGCCTATTGGTCTATCAAGTCTGCTCGTGCTTCAACACCCTGATGGGGTACTGTAGCCTCTATCTGTCTCCTTCCACTGTTACTCCATCCCCCAGTCCTGCCCCCCCCGGGCAAACCAGCCTCTGCTTCACCCCTTGCCTATACCTGTCCCACCATCTCGTGAATCCCTCCACCTTAGCTGACTGTACCAGCTTCCCAGGCAGCGCATTCCATGGTTCCACCACTCTATGGGTGAAATACCTCCTCCTCCTCCTTCTCCCCCAAATCCTACCACCCCTCCATCTTCCACCTGTGTCCTCCGGTGATTCCACCCTCCTTCAGTTGAAAGATCCTATCTTGGCTTACCTTATTTACTCACCTGAGGTACTTGAAGACCTCAGTCATGTCCCCCTGGTCCCTCCTCTTGTCCAGTGAGAACAGGTTGAGCTTCCCTAGTTGTTCCTCATATGTCACATCCCTCAGGCCCCAGATCATTCTGGTTGCTCTCCTCTGAACCTCTTCAGGAGTTGGATGTCCCTTCTTCGCTGCGGCCTCCAGAACTACATACAGTAGTCAAGATGTGGTCTAACCAGTCTATTGTACAGTGGCAAAATCACCTCCCTGTTCCTTGACATAATCCCCCTAGCTATACATCCAAGCATCCTATTTGCCCTGACTGCAGCCCTCCTGCACTACTCTGAATTATTCATGTTAACATCCACCAAGACTCCTAGGTCTCTTTCCTCTGCCGTGGCCTGCAACTCCCCCCCCCCGGGTGTACACATAGTTGGGGTTTTCCCACCATAGGTGTAGCACCTTGCACTTGGAGGAGTTAAATTTCAATTTCCAGGTGCAGGACCACCTATCCAGAGTTTCCAGGTCCTCTTGCAGGGCCAAGCTCCCCTCCTTCCCCTCCACTACAGCTCCCAGCTTAGAGTTGTCTGTAAAGAGACTCATTACACACCCAATACCTTCCCTGATATCAAAGATGTAGGCATTAAACAGGAGTGGCCCAGGACTGATCCCTGTGGGACCCCCACTTATGACTTCCTTAGGAGACGAGACCTTCCCTCCAACCACTACCCACTGAGTGTGACCTGAAAGCCAATTTCCAATCCACCTAACCATCAATGGGCCTACCCCCATCCCTCCAGCTTCTCCCTTAGGCCAATGTGAGGGACCGAATCAAATACCTTGCTGAAGTCCAGGAACAGTACATCTACTGGTCTCCCCCTGTCGAGTGCTGATGTCACCCATTCATAGAGCTCTACAAGGTTTGTTTGACATGATCTACCTGGCACAAACCCATGCCGCCAGTAATCCAGGTAACCCATCTCCTCCAAGAAACCTCTCAGCCTTTCCTTAAGTATGCTCTCCATTACCTTCCTCACCACTGACGTCAAACTGATGGGTCTATAGTTTCCTGGCTCTTTTCTCAATCCCCCTTTATGGATGGGCACAACGTGCACCTGCTTCCAATATCATGGCACCCTCCCTGTCTGGAGTGGCAAATTAAAGAGAGCCACCAATGACACAGCCAAAACATCCACCAACTCCCTCAATACGCTGAAATGAATAACATCAGGCCCCGGAGATTTATCCTTTTTTAGGGACTGGAGGGCTTCCCACACCCGACCGATAGGAATATCAGCATCCGTCCCCCCCCCATTCAGCAGAACCAGCTTGATATCTCACCCCTGGCTTACCTCCCCCAGCTGCTTGTTCTTCAGCAGGTACCCCAATAGTCAGGTCTGCTGCACCTTCTGTGTCCTTCAACCCCTCTTTTTGGAAGTTCCCCAGCCTCCTCCCTAGTGAACACTGAGGCAAAGTACTCATTCAGTACCTCTGACTGCTCTCCAGCCCCTTCCACCCTCCCATTGTCAGCATATTTTCCCATCCAGACACCCCCAGTTACCTTCATAGTTGCTATAACAAGGTTAAAAAGAGTTGGGCCCAGGACCGAGCCCTGAGGAACACCACTCACAACCTGGGCCCAATCTGATGAATACCACCCTATGACAACATGCTGATATCTATTAGTCAACCAGGATTTTCCTCATGCAGCTATAGTTGGGGGTAGCTGTATGGAAATCAGCTGCTTAATCAACACGTCATGTGCCACTGAATCAAACACCTTTGCATAATCCAAAAAGATTACATCCTCTGGCAGTCATCTGTCCAAAGCAGCACTTACTGGCTCAAAATAACTCAATAAATTTGTTAAACAAGACCTTCCAGTGATAAGTCTGTGTTGTGATAGATCAACATATCCCTTGCTCTCAAAATGGTTAACCATAAAATCTTGTATTATACCTTCCAAGAGCTCACTCATATCTGATGTTAGCACTATTGGTCTGTAAATTCTGATCTCTTTCCTGTCACCCCTTTTATAAATAGGAGTAATTTTAGCCTCTCTCCATTGTCATAGGGTGCTTCCCTCCTGAAGGGATGCATTAAACAGTTGGGTAACTGGGCTGACTAGGTAATCCTTCAGTTCTTTTAAGAAGGCCAGATTTATTCCATCAGGTCCTGCTGATGTATTATTTTTTTAATTTGTTAAATTTATCCATAACTTGTTTTTCTGTGATAACAATTTGAGGTACCTCACAGCTAGAATATATACTCCCAATTGAGATATCATTGCTACTTTTGGGTTGATATATACTCAGAAAATATTGATTAAAGATATTCACAATACTTTGCTCATTGCTTACCAAACCCTGTTGTGTATCCAATGGCCCTATACTTACTTGTTTACCTTTACATGACCCAATATAACTGTAAAATGATTTTTTATTGTCCCCAACTCTAGTGGCCATATGTAAATTCTGCCTTTTGTTTAGCTCTTCTTATAAGCCTTTTTGTGCAGTTTAACTCTTTTTTTTATATGAGAGATATTCTCCCTGACTGGGTTACTTTTGTAGCTAGCAAACTTCCTCCTTCTTCTTGTTCTACTGTTTTTTTATGTTCCTGCCACACCAAGATGGTATCCTTCCCTTATCATAGTATTTGTTAACCTTTGGGGCCCATTGTTCTATGCAGTATTTTAGTGTGTTATCTATTTCAGTCCAGAAGCTTTCCATTTGTAACCCTGCTAGTCTCTGCTTCTAATTCCAGGTGCTTAAATAGGATTTTATAGCATTGTAATTTGCCTTTCTAAAGTCTTTTAGTACAGTTTTCCCCTTAAGATGAATAACATTATGGCCAATATTTATGAACACTGTATTATGATCAGTATCTCCAATTGGGTCCCTAACATGAATAGTGATGTTATGTTGCTCTGTATTTGTTAGTAATAGATCCAAGGTGTTTCCACCTCTGGTTGCTTCTTTAATCATTTGCTCCAGTCCATTTTGAGTGCAGTAGTCAACAAAGTTATAATCCAGAATGGATTTCTCCTGTAATTTGTCCCAATCAATTGTTGGGAGATTGAGATCCCCCATTAACATGAAGTCTCCTTGGATTTCAAACTTATTTAGTGCAGCGAAAAATAAAACATTATCTTCACGATTCAAATTTGGTAATGTGCATGGCATCAGGAGAGGGGAGGGATATAATTTATCATGACAGAATAGGTGAGATTGATGCCCAAAGTATTCCCAAGTAGTTATACACCAATGGCCCTTTCTTAAGCACCATTCCCTCAACCAATTGTTTAATTTTTTAACTTTTGCATTTAATGTATTATTCATTCTTGGTACAGGCAAGATTTCAGAAAACATTACTTCACTCTGATTCTCTATAACCTGTCTCTCAATTTCCTTATATGTGTTAAAAATGTTATCCACTGTACAGTTTCTGATGTCATTAGCTCCAATATGAATTATTATAAGGGCCCCCCCTTGTTACATTGCACATCAAATCTCTCACTATACCAATCATGTCCCTTACATCAGCACCAGGGAAGAAACTGCTTGTCACTAAGTCTTTGCCCAATTTTGAAGTAACATGGTCAGTATATCTAAAGATAGAGTCTCCCAGAATGTATACATTCCTTTGGTACTAGTGGTCTCTGATGGTGCTGTTTCCCCAACTCTGTCATTAGTGGGCCCATTCATATCCTGGCTCATGGTGATGTTATCGGGGGGGGGGGGGAGAAAGTCTCACCATTACTCTCATTGTCATCAAGCAGTACAAAGTGATTACTCATGGGGACTGAGAACTCCATAGCTCTTCTTCCTCTCTTTTGTTTAACTACATCAGTGCTTACATTTACCCCATCATTTTCTATAACCCTTTGCCTTTTCTCACCCTGACATATGTTATTAGTTTTAGTTAAGTCGATAAGTTTACTAAAACTCTGCCTGCTCCCAATATGTTGTCACAAACACTTTGTTTCCAGTTGCAACCCAATAAGCCTAATCCACAGTTCATGCAACTCTAGACACTGTTCACACATATAGTGTGTAATGTCAGTATTTTGTGCAAGACTTATTTTGTGGCACACTAAACATTTCCAACCTATCTCCCCATTAGTGGATGCTATATACATGTTATCCATGTCCATACCCACCTCACAATAGACACCGCTGGAATAAATTACCTTTGGTAGTTCCACACTGTAGCTGTATCAGTTTACTGGCCCCTATCCACCTATCCTCCCTAGAGACTGACAGACGCCACTGGCCTCTGCCCACGTCACCTCCACTCCGCGCTCGACTCTGCTCGCTGGAGCCAAGAATTAAATAGGGCACTTTGCAGCACATCACCCATTGCTATGGCAATGCGCGTGCCCTTACTCCCTCCCTGTGGGGCTGGAACAATGTATATAGGCTACCTTTAAAAAGGCAGCCTAGTCAACACTTGAGAGGGCTTAAACAGCCTTCTTGAAGCATAGAAAGCCAGTGCCTGCCCCCTCATAGAATGGGGGGGTCAGGACTGCCTCAACACAGGTAAGAGCTTGCTTTTTGTGCCAGTAATTCTTGATCTGATATACTTTGGATGGGGACCAGCTTTTCCATTACTGTATACTCTCATTGTTTGCAGCACAGCTTGCACTTTTGTTTTTTAACTCCAGGAACACCCTACTCTCTCCCAGTTCTCCTCTTCCCTTAACATCCTCCTTATTCACTCCTTTCCAGCCTGGCCTCAGAACATTTCACTCCACCTCCACCTCTCTCCTTCAGCCCTATGACACTGTCCTGTCTGGCATATAGCAGGGCATAGTCACCTCCACCATCTTTGCAGGTCAAAGCTTTCTACATTTTTTCCCACTCTATTCTCCTGGATAAGCTTAAGAAATTGGGACTATCCACCACCTCAGTTGAATGGTTCCACTCTCAGCTTGAAGGCAGGTATCAAGCCATCCCTATTGGAGATTACACCTCACCACGCTTCCAATCTGATCAGGTGTCCCCCAAAAATCTGTCTGTTGCCCAATTCTTTTCTCCATTTTTCTTAACAACCTCTCCACTTCCTGCTCCTCTATTTCCATTCACATGTATGCAGATTATACAGTACCCATTTACCTCTGGCTCCTCTTCCCTTGACCTCATAACCCAGCTCCAACTGGATATTAGCAACATCCAGCACTGGTTCTGAGAAAATCAGCCACCCCTCAATGCCAGTAAAATGGTCTCTGTTTGGCCCAGTGGTGTGGAAGGCTGAGGTGCTGCAGAAATGCCTTACCACCTGCCACACTGGCAATCCAAGTTAGGGACTCAAGTCATCAGGGATTGGACAGGGAGGGGCAGGACTGAGCATACAATGGACTGCCCTTCTCTCCTGCGGAAGGGGAGGCTTGTTGTCCTGGCATCTGCTGCCCACAGGTCGAAGCCTGGGGGTAGAGCCGGTCAGGGAGGCAAAGTATGGGAGGGACCCGTAGAGACACAGAGGATGGGCATTCCTCCACGTGCAAGTCCTATGCTCCACAGGAGGGATGGGATGGGAGAGAAACCAAGAGAAAAATGAATGTCGGGCATCTTCATGAAGCCTGGTTCTGCTGTCTCTGCACCTGCACCACTGCCTGGTGAGTGACCTGGTTTACCTCAGATCTGATGTACTGGGGTGGAGATTGCCCACCACCCTTGGCTCTGCCATGACAGAGGAACTTGTGGGGAGAAACCATGACTAGGGACATATTGGGGGAGGCAGACAGCTGGCATGGAGGGGCTTGGTATAGGGCTGAGGCAGTAACTCGCCAGACGGAGGAGGATAAACACTTAAATGAAAAAAAAAATGGTCTCTATTACTTTTGGCACCAGGCAGAGGCTTGCTAGGCTCATTCCTCTTACCTTGTTCCATATCCTTGATGGTACAGCAATTGAAGATGTCTCTTTCTTCAAGTACCTCGGGGTCTGGCTAAAACATCACCTTGACTTCTCTGTTCATGTTGATGCAACACACAAGAAGTTGCACCCCAGTCTCAGTGTGCTATACAGAAACAAGAGGAGCATCCCACTTCCTGTCCATAGAGAAATCCTCTTCATGATTATTTTCCCAATTTTTGACTCTGGCAACATCATTTACAGTGTTGCTCCCTAGTCTATCTTAGCCAGACTGGACATCCTCTTTTGCTGCTTTGGTTGACTTCCCCTCAACAACCCTCTGTGCACTCACCACTATTCGTTGTACACTTTTCTATCCCTCCCCTCTCTTGATGGCATGCACATTACCCACTGTACCTCCTTTATCTCCAAATTTTGGTTTGGCTCCCTCCCCTCGCATCTTGCTTCTCTTCTGTCTTCCCCCCTTCTACCTCTTAATCCCTTTGCAACATTTCCTCTTGCTGTCTCACTGTCCCTCAGAGAAATTCACTGCTGGTCAAGCTGCCATCTCTTTCTGCTTCTCTAAACTCTGAGCCCCCGCCCCTTTCCATTCACTCTACTTCTTCCCTTCATGCTGTGAAAACTCTGCTCTGTGATTTGTGATTTCTCTACTCACTAGCAATTGCTCCAGATACTGGGTTGGACTTCTGTCCACTGTCCTCACCCTACACTGACACTAGTACATCCCCATCTCCCACTATTTTCAACTACCACTCTTACCCCTCATATTACTACACTACTGTTCACTACTTATTGTTTCTATTGCTCTTCTTTCTGCAGTTTATAATATTGCAAAATTCCTGCTCAGATGCAATTATCTTCATATTATTGCATTCTTAACACCAGATGTTGTATTTTTACTGTTCTCTCTTCTTCCCCTTCCCCTTCCTCCAGGACACATCTGAAAATGAGCTGATACCAGCTCAGTAGTACTTTCCTGTTAAAACTTTTGAAATAGATAGATAATCTCCAGGCTAGCTTAGCAGGCTTTAAGTGACAAAGTTAACCTAAACTCTGACCGCTCATGTTAAGTCACTAATCGTGCATACTTGGCATCCTAAGGACTGCAATGGGATACTGAAGGAAAGAAAACACAATTAACAGAAAGCCCCATTGTCAGAGGTTAGGTTATACTTGTCACTTCCCAGTCCACTGAGCTTAGTAGCTACCATTAGCCATGAGGACTGTTTCCCCTCTACCTAAATAAATATCATGGAATAGGGAGTAGACTGAAGACTAAGGACCCAGTTTAATTAGTGGTGGTCAAAGGAATGGGCAGATGACTTATTGGGGTAGAGATATATTTAAGGGAAAAGATTAGGTCATGTAGGTAGGGCTAGCCTGGGATGGTTTCTCTAATGGTTGTGGGGGGTAGAGCTGTGCAAATATTTTAATAATAGCCTCACATGGATAGAAAGTTGCCGACTTCCTCTTCACGTAGTGAGCATAACTCTTCAGTGTACACTGCAAAATACTATGACAACTTTCTAAAAGGCCTTGGTCTCATATCCTCATGGGCACCACCCCAGATCCTGTTTCTCAAGCCAAGACACAAATTACAATCTACCTACTGGGTCTCACCCCCACTGGACCCTGCCACCCCACACCCCAAAATGTTACCCTCATGACCACCACACTTGGAGTAAATGGTAACACTAGCATGTCATCTGCTCTATGGACTGTCAGATACCAACAGAGAAATGGCAACTACAGCAACCTCACACATTTAACATCCTCATCACCAGATGGACCCAGACTTCAGTGCCATTCCTATGGCCAAGGCCCCATGTTCCATGTGGTACTGTAGACATCATTTCTTTAGCAGGGACTGTGAATTTCCATGGAACTGTTATGTCAAGTTCTGTGGCAAGACTTGAAGTTGTGCAACACATTTATAAATAAATAATACAGCTCCAGCATTGCAACTTTTGAGAACCCAGCAAGGATGGCCAATGGGGAAGACTTTTAACTCCCACCACATAAATATAAGTTACTGTACATAATTTCCCTTAAACAACCAGTTTGATGTTTTTTAGCAGCTGTACTGGCTCTCTGTATTTATCTAAATATATTTAGTGCTTAGTGTCATTGTATACAGCATTAACAGCTACTGGTAGGCACCCCTTCAAACCTGCTGACTGCAAACACACAGCTAAATAGTAGTTCCTCAAATGGTAGCCTGAAGTAGCCTATCCATGGAGTACCCTAGACTCCCCTGCTCCATGAACACCTATTAGGGGCCCCATACACAGTCACAATTGGGGGTGTTGGGCTTTGGAGGGACACAGAGTCACCCCACACTGCCACACCCCAAAACTGCCATAAATTAAAAATATAAAACATCAATGTGGAATAAACTGCAGAAATCTCTAAAACTAAACTATGCCATCAGCTTAGGAACGTTCAAAACACTTTATTCCAATCATGTCACTGAACCCTGTGTCTGCCACCCCTGATCATGTACCTCTTTTCTCTGGAACCATTTCCACCTCGCTGCAACCTTCCCTAATAATTGGTCCAGCCACAGCCTGGCCCTCTCTTGCTCTCTCTCTCACACACACAGCCTTTTTCCCCTTCTTGGCTTCTCTCCTCCTCTTTCCTCCCCCGACCTGCTCCGGCACTGCACTGGCTTTGCTCGCGCCCTGCCCTCCATCCTTCTTAGTTGCGGAAGCCATCTGCACTACTGATTGCCTAGACAGCTTGTTTGGCTATTCACTTATTTCTATCAACTCCTTCTCTCACCTCTGCTTTCTTGCTAGTACATTGTAATGTTGTGTATCATCCTTGTTTCCCTTGTGACTTAACATTAATGCACTCTGCTTGACCCGACACATGTTCATTTAACCTGTATCACATATTATTATCTCTGTTTATCTCCTCATGGTTTCTGCTATTGTATTGTAATTATTGTGTATGATACCTTATTCTGTATTTGTTACATCCAGGTCCACCTCGAGAACGAGCCTTGCTTAACAGTGACCAACTGGTTAAATAAAGATTTTGATTGATTGAATGATTGATTAAGCATCTGTAGTATCAGTGTGATTATTTCTCTTTTTTTTGTCTGTTTCACACTTCTTGTTTGTTTTTCCCATTTTGAATAAATCTTTTGCTTGGTTGTCATCATTTACCTTGGCTTCATCTTTTCTTCATATTCTTTCATGTGCACCTCTCTGCCTTAGTCTGAAAGCCCTAGCATCTGCAACACCCCCTGATTATGTCCCATGTTCTGTCCTAGAATGGGTCAGCTGATCCCAGGATCACACCTAAACATGAGTTGCCATCATGGAACCTTTATGAGCTACTACTGGGCCATCATTGTGGCTCAGCTAGCTTTTTTCACCTTTTTCTTATGTCTCTGCAGCCTCATTGTCTATGTTTCTATGGCAGGCAAAGCTCACCTTCCCCCGGAGAAATAATGGCAACAAAGCTCTCTCCTCCACCCTAAACCAAAAGGCTGTAATGCTCTCAGCTCTCTTCTCCTCCTTCCCCCAACTTAATAAAAGAAAAGCTCTCTCCTCCCCAACCCCCTCCTACCTAATGGCAGCAATAATCTCTCCTCTGTTCTCTTCCCAAGACCTAATGGCAGCAATGCTTCCTTTCCTCCATCTCCCCCTTAATTGTAGTAATACTCTCTGCGACCTATCCACACCCCAGACCTAATGGCAACAAGATTCACTCTCCACCCCTTACATGATCCTGCTCCCCTCATCAATAGCTTTGCATGATCCAAGTTTTTAAAATCCAGTGTAGCCCACCCCTGTCCATAATAGTCCTTCTACCCACCCCATGAAGGAAAGGAATGCCATTTACAGTGCTCAACAAATAATTTCATTACAGAACATTGACACACTGGGGTTGACTATCAGACTAGGAAAGTTTAAAAAATGGGGCCATCAGTTACACAGGGCTAACATTTAAATAATTCGCTCCTCAAATATTTATTTGTTTACTTTGACTACTGAATTGAGTAGTCAGACTATGTATGCTTAAATAAAACAAACAAAGAAAAACATTAAAGCTCCATTGGTGTTCTTTGGGTAAATTGACTTGTCCCTCAACAACATTTTTAGTTCAGATTCAGTGAGTTTAAAACCTGACTTTCCCACATATCCCTCATCCACATTGTACCAGTACCAATATAGTATTGTCCTGAAGCAGAATGTAAACATTTACAAATGTATCATTTGCAGTCACTGTGATTTATTTTCTCTATTTCTTTGTTTGTATATCTCTTCCCATGTTTAGTTTCCACATTCTACATAGATAATCTTTAGTTTTGACTTTTCACTTTTCTTACCTTTGCTTCCTCTTATTGATTTCTTCAGTTTATCCAGTATTCTATCATTCTTTTCCTTCCCCAACAATTTGTTTACTTAGCTGTCCATTTGCTTTCTTTTTCTGAAATACACACTTTTCTCCCCTTGGGCACCAGGGCTGACCCATCAAGATTTCAACCAACCAGCCCCATCCACATCTACCTCTTGTTCTTAACCCCAAAGGAATTACACATTGCTCTCTGTCCCAGCAAGCACTTTCTCTCTGATGAGTTTGAAATTGATAAAACCCACCCGGCTCATCTCAGACCCACCACTTTCCTAAAGAGCTATGAGAGAACAATTGAGTTGACATGTATTTTGAAATTTGTCACTAGTCAGTCCAGCAGTGTGCAATGATAATCTTCCTTTTCCTCACCCAAAAGTCTTGTAATGTCCCCCTTAGATATTATTCTCCCCATCACTCAAGAAAAATCTACCCTGCAAAAACTCACTCCACCTAAAGCCTCATTGAGTCACTCTGTTTTTTAACTGGCACCTGAATTCACTACTGGGATGAGGAACAAAAATTCTGGCCCATCAGCAGTGACAGGAAAAGGCAGCAGCTCATCAAGCTACCATGTGGGAAAAGCATCAGATAACAGATCCATTGTCCCAGACCCTAACTTGGGCCCAGGTAAGAACATATCAATTTCTTCGTGTCAATCAGAATTGGGCATATACCCCAGTCTCTCATTAAATTCCAAAGGGTATATCTGTTAATAGAATCAAACACAGCACTGAAATCTATGAAGGTCATATATACCCCTGACCTCTTATCATAGCATATTTTTCTAGTATATGTTGTAGAATAAAACAATTATCTGTGGTTTAATGCCCTTCTCTGAACCATACCTGCAGAGGTAAGATGTCACCCAGTCTTGATTTCCTATTGTAATCTATTTAAAAGAATTCTAGAAAAATATTTAACTAGACTGTCATTTAAACTAATCAGTCTGTACTCTCTCAGATCCTGTTTATTGTCTTTCTTAAAAATCTGTATTATTTCTGAGCCCCTAAAGAATTTGGAATAACATTTTCTTGAACACATTTATTAAAAAAGACAGCCAAATTATCTGCCGTCTGGTCTGCCATGCACAGATATACTTCATATGGAATCTTATCTGGGCCCAGGGCTTTATTCATTTTTTAGCACTTGAATTGCCTTTAAAACTTTCTGTTTGAGGGCCAGCCTGGTGGTGCAGAGGGCTGAGGTGCTAGACACCTTACCTCTTGCTATGCTGACAACCCATGTTTGGTAGTGACCACAGGTCACCAGAGGTCAGCATGGGGGGTGTAGTGCAGGATGAGCCGCTAACAGGCAGATCTCCTTTCCAGGGAGGTACCTGAGCCTCCCTCAGTGCTTGGCTGCTTTGTGGTGGAGGCTAAGGGGCAGTGCAGTCAAGGGAGCCAGGGGCTCTAGGCCAATGTGGTGAGAGGATGGGGCCATCAGCCGAGCAAGAGGACACATGTGTGCCTCCACACACATCTGCTTCTCTGTCTTGGGCTCTGGGGTAACATGGGAGTAAAACAAGAAAAATGTCAGTGGCTGAAACAGGATGATGCCTCCGGGACAGCTCCAGGGGTCTGCTGGGACACGCACAGTGTCATAAGATCCCGAAAGACCCCCTGGGTCTGATAGATTGGTGGACGGCAGCTGCAGCCTGCTGAAGGAGCTGCAAACACTGATATGGAAAAAAAATTCTTGTTTATCAGTTTAAAAGTCAATTTTATAACAGCTGGAAACAAGGGTTCCCAGACACTATTTGCTAAGGGGCCATAAAAAATGTCTGAAAAACAATGAACCCAAACCTCCTTGGAAATAAAACCATCTATTTCATGCCTATATTCATTATAGCCTTTAGGCACCATAGCCCAGAAGGCTTGTTGGTCCTTCTTTGATATGGCTGTCAACATACAGTCCCATTGCGCTCCAAATTACTCCTGTTTTTTTTATTCTCCAAAAAGGCCTTATGTTTTCTCTCAAGTTTAAGTTCTTGACAGTACTTCCCATTTGATTGCTTCTTAGCAGTTCTTAAAAAGATCATTAATCTTTTTCCCCTACAGTCTTGATCAAACCAGCCCCTTATTTCTGAATTTCATTTTTTAAAAATGTTTTCTCACACAAGAGCAGATTTGCATATTGAATGATTTTTTGTAAATCAATTTCTCTTAAACCAAGAGGCTCATTGATACTTGATTTTGTGGACCAGTTTGTAAAGAAATTGCCAATCTTCCTTCTAATATTGGGTTCCAGTGTTTCTGACCGTATTAATTTTTTGTAATATCTAATTTAAAGCCCTAAGGGGGAGATACAGTAATAGCATATACGAAAGAGTTTTTCCTTTTAAAAAATCAGTTTGTAGAATAACTAAAAAGTGATCACTTTCACATCTTGACCAAATCTGCAGCTTAATCCAAAAATCTGGTGGCATACTCCAAAGAGCCACATCAAGGACTGATTATCCCTGTTTTGAAAAAACAATGTTGGGGTCCCAGTCTGGTCTCTCAAAATTGTCACATTTAGAGGGAATAAATGATTGGATTTCATTAGTTCTATCTAACAGTGGCCATTATAATTAGTCCTAGTGTCCATTGACGATTGAGGAAATTTAGAAGCTAATGGATACATCCAGTTTAACATTGTATTGTTAAGAGAGTCATCATAAGAGCCAATTCTAGCATTTAGGTCCCCCCAATAACAGTAACAAAGCATTTGGGTAATTTAACTGACCTTCCAGAATATCCCATATTAAATTCTCCCTGGTAGTATTTAAGTAAAATTTAATACTATAAGGTGGACTATAGATACTAAACAGAACTGCTGTTGTCTCTGCCCTCTTCAACCTTAGCACTATATAGGATCCTTTATTAGTTATTTTTTCTAAATTGATTTATTTATTTTTATTTATTTAACTCTTCAGAAATACCTATGAGGTTGGAGCTCATTTACAAAGGTTCCATGTCAAGCGGCAAGAAAACAACTACAATGTCACTCCGCAAGGACATAGACAGGATGGAGGCTGTCCAGAGGAGGGCAACTAAAATGATGCCGGGTCTGCACCGGAAGACATATGAAGAAAGACTAAAGGAGCTTAATATGTATACCCTCGAGAAGAGGAGGGAGAGGAAGGACATGATAGAAACTTTCAAGTACCTCAAGGGGATCAACAAAGTCCAAGAGGGTAACATCTTTCAGAAAAAGAGATGTGCAAGAACAAGGGGGCACAATTTGAAAATAGAGGTGGGACAGCTCAGAGGTAATGTAAGGAAGCATTTATTTCACTTAGAGGGTTGTGGATGCATGGAACAGCCTTCCTGAGGAGTTTGTGCGGTCAAAAACAGTGGGGGAAATTCAAGAATACATGGGACAGACATAAGTCAATTCTAGTGAGGGGTAGGAGGAAGTAGGTTGTTGGTTAACAAGGATCTGCAACTTATCCATTAGGTAGGCAAATGGGCACACTGAGTGGGACAAGTGGTCCTTATCCACTGTCAAATTCTATGTTTCTATGTCACAGTATGCAGAGACAAGGATACAGGTATCTAACATAAGAAACTAGCTGGACAAAACAATTTGCTAGAAATCTTGTAATAAGTAGTTGCTAATTGTATGTCTACGAGGTATGCTTTGAGATTATATGTCTAAAAGGTAGCAGTAGCTGCTTTATTCCCAGGCATTGTCTCTTGGATTAGTTTCTGTTTCTAAGTTAATGGTTGCCATTAGAGGCAGGGAAGAGAGAGGAGGGAAGAGGAGATCTGGAGGTGAGCAGAGAAACTTAACAGAAGGAGTAAATGAGGTTAGGGCTAGTATAAAAAGTGTGAGCAGGAGATCAGGGGATGAGAGTGGAGTATTATGGGAAGGTCTGTATGAGGCTCAGGCAGGTATGGGTGGTGAGACAGTGGAGAGGAGGTGGGAGGAGACATTTCTGGGATGGACAACAAATTATCAAATACATAAACATTAATAAATATCATTAAGACTCCTACTCTTCTACATGTCTTGGACTCTTTTTTTACCTGGTCTGTGAAAAAGTTGATAGCTATTTAAATCATATACCTGTTGCAGGTTATATGCCAATTGTCTTGTAAACAGATAATAAACTTAGTAATAACTTTAACCCAGTCTATATCCTGTAACTTGGAATAAACACCAGCTATTCCAGGAGATAATAGAATCTCTTCTAGGATAATGGTCCTCATTGGTGGCCTTGCTGACTACCAACAACCCCGACATCCTTGACATTTCTGAGACCTGGCTTAAGCCTTCCTATGATGACTCCCAGTGCTCCCTCCCTGGGTATAACTTGGTACAGGTTGACCGCCCCTCTTCCAAAAGAGGCGGTGGACTTGCCCTCTACTATAAACCTCAGCTAAACATCACTCTAATGCCAGCCTCAGCTCAACTAGAAGTACTCCTTCCTCTTTTCTGCTTGGGGGCATAAAGAAACTACACATTTTCTGAACTTATATACCTCAAAAAGCCAGTCTTGTTTCAATGAATTCATGGATTATCTTCAATCCATGACCGGGAATAATGATATCATCTGTCTTGGGGACTTCAATCTGGACTGGCTTGGCCCTTACGCAGACACCCTATCCTCTATGACTAGCAAGGCTAATCTTTCTCAACTTGTACAGGAGCCCACTAGAATATCCCCTGGTGGTACTAGTGCTACCCTACTTGACTGGATCCTGACTAATAGAAAGGATGCCTTTCCCTCTGCTGGTGTTCTTTCAGACTCCATAAGTGATCACTACCCATTTTCTGTATTTGGGACAACTCTGCCCCTCACCTTCCCCTCCAAAGTGTTAACTTTTTCCAACTTCTCCAACCTAAACTTAGATAACTTTGTTCAGGATCTTAATGCTATTGACTGGTCCCCTCTTTATACCACTAATGACATAAACACTGCCACAAATTATTTTAACAGCTCTCTACTCTCTCTACAAAACAAACATATCCCCGTTACCACAAGAAGGGTTAAAGGGAAAACCACCAAATGGCTAAAACGCCCCCTGCTTCACCTTCTGAAACTCAGGGATAAACTATGGTCTTTCTGGAAGTCCTCCCATCTCCCCACTGACTTTGACGCCTACCGAACTCTGTGTAATAAGTGTAAAAAGGAGATTCGCCTTACCCAAAAGCTCCTACTTCAGGAACCTACTAAATGCCTCCACCACATGTCCAAGAAAATACTGGTCTCAAATCAAGGAAATTCTTGGGAACAACAAGCCTACTACCCTTACTAATATGCTCATTAATGATGCACACTGTAACCACCCATTCACCATTGCCAATGCTCTCAACTCCCTCTTCTCCTCTCTACCTACTTTGGCCTCTCCTGTGCTCCCCAATCCAGGGTCGGCCTCTGCTCCCAGCTCCCCTACTACTCTGTCTTTGGTGCTGGCTCCAGTCTCCTACCAGCATGTTCTGGACCTACTCAAAACTGTTCCTTCTAGTGGCAGCCCTGGCCCTGATGGATTGCACCCATGGATTATCAGGCTGTTTGTGGCCTGGCTTGCTAGGCCCATAACAAGGCTTTTCAACCTTTCTATATGGACTGCTACTGTCCCTCTGATCTGGAAATCTGCTAGAACTATCCCTGTCTATAAGAAGGGAGACGCTAAACATCTGTCCAACTACAGCCCAATATCTCTACTCCGCACTCTTAGTAAGCTCCTGGAGAAACTTGTCCATCATCAGGTCACTGGGCATCTCTGTAACTATAATCTTCAGTCTCCCTCCCAACATGGTTTTAGGGTGGGACATAGCACTACCACAGCCCTTACCCTTCTTGCGAGTGACATCAAAAGCAACATGGATAAGGGCCTGCTTACAAGTGCAGTGTTCATTGACCTATCCAAAGCTTTTGATATGGTTCACCACTCACTTCTGCTGTCCAAGTTAAGTGACATCGGTGCTTCCGACTCCACCCTATCCTGGTTTAGTAGCTACCTGGATAACCACTTCCAGGAGGTTTAGTACTGCAAAACTCTTTCCTCCCCTACCCCAATTACCCATGGTGTTCCACAGGGTTCGATACTTGGTCCTCTGCTCTTTTCCCTCTTCCTAAATGACATTCATAGTACCTCCCTTCACAGCAGCCACCTCATGAATGCAGATGATATAGTGCTCTACCATTCCACCAAATCTGTTGCTGTCATTAACCATAACCTCACTCCGGACTTTCAGTCTCTCCAATCTTGGCTCTCTGCTAACCAGAAAATCCTTAATATACACAAAACTCAGGCTATGCTGTTTGGATCATCTGAAAAAGTGCACTCAGAATCCTCTATACTCCTTGTCTGCAATCAGGAGGGGACGCCAGTTATGAATACTGTTACTCTCAAATATCTTGGTGTCACACTTGACCCTGCCCTTGATTTTTCCTTGCATATCAATGAGGTCTGTGGGGCCGTTAATACCAGAATTGGCTCAGCCTATTGTGTACGTCACTCTCTCACCCCCACTGCTAGGCTAGCAGTAGCAAGAGGCGTGCTACTCCAGCAACTTCTTTATGCCTTCCCTGTTCTGTTCAATATCAATACTAGTGTGTTCAGTAAATGGGACACTTCCTACAACAGTATATGTAGGTTCACCTTATCTGCCCCCCAACTGATGCATCACTGCCGGCTCTACTCCGGCCTACACTGGCTATCTCCCAAAGACCTTCATTCTTACTCTCTAGGTTGCTTTATCGACTCACTCACTAGACCCCCTAGCCCGTCCTCCCTGAGGGACCTGTTTACCCCTATCACACGTGTCCATTCGCTCAGGTCCTCATCTGTCCCCATGCTATCAGTCCGGCCGTGCGCTACTAGAATGGGTGAACAGGTCTTTGCTCATTTTGCCGCTAATTTCTGGAATTCACTTCCCACCCAGGTTAAACTCTCCCCCTCCCACCACTCCTTTAAGTGGTCACTGTTCTCTCACCTCTATGCACTTGGAATCTGTAACTGTAACTAACTGTGTGTCTCCTCCCTAATTCTTCTGTTTTGAGGCCGTCCAGGCGTTACCTATCTTGTTGCATCTAGCTTTTGTTGGTTATAACATATTGTGTACTGTTTAGCTATTTATATCTTATTTCATCTAGTTGTTACAACATATTGTGTACTGTTTAGCTGCTTATATCATATGTGTTCCTCCCATACTTTTGTGACTGTATTGATTTTTACTGTGTTGTTGCTGATGTCATCACTGTATTATTTTGTTGTACTCTCTCAGGTCATGCCTGAAAATAGGCAGGACTGTTGCCTAGTGCACTTACCCGGTTACCAAAAGCTAATAAATAAAATAAAACTCTGAGAAGTTTAGACTTGCAAAGTCAATAAACAGTAAAGAATCACAGATCTCCAGGTAGAAGTTCACCTGGGGGCCAGTGACCATCACATGGTATGATCAGTTTGGCCACTAGAACTAAATCATCCCATTCCAAGGCAAAAATATTGGACTTCAGAGGAGCTGACTTTGATAAGATGGCCAACAGAGTTAAACTAGCCCTGGCAAGAAGAAATGCACATGACGTGGTAGAGGCAATGTGGGCATGCATTAAGGATGCAATATTTGAAGCAACATATAATTGTGTTAGAGAGAAAAGTAAGAACAAATGAAGGAGAAAACATAGAAACATAGATTTTGATGGCAGATAAGGACTGCTTGGCCCACCTAGTCTGCCCATTTCCATACCTACAGAATAAGCTGCAGATCCTAGTTAACCAACAGCCTATTTCTTCCTACATCCCACAAGAATTGCCATATGTCTGTCCCATGCATTTTTGAATTCTCCCACAGTTTTAGACACCACAACCTCCTCAGGAAGGCTGTTTCATGCATCCACCACCCTCTCTGTGAAAAAAATACTTCCTCACATTGCCCCTGAGCTGTCCCCCCCATCTTCAACTTGTGTCCCCTTGTTCTTACACAACTCTTTTTCTGAAAGATGCTACCCTCTTGGATTTTGTTGATTCCACTTTGGTTCTCAAAAACAGTAGCAGAAAAGGTCAAAGCCAAAAGGCTGGCCTTCAGGAAATATAAGGGAATGCAGCGGGACAAAGATAGGATGGCATACCAAACTTCTCTAAAGGAAGCAGGGAAGGCAGTAAGGCAGGCAAAGGCCCAAACTGAGGAAACACTAGCGCAAACAGTAAAAGAAGGGGACAAGATTTTCTAGAGATACATTAGTGGAAGGAGAACCTCCAGAGGGGGTATTGCTAAGATCAAAGGGGATAAGTGGGAGTGTGTGGAGGAGGGCCAAGGAAAAGCATCCATCCTAAATAGATACTTCTGCTCAATATTTACTGAGGAGAAAGTAGGGCATGGCCCACAGCTTGGCACCATGGACACAGGGGGGAGGGAGGTGTGCACTAATCCCTTTCCAAAACAAAGGTTCCTACAAGAGCTCACTAAGCTCAGGGTGGACAAGGCAATGGGACCTGATGGCATACATCCTAAGGTACTAAAGGAGCTAAGGGTGGAACTAGCAGAGCCATTATCAGAACTGATTAGTAAGTCTCTGCACACAGGAGAGGTCCCAGAAGGCTGGAGAAGGGCTTATGTGATCCCACTCCACAAGAGTGGTAGCAGGGAGGAGGCAAGGAACTACAAACCAGTCAGTCTTACCTCAGTAGTGGGTAAGATTATGGAGGCACTCCTTAAGTAAAGGATGGTGCAACACCTGGAATCCATAGGAGCACAGGATCCAAGACAGCATGGGTTTACAAGAGGAAGGTCCTGTCAAACTAATCTCAAAGATTTCTTTGACTCAGTAACCAGAGTGGTAGACCAAGGAGGTGCAATTGATGTCACCTACCTTGACTTCAGCAAAGCTTTCGATACTGTTCCACATAGAAGATTGATTAATAATCTGGGTAAGCTCGGGGTGGGTCAGAAGTTGGTCAACTGGCTGGTGAACTAGTTGGCAGGCAGAAAACAGAGAGTGGTGGTAAACGGTATACAGTCAGAAGAGATGCAAGTCACAAGTGGGGTACCTCATGGATCAGTCCTGAGGCCCGTCCTCTTCAATATCTTCATCAGTGACATTGCAGATGGACTGGAGGGTAAGGTTTGTTTGTTTGCAGATGACACCAAAATCTGCAACCGAGTAGATGATCCAGATGGGGTGGGCAGAATGAGAAGAAACCTGGATAAACTGGCAAAATGGTCAGAACAGTGGCAACTGAGATTTCATGCAAAGAAGTGCAAGATCATGCACATAGGGAAGAGAAACCCTGAAGTCACCTATAGGTTGGGAGGGGAGTTGCTGGCATTCACAAGGGAAGAAAGAGACTTGGGCATCATCATCATCACAGATGAGCTGAAATCATCCAAGCAGACCACTAAAGCAGAAGGTAAGGCTAGAGGGATGTTGGACTGTATTAGTAGGGGTATCGCAAGTCATAAGAGGGAGGTAATAATCCCTCATTACAAGACACTGGTTAGACCCCATCTGGAGTACTGCGTGCAGTACTAGAGGCTGCACCTGCACAAGGACATTAACAAAATGGAGGCAGTCCAGAGAAGGGCAACAAAAATGGTGCAGGGACTGCATTAGAAAACATATGAGGACAGATTAACGGAACTCAATATGTATACCCTAGAGCAAATGAGGGAGAGAGGTGATATGATTGAAACATTCAAACAACTTAAAGACATTAATAAGATGAAAGATTCTAACATGTTTCAACATAAGAAAAATAGCAGGACAAGAGGACACAGCATGAGATTAGAAGGAGGCAGATTAAGGGGTAATGTGAGGAAGTTCTTTTTCACAGAAAGGGTGGTGGATGCATGGAATGGCCTACCTCAGGAAGTGGCGGATATGATTACAGTGCAGGGCTTCAAACAGGTATGGGATAGGCATAATGGAGCAATAGAGATGAGTATGAATAGGTAGGCCATTGACAGAGTACAGGGCTATGGCACATTCATAAGGTAGAAAAAATGAGTAGACTGGATGGGCCTTGCAGTCCTTATCTGTCATCAACTTCTATGTTTCTATGTTTCTGTGTACCGCCTCTTGCCTCCAGAAGGACATTACATCCATCCAGGGCTTGAAACTTATTGGCAGTAGGTATTTTATATATAAAGGATTTTCCAGAGTTTACTTCTTTATTAATAACCTCCGGGGGCTTGAAATTTTCAGTCTGTGTACTTTTATGGTAACCCCAAAGTGTGTTGTCCACCAAGTAGAGGCCCATGTTATCAAAGATAGTTTTTTTTCCAAAATTCTATTTGCAATATCTATGTTGTTTTATGCAAAATCAATTTGTCCATCCCCAAATATTCTGCCTTTTCTTTGCACCTTGAGGATCCCATTTTCCCCAGTCATTTCTGTAACATCTGACTTAAAAAATTACATGAAGTGTGTGTAAGTTTCAAGTCAGTCTCTCTAAAGAGTTTTTGGAAACCAAATAAATTAATATTTAATACGTTCTACAGATCTACAACAGGAGACACACTCCTGAAGCACCTGATACAAGTAACTTTTGTGTGTGGATAGCCAGCCACAGCAGCACTTCACTGGGCGCTAAGTTCAAAATTTGAAATACGCCACTGGAAATATTTAAATCTCAGTTTCAATGGGTGCAACACCAGCTAACAGAAGGAAGCTGACTGGGACATCAGGGGTCTGAGGGCCAGTGCTATATGCTTGAGCAGCCCTCCCAATGCATCAGAACAGACTAAAAACATTGTATTTAATATTTTCTGTGTATCTACAGCTGGAGACCCGCTCCTAAAGTGCCTGACACAAGTAACTTTTTGCCCACCTTCCTGGCCCCCGCCTCCACAACTTTTAATGCACATAGAGAGGTGCTATCCATAGGCTAGGTTAGGGAGGAGGAGGAGCTGTTTCCTTACCCATTTGTTAATTATGGAGGTATGTGCACAAGCTTAACATTAGCAAATACAGATACAGTACTCTAAACCATAGCAAGGGCATTGCTCTGATGACTATATAGTGATGTTTGACTAAGGAAATCAGTAGGCAATTTTACATAGTCATTGTTCCTAGATTAGCTGGGATTGTACAGCAGACTCAGGAAATTTATGTCTGCTGCAGATAACGATGTGGGAAAACTGCTGTGTCATGTTGCTACTGTAGGTAGGGACCGCTGTTGTTGCTAGGTAGGGACTGTTGTTTTGTAGCAGAGCAGGGCTTCCTACTTTTATGATGTACAACAGTGTAAGATCAAAACAGAACAAAAATGTGTGTTATACAGAAAAGGAACCTTAGCAGAAAGGAGATCACAAGCTGAATTATAAAGTGTTCACAATAGTGTAAGATACCAATGTGTATTGGTCAAAGTAAAAGCTATCATTTCATATATAAAATATTCTGATAAATGTCTTTTGGCTGAATAATGGATGAGTAATATTAATGAAAATTACAGTTATAAAAAACTGATGGGTAGGCAACATATTCTGATATAGTGAGAGAAAAAATTGTAAGTCACACTTAAGGAATCATAGCTGTAAGAAATATCAGTAGCCTACTGATTCATCGGCTAAAAGATCCTGTGAAAGGGTTTCCCTTTACCAACATGTGGATAATAGATGCATTATTCATTCTGTGTATTAGGGTGCCAACACATCATAGCAGCACCACTGGTCTGTTTAATACTCATTACCATGTTAGCTCATTTTTTACGTTCGCTTGCGCGCATGTGCAAGGAACGTTTTGGGAGAGTAGCACACTTTGGAGGTGTGCCTCTCCCTTTCAATCCACTGCTCCGTTGAGCAGGCGTGGTGGTCCTGCACCAATGGGTGCAGGAGCTGTGTATGACAGTGGTGGTCTTCGCTTCAAAGAAAACCACCGCTGTCATACAGAGCACCGTGTCAGTTGCCCCTCACAATATATCACCCTCAAGGCCACGCCGCACCCCCAA
The DNA here is from genome assembly GCA_016271365.2 of Neoceratodus forsteri. NCBI lineage: Eukaryota > Metazoa > Chordata > Ceratodontiformes > Ceratodontidae > Neoceratodus > Neoceratodus forsteri. Next base: position 1,045,509,591 of record CM057451.1, read on the forward strand.
GTTTTTGGTGCCACGCTGGGAGCCCACCCCAGCATGGAAAACTTCCGTGTTGTTTGCCGAAGGGTTTCCCAATCCCCCGTTGGCTCCACAGCCCCCCCAAGCCATCCTTCTACCATGCTGGGAGCCCACCCAAGTGTGACAAACGTCCCGCATTGTTTTCCGACGGGGTGCCCAAGCCCCTGTTGGCTCCTCGGCCCCCCCAGCCATCCTTCTGCCATGCTGGGAGCCCACCCCAGTGTGGCAAACATCCCACGTAGTCTTTTTTTTGTTTTTTCACCTGCAAAGCAAAAACGGTCCCACGGCGCTTCTCCCAGTCCCCCTCCCACAACCGCACCCACCCACTGCGCACCAGCCTCCCCACACCCCCCACCCCATACTTACCTCCGGAGCTCGGTGCGACGATCTTCAGTGGACCGGAACACGTCCTGCACTCTTCAAAGCTGACCACGAACTGAGGAAATGCAGGTAAGCTGTATAATGGGCTAGATAGGGGGTTTTCAACTTTATTGCATATCTCAGGCATTTTTTGGAATTTTTGCACCAAATTTTCAACATGGGGTTTTTGGGATCCCTTCTCATGAATGATGTCACTGTCATGGCATTATTTGGGCCTGAAGGGTGATTTTGCAGTCACTGCGTGAAATCACCCTTCGGGCCCGAATAACGTCATGACAGTGACATCATTAATGAGAAGTAAGTAAAGTAAGTAAGTAAGTAAAGTAAATTTTTATTTCTTTAAGGTGCCCTTCCAAAGCTCAGGGCGCCTTTACAATATCAGTCATACAAATCGAAACCACAACTGTAAACAACATCAAATTCAAAAACAATCCAGTATAATTTAAATCACTAAAAAAATACTTGGTTAAAAAGGAAGGTCTTTAAAGCTTTTTTAAAGCTCTCCACAGTCAGGCAATTGCATATCTGGAAAGGTAGAGAATTCCACAGGATAAGGGCCATAAAGGCAAATGTTCTTCCACCAGATGTTTTTAAGGTTACCCTGGGAATCTCCAGCAATCCCTCACCAGAGGATCGGAGGGAGCGGGAGGGACAGTAAGAAGTCAGGAGTTCTTTCAGGTAGCGAGGTCCCAAACCGTGTAGGGCTTTATAGGTCATCAACATGACCTTGAAAGTGATCCGCCACTGTACAGGCAGCCAGTGCAATTCACGAAGCACTGGTGTTATATGGTTGGACCTCGGGCTTCCAGTCAACAACCTAGCTGCTGCATTTTGCACCAGCTGTAAGTGACGGATATCCACTCCCGGTAGCCCTAGATAAAGGGCGTTGCAATAATCAAGACAATTGGACACAAAGGCGTGGACCAGGGTAGGAAGATCCTCTGATGGAATCAAGTGTATCACCCGTGCTATATTCCTTAGGTGAAAAAAGGATGATTTGACCACAGCTGACATCTGTGCCCTCAGGGTCAAGCCCTCGTCAAATATAACACCAAGGTTACGTACCTGACCAGATGCCATAAGCGGGGTTTCTCCCAGAAATAAACCTGAGAGTTTTCCCACCCATGGACTTGATATCCTTACCCCCAGTTCCACCACCAATACCTCTGTTTTCCCTGGGTTCAACCTCAGCTAATTAGCACTCATCTAGTTCTGTATTTCCTGGAGGCAGTTGTCAAACAATGTACTTGACTCAGACTCCTGCTCGGGCACAAAAGACATATAGAGTTGTGAATCATCGGCATAGGAATGGAAACTCAAACCAAAATGTCTTATAATGTCCCCTATTGGAAGCATATACACTGCAAATAACATGGGGGACAACACTGAACCCTGTGGCACTCCACAGTGTAGACAGCGAGAGGTCGAGGAATAAATCCCTGACACTACTTTCTGAGTCCTACCCTGCAGAAAAGATTTAAACCAACTGTGGACCACCCATCTTAGTCCACAGAGAGACCACAGGCGTTCAAGCAGCACCCCATGATCCACAGTGTCAAATGCAGCTGAAAGATCAAGAAGAACCAAGATAGAATGAGTTCTCTGATCTCTTGCCATCAGGAGATCATTCAATACCCGAACAAGAGCCGTCTCAGTACTGTGCTGTTTCCTGAAGCCAGACTGGAGAGGGTCATAGATATTGTGGATGTTTAAATAATCTTCCAGCTGCAAAGTGACCACCTTCTCAATAATCTTCCCCAAAAAGGGAAGATTCGAGATTGGTTTGTAGTTTCCTGGGCAGTCGGGATCAAGGGAGGGCTTTTTCAGAAGGGGACATACTATTGCCTCCTTCAAAGGATCAGGAAAGATCCCTCTCTCCAATGATGCCACTACTATCCCAGTAAGGATCGGGTCGATGACCCCACACATCCCACAAGTAGGCGGTAGGGCCCAGATCCAGCCCACAGAAAGTTGGGCGAGAGTCTGGATGATTCTCACTATATCCATAACTACCGTTGACTGAACGTGGACCAGGTCAAATGGGTACTTGTGTCCCTCGATTGGTCACTGCAAGACCCAATGGGAGGCCCTGGCTGATCTCATCTCTGATAGCAGACACCTTTATCAGCAAAGAACGCCGCAAACTCTCACACTGTAACTGTGATAATGCTCGACCGGCATGAAGACAGACTGGATTGCACAGTCTGTCCACAGTCCGGAAGAGCTGGGCCAGTCTATTCCTTGCTGTAGCAATCTCCCTGGACAGGAACTCTGCCTTATTATGGGAGATTGCTAACTGGTAGATTTTATAATGATCTAGCAGTCTAAGCCTGTCAACTTCCAGGTGAGTCTTCCACCAGCGTCTCTCCAATCTTCGGCCCTGTCTCTTCAACCCATGGATCTCCGCGGTGAACCACGGGGACTCGGGGTGAAGAGTACAGGGGCAAACACGGAAAGGAGCAATGACATCCAGGGCCCCCACAACTGCCCTATTATAGGCCAGCACTAAAGACCCTGGATCCATGCTATCCATTGGAAAACCCGAGAAGTCCAGCTCCGTCATTAGGCCTTCTGAGGTAACTCCTCTCAAAGGACAGAACTGTACTATCTCCTTAGGAGCAGGTCTCTTTCAGGGGGCCATGAAACTGAACCTCAGGGCATGATGGTCAGACCAACCGATGGGCTCCACCTCCACATCGGAGATTTCCATCCCTAGATGGAATATCAGGTCCAATGAATGTCCCCCCTGGTGGGTTGCAGTGGTAATAACCCGTGTCAGGCCCAATGAATCAGTCAATTGGAGGAGATTTTGTCCAAAAAGAGAGAGTTCATTGTCGACCCAGGCATTGAAATCCCCCAGAATTATCCATCGGGGGAATTCCAAAACCCTCTCGGCAATGAAATCTGCCACCTCCCTTAGGAATTCTCTCCCATCACCTGGTGGACGATAAATGAGGAGTATCCTGAATCCTGCACCTGCACCCACAATACATTCAAAGGAGTTGGTATATCCAACCGGCTCCTCCCTGAGGTCCAGTTCCTGTCTAAAACAGACTGCAACTCCCCCGCCCCTACGGTCCACTCTCGGGTGGTGAATCACCGAGAACCCGTCCGGAACCGCAGATCCCAAAATGGGGCCTGCATTTTCATCAAGCCAGGTCTCAGTGATGCAAGCTAAGTCCACAGAAGCAACAAGATCTGCCACTAAAGCAGTCTTGTTTCTAATAGACCTAGCATTGCTTAACACAGCCCAAAAGGGACGAGACTGCAAGGATGACTTCGCTTCCTGCCTAATCAAGTCAGTGCCCTTGGGTATGGATGCAAGATATGATGGACCACGCTCCTACATCCATTTCGCCCCACGGCGCCTCCTGGTTCTAACTGTTCCTATCCGCCCACTCCTTTCCCATCCCCCCCAAGAGTTCCAGGATCTCCTATTCCCACCACTCCTACGTCCCGAAATGCCAAGTATTCGGCATTTCCCATACAATTCTAAAGGGAGTGTGGGACATTCAAAAGGTCGGAGATCCTTTAGTCTTGAGGGGGAGTACCGTCTGACTGTGCTTTCACCATCCCACCACATTAAAACCTATTAATACGACTAAAAATAACACTTTAATAATACGCCCCCAATCCACTTTACCAAAAACCAAAAATAAATAATAAAACAAACAAAAACACAAAAAAGCACTCTTCTGATGAAAACTCCACCACTTCCTCTCACAAAGTAGTGGAAAAGAGAGGCAAATTATTTACCAATCCCACCCACTGTCTCTCACACAGAGGGGAGACAAAAACCCAAATCAACAAACAAAATAAAATTATAATAACTAAAACATCAAATATAATAACACATATAAAACTAATATAAAGTAAAAACTAACGCAAACAGCATTTTCAACTAAAAATTTTAACCAGTCAGTAAAAGTCCCTCAGGAACAATTGCAGTTCATGGAGCATACACTTTAGCCAAATAGATATCCAAAAAAAGTCCAATCTGTACAGTCTCACAAAGGCAGAATAGAACCCTCGGCTAGGTGAGAAAGATGGAAGGCCAGGTACTCACGTTACTTGGGGGGGCAGTGCAGCAAAGACATGCATAACCTCTCACATAGGCAGGTTAAGCTAAAAAGTTTTAAAAAAATAGTAGACTGATCAGGTACTCTCACTACCCAGTAAATTTGAACCAAAAATGGTTCTGTCCAAACTACCTCTCACATAGAAGACAGAGCCATAAATGATACCAACAGAAAAATAAAAATGCTTTTCACTATTTCCAGATGTAAACTGAGTAACAAATGAAAGATCTAACCGTAACCAAAATCCAGTTCTTATTCCAGGAGAATCTTCATATGGAGTTTCAGGCTTTCAAATTAAATACAGTCCAGACTCACCAACCGCCAGAAAGCTAACAGGGGGCCCTTAATTTTCTGACCCAGGGAAACCACAGCCAGAAATGTTCCCCCACTGCAGCTACGGTCCTCAGCAAGAGAAGGGGTCCCAAAAACCCCATGTTGAAAATTTGGTGCAAAAATTCCTAAAAATGACTGTTTTATGAGTGTGCATTGCGCAATTCCTATGCACGCTGGTACGTTTGCGAATTTTCAATATTTTCACTCCACATTTTCAACAGTGCCATTTTACCACACCTCCTGATGAACAGTGCAGCTGTCATTTTTCACATCTTGCCCAAAACGTGTTTCCGCCCATGCAGCACACAATAGCACAGTCAGTGTGTGAACTCAGTGTATGGGACACATTAAGAAAATCACAGTGTCACTGTTCATGAGCAGAGATCTTAAAATGGCAATGTTGAAAATCTGGTGAAAAAATTCCTAAAAATGACTGTTTTATGAGCGTGCGTTGTACAGTTCCCATGCACGCTCATAGGTTTGCAAATTTTCAATATTTCAACTCCAGATTTTCAACATTGGCATTTTACCACACCTCCTCATGAGCAGTACAGCTGTCATTTTTCACATCCTGCCCAAAACGTGTTTCCGCCTATGTAGCGCACAATGGCACAGTCTGTGTGCGAAATCAATGTATGGGACACATTAAGAAAATCACAGTGTAACTGTTCATGAGCAGAGATCTTAAAATTGCTGTGTTGAAAATTTGGTGAACAAATTCCTAAAAATAACTGTTCTACTAGCGTGCGTTGTGCAGTTCCTACGCATGCTCGTAAGTTTGCGAATTTTCAATATTTTCACTCCAGATTTTCAACATTACCATTTTACCACACCTCCTTATGAGCAGTATAGCTGTCATTTTTCACATCCTGCCCAAAACGTGTTTCCACCCATGTAGTGCACAATGGCGCAGTTGGTGTGCAAAATCAATGTCTGGGACACAGTAAGACAATCACAGTGACACTGTTCATTAGCAGAGGTTTTAAAATGCCAATTTTGAAAATCTGGTGAAAAAATTCCTAACAATGACTGTTTTACGAGCGTGCATTGCACAGTTCCCACGCATGCTTGTAGGTTTGCGAATTTTCAATATTTCCACTCCAGATTTTCAACATTGCCATTTTACCACACTTCCTTATGAGCAGTACAGCTGTCATTTTTCACATCCTGTCCACAATGTGTTTCCACCTATGTAGCGCACAATGGGGGTAACAAAAAGGTCATGCTGAAAATTTATTGTGCAAATACCAGCAATTGCACAGGGCATTAGGGCAAAGCACCATACGTGCCAAACACCACTGCAAATACCTGCAAGCGAATGTTCGGCATTGACAAATGCTTGTTCCATCAGCTACTGTACATGCTGCTATCCAGAATCTAAAGTACAGGTAACAAAGCCAATTATATCCTAACTGCTAAGCCTAGGGGCACTTAGCATAGTATGTGTGACATCTGGAGTGCTTAGGTCTTATTCAAATATTAAACCAAGCACCTTAAAAAGTAGACTGCTTCACCTATGACACCTGGTAGGCAATGGTAAAATGTGAATGTGTGGGCAGATAATACTGCTCCTATTACTTTGTCTGGCAATGTCGAAGTAAATCCAGGACTAGACTACCTTACATTGTCCTCAACAGAGTTTGCATCCATCCAGGTCTGAAGCTCCTATTAATAAATGCCTGTAGTATAAGTATATTAGATGTTGTGAAAGTATGGATCTCACACACCAGTTTTGACATCCTCATTATCATGGAGACCTGGCTAAACACTTCGGTGCAACCTACTGCAGTAAATATACTCTCCTATATCCTATTTTGATTAGACAGGAACACTAGAGGGAGTTAATTGGTTTGCTATGTCAAGGGAAAATACGTAGCTTCAGTCACCAGCTGCATAACAGTTCCCAATGGATTTGAATATCTGGACATTAAGCTTATACTATCACAAAATAAAATCATTTACTGTATATAATAGGGTGTTACAGACGTCCCTAATAGAGATGGGCAAAGTTGCAAACTCTATTTCATGAAAAATGTTGCAAATTTCATACATTTTACAAAAATGTTCGCGAATGTGAAATTCCAGATTTTTTTTTTGATGAGGTGGATGCTGGGTAAGGAGTAGTGACACTCGTTTGAGCAGTGTCCGGCAATATGGTCATGAGTGAGGAAGGCTATTGCTAAAGAATTTTGAGTTGTGAGTTTCAAGACCAGTTACCAAATCCTGTATGGCTGGAACAGTAATTAAACCAAAGAAAAAGGACAAGACAGTAATGGTAATGCCTCAGAGGGAGCAAGGACTTAATGCAGCAAAGTCAAAGATATAAGGAAAAAAAATACACATAAACCTGCAAACAACAAACTGCAAAATGTCAGGTGTCTGGGCAACCGAAGGTTAAAAGAAGAAAGAGAAAAAAGAAAGGGCAGGAGCCACACAGTGTATTCACCCAAACTGTGACAAACCATGATGCAGGACTCACAGAGTGATTAAAACCTTTTGGTTGAATAAAGGTGAATAACTGTAAATAACTTACTAAACACAGGCATCAAGTACACTGGAGGATGATTCTATAAAAAGTGCTGAGTCTGGATTTGATGGAGAAGAAAACTATTCTCCAAAACTATCAGGCAACTGAATGGCCATTGAGGTCTTTCGAGAAATGGCCAGAATCTCTGTTGGAACTAAGTAAACTATTTATTATTTAAATGCAAGTGCATTTACTAAAAATACCAAACATGGATAAGACAAAGGGACACCAGTACAAAATATCAGTAAAGTAAAAGAAATTCTTATTGTACTAAACAAAACTAAAACCTCAACATTAATAATGTTGACTGTGCGATGGACTTGTAAAAGGGAATCCACTAGAATGGCTGTGATGCTTACAAAAGAGCTGAATTCAATTCATAATACAGGGTCTAAAAGCGGGGTTGTTTTTTCAAACCTTGGTCAACAAAACATGTACAGTTCCCCTAAAAGTGCTCAGCAGACCCTGGAAAGATTACAAATTAAATAAGCAAGTTAAAACTGTTAAAGCTGTATCGGAAGAAATAATATTCAGCATGGAGAACTCTATAAGGAACGTTTAAGGTGTGACAACCGTTCTAAAGAGAAAGGTGAAAAGAGAAAGAAGCACAGAAAATAAAATAATGCTGTTACGTAAAACACTGTGTCAACACATAAAGTCTGAGGCTCACACAAAGTACCCAAAAAGAGAGGAGGGGAAAGTAGTGTGAAATGTGTGAAATATAACCTGTGAACAGTGGAATTTTGCCCACACACTGTTTTAGGGCAAAATCTCCCACTTCACTGCTAAAATTCACAATTTTGCAAATCCGGAATAGTTCAGGGAATGCTAAAATTTTGTGAAATATTTTGCACAGCAAAATTTCCGATTTTGTGGGAACTTCACCCGTGAAAATAAACTTCGGCCCATCTTTGCTCCCAAGGAGGTACACAGCTACTGACACACTTATCCCAACTGATCAATAGTCCCCCAAATGAAACCTTGATAATGGGAGACATGAACTTTGACTGGTTTCCAATAAATCCAACAGCCTGAAGACTCTGTTATAGCGCAGCACTCACTCAGATCATCAAGGAACCTACAAGACCAATCCAAAGAACCCAGTGAATGCTTCATTACTGGATTTAGTGCTTTCAAACAGACCTCACAAAATAACTCTCTCAACTGTGTTCCACAATGACACAACTGATCACAGTATTGTTGCTTGTGTCAGAGGTTACAAATCACAGCCATCACAAGCTAAATACATATATAAAAGATGCTTCAACAAATTCAGTACTTCAGAATTTACAAAAGACCTAGCTAGCATAAAGTGGCAAAACTTTTATCTTGCATCAACGGTCCACGACATGGCAGAAATATTTAAATACAATATCATGGATATTGTAAATAAACATTCATCACCACAAAAAAAGAAGAGTAAAAGAATATCGACCCCATGGTTCAATAAAGTGCTTAAAATCACCCTGAAGGGCAGAGACAAGTGCTGGTATTTGGCTAGGAAAAGCAAAACAAAGGAGGACTCATCTATCTTCAGAAGAAAAAGGAATGCCGGCACAAACCTGATCAGGGACACAAAATCAAAATTCTACTGTAGTTCCTTGGAAAATAACAAAAAGGATGCATGAAAGTTCTGGAATTTAGTTCAATCACTGGAGGATGTCACATTCTCTCCCTCAAACACACAAAAAATTGTCGTCAATGACAAAGAAATAACAGACAAGCAGATCATACTAAAAGCAATGAACTGCCACTTTGCATCAGCTGGATCGGCCTTCAATAACTCTACACCTGCAAACTGCCACATTTCACCCTCAATTAAAGAACACTCTTCTACCACCTTCACATTTCATCTGGTCTCATTCAAGCAAGCTGAGGAACTTCTACTGGGGCTGGATGTCAAAAAAAGTGCAGGAGCAGATGACATTGAGATGGCCCTCCTGAAAACTGGCATATGACAGCTTACAGCCCCGTTAACTCATCTCTTCAATCTATCACTCTACAGCAGTGAACAACCATCAAGTTGGAAAGTGTCCCACATCATACCACTGCACAAATATGGAGGTATATCTTCTAAAGAATTACAGCCCTATCTCCATATTACCTGTACTCGTTAAGATGTTAAAAAAAATAGTAAACAACCAGATAAAGGATTACCTTAAACACACAAATATATTATCACCCACCAATCTGGTTTTAGGCCTAAGCATAACACCACTACTGCATTAACAAATGTCACAAATGATTGACTTTGTGCCATAGACTGCAAACAAGCTGTGGGTGCCATATTCCTCGATCTAAACAAGGCGTTTGACACAGTCAATCACCCTGCTCTGCAGGACAGACTGCAATCTATAAGCTTCTCCACGTCAGCCTTGCTGTGGGTACATAACTACATATCTGGAAGATATCAACAGGATAAGGCAGAGGATCTTCTATCAATGTATGCTCTGCTATCCAAAGGAATTCCCCAGGGCTCATTTCTAGGATCACTTTTCTTCATGATATACACCAACAATCTGAGTGACAATGTCATAAATGCAAAACTGCACTTCTATGCTGATGACACTGTACTTTACACCTCAGATCCAATGTTTCCTCATTGCATATGGAGTTACAGACAGCTTTCAACATATTACAGATGCACCTCTTTTGTTCTAAACTACTATTTAATGCAAACAAAAGTAAGGCAATGTGGTTTACCAATCCTAGAACAAAACACCCCCTTCCCCACCCATCACTACATTGCTTGCAGAATACCTTGAAGTAGTGAATAAATACAAATACCTCGGAGTGTGGATTGACATCAAGTTATTCTTTGCAGAACACATTCATGCAATCTGGAAAAAATTGAGAATCAGACTAGGATTGTATTATAGAAATTGGAACTGTTTCCCCATGAATGTCAGAACACAACTTGTACAAGCAACATTTAAACCAATATTAGATTATGCACACATCATCTATAGTCTCTGTACTGCAAACTGTCTGACCAAACTTGATGTACTTTGTCACAGGGACCTAACATCCGCCATGAATTCATCACCATAAACTCACCACTGCAACCTTAGTTGGGTGGTTCTCACTAGCCAAAAGGAGACAGCACAATATCTACATATAGGATCACAAGATGCTATCAAACATCTTACCAGGATATATTTCAGAGCTCTATAAAAAGATCACCTGCTCTTACAAGCTGAGGAAGAGCAATATCCTTCTCCTAGACATACCCTTGTACTGTACACACTTCGGAAACTCTGCATTAGCAATATTGTGCCGTTTGCCTGGAATAAGCTAAAGAACACACTTAAACTTAGCTCCCTGGTTGGGAGAAAGTGCTTCAAATTGCTCATTGATAGCATTTGTCCAGGAGTATGTACATGCAAAATAGAATCAACTATACCAAAAAGCCATATATGCTGTCCACATGGTGTGCTATCTAGAAGGGTTCTATACTATAATAATGCACACTAAGATATAGTTGGGTGCTGTAGTATAAAGGTCCATGATATATTGGTATACTGATACCTTGCGATCAACCACAGTCTCCTAATTTACTCCTTCCACTTGATACCTAGTCAAGAGCTACCAAGCAGGTACAATGTTACAAAACGTATTGTTAACTGAACTTGCATTATTGTTTATTGCCAAGTATGCGCTGCCTCACTAGGTTAAATGTTTTTCTCTAAGTACTTTCCCCTATTTCTAGTACAACTGAACACTGTAGTTCTACTTATACATTGGATGCTTATTGTGGATTCAATGTTTTGTTTTGCTCTGTTCTTATTACTGATCAGTGTACTTTGTTGTATTTCTGTACTTTTTTGTAATTCTACTGTCATACCCAGGACCTCCTTGTAACTAAGCTTGCTCAATGGAGCCTTTTTCCTGGTAAAATGCATTAATTAATTTATTTGATGTTTAGGATTCAATACCTTTGAGCTAGAAGCTCATTTATAAAGGTTCTGAGTCAGACAGGTACATGAACTTATCAGTGGCAATACGCAACAGGAGATAACTGATGACAATACAATAAGATCACATAAGTAACATAGTACAGATATTTGTTGTTATTTACAAGAGGCCAGGAGCAAAGCTTACAGCAACACTACTGGAGTGTGGCAAACAACTTGTATAGTCATATCAAACTTGGGATATGTGGAACCCAAGCTGAGGTCATTTGAGGCAGAAAAAAGTAGCTGCCAGAGGTGGCTTTGTCAGGTGTAAAGAGGGAGAAGAAGTGGGAGAGGCAAGGTGTTGAGAGAGTTGGGGGTAGGGGTTTTAGTATAAGGAAGATTTAGGTTCAGGAAGTGCAGCGGCAGGTATTATCAAGGGCAAGAAGGGACCGTAATTCTTTTTTAAAGTGGCTTAGTTTTCCACAGTAGAGTAATTCAGATGGGAGGTCATTTACCCACTTTTGTCCCTGATAAGATAGTGATCATTGGGTAAATGTGGTATGCTTGAAGGGCACTTGAACACCACCTTTGGCCATACTTCTGGTGTTGGCAATGGGTTGGTGGATCGAGAATAGGCTTGAGGTGGTCTTAGGTGCAAGCCCCATCAGAGATTTCTTAGCAAATAGGCTAGCCTGGTATTTGACTCATAGTTGAAGAGGTAAACATCCTGTCATTGAGTACAGTGGGCAGGTGTGGGTTAGGCGGTCAGCTCCAAGGACTAGCCTGCAGACCTTACTGAGGAGTTTTCTATCCCTTTTGAGTACAGAATCTGAGCCTGCACTATAAATGAGCAGCCCATAGTCTATGGACAGTAGCATGGAGCTACTTTATTTTATTTATTTTTATTTATTTTATTTATTTCGACAGCAGTTTGGAAAACTTTGAGCCATAGGCTCATTTACAAAGGTACCTTGTCACAGTAAGACAAACGAAAATACACAGTATAACAGTATAACACAATATAACAGTAACTTAAGACATAGATACAAACAAGCTGGTACAGGTAGAATTGATGCAAACAATACCAGAGTTATGTTGTCCTTAGCAGCTTAGTAGTAAGCTTTGTCATTAGTATTGAGTATGTCTTTGACTAGTGGCAATTACAGTTTTGGGTGTTAACAAGGTGGTTCCGTAAGGACATTTGAAGCACGATATAGTTAGTTGAGCCTGGAGATGGAGGGGGGCAGTGTGTTGAACCAGGAGGGGCCCTAAAGCTGAAGGCTCTTTGGCCATGAGAGGTCCTAGCTCTAGGGATAACAAGAGAGGTTTTCCCAGAGGTCCGAGTATGAACTAGTGGGACAGAGTGGCTGATGGTGGTGGTCAATCCAGGTGGGGATAGCCCAAGGAGGGTCTTTTTTGTAAGGGTACAGGTCAGATATTTGAGGTGCTCATCAAGATCAAGCACCAGCACTTTAGTGTACAGTAGACAGGTGTGTGTTAGCCTAGGTGCCCCAGTAATTAACCTGCAGGCCTTATTCAGAGTAGTGATTATTTGTGAGTGCGGTCTGATCCAGCAGCACCATACACCGGGCAGTCCATAGTCCACTAGGGACAGGATAGAGGGAGGTGATCAGAGTCGAAGAGCCTCCGGGAGGCAGTGTTTATACCGATGTAAGATGCCCAATCGGATATTAGTGGCAGTGGCTAGGGCAGCGATGTGTCCATGGAAGGAGAGGGAGGGGTCAAAATGGATCCCGAGGTATTTATAGGAGCAAACTTGTTCGAGTAGGAAAGAGGACCCAGAGTGAATGAGGAGTTTGAAGTTGCAGGACTTGTTTTGAGGATGAGTGAAGAACATGGTTTTTGTTTTTTTAAGATTTATCACACCAATCTATGTTCCTTGAACCAGCCCTCGGCTTCAGCGAAGGACTTCTGCAGCAAGTCCTGGAGGGCAATAGGGTTACGACTTGAGGCAAAGATGATTGCATAATCAGCGTACAATAGAATGTTCCCCGAGCAAGAGCGTGAAAGGGTGTTAAGGTAAAGGGAGAATAGTAAGGGACCCAGAATGGAGCCCTGGGGAACCCCAGAAAAGATGGGACAGATGTCTGAGTAAGTCCCATTAATTTTTACATGCTGTGAGCGGTCAGACAGATAACTGGTGCACCAGGAGATAGGCCCAGCAGCAAAACCAGAGAGACTATGGGCATCAAGAAGGAAGGGTGGAGACAGTGTTGAAAGCTTTAGAGGTCAGTGAAGACCACACCAGCCAGAGAACCAGTGTCTAAGGAGGAGTGGAGAAAGTTAGAGAACTCTAGGAGGGCTGTGTTGGTACTGTGGCCCACTCGGAAGCCATGCTGCTCAGGACATAGGACATTGTAGGTGGAGAGGTAGTCAGAGATTTGAGAGGCTACCACTTTTTCCAAGGCCTTGGAGAGAGGAGAGAGAATGGAGATTGGCCGATAGTTTCCAGCCACAGTCCTATCACCACCTTTAACGATAGGGGTGACAGTGACGACTTTCCAGGCAGTTGGAACCTTCCCCAGGCAAAGAGAGTGGTTGATGAGGCACGGATCGGGTAAGGACTGTGTCTAAGACCAGCTGTAGGATACACGGATCAGGGTGTCACTGCCCATACTATTACTCTTGAGGGCAGTGAAAGGTGTGGCCTAAGTTCTTGGGCAGAAACACGGCGGAGGAGAAAATAAGGAGAAAGATTTACTGCAGGCGCTGGGGAGGGGGTCAAAATATTTTTAGGAGGATAGGGCTAAGGTCAGTGAATGTGGTGTTGAGGTGCTTGGCTATGAGGCTAGGTCTGAAGAGATCACGCCATTAATGTTGATCTGGGTGGGTGGGAAATTGTGCACTCCATTTAACTGTTTAATGTTATCCCAGAAGGTTCTGGGGTTCCCCCATGAGGCTGTGAGTGAGGACTGATAGTGCTCAGACTTGGCCTTTCTGATGGCCCGAGTGCACTTGTTTCGGGTGGCAGCATATAACTGCCTGTCACTGGGCCAGCCAGTCTCAATGGCACGGTGCCATAGGTTGTCCCTATGTTTGAGTTAGTGGATCAAAGCTGGGGTTACCCAGGGGGCATTCTGCCTTTTAGAATGGTGGGTCGACATTGGGGCAAAGATATCACAGGCATTATTAAAAGTTTGGGTAAAGAAGGAGAGAGCTGTGTCAATGTCAGGAGTTGCCTGTATAGGAGACCAGTCAATTTGGGACAGAAGTTCCTTAAGTTTTGTCAGACCACCAGGTATTAGATGCCTGCATGTGGACTGTGCTATGGGTTTGGGGACTGAGGATGACCAGTGGAATAGAATGGGGGAGTGATCGCTGAGAGAGTCTGGGAGGACTTGTACATTGGGGATCCGATTAGGGTGGTTGGTGAGTACCACATCAAGCAGGGTACTGGAGCCTCTCTTGGGGTTAGTCATGGTAGGTTGGGTAACTAGTTGTGTTAGGTCTATTGCAGAAAAGGAGTCATGGGTAGAGGAGGAGGAGGGGCTGTTCCAGTTGACATTTAAGTCACCCACCAGAATTTGATCAGCAGAAGGAGGTAGTGAGGAAAGGTATTCTGTAAGAGAGGCAATGGCCTGCATTTGGTCCCTGGGGGGCACGTATGCAGTAGTCAGATAAAGGGGTCCCTTTAAAGGGTCAGGGGTTAGTTTCAGCGTAAGCACCTGGGCCCTGGAGTCAAGGATTGGAGTAGGCAGGGCTAGTACGGGGAGAGATTCCTTGACATAAGTAGTGCAGCCACCGCCCCATCTCCCAACACGGTCGGACCGGAAGAGGGTGAAACCAGGAAGGGAGACCAGGGAGTCAGGGGAGGATTTCGACAGCCAAGTCTCAACCTGAGCGATGACATCAGGGTTAATTGATGTGACCAGGCATTGTAGCGAGTCAAACTTTTTTAGGAGGCTACAGATATTCATGGAGACCATGCATAGGCCTGTGGTGCTAGTTGGGGAGCTCCTGGGAACCGGGCCAGGGTTTGGATGAATGTTCCCTGACAAGAGTAGTAGCATGACTAACACCCTGGCTGGGAGATGGTGAGAGGTTTTCCTACGATTGACATGGGGGGGGGGACATTAAGGGAGCAGTGGTGGGCAGGGTGGTACAGGAAGGAAGACAAAATAAGAAGACACCCAGATGTGCCTGAGGTGAGGAGGAAGCTAGGGGAGGGCAGGAGGACCCAGACACAGAGGTCCCAAGGGGCAAGAGAGCAGGTTCAGGAGTAAGGGAGGGAGGGTGCCAGGGCACAGTGCGGAGTAGCAGATGGGTAAGTGGGCAAGTGCACTGCTAGTGGGGATAGGCACAGGCAGAGCGTGAGGCAGGGCCAATACATTGTGGTGAGCAAGATCCAAGGGAAGGAGTACTGTACAGGAAGGAGTAGGAAGTAGTGAGGGAGCATAGGTCCCTCTAGTGTCCAGCAGGTATAACCTGCAAATGGGAAAGTGGGGAGATAGGTTCTGGGCAACAGGACGTGATGTCACCGGATGTGATGTCACGGGGGTGGATCCTTAAATTGACAGCTGCCCCTGGGTGGGTGGGGCAGATGGCACGAAGCGCCATCGGGCTAGCACCCTCCTGCAGGCGTCCAGACAAAGAGAAGAGGCTCTCTTTACATTGAAAGTAATCAGGCTGGAAATTCGGCTTCCTCAGCTCCTCAGGCGAGCTGCTTGTGTTGCTTGTGTTTCTTGTTTGTCCCGAGTGCCTGCCACGGTTGGCAGTGAGCTTGGTGGGGGGGGCTGCCTATGTAGTGGAGAAAACAAAGCCTCTCATTACTATGCAGTGGGAGAAAATGTTGTGACTTACACAAAGGGGCTCCACTCTAAGCAAACAGGACTATTCCAAAATGAGGTCACACTAGGACCCAGCTATCCTAATACCTTCAGTTACAAGCACAATTAGATCCAAAACCACAATATTAAACAAGTCTGCTCTATATTAGCTGCTTAGTATATCTGGCTTTGAGGTATAATCAGCAATTAGATCCAATACCACATTATTAAACAAGCCTGCTCTATATTAGCTGCTTAGTATATCTGGCTTTAAGGTATAATCAGCAATTAGATCCAATACCACAAAATTAAACAAGTCTGCTCTATATTAGCTGCTTAGCAGGAGTGTGGCCAGAAATTTCCATTTTGTACACACAATCTCCAATAGTTACACCCCCCCCATTAAAAAATGTACACATCCTCTCCAAAACGTACCCCCTTCCAAACAAATCAGATTGTTGTCAGATGATTCCTCTAATCTCTAAAGAGGTTATACATGTATGTGTTTCCTAAACAACAGAAGTTTTAACAGAGATACTCCTCAGTGGCCTAAACTAACCCAAATACTACAGATTAGAATGAAAATGTTAACAGAAAGGCATATGGTTTATGACAAGCACTCAACAAAACTGTACACAAATGTGTACAGTGAGTATGCCTGTCTACACCCTTGCTGCTTAGTATGTCTGGCCTGTTGCCAATTTCAGGGCCTCTGATGTCATCGCATGCCTGTGTCGATATAGAACCCCAAGCTTTATATTAGCTGATTTTATGACCTTGTCCACATCTGTTGTGAAAGTGAGGGTGTCATCTACGTGTATACCTAGGTATTTAAAATTGCTGATCTGCTCAATTTGATGTCTATGTTGGCTTTGTACCAGTAGAGGGCCATATTTTCTTTTGTTGTGTGGCATTGTAAACAGCATACTCTTAGTTTTTTTGTAGTTAAGTAGTAACTCATTTTGTGTAAACCATGATTCCAGACTGTGTAAATTAGCCTCCAGTTCGGTGGTTAAAATGGCAGTTCCCTGAACGGAATTGAGATAACTGTGTCATCTGCGTAAAGCACCATGTGCATGGTGCAGGTGGATGGTAGGGAGTTGATAAAAATGCTAAACAGGAGCGGTCCAAGAATTCATCCTTGTGGGGCCCCTAGGGATACTACCCTCTGTTCAGAGAGTGCACTCTTTATGTGCACACATTCTGATCTATTAGAGAGGTAACTTTCAAACCAGTTTATGGTACTCATGGAAAACCCAGTGGTCGAAAAGGAGAGTAGTAGCAGCTGGTGATTGATGATGTCAAATGCCATGGTAAGGTCTATGAATATGGACCCCACTGCCAGGCCATTGTCTAGTGCATTGTAGAAATGGTTAGTATATTCTACCAAAGTGGTGGTAGTTGAGTACTGTTTTCTGAAGCCATGCTGCTTGGAGGAGAGAAGACTGTGCTTCTTAAGGTATTCAGTAAGTTGATCTGAGACAGCTTGTTCTAAGGCTTTGCAGAGCGGTGGTAGGATGGAAATGGGTCTATACTTTGCCAGATTGGTTCTGTCACCATTTTTTAACACCGGGGTGACAAGTTCTTTTTTCCATTTATCAGGAAAGATACCAGACTTTAGAGAAGTGTTGAAAACTTTAGTTAGAGGGTTGGCCAGCTCATTTAGGGTAAGGGCAACCATCTTCAATTCTATGGAGTCCCTCCCCATCCTGGTTTTACCATGGACTTGCTTCACATACTTTACAGTTTCAGACTTGGTGAACTGTCTGAAGTAGAAGGGCGGAACCCTTTGCGGTGATGTAGGAGGTGTAGTACATGGGGGCTGTCCAGGCAATGGTGTGTTAAGGTAGTCACTTGGTAACACTGTGCTCAGATCAGTGAATGCCAAATTGAAATAATTTGCAATGTCCTTTGGCTCTTGTAGTGTCTCATTTGCAGTTATTATGAGATCAGGTGGGGCCTTTGAGGTTCTACCTGTAAGTACATTCAGGGAGTTACAGAGCTCCTTGCCATGACCCCAGCTCTTACTTAGTAGTTCCTTGTAGTAGGTAGCTTTGGCTTGCTTTATCAAGTATGTGCATTTGTTTCTAGTGGCCTTATAGGCACAGAAGTCAACCTGTTTGTCAGTTGCCCTGGCCTTGTGCCAGAGATTATCCATGATGTGCATGAGATCCAGGAGGGCTTTTGAGAGTCAGAGATTAACAGATCCTTTTACTTTTTTTGACTTATTGGGGGAAAAGATATTGCAGACAGTTGTAAAAGTGGAGCAGAAGTCAAAAGCTTGATTTCCATCCTTTGTAGTGTCAAGTGGTGTCCAGTAGATTAGTCTGAGGTATTGTCTGAATGTGTCCAGCAGTCCTGGCTTCACTGCATGTGATATAATGATGCTGGGGGCCACATTGTAAATTTATTAGTCCATGTACATATTACTGAGGAGTGGTCACCTAGGGAGTCGGGCAGGACCGATACATAGGGTATGTGATCAAGGCAGCTTGTAAGGATCCAATCGATAAGTGTACTAGTACGTGTCTTATAGTTTTGCCGAGTGGAAGAAGTGGCCATCTGGGTCAGGTATAGGCTTGCAATTTGGTCTTTAGCAGTGGTTACAGCATACGATTCGCAGCTGATGTTAAAGTCAGTGACTGTAATTCTCTCCCACTTATGATTAAGCAGTCCTTAGTTGGTAATGAGCAGTTCCATCCCAATAGTGTGCTTTCCAGGGAGTAACTAAATAGTGGATAATACAAGAACGTTGTTTTGCTGACCAATGGAGAGCTTGATGTTAAGGATTTGCCCATCTTTAGTGTTTAAATTGTCAGGTAGTACTAGACCGCAGATATTATCCCTAAGGTAAACTAGGCAACCCCCTCCTCATCTGGATAGCCTGTCCTGACAGAACAATTTAAACCCAACCAGAGTGATTGCAGCATCAGGTATCTTATTTGAGAGCCAGGTCTCAGTCAGTGCTATGATATCAGGTTTTAGTACTGCTACCCACACCTGAAATTGTTTTAGCTTGGGTATAAGGCCTTCTATATTTAAGGAGACTATATTAAGTTGCCTGAACCTAGAGGAGGCACCTGTGTCTGGAGCACCAGGGCTGGGGTTCTCGTTGCCTGATAACAACAGCAGTATTAGGATTAGTTTCCTGATGTGCTGAGACCAGAACATCCATGTAGAGCTGGAGAGTTTCTGTGAGCTGTGCTTTAGGTCTTGGGTTGGTACAGCATAGGGGCGACCATGGAGAAAGGCTGCTACAGGTAGTGATAAGGGTACCAACATAGCCAAGGGCTGTGAGGATTGATAGAGTGCTAGAGTCAGGAGGATGTCTTCTGATGTACCCTTGGATAGACCATTTCTGTCCAGGAAGGGTCTGAGGGGGAAGGTGGGTGTATTAGGGGGAGTGGGCCTTGAAGGCCATTGTCTCCCACTGTCCCAATCCCCAAAACAAGTAGTAGTGCCAGTCTTGTGGCTTGCATTATAATAAATAACTGCTTCAGTAAGTAATAAAAGGGAGGTTCTTTTAAGATATGGCTCAATAAGATATTCACCGTAAATGAGAATACTATGTGTGGTCAGATTTGGGGCATAAGCATTAAATAAAGGTCAGATGTGGGGGCAGGGGGCAGGTGAACAAATTCTAGCAGGTAGCAATGAGCTGAGCTGGAGTTGCACCAAAAGTTTAAAACAGTCCAGAAGCCAGGATCAGCCAATGACTGGCTGGCTGTGTCCTTGGGAGACCAATCGGAAGTGCGGTTTTCAAGCCTCTGAGTCCCAGGGCACAGGGAGCCTACCTTCATGTTTGGTATAGGCGAGCAGGCTTGAAATGGATACAACCATCCAGCAGAGGTGCCGAGTCCACCAGCAGCTGGAACCGACTCAGGGCTCACCTAGGAGAGAGAGGGAGAGGTTGAGCCAGGTCAAAAGTACAATTCAGTTTCAGAGCCTGACTAATCCATGGGTGGGCAGTCAGGGGTAACAAAAGCGAAGGGGCGTGGGTGATAATAGTGGGAGTGGGGGAACCAAGAGATGGAAATTCACAGCAGGGGTAGTTACCAGTCTGCTGCCATGAGCAGCCAGTGATGGACAAAGGAAAGAGATTAAGGATTAAGGTAGGAGTCCTGCAGGGAGCCTGGGGTAAGCCAGAGGTGACAGAGAGTGCAGGAAGAAAGAGTGAGGGTTAATGAATAGGCTCAGAAGGAGAAAAAGAAAGGGAAGAATTGAAAGAGAATGAATTAATAAAATAATAAATAAATAAATAATAGAGCAGAGAAAAATGGAAATGGGGAGAAAGGCAAGCTATATCCAATTTGCTCAGCAGCTATGTGGACCTTAATTAATGTGCATAATCAGTTTCCTTTGGGTTTTTACAGACTGCAATTTCATTATTCTTTGCTGGCAATCTCTAATAATAATTATCTTAATCCTATCACAGACTGCAGGTATCAAATTAGCTTAGCAGGCACACTCACTTGAAATTAAGTAGAAACAATGTACAGGCTCATTATGAAAATTAGCAGTTTTGCAAGTGGAGCACTTATGAAAAAAAAATTTAGCAGGTAGCAATGAGCTGAGCCGGAGCTGCGCGAAAGGTTTAAAACAATCCAGAAGCCAGGAGTAGCCAGTGATTGGTTGGCTGTGTCCTCGGGAGACCAATTGGAAGTGTGGTTTCCAAGCCGTTGAGTCCCGGGGCACAGGGAGTCTACCTTCAAGTTTGGTCGGGCAGGCGGGCTGGAGATGGATGTGGCCATCCAGCAGAGGTGCCAAGGCCACTAGCAGTGGGAACCCACTCTGGGCTCATCTAGAAGAGGGACAGGCAGAGGCTGAGCCAGGTCAAAAGTTTCAGTTTCAGAATCCGGCTGATCCATTGGCGGGCAGTCAGAGTTAACAAAAGTGAAGGGGCACTGGTGATAATAGTGGTCATGTGGAAAGCAAGAGAGAAAAATTCACAGTGGGAGTAGTTACCAGTCTGGTGTCAGGAGCAGCCAGCATTGGACAAAGGAAAGAGATTAATGTAGGAGTCCTGCAAGGCAGAAGGAAGCCAGTGGCGGCCTACAGTGTGGGAAGAAAGAGGTAGGGTTAATGAATAGGCTCAGGAGGAGACAAATAAAGGAGAGAATTGATAGAGAAAGAGTAAAAAAAAATAATAAATAACAGAGCACAGAAAAATGGAAATAGGGGAGAAAGTAAAGCTATATCAGATCTACTCAGCAGCTATGTGGACCTTAATTAATGTGCATATTCCGTTTCCTTTGGGTTTTTACAGACTGTAATTTCATTATTCTTTGCTGGCAATCTCTAATAATAATTACATTAATCCTATCACAGACTACAGGTCTAAAATTAGCTTAGCAGTCACATTTTATGTTGGTTAAAATGCTCACTTGAAATTAAATAGAAACAATGTGCAGGAACATTATGAAAATTGGCAGTCTTACAAGTGGAGCACTTTTTAAAAAAAAAAATCTAGCAGGTAGCAATGAGCTAAGCCAGAGCTGAGCAAAATGTTTAAAACAATCCAGAAGCCAGAAGCAGCACATGATTGGCTGGCTGTGTCCTTGGGAGACCAATTGGAAGTGCAGTTTTCTAGCTGCTGAGTCCCGGGGCACAGGGAGCCTACCTTCAGGTTTGGTCAGGTGGGCAGGAGATGGATGCGGCCATTCAGCGGAGGTGCCAAGACCGCCAGAAGCCTGAACACACTCAGGGCTCATCTTCAGGTTTGGATGGGCGGGCGGGCTGGAGATTGATGTGGCCATCCAGTTGAGGTGCCGAGGCTGCTAGCAGCTGGAACCTCGCTCAAGGCTCACCTCCAGGTTTGGTCAGGTGTGCGGACCGGAGATAGATGCGGCCGTCCAGTGGAGGTGCCGAGGTGTCTAACAGTCTGAACCCGCTCAGGGCTCACCTTCAGATTTGGTCAAGCGGGTGGGCTGGAGATGGATGCAGCCATCCTGTGGCGGTACCGATGCTGCCAGCAGTGGAAACCTGCTCAGGGCTCACCTAGAAGTGACAGAGAGAGAGAGAGAGAGAGAAAGAGAATTAAATTAAAAGTCACTGGCTTAGAGTCCTCACTCTTCCTTTTCAAACTCAGGGACAGATTTTCAAAGTTTAGCAGATCAGCCTTTAGGTTTAGCCTATCAAGATGGTGACTATTTATCCATAAGTAACTTTTTATCATTTGGTATAAGCAGAAAATATCCACACATTCAACGTATATGTTTACAACCAAGTTTCCATTTCTCACCACCTTCTTAATGTTATCGTTCTCTGCTGTTTGACCCATATCTGCCATATAGTGGTTCAGAATCTTTTCTTTCAACGCTGATGATGTCTCACTGTTTTCCCTTTTTAACCAAAGATCCTGAGACAGGGTTGATTGTCTGTGTATCTATCTTTCCTGCACTCAGAGATGTACTTTTCCTTACTACTAGTAATAGAGGCCAAAGTTATTAACATATTAACCTTCTCTGTCCCAGTACTGATATTATGTTCTGCTAATGCCTTCTTTTCTGTCTGTAATTTGTTACCAACTATTCCCTTCTCTTGGCTAGTTGGATTTCTATTAATCAGGTTTGTATTCACCACTTTAATGTTCTTTCACAACATCCATCGATTGAAACTCCACCCCATTTTCCCTTTTATCCTTCTTTTCCTTGTTTCCCTTTTTAACTGTTAGTTTATTTGATGGGAGGACTACAGAGAAAAAATCTGATCTGGCCTTACTAGAGCTATCTTCTAAATTTGACAGATCTATGGGGGAAGATACTTTGGGAAGATATGTCATATTTAGTACTCTAAGAACATCATCAGTCTGGCCCCATTTGTAGCAATGTCTTCCCTCAATGTTTCAATTTTATTTCTTATAACCAGTTGCTACATTATCATTAAGTTAGCAGCATATTAATTCTTCATTAGTCTTATTAATATCCTCACTTAGATAAGTGCACTTGGGTTAATATCCCAGTACTGACACTGTAGTGCAGCATGAGAGGGGTGCTGCACTTCTGAGGTGCTGTCTTTCAGATGAGACGTTAAACCAAGGTCCCATCTGCCTGGATTGGTGGTAGTTCAGGTGGATGTTAAAGATCCCATGGCACTTCTCAAAAAGAGTAGGGGAAAATTTTATTAAAGAAAACTGAACAATACATAAACTAAATAAATCATAACATTGATATTCCCACAATACATACATCAAGGAAAAAGACACACTCAAAAACACAGAATTCAAAAATTCATCATAAATCAAGATTATATAATTTTGTAACAATTCATCCAATTTTGTCTTTCATAAAAGGTACCTTTAACCATCTAATCTTCCATGCACTAGTATTCATAAATGGTTGTTCGACATAACAATGCCTACTAACGTCTGCTTCAATAATATTAATAAGTTTTTCTGGACTCTGATATATCTGTTGTAGAACAAATTTACATCTTGCTTGCCACAACACAAACTTAATATATGAAAGAAGCATAACTATCGTACTGTGTGGCAAGTTAAGATTACTTAAACTAAATCCTCCAACCACTTCGGCATAAGTAAAATTCCCCCATTTTTGATTCCCCCACCTTTGTGCAAGTAATTTCCACATTTCTTTTACAAAAGAACATTCTATAAAAAAATGGGTCATGGACTCTTCCTGGACCACACAACTCAATCTGGGACACATTTTCTCCTCCTTTTTCTTGTGTTTTGCATTACCTTTAACATTTAGGCATTCATGCACACTTAGCCAAGTGACGTCCCATATCCTGGGAGGAATACCTGGATCTTTTAACATTTTTAAGACCGTTGGATAGGCTCGTGGGTTAAAACCTTTAAATTCAACTAAAGGCTCTCCTATTTGAATCAATATTTTATTATACAAAACTTTATTTGATGTAGATGTCAAGATATCTTGTGTTAAAAGCCATTGTTTCAATTTCCCAAGAGCAGGTCTAAAAAAAACACATTTAGTTTTACTCTGTGCTTTAAAAGTTCCTTGTATCTGCCATATTTTATAAAGAGGTCTGATCCATTGATCAGCAAAGAGTAACCATACAGCACCACTTGGTTTAGTTAATTCAAATAAATTATTACGAAAGAACACCGTAAAAAGAAAAACAACTGGGTGTATAAGATTTAGTCCTCCCTTTTCTAAGGGTTGATATAGGGTTTCCCTTTTGATAGGATTTAATCTACAACCCCATATTACCTGAAACACTAGATTCATAAGATATGGCTCTAGAGTATGTGGCAAGGGATATATTGCACTTAAAAATAAAAATATTGGCATTAGAAATGTTTTCACTACAGCTACTTTTTTCTTTTTAGTTTGATTCCAAGATTTCCAGATTGCAACTTTAGTATTAGCATGATCTAGTTTAGAAGTCCGATTCAGTATACTATTCTACCCTTTGCCAAACCACACCCCTAAGTATTGAAATGAGTCTTGTGAAACTTTTATATTATGCCAGGACTCTTGCAAAGGCCCCAAATCATGTAAAGGATAAATTACACTCTTTTGTTTGTTTACGCGAGCTCCAGTTGGTATTGAATATTTTTCAAGAACATGTAAAGCTCTATTCCCCAATTTTTTATCAGCCAAAATAATACACATATCATCCGAGTAAGCATTAATTTTAATTTCTACACCCCCTTCCCATGGTTGAATACATCTAATTCCCAAATCTAAATTTATTATCCTTATCAAAGGATCTAAACAAAAGACATAAAGTAAGGGGCTTAACGAACATCCTTGTTGTACTCCCCTAAGGATATCTGTGTATTTTCCTAAGTGGCCATTAATTAGTGCCATTGCTCTAACCTTACTATATAATAAAAGTATACAGGTTACAAAGTAGATGGAATTCCATAATGAGTAAGGACTTTTTTGATAAATAGGTGTGGGACCTTATCAAATGCCTTTTCTTGGTATAATAACAAAATATACCCATGAAGCTGTCCTTCTTTCCCTTGCTCAACCAGTTCTCTAATGAGTAATAAATTGTATTGTATAGAACGTCCAGGTACCATACACGTTTGAGCTGTAGATATTAAATATATTGTTAGTTTTAATAAATGGGCATGTAAGATTTTCATTAGAATCTTATAATCTGAATTTAAGAGGCTTAAAGATATCCAGTTATCCAGGTTCCTTTTATCTTCATGTTTATATATTAATATTTGGATGGCAATACAAAAATGAAAATTCACCTCCAGATTCTGTAACATCCAATTAAAGACAACCAACAAAGTTGGAGTTACCAAGTCCTTAAAGGTGCTATAAAATTCAGCTGGAAGCTCATCAATTCCTGGAGCAGTATTGTTTTTAAGCTTTCCAATTGACTTTTCAATTTCAAGTATAGTAATTGGTTCAATTAACTCCTTAAAATGCTCCGAGGGCACCTCAGGCAGGTCCACCTTTAAAAGAAGATCTTTTAACACATCTTTATCTATTTGTGCTTCCTTATACATATTAACCAAGTAAGTGAACACCTCATTCATAATACTTGATCCTCCAGTCAAACTTCTCCAGCTTCCATTAGCAGTGATGCCATAAACTTTTCTGAAACTCTTTTGGAACAACTTTTAAAAGCATCTCCAAATCATGTTTTACCTGGAGAGCATATTTTATACTCATGTAATAAAGCTGTGGCCCTAAAATACTAAATCTCAAACATAGCAGCCTTAATATGATTTGCCTGCTCTGTTAAATTAACCTGCTTTTCATTTATTACTGTATAAATTTTCCCCAACTGAGAACGCAAAGCAAGGTAACGCTTATATTGTGTCTGCAATGAGGTAACAGAATATTTTTGAAACACTTTTCTTAACCCCTGTTTTGAATTCTCCCACCAAGTGCTTAAATTATCGTATAAGACTGCAACTGACATCCTAGCCTTTAGAAATTCATTGACTTCAGTCTGCAAACAATGTTCTTGTAATATTAAGGTGTTTAGTTTCCAATAGCCTTTCCCATAAGTAGGACCATTAATACTCCACAAGGAAACAACCAGTATTGAATGATCTGAAATTTCTAAGGGAATAGTTAAGGCTTTTATTACCCTAATATTTGATTTTGTAAAAATAAAATCTATCCTAATAGCTAGTTTGCCCCTAAAATAAGTATGTCCTCCTTCTTTTGATTTTACTCGAAATGTGTCCTGCAACTCATACTGTTTTAGTATATTAAGAAGACAATTTGAGTCACAGTACATTTTTTTTGTCTGTGCACCTCAATCTCTACTATCAACAACATAGTTAAAATCGCCACCCAAATCACAATTTTTGTAGTAATCAAAAAAGGTTTAATTGTGGTAAATAATGTTGTTCTTTCTTTTTTTGTAAGAGGGGCATACACATTTATCAATCTCCACCCCACATTTTTAAAAATAAAATCTATCATTAAGGCCCTCCCCAAATAAATTTCCACAAGTCTTGTTACTTTGAAACCATCCCTCTTAAGTAAAATCCCCACACCCTCACAAACCTCGGTACCAAAAGAAAAATAAGAAGGTCCCCAACACCATATTTGTTGGGCTGACCTTACTAAGGAAGTCATATTTAATCTTGTGTCTTGAATTAGACATATATCACAATTTAAATCCTTTAAAACAGTTAAGGCAAGTAATCGTCTTTTTGCATTTCTGATACTATTGACATTTATAGTACCTAAACGAATCTGGGGAATATCCAGCATCTAAAATAAGAAAGGGGGTTGCTCCTCAGGGTGGTTTCCTCAATCTAGTGCTTCTTTGCACTCTTGAACCAATCCTGGTTTTCCTATTTACCACTCCTCTCTGGTCCTGTATTTCCTCTCTGAATCAGAAGAATGAGGATCCAGTGAAGAAGTCTCAGATTCTCCCCCCTGATCTGTTTCAGTGTGCTGTTTTGATACAGGTTCGAATTTGTTTGATAAAATGATATCCTCATCCCCTGATAAATTAGCCTTTGCTACCTTGGATCGAGGTTTAGTCTGTTTCAAACTTCTTTTTCTTGCCATGCTTTTTACTACTCATGGTGGGGGGGCATCTCGATATTTACCTCATTTGAAGCGGGTAACACTTTTCCTATTTGGTCTGGTAAAAGTAATTCTGAAACATTATCCGGCACTACTGATATAATTTCTGCTACATTGTCTGCTTATTCTCTGTTCCAGTTTTCAGAGAAGGAGCAGGAGGGACCACATGAGTATCAGGAGGGGGACTTTGAGATGAAGATTTCTGTGTACTCATCTCTCGCTTTTGTGCTTCCTGAATGATAATATCCTGACTTCTTTGGTCTGTGCGCTTATGAGCTGCCCATTGGCAGTTTCTATATGTGTGCCCTGAATCATAACAAAGATTACATTTCATTTCAGTTTGACATTCTGAACTATGATGACCAAATTCTAAACAAAAATTACATCTAAATCTATCGAAGCAGCTCCCAAATGAGTATAAGCCCCACACTTAAAACACAGTCTGGGTTGTCCTGGGTAAAATAAATGTCCCCGCTCATCCCCCAAAAATACACTATTTGGCAAATGCACCGGTCCCATACTATTGTTTCATAAACGCAATTTAAAAATCCACCCCCATTCCAAATGCATTCTTCATCAAATATTGGGGAAGGATTTCCTAATACTTCACATTTCCTTTGTAACCAATACGTTATATCATGTACAGACACTGATTCATTACGAAACAAAACTGTTACATGTTTTATCCAGGGTTTAGTCAAGAGTGTAATTTTAAAGGGTAGCCATTGTTCTGCAAATTTGAGAGCATCTAGCTTGGCCCAAAAACAATCTAGGCCCTGTGGGGTAACAAAGCTTACATCATATACAGCTGACCCTGACACATGAATTAATGCATGTATTTCATTTGGAAAAAAAAACATTGAACTTTTTAATAATGTCCTCCCCACATACAGTCTGTTCGGAGCAATTTCCAGTCCTCCTATATATTCTAAACATACTGCATTGCAGCATTGCAAAGGAGGGAGGAACCTGAAAAGGGATCTTTTCTCCCAAAGTTTTCCCAGGCTTTTTTTGCTTGGCCTTTGAAGTCTTTATCTTGTTTAGAGTGTTGTTGTTCAGTGTCAGCCATGTCCTCCCACTCTACAGGGTTAGCTCCCGAAGCTTCTGATTCCGATAAAGAAGACTCCAGCCCCTGAGGTATTGTTTGTTCGACCTGAATTGTTATTTCATCTATATTGTTCTCCTTCCCACCCAATTCTGTTTGTGCTAGAGAGCAGTTTGCATTACCAGTTTTAGTAGGCTCTGAAAGTGTAGATTTACCAGGAATTGGGCTGTGCTCTGGGTCAGGAACCCAGATGCCTGCATCTCCTCATTTCTAACCTGCATTCATCAAAGAATGCTCTATGGAAGTCAAAGCAGATTTGCGTGCTGTATTCTCAAGGTCATCTGTCTCTCTACCATTCCATAACCCCAAAGATTGAATCTGCACATCCCCCATCGTTTGTTTATCCCAAACAGAAGAATTATTTCGTACCTCATTTTTTTCAGAGTGTGAAACTTTAGTTGTCTGTGTCTTGATAGGCCTTACTCCTGCTGTCAGCTTTCCTGTTGAAGGGTGTGTCTCATTACTGCTGAATTCCTTTGATGCAGGTATGTCAGCATTCTGACTCACCCACCTTTCAGCTTTTCTTGTGCTGAGCTCCTCTGTCATTAATTCAGCTTGAATTAGCTGCACTGCAGCACTCACCAAACCAGCATCCAACATCACTTGCTGGGAATCAGGCAAATCATTATCCAGTGTTCTCATAGCCATTTCGCTGACCACCACTGTATTATCCAAACAATGTAAGGCCTTATTTTGTTTAAAGATGTTTTCAAGCCAGGTATCATCCAATGCAAATAATCCATGAGACTTTTTTTCTAGGGTCAAAACATTATTATCCTCCATAATTTCCGTTTCCCAAAAAACATTTAACGCAGTTTCAGTCTCCTGAGCTGGACATGAAGGTTGGGAGACCTGCTCACCTCCAGGTACACCAGCCAAATGATCCTCCGATCCATCCTCCTCCATGGCAGCAGCTCCCCCTACTGACAGTGAGTAGGGGTAACTTTATTAGAATATACACATTCAAACAATACACATTAACATATGAAAAACAAGGCAAGAAACAGCAAACTCCAACAATCCTGAAAAAGTAGGAAAAGACAAAAACAAAAACAATTTACCACATATCCCCATACTTGCTTATTCCTATTCCACAGTTTAACAAATCAAGCACAAAAGGACTGGTTTTTCAAAAAGAAAAAAAAGAATTGAAAAGAAAACAAGCTTATACTAGACCTTATACATAATTATATACACCCTTCACCTAAAAAACACTTGAAAACTATATACAATTCACTTACTATATATATTATTATTTTTTTCTCCTCATTTATATTTAATAAAGTGTAGAAATCCTCCACCAAAATCGTATTTTGCCAGAGTTATATAATTAACATCTTCAGTATAAATTCTGTTCAGTACGTTGGTAACATAAACTCTAAACCCTCCAAAGAGGGGCGCTTGATATAACACCCATTGGCATCTAGTTTGCCATAAGCAAAAACGCAGACTAGCCAAGAATAAACGTGAAGTGTTTTTCTCAAATCTACTCAGGTGAGGGGGAAAATTCCCAATCGCCAAGATATCATAGTTGATCTTAGCCAACCAAGGAAAGTCCCAAACCTGAGCCAAAAAGCACCATAATTTAGTGGGAAAAGAACATTGCAGAAAAAAGTGCTCCATCGTCTCTTCTAGATTTATGCATTCTGGATAGGGACAAAATCTTTCTTCAATAGTTTTATGTTTGGCTGCACTCTACGCTTAATTTTCCATACATTATAAGCTATAATTTCCACATATAAGGGGAAGTCTCCTATTATTAAGTTGTTTAACACGTTTCTTGTGTTATTACTTGAGCAATTTTTAAAATTTGGCTCTAAATGAAAAAATTGTGCCATAATTTCATCATACAGACTTTTGACTAACATCTTAATATCAAATCTTTAGACACTTTCCACTTATATAGTTTTTGGGCGTAGTTTAAAATACCCCGGTACCCTCAATTTCAGAGACCATTTAGGTGCCTGAGGACCCCACCTACTAAGATATAACTTAAACAGATTCTTGAAAGCTAAACAATCTACCTCTGTAGAAGAACCCAAGCCCTTTTTAAAGAAAAGAAAATAAAGGGTAAAACAAAACACCACAGGGTCCACCATCCCTAAACCCCTTGTTTTTTATTTAAATAAGTACAACCTCTCTTACTGGTTCAATCTATTTCCCCATAGTAACTGAAAGCAGATGCTATATAGTTTTGTTTCGAATTGCAAAGGTAACGGGAAAATAACCGCCATGCACTGTATTCTTGGTAAAATAAATTGCTTTAGGATCTGGATTCGTTTCATTTTCGAAAACTTAAACCTTTTCCAAAGTAACACTTTCTGTGCTATAGAGTCTAGAACCCCTGACCAATTAACCAATGGACAGTTCTGATTTGAAAACACTACCCCTAGTATTTTTAAAGGTTTTAGTGAAAACTCTACAGACTTAAAGAAAAATAATTCTCTGATAATTGCCTAACAATAACCCTTTGATTTATGAACATTTAATTTGGCATTGGAACACTTGCATAAGCAGAAAAGATTGAGAAAAAGCTGAGAATTCCATATGGTTGGAAAAAAGGCAAATATCATCTGCATATGCTTGGATGACACAGGACTTGGTACCCTGGACAATTATCCTCACTACAAGGGGTGCAGACCCCTTATCAAGGGTTCTAACGAAAAGTTATATGTAAAAGAGGGCTTAATGGACACCCCTGCTGAACTCCACACTTACTGTAAAAATCCTCCCCAAACCTCCATTTAAGGCCGAAGACTTTTGCATTGTTATATAAACCTCGTAGTAGTGTTATAATATTCTGAGGAATACCAAACCAGTCCAGAGTAGCAAATAAAATACCCTGATCCACCCTATCAAATGCTTTCTCCAGGTCTAAAGACACAATCACCCCTGATCGTCTCCTCAATCTGGACTTGTTCTATAATATCTCTGATTAAACATAAAACTGAATGAATTCTTCTGTTCGGAATCCCACAATGCTGAATAGGCAGGAACAACTCCTCTGCCACCCCTTTCAGTCTATTATTTATCAAAGTAGCCAAAATTTTGTAATTTGAGTTTAACAGAGTTAAAGGCCTCCAATTTTTGAAATCCCCTCTATCACCTGCTTTAAAAATGTATATCTGACATCCTTCCGAAAATGAGTTCAACACTACCCCTCCAGTAAGGAAAAAATTAAACACCAAAACAAGACATTCCACTATTTCAGTCTGAAAAACCTGATAAAAACCGTTTGATAACCCATCCAGTCCCAGAGCCACATTCAGTTTTAGTGAATTAATGACATCCTGATTTCAGCTTTAAAAGGCTGTTCTAATGTACCCCCACCTACCTTGTCTCTTTTATCCCCTAAAACTCTACCTAGAAATTGGCTGATCTGAAGAGACGATGGAGTAACTTTAGGCTCTAAACCTTAAAATGCTGCTTAATAATTTCCCTAGTGCACTGGTAGAACACACTAGTGTCTCCTTGATATAAGAATTCCAATGCTCCTGATCCTTAGTCGTTGGCATAACTCAAATGGGTCCCCAAAACAGACTTTTTAATGATTCTGGACTAGAGCTTGAGCGTTTTGCTCTATCATACTGTAGATTCCTCATTTGATCTTTAATTTCAGCTATTTGATCAGAAAAATTACCTCTAGAGGAATTAGCCCATGTCAAAACTTTTTGAAGCTGTTTTCTAAGTTTAAGATATTCAAAGAAAGTCATGCTCTTCTTCCGGATCCTATGTTTTTAAACCAACATATACAATCGTTTTTTTTTCTTGCCACCATATCCCTATATCCTGATAAAAAGACCAGTGACAACCTAGCTTCCAGAATACAACCAATGGAATTGATTACCACAATCTCATGTAAAATCGAGGAATTTAATTTCCACATAGTTCTATGTTTGAAAAAACTCTGATAAGCACCAACCTTAATAACTACCAAAGCATGATCCGAGAATTCCATAGAATAATCTGTGACTATGTATCTGGATTCTTTAGAAGTAAACAAATAATCAATCAAAAAACTTTTCCCTTTTGTAAAAAAAGTACCTGTTAAGCTACACTCCCTAGTATTAATACAATTTACTAAATCCGCTGTTTTTATATTAGCTAGACACACAGATTCACAATAAATTTTCTTTCCAGAAACCAGCCTATCTACACCATTGTTCCCCCTAAAATTACAATTAAAGTCCCCCCCCCCGAAAACCGGGATTGTTGTAATAAAAAATGGCCGAACATCAGTGAAACACTTAACTCTACCCGCTTAGATTGAGGGCCCATAAATATTAATCAATCTAATTCTACCTCATACCAGCACCCTCTATAATTAATATTCTACCCGACAGACCTCAATTAACTTGTGTAGTTTAAAATTAAAAGAGTTAAAAAGAACTCCACCCCATCAGCCCTCTCCTCCCAAAGGACCAAAAGAAGGTCCTCCTACGCCAATCTTTAGCAAAAGTAAAACTTGATTGCTAGCAAACATCCACGCTTCCTGTAAAACAAATAGAAATTTGTAAATCAAATATCAATTGAAAACCACTTGTCTTTTCTGAGATTTCAGAAGACTATGGGTATTGAAGGTAGCCCACGAAACTCCATCCGACTCAGCCTAACAAAAACCAGACCCACTACTATATATTCATTTTTTTCCTTCTTTTTTTTTTTTTCCCTTTATAATCATCCTTCTGTACTCTCCCACCCCCTGTACAGAAACTTGGGAATCAGTATCTGCCATATCCATTTCTGAATCACTCCTGCTGACAAAGCCCGCAAAGGATTTTTCTGATTCAATACTGTCTGGTTCCAGAGGCAAAAGATTTTTGGATGTTCTACTGACCTCCTTAATGATAAAGGGGCAACTGGGGTTGTAATCCATTACCACTTGGCCTACTCTTTTCCTCTTGATTATCATCATAACATACCGGTTGAAGTAAATTTGGAACTACCTTTCCATATTCTGCTTATGATCCACAGTATCCACCTCCACTACTTTCCTTCAACTTAATTACATTCTGGGGATAACCAGGTTTTGACCTCCAGGGTCACCTCATGCTGAGACACACCAGCCTCTTGTGCTTGTTGAATCAGTAAATCAGAATCTCCACAAGACTGTTTATTTTGGGCTGCCCAGGGACAATCTTTTGAAAAGCATGATTCAGCTCTTCACATAAATCACATTTTAAAGCATTTGAACAAAACAAAGGATAATATAGGCCTACTTCACCACACAATTGTCACACTTAGGCTGATCACAAGCACTAGATAAATGTGTTCTAGACCCACACCTGTAGCAGGCCCTGGGCTGACCAGTATAGAAACAGACCCCCTATCTCTCCCCAACAAAAATGAGTTAGGGATGTGTTCTACACCTGCCGCTGATTGCCCTAGTTGACCTTGAAACTTCCAGACCCCCGCCCAAAATAATTCTGAATCTAATATTGGATCGGGTTCACCACTGCATTTCTGGGATAGCCAAAACTTTATATCTTCTACATGAACCCCTCGCTCCTAAACATGACTGTCACAACTTAATTAAAGGTTTAGATAATGGAATAACAAAAAGTGGGGTCCATAAAGGGAAAATTTTACCTGGTTATATCTTTCCCAAAGAGGTCCAGTAAGGCTGGGAACGGAAGCTGATATCATAGTTATCCTCCCCTGAAATGTTAATAAATGCAAAAACATCTCTGGGGGAAAACTTTATGAATCTTTAATCAAAGTTCGACCAACATAAAACCTATTTGGTTTTTCTTAAACCCCTTTATATCTAATTCTGACAGCATTTCTTGGGGCAGCTTTCTCTTACTTTGACTAAATAAGCTAGACAATATGGGTTTTTCAGGCTTAGCTCCATACCCTCTGCATGCTCAGAAATATCAGGATTAGGCCTCACTACATTAACACCAGGCACAGTATCATTTTGATGCACAACCTCAGAATAAAGCTTCTTTCTGTAAAGCAACTTTATTAACACAAGCATGAGTCCCATCTCCCCCACCCCTGGTTTCTATTCTGGAGTAGCAGACTGCAAACCCCAGGAATCATTCCAAGCAGAGCCTGGAGTCCAAACCCCCTGATCCATCTGTTTCCACCCTGCTGCTGATAAGGCCACCTGTGGGGACCAAGATTTATCATGTTCACCCATTAAATCAGAAGTCTCAGAAAAAATAGTCTTAGGAAAATCCAAGTCCCTTGATTGAGGCCCTAGCAATGATGTCTTTTCAGGCTGGGGTTTAAAACAAAACTCAGTCACTCCTTCTTGCACTCCACAGTCTTTTTGATATATTACTGGGGACGTTTTGGAATCTTGAACCACCTTAGGGTTAAATACAAAGCCCGAATCCTTAGAGATAGGGATAGTAGGGAAAGCAAAATTCTTCTGCTTAGTACTTACAGGCCGCGAGAGAATAGCAGTAGTTCCCTTGCCCCTCACTCCTGTCTCTTGCAACTCGTTTGCTGAATATCCTGCTCTCTCCATTTCTATCATGTGTCTCCGTTGCCAGTCGACCTTCCCAGACTCTTGCTGCTCCTCCTGTAACTTTCTTTAGCCATCGCTAAGCTCCGTGATCTGCTCTGCACCTTCACTTCCGTGTTGCCGCTTCCACCCACTCTGATGCCAGTTTTAAAGGAACCGCCCTTACCTGCTCACCCGTCGATAAGGGAACCTCCGCTGCAGCAGCCTTCAAGGAACTCCCCGGGCAGTTGAAATCAGCTAACTCCACCGCTACCTTTTGCCGAGAACACTCACATACATCAGAATAAATACACAAATCTGCTTTCTGCGATAATTTTCCGTCTTGCTCCATCTCCTCAGCACCTACCAGTGCCCTTCCAGACTCCTCCAACGACTGAGCCATGGCTAATCAGTCACTGCTCACCAACACCCATACTCCCCCCACAGGCTACTGAGACTCAGCAGCAGTAGGGGAATTTCCCCGGTGTCCTGGCCAAATTTCCCTCATTCACTAAAAATACCACCGAACAGTTTAATCTTGTTCAAGGTCAGTTAGCATTCATCTGTATCCCCCTCCCCCAGGTCATGCCTGAAAATAGGCAGGATTTGTCTAGTGCACTTATCCGGTCAACAAAAACTAAATAAATAAATGATAAGGAGCTACTGAAAATCATACCCTCATCATTTTGGCTTAGGTTACAGTGTATATCATTGTCATTTACTGAATCAAAAGATGGTAACAGAGCCTCATAAGCCATGGCTTCTAAACCCTTTTAAGCATTTGGTGTCATTTTTTTATTGTAGTTCTCCCAGTTCCTTTAAACCCACCAAAGACCCACCATCCTAGAAGGGCAAGAGTAGCTCTCCAGCCCCCTCTAGCTGCTGGAGGTCTGCCTCTGAGCAAGTAAGGGGTCTACTGAGAAATATAGGACATTCTTGTCTCAGAACAGGACAATCAGGAGCATAAAGGGCACACAGGCAGAAAGTAAGGAGAGAGAGAAAAAAGACAGAGGAAAGAGTAAGGATTGCAAACAGTTAAGGGCCAGAAATAAGACATGATTGGAGTGGTGCAGTGCAGTGGTGTGAGCAGCAGTCTTCCAGGAGATGTTCTGGAGGATGCAGTGTTGTCCCATCTGCAGGCACCTCTCTGGGCTGAGGGAGGAGGTTGCTCATCTCCAGGCTAAGTTGGCCAGGACTTGTGGGACCTCCTCTTCCATCCAGGGACCACCAGTTCCACTGCCGTTGCCTCAGAGGTTTCCAAGAAAGAGGAGCGGTTGGACCACAGTGGGCTCAGGGAGTGTGAAGGTGGTGGAACAGAGGCACATCCCTCCAGTTGTACCTCTCCACATCCCTATGCCATTCTGGCAAAGTGTGGTTCCTCTATGGAGGCACTTGCAGTGGAGACCAAGGAGGATGTTGGAACTCCACAGAGAGACCCACAGGAGGGTGGCAGGGACCCTGCAGGGAAGGAACAACTCCTGGTGGGGACTCCATTGTTAGGAAGGTAGAACTGTGGGAGGAAGGGAGAGGAGGAGGTGCCTGCCTGGTGCCATGGCTTGAGGGACAGGGAGCGAATCCTCAGGATTGCTGGAGCAGCTGCACAGGGAGGGAGCTGATGTCATTGTCCACCTGGGAAACAAATGACCTGGCTAAGAAAGGGATTAGAGAAGTGCAAGAAGAGTTTGTGGAATTGTAGGGGCCTTAGTCAAGTAGCACGTACTGTAACCTTCTCTGAGGTGCTGCCCATCTATGGCATAGGAGAGGCTAGGGGTTCTGCACCATGGGATTTAATCAGTGGTTGAAAAACTGGTGTGGAGCTCAGGTATTTGGCTTCATTGGGGACTGGGGGTTCACCTGGAGTGATGCAAGCCTATACTGGCATGATGGGCTGCATCTGTCTGGGAGGGGAACCAGGATCCTAGGTGATAGGTTTAAATGCTTCATTGGCAAGCATTTAACCAGCCAAGGGGAGGCACTGAAAGGAGCAGGTAAATCCTAGCCCCCAAAAATCATGGTAGTAAGTGGCAAACACCAACATAGAGGTGTCGATAGGAGAAGGACAGGGGTAAATGGAGAAAGTGACAAAGGCAAGAAGGACAGGGATGGGGAAAAAGGGAGTAAGGACATCACGAAATGGAGGGTAATGAGTACCAATGCCTGTAGTCTGGGCAACAAGTTCCCTGAGCTGGTGGCCTTGATGGAAGAGGGATGCCTGGATATCATAGCAGTCACAGAAACATGGTACACAGAGAACCATGACTGGGATGTTAACATACCAGGGTACATAACCTACAGGAGAGACAGGCAGGGAAGAAGAGGGGGAGGAGTAGTTCTATGTAAAGGAAGGGATAAAAGGAACTGAACAAAAGAGTAAACAGGGAGGAGAGGAGTCACTGTGGGTCACCTTGGAGACTGGAAAGGGCACCACAATCTGCACAGAGGTTGTGTACAGACCCCCATGTCAGGGGGAAGGAATGGACAAGGATATCCTAGAAGGCATTCTTAGAATGACAGAGAAAGGGGAGATACTGTTGATGGGAGACCTGAATATGCCAGATGTTAACTGGAGCAATTTGCTGAAGCCACATCCGAGAGCAGGGCCATTCTTGATGCCCTACAGATGGCAGGCCTCAGACAGCTAGTTTAGGAAACCACTCGTGAGGGAGCAATCTTAGACCTCATACTCTCAAACGGGGGCAGTGAGAGGATCTCAGATCTAGAAGTGGGTTGCCATATGGGGACAAGTGACCATCAAACAGTGTGGGTCATGTTAAACTCAGCTACAGAGTCAAGCCATACAAAAGTGAGGGTACTGGACTTTAGGATGACTGACTTTGGCAAGATGGGAGAGTGCCTCAGAAAAGCACTAGCAAACAGGCTAGAAGGAGGTGTGGAGCAACAATGGGGAATCATCAAAACTGCCATCACAGAGGCAACAAGCCTTTGTGTGAAGCAAATAAACAAATCTAAATGAATATAAAAGCCACTATGGTTCTCAAAAGAGGTGGCTGTGAAAGTCAGGAAGAAAAAGATAGCATTCCGGAAGTATAAGGAAACACAGAAGGAGCAGGACAGAGAGCTGTACCAGTTAAGGCAGAAGGAAGCAGGGAGGGAAGTCAGAATAGCAAAGGCCCAAACTGAGGAAAAGATAGCCAACTCAGTTAAGAAGTGAGATAAAACCTTTTATAGGTACATCAGCGAGCGTGAAAGACAAAGGGAAGGATAGTGAGGCTGAATAGAATGAACGGTGGGTGGGCAGAGGGGGACAGTGAAAAAGCAGGGATACTGAATGAATACTTCTGTTCAGTATTCACAAAAGAGGAAGTGGGGGAGGTGCCTAATCCAGTTAACAGGGGCACTCTGGAGAGGGGGGTCAATCCCAGTCCTTTCACTCCCAACTATGGCAGTGCACTACTGTATAGCCCTGCAGAACGACTGCTTCCCGCAAAGAGCCAGAGTTGTCCCCCTGCCAGTTCTCAGTGACACACACCAGATCCACTATTAAGTTCACAACAAAATCCAATATTATTGTGGTATTTTTTTTTTAAATTTAAGGTTTACTGAGTTTATAGAATACAAAATTCCAACAGGCGTTACATCTGTACTGTAATTGGATCACATAACAGACCACATTGTACACCAGAGTTATTAAGCATGATATATAGTAGGATAAAGAAATCACCCTCAATACCACCCTAGCCCTTCCCCACCCAAAACCTATTCCCACCCTGGAGTGTGCTTACTTGAGTCAGTATATGGATACTGTAATATAGCATCAGAGAAGTAGAAACCAGTGGTGTGAATAAGAGAACGAGGTGCTACAGAGACATAACTAATGTGGACATCAATGTAAGTACAGAGTATATAATTTACCCCATTTTTTGTAAAAGGAGTCAATACGGTTACGGGAACTAGCAACAAGTCTCTCAATATTGAAACAAACTGATAAGTCCTTCAGCCTCTCAGCATATGTTATGGTTAATTGATCCATCCAATGTTTGAGCACCAACCTTTTAACCACCATAGAAATTAGTGCCATATGGAATCTATGTTCATGGCTTTCAACAATAGAGTAGATGCCTAAGATACATATTTCGATGGTGAACAAGCCTTCCAGTCCCAATAGTGGATCTAAATTGGACTGAATGGATTGCCACAAAGGGGCCACTTTCTCACAATGTCAGAAGATGTGTAGCAGATTCCCCTTCAAAGTGGGAGCATCTAGAGCAGAGAGAGAGAGAGAGAGGAGCCTCCCTAGTCTAGCTAGTTTGACCAGTGTATAGTACATGTTGTTTAGTATGTGATATTGAGTGAGTCTGAACTTATCTTGGGTGTGGTATCTATATAGGTCTTTCCAGATTTGTGACCATTTAGGGGTGATGTCTGGCAGAAGAGATGACCAAATAGTGGAGCCCGAGAGGGTGTCCGGGAATTTAAGACCCAGCAAGTAGGAATATATTGATGAAATCCTGTGGGGTTTAGTGGCTAATCCTTGGAGTTGAGAGAGAAAAGGACTGATATGAGAAACATGGAATTCAGTTCCAAAGTTAGTGCTAATGAGGTGCCTTAACTGAAACACTTTGAAAATGTTGCTATTGGGAACATTGAGCCTAGCCATGATATCAGGAGAAGAGAGAAGAGAGAAGGGAGTCCTGAGAATATAGGTTCTCTATCAAGACCCCATGTAGTTGAGGGAGCCAGTCTGATGCGATCATTGAACCGCCTAAGCGGATATTGGGGTTTAATATAAGAGGCTGCACCATAGCCCTCTTTGGGGAAATTTTGAGGTAATGCAGACATTGAGCGAGAACTTTGAGGGAGGTGCTGATAGTCGAGTTTTGTATTGAGATTGGTAATGCTGAACTGGGAAGGAAAAAGATGGTCGGAGAGCAGAGGTTAGCTTTTTCTAGTGCTCGTCTTTCAATTTGAAGCCAGATCGGAGGAGGGTCCTTTGTCCTGCCCGGGAGCCATCTTCCCAGTTTAAAGAGGTACCTAGCCCAATAATAGAATATTAGATTTGGGAGGTGGAGTCCTCCCATATCTTTAGGGAGGCAAAGTTTAAGAAAAGACCATCTGGGAGATTTGCCTTGCCAAATAAATTTGGAGAGAGTAGAATGTAGATTCTGTAAGTAAGATAAGGGAAGCCAGAGATTCAGTAAATTTAGAGGGTAGAAAACTTGGAGAAAGACATTCATCTTAATGATGTTAATTCTACCCCACAGGGAAAGGGGAAGTTTGTACCATCTTTGGAGGTCCAGATGGATATTGGTCATTAGGTCATCAAGATTGAGTATCCTGATTATGATTGGATCATTGGTAAGGTGTATTCCCAAATATTTGATCGAGTATGAGGACCATCTCATCCCGAATCTAGTGAAGCTGGCTTTATGTGTGAAAGCATTTAAGGGAAATATCTCTGATTTAGCTAGATTCAACTTATAGTGGGATAGAAGGCCGTATTGTGTAATGACCTATAAGGTATGAGTTAGTGATGTTTCGGGGTGAGCTATGTGGAGGAGGATATCGCCCACATAGGCAGAGAGGGTCAATGTTTGTTGTAACACCGAGCAACCCTGGATTTGTGGGGATCACTTAATATTAAGAAGGAGAGGTTCTAGGTATAAATTTAACAAAAAAGGAGAGAGGGGGCATCCCTGTCTAGTGCCAGTAAAAAGATAGAACTGCGAAGAGAAAACACTGTTACAATAGATCTTAGCCGAAGGAGACTTATACACCATCTGAATCCATCGAATGAAGGAGGCCGGAAAGCCCATTTTGGTGAGCATAGCCCAAAGGAAGTTCCAGTTGACTCTGTCAAATGCTTTTTCAGCGACTAACAAAATTAGAGCCATAGGGATTTGCGAGGTTTGGGCAGCATGGAAAATATGAGAAAGGGTTCTAAGGTGATCAGCCGGGGAGTGGCCTTGCACAAACCCCACCTGCTCCGGGCTCAGAAGGTGAGTCCAAGTCTTTTTAATCCTATCGGCTAAGATCTTTGTTAATATTTTAATATCGCAGTTTAAGAGAGAGGGTCTTTTGGCGGTTTGTCTGGCTTGAGAATTAGCACGATCATAGCCTCTAATAGTGTGGGATCCAAAGTATCCACAGTGAAAATATATTCATAGAGCCTTAGGAGGAGGGGGGATAGTTCCTTACTAAAGGTTTTGTAGAAGTTGGAGGGGTAGCCATCCGGTCCGGGTGACTTGTCAGGTGCTAAGGAAGCAATCGCCGCCTCCACCTCGAACAAAGTAATGGGAGAAGTGAGAGTCGATTTACGATGTGGTTGTAGGCGAGGAAGGTTGAGGTCTTCTAAGTAGTCTGAGATGTCCGATAGGGACATTTGAGAGGGGTTTTTACTATAAAGTGTACTATAGAATGCTTCAAAAATCTAGGAAATATCCCTGGGTGTCGTTTTAATAGTGCCATCCTGTGTCTGTAACATCGGAATCAGTCTCGAGCTTTCTGTTTTTTGTAGTCTAAGAGCCAACATACTACTGGCCTTTTCTCCCTGGTCAATATATTTAGATTGGGTTTTTAAGAAAGCATATTCTGCTTTATCTTTTAGTAGGTCTGTGTATTCAGTCTTTAATTTTAACAGAGTTTCTAGCGAGTTAGAGGAGGAGGTTAAGGGTAGTGAGCACTCTATTTCTTTGATTTTGGCTAGCAGTGAAGATGCTTGTGTCTCTCTATGCTTCTTCCTCATTGAGGCGAGTTTGATTAGCTCTCCCCGAGGGTAGCACTTAAGGGAGCACCATATTGAGTCTTCTTTCAGGGTGGAGTCTTTTTTAAACTCCATAAAGTTAGAGATCAGGTCTTTAATATGGGAAACGGTTTGCTTGTCTTCGAGGAGCTGAGTATTTAATTTCCAGACAGTGTCTCTCTGGAAATTAGAATCAGGAGAGATCTTCAGCTAAGCTACTGAATGGTCCGATAAACTATCGGCTCCATACCTGACTGGAGGAAACCAGGGAGAAGGGAGGTGCTGATCAGTATATAGTCTATTCTGGACCATGAGTTATGTATCTGAGAGAAAAAAGAGAAAGACCAGAGTGAAGGATTAGTGAGATGCCAGGGGTTGCACAGCCCCAAAAGCTGCGTGAAATCTAGTAAAGCTTTTTGGGCTGGGGTTGTGGATTTTAGTGGTAAGTAGGTTCTATCTAGAACCTGGAATGGTGGGATGTTCCAGTCCCCTCCTAATATTAACTGCGAAGGTAGAAGGCTTCCTACCTTATCTGCTAGAGCCATGAGGAATTCTGCATCTCCTCCCACTGGGCCATAAATAGAGCCTATTACAATATTGCTGTTGTTGAGACAGCCTTTGACAAGTATGAACCTGCCCTCTGGGTCCATTAGGTTCTCTTCTGCCAGGAATGAGATGTGTTTCTTGATTAAAATAGCAACTCCTTTACTTGTTGCCGTTCCACTAGCAGAAAATACTTGAGAGAAACCAGACCTATGTAGCCAAATTGATTCAGTATTTAACAAATGAGTTTCTTGAAGAAGGAGAACATCAACTTTAAGTAAATCACAGTGTTTAAAGACTTGGTGTCTCTTTGTTTTTTCTCTGAGCCCACGTACATTCCATGTGACTATCTTAATTGACACTATGAGCGTTCATGGACAATTAAATTGAGAAGATGAGAACAATTATATATCCAAAATGAGAACTTAACAAGGCACACTCCGAGCCCCCCTTTATCCCATCCCACCCTTCGAAAAAATGATCCCCAAAAACCCCAACCAACAAATAATACCAGGGTAGTGATAATGATTCCATACAGTGAACAAAAGGCTAGATCCTGGAGCCAGAAACACCTCTAAAACCCAACCAACTATGTACAGAGTGGCTCCAAGCATAGTCAAATATAGCCCTTGACGAATCCCAGCAGTTTCATAATCCAAAAACATCCTACTGGGGTGAAGTTATGAGAACTAGAGTGCAATCCAATAAACTGTTTAGCCCAACATCCTGTAAGATTATCCCCTATCAGATTCCCCTAAGGATCGCCATACCCCTGCTTTGTTAGCTCGTGAAGCAGCTTCCAACGAGCATGTCCCGCCCCTGGGCCCCCCCACCTTCCTCAGTCCCTAGCCGGTCAGAGAGCTCTTTCCCCTATAATAGCCAAGGAGAATGGCCTTATGCTTTATAGAGTTCTTGAGGAGCCATGCGGTATAAACATGGGGATTAATCTCCCTCACTGTCATCGAGCCTTTGATTAAGACTGCTTACCATTTCATATGTAACATAGCCGATGCAACGAGTCTCCCCTTTAGTTATGAATGGGGGAGATATTCCTGTCTCCCAACAATTGGGCTGAAAGGATAGTGTATTCAATCTCTGGCGGAATTCACTGGGGGGCATGAGTTGCAATGGGACCAGAGCCGGTCCGCAACGAAATTGGCAATCTGCAACCTAACCCCAGCACTAGGGTTCCGGGGCTGTCCCCAGAGGGATTCACATGCTCGCAGCTTCTCAGGGAGAAAGGGAAGTAAAGCCCTCCATCAGACACTAGGCCACACAGCCCACCCTCCCGACAACAGGAACAAGACAGGTAGAAAAAACAGAATTTAGTAAAACTTAGCAATGAACCAAAAGTCCAATATGTGATTGTTTATCTGGAGGACACATTTTCATCTGTCTTTAAACAGATTGGGGAGCCTAGAGGTTAAATCCTTGATAACCTGCTCAGGAGAATCAAAGGTGTATGAGGAGCCTTTGATTGTAGTTCTTAGTTTGGCTGGGTACAGCATCCTGAACCGAATTCCTGCCACGATTAGCTTGTTGACGACTGGGTGGAAGGCCACTCGTTTCTGTCTGGTTTCAATGGGAACATCCTGTGCGATTCTTATTTTGGAAGATCCTCAGATTATAGATTGCAGCTCTCTTGTTTTGGTGAGAACATGTTGTTTTTCTATGAAACTGAGAAATTTAATGATGATAGGGCGAGGAGGGGAATCCGGTGGTAGTTTCGGTCTTAGGGAACGGTGGGCTCTCTCGATGTGGTACTGGGGATTTAGTGGTGAGGGCCCCACCACTTTGTGAAGAAACTTCTGCAAAAAGGTGATAATATCGGTACCCTCTTCTGCCTCAGGTAGCCCAATAATCAGGAGATTATTTCTCCTGCTTCACCCTTCTAAATCTTCAGTTTTGAGCTGGAGCTTGCGGATCTGTTGTTTAAAAAGAGTGATTTCTGGGTCGGTTTTATCTTTCCACTTCTCTTGAGATGTGATTCTGGCCTCCGAATCCATCATTCTTCCTTTTAGAGTGGTGAAGTCACCTTTAATTGATTTAAGCTCTGCGGTTATATTTTCTAGTGTGTCTCAGAACGGTGATAGCTCTTGTAAGAATCGCGCCTCAGATAAAGGGACTACCAGGGGGTTGGAGCTGCCCGCCTTATTAAGGCTCCCGGTGCCCTGATTTCTCAATTTCTTAGACGATTTTTCAGGCATAGTCGGTGGAGTGTGCCTGATCCTGGCCTGCTTCATTTCTGCCTCCATCGCCGCGATAAAGCTCTGCGATGAAAAGAATTAAGTAGATGGGATCAATAGGCAGATGGTAAGAGACTTCTGGTTGCCACTATTGGACCTTCTAAAAGTTTAAAACGTTATATTTAAAGGTTTGTAGAAGGCGGTTGGTAGGAGCCCAGAACAGGTGCAGCTATCAGGCAGCTTGCATCACGTGACCTCCCCCATTATTGTGGTCTTATTCTTGTTTGACTTAGCATTACACAGAATTTCTCATGGGGTGGAGCCATGCCGGTTGTCTCAACTGCTGTATCCAATGATGTTACAGGAGCCCTTGGGACAGGAATGAGTCAGGAAGCGCAACTGTCCCTGTTCTATTT
Source organism: Neoceratodus forsteri (assembly GCA_016271365.2). Lineage (NCBI taxonomy): Eukaryota > Metazoa > Chordata > Ceratodontiformes > Ceratodontidae > Neoceratodus > Neoceratodus forsteri. Next base: position 1,045,554,013 of record CM057451.1, read on the forward strand.
TGAGCCAGGGTAGTTCCTCATCCTACTCCTGATCCTGCATTCCCTGTCTCCCTCTCTGGGAGCAAACCTACATCAGTGACTCTGCTTTGGTGCTATCCCCACTTCCCCGCACCATCAATGGGCAACTGCAGAGACCGGTGGGGCAGCTTAATGGGTGGAACTGAGGAAGCTGCTCTGAGGAATAGGAGATACAGGTCTTCCGGGCTCCATCAAAACACATCCTAACTCCTAAAATCTGTTAAAAATTCAACCCCCAAAAACCTCACCAAAACAAATACACAAAAACCCACATCCCCCTCCAAACCACTACTCCACCACTCAATCAAATCTCTCACAAACCCACGCATACACCCAAGCACACACCATTCACTCACCCAAGCACCTCACTCATGCCAGAAGTATCATAGAAACTCAGAAACAGAGAAACTGACATCAGATAAGGGCTACTTGGCCATACAGTCTGCCCATTAAATTAAAACAAATGTTTAAGTTCCTTACAGATTTGAACCACTGATCCATTGTCTGCTAAGTGAACACACATTCTGTGTGCCACTGAGCTGAAACAATGAACAAAATATTTAAAGCAGTTAAAAATTGTTTCAACACCCCTGCAGGCCCTGTTAATTGACACTGGCCCACTATTATAAAATTTAATGTTAAAAAAAGTCCCAAAATTAATACAGGTGCTTAATCAGGCTTCTTTTCAGCTCCTCGCCACCCACAGTCCAATGTCCACATCAGAAAAAAGCTGACTTCAGCCCAAACCTTCACCTATATGCATCACGCCCCTACAAGTTTAATGCTCTCACTAGGACCACGGAGTTGAATTACTTCAAAGTTCATTGTCCTTACACCTTATGCACTCTCACGGTGCTCAACTCAGCCTTCTAGTTCCTCTCACTGATTAAACCTTCAAAGGTCAGATCTACCAGGATAATTAAGTTCAAGCACACAGACGAATAGTCAGGAGCAAAACAGCTTCCCCAAGGTGGGGTATACCAGAAGATCAGAAGCTTATAGCTGAGGTTCAGGTCATCCAGTCCACAGTAAAAATACATATAGTTCTTCATGCCATGAAGAATGGAAACTCACAGTTTGTGGTGGTGAGAGCTCCATCTTTGTACTGACTACAGCACTAGATTCATTAAGGTAGCCACAGGATCACAGGAAAAGAGTAGTACAACCTCACATCACTCTTAACCCCCCCCCAGGTTAATAACATGCCCTCTGGTCCCAGTGTTCTTTCTCATTTGAAAGTGACTCCCCTCCAGCCCCTTATTCACCCCCATGAGGTACTTGCAGGTCTCTATCCTGTCTTCTCTTGCTCTCTTCTCTTCCAGGGGGTACATATTGATATTTTTATTTATTTATTTATTTATTTATTAAACTCTAGGATTACAAGCACCTTTGAGCAGGATCTGCTCATTTACAAAGGTTCCATGTCAAAGGAGGGGTGAAACATACAAACAGAGGTTGGAAATGGTATACTATCAAAACAATGGTATACAATCAAAGCAATGGTATTCAATCAAAACACAGGCATGTTTGACATAGTTTAACTGTTGTAACACACTTAAAAGTAAAATATGTTACTAGAGACAACTTAATATTGGCAGCTAGATGAGGTGACAGAAAGGAATTAAGAAGCAGATGGACTATCAGTGAGAGATAGAGAAGAAGGGGGAAAGAAAAAAGTAGGCCGGCTCTGAGGCCGTTGTCAAGAGAGGGGAGGGTAGTCTAGGACAGTGGAACATGGGCATTAGTCAAAGGGAGGGAGAGAGGGTGGGGCAACTAGAAGGGGAATAAGGAAATAGGTTTGGGGGTAGGCATAGGGGTGTTGGGGGGAAGGTGAGTGGGTGGATCAGGAAAAGGGTAACCAAGAGAAGTAGGAGTCATAGAGGGTAATGTTCAGGATGGAGGTGGGTTACAAATTTTGAGCAATTAAGCAGTGGTTGGATCAGGCCTTTAGGAGAAGCAATCACATTGAGTGGTAGAGGTGAGGTAGTTTAGGAGATTCCATTTAAAAGGTCCAAGCATTGCAGAGGAGAGTGCTTCTTTGTTGAGGGAATTGAACCACTGTGGAGCCCTATGGGTGAAGGACCGCTGACCCACAGAGGTACGACATCTGGGAACCTGGAAGGTTTTGGTATTGGGCACTATGTGTATGCTGTTTACCACTGAAAGCAGTGAGGAGCTTAATAACACCAGGAGGCATATGTCCAAGGAGAACCTTTTGGATAGTAGGCAGGTCTGGTATTGTATTCTGTTGAGGAGTGTAAGCCAACCTGTCTGTGCGTAGAGGTCACAGGTATGTGTAAGTCGGTCAGCACCCGTTAAGAGCCTGCAGGCTTTATTGAGTGAGATTGAGATCCTGCGCAGGGCAGTTGTAGAAGTGGAGCCATAAATGGCCAAACTGTAGTCAATAATAGAGGTGACAGAACTGTAGATGAGCAGCCTAAGGGCATTCTCAGTCATACAGTGCTTGTGCTTGTGCAACAGACCAATCCAGATGTTGGCGGCCTTGGCAACAGAGTCAGAATACACATAAGGAGCCAGAAGAACTGTGGGTCACCCTGGAAACAGGAAATGGGACAGCCATAAGAACTGGGGTTGTCTACAGGCCCCCAGATCAGGGGGAGGACATAGACACATTACTGTTAGAAGATATACAAAACATGACAGCTAAAGGGGAGGTTCTGATAATGGGAGACTTCAACATGCCAGATACAGATTGGTCAATACCAGCAGGAACATCTGCCAGAACTAGACACATAGTGGATTCCCTGCAGGGGGAGGGCCTCAAACAACTGGTACAGCAACCCACAAGAGACAGGGCTATCCTAGATCTAGTACTGACTAACAGGGAAGGGATCACAGATCTCCAGGTAGAAGGTCACCTGGGGCCAGTGACCATCACATGGTATGGTTCAATTTGGCTACTACATCTAAACATCCCATTCCAAGGCAAAAATATGGGACTTCAGAGGAGCTGACTTTGATAAGATGGCCAACAGAGTTAAGCTAGCCCTGGCAAAAGAAACACAGGTGAGGAGGTACAGGCAAAGTGGGCAAGCATTAAGGATACAATACTTGAAGCAACATCCCATTGTGTTAGACAGAAAGAAAGTGCAAAAGAAGAAGGAAACCACTTTGGTTCTCAAATACAGTAGCAGAAAAGGTCAGAGCCAAAAGGCTGGCCTTCAGAAAATATAAGGGAACACAGCAGGATGAAGATAGGGAGGCATACCAAACTGCCCTAAGGGAAGCAGGTAAGGCAGAAGGCAGGCAAAGTCCCAAACTGAGGAAACACTAGCACGAACAGTAAAAGAAGGTGACAAGACTTTCTATAGATACATTAGTGAAAGGAGAAAGTCCAGAGGGGTATTGCTAAGCTTAATGGAGAAAAGGGAGCATGTGGGAGGAGGACCCTGTAAAGGCATCTATCCTAAATAGATACTTTTGCTCAGTATTTACTGAAGAGAAGGTAGGGCAGGGCCCACAGCTCAGCATCATGGACACAGGGGAGGGAGGTGAGCACTACTCCCTTCACAAAAGAAAGGGTCCTACAAGAGCTTGCTAAGCTCAGGGTGGATAAGGCAATGGGACCTGATGGCATACATCCCAGGGTACTTAAGGAGCTAAAGGAGGAACTAGCAGAGCTATTAGCAGAATTGTTTAGTGAGTCTCTGAGCACAGGAGAGGTCCCAGAAGACTGGAGAAGGGCTCATGTGATCCCACTCCACAAGAGTGGTAGCAGGGAGGAGGCGGGGAACTACAGACCGGTCAGTCTTACCTCAGTAGTGGGCAAGATTATGGAGGCACTCCTCAGGAAAGGATAGTGCAACACCTGGAATCCATAGGGGCACAGGATCCAAGACAGCATGGGTTTACAAAGGAAGGTCCTGTCAAACTAATCTCATAGATTTCTTTGACTGGGTAACCAGAGTGGTGGACCAAGGGGAGCAGTTGATGTCGCCACCTTGACTTCAGCAAAGCTTTTGACACTGTTCCACATAGAAGATTGATAAATAAGCTAGGTAGGCTCGGGGTGGGTCAGAAGTTGGTCAACTGGGTGGCAAACTGGTTGACTGGCAGAAAACAGAGAGTGGTGGTAAATGGTATACAGTCAGAAGAGATGCAAGTCACTAGTGGGGTACCTCAGGGATCAGTCCTGGGGCCACCCTATTCAACATCTTCATTAGTGACCCTGCAGATGGACTAGAGGGTAATTGTCTGTTTGCCGATGACACCAAGATCTGCAACAGAGTAGATGATCCAGATGGGGTGGGCAGAATGAGAAGAGATCTGGATAAACTAGCAGAATGGTCAGAAGAGTGGCAACTGGGATTTAATGCAAAGAAGTGCAAAATCATGCACATAGGGAAGAAAAACCCTGAAGCCACTTATAGGCTGGGAGGGGAGTTGCTAGCAGTCACAAAGGAAGAAAGAGACTTGGGCATCATCATCACTGATGACCTAAAATCATCCAAGCAGACCTCTAAAGCAGTAGGTAAGGCTAGGGGGGTGTTAGGGTGTATTAGTAGGGGTATCACAAGTCGTAAGAGGGAGGTAATAATCCCTCTTTACAAGACACTGGTTAGGCCCCATCTGGAGTACTGCGCAGTATTGGAGGCCACACCTTCACAAGGACATTAACCAAATTGAGGCAGTCCAGAGAAGGGCAACCAAAATGGTGCAGGGACTGCATCAGAAGACATATGAGGACAGATTAACGGAGCTCAATATGTATACCCTGAGCAAAGGAGGGAGAGAGGTGATATGATCGAGACATTTAAACACCTTAAGGGCATAAACAAGGTGAAAGAGTCTAACATGTTTAAATATAAGAAAAATAGCAGGACAAGAGGACACAGCATGAGATTAAGGGAGGCCGATTAAGGGAATGTGAGAAATTCTTTTTCACAGAAAGGATGGTAGATGCATGGAATGGCTTACCACAAGAAGTGGTGGCTATGAATACAGTGCAGGGCTTCAAACAGGCATGGGATAGGCATAAGGGAGCAATACAAATGACTATGAATAGATAGGTCACTGACAGAGCAAAGGCCGATGGCACATTTATAAGGTAGAAAAAGAAATGGGCAGACTGGATGGGCCTTGAGGTCCTTATCTGCCGTCAACTTCTATGTTTCTTAATATGTCTAGTGTAAGAGAGGGTACTTTCCAGTGTGATTCCAAGGTACTTGAACTCCGGAATATGTTCAAGCAAGTACCTGGTGGTGTTCTTCATTGTGATAGACAGAGTTTTGTACCTGCTCCACAGATTACAGAAGGTCATAACTTTAGTCTTACTATAGTTTAGGATGAGCTTATGCGTTCTGGACAAGTTTTCAACACGTTGGAAGTCAAGCTGCAGTTGGGTTTCAAGGATTTTGGAGTCATGGTGGCTACATAGAAACATAGAAGTTGACGACAGATAAGGACCGCAAGACCCATCCAGTCTGCCCATTTCTTTTTCTACCTTATAAATGTGCCATCGGCCTTTGCTCTGTCAGTGGCCTAACTATTCATAGTCATTTGTATTGCTCCCTTATGCCTATCCCATGCCTGTTTGAAGCCCTGCACTGTATTCATAGCCACCACTTCTTGTGGTAAGCCATTCCATGCACCCACCACCCTTTCTGTGAAAAGAATTTCTCACATTCCCCTTAATCGGCCTCCCTCTAATCTCATGCTGTGTCCTCTTGTCCTGCTATTTTTCTTATATTTAAACATGTTAGACTCTTTCACCTTGTTTATGCCCTAAGGTGTTTGAATGCCTCGATCATATCACCTCTCTCCTCCTTTGCTCAAGGGTATACATATTGAGCTCCGTTAATCTGTCCTCATATGTCTTCTGATGCAGTCCCTGCACCATTTTGGTTGCCCTTCTCTGGACTGCCTCAATTTGGTTAATGTCCTTGTGAAGGTGTGGCCTCCAATACTGCATGCAGTACTCCAGATGGGGCCTAACCAGTGTCTTGTACAGAGGGATTATTACCTCCTCTTACGACTTGTGATACCCCTACTAATACACCCTAACACCCCCTAGCCTTACCTACTGCTTTAGAGGTCTGCTTGGATGATTTCAGGTCATCAGTGATGATGATGCCCAAGTTTCTTTCTTCCTTTGTGACTGCTAGCAACTCCCCTCCCAGCCTATAGGTGGCTTCAGGTTTCTCTCCTACGCGCATGATTTTGCACTTCTTTGCATTAAATCCAGTTGCCACTCTTCTGACCATTCTGCTAGTTTATCCAGATCTCTTCTCATTCTGCCCACCCCATCTGGATCACCTACTCTGTTGCTTATCTTGTGTCATCTGCAAAGAGACAAGCCTTACCCTCTAGTCCATCTGCAAGGTCACTAATGAAGATGTTGAAGAGGACTGGCCCAGGACTGATCCCTGAGGTACCCCATTTGTGACTTGCATCTCTTCTGACTGTATACCATTTACCACCACCTCTGTTTTCTGCCCGTCAACCAGTTTGCCTCCCAGTTGACCAACTTCGACCCACCCCGAGCCTACCTAGCTTATTTATCAATCTTCTCTGTGGAACAGTGTCAAAAGCTTTTGCTGAAGTCAAGGTAGGCGACATCAACTGCTCCCCCTTGGTCCACCACTCTGGTTACCCAGTCAAAGAAATCTATGAGATTAGTTTGACAGGACCTTCCTTTGTAAACCCATGCTGTCTTGGATCCTGTGCCCCTATGGATTCCAGGTGTTGCACTATCCTTTCTTAAGGAGTGCCTCCATAATCTTGCCCACTACTGAGGTAAGACTGACCGGTCTGTAGTTCCCCGCCTCCTCCCTGCTACCACTCTTGTGGAGCGGGATCACATGAGCCTTTCTCCAGTCTTCTGGGACCTCTCCTGTGCTCAGAGACTCACTAAACAATTCTGCTAATGGCTCTGCTAGTTCCTCCTTTAGCTCCTTAAGTACCCTGGGATGTATGCCATCAGGTCCCATTGCCTTATCCACCCTGATCTCAGCGAGCTTTTGTAGGACCCTTTCTTTTGTGAAGGGACTTGTGCACACCTTCCTCCCCCGTGTCCATGATGCTGAGCTGTGGGCCCTGCCCTACCTTCTCCTCAGTAAATACTGAGCAGAAGTATCTATTTAGGGTAGATGCTTTTCCTTGGCCCTCTTCCCATATTGCTCCTTTTCTCCATTAAGCTTAGCAATATCCCTCTGGACTTTCTCCTTTCACTAATGTATCTATAGAAAGTCTTGTCACCTTCTTTACTGTTCGTAGCTAGTGTTTCCTCAGTTTGGGACCTTGCCTGCCTTACTGCCTTACCTGCTTCCCTTAGGGCAGTTTGGTATGCCTCCCTATCTTCATCCTGCTGTGTTCCTTATATTTCCTGAAGGCCAGCCTTTGGCTCTGACCTTTTCTTGCTACTGTATTTGAGAAAAGTGGTTTCTTCTTCTTTGCACTTCCTTTTCTGTCTAACACAATGGAATGTTGCTTCAAGTATTGCATCCTACTGCTTGCCCACTTTGCCTGTACCCCCTCACCTGTGTTTCTTTTGCCAGAGCTAGCTTAACTCTGTTGGCCATCTTATCAAAGTCAGCTCCTCTGAAGTCCCATATTTTTTGCCTTGGAATGGGATGATTTAGATGTAGTAGCTAAATTGAACCATACCATGTGATGGTCACTGGCCCCAGGTGACCTTCTACCTGGAGATCTGTGATCCCTTCTTTGTTAGTCAGTACTAGATCTAGGATAGCCCTGTCTCTTGTGGGTTGCTGTACCAGTTGTCTGAGGCCCTCCCCCTGCAGGGAATCCACTATGAGTCTAGTTCTGGCAGATGTTCCTGCTGGTATTGACCAATCTGTATCCGGCATGTTGAAGTCTCCCATTATCAGAACCTCCCTTAGCTGTCATGTTTTGTATATCTTCTAACAGTAATGTGTCTATGTCCTCCTCTGGTCTGGGGGCTGTAGACAACCCCAGTTCTTCTGGCTGTCCCATTTCCTGTTTCCAGGGTGACCCACAGTTCTTCTGGCTCCTTATGTGTATTCTGAATTTCTGTAGCTTTGATATTTTCATTAACATACAGGGCCACTCCTCCCCTTTGCACCTCGGTCTCTTCTGAACAATACATAGCCAGGTACTGAAATCTCCTAAGTGTGTTACTGGTAAACCACGTCTCACTAATTACTACTATGTCCAGTTTAGCCTCTGACATTATTGCCTGCAGGTCTGGGATCTTATTTCCCAGGCTGTGAGCATTTGTGTACATGATTTTCCATTGGCCAGATTTTTGTGTGTTAGTTGTTGGGTGAAGTTGGCATTACCCTGTCAGCACGTATGGGGAGACAAACCTTTTTTCTTACCTGGTGATGCAAATGAATGGCAAACATGCTGAATTCCTGTTTCACCACTAGCTGAGGGAGGAGGGGTGTTCTTCCCATTCGACGTATGGGGTGCTACACCCCTCTCCCCATTTGCTAGTTTAAATATTCTGCAAAGACGTCAAACTTCTGCCCCAATGCACTGACTCCCTCTTTAGTCAGATGCAGACCATCAAATTTAAAGAACTTTCGCTCCCAGAACTGTTGCCAGTTCCTACAAATCTGTGTCCTTTTCCTGGCACCAGCCCTTGAGCCACGTGTTTAGCTCCCCTATCTCCCTCTCTGACCTTTCCGTCCATCTGCTCCCCTCCCAGACTGGCAGGATCTCAGAGAAGGAGATGCGAGATGAAATAGATGATAGTTTGTCACCCAGCCTAGTCAGGTGTTCTTGGTCTCCACAACTGACCGGCTGGCGAGACCATTAGTCCCTATGTGTACTAGGACATCAATGTTTTCTCCTGCTTTGTGAACAATTTTAGCAATGCGGTCAGTGTCTCTCCATGCTGATGTACCTGGGAGACATCTGACCATCACCCCTGGCTGGAGATGGGTATCAACTCCCCGAATCATAGAGTCTCCTATGATCAGAAGTTTTTTGGATTTCCTTTGTGCTTGTTTTGTTTTGGTTCCTGATTTGGGTGAGTTTTGTTGTGCTAGCTCCTGTGCCGCAGTTTCCTGCTCTGCAGCATCTTCTGCCTCTTTATTTGATTTCAGAGATAGAGGCAGATACCTGTTTGTAGTGTTTATATGGTTTTTGGAGGTAATGTGTTGGAGAGCAGAGAGTGATGGGGCACCTGATTTGCTCCTCCTAACCACCTGCCAATCTCCTGGACCAACTACCCTCTGCGGTCGAGGTTTTTCTGTTGGATGCTGGGGAAATGGCGGGTGGTTCTTATAATGTATTTCCTCTTCAATATGAAATTTGAGGCGTACAATCTCTGCCCATGCTGCCCGGAGCTGAGCCCTAAGATCTCCAAAGGCCCAGCATGTAGGACAGTGTCCTACATCCTGTGAGACTGTCCTTCTGAAAATTGTTCCACAGTACCTGCAGTTAATGAAATCCATTCCAAATAAGATAATGGCTAGAGAACAAGACAGCATCATCCACGTACAGTAGTATTTTTTGCTGGCAGACACTAGGGAGACTGTTGAGAAATAGGGAGAAGACTAGTGGGCCAAGAATAGACCCCCGGGGGACTCCAGAGAGGACTGGCATTAGATCAGACGTAACACCTGCAATCCTGACACATTGGACCCGATTCCCAAGGTAACTATCAAACCATGGAAAGGCATCATTGGAGAGCCCGATGGAGGATAGCTGCCTGAGAAGTAGAGGGTGGTTAATGGTGTCAAAGGCCTTCATTAGGTCTATGAATACTGCTCCCCCACAGTTTTCTTTGTCGCGCATGTCATGGATGAAGCTAGTGAATTCCAGTAGAGCCGTGGTGGTGCTGTGCCCTTTTCTAAAGCAATGTTGTTCTGGGCATTGGACTTCATACTTTTCCAGGTATTCAACTAATTGGTCTGAAACTATTCGTTCCAATGCCTTGGATAATGGGGGGAGGAGTGAGGTGGGTCTGTAGTTGGTATGAAGAGACTGGTCTCCACTTTTGTGCACCGGTGTGACAGTTGCCTGTTTCCAGAGAGAGGGAAATTGTCCCAGTCTTAGAGAGAGGTTAAGGATCTTTGTCAGGGGTTCAAAAGTTTCATCCAGAGCTTGCGACAATAGTTTTAGGTCAAGGGAGTCTCCACTGTACTCAGACTTGCTTATGGCCTTGCTGATATAAGTATAGGCCACTTGTGTCACTCAGTCTTTCCTTGTATGACTTTTGATGCATCCTCTGCTCCATTCAGTTGCCCATCTCTGGACTGCCTCCACCCTGTCTATGTTCTTCTTGAGGTGTGGCCTGCAGATCTGGACACAATTCTCCAAGTGGGGTCTCAACCAAGAGTGATACAGTGGCAGTATCACCTTCCTCTTCCTGTTGAAGATACCTCTCCTTTTGCTCCCAGCATCCCACTGGCCCTACCCACAGCTTTGTCAAATTGTTCTGCCACTTTGAGGTCATCAAATATGGGAACCCCAAGGTCCCTTTCCTGCTTTGTGATCATCAGCACCTCACTCCATTTCTAAACTTATTTTCTGACTTCCTATGCCCAAGGTACATGATTTTATCATTTTTGGCATTGAACCCCAACTGCCATGCTCTTGGTCACTCCTCAAGTTTTCCAATGTAACTACACATTGTCTCCAACCCTCCTAAGTGTTAACCAAATTACAAATTTGTATACATCCATCGTGGGTAAGCTAATGGAGACTATCCTGAAGGAGAGCTGGTGGTCCTCCTAGAGGCCAAAGGACTACAGGACAGCAGACAGCATGGCTTCATACGTGGCAGATCCTGCCAAACCAACCTGGTTGAGTTCTATGACTGGGTAACTAGGCAACTGGACAGGGGCCATGCAGTGGATGTCCTGTATCTGGACTTCAGTGAGGCATTCGACTCAGTGCCACATGGAAGGCTGGGAAGGAAGTTAGTAGGCACGGGGGGTGCAAAGCTGGTGAGATGGGTAGGAAACTGGCTGCAGGGAAGGCAACAGAGGGTGGTGGTGGGTGGGGAGCTCTCACACCCAAGGGCAGTGACGAGCGGTGTTCCACAGGGCTCGTGTTGGGACCAGTGTTGTTTGGGATATTCATTGCAGACATATCATGGGACATCAAGAGCAAGATCAGTCTGTTTGCTGATGATACCAAGGTAGGCGCGGTGGTGGATGACCTAGGGAGATGGCAGGGGTTGCAGGATGAGCTGGCAAAGCTTGAAACCTGGTCAGACACCTGACAACTGGGCTTTAATGCCAAAAGGGCAAGGTGCTGCATTTTGGAATGAAGAACCCAAGGAGGAGTTACCAGCTAGTGGGAGTGCAGCTAGCCCAGACAGAGGAGGAGGAGAAGGAGCTGGGTGTGCTCATTACAGGGTCAATGAACAACTCGGCACAATGTAGGAAGGCAGCTGCAAAGGCCAACAAAATGCTGGGTTGTATTGCAAGGGGTATATCCTCGAGGAGGGAGGAGGTGATTCTGCCACTGTATAGGTCATTAGTTAAACCACACCTGGAGTACTGCGTGCAGTACTGGCGTCCGTATCTGAAGAGGGACATTAAGTTACTGGAGGGGGTGCAGCGCTGAGTGACAAAGATGATCAAGGGGCTGGGGGACTTATCATACGAGAGGAGGTTGAAGGAGTTGAACATGTACTCACTGGAGGAGAGGAGAGACAGGGTGACATGATTGAAACCTTTAAATACATGAAAGGAATAAACAAGACAGGTACAGAGGGGCTGTTCAGAGTAAGGGAGGGGAGGGACACCAGGGGCCGTGATATGAGACTGGAGTGAAGAAGGTTCAGGAGGGAGATGAGGAGACACTTTTTTACAGAGGGGGTGGTGGCTGGGTGGAATGCGTTACCTGCTGTAGTGGTATGCAGTAGAACAGTGGACTGCTTCAAACGAGGATGGGACAGGACAAGGGGGAGGGTTAATGAAGGAGAAGGGTGGAAGGGAGGGGCAGCTGCAGAATAAGGGATGCTAGCTGCACATTCGAGCAGACTTGATAGACCTCTAGGCCTTTATCTGCTGGCAAATTTCGTATGTTCGTAAATTTTGGTGTCATCTGCAAAAGGTATTCCTTCCCTTCCCATACCATTCTTCTGCAATGTCACTTATGAAGACATTGGAGGACTGGTCCCACTGATGAGCCATGCAGCATCCCAGTGGTCACTATCCCCTAATTAAAGTGAGTATCATTAACCACCACCCTCTGTTGCCTATCCATTAACTGGTTCCTTACCCAGTTTGTCACTTTGGATCCCACCCCTAGGCTGCTCAATTTCTTTATCAGTCTCCTGTGTGGCACAGTGTTGAAGACCTTGTTAAAGTCCAAATAGGCCATGTCCACTGCCCTCTCCTGATCTGTTTCCCTGGTCATCCAGTCAGAAAAATCAAAGAGATTAATCTGGCATGACCTCCCCCCCAATGAATCCATACTGCCTTTGGTCTTATAGCCCACTGGATTCAGGATAATCTACCAACATTTCCTTTAAGAGGGTTTCTACTAATTTCCCCACAACTGGTGTGCGATTGACTGGCCTATAGTTGATAGCCTCCTCCCTGCAGCTGCTGCTCTCATGAAGAGGAATTTCATCTGCTCTTCTACAATCCTCTGGATCCATGACACTTTACAGTATGCTGTTGAATAAGGCTGTCAGTGGGGCAGCCTGCACCTCCCTGAGTTCCTTGTCAGATCCCATTGCCTCATTCACTTTAGAAACATAGAAACATAGAATTTGATGGCATATAAGGACCACAAGGCCCATCCAGTCTGCCCATTTCTTTTTCTACCTTATGAATGTGCCATCTGCCTTTGCTCTGTCAATGGCCTATCTATTCATACTCATTTGTATTGCTCCCTTATGCCTATCCCATGCCTGTTTGAAGCCCTGCACTGTATTCATATCCACCACTTTCTGAGGTAGACTGCTCCATGCATCCACCACCTTTTCTGTGAAAAATAACTTCCTCACATTACCCCTTAATTGGCCTCCCTCTAATCTCATGCTGTGTCCTCTTGTCCTACTATTTTTCTTATATTGAAACATGTTAGACTCTTTCACATTGTTAATGCCCTTAAGGTGTTTGAACTTTCAGGGTTACAAGTCCCTTCAAGACTTTCTTCTGAAAAGAGAATTGTGTCCACCCACCACACACACACACACACACACACACACACACACACACACACTTTGTTTCTGCTGCTCCGTGGTGGTCCACCCCCTCCACTGTAAAAACTGAGCAGTTCAGTTCAGTTTTCAGTTTATTGTTTAAAAAGTGTATAACAAGACCGGCCCAGTGGTGCTGAGGGCTGAGGTGCTGGACGCCTTACCTTACACCACGCTGGTGACCCGTGTTTGGGAATGAGCATGGGCCACTGGGGGTCGGCGGGGCAGAGAAGGATTGATCATCCTCTGGACTGCTCTCCTTCTTCAGGGAGGGGGGACACCAGCAGTTGGTGCACTACTGGTACCTAGCGGAGGCTGGGGGCTGGTGCACTGAGGCTACAGTAGGAAAAGGCGAGGCAGTCGCTCAGGGGAACACATATGGGAGCATGCCTGTTCACTTCTTGTGGTGTCACTGCATGTCCTCACCTTAGAGGGAAAAAGAACACCAGAGGAAAACGGTCCTGATGTGCTCCATGGTGGCCAATCCCCACAGTCGCCACCCCCGCGACTAGCAGCAACACCCCTCCAGCACTGAATCCATGAGAGAGATGGGTTGAGGGATCCCCACTGCCTCACCATGGGGGGCAAGTCATGGGGCAGCTGGAGGAAGAGCTGCGAGTGGGGGATGGGGCTGGGGATCTAGCAAGAGGTACTGCCATCAGGGACCACAAGGATAAACATACTAACTAGAAAAAAAAAAGTGTATAACAAAAAAGTATCACACATATAAATATGGTTTACACATCATAAAATGACAAAGCAGTACAATGATACATTAAATGTGGTTCACATGACACACTACATCAGCAGCACACTGAATATAAATCATAGGGCCCATCATCTTAAATTGCATTAAGAGTTATTCGATCTGATAGAGACTACTGTGAACTGTGCAACACTATTCAAAATACAAAATTGCAGCATTATTATAATTTAAAAAGAACTTTCACTTTTTTTCCCTATTTTAATCATGTAAATCTTCAAGATAATTATCTAACCACTTTTTTTCATAAACATTTTAAATTTGGACAATCCAATAATATATGCGCTGAGTGCCACTTAACTGGGTAAATGCCCTTACACTCTAAGCCATTTATATATGATTCCCATTTAGTAAAACCAGAGGAATACCCAGCATTAATGTCAAATCTTAAGTTTGCAATAATCTTATAATGAAAATTGTACTGACAAACATATATATAATCTTCCCTTTTATGTGAATTCTTTAGTATCTTGAAGTTCTTAAAGTTTTGGGAAAATGAAATTCTTTCTAAGTCATTTTGTTTAGAAATATCATCAATTCTTTCTACAGCTTCATTATAGCTTTTGCTTGCATTAAATTATTGATAATTATTCATATGTATTAAACCAGTTAATCCAATTTTTCTCAAATTCCTATTAAGTTTACCTATCAATGTCCATCCTTCTGTATGTTTATTAGTCATACCATTTTCCATCCAGCACAAATTCAAGAGTAAGTTTAAATTTCTATTATCTAGCTTTGCAAAATACTTGACCTGTCTCACTAAGATTTTTTATTTTATAGAAATAACACCAGTTTCGGCTCTTATAAACTCAGCCGGAACAAATTAGGGTACATTAAGTATTAATCTAATGTATAAGTTTTGTCTTGGTTCTAAAGCAGAAACCTTACAATCTTTTCTTCAAACTTCATATCCATATAAAATAGAAGAATCAACTTTAGCTCTACAAATATCAAGCAAGCAGTACCAGAATTATTTATATATTGCTTACTAAATTTATTAATGCCCCCAAATAATCTGCCTACCTTGTCTTTTATTTTATCTAATGTGCGTTTTCCAAATATCAGTGGAATGTAATAACATTCCCAGGTAAAGATAACTATTTACTTCTTCCAAAATCAAGTTATTTATAGACATTTATAATTTAGCTTCTTAGGCCTATTTATAACTACAATCTTTGATTTTTCTGTATGTATATTTAGATCCAAATTTCAGAGTGTAATGGCCAAACAGGACAAAGCTTTTTGCAACCCTACAGTAGATTTAGAGAGAAGAAGAATGTCATCTGCATAGGGCCGGATATTCAAACTGCGCTATTTTGTGGCGCAGTCTCTGCGCTTCGTGCCAAATAGTTACAGGGTGTGGTCTAGAGATATTCAAAGGAGCTGCGCTATTGAGCAACTCCTTTGAATATCACCCCCCGGCCACAGCCACTGTGCATGGTGCAGTGGAACTTGCACCACCGCAAGTGGTCAGAGTGCAGCATTCAACTTGCAGTTGCACAAGTACCATTGTGCCATGCGCAAATTTCCGATATTCAAAAGGTGACATGCAAATGGGGCCATAATTCATGCAAGGTGCAGGGGGGATCATTTGCATCTGTTTATGGCCCCATTTGCATGCCATCAGCATGCAGGTGCGCCGATCCCCGAGGACTTGTGCCTGGCTCCCTGCCAGGCAGCAGCCGTCAGGGACCGACGCCTGCAGCCCGATCGCAAATGTGTAAGAAATCCTCCCTGACTGGCCCAATTGTGGGCATAAGCTTAAACCACCCCCACCAGCCCGACGGCGGGCAGCAAAGTGTCCACCCCGGAACATATCACTGGTGGTCCAGTGGACCGATAAGCCCGATCGCGAGGCTGCATTATGTTCGACACCCCACCCCAAGACCATATCCTGGTGATCTAGTGTCCCACCCACCCACCCATGAAGCCCCACCACCGCTCCTCCTGGCAGCTGGCGGGCAGCAGCATCCACCCACCTGCCACCCACCGACCGACTGCCGCGGTGAGGCTGCGCGCCATTGGTGCAGAGCAGAGCCAATGGGCGTGCAGCCTCATACCTATAAGGCAGTCCAGATATGTGAATGAATTCATTCCCAATTTGGACTGACTTGTGCGGTATGGCAGACTGACATGCCCATTGGCTCTTGCTCTGCACCAATGGGTGTGCAGCCCTACCGAGACAGTCGGTCGGTGGACAGGTGGGTGGCGAAGGCGGTGGGATGCTGCCGCCCTGGCTGCCGGGGAGCGGGTGGCTGGCCTCGCGGGTGGGTGGGTGGGGGACACTAGATCACCAGTGATATGGTCTTGGGGGTGTTGCAACATAAGGCAGCCCACAGTCGGGCTTATCAGTCCACTGGACCACCAGGGATACATTCTGGGGTTAAACTTCTTCATCCCGCGATCGGGCTTATCGGTCCACTGGACCACCAGGGATATGTTCTGGGGGGGGTTTCAAACCTCATCAGCCCGCGATCAGGCATAGCGGTCCACTGGACCACCAGGGATATGTTCGGGGGGGGGGACACTTTGCTGCCTGTGATCGGGCTGGTGGGTGGGGTGATTTAAGCTTATGCCCGCGATCAGGCCAGTCAGGGGAAGGGGGACTTTTCTGCTTTTGCCCACGATCGGGCTGCAGGGGGGGCACAGGGAGTAGGTTGAGGGCCAGCCACAGGTGGCAGCTGCTGTGTTGCACCCTGCAATGTGGCAGCTCACCTGTGGGTGGCCCTCGACTTACTCCTTTTTTTTGGGGCTCAAAGTTGTGCAGGCGCAGGTTGGGAGTTGCGCCTGCACAACTCTGCACAGCCTGACTGAATATCGGGCTATGCAGTTTATGCATGATTCCTCCCCCTCCAGTTCAGCATGCATTCATTTGAATTGCGCTGTTGCTCAGCATGTTTTCAGTGGCGCAACTGCCTCCTGCTGAATATTGCAGAATGGTGCAAATTTGGACTTGTGCAGGGGCCACCCCATTGTGCATGGCGCAACCCTTTTGAATATCCCACCCAAAGAGAATAACATTTACCTTAAAATTTAATATTTTTGGCGCATCTGTGTGATGCTTATCAAGATCTTATACCACCTGATCAATAGAGAAATTAAACAAAACAGGGGCCAATAAACATCCCTGGTTTACTCCCTTATCCACTTGGATGGGGAATGACAGTTTACATCTGTGGAATACCTAATTTGGTAGTTGTATTAGTATATAATTGTTCAATTTGTGTCAAACGCTTCTTATTTATACCCAAACTTAAAAGAATCTCCCATAGCGTCCCTCTATTTACATTATCAAATACAGAGGTCAAATCAATAATGCCAAAAATAAGGGTTGATTATTGTTCCTGAATTTCCTAATCAGGTAGTCCAAGATGTAGACACAGTTGACAGTTGATAAACACTCTCTAAACCTAAACTGTCAATAACTAAGAATATTATTTTCAGTTATCCATTGATTAAGCTCATGTAGCAGAATTCGACAGAAAATGTTTGCTGAAATATTCTGAAAAGCAATAGGGCGATAATATTTTGGAAGGCGATTATCTCCCTTCTTATGGATTGGCACTAGTTCAGCTTCTTCCCAGGACTTTCGGATCATCTCTGATTTTTTTTAACACAATTGAATAAATGTCTAAAAACACCTAACCACCAAGTTACATCATTTTCATATAGCTCTGCTGGAATGCCATTTGGGCCAGGTGCCTTATTCTTATTTTGTACAAGAATGGCATTATTAATTTCTAGTTCTATAAAAGCTATATAATTCAAATCCTCCATTTTCCTCCAACCTTAATTTAAATTCCCTCTTGTCAGAATTATTAATACCATTATTATATAAATTAGTAAAGTGCATAACCCACTCATCTTCAGGAATAACAGCCTCTATATTCCTGAAGGGGCCGCATTCAACACATGTAATTAATTTCCAAAAGTCCTGTGAATTTTTTCCATTTATTGCTACTTGCATCAGGGTCCATACTGTACCATTATAGGCAGCTTTCCTTTGTCTAATAAATGCCCTATATTCCCCTCTCAAGAGAGGTAATGCCTTATGTCGGCATTGTCAGCTGTCCTCCCTCATGATACAGTAATCTGTGGGGATCTCAATGTTAATTGGTTGTCCCCTCACAAAAACAAGGCCCATACGCTAGTCTCTGACGCAAAGTTCACCCAACTTATCTCCTTGCCCACAAGACATGACTCCAAAACAGGTACTGCAACACTGTTGGATTGGTTACTATCTAATTGCCCACATAGGATCAAAACAGTCAGTGCTTTACCAGATTGTATTAGTGACCACTCTCCTACCTACAGTATGTGGTATAATAATTTTGATGTCCCACCACCCATAATACATGAATCCAGGAAAATGTCTCAGTTTAACATAGACCATTTCTCAATGTCTATTAGTAATGCTGATTGGACACCCATTACTTGCCTCCCCTCAACAGACCAGGCACTCAATTATTTTATCCTTACCTTTAAAAACATTATAAACAGACATGCTCCACTTACTAGACCTAGACCTAAGGGTATTGAGGCACCCTGGCTCTTTAATAAAAACAAGACCCTCTTGAAGAGTCATGATGCAGCCTGGAAGACCTATAAACACAGCCTCCTTCATTCTGAATGGCTATATTATTGACAGCTGAGAAATAAGTGCAAAAATAGGATACAGGGTACTAAACATACCTATCTCCGCTCACTTCAAACTGAGAATCTCAGCAAGCCCAAAGAATTCTGGAAACATATCAATTCTTTGATCAAAGGTAAATCGACCCAATATCCAAGCTCCATATCATCCGCCGGCCACCTCCTTCCATATCCCCAATCCATTGCAGAAGGAATTAATCAGTTCTTCACTGACCTTGATAGGTACACAGCTCACCTGCCGCCAGTCTCTGATTTCTCTATCCCTACTCAGCATCACACCGCTCTTGGCTCCTGACCCCCTTTCCACCCAAAAATAGCCACTAGAAGAGAAGTCCTTAGGCTGTTATCAAATCTCAAGTCAGAGAGCTCCCCTGGCCATGACACATTAGAACCCAGGTTTCTCAAACTAGGGGCAGCAGCACTCACCGCACCTGTCTGTGATCTTCTAAATAGATCCATCCTCTCTGGTGAAGTGCCAAGTCTTTGGAAAGTGGCTGTGGTGGTCCTCCTCCATAAGGGGGGGACCTACACTGTGGAAAATTATAGGCCTATTTCAATTCTCTGCACACTGGCTAAGATCCTGGAGTGGATCCTGCACATTCAGCTACAATCCTACCTAGACTTACATCATCTTCTCACAGAAAGCATGGCTTCAGGAAGGGCCATAGTACTACCACAGCCCTTGTCAAAGTCTCGACTGACATTCATAATGCAAGGGATGCTTGTCTTCTAACCGGTGGAGTATTCATTGACTTGACTAAGGCCTTCAATCTAGTCAACTACCACCTTCTACTTGGTAAATTGCATCAATTAGGTCTAGATCGCTTAGCACTCACATGGTTCCATGACTACCTCACTGGCAGATTGCAAAAGGATAAAATGGTGTGGTTCACTCTCCTCATCAAGGCCTATTTCACATGGAGTACCCCAAGGTTCTATTCATGGCCGGATACTATTCTCGCTTTTTATCAACAAGCTCCCCAACTTCTGCAGCAGTGCATCTGTGCAATTATATGCTGATGATGCAATCTTATACCACTCATCTAGCAATATAGACTGGCTTAACCAAAGCCTTAACTTTGATTTCATTGTGCTCAAGACCTGGTTCTCTGACAATCACCAAATTCTAAATATGAAAAAATCAAAAGTTATGCTTTTCCTTAACCCATCCCCCAAACCTAAGAATCAGCTCCAGATCAGTACACAGTCAGGAGACCCCATAGAGGTGTTTAGTACTTTTAAATACCTTAGGGCTCACTTAGATGCCTCCTTCTCAAAGCAGCATCATGCAACTCAGCTTACCAAAACGTTACAATAGAAGCTCAGGTTATTATACCGCCTCTGCCCTCTTTTATCCAACGCTGCCTGTAAAATGATTGTGTCAACATTCCTTCTCCCTGTTTTGTTTTATGGTACCCCTTTACTACTCTTCACCCAATCCTCTTCCCTTGCACAGGTGCATCAATTCTATCATAGGATTGGATGTTTTGCTCTTGGAGCGGACTCCAGAAAACAGCCCTGTGAGGCCCTCTATTCTCTTCAGTGGCCTACCTATGACTCAAGGTTACAGTTTCACACCTTATGCCTTGTATTCAAACTTATCAAGCTCTTTAATCCCGCTTGCCTAAGGGGAATCATTTACAAAAAAGCACCCACATGCATGCTTAGATCTACTTCCTTACCCTTATTAGCAATCCAGAAGATGTAACACCTATCGGGTAAGCGCTAATTTGCCTACTCAGCTCCCTCTGCTTGGAATTCCCTCCCCCCTAACTGACTCTCCTGCCCCACCCTATCTTCCTTCAAAAAAGAACTTACCTCTTTCCTACTAACCCCCTCCTCTGCAATTGCTTTAAATAACCCTTATTGCATCATTAATGCCTAGTCTATGTTACTCTGATAGATGTATCTTGTAATCCACCTGCTCTCGTGTTCCTGTTAGGTATATATTGTATAATATTAGTTATCTTGTTTATTTATATATGCTTAATGCCTGATCTGTCTTAAGTTACTTACCTGGCTTTCCACCGTAATAATGTTTGCAACATTGTTAAATCTCTCTGCATTCTGTATATTATCACTGTATTTATCTATTGTACTGTGTTCACCATTGTCACCCAGATCGCCACTGAAAAAGGGACTGCATGGTCTCAGTGGACTTACCCGATTACCAAAATTCTAATAAATACATTAATAATAATAGATTAACTCTGCATTCTTTCTACATAGTCTTGCTATTTTATTCACTAGACTTTTATATTTTCTACATTCATGATTATACCAAGGATTCCCTCTTAATGCCCTATCTTCTGTCCTATAAATGCAAGTATTTATTTTTGTACTGTTACTACAAATGAGATTCAGATTTTCTAAACATTTAATAATCTCAACATCTTTTGCTGACATAACAGCCTGTTTTAATTTTAACGTCACCACATCCCTTTGGAGAGTATCAATACTATTTTATTATTAATGGGTCCTATTTTATTCTCTTTTTTATAAGCTGCATATGGTTATTTAACTCTATCTCATTTTATTTATCATATTTTATTTCCTTTATGTCACCACATTCTAGTTTGACTAGCAATGGAAAGTGATCCGAGAAATGTTCAGTAAGGACCTCAAAAATCAGCAATTTTCAAAAAATAGGTGGCAACATCAATCAATGCAAGATCCAGGATGGAACCGCCGCTCCTAGCTGGAAAAGTGATTTCACCCAGATGGTCAGTTTTAGAACGTCCATTTAGAACACGTAAATTATTTTCCCCAATAAATTCCATTAACAATTTACACTTAATGTCAATCTTTACATTCTTATACTACCTCACTGGTAAGTTCCCATAATGGCCTATATCTTGCAAGTTCATAAAAATATTTAATTCATTACAGCGTCCAATATGTGCATTCCAATTTCCCAATAAAATAAAATGATTTTGACAATACATCCGATTGCTGTTTATATTAAAAACTAGATAGAGAAGGGGAGAAATAAACATTACACAAAACATAGGTTTCAGACTCTCCAAATATTACTTCCAGCAGAATCAAATTAAGATAGGGAGATGTTATTGATTTCACAATACAAATTTTCTTTTGTGTGTTGATAAGAACCATCATGCCACATCTACATCTGCCTTTCATATTATTCTTAATTCCTGGAATTAAAATTTTTTTGAAGCCAGTAATTAAGAACTCTTTATTGCCTTTTAGCCAGGTTTCTTGAAGTAATATAATATCATAATGTTTAATCTCCTCCAACCATGACCCATCATTGGTTTTCCCATTCACACCTGCAATATTCCAGGATAAGAATTTAATGTATGGAGTGAGCAGTGTAGCTTTATTAGATAGCCTGATGGTATCTTCAACTCAATCTGAGAGAGTCAGTGTTATATCATCAGAAGTTAGGGACAAGGAGTTCAGAGACATCACAGTAGCACAATTCATATTTTCCATAGCTGACCCTTCCTCTTTAAAATCATAAGAATCTTCCAGTACAATACTAGTGTTTATTCTTTGTCCCTGTTGTCTCCTCCCTCTAATGACAGTATTATACCCTGGTAATGCCTTTAATTCATATTCCATATCCTGCGGTTTCCCTAATTATTGTATTATGGTAAGTTGTTGTAACAAATTCTTTCCTTTTACTATACTCTTATCATTCTTTTAACCTTTGCCGTCTTTTTGTTTTGTCTTCATACTCATTGCAAAGTTTCTGGTAGTATTATCCATATCCACTCCCAGTTTCTGTATCTCATTTTTCATTTTTAGCACCTGTTCCCTAACTATGTGGCTCCTAAATACTAAACAAACTATACCTCTATCAGGGAGTGTTTTATATCTATATGCAGAAGAAGATCTTCCTACATAAACTTGGGTCTTAGAGTATTCTTAATAATGTTATAAGCTACTACTTTAAGTTAGAATGAAGTTTCCCTTATAGATTTTGGAACTCCTTTAAGATAGACTATCGGCAGTTTCTCCCTCTGTGATTTATTCAGCTGGTTCATCTCCACTTTTGTAATGTCTTTTCTATTTGAAAATCTCCCCTCTACATTCTTCTGTACCACTGTCTGGATTCCCTTTTCTTTATACTTTTTCTGTTTTTTCCTTTTCCCTTGTCTTTTACTATTCTTAATAAACGGAGATTCAATTTTTTGACTTAGCTCCTGTAGTGCATGAATCTCCCTATACTCTCTT
Source organism: Neoceratodus forsteri (assembly GCA_016271365.2). NCBI lineage: Eukaryota > Metazoa > Chordata > Ceratodontiformes > Ceratodontidae > Neoceratodus > Neoceratodus forsteri. The sequence continues at coordinate 1,045,576,764 of CM057451.1, forward strand.
TCTGCAATCTCCTCAGTAATTTATTTTATAGTTTTTTGCTTAATTTTTCCATGCCCATTACCCTCATCAATTTTCTCACTAATATTTTGATTTCATCTTGAAGTTCTTTTAATTGTTCTTTTTGATCTTCAAATTGCTTCATCACTGAGCCTAATGTTAAATTTGTACAGACCAAAACAGTTTTGATTTCTAATAACTGTTTACTTAACATCATAATGGTCTGTATGTTGCAATTCACCTGAGAATCATAATTGCGGCAATTAGGGCAATTATACATAGACAGTGTCGGCAGATAAGGGCCTACGGCCCACCCAGTCTGCCCATTTGAGCTTGTAAGTTCAATTTATGTTTTTCTAGAAGTCTGTTGCCCCTCATCCCAGACCTCCAGAATTCCTTTATGTCTATCCAATACATTCTTAAATCCTGTGATTGTTTCAACCCCCACCACTTCCTCTGGCAGAGTGTTCCACTTGTCCACCACTCATTCTGTGAAGAAATTCTTCCTCACGTTTCCCTGAATCGTCCTCCCTCCAATTTTATCCCATGCCCTCTAGTCCTGGAGCATCTTTTTTTGCTTAAAAATAGTGTATTCCTGCACCCTGTTCCTCCCTGTAAGATACCTGAATGTCTCTATCATAGCCCATCTCTCCCTCCTCCAGAGAGTACATATTCAAGTCCTTCAACCTGTCCTCATAGGACTTGTGATGCAATCCATGTACCATCTTTGTTGCCCTCCTCTGAACCTTCTCTACCCTGTCTATGTCCTTACGTAGGCAAGGTCTCCAGAACTGTACACTGTACTCCAGGTGGGGCCTCGCTAGTGTCTTGTATAGTGGAATTATGACCTCCCTTTTCCTGCTGGGAACGCCCCTGCCTATGCATCCCAGCATCCTATTTGCTTTACCTGCTGCCTTGTCGCACTGTTTCCCCTACCTTGAGGTCATCAGAGATGATAACCCCAAGATCCCTTTCCTGCTTGGTGCATGCTATATCCTTACCCCCAACTGATATATTGTGCCAGGGTTTTTGTGCCTCATATTCATTATCTTGCACTTCTTTGCATTGAATTTCAACTGACAAACTCCTGACAATTCTTCAAGTTTCTGCATGTCCCTTCTCATTCTGTCTACACCCTCTGGTGTGTTCACTCTGTTACAGAGCTTTGTGTCATCAGCGAACAGGGAAATTCTGCCTTCATGATCCTGCACAATGTCACTGATGAAGATGTTGAATAGGACCAGTCCCAGCACTGATCCCCATGGTACCCCACTGGTCACTCTTCCCTCTGTGGAGTGACAGCCATTTACCACCACCCTCTGTGTCCTGCCACCCAGCCAGTTACCTACCCACCACACTACTGTCCTGCCCACACCTATATTCCCCAGTTTGTGTAATAGCCTTCTATATGGCACAGTGTCAAAGGACATGCTGAAGTCCAGATAGGCCATGTCCACTGCCCTCCCTGATCTACCTCCCTAGTCACCCAGTCGAAAAATTCAATGAGGTTGGTCTGACATGACCTCCCCCTGGTGAAACCATGCTGCCTTGGGTCCTGTAGTCCGTTTACAACCAGATGTTCCACCAATCTCTCCTTCAGTAGTGCTTCCATGATATTCGCCACTATCGAGATGAGACTGGCTGGTCTGTAGTTCCCCGCTTTCTGTTTGTTCCCACTTTTGTATAAGGGGACTACATCTGCTGTCCTCCAGTTTTTTGGTACCTCCCCTGTGTCCAGTGATCGGCTAAACAGGATTGCCAGAGGTTCAGCCACCATATCTCTTAGTTCTTTAAGGACCCTGGAGTGCACCCCATCTGGCCCCATTGTGTTATCAACTCTTATTCCTTCCAGTTTCTTCAGGACCCTTTCTCGTGTAAAGGGACTTGTATCCATTTCTGCATCATTCCCAACCCTTGTACTCCTTTCAGGCCCATCACCTCCTCTTCCTCAGTAAAGACTGAGCAGAAATACCTGTTCAATATGTCAGCTTTACTGTTGTCACCCTTCACGTGGGCCTCATCCTCCCCCTTCAGTCTCACTATCCCTTCCGTTGCTTTTCTTTTTTCATTTATGTACCTGCAAAAAGTTTTGTTTCCTCTACTCACTGATTTTGCAATGTACTCTTCTGTCTGAGCTTTGACTTCCCTTACTGACCTCCCTGCCTCCCTTTGCTTCTCCTGGTACTTCTCCCTATCCCCTTCTGCCTGTGTCTTTTTGTATTGCCTGAATGCAGTCTTTTTGGCTTTCACTTTCTCCACTACCTCCTTGGAAAACCATAATGGTCTCCTCTTCCTTTTCCCCTTGCTAACCCACTTAATACATAATTCTGTTGCTCTTGTAATCCCCATTTTAAATACTGCCCCCTGTTCCTCAACCCCTGATTCCTGCCCTATTCTCCTTAATGCCTCTTTCAAGCATCTCCCCATTTTCCCAAAGTCCGCCCCCTAAAATCCAGGATACATGTTTTTGTGTGGTTTGGTTCTGCTCCTTCTGTGATTTCAAACCATAATGAATGGTGGTCACTTTTCCCCAGGTGCTCCCCCACTGTTATCCCCATCACACTGTCCCTATTTGTGAGCACAAGGTCCAATATTGCCTTCTGCTGAGTTGGTTCCATGACCAGTTATTTTGAGGAAGGCACCTTGAAGGGAGTCCAGGATAAATCTGCTCTTGGTTGATACTGCTGCTAGGACTCTCCAGTCCAAGTCTGGAATATTGAGGTCTCCAACCAACATTACCTCACCCTCCTCTGCCATCCTTTGCATGGCTAGCATCAGCTCTCTATCTGTTTCTTCCTCCTGGGCTGGGGGTCTATAAACCACACCTGTGCAGATGGCTGGCCCCATTTTCCTTTCCAGCTTAACCCACAGTATCTCTCCCCCATTTTGTTAACATAGAAACATAGAATTCGACGGCAGATATGGACCACTTGGCCCAACCAGTCTGCCCATTTCCCTAAATATTGGATAAGCTGCAGATTCTAGTTAACCAACAGCCTACTTCCTGCAACAGCCTACTTCCTGCAACCCCCCCACTATAATTGCCTTATGTCTGTCCCATGCATGTTTGAATTCCCCCACTGTTTTAGACCCCACAACCTCTCCAGGAAGGTGGTTCCATGCGTTCACCACTCTCTCTTTGAAAAAGAATTTCCTCACATTACCCCTCAGCCGTCCCCCCACTAACTTTAAATTGTGCCCCCTTGTTCTTACACATCTCTTTTTCTGAAAGATGCTACCATCCTGGACTTTGTTGATTCCTTTGAGGTACTTAAAGTTTTCTATCATGTCCCCGTCCTCCTTTCATCAAGGGTATACATATTAAGCTCTCTCAGTCTCTCTTCATATGGTTTCTGCTGCACCTGCACCATTTTAGTTGCCCTCCTGGACTGCTTCCATCCTGTCTATATCCTTGCGTAGATGAGGTCTCCAAAACTGCACAGTACTCCAGATGGGTCTCACCAACTGTCTGTATAGAGGATAACCACTTCCTTTTCTACTTGTGAAGCCTCCTATGCATCCCAGTAGCCCCCTGGCTCTCCTTACTGACTTCTCACATTGCTTACCCACCTTTAGGTCATCTGATATGACTACACCCAGATCCCTTTCCATTATTGTTGTTGTTAGTACCTCCCCTGCTATTGTGTACTCTTCTCCTGGATTTTTATTTCCCAGGTGCATTACTTTGCACTTCTGTGCACTGAATCTATCTCCAGCCATATTCCCTTCAATTGAGTGAATACTGGCCTGTACATTAATCTGGCAAGTAACCTTTTCCTCAAATATATTTTTCCTTTATTTAAAAATGGAGTTAAAACATTTTCATAATCAGCTAAATAGTCATCCTCTATATTGTTCGATATAATAAGGCCCTTTTCTAAATGATCAGGAACACAGGCTTCCCCTGAAGACTTAATAGAGACCAAATTATCAGATTGGCTATCTTTATGTGATTATAATTCCCTAATTGTTGCCATTAAATAGTAACCAGCGTGACCTTCATTAAGTTCAGATGTTTTTTGTTTTGGGGAAGAAGTTGTAAGTACGTTTTCAGACATATCAAAAAAATCTGTGATTTTTTTGCCTTTAATTTTCTTAGGCTTTCCAGCCATTACAACTTTTTCATTTCTCAATTTCATAGCTTCAGTGGTTGTTAGTAAGGCTATAATAGCTTACTACACAGATAATTATCAAAAGCAACAACACAGAGAGAGAAGATAAAGCAGCCACAGAGCAACTATATGCAAATCTGATGCAATAGAATTCAGTAACAGAATATTTCAAATAAATCTTAGTCTTGATTATATGTGCAACTTTCCAGGTATTGTCCAAATGTGATAATTTCTCTTGCAATACTGGTCAAAAGCAGCCTTAGCACTAAAAAAAAGAAGAGAAAACTCAAGACCCTAATCCTTCTCCTATTTTTGGAAAAACAAAATTCTCATCCACAAAGGGTCAACACTTACATTGAAAGCCAGATAACATCAGCAAAAGCCTGACATAGCAGACGGATTCCTCAATAAAGCACAATCCAGGCAGAGCAATCCTATCCAATCATGCAGTGCATGAATCCTAAAAGAATAAAATATGTTAAAAAAAGTACTAAAATAAACTCCAAAAACAGTCAAAAAATTAGAAAACTCTCAGCAAGCAGAATAAGCTTACAGATGCAGTGACATTTTCTGTGAGCATCTACTCATTACCTGAGTGAAAGAGAATTAAAACCAGTACCAGGAGATGCCAGCACATGGGCTAGAAAAGTCACGTGGGCAGAAACGTCCAAAAAATTTAAAATAAAACAATTAAAACTAAAAAAAGCTTAAAATTAGAAAATTGCAAACAAAAATCCAAGGCTAAAGCAGGACAGTCAGTCAACTCAAACAACAGAAAACAAAATCAAAATCCACAACCACAACAGCAAACGGCCAAACCAATCCAAACCAGAATAAAACAAAAATCAAAAAAAAAGATTATAACATAGTAAAACACTTAAAAAATGAGGTATTCTGTGAGATTAAATCCTTAGGGCTAATCGATTCTTTAAGCAAAACTGTTCACAAGTTGTTTTATAGTTTTGCTGCCCAGTGTATCCACTTCAGAAGCTGCAACAGTCCAAAACACAGATATTTTCAAAACACAAACCACTACGCTTTACTTCACTTTGCTTCACTTTGTGGGGTTCAATGCTCCATTGCAGAATGAAATAAACAGATGCTCCACTAGCCAGCAACCAAGATGTCCACCTTCAGGAAAGGAAAGAAGGGCCTCAATCAATGGGGCTACAATCAATCTAGTCACTCCAACCCTCTCAGTCCTCCGCGAGACCTCCACCACTTCGGCTCCACCAGATCAGCTCCCCCACCAAGGACTCTGTACCTGGGGGAAGAGAAGCAGAAAGTGGGAGCAACAAAAAAGAACAAAGGTAGCACAAGAACATCCAAAAAGGAATCAGAGTACCAAGTATGGAAAACACTTAGGCAACGGTGGCATACCTTCTCCAAACCTTTGCTTTTAGCATCTCTGATATCCCAGCTATGAGTGTCTGTACTCCAGTGTGCAGCAGCCTGAGCAGAAGTACCTGTTCAGGATGTCTGTTTTTTTTTGTTCCTCTTATGTGCATTCTTCCACTGCCACCCTCCTTATCCTCATTATTCCGCCTTGCTTTCCTGCTCTTACTTACGTAGCCGAACAAAGTCTTATCTCCTTTAGCTACCCCTTTGGCTATGCTTTCCTCTGTCTATGCCTTTGCTAGCCTCTGTGCTATTCCTGCTTCCCTCTGTTTTACTTGGTATACCTCCCTGTCTTCCACCCTCTGCGTTTCCTTATACTTTCTAAATGCCACCCTTTTCCCCTTCACCACCTTGGCCACTTCCCTAGAGAACCATAGCTGTCTCTGTTTTCTTATTCTTTTACTCACCTCCTTCACATAGAGATTGTTTGCCTTGTTTAGACTCTCCCTTAATTTTCACCACTGTGCCTCTACCCCTCCCTGGAAATTCCCCAATGAGGCACTTTCTGAGGCAGAATCCAGTTTCTTTAAAATCTGCCTTCCTAATGTCCAGGACCCTTGTCCTCATGTGACTTGCCTCTGTTCCCATATAAATGTTAAACTATGCTGTATGGTGCTCACTGGTACCAAGGGAATTGCCCACTGTGACTTCTACAATGTCACCCCCATGTGTAAGCAGCAAGTCCAGCATTTCCCTGTCCTTAGTGGGTTCAATGACTAGTGACCTGAAAAAAGCCCCTTCTAAGCAGTCAAGGATGGACCTGCTCCTTGCTGAAGCTGCAGCTGGAAGGCTCCAATCCACATCTGGCAGATTAAAGTCCCCAGCTATCAGAGCCTCCCCCTTACATACCATCCTGATGAAGATTCCCCAAGTGCCTTACTCAACTCCTCTCCTCTCTCTGTGCTGGAGGTCTGTATACCACTTCTGTATGGATAGCAGCCCCAGTACCTCTCTCCAGCATGACCCTCAGCACCTCCAGCCATTCATTTTTTCCTCCAGTTGCCCATGTACTTCCATGGCCTTGATTCCCTCTCTCACACATAGAAACATCTCATCCCTTTCCTGTCTCCCATGAAAAGAGAGCAGCCATTTATTTATTTATTTATTAGAACATCAGTTTACAACCTTTGAGCCAGAGGCTCATTTACAAAGGTACCTCGTCACAGTGAGGACAAAACAGTGCAAAAAACAAACATCAAGGCAGACAAAAAATCGGAGTACATTTAGGAATCAGCAAAAATACAGGCATTTGTCAAACACAGTATACAACAGGCTTACAAGTGTGCTTTGAAGTAGACAATATACAGTAGTTACATGGAGATTGATTCAGTGGACAGAATAAAGGTAAGGCTGGGTGGAAGACATCAGAAGAGGAGTGTGGGGAAGATAGTACCAAGTAAAGGTAGAGCTGGACAGAAGGTCAGAGAGCGGCTCAGTGAGCCTTGTCTGGGAGGATAGGAGGAGGCTTAGAGGCAGGTACAGCTGTGTGTTGAGAGCAGGTGATTTCTAAGACTAGTTTTAAAATAAGCTAACGAGGCGGCGTCAGTGACTCCGGCGGGGAGGGCGTTATACCAATAGGGGGCTCTGTAGGAGTAAGCCCTTTGACCTTGCGAGGTTCTCGCCCTCGGTATAACCAGTGCAGTTTTATGGGATGTGCGGTATGCACTGTAGGGTTTGCACGGTGGATAGTGGTTGACAGACCTGGTGGGGATAGCCCAAGGAGTGATTTTTTTGTTAGGAGGCAGGTTTGGTATTTGATGCACTCATCAAGGTTGAGTAGATTAGCCATGGTGTACAGACGGCAAGTGTGGGTTAGACTAGGAGCCCCAGTTATGAGCCTGCAGGCCTTGTTTAAGGTGAGGTGTATCTAGTGCAGGGCAGTCTGGTCTGCTGCACCATACACAGGTAGGCCATAGTCTACCAGTGATAGAACAGAGGATGTGACTGCAAGTCGGAGGGCATCTGTGGGGAGGCAGTTTTTATGATGATAGAGGATACCCAGCCGAGTGTTAGAGGCTGAGGCAAGGGCAGAGATGTGGGCATGAAAAGAGAGGGCAGGGTCAAAGGTTATACCTAGTCATGGTTGTCAGTGTACCACAACTCCATTTGTGGTCACCAAATCCTTGCTAGCCTCAGTCATGATGGCCTCAATGTCTGGAATTTGATATCCCAGACTCCCCTGCATTGTTCCACATGGCACTCTATACCATATTCCTTCCCTGCCTGCTTCCCTTCTTTTCCCTCTCCTTTCTCCCTCCTACATGTGTTGTTCCATGAAGCTTCCCCAACCCCCCTCCCTTTTTACCCTCTCCATTACTTGTTTTCTTTATTCCTTTCTTCGTTCTTTCTTGTTTTATACCCCCTTTATTCTCTGTCTTCTCCCCACACCAGTATTTTTGTGCCCCTGAGAGAGCTTACTCTCCTCAGGCTCACTGTTCCTGCTGCTTTATCTTCTGTGGAGGACAATGGTTGCCTCCCTTGGTTTTACAGCCTTCCCTCAGCAGATCTCGGAGCACATCTCCCCTCAGTCTATTGATGTAAGTCCACACCTTTTTTTTTGCTTCACAAAGGTTTTTTGACCTTTGACATTCCGGGGATAATATATTGAACTCACTGGCTATAGCTGTTCACAATAAGGATGTTTGTCCCAGTGAACCATGGCCCAAATCCATCTCTACTCCAAACATCTTCAAGCACATAGTTTTTACGTAATTAACCACGTTGCAACAGAAAAGTTAAGATTCAACATTACTTAATTGTCGCACTCCCTCAGCACAGAACCTGAACTAGTGGCAACTAAAATCACTACTGGGGTAACTTCCCCCTTAAACCCCATCTTAGGAACCTGAAAATATATCTCCCCTCCACTTCTTTCCACTTTTTCCCTAAAGAGAGTGGCAGGCTCAACAATCTCATTCTCCCCCATCCCAGGACCAGAAATGGTCCACACACCACATGCTTTTGTCATGGAAGGAGACAATGTAACAGCTCCATCTTCATTTAAAGTAACAACAATGGGGGGGGCAAGGCTGACCACATCCAAGATGGCTTTCCATATGTTTTTCTCTCTTCCCCTTTGCCTTGTCCATGCTCCCTCCAAGCAGCCTGCATACTGGAGAACAGACATCTGCAAAAACAACTACTCTACATGGAGGTGGTGAAGCTCAGAACCGATCGCAGTCCTCCAACTCCCCTAGCCCTCATCATGGCAGCAGGAGGGGAAGCAGAAATGCAATCCATTGGTCATTGAAAGCATGTTTGCACCACTCCTGCAGCAAATGTATGAGGTGACTACAGCTTCCCAATGAACCATTCAAGTAACTCAGAAAATGGAGACCCATCTTTTTCAGACAGAGTGCCGGGTGGACTTGCATGAAGTCGCTATTCAAGAACTCATGACTGGAGTCTGGGAGCAAGACTGCCTTATACACTACCTTCAGGACAAGTCTGATGACCTTGAAAATCATAGCAGCCACAACAATTTGTACTTTGTCAGCTTCCCAGAGGGAGTTGGGCTACGACTCATAGTAGCCTTCCTGCAGCATGCCCTGCTACCCTGCTTAAACTAAAAGGTGATGAACGATTTGAAATAGAGTGAGCACACCAGTCTCTGGCACCAGTGCCCTGGCAGGGGGAAAGGCTAAAACCTATCCTGGTAAAGTTCCTCAGCTATACAAAAAGAATACCATCATGACCCATGCAAGGGAACTGGAACAACACACTTGGCAAGACCACCCAATACACATATTCCAGGATTTCCCCAAGGAACTCTATAATAAGCAGAAGGCATGTACTGAAGCTCAGTGCATTATGCATGGGGTAGGCCTGTAATTTTCCCTCTAGTACTCAGCAGTGATGAATGTTGTGAGTAATGGAGTCCTCTTGGATTTTTCTACCCCATTAGCCCTAACGGACATTTTGCGCAAATACTGGCCTAAAGAAGTGAGATCCCCAAGAGATGACCAGCATAAAGAGTCTAGCCCACCACCGGACACTATGGAGGCAGGAACTCCCTTTCAGCACAAGGAAGGAGTTGAGAGCTAAGCGGATGCTAGCGATCAATTGGCCCTACTGCAGAGGAGCCATAAGTGGCACCAGCACCAGCACTAAAAGCACCACCAACAGGAGCCTACTTCAGACAGAGTTCAGTCCAGAAGCCACAGTGCTGAGGTGAAAGCAGAAGCCTCATTGAATGAACTGGGGCCTCTTCTAACTTGCAACATGTATGCCCTGATTTGGCCACTGTTGCCTGACCAATGGTCAACTTCTATACCAGCCCCAGAGGAGTCAACTTCAATGCTGCCAGCTGCAGATAATCCCTCTGACAAGTCCTAGGCCACCATTGTCACAGAGACTGCTTTGTACTCCACAGCCAGCTCCATGAAGCCAGCAACACTTCTACACCCATTGCTGCCTCTGATTGCCTCTGCAAAGCAACCAACTCAGATGCCACAAGCAGTATGACCCAGCTGAGCTCCAGATAAGTTGCGTTGATGTTCCTTTTGGGTGGAAAGAGAACTGCATATCAGGAGGGGGCTTTGACACTCTGGCACTGAGTTGATGGCAGGGCTGTACTGGATGAATGCTGGGGTGGTGCGTTATCCCCCCCTTGGAGTTGTCCAAGGGGGTGTACATCTGGAGACAGACAGACTGATTTTTGAAGTGACTTAGAGCAATGTAGGGAACTTTTCTCTCAGGGTTTGAGGCAACTTGCATCAAACATTGTGGCAACTGCAATTTTGGAATAAAGTCTGCCACAAACAGTGACACAAGTTCTTTGCGCCAAACACCACAAGTTAGAGCAGCACTCCCCAGGTCTAAGTTTGCACCATCTAGGAAGTCATTTTATGGAGCTTGCACCAAAGCTTTGGTGCAAGCTGCTGTAAAGTGTGATGGACATCACAACTGTGCCAAGCCATCTAAAATCAGGCTGCATTGCGTCAAAGGGGTTTGGCAAAGCTGTGCCAGACACTGTGGTTGATGCAGGGCTTGAAGCATACCCTGTGTCAACCTTCTAACATTGAGGCCAGAGATTCATCTCCTAATCCCCCTGTCCCCTCCTTGGCTGGATATTTACTGACCTTCTGAAGACACACTACCTTATCAACACAGGGTATTTATGTTACCCATGAACAGAACTTGTCTCCAAGCTCAGACAACTCCCCTTTTCTTCATTCAGATGACCTGCACACACTTGTTTCCATTTGTTTCTGTTATCTCTCACCCACTCCTGGAAACCTTGCATAGCAGCTTGCCAGTGGAGGGGTCTTATCAGTGAGATGGGATACTGGTCCTCTTGAAAGACCTGCATTGCACTGTGGATGGACTACCCTTGCAAGTTGGGAATGGACAGCTAGTTCATTATTCTGCTAATCAGTGTGCAAGTTTGTTTGTTTGTGCAAGTGCCCTGCCTAGGGGGTGCTATTTCAGCACCAGCCTCACTATCACATAATTGCCTGTAGTAGAGGTCATACTGCTGTGTGCGCTACAGCATGGACCCTTAAGGCAAGATTCCTCTCAGGGGCCTCCTAATCCTGTTGTATGATCTTGCCTCATAGTTCATTATCTAGGCACCCTCCCCCACTCCACTCCCACTATACTGAAGAGTATTCTGGGCAGCGAGGTAGGCTGGGTGTTGGGGATCTTATTCAGTACACCTTGTTTTAATAATGCTTTGCAGTAGGCTCCCCTTATGGTCACTGTGGCTATTAACCTAGAAGGGCATATACTGCACCCTTAGCCAGTCACTGAAAAGCTTCCATAGCATGATGACAGCTACTCATTATTGTTCGGTATGCTAGACCTGCTACAGCAGAAAGGTACTGAGCACCCTTGCGGCTTTGCTAGCAGGAACTTATATAAAGCAGTAGAACTAAAGGCTTTTCTGCTTATAACCTCGATAGGAGGAGGAACTGTCAGAGCAGTCTGCTCTCAAGATGTCACCTACCTTATCAAACTTATTCATCTATTCAGCTGCTGAACACTGCATCTCTTTTGACACATTCTTGGGTGTGGGATGGCGGGTCTTGGTCGGCCTGTTGCTACCAGCCCTTAGCCTTCTGCACCCCAGTCCATATAGTTTTACAGTTCTTGTACATTGTTGTCTGCGTTCCATTGTTAAGTTTTTTATAGCACTGCAGAGTTACTGTACGCTTGATGTTTGTTTATGGTTTAGTGTAATATTATATTTGTGGTACAAAAGGCGCCTCCACATGGTTCACCCCCAGGGTAAGGTACCTACCCCTAGGACCTGTGGATCATTTTTCTATGTATCCCCACTGCTGCATACAATCTTTTATCCCACTTCTATACTCCTCCAGCCACTAAACTTCTTTGTCTAGATCATGGGTGAAATAAATTGTCATACATGGAACGTAAGGGGATCAAACACTCCAGTGAAAAACAAACAGGTGTTATTACAACTGAAGAAGTTGAAGTCAAAAATGGCACTTTTACAAGCGACTAAGCTAACATCAGGCAATCATGCTAGATTAGTCTGGTACCAGACTGGGCAGGAATTTCATGCCTCTGCCCCCATGCATAAATGTGATCCTGCAATACTGGTTCATAAGTCCCCTAGATGGACCCCTATCCATACTTAAAGTGATCCATAGGGCTGATGGGTGTTTGCCCTAATGACTACCCCAAATGGCTCTATCCTTTAAGGAAAAGTATATGTGCCCAACAAGGACGACTCAGGTTTGTTCCACAATCTGGTGCACAAAATGGGGAAACTCGCCCCATCAGCCATGTCAACACTCATAGGGGTATAGGCATACTGTAGGGGGGATCCTGGAAGTCGTGAGTGCAGGACAACCCTGGTGCAAGAGAAGCTTAAAGTATCAAAACTACATGCACATATAGGCAGAATAGATGGACCAAAGGCCCTTATCTACCATCAATATCTATGTATCTATATTTTTTAACCTTGCCATGGTACCCCTTTTAGACAGGAGCTCCAATAGCTCTGACTCACATCACAGAGGATTGCAGGCCTTGTATCAACTAATGCAGGATCAAGCCCTAGTCGATATCTGGAGAGTGCTTCACCATGGGATCATGACTATTCATACTACTCGACAGTTCATGGATCATACAGCCTTATAGACTTTTGACTGGCCTTCCCAACACTTACCATGGCAGTCTTGGACTCCAAAGTCTTACCATTAATAATCTCAGATCATGTCCACTGTGAAACTGCAACTCCTACGAGGCTCTCTACCAGTCAAATTCTCCTTCTGTAAACTGGACCCCCTGCTGCTCAGAGATCCTGACTTTATCTCCTGTCCACCCCGTTAACTAACGCCTCTACTATCCCTCTCTTTCCACCAGTCTCACTCCTCCCACCCTCCCTTTGACACCACCATCTGCTGGTATGCCTCCTTATTCTCCCTCTTCCACTGCCCACCTCCCCTATGCTCCTCCTCCCCCACCCCTCCTTCCCTTCCTCTCCCCTTCTCTAGTCTCAGTTACCTTCCCTCCTTGCCTACACTGACTACCCTCTGCCTTTTTCCCCTCTCCTCCCCCTCTACACTTGTCACCTCTCCCCTCTGCTTTACTTCACCATTCTCTACCTAGTTCCATGTTTCCCTTTTCTCCTACTTCCTCACTTCCTGTCCTGCTCTAGTCTGATGCAACTGCATCGCCCAGCAGGTTCTGGTTCTTAACCTTGCATAGGTCCCTGGAACTATTTTTAACCCTACCTGCATTACTGTGTCCTTCTACTGTCATAACTGTCTCCCTCCCCCCCTTTTATTTTATTTTTTGTCTCCAGGAAATTGTACCTCCTGAATCTCAAATGTACTATACCTGTAAATATTCTGTTTAATTAGAAAAATTGTTTCCTGTACTAGTTGTTAAATGTACTATTTCTGATGTTCTGTATATTGTATCACTACATGGAACCTTTGTAAACGAGCCTCTGGCTCAATGGTATTTCCCAAAACTAATAAATAAATCAATAAATCCATTGGATCCAAAAAGAAACTGCCTCATTCTTTTAGGACAATAAAATAGCAGACACCTTGGCTAGGTGTACCTGGGAGGCCAATAAAAAAACTATTAGAGGGAAAAATTTTGATTATTTTGCAGCCAGGCACAGGAAACAAGAACAACAGCTCCATGACCTTGAGCAGGAGCTGCAAGCTTCAGAAACCCATTTTAAAGCCCCACCCCAATCCGCATTCCTCATGAACTTGTAACATCATAAGGCTGCGAATAGAGATCAATACCTTAATTTCCTGAAAGTATGAAATATCCATTCTCTGCCTCAAACACAGATACTGGGAGGAAGGCAAACAGAGTGGGAAACTCCTGGGCTACAGGCTCAGGAAGAAACAGTCAGAAAGGTTCTTCATGAGTCTACGGAACACCTCTGGACATGTGTGCAGGGTATCTCCATTTGTTAATGACATCATGCATGCCTTCTTCACCCCCTTTATTCCTCCCCTCAGACCAGAGATGCTGATGCAGTTCAGGCCTTCCTAGGCTCCCTGGAGCTCCCTTGGCTCACACCTCAACAAGCTGCTCAGCTAGATGATCCACTGTCCACAGAGGATCTTGGATCACCCCTCAACAAGCTGCTCAGGTAGATGCTTTGCTGTCTGCAGAGGAGATAGCTCAAGCCCTCCTCTCCATGAATGTGGGTAAGGTCCTAGAGTAGATGAATTCCCTGCTGAACTGCTGGCCTTAGCTTCCATAATCTCCCCAATCCTTAGTCAGCTTTATTAAGAGGCCACAATATCCAGCACCTCCCCCACCCTAAGAGAGGCCAAAATTACTGCACTCCCAAGAAAAAGGAAAAACCCCACCCTAGCTCTTAGTTACAGGCCCCTCTGATTAATTAATGTGGATAGTAAAGTCTATGCTAAGGCCCTAGCCACTAGGTTTAATTCTCTCCTAACCCACCTACTTCATCCATCCCAGGTGGAATTTGATAAAGGGCACTTCAGTTCAGACCATATCCACTCCATTATAAATCTCATGCACACTGCAAAGAGCCTTTCCACCTCCACAGCAGTAGTAGCTATTGATTTTTGGAAAGGCTTTTGATTCCATTGAATGGGATTATCTACATCTAGTCTGAGCTTGCCTGGAATTTGGAGAATTATTTCAATCCTGGGTCCACTCCATATGTTTCTCTCCTACAGCTAGAATGCTGAGGAACTCACTGCTATCTGATCCCTTCCCTCTAGCACCCAGTACAAGGCAGGGATGCCTACTCTCACCACTTCTTTTTATTATAGCAGTGGAACCCCTGGCTGCTGCCTTCCGACAACATAGAAAAATACATGGGATAATAGTGGGCTCCGTGCAGCATACTACACTTATGTACGCTGATGACCTCCTGTCCCCCTAGCTAACATAGCCTCTTCCATCAGCCCACTTTTAGACCTCCTTAACCAATTCACTCTATATTCTGATCTGAAAGTTAACCAATCAAAATCAGAGATCCTCCCTCTAAACCCACACTGTAAAGCCTCCACAGTGATGTTGCAGGCTCTATGTTGGGCTCTGGATGGGATTACATATCTAGGGATTAAATAACTCCTGTCCTCTTCAGGATATAGGACATAAACCTGCAACCCCTGTTAACAATTATTAAAATGGAGTTCCACCATTGGAAACTGCTGCAACTTAGCATGGCTGGGAAGGTCACAGCCATCAAAATGGTGACTGCCACCAAACTATTTACCTTCTTTTCCACATGCCACTGGAGCTACCTGTTCATTGGCTCATGAAAATTGAAAAGAACATACATCATTTTCATTGGGAGGGGATACCAACCTCAGTATAGCCTCAACAAACTTTGCTCACGCTGGGCTGAGAGGCTAGAGCCTTCCTTCGTTTGAGGACTAGAAGTGGGCTTTCCAGACAATCCAAACTCCGTAGTGGCCTAGTCCTCACACTAATAACTCACACCAATGGATAGCCATGGAGGCAGACTAATATTCTCTGCATTCCCTCCCCTTGCTCCTCTGCTCTACACCACCTAAAGGATTAATGACACACCCTACAATAGGCCCTGCAATCAAATACTGCTCAAGGCTCCATAAGAAGCTGGGCACAGAATCTACCTTTTCCACGTTACCCCTATATGGGGTAATCATGCTATCAAAGTGGATCATAAGTCCTTTAACTGGCCACATTGGGAGGCCAAAGGTATTAACTACCTGAGTGACCTGTTTGTACCAAGAAAAATTATAGTGGCAACATTTCAGGAGTTGATAGTCTATTGGAGTTTACCAGTGACCAACTTCTGGAGATATCTTCAGCTAAGTAGTGCAGTACAGTCCATTTTATATATACCGACACAAAAAAGCAAACCCAGCCCACTCCCCAAATGGATGTTCCTTCAAAAAGGTCTAGCATGCATAATTTGTTCCAGTATCTGGGACACTTTGCCCAGCCAATCACTAGCCTCTAAAGTGAAATGGGATATAGCTTTTCAAACAGCCTTACCTGAGCAAGATGGGAGCAAATGCTGGAAGTTTGCCCTCAGTGCCTTCAAAGACACTAGAAGGTGGTTGATTCAAAATAAAATAAAATAAAAACTATTTGTATAGGACTCTTGTGGTGCTTCACATGGCCAAATTACTGGACACTGAAAGATGCTGGCAGTGTATGATTCAAAGAGGATTTGAATCACATTCTATGGGCTTCCTCATTGATTCACTTATTTTGGAAGCAAGTATGTCACCTAGGGGCCAAGGTACTCCACAGACAGATTCCCCAATCTGCCACCCTATTGCTATTTAGCCTTACCTCAGATGCACCTCATCTCACCACCAAAGAACACAGATGACTTGCTGTTTTAAGTATGCAGGGCAAATCCCTCATCCTTCATAAATGGCACAAAATAAAAGTCACATCCATACAAAAACTGTTCAGTACACTGAACCAACTCTCCACGTTAGACTGGCTAACACACTTAGCTACAAATACCCTTCCTGCCTACTCTGCCTGGTGGCAACCATTCCTAGCATATGTGCTACCTAGAGCAGGAATAGGATGAACATGCTCCAGGAGGTGCCTCCCTCCAAGTTGGTAAGACTGTATGGAGTGTGCCTTTGTACAACTAACCAATCTTAATCTGTCACTGTGCTGTATATACTTGAGTTGCTGTTTTTTATATGCTTTTATTTCCTTTGAGGCAGGACATTTTCTTGCTCCAGGCATACCCTGTTACATGTTCAGTGTTTTCCTCAGATGATTAGTTAGGCCTTAGTTAACACATGCAGATGCCTTCCTTCATGTTGTTAATCAGTATGCCAGTATGTGCTGTCACAAACCCACTCCTGGGGTCAGGCCCTCTGCTCCCACGATGCCCAACCTTTAAGTGCGATTCGCGAACAGGGAACAAACAGGGACACCCTCCTGTTTGTTTTGCATCTGAGCAAACTACCAGTCTCGAGTTCTGGGGTCACTTATGAACCCTTTTTAGCTAGCACACCCATGTAACAGGTCTATATTGCACACTCTCTTTGGGGAAAGCAGCATAATACTTGACCCAGCAGCATATAACCAACCTGGGTCACAACCCCCTGTCGACTCAATTGAGATGCTGGTAAATTCTTACCCTGCTTGCTCTTTACACAGATCCTTGATAGCATGGCTGTATATGGTGACACACTATGCAATTTAACAGTTATGTCAGAATTAACAATACCTTTCCACCATTCACACTCAAAATGAGACTATATCTCAGGCAGGTTTAAGGAAAACCAAATTTACTAAAATTAAAAATAGTAATTAAGTATTATACATAAAAACAGAAACAGAACATATGTGCATTAAGGGTACAGTCAGAAAATAAATAGACAGCTTTAAATAAAGCACCTTGCACTGAATAACTAATTGCTATCTCAGTCTTTCACTTAGCAGATGGTTTAGGCTAAAGTTACCTATCTTGACAGATGTGTCCAAAATACCAAGATGACTCTTAGAAGTCAAGTAAAGAGTGTGCCTTCCAAGTTCACAACAAGAGTGTGCATCAGTCCCTTCAGCCAGCTTGGCAATATTAGAGTTCAAGGGCCACCCTCCTTGTGATGTCACAACATATGAGGTCACTTTTAGTCCTGTAATTAATTTGTAACATGCAGCTGCATAGGCAAGCAGGTCAGGTTGCTACTTAATTGGAATCTGCAAATACAGCAATATTTTTAATTATAACAAGACAATCTCTTCTTCATCAAAGCATAGTTTATAACAGCATTCCCTTTTGATATCTCAGCAATACATCATAAAAACACCTCTCATAGCTGGGTGAATTTTCACAGGTAGCTATCAGAAACTGCTTCCTTCTTGATATGCCGTAAAAGGAAATATTTTACAACAAGCTGC
The DNA here is from genome assembly GCA_016271365.2 of Neoceratodus forsteri. Classification (NCBI taxonomy): domain Eukaryota; kingdom Metazoa; phylum Chordata; order Ceratodontiformes; family Ceratodontidae; genus Neoceratodus; species Neoceratodus forsteri. Next base: position 1,045,594,613 of record CM057451.1, read on the forward strand.
CTGGGTTCAAAGTAGTGGTTGGTTTATGAGCTTGTTTTTATTATAGTCCAAAGAAGTCAGCTTTTACAAGCTAGCTGTGACAGCAAGCAAGGCCAGAACATTGTTTTTCTTTTATAAAATCCAATGTTCCATGATGCCTTGTGCTGACTGCCATGTTTCACAAGCAGAATTCAAAAACATATATGTATATCAAAATTATATACACCTAGCTGGCAGATGATAATTCCTGTTACACCCCTCCTTCTCAGATTGAATTTGGGGGGATCCATTCCAAGACATGGGATGAGTTCCTTAAATTCAGTTCACTGCTCTAATTGTCGGGATAACTGTCTGCATTTGCATTTACTAACCCTGCTCTGTGGGTGATAGTCATATTGTAGCCCTCTAAGGCAAGACTCCATCTTAGAAGCCTGCCATTCGTCTTACCCATTTGGGATTACTACACCAGGGGGTTATGATCCATCTGTACCTCAAAGTGCCTCTCATACAGGTATGGCTGCAATTTCTTCAGTGCCCACACCAATGCAAGGCACTACTTCTCCACTGTAGAATAAGCCTATTCCCTAGGAAGTAATTTCTTACTGAGGTACACTATTGGGTGATCCTTCCCTTGGTTAGAAGTCTAAGTATTGCCCCAATACCCATGTCTGAGGCATCTGTCTGGACTACAAATGGTTTACTGTAGTCTGGACTGGCTAACACAGGAGTATCTCGCAGTGCCTCCTTTAGTCATGTAAAGGCTCATTCACAGGCTGGCTCCCATTTAACCTTTTTAGGCATTCTTTTCTTTAGCAGGCCAGGTAGGGGAGCTGCCAGGGCACTGTAGAGTGATACAAATTTTCAATAGTACCCTGTAGTCCCGAGAAAACTCCAGACCTAATTCTGTATTTCGGGTCCTGGCCACTCCTCTATTGCCTCAACCTTGGCTTGATAAGGATGGAGCTGTCCCACCCTACTACATGCCATAGGTATGCCACCTCAGCCATGGCCACCTGGCAATTTTCAGCTTTCACAGTGAGCCCAGCCCTCTGAATCCTGCCCAACACTTTCTTAAGGTGGGACGGGTGTTCCTTCCATCTGGCACTGAAGATGGCAATATCATCCAGGTACGCCACTGAGTACTCTTCAGTACCATGTAACACCTTGTTCACCAATCTTTGGAAGGTGGCAAGGGCATTCTTCATCCTGAAAGGCATTACCTTGAACTCAAATAACCCTATTGGAGTGATGAAGGCTGACCTCTCCCTAGCTCTGGCACTTAACTCCATCTGCCAATATCCTTTTGTCAGGTGAATAGTGGCAAGGTATGTCGCCCCCTCCCAACTTGTCCAGTAGTTCATCCATCCATGGCATAGGGTGGGCATCAGACTTCATTACTGCATTGAGCCTATGAAAGTCCACACAAAAATGAGTAGAGCCATCCAGCTTGGGAATCAGGACTACAGGTGTGGCCCATGGGCTTGGGATTTCTGAATTAACCCTAAATCCAGCATTTCTTCTACCTCCCTCCTAGTGTCCCTTAGGACAGCCTCTGACACCCGATATGCTGTCCACCGTATGGGCGCTTGCATCCACATGCCTACATCATGCGTCGCTAATGGGATTAGTCCAGGCTTGGCATTAAACAATGGGGCAAAGTCTGCTAAAACCTCCCTTATTTCCTGGATCTGTTCAGGGGTCAACTGGGGCAACAGTTTGATTGCCTCCACAGAGGATTCCCACTTGCTTTCTTCCAGCAAGTCCAGAAGGGAGTCTGCTTTGTCCATCCCCTTCCCAGGACCACACACTGCAAAGATCACATCAGCCCTATTTGCATATGACTTCATCATCTGGATATGGTACAGTCTATGGGTATGTCTCCTGTCAGGCAGTTCTACAATGTAGTTTACGTCATTCACTTGTCTGACTACTTTGTATGGTCCTGCCCACTTAAACTGCAGCTTATCTTTCTGGACTGAGATAACTACCATGACCTCCTGACCCACAGTGTACTAGTGAGCTCTGGCTCTGCGGTTGTACCATACCTTTTGCTTCTGTGGGACAGCTGCCAGGTTGCTCTGGGCTGTTCCCATAAGCTCCTTCAGCTTTTCCCTAAACGTAAGGACATAAACCACTATGGAAGTTCCCTGGGTGGCATGCTTGCCTTTCCTGTCCTCCCAGATCAGGTCTAGAGGCTCATGCATCCTGCGTCCATATAAGAGTTTGAAGGGGCAAAAACCCTGTTGACTCTTGGGGCACCTTCCTGTATGCGAACAACAGGTGTGGAAGGTATTTCTCCCAGTCCCTCCCATGCTGTTCAGTAAATGTTTGGGGCATTGATTTTAGGGTACTATTAAACCTTTCCACAAGCCAATTGGCTTGCGGGTGATAAGGTGTAGTGTGTCTCTGCACCACCCCACACTTCTCCTACAAACACTTCATCAGGTCCAACATAAAGGAACCCCCTCGATCAATGATAACCGCCTGTGGGAACCCGACATGAGAGAAAATCCCTAGCAAGGCATCTGTCACTTTGTCTGTCCTCAGTGAGGATAGGGTGACTGCTTTTGGGTACCGAGTGGCATAATCAATCACTGTTAGGATAAACCTCTTCCCAGTGGAATTGGGGATATCCAAAGGCCCCAAAATATCCATTCTAACCCTCTGGAATGGCTCCTCCAGTATGGACAAGGGAATTCGGGCAGCTAGGGTTTTACTACTCACCTTCCCTATTTCTTGGCAATGGTGACAAGACCTGCAATATTCCTTCACCTGCTGAGTGAATCTGGGCCAATAGAAATTCTGGGCCAATCGCTGCATAGTGCACATGATTCTCAGATGTCCAGACAAGGGGACATCATAAGCAATCTTTTTAATTTTTTGGTACCGCCTCTGCCATTATGCACGGCTCTGTTACGGACCCCTGGCTGCCACTCCCACATCAGTCCCTTCCTGATACATAGAAACATAGAAACATAGAATTTGACGGCAGATAAGGGCCGCTTGGCCCACCCAGTCTGCCCATTTTCCTACCTACTGGATAAGCTGCTGATCCTAGTTAACCAGCAGCCTACTTCTTCTTACCCCCACACCCTAGCATTGCCTTATGACTGTCCCATGCATGCTTGAATTCCACCACTGATTTTGACTCCACAACCTCCTCCGGAAGGTCGTTCCATGCATCCACAACCCTCTCTGTGAAAAAATACTTCCTTAAATTACCTCTGAGCCACCCCCCCATCTTCAAATTGTGCCCTCTTGTTCTTGCACCTTTTTTTGAAAGATGCTACCCTCTTGGACTTTGTTGATTCCCTTGAGGTACTTGAAAGTTTCTATCATGTCCCCCCTCTCCCTCCTTTCCTCGAGGCTATACATATTAAGCTCCTTAAGTCTCTCTTCATATGTCTTCCGGTGCAGACCCTGCACCATTTTAGTGCCCTCCTCTGGACAGCTTCCATCCTGTCTATGTCTTTTGGAGATTGGGTCTCCAGAACTGCACACAGTACTCCAGATGGGGTCTCACCAGCTGTCTGTACAGAGGGATAATAACTTCCTGTTTTCTACTGGTGATGCCTCTCCCATGCATCCCAGTAACCCCACCCTCCTTGCTGCTCTCTCACATTGCTTGCCCACCTTTAGGTCATCTGATATGACTACCCCAGGTCCCTTTCCATTTTTGTTGTTGTTAGTATCTCACCCCCATTGTGTACTCTTCCCTGGGTTTTGTTTCCCAGGTGCATTACCTTGCACTTCTTAGCACTGAATCTAAGCTGCCATACATTTGACCATTCCTCTAACCTTGCCAAGTCCCTTCTCATCCTTTCCACCCCACCCTGTGCATCAACTCTGTTGCAGATCTTAGTGTCATCTACAAAGAGACATACTTTTCCTTCCAGTCCTTCTGCAATGTCGCTTATAAAGACATTGACGAGGACCAGTCCTAATACTGAACCCTGCGGTACCCCACTAGTAACCATCCTTTCTTCTGAGTAGACTCCATTTACTATTACTCTCTGTGTCCTATTCTCCAGCCAATTCTTTACCCAGGCTGTCATCTTGGGACCCACTCCCAGGCTGGCTAACTTGTATATTAATCTTTTGTGTGGAACTGTGACAAATGCCTTGCTAAAGTCTAGGTAGGCCATGTCCACAGCCCCTCCCTGATCTACTACTTTGGTCACCCAGTCAAAGAAATCTATCAGATTTGTCTGGCATGACCTTCCCACTGTGAATCCATGCTGCCTAGGGTCCTGTGCCCCTCTGGCCTCTAGATACTCGACAATTCTTTCCTTCAGAAGTGATTCCATCATTTTCCCTATCACTGAGGTTAAACTAACAGGTCTGTAGTTTCCTGCTTCTGCCTTGCTCCCACTTTTGTGAAGGGGAATCACATCTGCCCTCCTCCAGTCCTCGGGTATCACCCCATCCTCCCATGATTTGTTAAAAAGGGTAGTCAGTGATGTCACTAGTTCTACCCTTAGTTCTTGTAGAACTCTGGGATGAATCCCATCAGGCCCCATTGCTTTGTCCACCTTCAGTTTTAAGAGTTCTTTCAGAACCCTTTCTTCTGTAAATGGGCTGGTATCAACTTCTGTATCCAGAGTGTTACTACTGTTTGTTTTCTGTGCCTCCTCCTCTTCATTTGTAAATACTGAGCAAAAATATTTGTTTAGTATCTCTGCCTTTTCACAGACTCCCTCTGACCACCCTCCCTTCCCTTTATTAAGCCTCACTATCCCTCCCTTGGTCTTCCTTTGCTCCCTGACGTACCTATAAAAGGTTTTATCCCCCTTCTTAACTGAGTTGGCTATCTTTTCCTCGGTTTGGGCCTTTGCTGTTCTGACTGCCTTCCCAGCCTCCTTTTGCTTTTAACTGATACAGTTCCCTGTCCTGCTCCTTCTGCGATTCCTTGTACTTCCTGAATGCTTTCTTTTCTCTTGAACCTTCACTGCCACTTCCTTTGAGAACCATAGTGGTTTCTTACATCGTCTTGTTTTGTTTATTTGCTTCACACAAGGCTCGTTACCTCTGTGATGGCAGTTTTTATTATTCCCATTGTTCTTCCACCCTCCTTCCTGCTCATTTGCTAGTGCAGTCCTTAGGCACTCACCCATTTTGGCAAAGTCAGCCCTCCTAAAGTCCAGTACTTTTGTCTTTGTATGGCTTGACTCTATTGCTGTGTTTATTGTGAACCATACTGTTCGATGGTCGCTAGTTCCCAGATGGCTACCCACTTCTACATCTGTAATCTCTCTCCATCTCCATTTCAGAGAATCAAGTCTAATATTGCTCCTCTCAAGTGGGCTCCAGTACTAGTTGTCTAAGGCATGCCCCCTGTAGGGCATCTAGAATAACTGCACTCTTCGAAGTGGCAGCTGCAACTGCACTCCAGTTAACATCTGGCATATTCAGATCACCCATCAGCAATATCTCCCCTTTTTCTGCCATTCTAAGTATACTTTCTATCATTGCCCTGTCCATTTCCTCCCCCTGAGAAGGGGGTCTGTATACAACCCCTGTGCGTATTGTGGTGCCATTGTCTGTCTCCAAATTTACCCACAGTGCTTCTTCTCCTCCCTGTTTACCCTTTTGTTCTGTTGCTTTTATTCCTTCCCTTATGTAAAGAACTACTCCTCCTCCTCTTTTACCCTCCCTCTCCCTCCGGTAGACAGTGTATCCTGGTATGTTTATGTCCCAGTCATGGTTTGTGTGTACCATGTTTCTGTGACTGCCGTGATATCCAGATGTTCCTCCTCCATCAAGGCCACTAATTCAGGAAGCTTGTTACCCAGACTATGGGCATTAGTACTCATTGCTCTCCATTTTTTGATGGCTTTACCTTCTGTTGCAGTATCCCCCACTGACCGTTCTACCTCAGTCTTTTTCTCATTTAGTACACTGTTTTGTAGGGAGAGGCTGGGATTTTCCTGCTGCTTGACAGTGCCTCCTCCTTTGACTAGTTTAAAAGCTTGCCAATGAAGCATTTAAACCGATTGCTCAAAAGACTTGTTCCCTTCCTGGACAGATGCAGACCACCCTGCCAGTATAGGCTGGTGTCCCTCCAGGTGGAACCCCAGTCCCCAATGAAGCCAAACCCCTGTGCTCTGCACCATTTTTTCAACCATTCATTAAACTGCATGGTGCCAATTACCCTTGCCTCCCCATGCTTTTGACAGGCAGCACCTCTGAGAAGGATACTGTGTGTGCTACTCGTCCTTAGGTCCCTCCCAACTCTGCAATGTCCTCCTGCACTGCTCTAATCTCATGATGAGCCAAGTCATTTGTCCCTAGGTGGACAATGACGCCCAGCTCGGAATCCCTTGCAGCTGTTCTCGTGATCCTGAGGATGTGCTTCCTGTCCCTCCAAGCCATGGCACCAGGCAGGCACCTTACTTCATTTTTCCCAGCTCCCCCCAGTTCTATACCCCTAATAATTGAGTCCCCCACCAGGAGCTGCTTCCTTTCCCTTTGATGTTCTCTGCCTCCTTTCTGTGGGCCTCCCTTGTGACAGTTATCATCAGTCTTCTCTGCGGGTGCATCCATAGGGGAGCTATGCTCCCCCAGAATGGTGTATGGATTGTGGACTGGAACAGTTGACTGGGTGTGCCTCTGTTCCACCCTCCTCACCCTCCCTGAGCCCACTGTGGTCCAACTGCTGTGCTTTCTTCGCAACCTCTGAGGTAGTGGTGGTGGCGCTAGTGCTCCCTGGATGGGGGAGGTTCCCTTTCTACTGTCCAGTGTGGCCTGGGGGAAGGTTTCCTTACTACTGTCCAGTGCGGCCTGAAGACGGGCAACTTCCTCCCTCAGGGCAGATAGTTGTCTGCAAATAGGGCAGCATCTCAGACTCCAGAAAGACTCCCAGAAGACTGCTGCCCCACAGCCATTACATTGCACTACTCCCCACATGTTTATCTAGTTTTTTTATTGTATTTGTGTGTGTGTGTGTGAGCGCATGCATGTGTGATTTGTTATATAGAAATATATATATATATATATATATATATATATATATATATATATATATTATACAACGTGCATGCTTATATTATCAGTGCAGTGTGCTAGAGAGGATATGACAGTGAAATGCACCTTGCACTCGAGGAAATGATGTCAGAACCTCAGGTATAAAGGAACTATTTCCAGTTGTGGGTGGGGTGAGGGGTGGGAAGGGGTTGGGCCTAAACTGTGTCCTCACAAAACAATCGACTAAGAGCTCTCACCCACTGCTGCGATGAGTGCCTTCCTGTCAGCAAGATACCCTACACAATAATTTGACAGAGAAAGTACCCTGCTAATCAAACAGAGAAAAATCCAGACATCCAAGTCAGACACAGATAAACCTCTCCAGCCCCAAAACAGCTTGGAAGTTTGTTAGCCACAAAGGAAAATCAAATATGCAGTTATTTCAGCCCTTCTGAGGATGCTGACAAGATAAGCAGTTTTAAAAAAACCTTTTCTGAATTAAAAACTAAAACAAATACCAAGCAATGCCACTTTAAAAGTGAGGAAAACTTCTCTCAGATGTAAGCAAGAGAGAGAGAGTTTAGTTACAGATAATTCGTCCAAAATAGTATATCCCACGCAGCTTCTCAGTTGTTTCCAAGCACTCCTGTACACAACTTGGAAGAAGATGGACTTCTGCCTCACACAGGATCACACCACTAGTTTATAGTAATTGAATAATGCTGAAATGGTCTAGCTAGACAAATGGCTACCCAAAGATACCCACTGGCTTACCCCCCAGGGTAGGGTTGCAGCACCCAAACCTCTCCTAAGGGTGTCGCAATTGATGGGATAGGGCGGGAGTCAACCTAGGAGTTTATTGCAGCCGGAGGAGCATCATCTTGGTGAAGGGTGGCAGGTTTTTTCTTCCTGGTGTTTCGAGGGCCGGGACATGCAATGATGACCAACATCTACCCTGCCCACCAAACTTGTTGGCATCAGTGCAAGTAGTACACCCAGCCTCTGCTGGGTGTCAGTATAGCACTGACACATGCCCCCCTCCCCCCCAGAGAAGGAGAGCAGTCTTGGGATGCTGAATCCTTCTCCCCACCCCAGCCGGCCCTTCTGACATCCCAGGTCCATTCCACAACCTGAGTCATCGGCGTCGCATGTCGGCACCCTGCCCCTGTGACAATGGGCTGGCTCGTCATGAGCAATCTTGAGCAACCACTCATGGTACCCCTGGGCAATGGCAAACTGCTGGCTCATTACCCCTCCTTCTATCCTTACATCCTTCTTATACAGCAGTCCATTGTCCCAATACACTCTATGTCTTCCATCACCTTCCTTTGTCCCATCAAATTCTACACAAGCCCTCAGTCTCTCTAAACTAGAGTAATTTTTCTGAGCAGCTTCAAAATCATTACATATTCCCAAGGCATGGGACAGGTCCCCTTCAGTTTCTAAATCGGGGTCCCTAGCTCTAGTGTCAGGGCATTCAGAGTCACTGCCATACCTAGCCCTCTGACCACTGGTTACCCCTCTTTCCTCAGAGTAACCTTCTGTAGCTGTTTTGTTAACTGCTACCTGGAAAATTTCTACCTCCCTTTCACTACTCTCCAAGTCAGGAGACACAGGTTGGGGAACCAGCCTCCCACTGTTTTCCACAGGAGCTTCTATGGGGTCCAGGGAACCACAATTTGCCATCTGACTACAGGTAACTGCATACACCAGCCCCTTTTGGAGATTGTTCCCTATAATCACATCCAGGGCAAGATTTTCTGCCACTGCAACTTTTTGCACAGTCTTTCCTGTCTCACCCCAGTCCAGGAGAATACTAGCAAGTGGCAGAATTTTCTTCTCCCCATTGAATCCCCATACTGTAACAAATTGATTAGGTATAAACTATTCATGCTCAGCCAAATCCCTTTTTACCAAAGTAAGGGACACCCCCGTGTCCTTCAACCCATGGGATTGCACCCCATTTAGAGTAACTGGGAGTATGTGCTCCCTCATGTTTAAGGACATGCTTTCAGGGATATGCAGTGCACCCACCTCTGTTTGAGCACCACTTTGTGCAGTCTGTGCCTTTTTAGGACACTGTCTTGCAAGATGCCCTAGTTGCTTGCAGAACCAACATTCATCATTTCTTTTATCAGGCAAATCCTTTCTTTGCAACCTGGGGCCGCCCACTTCCTAGGGAGGCAATGAGAGTTTTAGCTGTCCTGAAGGCCCACTTTTCCCTTTCTGTGCTACCACACCCACCCCACTCCCTTTCAGAGCAGGTCTGCTCCTGGCATAGTGGTCTGAGAGCTTGGCAGCTTTCTGCACTATTTTTGAATCTCTGTCCTCCAGCCAGGTTTTCAGCTGTGCTGGGCAAGCCCAAAATAATTGCTCCAAAAGTACCACCTCCTCAATTTTCTGTACAGAGTCTGCTTTGGCCCTATCTACCAATGCTTCAAAAACTAATTTTGCTTTGTGGCTAGTTCCTCATAGCTAATGTCAGGGCTTCTCCTGAGCTTACGGAACTTAACTCTATATGCTTCAGGTGTCAAGTCATACTTTTTAAGCAATGCAGTTTTAAGTTTCTCATAATCATTACTCTCCTGATTGCCCATGTGACCCAAGGCATCATGAGCTTTATCAATAAGCAGTGGGGATAGCTGGAAGCTCCAGGACTCTTTGGGCATTTTTGCCTGAATGTATACCTTTTCAAATGAATTAAAAAATGCATCCATATCCCCCCTCTTTAAATTCAGCTATCAATTTAGAATTTAACTTGTAACCCAGTCCTGGAGTTCCAAGTTCACCCATGCCACTTACCTGCTCTGGCACTGGTCATTGTAGTTGTAGCTTCTCCAGTTAAGATTTCCTCTGGCACTCTCTCCTCTCACTCGACCTCTGTCTGAAGCTGTCACTCTCTTTCCTCTGCCTCTCTCCGGTGCTGGTTTTCTTTTTCTTGCATCTCCAACTCCATCTGTAACTTCCTCTGCTTGAATTTCAGCCACTGTTGGGATTGAATCTCCTCTGTTCAAGTTCCAACTTCTTCAGCTCCAACTGTAGCCAGATCCCTTCCAGCTCCAGTGCTGTGGAGACCCTCCACTGTTGCTGTGGCTCTCAGTTCTTATTGGTCTTGCTGTCCTCCTCCCTGGGACTGGACACTGTGATGGACCCTGGCCCCTCCATGCCCAAGGCCTGGTTCCTTTCAATCACTGACTATCACTTGAAGGCCTGGGCAGTCTCTTGTGCATCAGCTGCTACAAGAGCCTCCATGAGGTGCTGTTTGCTTCACCCTTCACTCTGGACTCCTCTTTCCTGGTACAACTGCCTCAGGTATTCTGCAGTGTACTCGGTGAAAGAGGAAGCCATCTTCTTCCCTAATCTACGGCTACAGTAGCCTGCACCTGAAAAAAAATAAAACAGGTAGGAAACTTAGACTGTAACCAAAATGATATATTTCTTTTAAAATATCTGCTTTGTTTGTGTGTGAACTGTTACAGTTTATCAATCCGATACACTGGACTGTTAATGCTCGTGTCACCAAATAATTGCACAGTATGCAGACAGTTCTTTTAGATCGCACCGCTGCACACCAGATTTCACACAAACCCACTCCTGGGGTCAGGCACCATGCTCCCACAGTCCCAACCTTTAAGTGTGATTCGTGAACAGGGGACAAACAGGGACACCCTCCTGTTTGTTTTGTGTCTGAGCAAACTATCAGTCTCGAGTCCTGGGGTCAATTATGAACCCTCTTTAGCTAGCACACCTAGGTTACAGGTCCCAATATCACACTTTCTTTGGGGAAAGCAGCACAATACTAGGCCCAGTGTCATACAACCAGCCTGGTTTACAACCCCCTGCCGACTCAATTGAGACATTTATACTATACTGGTAATTTCTTACACTGCTGGATCTATATACAGATCCTTTTTAGCAAGGCCGTATATGGTGACACACTAAGCAATTTAACAGTATGTCAGAATTACCAATACTGTTCCACCATTCACACTTGAAATGAGAATAAGTCTCAGGCAGGTTTAAGGAAAATCAAATTTACAAAAATTAAAAATAGCAATTAAGTACCGTACATAAAAAAAGAAACAGAACAAATATACATTAAGGGTACAGTCAGAAAATAAATGGACAGTTATAAATAAAGTGCCTTGAACTAAATAACTAATTGCTACCTCAGTCCTTCAGTTAGCAGATGGTTTCAGCTAAAGTTATCTATCTTGGCAGATGTGTCCAAAATACCAAGATGACTCTTAGAAGTCCAGTAAAGAGTGTGCCTTCCAAGTTCAAAACAAGAGTGTGCATCAGTCCCATCAGCCAGGTTGGCAATATCAGAGTTGAAGTCCCACCCTCCTTGTGATGTCACAGCACATGAGGTCACTTTTAGTCCTGTAATTAATTTATAACATGAAGCTGCATGGGTAAACAGGTCAGGTTCACTGACCTAAGTAGTGTTCTCCCCATGAACTTTGTCCTGGCTTCTGACTACACTACTCCTTGTAGCTATCCCACTCCTTCTAATCACCCGCCTTTCTATTTCAAAACTGTCAAGAAGCATGAAGCCCACAAATACATCACCAAAGCAATCTCCAAGTCAAGAAATAGTGGGGACTCGCTGGACTTTAAGCTGCTATCTCTCACCCTTGATGAGGTCCTAGGTCCATTAACTTGAATTTTCAACCTCTCCCTTAGTCTCTGCCAGTTTTCTGACATATGGAAAGCTGCTACAGTTACACCAGTACACAAAAGCGGGGATGTAGCCACCCAAGGGAACTATCGACCAATCTGTATACTACCTCCTCTCTCCAAGGCCCTGGAATGCATAGTGGCTGACCAACTTATGGATTTCCTGGAAAAATACAATATTCTGTGTACTCAACAACATGGTTTCAGAAAAGACCATAGCATGTCATCTGCTGTACTGGAATTCACTGGAGCACTACATAGCACATTGGACAAAGGTCATCTAACCAGGGCTGTATTTGTTGATTTGACTAAGGCATTCAACACTGTCCACCATTGTCTGCTGATCAAACAGCTCTGGTCTTCTGGGCTGTCTCCTGACACTGCATCCTGGTTCAATAGCCACTTGGAAAATCGGACACAGAGTAAAAATCACAGGTGTTCTCTCTGATGCCAGACTGGTCTGCTCTGGAGTCCCACAGGGGTCTATACTGGGGCCCACTACTATTCAGCCTTTTTCTGAACACACTCCCGCAATCCTGCCCCAAGCAAACCATCCTATATGCTGATGTCACAGTAATATTCAGCTCTCACAAGGACCCTAAACTCTTACAACACAATCTTCAGCAAGGTTTTGCTGCTGTGGAAAACTGGTTTAGTATGCATAAGCTGGTCCTAAACCATAAAAAAACAAGGTTATGCTTTTCAACATCCCTCACAATAAGCATAAACATCACCCACCTCACCATTACAACTAGTCTCAGAAACACCCTTGAGCAGGTGCAGACATTTAAATACCGTGGGATATCTCTGGACCCAAATCTGTCATATGGTTCCCACATTGACTGTGTTGTCAAAGCTGCAAATATGCAATTAGGCTTACTGTACCACCACAGACAACATCTTACATCGGAAGCCTTGAAGATCACTGTCCAGAGCTCAGTGGTCTCCAGCATTGATTACAACCTTATCATCTATGGCTCTGCATCAGCCACTGCACTCAGATGAATATCGACTTCCCTCAATAAGGCTTGTCTGCTCATCTCTGGTGCCCACCGTCTGTCTCATACGTGTGATCTTTATGCACAAACTGGATGGATTCAACTCTCCAACTGCATTAAGTATCTAACCAGCACAATGGCAAAAAAAGTAACCATGGGCCTCGCCCCTCCTGGAGTCCAAGCCCCACTGCAACCATGCCTGAGTCCTCATAACACCAGGGGATTCGAAACTCAGCTCTTCCAGGTTTCCCACTGTCGCACCTCCCAGGGCCAAAGATCCTTTGCCCATAGGGGGTCTAGCTGGCTAAATGGTCTCAGTCCTGATATCTCCTCCACACCTAAGCTTGGCCCATTCAAATCCAAGCTTCACCTTCATCTCACTGCCACTAGCTCCTGTGAATGCTACATATAACCAGCCCTACCCATCTTCATCTTATCCTCTCTATGCTCCTCCTCACTAGCACTTATACCCTATTCTCCCTCTTCTCCCACTTTCCCCTTCCTTGTCTGTCTCCCCCTTCCCTCCACTAGCACTTCCCCCCATTTTGTTGTCTATAATGCTTTGCTTCCCCGATGATGTTGACAATGCCTCTGGCTGCTCCCTCCTCCCTCTGTGTCCCCCCACCACCTTGTGTACCCTCTGTACCTTTCCCTGGTCTTCCCCTATGTTATCTCACTCTAATACAGCTTATTCTGACTACAGCATTGTATTTCTCCAATTCTTAATATGTTAGCTTCCGTATTTTTTTCTGTATTGCACTGTATTTGACATGGAACTTTTGTACAAGAGCCTTGGCTCAAAGGTATTTGTAATCCTAGACTTAATAAAATAAAAAAAATAAATCATTGGAATCTGCAAATACAGCAATATATTTAATTATAACAAGACAATCTTGTCTTCTTCAAAGCATAGTTTATGATAGCATTCCCTTTTGATCTCTCAGCAAAATGTCATAAAAACACCTCACATAGCTAGGTTTATTTTCACTGGTATCTATCAGAAACTGCTTCCATCTTGATACGCCATAAAAGGCAATATTTTATGACAAGCTGCCTGGGTTCAAAGCAGTGGTTGGTTTATGATTTAGTTTTTATTATAGTCCCAGAAAGCCAGCTTTTACAACTGAGCTGTGACAGCAAGCAAGGCCAAAACATTTTTTTTTCTTTTAAAATTCCAGTTTCCAATGATGCCTTGTGGTGACTGCCATGTTTCACAAGCAGAATTCAAAAACATATATTTATATCAAAATTATACACACATAGCTGGCAGATGGTGATTCCTGTTACATGTACCAATATGTTACAATACATATCTTGCTGTTTTTTTCTGTTACAAATTGAAAGATGCCTTAATGCAAAGTTTAACTGAAAATAAAGTAATAACAATGAAAGCAACCTGAAACATGTTTAAGTCCATCCTGTTGTAAGGGGAAAAAGCAATTTTAATCTTGTTTTATTGGGGCATCATTCTGAGGTAGAGGTGTGCAGTGATAGACCAAAACCCACACTCTCCCCTGAACTTTGGAGTCAAGCAGTAACTAAAAGGGTTTTTAGTTTTCTTAGTCTGATGAGTGAACAGAGCCCAGAACAAAGGGCACTGAGCAATAGTTTGCCCCCTGTATAGTGTTCTGTGTCCAACTGACAGTCTCCAGGATCTGTTCCAGAGGAAGGGGTCCTCTAGAAGGTTGTCTGAACCAGTAAAGAGATGTGCTTCCACTGTGGCGGTATGCCAGGGAAAGATGGCATCAAACCCCTTGACTTCCTTTCCCATCTTGGATTAACACTAGGTCCCAGGTATCCATGGGCAGACTTGAGGGGCCCTTAGTCTCCTGCTGTCACTTTCTATGTTTCTGTGCTGTCTCCCTGCCACCCATTGTCATATATGTGTAGTAGCTCAACTAGATCTGCCAGCCATTACCCCCTTAAAAGTATTTGACATATGTATTTCACAGTTTGCTGCAGAGCTAAAAAAAAGTTTGACAATGCTCATTAGTATCTGTCTACAGGAAGCATACACATCAACAATCTAAATTTTCATAGCACAACACATGGTTTCCAGATTCAAAGTCATTCCTCGACTGCTCCAACCCCATACTCACTGTATTGATGGTGGACATCTGAAAAAAGGCCTCAAATTGCTGGCCTCACTTTCCTGGTGATAGATCAACCTTCCTTAGGTGCTTTCACCATGCCCAAATAATCTGCAGATTGACTGGGATCAGTGAATATTTTCCATGTCTGCCTCTCCCAGCAGATTATCAGCCACAATGGATATACAGTATGTGGGCAAATGCCCAATCCTTCTTCAAGTGCAAACTCTTTTTATTGTCATTAACTCATGAAGTTTATTCTGGTAGAGGTTAATATGCCAATCTGTTCAGGTTACCTGCTTTGACCTTAAAGGCCATATGTTTTTTTTTTTTTTCAGTTTTGCCCAGGATACCATCAGGTAGAATGCCCTTGTTTGACAATCTGTGAGCCTCAAGGATAAGATGCAGGTTGGATGATTTTGCAGACAAATTGCCACAGAGCACTTGGCTTAGCTCTTCATCTTATTCCATGGCTAAGTTACATCCCCCAGATTCAGTCATAGTGATGGCAAGTATGCCCCCCCTCACTCTGCAGCCACTGCCACTGAAGTCTTTTGCTCTGGATGTCTTCATTCAGCCTGACAACAATGTCTGGTGATGGGAGGGGCTTCTGTAACCACCATAGCAATGGCCAGTGGGTGACTGATAGTGAATCTGCTCTGTTTTGACTTCATCCAGCAGCTCTACCTTGGCATGTTCAACTTATTTAATTAATTATTTGAATGCCATTTTCTTGGAATGGTGCAAATTGCAGCAATGCACTTTCTCCTTCCTCTTCTAGATTGTAAAATGCTTTTGGATACAATTTGTATGAAACACACAATAACAGAACTATATTCTTTCCTTCCTCCACATAGGTGCATCGGTAGTTGAGGACAGGTAAGGATTTACATTTTCTTTAGGCCTGTATGAAATTTCTATCTAGTCTGACAAACTCCCTGTCTGAATTTCAGCACACTGGAAATCACCTTTTATTCCTGATGACCACTCTCACCTGTTCCATTTGGTTGTGGCACGTGAGATTGAGTCTGCATTCACTACTTCTCTGGTAACATGCTCCATCTATCCATGGCCCTCTCAGTACAGCAGACCTTCCTAACATCCTTTTTAAACTCCCCTCCACCAAATCTCAAGTTCTGACCAATAGTGTTTTTCTGAACCCATAATTTGAATAACCAATTTGCATCCACCCTGTTAAATCCTTGCAAGTATTTATACAGTATCTATCAAAGCAACGTTCTTGCTTCAGACAAAAGAATGTTGAGATGTTATATTAGCAATCCAATTCATTATGCTGTTGCCAGAGGCAACAGCTAATCAAATCTGTTAGAAGAGCACTTCATAGATACTTCAGAATGTATCAAAACAGAAAATGTGCAGACATTGCTGAGAAAATTCATTGCAAGGCGTTAGATATGGAACATTAACATGGCACTGCTCTGGCTATTATTTTCAGAATGTCATAAAATCTATGATTAATACTGCTCAGATTTTTTTCATGCAAATTTACTGACTTCAAAAATGGATTTGACTGAAAAATAAGCAAGTAAAGGGTGCAATCTCACTACAGAGTTATGCATTTCATTCATACAAAAATGGACTAGTGGGGTTATGAAATTTCAAACCTTCTTAAGCTTAGTATGTTTTAAATACCCAAACCAAACTGAAACTTCCTATTAAAGTCAGTAAAGTATTATAAAAATGTAAATATTTTTGAAATTACAGTAAATATCATTCATAATGCCCAGCCATTAACTCATAAATGCAAGGCAATCCCAAACATCTCTGGACATATGTGAGGCCCTGGGCAAAGTCATAGGGTCTGTCACTTTCCTCATGGGGTGTTTTTCATGCTGGTAGTCTGTTCTGGATGGAGCCTAGATAGCAACCAGTAAGGACAGTGGGCAGAAATCCCCCCTCAGCTGAAGAAGTGAAGGAGTTGGGGGAAGCAAATAGTAAGTAGGGGAAAATAGCAAATTATATTTAAAAAAAATCACTTAGTAAAGTTTCTGCTTCTGATTAAAAACAGTTTAAAAAGTACCACAAATGGCTTTAAAATACTATTTCAAAGAAACATCAACCATAGAGCAGTAAAAAAGAATGGTACAGATCTGTTTGAAGCCACATCAATAGGAAATACTGCAAGTCTGCTCCAATTCTGAGGCATTGATGGCTTACAAATATGGTTAAGATGTTTTTGCAGTTAGCCTAAGCAAATAGTAAAGACTAATTTATTTCAGAAATTGCATTGTGTTTTCAAAAGCAACATTTTTAAATCATGTGGAAAAAAATCAATGAGGCTTTTAATATAATATAATAGCAGCAAGTTAAACTGATTAAATACATTCTTTGAAATAAAAGGCTGGGCATGATGAATATGTAGACAGGGTTTCTAGCGGGACTATAAGCATTAATAATCTTTAAATATTCCTTTCCTGTCTTTGTATTTCAAAGATGTTTTCTTTGCAAAACATTAGCAGAAAGCGAAAAAGAAGAGAGTTTGCAGAATATATTGAAATTTATTTGAAATATAATTATGATTTGCCAGGCACTAACAAATGAATAAAATAAATGTAAAGTTTATTCGAATGAACATTTAATATACAAAGATGTGTTTCACCTGTAATGAAAAAGGTTAATATTGATCTTTGTTAACCAGAAATGTGAATATCAATTGTATTATATATATACACTTATTCATCAATAATTCATTCACCCAGAAGTGCCATTATCCATAATATAAAATATTACATAATTAATAACATATGGCTATATTTGAGTATTGGATATTACTGTTTGTATCACTAAAGAGGATGTGCATTCCATGTAATTATTTTCCTGGGAAAGGGCCTCTCAAACAGCATAAGAATCCTTTTGAGAAATTAAGAAGTGTTTAAGGCTCTGAGAGATAGGATTCACCCCAGTGGCAGTTTGTGTAAATGAAGGGAAGATCTCACCAGCTACAGTGTACATTCACTGTTATTTTGAACCCCCACTCCCAAACAGATGAGGCAGAATTAATTGGGAGTGGAGTTTCCCCTCTGTCTGTGTCATCAATAAGAGGAACCTAAACCATATCATGGTTTAAGTTCCCCTTACTGATGACACAGCCACAGGTGGAATGCCACTGCTCCTATTCTATGCTTATCTCTATATATTTTATAAAAAGATAGAGATATATAGATAGACAGACAGACAGACAGATATTATAGTGGCACAGTAGGTAGATAGGTAGGCAACACTTTATGTTTATACAGGAATACATGTCGTTTGGACAGTTCAGTTTGCAAGACAGTCCTGTGTTTGTCTAGTGTTACATAAAAGTTTCACATAAAATAACAACAATTCAAATACAATAATATACTACAAGTCATACAAAACACAAAATACAATATTCAAAAGACAATATAAAGCACCACTGTAGTTAGGGTTGTTTAATGTTAAACCTCAAATTTTGCACTTTAATAACTTCACAGCCATTCAAAAGATTTGCATGACATTTTGCATGTGAGGTCTTGAGGGAATAGATCTCTTGAGCTGCTAACATCGTTCTGATTGGATGTGCAGATTCTGAGATCCAGATAGTGAAAAAAGTGATTTTGGGGGGCATTTTGCTGTTTTATTTGTCCACCTCTAGAGTGCAGATGGTTTGGAAATCTGGTCTGAAATTTTCAGGGTAGAAAGGGCTGGCAGCAGATGTGCTTTTTGCTGGTTTAGTGAAAAAATATTAATCCATTCCAAAGTTAGTAATTTGTAAAATTTCACTTCTGAGCATGCTCAGTAGGGTTTTTCAGGATAGCTGCATAGAGAAAAAACAGAATTTGACCATACGAAGAAGAAGAATCCTTTTACATATGGGTGAGTTATTTTCGGTGAGAAAAAAACCTTTTTGTGTGCCACCATCTTGTTTTCATTAAACAAAAAGTCAAAACCCACAAAAATGACATCCTGCACACACACCAGTACATGTATCTTGCTAATCAGGACCCCATTTCGTGGATTCTGCACTTAGTTTCTAGGAAAATTAACCATTAATTTATACCTTTGCATTTTAATTGTCCTTTTATAAGACCCACTGCTGCCGTGTTCCTCCCTGCTGTGAACATGATTTGAAGACTTAAAAACACATGGGGGGCTCAGACACTGAGTCTTTCCAGACAAATAAAGGGAAAAAAGGAAAAAAATAAATGTCTAATTATGTAAACAGGTGCACAGCTTACAAATATGAAGTTTGTTGCCTGCTCAGCAGGATTTGAAGCGCAGAGATTGGATCTCTCGTTCCCAAAGCAGACTCCACCAACACTCCTTCAACCTACTAGAAGAGGCTTGAGTACCCCAGCCACCAGAAATAGAAAGGAGCAGGTACTTTTGGACACCATCCAGAATAGCTTCCTGCTGTAAATGGTCAGTGAGCCTACCAGGTTAGGGAACACCCTACACCTCATGCTGTCTAATGGGGGAGTTTGTGAGGGAAGTGATCACTATTCAGTGTGGTTCACATTGAATATGGATAAGAAGGGAGCAGAAACTGGTACATGGGTGTTAGACTTCAGGAAGGCCAACTTCGGGAGGATGGGTAAAGAAGTAAAGGGGTATCTGGCCAGAACCCATCCTAAGATGGACTCTGACCAGATGTGGGAGGTCATCAAACTGGGAATTGAGGAGGAAACTAAAACCTGTATCAGGGTGCAGAGTAAGAGGGTAGGACCATGAGACAGGTGGGTGAGCAGGGGGGTTATGGAAAAAGTAAGGATGAAAAGTGCCGCCTTTAGGAAGTTCAAGAGAACAGGGAGGGAGGAGGACAAAGAGGATTACCTGAAGAAATCTAAGGATGTGACAAAGGCAGTGAGGGCAGCCAAGGCATCTTAGGAGCTCAGGCTGGTGCAGGGCATTAAGGGAGGTGGAGAAGGGCTTCTTCAGGTACATCAGGGAAAAAAGGAATTAAGGATCAAATTGTGAGGATTAAGATGGATGGGGGGTGAGTGAAAACATGGGCTGAGCAGGCAGAAGCACTTAAAGAATACTTCTGCTCAGTATTTACTAAGTAGAAAGGAGGGGAGATACCTGGGGGGTGGGAGGGCAGGCACGGGGTGGGAGGAGGTGATAGATGAGGGAATAACAGAGGGCAGAGTACTGGAGGGCTTGAGGGCACTGAGGGTAGACAAGGCACCAGGGCCAGATGACATACACCCCAAGGTGCTGAAGGACCTGGCAGAAGTCTTGTTCGACAATCTGTGAGCCTCGAGGATAAGATGCAGGTTGGATGATTTTGCAGACAAATTGCCACAGAGCACTCAGCTTCACTCTCCATCTTATTCCATGGCTAAGTTACATCCCCCAGATTCAGTCGTAGTGATGGCAAGTATGCCCCCCCTCACTCTGCAGCCACTGCCACTGAAGCCTTTTGCTCTGGATGTCTTCATTCAGCCTGACATGGCTGGGCCCTTGGCAGTCCTATTCAATGCCTCTCTGGACTTGGGGAGTGTACATCAGGACTGGAGGATGTCTCATGTGGTACCCCTCCATAAGAGCAGCACCAAGGTGGCTCTTCTGGAGACAAATTGGTTGCACAACGGTAGACAGCATGGGTTTGTCACAGGCAGATCCTGTTAGACCAACCTGGTAGAATACTATGACTGGGTAACTAGACAGCTGGACAAGGGCCATACAGTGGATATCCTATACCTGGACTTCAATAAGCATTTGACTCGGTGCCACATGGGAGGCTGGAAAGTAAGCTTTAGAGCACAGGTGCGGGGGCAAATATAGTGGGATGGGTAGTGAACTGGCTGCAAGGAAGACAGCAGATGGTGGTGGAGGGAGTGGAGCTCTTGTCTCTGAAGGCAGTGACAAGTGGGGTACCACAGGGCTCGGTACTAGGGCTGGTGTTGTTTGGAATATTCGTAGCAGACATCTCAATGGGCATCAAGAGCAGGATCAATCTGTTTGCAGATGACACCAAGATGGGAGCAGTGGTGGATGACCTAGGAGGGTTGCAGGGGTTGCAAGAGGATCTGTCAAAATTGGAGACCTGGTCAGAGACCTAGGATCTGGGGGCCATTGCCAAAAAGTGCAAGGTGATGCATCTTGGTGCAAATAATCCAAGGAGGAGCTACCAGCTTGGGGGGGGGGGGTTCAGCTAGCCACGACTGAGGAGGAGAAGGATCTGGGGTGATCATTATGGGATCAATGAATAATTCAGCACAATGTAGGAAGGCAGCTGCAAAGGCCAACAGGATGCCAGGTTGTATAGCCAGGGGTATATCCTCCAGGAGAGGGGATGTGATCCTGCGGCTGTATAGGTCACTGGTTAGGCCACACCTAGAGTACTGTGTTCAGTACTGGCACCTGTACATGAACAAGGATATTAAGTTACTGGATGGGGTGCACTGCAGGGCAGCAAGGATGATTCAGGGGCTAGGGGACATACCCTGCAAGAACAGGCTGAGGGAGCTGAACATGTACTCACTGGAGGAAAGGAGGGACAGGGGAGATATGATTGAAACCTTCAAGTACATGAAAGGAATAAACTAGACAGGCACAGAGGGAATTTTCAAGTTAAGGGGCAGAGGGACACTCAAGACCATGATCTGAGATTGGATGGGGAAGGTTCAGGATGGAAATGAGAAGACACTTTTTTTACGGAGAAGGTGGCATCTGGGTGGAACACATTGCCTGCAGAAGTGATATCCTGTAGAACAGTTGTCTGCTTTAAAAGGGGATGGGACTGGGTAAAGGAGAGGGTTATGGGAGGAGGAGGGGAGGGAGGGGCAGCTGCAGAATAGGGGCTACTCAGTGCTAGCTACACAATTGAGCAGACTCGATAGACCATAAGGCCTTTATCTACTGGTAATTTTCGTATGTTCATATGTTCGTATGTCCTTTATATGGTACTCTGGTAAACAAGACATGGACAAGGAGACACCAGAGATTCATCCCAAAGACAGTAGTTGAGTTCTCTGAATGTGTTCACCAACCTTTTCCACATGCCTCGTGTTGGCAAATGCAGCCTGGAAGGCGGAATGCCTTTTCACAGTATCCCATTCATTAAATCAGCTCTTTTTGCAGAGCAAAAGATTAAAGTCTTAAGACCACACAAACTTACAATAAATGTATTTTGATTTCTCCTAGTAGCTGGTACTGGCACAAAAATATGTGTGTTTCATGACAATATTGTCCGGACATCCTTCACAGCTGCTGGGCCAATGGCCCTTTCTCTGCTGGTCATTTGTGGCCTCCCAGTTCCACATTATTTTGATGATGCAGTTTTGTCATCACTAGCCTCTAAATCTTTCTACTCCTGTCTTTTAGAAAAATGTTTTTTTAAGTAATAATATAAATGTTTATATTGTCAAAATGATTGCTGTATTAAGTTGTCTCAGATGCTTGCTTTAATTCTGAAACTCAAATGACATCACACTGTTTCCCAAAGAATGTGGCTGCTCTGACAGGTCTGAGAGAAACAGCAGAGAAAACATAACTTTAGTAGTAAAATTCAAACTCTTTTTTTGGAAAAGAAAAGTAGAATACGTTGTTGCAAACTGCAAAACTAAGAAATGATGCGAAGTACATATGACATTTCCGAGGTCTGTGTGAGTCTTGAGGCATATAAGCCCTGTAACAGAGTAAAGGTGCATTAGAAAATAGACCTTTTATTTGCTGGCATCTGATCGGCTGGCACCCATTCTCCAAGGGTACATTAACCTTCAATAGGTGCCCAGCAAATGAAAAGTTCCAGCCTAAACCTGCCTCATTTCCTGCCAAGTATCCTTGTGCCCAGCCTGCTTCCTCATTGGCTGGACCACTAGGCACATAATTTCAAACTGCAGCAATTTTTTTATATCAGTCAGTGAGCGAGTATGTCCCACCACCACCACCACCATGAAATACCAGTTACTGCACTCAGCAGTTGCCTTATTTCAGTGAAGGATGAACAAGAAATTATTTCTAAAAAAATCAGTTGTGGTGTGTGTTTTACATCACACTACACTGAGCACTGGAGCTGGTTCTGATGCCTCTGCTCGGGTAGCTGTCATCCTGCCACACTCTCCTCTGCCATCCCAAACCCAGTAAATGTAGATGGGGCATATTTATTAAAAAGAAACAAAAACTCCAATAAAACAAATATAGGCATTTCAACTAAAAGCATTTTCCCTCAAGGACTTGTACTCCTTTGAAAATCTAGTTTAAAAGTCTTACAGAAGCAGAACAGCAGTGCTCCGAGCTGCCCCCCCCCTTACTCATTCATAAACAAAGGCAATTCCACCAGTTCAAACAGTTCTTTCATCTTTTTAAATATCTTACAGAGTTTCTTGGAGGCTGTTGGTGCCATTAAAATGTTCAGTTTGGTCTACTTCACTGCTCCTGATGTTGACCCACTTTATTACAAGCACTGCAGCATGAGATCCAAATCGATAACAGTGCCTGGCCCCAGCATAAAATAAAAGCCAAAACAACACCTACTCTCAGAAGGTAACATTTTTTAAAATATCTTATAGAGATTCTTGAAGGCTGTTGTTATGATTAAAACTCTAGCTTTCGTCTACTTTGCAGTTCCCAAAGGCGACCCACCCCATCCCATGCACTACAGCATGCCATGCAACCTGATAACAGCTCCTGGCTCCAGTATAAAAAAAAAGCCACAATAGCTACTCTTGGAAATAAAAATGAAAACAATAAATAAAGTGCAGAGGAATGGGGGAAAGTATTTCATAATGGGGGGAGATTTTGACAGAACAAACAATCTGTTGTGGGGGTACTAACAGCATTCCTGCAGCTTTTTGTTTTTAACTATGGAGTCTCCATTAGCACAAAAGTCCTTCAGTACAATACAGGTGGAGGAATTATTTAATCACAAAACTTAATCTAAATGTTTTTTTTCATTAATAATTTTTTTAACAAAGCTAAATTTTTTTACAGTGCCAATTTTCTAAGCAAAATAATACCCTCCAGGGTGGGTGGTATTGGGAAATACCAGACCTTCCAGGGGCAATAAGGCCCTCTGCCTGTGGCGTTGGGCCTCGTTACGCCCCTGAGCTGTCCAGTATTTCCCAATACTGCCGACCCTGTCAGGTATTATTGCTTACATAATACATGCACAATAATACCTGCTGTACTGTACAAAATACGTGACACATATTTAGACATTCAAATGTCTGTGTAAAGGAGAGCAAAACCAGTAGCTTAAAATTAGTGCTGCGGAGAGCAAGAGGTTAGGTGCAAAACAGATGTACAACTGTGAAGTATATTTCCTGCTCAAGAATGGAACTTTCAGAGCAATGTACATGATGGGGGGCATAGCAAAAGCAGCCAGTCTCACTGAGGTCTTGGTGCAGAGGGGGAGAAAAGGTGTTGGTGTTAGATTTTCTGAGGGAGATGAGAATAGGTAGAGGGTAGGGGGCAGGACAGGAGAGAGCTGTGGTATCAAGCAGTAACTCAACCCAGAATTTGCAAATGAAAGAGGACCAGTGAGGGAGTCATGTGCCCTTGAGAGAAGGGAGTGAGGAGTAAAGAGCATTAGTACTTGCTGAAAGAGAGGATGACCAATGACAAATTATTCTTGGAGGTCTTGTGGCTCTACTGGCAAAACTGATAAGATTAAATAGTCTCAGTCAGAATTGCTGGGCTTCATATTGTTCCTCTGAGTGAGTGAGTTGTGTTCAGCATCCAAAGACCTGCCCAACTCCCACACCTACACAAATGACATACAAAAATACACCCCTCTTTTAGTTCCTGTGGGAACAGGAAACCATGTACATGTACCAGAAATTGTTGATCCCAGCTCCAGTCCTCAGATAGCAGCACCAGTGGTGTTCCTATCCACAAGGCACCCAGGCAATATCTGTGTTTATATTTATTTAAAGATAGGAAAGCATGTTGAGTATGCAATGGTGTTTTGAGCTAGTGTGTTTTAAGTGCAGGATTCAAAGGTACTCTGTCTTTGGGATCAGGATATGGGTAGCTAGTGTCCCTCCATATCTGTAGATATCTGTTGACCCCTCCCCCCAGTTATATGCATCTATAACTCGAGATAATTGCACCAAGATATTAGTTTATGTATTTGTACAATTTGTGGTCATGTGACCTTTGTAAAACGGATGTATTAAAATGAATAGGCTCCTGCACCCAACAAGCTGCACTGGCATTTAGAAAAACATTGAAGTATAAAACAAGATCAGTTTTAACTCTTTACATGGCTGCTACACATTTACTGACAGATAGACAATGTTTAAGTTATCCAGTGCATATAATATGCATAACCAAAACAGTCAAAAATGTAGCCCAAAGTGCACTCTGATAACTCAAACAAGGGATACGTTAGCAGTGACTAGCAGGAACTTAGCTCACTCATCTTTTGTAAAATGGTTTAATTTGTGCACCTCTGCATCTTTTTTTTTATTGACTACTACAGGAGTTTCACCACCCAGAAAAGAGAGGGATGATAGTTTCACACCTAGAAATCTAGAGGTGAAAGAGAATTCTTCCACCCATGCATGCCCAGTGTAACGACCAGGGACTACAGACACCCAAGGAATCTCATATCAGGCTCTCCAAAAGTAAACCTCAGAATCCCAACTGGAGATTCGAAAGCTCCTCCTTGACTGAGGATTTAAACTGAATTCAAATGAGCTCAATGTTGCAGTCTGCAAGGTGTACTCTTTTACAGTACGGAGTTTTATTAGTCTCCAGTGTAACACCTAAAGTACAGTGAATAAGGCAGCACAAAATAGCTAATTATTGCCCTAAATTAACTGGTAGGAGTTGATGAGGATGTAACAAAAAAAGCCGATGAGAGTGGTTTGTGTCCCACCTGTGGTGCAGCTCTCTGTAGTTTTGAATGCAGTCTGAATCCAGACTGCCCATAAATGGTGGTGGGGTGAGGGTGCAGCAAGGACTCCTGTGATGGAGGAGTTATTCAGTAAAGTCAAAATATGAAGAACATGAATAATTAATATAATTTGGAGCTGGAAACCCTAATGCCACATTTCCTTACTTTTGTGATGATAACCTACCCTAACTGGTGCATTAATGAAGTTATTTGCAAAGAATATATTATAGAGGGCGGTCACGTCCCTGTAGTTAGGGTTGAGTAGGCATTTTAATTTTAAACCTGAATTTTGCACTTTAATAACTTTGCAACTGTTCAATGGATTTGCACAAATTTGGTATGCACTGTCCCATCGAATACTTCTCTTAATATACCAATTTTTGTTTCAATCGTATTGGTTGATTTCTCGCTGTGCATAGTGAAATCATGCTAAAATTTACCTTTTTTGTCTGTTTTTTCCTCATTATGCTGAGACCAAACCGTTTGGAATTGTGGTCTGACATTTTCTGGGTAGAAGGAGCTTGCCACAAAGAGTATACCAGCATTGATTTGGTGAACAAATATTAATCTTTTTCAAAGTTACTAAATTTTGAAATTTGGGGTTTTGAGCATGCTCAGTTAAGTCTTATGGATAACTGCATGGAATGAAAAAGGATTTTGCTCTGACAAAAAAGGATTTTAGGATCCTTAGGATCCTTTTTTGTCAGGAAAAAATCCTTTATGGTCAGCTGCCATCTTTTTTTTTTTAGCCTAAACAAAGTGTTACAACTGTGTCCAGGGATGTCTTCTGCAGACATTACTTGGTATTACTTGGTTCAATAGAACAGAAGAAGGCCCATCAAGATTGTTCCCCACACAGTGTGGGATATTGTTTAATAATTTTCCTGTATCCAAACATCCAGTTTGTTTTTAAAACTAATAGTACTAGAAGCCTCAACTAAATCTTGATGCAGGGAGTTCCATACACAGGGAGCCTTTACTGAAAAAAGTTTCCCCTTTTGCTAGTTCTATAGCTTTTAACCTTGAGCTGTTTATTGTGTAATCTTGGAAATAATCTCCTTTTTGAAAATGTTAAGACACATTGTTCCTTAAGATCTGGTGACTGTAGTAGATTAAGAACTAGGAGCATATCGCCTTGTAGTCTTCTGTTTTAAAGAGAAGAGAGACCAGTAGCTTGTAGTCTGGCCTGATAGTCCAGTTGTGTCAATCTAGGAACCATTTTTGTTGCTCTCCGTTGGACCTGTTCTAGTATGGCAATATCTTTTTTAGGCCAGGATTCCAAAAGGGGGGACCATAATCAAGGCATGGTCAAATGTAGGCCCTAAAGAGTGGAATAAGACATTGTTCAGTATGGTTAATGAAAGCTCTCTTTATTTGCTCAAAAGTCTGTTAGTCATACAAGCAGTATTAATACAATGATCCCTTGGTGTAAGTTTATTATTAATTTAGATACCTAGATCTTTCTCACAGTTTGATGACTGAATTGGAAGTCCGTTAATGTGGTATACCTTATTTGGGTTGTTTTTGCCAAAGTGTAATACCATACATTTATCTTGATTAAAATGCATATGATTTTGGTTAGCCCAGAGTATTAATGTTTCCAAATCTACCTTCAATGAAGAAATATTGTCATGATTATTAACCTCAGCTGCGAATCTAATTATTAGGCCCAGGTTGTAGATCACTAATAAAGAGCTTAAATAGTGTTGGTCCCAGAACTGACCCTTGTGGAACACCACTTGTTACTTTGCCCAGGTCAGATAGGGTGTCATTAATTCTAACTCTCTGGGTTATATTTGTCAGCCAATCAGATGTCCAGTTAACAATGTCAGATGACAAGCCTAGATTATACATTTTTGTGATTCATTTTTCATGTGATACTTTGTCGAAATCTCTATTAAAATCCAGTAGTATAACATCAGAAGGAATACCTGCATCTAGTAAAGCACTTATATTGTTATAGAAAGATATCAAGTTAGTAGTGCATGAATACTTGGGAGTTAACCCGTGCTGGAGGGAATCATGAATACCCAATTTTTCACATTCCTGTTCAATCAAGGTCTTCATTACCCATTCCATTAATTTACCAGCCACAGAGGTCAAACTGATGGGACAAAAATTCTGCACACAGCTTCTATTACCTTTTTTTAAATATTGGGTTAACTGTTGCTGTTCGCCAGTCATCTGGTACAGAGTTTTCTTGCAAGGACTTGTTAAAGATAATTGACAAAGGTATAGAAATATTTATAGAGGTTTCAATCAGAAACCAGGGATGAATATCATTAGGACCAGGAGTAATAGTTCTTTTTAGTTTATTTATAGCTTGTAAAATATCAGTTGAGTTAAATCTGTGGATACCTGCTTGTTGAGAATGAACAGGGATGACAGATGATTGCATAGAAAAGACAGAACAGAAATACTTATTGAAAAGATTAGATGTATCTATATTTGATAAATAAGAGCCATTTTTAATAATGGGGCCAATGATCCTCAAAGTACCCTTTCTATTATTAATATAGGAAAAAAGTGATTTGTGACAGTCCTTGGTATGAGCTAATTTGAATTATAACTTGGTTTTAGCCAATTTAATAGAATGTTTCAAGTTTTTAACAGATAATCTGTATTTGTACAGTAAAATGGTTTTGTGTGGGAAAGAGCTTTTTTAAGTTTTCTAAAAAGTTTAATTTTCCGTTTGATCTGATTTTTAATGGACTTGTTAAACCATGGGGGTATTTTTCCCTTACTATTATATTTTCTTTTTGATGGAATATATGCATTTTCCAGATAGTGAACAATGCTTTTAAAGATGTCCCACGCTTGTTGTATTGTGCATTTGAAAAAAAGAGATTCCCAGTTGATGCTTTCTAAATATTTATTGATTTCAGAAAAACTGGCTTTATTATAATTCTTGGTATATATTGACTTCCTTTGTATAATTGTATCTTGTTGAATTTCGAAGATGATAGAGGAATAATCGCTAGCTCCAAGTGGGTCCCAAATATGGAGGTTACTAATTTGCACCTCAATGTTTGTAAGTAATAAGTCCAAGATAATAGAGCCCCTAGTAGGTTCAGTAATAAGTTGTTGTAACCCAGTATTGGCTATCACCTCTATTAATCCCTTTTTGGCACAGGAATGACCAGAAAGAGAGTCCCAATTGATATGTGGCATATTAAAGTCTCCAAGAATAACAGTGTCTTCGGATTCTGAAAAGGTCAAAACCTCTTTTAGCATGTTGATAGTGTAGTCTGAATCAGCAGACAGGGGTCTGTAAATGTTTCCGACAGTTATATAGGAGTGCCCATTTAACTGGATTTTGACCCAGATATTTTCCAAAGAATAAGGGGAATATACTTCAAAGGAGGGGATGTTATTTCGTATATACATATAAACCCCACCACCTTGTTTATTAATTCTATTTTTATAATATAACCTATAAGTTGGGATTTCTCTAGACCAGATTGAGGCTGCATCGCAGCAGGTTTCTGTAACCCCACCACACCTATATTTGAAGTTTTACATTTAGCCTCAAGTTCGGCTAATTTGACCTGATTTAAAGATCATGCATTTAAGGCCAGGAATTTAAATGTATTTATAGAAGTATCTTGGTATTTTTTTAGAGACTTGGGAACATACCCATTTTCCCCCCATAGATTTTAGTTTAAACAGTGATTGATAATAGTAGTGATGTTTTTCCCCAAAAGTATACTGCCTCTATGACTAAGATGTAAACTGTCCCAACAAAATAAAGAGGATCGATCCAAAAATGTTTCCCAATGGGTAATACAGGGTATGCCTTGTTTTAAGCACCACTTCCTCAGCCATTCATTAATGGCTTTGATTTTCCATGTCATGGTGGGCGTTGCTCTTGGGATTGGTAGAATTTCAGAAATACAAACAAAACAGCCCCTGTCTAGTAGCATATTGCATAATGCAACATAGTCTTTCTGTAACTGATTAAATGGAGTATGATTAATGTCATTAATACCGGCATGGACAAAAACAAGTCAGTTGTCCCCAGCTTTATGTAAGATATTGGGTATCATTGTTGTAATATCAGATACCTTAGCTCCACGAAAGCTGGAGCAAGTACAATTACTTTTATCATTATTACAGACCACCCTGTCAATATGTTTGATGATGGAATCACCCAGGACATACACTTGCTTTGAGGAAGTGGGAGTACAGGGGACACAAACAGGGAACGTGGGTAGTGTAATATGATCAGGGGCAGGTAACCTACTGGGTAGTGAGTTAATAGGATGGGGCCTGCTAGAAAAGGTATCAGAGGGTATAGGTACAGATTCATGCTTAGGTAGCTTTTTAGAGCCAGTGTTGTCAGTAGGGAATGATACAGTGAGTAAGTCTTGCATTACATCACTTTTTAATTCAGTCAGATGCTCAAATCTGTTGTGAATTTCAACGGGCGCACTGTTATAAATCTAACCACCCCTCCTCTTTTTAATGGGCTTGATGACAATAGCCCAATCATCATTTTCATGATGAGGAGATGGATTAACATCCACTTTGTTGGAAGGGATGGGGCAGAGACAGAAGCTACAGTAGTGCTATATGTTAGAGCTACCCCTCCACTAGGGAGGGTGGAAGTACTGTCTGGAAGGGGTGGGGGGTATTGGAAGGGGTGAAGTTGTTCATCCATATAATCAATAAAGCTCTCCAGTTGTCTGATATCAGTAGGAACTTGTTTAGTATTAAGCAAAAGCGCTATTTCTGCTTGTAGAGTGGTAATTAAAAGACACGTACTACATATAAACTCAATTCCAAAACTCCCCTCACAGTACATCAAACATTGAATGCGTTTAGTAACCCCCCCTCCATTATTGATGGTTCATACATACTGAGTAAGAGAGATACTATGGATTTGATTTCCAGCAGTTCCAGCATAGACAGCGGACAAAGCAGACACACTCAGATGCACTTGTCTCTCCATGTGTGCTCACCTCACTCACTAAGGGGGCAGTTTATAAGCTGAAAAACTGTAAGTAAGCGTCTGTTCACTTCCAGTTTTGGCGCTGTGCAATGGTCAAGAATTCTAGTCTAACTTCAGCTAGTTCTAATGTTGAAGGCTTAAAAATCCTAATTGGAGGGCAAACAGTGTCCAACAATGTTCCTTTGCAAGTATTGGAGCTATTTGGGAGAGGAGGTATGCTAGCTCAGTACCAGTCCTCCAATGCCCCACAGTGCTCTGCTGCTCTAGAGGAAACAGTGCCAGATAGATGGTACCAACACAATAAACACAATAACAGTATATTTAAAAGCAATATTCAGAATATATATCTGAACAGATCATCACCTCTAACCAGAGGTTTGCTACTCCAGCAGTATTACTGCTCACAGTCACCCCGCTCTCTAAGGGGGCAGTTTATAAGCCGAAAAACTGTAAGTAAGCATCCATTCATTTCCAGTTTCGGCGCTGTGCAATGGTCAAGAATTCTAGCCTAATTTCAACTAGTTCTAAGTGCTAAAGGCTTACAAACCCTAATTAGAGGGCAAACAGTGTCCAACAATGTTCCTTTGCAAGTATTGGAGCAATTTGGGAGAGGAAGTATGCTAGCTCAGTACCAGTCCTCCAATGTCCCACAGTGCTCTGCTTCTCTAGAGGAAACAGTGCCAGATAGATGGTACCAACATTTGCTGATGGAAAAGGATTAGGACATCTCATGAAAAAGATGACTTTCTTAAATCCTTTTTCATGAGATGACCTAATCCATTTTTGCTAGCAAATTCCTTTTTCTTGAGATGACATAATCCTATGACATCTCTGATCAGATGGCCCTGCCAATAATCCTTTTTTGTGAGATGTCATAAGCCTTTTTCATCATGACAAAAAAGGATTAGGACTTCTCTGACCAGATGGGCCTGATTGTAATCCATTTTCATGAGATGCCATAATCCTTTTTCATGATGGCAAAAAAGGATTATGATATCTCATGATAAGAAATCCGTCTGATGTAAAAGGATTACTGGCTGGTTGGAGAAGCCCTAATCCTTTTTAGCCAGAGTAATTCCTTTTTACTGACATGTCATAATCCTTTTTCGTCATCACTAAAAAGGATTACAACTTCTGATGAGAAAGGATAATAAAAGTCTATGTGCCAAATAGTTTGTTATTTCCTAGCTGTATTGATTATGTTAACACCTTCTGGGTTCTCCCTGGTGTCTAGTGCTACTGCTTGAGATACTGTAGAAGCACAGGGTCCGACAGACACTGCGCTCCCACAGTAGACTAAAGAGCTTAATATGTATACCCTAGAGGAAAGGAGGGAGAGGGGACATGACAGAAACTTTCAAGTACCTCAAGGGAATCAACAAAGTCCATGAGCATAGCATCTCTCAGAAAAAGAGATGTGCAAGAACAAAGGGGCACAATTTGAAGATAGAGGGGGACAGCTCAGGGGCAACGTGTGAAAGTATTTTTTTTTCATGGAGAGGGTGGTGGACACATGTACCAGCATTCTTGATGAGGTAGTGGGGTCAAAAGCAGTGGGGGAATTCAATAATGCATGGGAAAGGCATAAGGCAATTCTGGTGGGTGGGTAGGAAGAAGTAGGCTGTTGATTATCTAGGATCTGCAGCTTATCCACTAGGTATGGAAATGGACAGACTGGGTGGGCAAAGTGGTCCTTATCTGCTGTCAATGTCTATGTTTCTATGTTAAACATGTTGTAGTGTACTGTTTGTGGGGCACTGTCACGCTGTTTGAGATACTGTGTAATGGATCCTGCACTCCCACCCCTAAAGATATTGTATTATAGGGTCTGCGGGGCATTGTGCTAGCGCTAAGACACTGTGGGAGCACAGGGTCTGAAGGGCCATGCACTCCTAACCCTAAAGATGTTGTAGTGCAAGGTGTATGGCCCACTGTGCTGGTGCCAGAGATATTGTGGGAGTGCACTTTTGACCCTGCACTCCCACCCCAAAGATGTTTTAGTGCAGGGTCTGTGGGGTACTGTGATGGTGCCTGATATATTATGGGAGTGCAAGGTCCGAAGGACCCTGCCCATTCACCCCTAAAGATGTTGTAGCACAGGATTTGTGGGCCACTGTTCCGGTGCCTGGTCCAAAGGACCCTGCACTCTCACCCCTAAAAGATGTTGTGGCATAGGGTCTGTAGCACAGTGTGCTGCTGCCTGACATACTGTACTGTGGTTGTGCAGGAACCGAACGACCTTATGCTCCCACCCCTAAATACATTGCAGCACAGGGTCTGTGGGGCACTGTGCCATTGCCTGAGATACTGTGGGAGTGCAGGGTCCAGAAGACTCTGTGCTACCACCTCTAAAGTCTAACGTCCTGTAACTGGAAGTGCAGGGCTGGAGGTCCCTATACTTCCACAGGTAGATACATATACTCATCTATGGAGGGATGGGATCACAGGATCCGAAGGACCCTGAGCTCTCCCAGTAAAATAAGGCTACTAGGTTTACTAGTCTGAATGAGCAAAAGAAGGCACTGGGCCTATCGAGACTCTCTCCACATCAGTGAAACATATCCCTTATACCATTATTTGCTTGGAAAAGTAGTGTTTATCAACTGCATTTTTAAAAGCATCAAGACTATTCATTTACACTATATTTTGTGGTAACTAGTTTCATGTTTTTGCTGCTCTGAGTATATAAAAGCAATTTCTGTTCATAGTTCTAGCTAATGGGACCATCAAGTTCTTGTTATGTGATCTTAAATTATTTCTAGTTCTTATATAATGAAAGGCAAATTCTGCTTAAATTAGGGTCATGAAGAATATTATGTAGTAAGAGTAGGTCCCCTCTTTGTCTCCTATGCTTAAGAAAATGAAGGCCTGTAGCATAAAGTCT
This sequence comes from Neoceratodus forsteri, assembly GCA_016271365.2. Taxonomy (NCBI): domain Eukaryota; kingdom Metazoa; phylum Chordata; order Ceratodontiformes; family Ceratodontidae; genus Neoceratodus; species Neoceratodus forsteri. The sequence goes on from CM057451.1 coordinate 1,045,627,986, forward strand.
TTCCATGTAAGATCTGTTTTTAAGTCTAGGTATTAATTTAGTTCCCCTCCTCTGGGCTTTTTCAACCATGTCACTATTATACTATCTCAAAAAGTAAGGAAATAAATTGCAAACAACTTTGTTTATGCATCAGTTAGGGTTAAAGCAACAAAACTAGGGAAATGTGGCATTAGGATTTCCAACCCTAACACCCCATTCCCCACCCTGAACAGACTCATAGGTGGGGGGGGCTGTCTTGGGGACATCAACCCTAACGCTCACCCCATTCTCCTATGCTGTACCCATGTCACCTTATTTTCTAATGGAATAGGGTGGGTGTTAGGCTTGACAGCCCCAAGACACCCCTCCTTCACCTGTGGGTCTGTTCAGGGTGGGGAATGGGGTGTTAGGGTTGTAAATCCTAATGTTACATTTCCCTACTTATGTCACTTTAACCTTAACTGATGCATTAACAACGTTTTTTTGCAATATATACATATATATGTATTTTCATGGCAAAAAAACTCTGTCTAATGTATCAGTTAGGGTTGCTCCAAAGTGACAAAAGTGAGGAAATTAGATGTTAGGGTTCCCCCTTTGCACCCCACCCCTACCCTGCCCCTCACCAACAGGAATCGGGGTGTGTGTTGGGGTCATCGGTCCTAACTCTCACCCCATCCCATGTGCAAACAAGCTGAGGTGGTGTGGTATAGGAGAATGGGGTGAGAGTTAGGACTGACAACCCCAACGCACACCCTGATGCCTGTTGGTGGGGGGGCAGAGTGGGGGTGGGGTGCAAGGGGGGAGGGAACCCTAACATCAAATTTCCTCACTTTTGTCACTGTGGAACAACCCTAACTGATGCATTAAACAGATTTTGTTGCCATGAATTTCCCTTCTTTTTGAGAACGTGCACTATAAATAGTGAAGTAACAGCAACGCAAACACAAGTACAAATGCTAACACACATGGTGACCCAAACTTAAATGATAATGCAAAAGGTAATACAAACACAAGCGCAAACATTAATGAAAACAGAAATGCAAATGCAAGCACATACGGAAATGCAAACCATAACGCACACGGGCACAGCAATGTAATTGGAAACGCAGACACTTACAGTAACGGCAATGATGATACTCAAGGAAACACAAACAGAAACGCGAGTGCAAATGGAAGTGCATACACAAACACAAATGGAAATGCACATGGTGACGCAAAAGGAAACGCAAACACAAATAGTAATGGAAACGCAAATGTTAACAGTTATGCAAACGCAAGGGCAAATGAAAATGCAAAAGGTAATGCACGTGGTGGAGTAGATGGGAATGGTAAAGCAAACGGAAATGCATACGCAAGTGCATACAGAAATGTAAATGGTAATGCGCACTGTCATGGTACCGCAATAGGAAATGCAAATGCTAATGGTAACAGCAATGATGACGCCAAAGGAAATGCAAATGGAAGTGTGTATGCAAGCACAAATGGTAATGCACAAAGTGATGCAAAACAAAACACAAAGAGAAACAGTAATGGAAAAGCAAATGGTAACAGTAATGCAAACCGAGAACATTTTCCAGAAACTTATTCTGGAAAAAACCATGGGAAATGTAATTATATTAATATAAAACCTTAAGTTCTTAAAGTTGCTGCCTCTTCTGATGTGTTGTATGATCAACTCTCAGTGGTTCCCCCACAGCTTCAGGGGAAATGAAAGATGAAGGGCGCAAATCAGAAGAATTCACACGTAGACAGATCCTCTTGAACATTTATGTATAGTTCCTTTATTATGAATATAGGCTCATATCCTCTACGTTTCACCAATATGTCATTGGTTTCCTCAGGAGATGCCTCTTAAACATTCCTTATTAAAAAAAAACATATAAATATATTTAAGTGTCTATCTACATCACTCCTCTTATATATATGTAAAAGCTAGTTTGTTAATTGGTCACTCACTTCTATTCCTATATACAGGCCAATTTTGTTCACTTAGACATATTGTGGTCAATTTTGTTTCTAAAATGGAAACAGGTGTTACATTAATATTACTATTCACTACTCAAATATTATACTTTCTCTTTAAAAGTTCACAGTATCTTAAATATATTCTATACAATTCTATAAAAAACATCCACTAATGATTCTGTTAAAATTCAGAACCTATATTATTTTTACCTTATTCAGCCTTTTGTGTGTTCTGCACATCACAGTTTTAGAAAACAGGTAGATAGCCCTCTTTAAAAAACAGTAATACAAACACAAGTGCAAATGAAAACGCAAAGGGTAACGCACATGGTGACATAGATGGGAATGGTAATGCAAATGGAAATGCAAGTGCATATGGAAACGCAACTGGTAATGTGCAGAGTTACAGGACCGCAATTGGAAATACAAATGCTAACAGTAACAGCAACGATGACGCCAAAGGAAATGCAAATGGAAGCACAAAGGGTAAAGCACATGGTGGCGTACAGGGGAACGGTAACGCAAACGCAAACACAAATGCAAGCGTGTACGGAAATGCAAATGGTAATGCGCATGGTCACAGTACTGCAATAGGAAATGCAAATGCTAATGGTAACAGCAACTATGACGCCAAAGGAAACGCAAATGGAAGCGCGTACGCAAATGCAAATTGAATTGCACACAGTGATGCAAAATGAAATGCAAACAGAAACAGTAATGGAAACGCAAATGGTAACATAACACAAATGCAAGCGCAAATGAAAATGCAAAAGGGTAACATGGTGGCGTAGATGGGAACGCTAACGCAAATGGTTATGGAAATGCAAGTGGGAATGCTAACTGTGACAGTAACAAAAGCACTCACCCTTTTTTCCAGCAACAGCTGCATAAAGAAACACAGTGAATATAAAGAATGTATGCATTATAATGGGCCTTGGAGCAGAAAATGAGCACTTGGAGGGAGGAAAAAAAGGGAAACAGGCAAAAAAAATCTTATAAAAAGAAACTGGAAAAATTAATTTTACCACAGGCAGGCATGTGGGTGAGTGGGCAGATATCAAGCAATGAGGTAGGGAGAATAAAACCAACAGGGAAAGGGGGACACAGGAAGAAAACAAAAGGAGGTTGGGATTAAAATTATGGGAACAAAGGCTTAAAAAGCAGATGGGTATTATGAGGGAGACCAGACAAAGGGAGGCAAAAAGAAAAAAAAATACATATGTTATAAAAAAAAGGAAAAAAAGCATTTTGCCACAGGAAAGCATGCAGGTAAGTAAGCCATGAGTTATTTCCTGATAAGAGCATGCCCAGGGACATAAGGCACTCGGCACAAGCACCTCGTGCCTTAAAACACCCCTGGACGTGCTTTTATCAGGCGATAACCCACACCTCGTCGTGTGTTATTACTTGCATGATGTTTTACAAGCACTTGCAGTAAAATAACATTGAGGAAGCAAACATGGACAATCAAAACAATGGTTACAAAGAAAGCAATATTGCAGAATAAAACAGTTAAATTTACTGAGAAATAGTACTATCTGGCACATTTTAGACAGACTAATTCCTGCTCTTCTTTTTTGAGCTCGGTATATCACTACTAAATCACAACTGTGGCAATGACCAGTTTGTACCGCATTGCCCTCAGCAGCTACTAATGTGGTATATCATAACACTGGACAATTATTATGTAACTACCACTATAGATTTAATGCCTCCTTCCTACCCTGCACATTATTAAAGTTTGGATTAAGTTGAGAAATTTGTCCCAAAGTTGATGGTGGGTATTAGTTAGAGCTGTAATGAATTTTCAAATTCAGCTTCAGATGAAATTCTGCAGGATTTTGAGCATTTGCCTAATTCTTCAGAGTTCAATAAGAAGTAGAATTCCAACATTCTAAAAGAGATATGAAACCACAGACTAGCAATTTAAAGTTTACATAAGCCATGGATTAGTGTTCCATATGGTATATAAACTGCTTATTATATGTCCTGAAATTGTGGAAACAAATCAGTAGTTTCATAAACCATGGAAAACTAATCTGCAGTTTACAATAAAAAACTTCTGAAATTCTCTGGAGTTTAGTGAAAAATTCCCAAAGCAATTTGGAAGTGAAAATGTCATTCTGCCTTAATTCCACTAGTAACATTCTGCTTTCCACACAGCTCTTTTATTAGTATGTTTTTTTTTTTTTGGTTAGAAAAGCACTGAACTGTATCACCTTTTACAATTGTTAACCTGTGGCATATTGTGATACTGTGTTTGCATTCCATATGGTGCTTGTATATATATATCCCTTAAAGAGTTACTGACACCTTTAAAGAAAATTTTAAAAAACATAATAATTAGGTACAATTCAGCTTGCATTCCATATATATTCTGTGTATTTCTCTTCCCCATTATGTATTACTGAGTAAATTTGCTTGACTACATGATCTTTATCCCTTAGAGTTCATCTGTCTCTATAGCTTTCTCCCTACTTCAAGTCATAATCCTCTGTTGTGACATTACAGTGTGTTGCCATGAGAGTAACTGTGATGTCACAAGCAATGCATTATGACCTTGGGTAGGGAAAAGGCAACAGAAATAGATGAACTCATCAGGAACAAAGATTTTGTTTTGATGCAAATGACCTCAGTAATAAATAATGGTGAGGAGGAATACAGAACTAATGTGAAACACAAGTTAAAATGTGTCTAAATATTATGGTTAGTTAAAGTTGTCCTGAAGGTGTCAGCTGCTCTTTAACAAACTTTTTTTAATTTTTGGTGACCGGTTATGGCCAACAGGCACACATGCCTGTTTTAAGGGATGACCCGGGAGCACTGGGGAGGTTAAGTGACTTGTTCAGAATGTCACAGTATGCAAGTGGAGGTTGTGGGAATCAAACTTGGGTCTGATGGATGTATCAAGCTCATTCCTCTAACATCTAGGCTATACTGCCAGCCCATATATATTTAATATAGCACCTTTTTTCTTTGTAAAGCACTTTACTATACTTTTTAATGCATATGCAATATTACTGTAAACAGTTTCTTTCATTGTACATAGCTATGCCTTGTTTAATATATGTTTCCATGTAATTTCTGTTTTTATCTATTTGCATAACTGCATGAACTTCAAGAGCTTTTTGCCATATTCAAAAAAGTGCAGTGAATGAATGAATACTGAATATGTTAGTGGCATATGAAGTGCTAGAAAATAGATTCTACTGCAGTTCTATTTGCCTGTAATGTTTTGTTCTGGTGAAACAATCTTAAAATTATGAAGACCTTGATTTTTCATACACCAGTATTGAATTTCATGGGTGAAATTTTTCCCTGAAAAAGCTTTCAAGAAAATAATGTTTTTAGAAATGCTTCAGAGCAATTCTGCATTTAGTTTTAATGGAAAATAAACTTCCTGTTTCATTTAAATAGACTTTCGTATTTATATCAGTTCACGTAATGTTGTTATTTTTTTACAGATGCTTGCTGCTGCATATATACCTATAATACCGACAAAATATTAAATTCAACAGACTTGTCTAATGACTATGTGGGTGCCGATGGAGTTGGGTGGCCAAAAAGAGAACTCTGGTTCCATCCGTCTCTTTCTTTAGATTATTATTTCTCCCCTTGGTTCCCACCGGCCATCTCTGAAGTCACCCCTGTCACTGTCCCCGAGCATCAGACCCCCTTCCCTGTCACCCCCATGTCTTACACTTCATGGCAGAGGGTGGGAAGCTACTCAACCCATCAGCATGGATCCAACTTCGGGAGGTGTCCTTTCAGGGTGGCGCTATGGAGGGAGACCATCGTTATCCTGCTACAGTGGGAACCAATTTTCCAGTTTTTCTTGTGTGGCTTGTGAGCATGCAATGCTGCCAATGACGCCCAGCATGTGCATCTGCACGCTGCACATCGGGCAGCTGCTCCAACTCCGCCCCCACATTATGGGACCTGGCATGTCAGGCCCCAGCTGCTGCTAAGGTTTAGAAAAATGCTGATCTGTGTCCCCACCCTCCCTGGGACAAGAGAGCTGTCCTCTGGACACTCAATTCTCTCCCTCCCCTGCCGACCCCCGGCGAACCACTTGCACCATGAACATGGGTCAACAGTGTGACAGGAGGTAAGGCAATGATGCCTCAGCCCTCTATGCCACTGGGCCAGTGCTCCATCCATTTTGTTTATTTTACTAATTTGTTCAAAGTTTAAAAATTTGGCCTAAATCATTTTATTCACTAGAAGAAAGCATCTGTGATTGAAATATTGTGAAAGAATATTGCAGTTCCCAGTATTTAACTTTTTTCCCCTTTTGGGGGATTTGAACTGGGACATGAAGGGTTCCATGTCATAACTGCGATTGCAAAATAGCAATTGCTATTATCGTGAATGTATATCACCGAAAAGCAAATCCGTGATATACACATGCCAGAGACCCAACAGCCATTAAAAACACTAAGTTTTTTTGCAGTGGGGCTGCCCCTCCCACACCACCCTCTCATGGGAGCTTTGCCCCCAACACCCCCTTGACTATAGATTGCTAACTCAAGGGGACTGCATGTCAGGGAGGGGGCAACACTCCAGTTGCAGCACAAAAAAATCAAGGCAGCCACAGTCAATGGAAAATATTGTCTCCAGGTCCCCAGCCCTGAACCCAGTACCTGCAGCACAAGGGCAAGCCACAATCACCACCACACCACATGGCTGGCTCAGCTGCAGCAGGCTCACCACTCCACTACAAACCACTTGTCTATTCCTCCGCTTCCTCTCACTATCCTCTGTTCCAGTAATCCCTCCCTATGCTCTCTTTTGAGTAGGGTCGCTACCCTTGCAGGGTAGCCCATGGGGATAGCACTGAATATGAGTCGCCATTTTGACAGTCACTCATATTCAGTCGCTATACTCACTGGATACCGACATGATGAATCCTCACCAGGAAATAATCAATTTACAGCCTTGAACTTAACACAGTTAATAACTATCTGAACTTGACAACATAAAACAAAGAGTGAAAAAGACACCGTATTGGATCCTATTTTAACTATGATGCCTCAAAAGTATGTTTCATCTGTTTTTGACTCAGAGGTCAGTGACCACCATTATGTTACATGTAGTAGAAGTAATATGAAAACATACTCCTCAGTAGAGATGCAGCGAAATTTCATTTTGCCAGCAAATTCCAGCAAAATCGCCAATTTTGCTATGTGAAACATTTTGCAAAATTGGGCCCTTTCAGCAAAATGTTGCTGTCAGTTTCACCTTTCATCAGCAGATTTCGCCATACATTAGTATCAGGCAAAATTGGGGGAAAAATGCTTGTCACATGACTTACTCTCTCTAGGAGACTGCTGGTCACATGAGTGACTGCACATAGGCAGGAAGCCAAACTAAATCTACTTCTTTTACAGCTTTTGCTGACTAGTATGCTATAGGAGAGAGGAGACAGTAGCAGGAGCTGGAGATTAGAGAGCTTTGTTTAAAAAAAAAAAACAATGGTTAGTGTTTGTGTGCGTACTGTGTTATTGAAATCTGTTCCTTACTTTATTTTAGAAATTATAAATAGTTTCTGTTAGGACATTTCCTTTAGTATCATTATTTTTTTTTATCTTTATAGTGTGTGTGTGTGTGTGTGTGTGTTTGTGTGTGTGTGACTCCCCATTCCACAGTCAGTCCCTGTATCTTTCTTTCTTTTTCATTTATTCTCTTTAGCTTTCTATTAAGAAAAGTTTTGTTTATGATGGAGAGGGAGACTGGGAGTGCACCACCAACAGCATCAGGATCTGCTGTCCGCCTTAACAGGCATGCATTTTCCAAGCACTCTCACAAGAGAAGTATGTGCCCATGGCCCCCCAGCAGCAGCAGGCCCCCCCTACTGCCAGCAGCAGCAGGAGGAGCACCTTGTGCTCCCCCCCAGCAGCATGTTCTCCCCATACAGCAAGAGCAGCAGGAGCACATTGCACCCCCCAGGAGCATGTGCCACTTGTGTCGCCTCCCCCAGCAAGAGCAGCAGGTCTCAGTCTCAGATGAGGTGACTGCTGCAGAGAGATCAGCTGATGAGCCTCTCCCCTCACAAGGTCCCTCCAGTTTGGATTTTTTTTTCCCACAAAGTTTGGAGATGACAGTATTTTCATCTGCAACATTTGTGGCAAAGTTGTCAGGCATGGAAAACAAGGGTCCCATTTTGGGATGGGCAGACAGAGGAGCCACCTGTGGCACGACCACATTGCAGAGTGGCTCTCCAAGCAGCAAGAAGCTGCAGCAGGAGGCAGCGATGTGGCAGAGCATGAGAAGAGCATCCAGCAGCCTAGGGGACACTGCAGTAGCAGCAACAGGAGGAGTGCTACACCCCACTTCTGCCAGTGCAGCCGTGATGCAAGTTCAACGTCACAGACTGCAGCAGCTCCCCCAGCAGGTCACATCAGGATGGAGGACCTTGAGGCAGTGCATCAAGATGTGGTGGCAGTGTGCACAGAGGTGCAAGGACTCCAGCAGCAGGTGGACCAGTTCCACCAGGAGGTCAGGGGAGAACTTGATAAAATAAGGGAGGACCAAAAGAAGGTCTTGGACCTCCTGGCGGAGCTGTGTCATAGGTGTGGTGGTGGTGATGGTGGTGTTGTCAGTGGCAGTGGCACTGGTGCAACTGATTAGTGCTATCTATGTACCAATTTTTTTTATTTCCTTTATTTTGCAAGTCTTTCTTTTTTCCTCTGTACCTTCCTATAAATAAGAAAAACACCCAAAAAATAAAAAAGTAAAAAAAAAAAACACAACAAATCTTTTCTGTTCTCGTTCTCTTCTATTATATATTCTCTTTGTTCTTTTGCTTGTCTCATGGTTTTCTATCTGATATGTTATGTTTTATAGAATGTTTATGCTCCCTCTATTGCCCTTCTGTCTCATATGATTGAATACCCTTAGTCTGACTGAGTCTGACCCTGCATATACCCCCAAGTACTATGCCCGTAAACTGTGTACCTTTTTGCTTGTTTTATGTTACTCCTTCTTTATTTGTTTTGGCTTATCCACAAAAGTCAAGTATTGTAATTATGTTTGTATGAATAAACATTTTTTCCCAAAGCTATGTGATGTTGTAGTCTGTTGTGTGTGCTAAGGTCTGGTGGCAGTTGCTTTGGCTGTGTGCAGCATCAGTCCAAATAAGTACACAACAGTCATAGAAATAGTTACATAAGCACTTTTATTATGAAGTTAAACATGAATATGTTTTGTTCTGCTGAATAACACGTGTCCCCCTGATTGCCACATTCATAAATATTAACTTTGTGTCCCTCCCATCCTCCAGTCATGATAATGTTTTATTAGTGCCTCCTCACCACCACATGATCATGGCCCAGGTGACCCAGTCCAAAATGTGCACTTTGACCACAGTTTAACACAGCCTCTTGCCACCATACTGTACAGAGAAAAATGACAGGAGAAAAGTTTGATGAAACTGAGACATAAATCTGGTCTGAGTCATCATGTGAAGTGGTGCCCCCCTTCCACCACCACCCAGAGATGAAACAGCTGTTTTTGGCCCTGTTTGCCAAGTATTTTAGCCAGAATCTCGGCACTGATCATGCCAAACAGGGCCAACAAGTCCAGAAATTTTTTCCAAAAAATGTGGCATTAAATTCAGACAGAAATCAAGTCTCAGCCATGTTGTTATATGGCTCCCAAGCCACCACTCGAAACAAAACATGGTCTTTGGTCCACTGTTTTCAAGTCATCTCATGCTGAATCTCTGTTCTGCAAGCACAGGACAGGCTGTATATGTCCAGAAATGTGACAGGAAAATGGTAGATAAAATTGAGACTGAAATCTGGTGTCAGTCCTAATGTTAAATGTTGTGTCACCACCTCATCTACATGAAAAGGGGTGCCATGCAGAGAAAATAAATTTGTCCTGCAAAATGCTGCTGCTACTCACAGTTGTTTCCTCCTACTGCTGCTTTTTCAACTGATTAAGATAAACATGTAGTAGAATTATCATTTCCATTTGCTGCTGTCCTGATTGGCTGTGTTGACTGACTCTGTGGTTGTAACTTGCCTGCCTGGCGGTGGGGAGGGAGTGAATGACATTTCAGGGCACTGTAGTTTGCTGCCTGCTGCTGTCTCTGACTAGTACTTGCCAAGGTGCCACAAGAGGTACCATTTTGGATGGTTGATGGTGGATCATCTTCTCTGAGTCCATACTGCTGCTGCTGCACATGTATCTGTCTTTATTTTTTTCCTGTGCAACATAAGGATGTTGGTGGGTTAGTATTGTGGCATCTTGAGTTCTAATGTGTTTATACTGCTTTTATATTATTTTTCAGTGTGCTGTGGATGACATCATCAAGCCAGGCAGGGATTAGGTTCTAGGGATGTTGAAACGCACCACATTTCCATTCCCAAGGCAGGAGATATATATTTAATTTTTCATTACTAGTGGGGTATTTTTTTTTTTTTCTTTCAATTGTTTAACCAGGAGTGGAACACTAAGCTGAAAGCTTGTTTACAGGTGTGACCTGGGAGCACAGGAAAGTTAAGTGACTTGCTCAGGGTCACACAGTATGCAAGTGGGGGCTGTGGGATTCAAATCCAGGTCTCCAGATTTGCAGCTTAGAGCCTTAAACCACTGCGCTTTACTGCCTCATACTTCTGTTACTGCATTCTGGATGCCTGAGTTTGATAGTAATTATGTTCTTTTTTGCTTTTGTCAATATCAGGAATTCTGGCTAAGTTAAGTCTCGCTCCTGCTGCCTCTGCTGCTGCTGCTGCTCAATCAGATCTGGGATATTTATTTAATTGTGCAATGTCTCCACTTTCACAGTCCCTGAGGTATGTATTTCTTCATTTTGTATGGTCTTCTGTTGGGGGTGGGGGACTGGGAGGATGTTGGTGGTGGCATGGGCTGGAACCTTTTTACAATGCTCAAAATGTGTTCCTCTTTTTATCTTATTTCTAGGTATGCAGTACTGTTAGGGAAGGGGAATGCTTGCTACTGTGCTTCATCATGGTCTGGAATCATGTGCATCTCCCATCAAATTCCTTCTGGGGGTAATTTCCGCAGTTTACTGACATCACGGAGTATGGTAAGTATAGATATTCTTTTTCTATGCTTGTTCTAATTTGCTTGCTAAAACCAGGTATGCAGATTTACGAGTATTCATAATTTTTTCCTTATCTTTGGTCTTGCCTAGGTTATTTTCCTCTGTTGAGGTTTCATCCTATCTCTCTGTGATGACTACATCCATCCAGGCCCTGCAGGAGCTGTACTGCAATTTACATGCAAGACAGAGGATGTTGCTTGAACTGCGACATTGGCATTGGTGTCCATACCTTTAATGAGTAAGCACTATCCACATCCAGGTAGGAACTATACGTGGAAATGGATGGTCGAGATGGTGTTTAGTGAATAATTTGGTGGAGGGGGCTAATGTATTGTCTAATCATTTGAGGTGGCAGAGCTGCATTAATCATGAAAATTTGAATCCAAATTGAGGGCAGCATATACCTCCCCCTGCCCTTCCCTAACCCCCCAGAACCATCACAGTTTCGGTACAAGAACTTTAACCTGGTAGTATAGCATAAGTTACCTTTATGGGGTAATTGGATGTTGCAAGTTGTTAAGCCTTTTCATGATTACTTTTGTAATTAATGACTAGCATCATTAAAGATGGCCTCCATTTACCATTTCTCAAAATTTGTTCAACTTGTGTTAACGGTTGAATGAGCATGTTGCATTTATATGTGACTTGTACTAGAAGCCAGCGTTCTTCAACATGTGATGAATAGTAAGTATCAGAAAATATTTTTTGGGTCTCATGGAGTACATGGGTGTGCCAGGTGGTGGGAAGAAGTAGGGGCGGTGTGGCATGTGCCATCATTGGCACTTTTAAGGACATCAAGACAACATATCTTGCTGTAAGATGTGATTAATAGTGAAATGAAAAGTAACATGTGTATCTTGATATTTTGTGCTGCGAAACATTATAACTGTAATCATGCAAAATCTTTATGGTTTATGGTTATGTATTGCTACTGCTTTATATAGGTTGGGGGACTGGGGATCAAACAACATTTTATGGCAAAGGGTGATCAAATGAAAGTTATTAACACTGCAGCAGATAACACTTAACCATAACGAATACAATGGTACATAGCTAAAAGTAAGTTATAACACTGTACTGAGCTGAAAGTGGTTGGGGGGGATGGCCTTTGAGTAAACTCAACCTTTTCCCATTTCCATATCATCCAAGAAGCACCCCTCACAGTCTTCAAGACTAGAGTTGTCACTAGGTGGGAATTCTCTCACCATTGCTGTTTCATCCACCTCCCTGCTGCTGGATGCTTTAGTCAAGGGATTGTCATCATCCTCATCACTGAGAGACAGTCCCTGTGGCAACACCACTGACATCACTGTGTTGTGTGGAATGTGCCTTTCATTCTTTTTGATGAATGTTAGTATGGACACATTCTTGGGTGATAAATTAGTCCTACGGTCACTCACAATGGTCCCAGCCACACTAAACACTTGTTCCACACTGACACTGGATGGAGGGCAGCTCAGGTATTTCACAGCAACCGATAATAGTGCTGGAAAGTCAGTCATTTTGCTGCTCCAGCACAGCAGTGGCTCATCGGTAATGACAAGGTGCTTTGGGTCCCCCATGTAGGCCTTCACCATTCATTCTGCTGCTCTGAGTCCAGCTGCCTCACCTGTCTCCTCCTCCTCCTCCTTTTCTTCCACTCCCACCTGAAAGAGAACATCCCAAAGGGGATTGCTTGCTGTTTTCTGCTCTGCCTTGCCCATTTTCTCTGATTGGGTTGCCTGTGAGCCACTGGAGGGGTAGCAACACCTGTTTTCACTGCAGTGCGTGCCTTTTTCATGTGTGCAGCATATGCTATTCAAATGAGGCTCTTTGTCAACTTTTGTACTCGCTGATGACCTCCTTCAATTACAGAAGGCAGGCCACATTTGTAGCATGGATCCAGCATAGTGGTAATTGCGAAGTCAACCAACTATAAAATGCCAGATACATGGGTATTTGTGTCCAGCATATAGAGCATGTGATCATTACATCACAACTGCCATGATCTCCACATTAACTAATGTCTGCCTCAGCACACGTATGAGTGGTATTGATTGACTTATACAAGCAGTGTCCCCACTCACTGCCTGTGTAGAATGCTCAAGTGGATAGAGAATGCGTATTAGCCCATCCATTTGGTGCCACTGCTCTGTTGTTAGAGTGATGGACACTCCAGCACTGTCATGGGTGATGTGCACCAGCAGGTATTCTGACACAGCCTTATACTTTTTATAAAGCTGCTCAAGCATATACAGTGTGGAGTTCTACCTGGTCACAACATCAAGCTTCATCCGGTGCTGAGGCAGATGGTTATTAGGCTGTAGCTCACATAGATGGTCATGGGCCTTTGCAGAATGGGCGAAGTGGACACATACGCGACTTGCAACAGTAACTGTTTCCTCAATGTCTGCATGGTTGAGAAACTGCTGTAAAACAAGATTAAGGCAGTGTGCCAGGCAGGGCATCCTGAAAAAAAACATCATCACTAATACACTTCACTACATTGGAGCCATTATCACTTGAGATAAATCCTGCTGAGTGACTGTGTGTGAAACCACCCATCAATCTTTGACAGCAGAACATTAAGCATTTTCTCAGCTGTGTGAGAACCAGTAACACTTGTCATACTCAGGGTCACATGCTGCCGAATACCAAGTGTGTTGCTACCATCACAATTTTGATTTCTGCAGGTTTGCCAGGCCCCAAATCAAGTACCACCCCAGGCAACTGTGCCCAGTGTGCTGTTATGCATAGATACAAGCTTGCTGCTGTCTGTCCACTGGTTCACATATCAATGCTAAGATGGATATATTCTGATACACTATGCTTCAGTGCATGTCTAATGGAATCAGCCACTCTACTGTTCAGTTCTGGCATGGCATGCTTAGAAAAATAGGTTTGTGATGGAACTTGCCATTTGAGACAGGCCCGGGCCATCAACATGTGAAAGCCAGCCATTCTCCATGAATGAGAATGGCAACAGATTCATGGCCAGCATTTCAGCAGTGGCAGCATTTAACTCTCATGCAGCAGCATGATTGGGGAGGGTACTTTGTGTGCTGCTCAAGGATAGTCTTCAGAGTGGGTTGCATCTTTGGGTCTGTTCGACCAGAATGTTGTACTTGTGGAAGCAATGATGTTCTTTTAGGGGTAACACTTGACTCTTGGGACTGTGTAGATCGCATGAAATCAGTCATTTTGGTTGCTTGTGTGTGTGGTGGTGTACTTTTCAGACTCAAAGGACAGGGACTAGCACCTCCACTGCTATGCCCACTACTCGAGAGATCAAAGGATTGCTCACCTTCCTCAACCACCACCAACCCACTCTGCTTTCCCTCCTCCTGCTCTTGCTCTACTACATTTATCTTGCCAAGGGAGATGCCACCAACAGCTCTGGCATCCTTCTGGTGCTGCTGCCATCTCAGTGGGTACTTGTTTTTCAGGTTGCCGTGTTGGCCACTGGTGCCTAAGTGGTTTCCTTTTTTCCCCCCAAATAACATGTGATTGACAAAGTTGTCATATCATTATGGTCTCATCAGCAGGATCAAGGACATAAAAGTCCCAAACTAGGAACTTTTGACCTCTAGACTCCAGATGCTTCTGAGAATTGGATAATTCAGAAACAGTTGTGGAAGTTTGTGTTTTTTGGGCTGCTCTCATCACTTCCATAACACTACTTTTGGGAGGAGGGGTTACATGACTGCTTGGAGATTTGCTTATAGGTTTTGGACAGATTGACCAATGGGCTGTGCATGTAAATGGTCTACATCACCCTTGACCTTTTTTAACTCAGGCTCCCATGTGGGATCATCCCAATCGTCATCATCACCACCAATAACGATGATGTCCTTGTCCTCCGCCTCCTCTCTATCACTCTCTTCTTGCAGCATGGCACCTTTTTCTTTCTCTACAACAATCTCAGGGGGCAGACTATCCCCATCTCCAGGATTATTAGACTCTGGTTGAACACTATCACCACCAAGTCCTGCAGGAACAGTAACAGTCACACTGACAGACTCATCACCCTCCTCCTCCTCCTGGACCACTGTTCCTGTACTGGTGTGAGTGCCTCCCAATCCCTTCTTCTCACTGTCATCATCCCCCACCAGCATGGATATAACAGTTTGAGCCTTAAAAAAGTAAGACATAGGTATGCCAGTACTTCCAACAACTCCTTTGCTGGTACCTGCCACACCACTAGAGCCCACAGCAGAAGACACTGATGCAAACATATGTGTGCTTTCACTGCTATGGGGAGTGGGACCTGGAAATGAAGTTGTACTGTTTCCAGCAGACTTCTTAGCTCCCTCATCCCTCCTGCCACATTTCTCCCCTGTACCGGGCCATCTCTTAGCAGGCATTTTTGCTGGCTGGCAGCTGCTTCAAAGCTTTGTCTCTCACTGGGAGTATATCAAGAAAAGATGTATTACTAACTATGTGAATAACAACTCACACTTCACACCTACAGTACTGGCTTCCTTACAAGTCTAAACACAATCAGGACAGGTAGCAGCACTTAAGAGTACAACTAATATCGTATATGGTAGGTAGCCTATGCTAGTAAAAACAAAAAGGTAATGTTTTTCTTTCCCCAAACAGGAAGTAAAGCAGCTCAAACAGGGAAAAAGTGCACAAGTGACCAACTTTAAATACAGATCATTTCCTGTCTGGTCAACTAAGGTACTGTAATGTGTTATTACTTAGTTAATACCACGATTTTTTTTATTTTATAAGGGCAGAGACAACCATAAAACATCGACAAAGGCAAGTACCACAATATGGTAGTGGTCTGGATGGGAGGGATCAGCAAGCAATCTCTTGAAAACTACTATATTAATATATAGTTTTTCATACTGCACGTGTCAGGTGTTAAACAAACAATGCTGTAACAGAGAAAGGGTAAGGTAAGTCAACTAAAACGGGAACACCATGCAATGTGCAGAGGCAAGCTCCAGCAATACGTTACAGGGGAGCAATTCAACAAAGCAGTGAAACTGTAAATGGACATGTTCAAGTGATCAAGTAAAGGTAATTAAGTTTCCATAGAAAAAAATTTAGAACTGTTGATTTCACAGTTTAAATGACACAAGTTAACACTCCAGCAAACAGAACTAACCACAAACAAATAAAAATAAAATAAAGGATCAGCTCTGTGTGTTTAAAACTTTAGAATTCACAATCACATCTAAAAATGGAAGAATGGTATATATGACACAGGCTAACAGCAGCAGGAACTCTCAGACAGGATGGAGTAACTTTTCAGAGAAAAAAAAAGAATTGTCAAGATATAACAAAATTAATAAGAAATAACAGTAAAAATTGTTTATTTAGTTATTTAGTTTTTGCTGACCGGGTAAGTGCGCTAGACAGATTCTGCCTATTTTCAGGCACGACACAGGGGAGAGTGATAGAGATGAATGCCAACTGACCTTGAACCACATTAAGCTTTTGGTGGTATTGTTAGTGAATTGGGGGGAGGGGGATTTGGTCAAATAATTGGTGAGTAATGTGTTTGTAAAAGGCTAGAAATAAATAGCCTGCATTGGTTTACACTCCTACCCACTCAACTACTTCAAATACGCAGGTAAACTTAAAACCTAATTAAACTAAGTATTATGCAAAAATCAACAAAATTAGAAATAGCAGCACTAGGACAAAAACTGTATTTTGGATAAATTTGCTCTGAAACACAAGTTTTAAAGAGGTTTTAAAAGGCTTTATTGGCTCTGATGCACCACAACAGACAGCTCTCCAACTCAACACATAGCAGAATGAGCTATAAACAAGCTGCATTTGATATTTGACCTATTTACCCACAATGCATGACAAATTTCACTTTTGGAGCACAATTTCACAGGCGAAATCAAAAGTTATGCCAGCAAAATTGTACCACAAGGTGAAATTTTAAGCACTAATGGGTGAAATTGGCTGACCATAAAATTTTATGTGAAATTTTGCTATTACATGAAATTAGAAAACCAGGCGAAATGTAATTTCACTTAGGAAAAATTTTGCTAATTGCAGAATTACGCAAAATGTTTCGCCAGGTGAAATATTTCCATTTCGTACAACACTACTCCTCAGTACATATGATAATTGCATGTAATTTTGATATTTTTTTGTGATCAAACTTACTTAAGAGATGTAGTTAATATTAATTGGACATTGATATACATACATATATATATATATATGCCCTGACATTATAACTTCTTAGGAATATTTTAAAACTTCATTACTGGATGTCATAAGCAAACACTTCTTCAGTCAAAAAAGGATTAAAAGTAGAACAATGCAATGGATTAATAAAAATGTGAAAAGGTTAATAAAAGAAAGGGGACATATTTGGAATAGGGCCAGGGAAACTAAAACAAAGATAGACTATCATATAACATTTCCTTATTTCTTTGCACCGAAGAAATAAGGAAAGCAAAATCAGATTATTATACTATCCAATTGTCAGATCCATCTAGAAACCCCAAAAAGGTTTGCAAGGGTATTCATTTATTGCAAGGGAAGGATTCAGTACCAACATTACCAAAATTCTTAAGTTATAAAAATATAGTTTTTCATAACTCTACTGATCAGGTGAAATTTTTTTTTCCTGAAGTTATTCTTTCTTTTGAAAAAGAATATTCTAGATTAAACTCATCCCCTTTGGATCTGGATTTTTTGATTAAGCCTGATAGGCCCATATTCTCATTTAGAGCAATTAAGGAAGAGAAAGTGTATGAGAAATGTATCAAGCTGGGCACCAGTAAAGGGGCAGGCTATGACAATATTGCACCACTTTTTTATAAAATTGCAGCAAAAGTTCTTAACATACATGTAGCTTATTTGCATAATTTTTCAGTACAGACAGTACATCCACCAGATAACTGGAAAACTGCTCATATTGGCCCCTATGCACAAAAGGGGTGTAGGTACACATGAAATGCACATACTCCACCAATGACCTTGCACCCCACAGACAGGTGTGCCCATACTGGCATTCACCAGTGCCAACCACCTGCTGAGGCTCCTCCCCCCAGCATGAAGGACACTACAGGGCAACTGGGGGAGGAGTCATTGTCCCAGGTGGGTATCCAATGGGATGCCCCCCTGGGACCCATAGTGGATCCCACACATAGGGTGGCATGGGTCCGGGGATGTGTAT
The DNA here is from genome assembly GCA_016271365.2 of Neoceratodus forsteri. Taxonomy (NCBI): domain Eukaryota; kingdom Metazoa; phylum Chordata; order Ceratodontiformes; family Ceratodontidae; genus Neoceratodus; species Neoceratodus forsteri. The sequence goes on from CM057451.1 coordinate 1,045,646,144, forward strand.
GCTGATAGCATGCACCTAGACCTGTGCGGCAACTTCCGGTCCTGGTGCCACCACACATGAACTTACAGAGCGCTTGTCCATCTAGCTGCTCCTGCCATCTCCTGCTGCCCTGCAGTCAGGGCAGCACGGTGTGCCCTGTCCTGGTCCCCCTGTCAACAGATGCCTGTGTTCATTGGGGCATGCAGTTGGTTATACCAGGGTCTCCCTGGTGTACCCAGCGCCACCCTCCATACCCATGTGACTAGCACTACGCAGGTTAGTGAATATCACATAGTGCTGGCATGCCCCCAGAATGCCCCCAGCATGGAGCCATCCACGGAAGTGGGGGATTGGGTACAGCGGGTCTGTGCACCTCCCTCCTTCGTACATGCCACGTGGGGGGTGCAGTGGGTGCAGAGTGGCTACTCACCCCAGGTACGGGCATGTAGCCACTCCACACCAATCATGCATAGGGCCCCTTACCCCTGTATTTAAAGGGGGAAACTCTATGGATCCCAGTTCTTATCATCTTATTATTACTGTAGTTATAAAGATTTTTGAGAGACTGATACACAGACAACTTTCTCAGTGCTTCTCTAGATATAACATAATTATAGATTTACAATCAAGTTTCAAAAAGGGTCGTAATACTACAAATGTTATGTAAAAGGTCACTAACAATAGCCGCTATGCAGGAATGGGGTGGAGGTACATGCCAAAGAACATACCCCACCCACAGAGCGCCACACCTGTGGACAGGTGCACACCAGGTAGCATTCATGACTGCTGGCCACCTGTCAGCAGCCCCAACCCCCTGGTGTGCAGGTTCATGAGGTGAGGATGGGGGTGGAGCTGCAGACCTGGGCAATCATCCAATTGGATGCCCATCCTGGGTCCATCAGTGGATCCCTTACATGGCAGGGCGTGCATTGGCTGCATGCCCTGCAGATGTCGGATGGCCAGTGGCCATGGAAGTGTGAGGAGGGCAGTACCAATGGCTATCTCAGACAGTGGCACCAGCAGCAAGGTACAGGTATGGGGATGGGGGTATCAGTGCCAGGGGGTGGGGAGGGCAACAGGTCACCAATGTGGGTGGAGGTGCTGTGATCAGGGTTGGGGATCACGGTCCATCAATGCCAGCTATTGGGGCTGGTTTTGGAGTGTGTTTGCACCAGGGATGCACCTGATAGTCCCCATATGGCATGGTAAGCACCAAGACCAGCATACTGGGCTGAGTTTGCCTCTTCACCTATTGGTGCTTAGTGGACAGCACCTCTGTGTTTGCCAGTGGAGTGCTGTCGTGCAAGAAGGGGGACAGGACAGGGGTGTGTGGGTTGTTTTACATGCAAGGGGAAGGGGTACATTATCATTTGGGGTGCTACCAGTATGCTGCCATGGGTCCAGTGTCAGCGGGCAAGGTGCATACTGTGGCTACAGCAGAGTCCACCCTGGTGTAACCTGCACCCTTCTATGCACCCCTGCAGGTTGTACTATGCACCTTTGTGAATGGCATGTAGTGCCGGCATGCCTTCTGCCTGCCCCTGGTGTGTTGCTCTCCACACAGCTGGGGGATTGGGCTCATAACCGTTGTGCATCCTGGTGGTGCATGCCATGCGGGCCCCACTCCACGGCATTCCCTCCCATGGTCCCTATGTGCCTAGTTTCCACTGGCACGTTGGGATGATGCATAGGACCCAATATTTTTTCAGCTTTTACATAAAGGACACAATACACCTAGAGTCTTTTTAGACATATCAAAATTGTTTGATACTATGGACCATAAAATTTTTCTTAACAGATTAAAAAAATCTGGATTAGGGTTTTTCACATTGCTTTGGTTTTATTCATATCTGACACTACATCAGCAATGTGTTAAAGTGGACGAGATCAGTTTGGATATGACTACTATAAGCAGAGGAGTTCCTCAGGGATCAGTCCTTGGTCCACTGTTGCTTTTGCTATATGTAAATGATCTCCCCAAACATTGCTCGGGTAATACGCATATTTATTTGTGTGCTGATGACACAATAATGTATACACACCATGACAATGCAGACCAAGCTATTAAAGCTTTACAAAATGATATCAATAATGTCCAGAAAGCTTTATTGGATTTAAGATTACTTTTTAATGAAAAAAGACAAAATGGATGCTCTTTATTACAACAAATTTGTTTATTTATTTATTTATTTAGTTAAACATCAGTTTAGAAACCTTTGAGCCAGAGGCTCATTTACAAAGGTACCTCGTCACAAAGAGGACATCAGAACAGTAGTACAAGGGACACAGTACTTACAAACAAAAAAGTTACAGTTCAATTACAATTTTGTTACAATAGAATACAATCTCCAACAAAGCAAAAGATAACAAAAGGTGCAAAACTTATGGTCGGGGGACAGCTGGTGGGAGTAGAAGGGAGGGAGATAGGGGAGGAGGAAATTAGTAGGGAAAGGAAGGGGGGGGGAGCCGCTCAGTGAGCATTGTCAAACAGAGTATATATATGTTTTTTTTTTTTTTACACTAGGCTAGCGGCAGTTGCATTTGCTAGAGCTAAGCAGGAAGTTTCTGAGCCTGGGCTTAAAGCAAGCTAAGGTTAGTGAGTTTGAGACACTGGCAGGGAGGGAGTTATACCAGTGGGGCGCACGGTAGGGGAATGCCCTCTGACCTTGAGAGGTCCTGGCTCTCAGAATAACTAGGGTAGCTCTTGACGAGCTGCGCGTGATCAGGGTCAGTGCAGTACGGCGAATGGAGTTGGATAGGCCTATGGGGGATAGGCCACGCAGGGCTTTAAAGGTGAGCTGGCATGTCTGATACATGAGTCGCTCTTCCAGGTTGAGTAGGGTAGCCAGGGTGTACAGCTCACATGTGTGAGTGAGTCTGGGAGCACCAGTGATAAGTCTGCAGGCCTTATTAACTGTGAGGCGAACCTTGTTGAGGGCAGTCTGATCTGCTGAGCCATAGACCGGAAGGCCATAGTCAATGAGAGACATGACAGAGGAGGTGACAGCCAGGCGGAGGGCATCAGGAGGGAGGCATTTCTGTGCGGTAAAGAATGCCTAGCCGTGAGTTGGCGACAGAATTTAGGCAGATATATGTCCATGGAATGAAAGTGCAGGGTTAAAGGTTATACCAAGATATTTATAGGACTGTACCTGGTCAATGACGAGATTGGGTGTGGAGTGGACAGCTAGGAAACTTGCTGTACTTATTTTGGGGGTGGGAGAAGAGCATCGTTTTTTTCTTAAGGTTGATAACAAGTCAGTGCTCAGTGAACCAGGTAGCTGCAGAGTCAAAGACTAGTTGGAGGGAGTTCTGTAGCAGCATGGGGTCATTGTGGGAGGCAACGAGAACAGCATCATCAGCATAGAGAGCATCTTACCCGTACAACTGCTGGGTAGGGAGTTAAGAAAGAGTGAGAATAGTAGGGTCCAAGAACTGAGCCCCGCGGCACCTCGAGCTAATGAGGTATGTTTCAGAGAGTGTACCGTTGACTTTCACACATTGGGAGCGGGCGGAGAGATAGCTGGTGCACCAGGAAACAGGTCCTGAGGCAAAGCCTATTAGGTCGAGGGTGGAGAGCAAAAAAGGATGCGAAACGGTATTGAATGCTTTAGACAGGTCAATGAATATAGCACCAGCCAGGGCACCAGAGTCCAAGGAGGCATGGAGGAAGTTGGAAAATTCCAGGACTCTGACTTTGACTCTGTCTGACCTGATTGTAAGATCTATTAAAGGAACAAACATTACAAGAGTTTATATATATGTGAGTACCTAGGTTTAATTATGGATGAACAGTTAACTTTTAAACCACACATACAAAAACTCTCTGGTAAATGAAAAAGACTCTTAGCTTTTTTTTACAGAAATAAGACTCACTTTAATTAACCCCTTAGCAGGTTACTTGTTAGTTCATTATTTCTTTCTGTATTAGATTATGGTGAATGTATACACAGAAATACTACTGGAAAAATTCTTAGTTTATTAGATCCACTTTATCATAGTACATTTAGATTTGTAACTGGTTTGCCATACAGAACTCATCATTGCCATTTATACATGCATGTAGGATGGTTTTCTCTATCAGATTGCAGAGAAATGCATTGGTATTTATTTGTATATAGATTTATTATTAATGCTTTACCATTATACTTATTGGACTGGATAGTCAGACTGCTTCAGGCAGTGGCTCAAGCCTCGGCATGGTGCAACTGGGATGTGCTGGTGCCAGGGACAGGTGATATTTAATGTGATGCACCATGATGCAACACCTTTGAATATGGAAAGGTCAGTGCACATACTGCACCATGCAAGCCACAGATAGGGAGCACCGGGATGCGCCAGCACAAGTGCAGTTGCTCTAGGTGCAACACCAGCAATATTCAGCAGGGGGCATGCAAATGAGGCCATAAAATATACAAGGCACAAATGGGGCCATTTGCATGTCATTATGGCCCCATTTGCATGCCTTTCACAGGGCAGCCTGGTGACTTGTGCCTGGCACCCTGCACAGCATGACATGTGCAGTGGGGATCCCAGGGCATCCCCCGCCGGTAGCTGCGATCCGGTAAATGTAGAACAAACAATCCCTGGTAGTCTAGTGCCCCCCCGAGTCCCCGAATCCCCAAGGAATGTAATAATAGACCATAGCTGGTGGACAAGTGCTCCACCTTCCCTTGTGACTCACAGATTGCCTGATATATGTATAAGAAGACCATCCCTGGTGGTCTAGTGGTCCCCCCCACCCGTCGCCACAATTGCGGTACATCACCATCAGAAATATTCCTGGTAAACCAATGGCACCCCCACCACTCCCACCCACACAAAACCCCTTGCCCAACCTGCTCCCCCCATCATCGACGGGCAGCAGCAACCCACCCACATACAGCCTGACCACCCACCGAATGACAGGTACAGTATGGGCTGTAAGCCCATTGGTTCCAGTGTGGACCAATCGACTTGCAGGACATAATGTTAGATAAGTCCCAAATATGTGAATGACTTCATTCACATATTTGGGACTGTCTGGTACAGTATGACCTGCAAGCCCATCAGGCCACACTGGGGACCAGTGGCTTACAGCCCATACTGTACCTGTCATTTGGCAGGCATCCAGGGTGGTATGGGAGGGTTGCTGCTCGCGCATGACGGAGGGAGTGGGTGGGCAAGGGTTCTGTGTGGGTGGAAGGGGTGGGGGTGCAAACAGGATCACCAGGGATATTTCTGATGGTGATGTACCATGATCACGGTGACAGGCGGGGGGACCACTAGACCACCAGGGATGGTCTTCTTATACATATATCAGGGAGTCAGGAGGGAGGGGGGACCACTTGCCTACCAGGGACAGATGTCTTGTACATTTATCAGGGTATCAGGGAATCGGGATGGAGGGGGGTACCACTAGACTACCATTGTGATATGTGTGCTTGAGGATGGTGTTCTGGGTGGGCGGGTGGCCACCCATGGCTGGCGGCGGCTGTGTTGCACCCTGCAATAAAGTGGCCCACCTGTGGGTGGTCAGGATTTGTTCCCACTCCTCACGGCTCAACTTTGAGCTCCCCTATGCGGCGCACTGCAGGGTTGCACCAGCATATGCGCCGCACATCCTGAGCTGAATATCAGGATGTGCTGCATATGCACAGGCATAACCCCTGCATCTGTGCTGCATACAATTACATTGTGCCCTGGTGCATCAGGATTTGTACTGCACCTGGCAGCCCTTTCAATATCTCACCGTGGTGCAATGCAGGGTTGTGCCAGCGCAACTATGTTGTGCCAGGCGCAACCCCTTTGCATATCCGGGCCACTAAATATACTTCAATATAGGATGTTAACAAAACATAATTTAAGATCTGTTAAACATTCACATTTTTAAAGACCTAGGTACTGATCTCAATTTGGAGAATTTACCATAACTGTTTCTTTCCCCCGTACATGGGAAATAATTCAGAAGAAATGTAATTTCAGTATTTTATTGCCGCTCTCATGTTTTAGGGCTTTGTTAGCTAGCTTGGTATGTAGTCATTGTGACTGCTTTGGATGAATTCTCATTTACTATTAATTGCTGAAGCCTAATTTTTATCAACTTATCTGTAATTTATATGAATTATTGTTGTATGTGTGTCATGTTTGTTTCATATTTGTCTTTTGAATTTGGACGCAATTGTAAACAAGAGTCTTTTTCTCCCAATTTGCTATCCAATAAAATGATGATGATGATGATAATGATGATGAATTAAGTTTCAACCCATAGCAACTATGCTGACCTCAACCAGAAAACCGCAAGACGGACTTCAGATCTAGTACAAATATTTCTCCATCTATAAATGGATCAGCAAGAAAAAAATGACATACAGCAGTTGAAGGAAATGTTGGCAGAAATAAAATTGGACATTTCAAAGGTAAAGCTTTCTATGTCTAATCTACAAAAAGAAAGTGCCACTGTAAATAACAGACTGACAAGCACAGAAAAACAGCTGTTAGATTTAAAGGCTGAAGTTTACTATTTGGAAAATCTGACCCAACCACAGAACAGACAAATAACTTATTTATTGGAAAAGGTTGATGACCTGGAAAATAGGGGGAGGAAAAAATAACCGAAGAATCATTGGGTACCAGGAGGTTGGGAGTGCAACAGTATGATCACCTTCTTGCAGAACTTAATTCCTGAATTACTGGGCTACCAGTGAATGGCCTTGACCACAAGAACTTGAAAAAGGTCATAGGACCCTGGGTCACAGACCATCTCAAAATTTGAAACCAAGTCCAATAGTGGCTTACTTTTTATATTATTCAATAAAACAGGAGACATTGTGAAATGTTAGAGGAAGGAGAACATTAACATTGCAAGGGGTTAAGATTTTATTTTACCAGGATTTCTCTAGTGAAATAGTGAGCAGGAGAAAACCTTTTTTCAAGGTTAAACAACACTCTCTGAAGCATGGGATCTTGTATCATTTTAAATACCCTACAGTCAGTAATACAAGAATCTAAAGGTGTTTTTTTTTTGGCATGGAACTCAGTTGATAATGTGTGGGAATACTTGCAAGTGATTTCAGAAACTGGCTCCTACTCTCACTCCAGTGGACACAGTGGTTCAAACACAGCAAGAGCTGCAGTTCCAGTGGAATCTCTTCACATTTCAGCTCACATGCCCCTCCCTCCCTCCAGAAGTGTCTCTTCTCTCCAAACATTAATCAAATTGAGGAAGTCACTGAACAAACTTCGACCCCCATTATCTCCACTCTGCACATATATTCTGCAGCATTAAAAGTGAATCAAAAGGGAAGAGCTCCTGGCAGCAAGGGTTTCAAGGAGATCCAAACCAGCCTTCCAAATGTCAGCGGTATCTTGAAACTTTGCGCTTTCTGCAATTTCTACCAATTCATGTAAAAGAAGTACTATAGGAGCAACGACAGTCATTGTACGCCTTCAGATTCTTCTCCCAGGAAGTCAACCGAACTGGAAACGGATCAGCTTCTCACAGAGATGATAGTAGACCTTTTCCTTTATGGCTCGCCTGCATTGTCTGGAACTTGGTTTCAAGAGGTTGTGGTTTCAGCACAGACACTTCTTATAAGTACATAGTCTCCTGTCCACTCTGACTTGCAGTCTATGATCGTGCAGCATAGAAGCTACTGGCCACCATTGGATGATCGCTATCCCTCATCCTCTGGCTTACAGAAAGATTTAATCCTATTTTCATTGGATAATTTTTGCAACTGTGCAAATATGTTCAGACTGAAATGCTGCAAATAGATTGCGGTCAAGAACTAAGACACCATAGGAACTGCTTCATGAATATTTAGTCCCTAGATATAATAATTTACACACATTTATTTAGTGCTAGTTCTGAAAATGTCTACTGCTGTGCAGCTTTGAGATCATATGCTCCATAATAACTGGAGTAAATTAATGCTTGGTGTATAGTGTTACAGTGATAATTTAATATATTCTAAATTCTTAATGCAGGTATGACTTGGAAGATGTGGGGGAGCACAGACTTATGGCAATACCTTGATCCTTTATTACCACTTATGTGCATTTTATTTGAAATAGCTATATACAAGATACAGTATCCTCTGTCATTTCCTTCAGATCTCATTCTTAGCAATGCCTTGCCTGCCGTGATAGCTCATGGGCAGGTGGTATATCCCCTCTCAAAACAGTAAAATGCTTTTCTGAAGATCTGGGGAGCTGGGATAGTTCTGTAAACAAAATTATTGAACTTATTAGCCATGCTAGGAGGAGACTCTAAGCGTTTAGTGTTACTATTAGAGATAGTACCCTTAGCTATTGAAATGCAAGTTCACATTTTACTCCCAATGCTGTAATTAACAGCTGTGATATGGCCTGTACCTCTCACACCCCCCAGGTTTATACTGAATACTGATCTGTTTTATGTCAACAACATGTATAGTTTTTTTGACACTGTGCAGCTACACGCTAACGTATTAGCAGAAAATATATTTAGAAGAACATTAACATTATCCTCTGCTTTACAGTACCAAACTGGAACCAAAATCCTTTTGGACAACAATGCAAGTGAGGACCTGAGTCTGAGCACCACCTTGGACTATTTGTTCGGTGGTTCTAAGGTCCATGAATAAATAACACCCTACTGTCCTAATGGCACTGCTACCTGCTGGCAGCTGGACCTCTGCATCCAGTCCACCACCCCTTGACCAAGGAAAGCAGCTACAATCAGTCAGCTCTTAGCTCGGTGCTGCCAGGCTTCAATCCTCATAATTAGACTGTCTCCTGGGGACTGTGGCTGCTTCCCGATTGGATGCTGCAGATCCCCTTGAGAAAGCAAATGCCCAAAGTACCTTTTTCAAATCACAGCTTGGCCACTGCCTTGCTGTACTACTCTCTGGACAGTTTTTTTTTCTGAATTTACTGCTACTGTGGAAATTATTTGTTTTTCTTCTTGGAATTTTGCTCCTGTTTAACCAGCTGTACTAGCTTGGCCTGACTTCTATATAGCTTATGGCTTGTACTGCTGAATATTTTTACTGCTTAAACATTTTACCTTTAAACTACTGCATTGTATATGTAGGAATTGTTTTCCAGAGTATAGCAGAGTTGTAGGGAACCTTAGCTGACTAGTTGACTTCTATATAGCTTAGTGCTTGTACTACTGAATTTTTAATGCTGAACTAATTGCCAAATACCGTAGAATAGTTTGAACAACTACCTACTGCCTGCTGTTTTTCTGACACACTCTTTTCCCATTACAGTTGTTCTCATTTCTCCTCGTACTGCCTTCTTTGTTCCCCTCATTCACTCGCTTTTTCCCTTTTGCATTTCTTTTTTGCTGTTCCCCACACTGTTTCTCTGCCAGATACTGGACCCCTGATTCCCTCTCCTGACCCCTCCCCGAACCAGAATATTCTGTAAATATTGTCTGCCATTTTTGGCCAACTTCTCTACCAATTCCAGACTACCCTGAGTCCTCACCACCACACACCTCCTTCCAGCTCTCTCTGGTCACATTCAAGGCCCCCCCCCCCCCATCAATCTCCTGAACAAGCCTTTTGTTTTGCTAAATTCTCACCTGGCACCTTTGACCAGACTTTTCTGCAGGAAACTTTTCTCTCCCACTATTTGCATCGACTTCTGCCCTGAGCACTAAATTGCGCAAGGCCCTCCCACCAATTTACTTGAGCTTTTTCTTTGTTTTGTTTAACTAACGGACCACCTTTTTTTTTTTTTGCTCTTTTTTAGCCACAAGCCCAAATCAGGCTTTCCACTTCAGCCAAGCAGTCCCGGTGCTGCTACCTGCCGGTGGCCGGACCTTTGCATCCAGCTCACCCCCTGACCAAGAAAAGCTGATATGATCAGTCAGCTCCTAGCTCAGAGCTGCCAGGCTTCAATCCCCATAATTGGACTGCTTCCTGGAGACTGTGGCCACTTTCCGATTGGATGCTGCAGATCCCCTTGAGAAAGCAAGTGCCTAAGGCACCATTTTCAAATCACAGCTCGGTCACTGCCTTGCTGTACTACTCTCTGGACAGTTTTTTTTTTTTGCCCATCCCCCCACCCTCCTGTCCTTTATTAAATACACTTTCCCAGTGATCCCCGCCCCCTGAGGCCTCATACTAGTCAATTACAGCAACTTCTTAAAGGGGCTCTCCTTTTCTGCAGCTTTTTAAAGGGGTGATCCTCTCTCATGCTCAAATTTAACAAACTGCTGCTGCCTTATCTTTATCAGTCCTTTAGTCCTTGTATTTTTATAGAGTAGTATTAACAGGGTTTTAAATAATTGATTAGCACTTTTTTCCTTGGGATAATACTAACTGTAAAGAAGGTATTTATATAGGTTTTCTAGAAGTGCTATGTTTATTCAACAAAGTGAGGCAAGTGCTGTGCATTATCACACTGTTTTAGTGCTTCTATGAGCAAAACGCTAATCAATTTTTAGAGTTAAATAAAACCCTGTATTAGTCTTAGACTTTCCCTTCCTAACAATCATGACTTTGGTAACCAGATTAATACCTTTTTATTCTTCTGACCACTCTCTGTATGCTCTCAGGGCAGCCACGCAATGACCCTAACCTGCTTATTCTCCTTATCACTGAGAATACCTATGGCAATACTTACTGCATCATAACGTCGGTGCTTGACGCCAATCTACCTGCCACTTACAGGCCTGACAACACAGCCTTGCATGCCTGTTCCAGAACTCTGCTCACCCAACCATGCTTCCTCCTCCCGCACTCCTGCTCAGGCTGCCTCGCTCTCTGACAAGCACGCCATCAGAATAAATTCAAGAAGGCAGCACAAAGCTAACACCAAATACTTTCAAAGGTTACTTGGTTAGACTAGCCCTCCTGTTGCTACTTCTCTCAGGCAACATCCACCTCAATCCGGGCCCCCCTCAAAATTAGGGTACGATTGCCCAGAAACTAGGCACATTAACCTTTGCATCCCTAAACATCTGCAGCCTAGCAACAAAGTTTGACAATCTACTTGCCTGGGTAGCCCTCCATGATTCTAATGTGCTGTCAGTTGTCGAGACATGGCTCTCTCTCCCAGGATCCCCGATGGTGCCATCAGTCTACCAGGTTACATAACTTTTAGGCAAGATTGAGTATCTAAAAGAGGTGGTAGCTGTGCACTCTACCTTAAGGATAGCTTACTGGACATAGTCCTAAATTTACCCAGCCTAGGGCTGTTCTCCCAGGCCCTTGCCATTAAAGTCCTTCTTGGGGCCCATAACAAAACAATTACACTGTTATCAGTCTACATCCCACCAAAGAACTTGGCCCAAGGTCTCCAAGTTGTCATAGACTGCCTTGGAAGCCTGACCCTAAGCTCCAAGGTTATACTTCTTGGTGATTTCAATATTAATTGGCTTGCCCCTGAAGCTAACCACTTCAAAGATGCACTTCAGGCTGTACACTTTACACAGCTCACTGAAGCCCCCACTAGGACCAGTTACAGAATGGGCACTGGTAGTTTGCTTGACCGGTTACTCACAAACTGACCTGAGCATATTTCCAATGCCTATGTCCTCCCTGACTACATCAGTGACCACTCCCCTGTCATATTCAGTTGGGCTAATAATTTCACTAAACCACCTCCAAGAACAGTCACCAACAGGGTCCTCAGACCTGGACACATGGGCCGCTTTAAAGCCAATCTCCTCAGGGCTGACTGGTCAGCAGTGTTTGGGGCTTCTGACACTGATAGCATGCTTGACCATTTCATCCTCTTATTCAGTACAATCTGCAACACTCAAGCACCCTTCAAAAAGCATAAAATCAAAGGCCATTTCAACCCCTGGATGAGCTCTGGCACCCTTGAACTTATGAAAAATAGAGACCATCTCTGGCATGTAGCCAGGGCCACAGGGAAGCAGTCCAACATCCTGAATTATAAACAGACCAGGAGTAACTGCACCAGGACCATCCAAATAGCCAAAAACGTATACTACAAGGAGGCCCTAGGCAAGAACTGGAATGGTGGTCGTACATTCTGGCAAACCTAAAACAGGTCACCGGACGTGAGCCCAAAATGGCCCCCACCATGCTCAGTGTTGATGGATCCCCCCATCTTTGATCCTAAATCTATAGCCAACACCTTCAACCTTGCTTTCACTAACCTCCATAATGTCCTCCCTACCGACTTCTTCTCCCTCACCAACCCTGCTGCTTCTTCACAGACCCCAGTACATCCCCCTTTTCGGTTCAAGACTATTACAATCGGGGGAGCCAGGAAATACTGTACCTGTGTAAGGTGCTCAATAAGGGGAGATACAGTGGAGATAACCTCAATCTGAAACTAATCTTGCTCTCTCTAGAAGAAATCCTGTCTCTCCTTACCCATATCCTCAACCTATCACTCCGGTTCACAGTATTCCCCTCACAAATGGAAAGCCACAGTAGTTACCACAGTGTACAAGAGCAGGGATCAGGCCATGCCCAAGAACTATAGACCCATCTCTATACTTCTACCACTCTCAAAGGCCCTGGAACGAATCATCATGGACCAACTTGTCTAATACCTGGACAAACAGAAGCGCCTATGCCCTGAGCAGCATGGCTTTAGGGCAGGGCACAGCACCACTACAGCTCTCCTGAAATTCATGGGCTTCATCCATAAATCTCTCGATTTTGGAAAGCTTGTTGGGGCAATCTCTATTGATCTAACAAAGGCCTTCGATACGGTCAATCATGCCCTCCTAGTTGACCAACTCACTGCTACAGGCCTTGCCCTGAGGTGGTTGCATGGTTCCACAGTTACCTGAACTGCCACTCCCAGCAAGTCAAGATAGGTACTGTCCTCTCAGACAGCAAACCTGTCTGCTCAGGCATTCTGCAGGGGTCAATACTGGGTCCCTCCTATTCAGCTTATTCTTGAATTGCCTCCCCCTAGCCAGTCAAGACCGCATCCTCCTTTATGCAGATGCTGTGGTTATCTTCTCAAATGGTTCAGATCCCAGTGCCCTTGAGCAGCAACTACAGAGCAACTTCACCAGTGTAGAGATGTGGTTCAAAGATCATAAATTGATAATGAACTTCAAGGAAAAAAAAAAACATGCTGTTTTCCAGCTCTCTAAACAGACACAAAAACTACCAACTATCAATATGCAATAGTGGCGGGGTTTCCCTTGAACTTGTTCAACACTTTGAATACCTCAGTATCACTATTGACAACTTGCTATACTCTCCACATTGACAACATGGCCAAAGCCATAAACCAGCTCATAGGGCTACTTTATCATCACAAGCATAGCCTCTCCCCTGAAGCTCTCAGCATAGCTGTTCACAGTTCTATGGGTTCCCTGGTGGACTATGGGCTGCCTATATATGGTTCTGCCACAGATACTGGTCTCTGGTGCATAAAAACTGCACTCAACAAAGCCTGCCGTCTCACCTTAGGTGCACACTGACTGACTCACACTTGTGATCTCTATGCCAGGACACACTGGCTTATGCTCAATGGCCAACTAAAATATTAATCATGCCTTCTGGCCAAAAAGATCTGCCTTGGTCAGCTACCACCAGGGGCCCAACAACTTCTGGTTCCCAGCAATAATCCACGGCATACCCATAACTCCGAACATCATTCCTTCCTAACTCTGAAATGTCAAACATCTTAAGGACAAAGGTCCTTTGCTTACCATGTGCCACTGTGGTTTAGTTCTCTCCAGGAGAACATTGCATGCCTGCCCACACTGGGTACTTTCAAAATGAACTTGAAGCTCCTTATGATATGCAGATCTCGATGTGCCTGCCATCGCTAGCACCACCTTTCTACCCCCCCATCACTACTTCCATCTCCTGCCCCCTCAACCCTTCCCTCTCTCCCCTGAGCAGGCCTTTCTACTCCCCCCACACACTTTGCACCCTCTACCTCTGCCTCCAGTCTAGTCACCTCCCTCCAATCCCTACTGCTATACTGATATTACGCTCTCCTTTTGTACATTGCATCCCCTTCACACAGTTTTTTCCTTTTTTCTTTAGCACTTAGCAACGCTCCAAACAACCTCTTGTTTGCTGACAACTGACTGGTTTCACCATTGGGCACTGTAAATTGTCTGTTTTCCTGTGACCTGTACTGTATTTGTAATATAATCCTGTTTGCTTACCTTTATATTTCCGCAATCCTTTATATAATTTCACCTATCTGTTGTACTGAAATGTCCTGATGTGGAACCTATGTAAAGAGCTCTGAGCTCAAATGGTTTTCCCAGAACTGAAATAAATAGATAAAATAATGTACCTTTTGACTAACGTTCCTATTTATTTTATCTTATTTCTATCACATACTTCATCAGAAACAGTTGGCTTCCTTACTAAATCATTTTATTCTTACAATACTATTTATATTTGTTTAGAAACCATAACTTTGTGTTTACCTTGCTTATAACTATTTATAGGATCTTTTCCCATTCAGTACTATTTACTCTGTGATTTACTGTTTAAGTTACACCCTACTACAGAATCTAGAAGTTTAGCTATTTTGAGTGTTATAGTCTTATAGATACTTATTCATGATGCAACCTTGTAAGTTTACTACTTGGAATTTTAAAGGAATTGGTTCTCTTATAAAATGAAAATTTTTTTTTGTAAACTATCTCAACAAGAAAAGGGAAGATATTGTTCTTATTCAAGAAACTCATCCAAACTCAGAGGAATCAGTGAAATGATGTGGATTGTGGGTTTCTACTGTAGAATTTAATTACTTTATATCCAACAAAACATTTTACTTTTCATTTTAATTTGCAAGGGGGTTAACTTTGTCAAAAGTCAGCATGTGGCTGATCCAGAAGGTAGGTTTCAAATTCTTTGCGGAACACTGCATGGACAGCAAATAGCCATGTGTAATGAGTATACTCCCAATTCAGATCAGGATGAATATTTTGCTTCCCTGGCAGCTAATCTGAGTATGTATGTAGACTATGAATTGATATTGGGTAGAGATTTTAATGAGGTCATCAATATCTTGTTAGATAAACAATCTCCTAATCCTTCTCTACAGAGCATAAAATCTAGGAAGGCCCTCCTCGATTTACTGGCTGTACTGAATCTGTCAGATGTTTGGAGGTTAGTACACACCACGGATAAGGATTTTATTTTTTTCCCCAATAGACACTCCATATCCTGTAGACTAGATTACCTTTTCATCTCCAAGTCCTTGACCAACTCTGTTCTGAATGTGCATATAAACAGAAGTATTATTTCTGACCATGGTTTGGTCGAAATATGCATGCATATAGCAGATAGTTGTCCAAAGGAACTAAGGTAGAGACTCAGTGTTTTCCTATTTCAGGACAAGATCTTCTTTGATTGGATAGTTAAGGAAACTGAAGTTTATTTTTAACTAAATGACAATGGCGAGGTCTCCAAGGCTTATCTATGGGAAGCCTACAAGGCTTTCATAAGACGATGCATCATTAGTTTTTCTATAGCTATAAAGGAAGCTAAACAAAAGGTGCTATCAGAGAAACAAACCCAATTAGCATTGCTTGACCAGAAACTTAAACAAACTTACCCTTGGATCGCTCTCCTCTGTAAAGTCACTCAGCTTAAGTATGAAATAAATAACATACTCTCTGAATAAGCAGAATATGCCCCTTTTTATGTCAACCAAAGTTACTAGGAATCAGGGAAGAACACAGGGAAATGTTCAGCTTTCAGATTAAAAAAAGCCCTAAATCAGAATATTATACCAGTAATTAAATATTTATCTGAGGAAGTCCTTACTAAAAACATAAAAACATAGACAGTAATGACAAATTCAAGGATTTTTATGAAACTCTGTATTTTAAAAAGCTGCAACTTGATCAAGGCAAATTACCAGGAGTCTTTTTAACTCTGTAAATATTCCAAAAATCACTACTGATCAACACGAAATTTTAAATCAGCCTATACCTCTTCAAGAAATTACTAATGCTATTAGCTCTTTGCCTTCAAGTAAGATGCCGGGGCTAGACAGATTGCCAGGTGAGCTCTATAAACATTTAAACCCCCAGTTGAGTTCTCACTTACTAGAATTATATAGGGAGGCCTTGATTAAAAATACTTTACCCCCAACACTATGCCAAGCTTTGTTCACACTACTATAGAAAAAGAACAGGACCCACTAATCTGTTACAGCTATCGTCCCATATAACTAATGAATTTAGACTACAAAATTCTAGAAAAATCATGTCATTTAGGATTCACCAGTTAGTCAAGAATTTGGTGGGATTTAAACTAGTAGGGCTTGTTCCTGGTACGGCCGGATCAGATAGTGTAAGACATCTTATAAATGTAATATGGTCTGCAAATAAGAACAGGGAATCTTACACTATTTCATCTTTAGATATTTTTAAAGTGTTTGCGTTTCTTGACTGGTCTTATATGCTTAAAGCTCTTGATCAATTTAGATGTGGTGGGAACTTTAGCAACTGGGTTACCATTATGTATAACAATGTGAAGGCCAAAGTCCTTACTAAGGGATTATTATCAAGACCAATCTGTTTATCAAAGGGCACTAGACAAGGTTGCCCACTGTTGCCCTACCTTTTTATTTTATCTATTGAACCTTTAATCAGACATATCAAAGTGAGTCCAAGCATACGTGGAGTTCAAATTAAAGTTCATAGCCACAAAGTGTTTGCTTTCGCAGATGACCTCCTTTTGACATTACCTAGACCCCTTCAATCCTGTATTGCATTAAAGTCCACCCTTTCTGATTCTAAAAACATTTCAGGTCTCCAGGTTAATTGGGTAAAAAAGGCAGGCCCTACTTTCCAATTTGGTATATGTTGTTTGCGAACAGTTAACCCAAATATTTGATAAAGATTGGGTTAAAGACCAAATAACCTTTCTGGGTTTACAAATCAGTACACAACTAGAGAATCTAATGGAGATTAATTTTCAACCATTCCTAAAAGATATAGAATGTGACTTGACCATGTGGGACCACCATCTCGACCTATTATTATGGAGAAAAATCAACTCCATTAAAATTATTTTAGCCCAGACAATCTTTTATATCCTTCAAAATATTCTCATTCTGTCAAAGAGAAAATTGTTGAAAAAAATTAAACTCTATTGTAAAACTATTTCTTTGGGATACCAAACTGCCTAGGTGAAGTATAAAGAAGCTACAGGTTCCATATGATGAGGGAGGCATGGCTCTACCATGCTGAGAAAAGGATCAGTTGCTATTCTTTTTTAAGCAGGCATCTGTATACCTTCAAAATAATTCATGAAACTCAGATAGCAGTCCTCTATGGTTGACTATGGAGAAGACTATCCTTGATCCCTACATACTCTCACTATATTCCCCTATTACAGGCAGTATTTGAGATAATCCTTGTTTAACAAAACTATTAGAATTTTCAAAAAGATTAACCAAATGCTGAATCCAGAACAACTGTTCCTGTGTTGTGCCCCCATTTGGTGCAATCTATATATAACTAATGGAAAAACTGATCTAATAAATTCTGAGTGGTCTATGGTGGGCATGAATAGACTCCAGTATGATTTATCTGATAGCTCTTACATTTTGTGTCTTTTTCAGAACTTAGGGATACATTCCATCTCCACAGATTTCATTTTCCTTATTATTTGCAATTAAGGATATTCCTTAAAAAATCTGTTCTATTACCTGATTTTTCTCTCCCTCAGAATAAACAGTGGGAACAAATTGTTAAGTCCAGTCCCCTAAGGAAAGGTGCTAGCATAATATATAAACTTCTTATTAATAATTATTACTCTCAGCCTTTGACTCCATCAACCAAAATCAATTGGGAAGCAAAATTTTGTAACCCTATCTCAGACAGTGTCTGGCAGACTGATTGGGAACATGCCTATCGGGGTAGTAGGAAGACGCAAGGTAAGCATATCCATTATAAAATCATACATCATTACTATTTCTGTCTTAAAAATATTTTAATTCGGCTGTTCTGCTGATAACAAATTGTGGATATGTGGACATACAGATGGAATACTTTTACATATGTTATGGACAAAGCAAAGTCTGCTTAGTGCACTCAGTGCTTCTTGAATAAAAGTAAATGCCAGTCCAAATCCAAATCCAAAATGAAGATTTAGTAACAAAATGAATGTGGACTGAAACCAGAGGCTCACAGAACAAACAAAAGCTTGACCCAGCGCTTCAACTCACTGCTGAGTCTTTCTAGGGGAGTGGAGCTTACAATGAGGTACAGATCATTTACAGTGCTTATTTACTAAACATTTCATGTGCGACTGATTAAATAAACCAAGCAACGCACTTAAAATTAAAAACAATCATTTCTAAGTAAATCCCCAAGTTAAGCACTAGAGGGAGCTGCTGTGAAAGTGCTCAAACATTATAATTAACATAGTAAGATATACATTTTGTCATTATATAGTAGTGCTACAGTCACAAAATAAAGCAAAAACATAAAATACATAAACAAAAATGTGGGGACATAGATACAAACCTTCTTGAATTAATTTCATGGCAACAAAATAAAGTCTTTCAGCAAGGCAACTTTGAGGACCTCTGTGTAAACAAGATCATTGCACAAGAAGTCTCTTATAGAAGGTTTATACCAATAGGTGTTGACCTGATAAAGAGAGAGAGAGAGAGAGAAAAACCTATAACAGAAAAGAAAACATCTTGTTTACAAAGAGGTCCTCAAAGCTGCCTTGATGAAAGAATTTACTTTGCTCCTTCTAGTGCTTAAATTGGGGATTTACTTAGAAATTATTATTTTTTATTGTAACTGCATTTTTTGGTTTATTTAATCGATCACACATGAAATGTTTAGTACATAAGCACTAGAAATTATCTGTACCTCACTGTAAGCTCCACTCCCTGAGGAACACTCAACAGTGAGTCGAAGCTCTGGGGCAAGCTTTTGTTTGTTCTCTGAGCCTCTGGTTTCAGTCCACATTTATTTTGTTAATACATTTTCATTTTGGATTTGGATTTGTACTGGTCTTTACTTCTAGTCAAAATGCATTGAGTGCACTACCCAGTCTTTGCTTTGTTTGTGTCTTAACTCACTGCCCCTTCAGTGAGTGCACCACCTGAAATGCCAGTCACAGCACGCCCTGTTGGAATTGTGCTTTACTCACTTTCAATGCTGCAGATGGTGGGTGACTGTGAATACTGTTGCACTGGGTTCATACACAGAACCATTTACCATTGTTTTCAGCAACAGACACTTTGACAACACTTGTTGAATATTTTATAATGCAGCAAGCAGGAACTTCTGTGGTAAGAAATGAAGAGTCTGTTTATTGCTAGGGGTACTGATGATCGGACCTGAGGGAGAGAGAGAGAGAGAGAGAGAGAGGAGAGAGGGAGGGAGGAGGGAGGAGAGAGAGAGAGAGAGAGAGAGAGAGAGGAGAGAGAGAGAGAGAGAGAGAGAGAGATTACAAGAGGGAGAGGTTGAAGCAGCTGCTACCACGAGTGACAGTGAAACAGTAAGAGCAGCCTTTAATACAGTGGAGAAATTATTACTCAGAGAAATTGACCTCCCATATGACATTTCAAAAGTACAAGAATATATTGCTAGGTGGCTATCACCATGGGGTCACTGTGTCACCCTCCACTGGCACTGATAACTTTTAATTTAAGGAGAACTGGATTAGAGTGGCTTGCGAGTGCTCTAAAATCTTCATTGAACTATTAGTTAAAGAGGACAACCTTAAATATGAGGAGCTTTTGTAAGATATGAATCTCTTCCGCCAGTACCTCTACTACTGATAAACAGACTATACTTGACCCTTTTAATAACCATGTTGCTACTGCAGGGCTTGCTTTTGATTCCTTTCCTGCCAAATAGCCTTTGTACCCAGCACTGCACCCAGGACCCTGCTGGTTCAGTAGTTGATGTCACTGTTTGTCATGCATCCTTTACCTTCAGTCCTTTCTCCTCGAAGCAAGTAGAGGACCTACTTCTTGAACTGGATGTTAGAAAGAGCACAGGTGCCTATCTTATTGAGACTCATTTCCTAAAAATCAGTTACCACATTTTATCTGTCCTATTACACATCTTTTTAATCTTTCCCTGACTCAGGGAGATCTTTCTTCAATTTGGAAATCCGCCCATGATATTCTCTTATTAAAACCAGGCAACCCTAGTGGTCTTAATACTTATAGGCCAATTTCTTTACTCTCTGTCCTCTCAAAAATGCTGGAGAAACTTGTCAAGTCCTAGCTTCAGAAATATCTGGAGACCTTTGAGCTCTTAAACCCAGCTCAGTCAGGTTTCATGCCTCATTACAGCATCATCTCAGTACTAGCTAAGGTCACAGATGACTGGCAGAACGTATTAGATGCCAAAAATTATGTGTGTGCCTTATTTCTTGATTTGAGCATGACTTTCAACATGGTGGACCATGACCTACTCCTGATTGTCCTTAGGAATGTTGGATTGGACTCATTGGCATTAAAATGGTTCACCAGCTATCTTACTGGTCACCATCAGCAGGTCAAAGCTGATGGTGACCTATCTCCCCTAAAGCCTCTCAAGACAGAGGTACTGCAGGGTTCCATTTTGGGGCCCCTTCTTTTTGCCCTCTGTATTAACAACATCAATGCAGGTATTAATGATGCTAGCATACATTGTTTTGAGGATGACGCAGTCATATATCTTGACAGACCTACCCCTGATCCGGCCAGCAAGGATCTTCAAATAGTGTTCAGTCGTTCACAGCTAAACCTTCTAAGTCAAAACCTCTTACTAAACACCAAAAAAACGAAGGCTATATTCTTCTCTGGGTGTCAGCGTGGCTCAGTTGGTAGCACATCCGCCTCTGGACCAGAAGGTTGTGGGTTCTCATCCCACACCGGGATTGGACTTGCACCTAAAAATCGCTGGCATCCGAGCGTAGTATTGGGGGGTGCTGTACTGCTGGGGTGTGCCATCCTTTGGATGAGACGTTAAACTGAGGTCCCTTCTACTTGTCCTGGTGGGTGTCCAGGTGGAAGTAAAAGAACCCAGGGCACTCTTCGCAAAGAGTAGGGAACATTCCCGGTGTCCTGGCCAACATTCCCCTTCCCATTAACCGGTTCATGCAATTATCCAGGCTGTGTGTGGGTGATGATGTGCGATATGGCCGCCACCACACATTCAGTCACTTCACTACCAGTCTAGCATTGCTTGTAAAGCACTTTGGATGTTTGAAAAGCGCTATATAAATACTGATTCTTCTTCTTCTTCTTCTCTCCAAATGTTAAGATGCCCAGTCCTTCGGCACTTGGTTTAGTCCCTCCTATTACCACCTTCCTAGGTGAATCCTTAGACTATGTGGAGAAATTCAAATACCTGTGTTTTTGGATAGATCACAAGCTTTCCTTTGTGGAGCACATTGAGGACCTCTCAAAAAAACTCAAGCAGAGACTTGGTTAATTCTATCGAATTAAACACCTACTCAGCCAGGAAGCAAAAACTAGTCATGTGCAAAGTACCTTCATTCCTCTCTTGGACTACAGTGACTTCCTTTACGGTCATGGCCCCAGTTCCCTGCTTGCCAAACTTGTCAATCTTTGCCACCAGGCATTAAGATTCATCACCAGAGTGCCATACTCTACTCATCATGCTCCCTGCATTCCCTGGTTGGATGGTCATCTCACACTTTCAGAAGACAGAAGAACGTGGCCCTCTGGACCTTTAGAGCACTTACTGGGAAACTTCTTCATTACATTTCAGAATGTTTGCCCCTGTGTACTGCAGGCAGTTACTTGCTGAGGAGCCGTGCATATACCACTCTAAGTAGCTCTAGAGTCAACTCTCGCTACAGTCAAGTCATCTTTTAGTTATGCAATCTATACCCTATGGAATAAATTGCAAAAAAACTCTAAAGCTTGTTCTTCCTGTAAAACTGCCTATCTTTAAAAGACTTCTCATATGATCCTTTAGGGATTCCTGTTACTATTTCCCATAATTATTGCACGGGACTAAAGATGTGGGCCCAAGCCTACCTTGCCTTTCTCCCCAACCTTGGCAGGTTTGTTGTAATTTTTGCACATTTAGTGTAATTAAGCTATGTATGTTTTGTTCACTTAAGTAGTGACTTCCATTGTATTATTGAAATGAACGGTTGTAGTGCTCATTATCTATTTCTACGACCCTTTAGGAATCGGTGCTCTAGTGTCAGGGTTAAATAGATATCAGACCATGCATTTACTGAGATAGTAAAAATCACTGACACTCAAAGTAAGTACTCATAAAACCTTCATTTTTCCATTTCATGCATTTGTTTTTTACCAGTAATTAGTTGTGCTTTCATTAGAACTACATCTTTTGTTTGTAGCATCAAAAAAGAAAGGCAGTACTTATCAGGTTAATGTCCAAGAATTAGGTAGTCCATGTATGTTTTTCTCTTAAGTAAATCTTCATGGTTCAATTGCCTAATCGTTACAGTTTAACTTTATCATGCCTGGAATCTACACAGTAATGCTCTATTGCCTTGCAGGAGACCACGTCTTTTCAGTGTCTCACTCGCTGGCAATTTTGCTATTTTCCATACTGCTTTTCACTAAACAGGCAAGCCATTTGAGCTGCACCCTTTTGCTGGTGCCATGGATGCAGAAAATCTTAATGAGGAACTGCAACTTACAAGTTTAAACTCGGTGGCGATAACACCATTAACCATACTATGTTTCCAGGAATAAGCAAGCCATTCGAGCAGCACCTCTCCACTGGTGTATAGATGCAGAAAAACGTGCCGATGTTTTGGAGGAGAACCTCCTTCTTCAGAGCTGACGCTTTGAAGCAGCTTCCTGACCTTTAAGGTCCGAGATTGCCAAGGTTCCTGAAGACATCTCCCCCATATTGACCTTCAGCTTCTTCTTTAACCTCCGACAGAGGATATTTAATGCTGTTTGTGATTCTAGTTTTAATGCCAAATATTCAAACATATTTTACCAATTAAAAATGAATCTCTGTTCAACCCATAATTTTTTATTCACCAAGTACATTTCATATTTCACTGTTCAGAATTGATAAACTCATCTTGTTACTACAAGTAACTGTAATAGCCGGATTCTTCATTCAATCCCTTTGGCCACATAGTTTGCAGTTCATATACCCAGTATGCTTCTCACTGAAGTAACAGATCTTTCATATCTCTCCCTCTTTCTGGTGCTGTTACATGCTCAATGCCAATATGTTTTAGAGATGCTGCTAATCCATGTCCCGATTCCTCATAATGCCTTACCATTCGTACTACTACACTGGGCACAGTTTCCACATCAGTGGTTCCCTTCTGGTGGAGAGGGCATCCAGTCTGGTCTCAAATTTTGTTTCTTTTCTAAAAATAATGATTTTATCAATGAGTCTTTCAGACTCCTGCCCCTCCTATACCTCATTCTGGGACCTTTGTTCACTGTTTCGTTTAACCATGGGTCTGCTGCCAGTATTTCCCAGTGTCTTTTCAGCACCTGAGTTATTTCACCATAGGTTTTCTTGAATGTTGTGCAGAACCCTATGCTCCCAGGCTCTTCTTTTTGTTGTTCTTTAGTTATAAGAAGACTTTCTCTGTCTTTTTGTTTTACCTTTGATATTGCTCTTATTAAAACCCCTGGTGGATATCCTCTATCCAAGAACCTTTTACATGTTTAATTTTTTATTTATTTATTTCAATCTAGGATTAGAAAATACCTAAAATGCAGTGCAGCTCATTTACAAAGGTTCCATGTCATTATTGGGAGGGGGTTACAAGACAGACATGGGATAAAGAACAATATCATGTACAGACAATATCAAATACAGTGAACAGCAATAACAGCATAATATATAATAACATAGTTGTTGCAATTAGTTACATAGTTAGCATTCTGAAGACACTACTGGTAAACATAGGAGGTTAATCTGACTAGGAAATAGCAAGGGAAGGAGGAGATAGGAGATGAAGAGTAGAAGCAGGTTAGAGAACAAGGGGGGATAGATAGGGGTCAGCCTGCAGGTGGAAGCACCCCACCCGCCTGCCGCTCTGCCGCCCACTGACTGACACCATCGGTAGGGCTGTATGCCCATTGGTTCATAGCGTGAGCCAATGGGTGTGCAGCTTGTACCATACTACACATTCAGAATATGTGAATGAATCATGCCCATTAGCTCACGCTGTGAACCAATGGGCATACAGCCCGATACTGATAAGTGTCAGTTGAGCGGCAGGCAGCAGGCAGGGTGAGGTGCTGCACCACTGGCTGACCGGGGGAGCAGGGTGGTGGAGCTCAGTGGGCAGGTGGGGGGGTACCCTAGACCACCAGGGATATTGGACTTATTTCTATTTTAAATTACAAATGCCCACGACCGGGCAGATAGCGGTCCACTGGACCACCAGGGATATTGGAAGGACTTAGTTCTGACTTTACACAGATGCCCGTGATCGGGCAGATAGTGGTCCACTGGACCACCAGGGAAATTGGAAGGACTTAGTTCTTTTTTTACAAATGCCCATGATTGGGCAGACAGCGGTCCACTGGACCACCAGGGATACTGGACAGTTTTATTTATTTTTTTTTACAAATGCCCACGATCGGGCTGGGGAGCACATTGCCGGCTGCAGGAGGCATCGGTCCCTGGCGGCTACTGCCTGGCAGGGTGCCAGGTGCAAGTCATCGGGGATTGGCCCACCTGCATGCAAATGGAGCCATAATGACATGCAAATGGCCCCATTTACGCCTTGCATACATTATGGCCCCATTTGCATGTCAAGTTTTGAATATCGCGGTTGCTGTGCATAGCACAATGGAACTTGCACTAGTGCATCCCCATGCTCCACTCTGGCCACTTGTGCTGGCACAGTGTCACTGTGCCGTGCACACTAGGGGTGGCCAGGGTGCAATATTTAGCGTTGCTGAGCCATGGCACAGCCCTGTTGAATATCACCCAGTCCACACCCCTGTGCAGCCAAGTTGAGCTGTGCCCAAGCTTGTGCCACAGCCTGGTGCAGTTTGAATATCTGGACCTATATATCTAAACTAAGGAAAGGGAGATTTGCTGGGATTTCTGCTTTTTGGCCTAATGTTTATAATCACACAATTTCTGTATATGAGAGATCAGTCTGTAAGCAGGTGAAATAAATTTTAGAAAAAAACACAGCGCCTAAATACTATAACTTGACCAAGAAGCAAAAGATTCCATTGGATGGTTTAAATAGAAATACACCAGTGGTCATTAAATCAGCCGACAAAGGAGGAAATATTGTGCTGTTGCACACTAACCACTATGAAAGTATTGTATTGGGCCTTTTGAATAATGAACATAATTATCCAAAATTGAACAGTGACCCAACTAGTGCTTTTAAAATAACTATTCACCCTAGATGGGGCATTACAGAAAAGAATATGAATTCTTTGGCAAGATTGTCCTACAGTCCCAGGTTTTACATCCTCCCAAGGTACATACAAACCTTGAAAACCCACCTAGTAGGCCCATATTCTCAGGCTGTAACTCTATTTCCATGAACTTAGGGAAATTTGTGGATTTGTTTCTACAATTTGAGGTGATCAATCTACCCTCCCATGTTAAAGACAGTATAGATATTCTTAAGAAAACTGAGAATTTACAATTGAAGTATAATTACAGTTGGATTTATATAGATGTGGAAGCACTGTATACCTCCATACAGCATCACCAAGGTCTAGAAGCTGTTGCAGATAAAATACCACAAGAATTCATAATTAAAGCTATTGAATTCTTACTTAACTATAGCAAGTTTGAGTTTCTGGGACAGTTTTATCTTCAAAAATGTGGTACTGCTATGGGTGCCTCTATGGCACCCAGTTGTGCTAGTTTGTTTCTGGGTCACTGGAAGGAGCACATGGTCTTTAATAGAGACAAAACAAATCCTGTTCTTAAACATATCAAAGTCTGGCACTGCTTTGTTGATGATGTGCTCTGTGTTTGAGAAGTAAAGGAATAATTTATACCAGACTTCATCCATTGGCTTAATGTCAATACTCTAAACCTTAGGTTTACATTTAATACTTCTCCCTGTAACTTGAACTTTTTAGATCTAACACTCACAGCTGACCAAACAAATGGCAGGATAAATACAAAATGTTACAACAAAAACACCTCGACTAACTCACTTTTGTTAGCATTAAGTGCTCATCTGCACGACTAAAAAGATCCATACCATATAGCCAATTAAGACTTCACAAAAATTGTAGCAACATGGTTTTAATTGAACAACAAGCTGAAGAGCTGATACAAAGATTTCAACAAAGAGGCTAAGACAGACAGCACTTAAAGGCAACAAAACTGAGAGTCTACAATATAAAGAAAGATAATATCCTGTGCAGTGAAGAACAAGACACTTGTTATAACAACATCCCACATATACCACTGCACATTTGTAACAGAATACAATCACGTACAGTAGTAGAACAGATTGGTAATCTTTTGTATAGGAATTGGCCCATATTATTGGGAGACACAGAAGTGGGTATGGCAGTGGGTGAAAACCCGAGACTAACTTTCAGCAGAGGCACTAATTTAAAAGAGAAATTAGTGCACAGTACATTACCAAGGGTAGTGACATGACAGATTACATGGTTACCTACTAGACCATGAGCTATTACAAATGTGAGCATTGTGACATTTGTAAATATGGAGTCCCATGTAAGACATTTGTCCATCCATAAATTGATGACATAAAAGTTGAGATCAGGGAATTCATTACCTGTGACACGCCCTTTGTTATTTATGCATTGTGGTGTAAATGTGGTCTTGTATTTGTGGGTAAAGCTATATGACCTCTTAAAAAGAGGATTCAAAAATATGTTTGCTCCATTTGTAACAGTAGACAGGATACACCTGTGGGGGTACATTTTTCTGAGAAAGACAACTCTAAACTAGACAGCTTAAGATTCTTGGGCCTTGAGTGGATACCCCCGCTTAAGAATGGGGGTGATAGAGCAAATTTGTTATTGCAGCAGGAAAGCATATAGATCTTTAGACTTAGGTGCATTAAGCCCTTAGGATGAAATGAATGATGGAACTTAAACCACTCCTAAAAAATTAAAAATAAAACGGAAATAGAATTTGCAAAATACAAAAGGATATATGATTTGAACCCATGTTGCTGACTGAATTGTTTAGGTAATTGTATATACAAAGGCAGTGATGTTATATGTTTTCTTTTCTCTTTCTCTCTTTTTCAGGTCAACATCTACTGGTCTAAACCTTCTATAAGGGATTTCTTGTGCAATGATCTCATTTGCACAGAGGTCCTCATAGTTGCCTTGCCAAAATAATTTACTTTGCTGCATTGATATAAATTCAAGAAAGTTTGGATCTATGTCCCCACCTTTCTGTTTATGTATTGTTTTTTGCTTCATTTCTTGACTTCAGCACTATCATATAATGACAAAATGTATGTCTAATATATTTATTTATTTATTTGAATTTTGATGCCCGGGTAAGCACACTGGGACATGCATGTCCCTTTTTCAGGGGTGACATGGGGAAGTACATTCCAGTAAGAGCAGTACAGAGTAATGTTTACAACGAAGTCAGCAATAACAGACATTACATTGAACAGATACACAGTAACTAATTTGATTACACACTAGCTATAGGAGACATGATATACAAATTTTTTTCATGTAGTCTGTGTATTTACAGGTATAAATAATAAATAGGTACCGTATGTACAAATTTACAACAGACTGTGCGGGCATGGAGGGAGAGAGAGACTGAGAGAGTGAGAGAGCGAGAGAGTGAGAGAGTGGGTAAGTGAGTTAGTGAGTGAGTGAGTGACTGAGTGAACGAGAGGAAGAGTGGTAGGATTCTACGGAAGATGGGGTGTCCATATAATTGTGAGGTGAACATTAAAAACAATTACAAGTTAGAGGGGGAAAGAAGATTTCTTTGAAGTAATTTTTGAATAGGGGAAGAGATTTACAGGAAAGTAACTGCTGAGGAAGGTTATTCTATCTATGGGGTGCTAAGAAGGTGAAGGATCTCCTGCCTATGGCTAAGTGCATTTTGGGAAGGATGAGCATTGGGAGGTAGGAGGAGCACAGGGTCATTGAGTGGGATTTTAATATGAGCAGATTGGCGAGGACAGGTGGGGAGGTGGATAAGCTTGAACGTGGTGCAGTGTAAAGGGAAGTCAAGCTTTGCTTCTAAGGATGGCCAACCTAGGGCTTGGAGCACACTGTAATGATGCAATCGAGCAGGTGGATTCACTGTGAATCAGGCAATAGTATGGTAGGCCTGCATTTCTTTGGACAGGACTATTGGTTTAGCTGAGAGGAGTAGGAGGTTCTGAAGAAAAGTCCTGGGAGAAGAGTGGCTGAAGCAATTGTTCTTCAGGCTTAGAGGTTCAGGTATGGTGCAGTATGGTACAGCAGGCCTAAATTTTGGGGGGTGACCTTTATTACTCTATCAACATGTGCTTCGAATAAGAGATGTTCATCCAGTGTTACTCTTAAATATTTAAAGGAGTTCAATCTTCAAGTGCCACCACTGTGGAGATGTTGACTACTAGGGGTTGATGGATGGCCAAGTCAAAAGAAGTGTGGTGGAACAGCATTGTTTTTGTTTTCTTGGTGTTGAGCACCAATAAGTCCTCATGAAACCAACATTCTAGCAATCAGAAATTCAGTTCTAGGTTGGATTTGATGGAGGAGATGTTGTTGTCTGATCAATAGAGGATGGCATCATCGGCATAAAGTTGTTCCCGACGCACCATCACAGTTGAGGGAAAGTTTGTTGATAAATATGGAGAACAACAGGGTACCCAGGATGGACCCCTAGGGGACCCTGTCACTGATGGGAGAGAGGGGGGAGGTGGCCCCAGCCCACTTGACACACTGTTGCCAGTGAGACAGAACCATGAAAGGGAGCAAGCATTGAGGGCATGATAATTTAATTTTGCTAACAGAAGTTGGTGATTGACCAGATCAAATGCTTTTGTGAGATCTACAAAGACTGCTGCAGTCTCATATCCCTGATCCATTGTATGAAATATGTCAGTGGTGACCCTCAAGAGAGCAGTGTCAATCCCATGTGATTTCTGGAAACCATGCTGGAAGATGGTAAGGGTGTTGGACAGTTTAAGGAAGGAGTACAGCTGATTGTAGAGTATTCTTTCCTGAATTTTTGCTAGGGGACAAAGTATAGATATAGGCCTATAATTTTAAATGTGGTTTATTGGGCCACTTTTGTGCACTGGGATTACTACTGCTATTTTCCATTTATCTGATACGGTTTGTGAAAGGAAGGATCTATTAATTAGCAGGGTAACAGGATGGGCAATTACATCTGCACCTATCCTGAGGAATTTGGGGGAAGGGTGTCAAAACCTGGTGAACTGTTTGGATCTAATTTATATAGGAGCTTAAGGACCTCGGTGCGAGTGGTGAGTTTCAGGTGGAAAGGATTTTGAGGGGGACTCAGGGCTGTCGGTGACTGGATGGTGTGGTCCAACAGGGAAGCCTGTTCTGTAAGAGACTAGGTCTGTGAAAAATTGATTAATCCCGGTGGCAATCTCTAAGTGGGTGGTTAATGTTGTATCTTTGTTAATCATCTCCTGCTGGATGGTACGGTCCTTGCCTTTGAATAAGGCATTGACTTGGGACCAGAAGTGTTTCTGGTTGGTGAGACAATTGACTTGCTGAAAATGGAAGTATTCCCACTTGGGTTTGGTGACTTTGGATTTGCATATGTTTTGCAGATGGTGGTAGTTTTGCCAGTCAGTACAAAAGGCCTGATTTTTGAAAGGTTTTCCATGCTCTGTCTTGGGAGTGTATTAGGTGCCTTATTTCCATAGTTAGACAGGAGGTATGGATACCTTTGGCTCTTCTTAGTTTAAAAGGGGCTTGGAGGTCAAGGATGGTGGTGAAGGTCTTAATGAAATATTCCAAGGCTTGATTAATATCTGAAAGGGAGGTGATAGGGGTCCAGTCAATGGAGTACAGTTTACTCAAAAAAGCATTAGGGTTAACATTTGTTAAGTCATGAGATTTTATTGTCTTGGGGGGAGAGCGTGGTAGGTTGTTCTTCCAGACACAATAGATGAGGGAGTGGTCACTTAGGGCATCTGGGAAGATCCCTGAGATTTTGGTGTGGCGTTTGTCATTCATAATCATCCAATCAAGTAGACTGTGATTTCCTATCTTCATGTTGAGTCGGGTGGGTTGGTAGATTATTTGTTCTAAGTTGACATCTGAGAGCACAGCTGGATACTGTTTTTGTTAGTACCAAGCCAATTGAGATTGAAGTCAACGCAGATGAGAATGTCCCTGTGAGGGAGATTATCTACTTTTGTGAAGAACTCGGAGTAAGAGGATGAGACAATATTGGGAGGGAGATAGACACAACCTATGATTATCTTATTTACTTGTCCAAGGGTGACTGTGAGTAGAAGGTGTTCAATAGCTGAACTAAGTTTCTATCCTGGTAGTGCACTGACTGTCAGTTCTATCTTAGCATAGACAAGTACCCCCCTCCCCATTTAGAAAGCCAGTCGCTTCTGAAAGAGAAGTATCCAGGTAAGGTTATTTCATGGGACAGACTTGATGGTTTAAGCCAGGATTCAGCGACACATAGGACATCCAGCTTGTAATGCAGGACCCATGCTTTGAGTTCAGCCATTTTGTTTCTGACACTTTGTAGGTTTATATGGGCTACTTTGAGTCCCTTTATGCACGATCAGGCAGGGTTAGTCATTAAAGGAAGGGGCAATGCCCTTTTGTTCGGTCCAGGATTCAGCTCTATATCACCAAATAAGATCAGTAGGCAGTTGAGAATGTGAATGGAGGGCGATGGAAGAAAAGGAGACTTGTAAGATTTCCTAGCCAGGGTGAGCATAGTAAGGTTTTGCAGCACAAGGTCTGGCTTAAAATGATTTTGAAACTTATGGTATGACTTAGAATGTCAGGGGGAGGGTGCTGAAAGAGTGGGGTACAGGATGGGAGGAGAACAAGATACTCCATGGGCAAACAGAGAGAATTTGGAGCATGATATGCCCCAATGTAAGCATTCACATTTTAAACAGGCACTGTGATCTGCTAGTATAGCAGGAGGCAGCGGATTGCCAATACATTTTTTGGCTAAGCAGAAGGATAACATATTATGCTATGTGTGGCACAGGGCATTAAAATGAAGAGTGTAGAGGTGCTGAAAGAAGTGTCTGCAGCCAGTAGGTTAAAGCAGGTTGAGTCAAGAGATCACAAAAGCCTAACATTAGTGTCCCCCAGTCAGGCGACAGGGGAGGAGCTAATAGCACATTTAATTAGTGAGGGAGTGCGGGAGAGTGGGTGGGACAAAATATCCCTCTTAAGGTAAGCAAAGCTCAAAATTTACCAGCAGCTCATATGGAGCTAAAATGCTGTGAAAACACTGGGCGCCTTGCTAAGGGGCAGGTTGAAAGCACTGTTGGAAGTCCGGTTGGTGGCTCAAAAAACTAGTGCCAAGTTCAAATCGGAGCTAGCACTCTGTACCTTTCTCTTGGTGGTCTCCTGCCATGCTGGGCTCAGCAAGGCGGTTGAAGAGGGCAGCAGAGTCATTTAGCCCTCAGACCTTGGAGGAATAAAAATAAGGAGACAGATTAAATACTGGTTTTGGACTTGGAACGAGAGGGAAGGGGCAGAGAATAAAAGACTTTTGGAAGGAGGGACAGTACAGGAAGGCCTTAGAGTAGGGGGGTTACAAGAGAGGAAAACCAGTAAAAGATTACGCTAAAGATTCATCATGGGGAATGAGGCAAGTGCAGGAAAGAAAGAGAGAAAAAGCTGGTGGCAGTGTTACAGAGACCAGTATCACAACAGCAGGTTTAGGATTCTGACTTATTTTGTTAATTATAATGTTTGAGCTCTTTCATACCAGCTCCCTCTAGTACTTAACTTGGGGATTTACTTAGAAATTATTGTTTTTAATTGTAAGTGCATTTTTTGGTTTATTTAATCACTCACACATGAAATGTTTAGTAAATAAGCACTATAAATGATTTGTACCTCATTGCAAACTCCACCCACTGAGGAAGTCTCAGCAGTGAGTCAAAGCACTGGGGCAAGCTTTTGTTTGTTCTGTGAGCCTCTGGTTTCAGTCCACATTCATTTTGTTAATAAATCATCATTTTAGATTTAGATTTGGACTGGCCTTTACTTTTATTCAAGAGGCACTGAGTGCACTAACCAAACTTTGCTTTGTTTGTGTCTGGGCTCGCTGCCCCTTCGGTGAGTGCACCACCTGAGATGCCGATCGTAGCACACCCTGTTGGAACTTTACATATGCTATGGGACTGCCCTATGCTCAATAATTTATGGAGAGCTATCCATTCCATATGTAAAAACTGTTTAGATACAGAATTACCTTTCCCCCTGCATGTATATCCTGCAAATATTTCCTTACAAAAGCTCTCTTACATAGAAACATAGACTTTGATGGCAGATAAGTACCACTTGACCCACCCAGTCTGCCCATTTCCCTACCTACTGGATAAGCTGCAGATTCTAGTTAACCAACAGCCTACTTCCTGCAACCCCCCACTATAATTGCCTTATGTCTGTCCCATGCATGTTTGAATTCCCCCACTGTTTTAGACCCAACGACCTCCCCAGGAAGGCGGTTCCATGTATCCACCACTCTCTCCATGAAAAAAAAATTCCTGACATTACTCCTGAGCCGTCCTCCCTCTATCTTTAAATTGTGCCCCCTTGTTCTTACATGTCTCTTTTTCTGAAAGATGCTACCTTCCTGGACTTTGTTTATTCCTTTGAGGTACTTGAAAGTTTCTATCGTGTCCCCCCGTCCTTCCTTTCATCAAAGATATACATATTAATCTCTTTCAGTCTCTCTTCATATGGTTTCTGCTGCAGACCCTGCACCATTTTAGTTGCTCTCCTCTGGACTGCTTCCATCCTATGTCCTTGCATAGATGAGGTCTCCAAAACTGCACACAGTACTCCAGATGGGGTCTCACCAACTGTCTGTATAGAGGGATAACCACTTCCCTTTTTCTACTTGTAATGCCCCTTCCTATGCATCCCAGCATCCCCCTGGCTCTCCTTAACAACTTCTCACATTGCTTACCCACCTTTAGGTCATCTGATATGACTACCTCCAGGTTCCTTTCCATTATTGTTGTTGTTAGAACCTCCCCTGCTATTGTGTACTCTTCTCCTGGGTTTTTGTTTCCAAGGTGCATTACTTTGCACTTCTTTGCACTGAATCTAAGTTGCCATTTGTCTGACCATTCCTCCAACCTTGACAAGTCCCTTCTCATCTTTTCTACCTCCTCTTGTGTATCAACTCTGTTACAGATATTTGTGTCATCTGCAAAGAGGCATACCTTTCCCTCCAGACCCTCTGCAATGTCACCTACTGTATAAAGATGTTAATATTGCCAAAAGCTTTGGATTGCTGCACCAGCCCTTACAACTGAAAGTCTGATTTTAAAATACTGGTGTGACCTGAGTTACACAGCAAACAATGAAAGATTTAACTATTTGATTTTGAAAAAAACTGATAAATTTCATGAGATATGGGGAACTTTTCTTCAGGTAAATTACAATTAGTTGTATGTATAACTGTCTCATATGAGCTTGTGATTCTATAATTTCACTTTTGAGCCATTGACACCTTTTAGACTTGTTCCTCTGAATATGATGTTACTTTGATTACAGGTGTTCTTGTGTAATCTATTTCAGTACTTCTTTAGACTGTAATTACAACTGTTTCTCTTGTTGTAGATGTTTATGTTCCTGAAAATAGGCATAATACTTGCCTAGTGTACTTACCCGGTAAACAAAAGCTAAATAAATAAATAAATGTTATGGATATTTGTATTTATTGGATGCACCTTAAAAACGTAATAAAAATTATTATGGGGTTGCCTGATCAGTCATGAGGGTGCTGCACATATGGTGAAAGATGCGAGAAGAGCTAAGGCCCAGTTATTTGCAGACCCTACCCCATGAAGTGCATCCCCTAAATCTTGCATCTCAGTCCAGGACTTTATTTGATATTATTTGACAGTACAGCTATAGCCCTTGTCTGTTTAAGCCACAAATGTACTACCAATCTATTAGCTGTAGCACTGAATGCTTAGTAAAGCCCAAGGGGCTCAGTGGAATGCTTACTACTGTGGTTAGATTTATTTATTTCTGGTACTATAAGAAGCTATGCTAGCTGTGAAATGGACTCTGGGGTTACCACTGCTCTTCTCTGAAACTCCCTGCCAGAGATACAGTAGTAAGATCTGCCTGCACAGTGGAAGCCTTTAAACACCAATTGAATACATGCTTGCTCAGACCTACCCAGACTAATCATTGTATTATGGCTGTATTAAGTTTATTGTATTTATGTTTTTTTGAGAAAATGTGTTTTATGTTGTTTTAAGTGTAATTCACTCTGAGCCCTTGGATAGGGTGCCAAAAAAATTGCCTTGCCTCATATTTTTTTTTCAGACACTACTGACTCTACCTTTGCATTAGCTGCACAAACAGTTCTAGCAGTGGCTAATCTGTGAAGTTTATTATTGAATTAGTTACTACTCTACTACTGTATTTACTCGAGAAAATATGCCACGATTGTTACTGTATTGACAATGTTGTGAATGTTTTCATATGAAGTTGTTCTCTGTATGCAGTTGTTGCTTGTATGCATTTACAAAAACAATAAAATATAACTGAAACAGGGTTGTCCACCCAAGATATTTCAATCATATATAATAACATATCCACAGTTATAAATTGATACTCTTTGTTTAAGAGTACCATACTCAGAAATAGCCATCTCCAAGGACAGTTGCATTCAGACATTTTTTTTACCCTCTGAAATCTTCCTGTTGCTTAGTTTAGATTGTGTTTCATTTCCTATCCTCTCCCCTGCTTCCTTAAATCAACACTTTAAATAATATGCTTGTCTCAGGGTATTGTATAATTCAGTGAACTTTGTTCTGTTCAGTATATCAATTTCAACTGCAAAGGGGGAATACATATCTGAATTGAAGTTTATGCATTTATTCAACTATAAAAAGACAGTAAAAGGAGATTAACTTCCAGGACATGAATATAATTATAATTGCTGGGGAGTGTTTCTCCCATATTTAAACCCAGTTATAATTCACCATTATAACCAGCTAGTTACAATGGTAAACCCATGACAGGTTTCTCTTCCTCCACCTTTATGCATCTTACCTCCCTTGTGAACATGATTTGATTTGCTCAGTTAGCAAATGCAGAGAAAATGTTTTCATAAACTTGTTCACTAAGTGGCTGCTCAGTTCCTTTCTGTCTACGTTTGGAGCAATCACAGAAAAATTAAAAAAAAATAGTATAACGTTAATTAAACAATGCTCCAACCTGACTTTACTACTGGAACCACAGGCCAATGGTTCATACTCTTTTTATAATTGCTGGGTACTGTCTACAAGGTGAGGAAACACTACCCAGCAACTACATAAAACAAGAAATTGGATAGTGCGCAAAACATGAGTTTTACAAACACCCTAGGCATCAGATGTTTGTATAAACCCCTCATGCTTTGCATGTGGGGTTTATGTAGCATCAAACATCTCAGATGTATGTAAAATTCTCATTATGCATACTAACCCATCTATTATTCTATATACAACACCATATAATTTAGTATAATGATAATAAGTATAGAACACCCTAAAGCAACTGTCAAAGACAAGCGTACTTGTGTCCTTTATCACATATTATTTTCTTGTTTGTGGTATAATGCAATATGTCAATTGAAGTATTCAAAAATGTTTTCTGGCCAGCTAAGATTATAAGGAAGTAGAGGGCAAACCTGATTCTATGAGGATCAGCTTAAGGTCCAGAATGTGTGCTCTCTGAAGACCAGAAGGGAGAGGGGAGATGGGATAGAGACCTTCAGTTCATGAAAGAAATGAACAAAGTAGATTGTGAGAAAATATTCAGCAGGACCAGTGAATGGGGAACATGGGGACTTGAGATGAGAGAGCTGGCTGGGGAACGGGGAGTTCTGGAGGGATGTGAGCAAGTTTTATTTTAAAGAGAGAGTGACTGAGCCATGGAAAAGTGTACCAGCAGAGGTGGAGGCTACAAGAACCATTAATGGTTTCAAAATCAGAAACACAGAAACAGAATCTGTCGACAGAAAATGATTGTTTGGCCCACTGACTCTGCTCATTTCTCTCCCTGGCTGTACCTGTCACAACAGACCCTGTGATCTCCAACTACCCCTACTGTTTTCTTAATAAGATTCATCTTTGAATATCCTATGCATGCCTGAAGCCCACCACTGTATTTTCTCCCACCACCTTCACTGAAAGACTGTTCCATATTTCTGCTACTCTTTCAGTAAAGAAATAATTCTTCAGGTCCCTCCTAAATTCCCCCTCACCTTCCAGATTCATTGCATCCCCCTTTTTCTTGTTCACCTTCTCTTCTGAAAAATACTCCCCTCCTGTACCTTATTCACCACTGTAAGGAACTTAATAATAATAATAATCTTTATTTATAAAGTGCAATGTCTAAAATCAAAGTGCTGTACAATCTATAAAACAGTTGAAACCACTGAACATAAACATCAGATACAGTCGAAGTCAAGTAATATGAGAATACAAAAATTCAAGCAGGGGCATACATCACAACTGATCACCAAATATCTGGCAGAACAAGAAGGTCTTTAGGGCTATTTTAAAGCTCTCCACAGTCTGGCACTCTCAAATCCGATGAGGTAGAGAATTCCACAGAGTCAGAGCTGCAAACATAAAAGCAAATGAACAAGAGGTTTTCAGCCATACCAAGGTAATCCTTAACAACCCCTCATCAGCTGAGCAGAGTGGGAGGGTGGGGCAGTAGGGATTCAGGAGCTCTTGCACATAGCCCGGGCCCTGTCTGTGTTGGGCTTTGAAGGTCAGAAGACCGACTGTGATCCACCACTGAACAGGCAGCCAGTGCAGTTCGTGCAGCACAGGCGTGATTCCCCTTCAACAGCCATGCCACAGCATTCTTCACCAGCTGCAAGCAGCAGATATCAACCCCTGGAAGACCTAGGTAAAGGGCGTTGCAGCAGTCCAAGCGCAAGTTAACAAAGGCATGGATCAGTATCAAAAGGTCACCAGACAGGACATGGTGCTTAACCCGAGTAATGTTCCTAAGGTGGTAAAAAGGGGTCTTGACAACTGCGGACACCTGTGAACACTGTGTCAGCCTATTGTCAAGGAGCACCCCTAGGTTTCACACCTGTTCAGAAGAAGGCAGCTGACTATTCCAGAGCCAAAGCCTGGAGGGATGCCCTGCCATCACCCCCTGTATCTGGAGACCTGGATCCACAATCAACACCTCAGTCTCGATGGAATTCAAATTCAGCAAGCTGGATTTCATCCAGTCTTGGATTTCTGTGAAGCAGCTGTTAAATATTGAGAGTGCACTATCTTGGTCAGGCTCAAAAGACAGGTAGAGCTGGGTGTCATCTGCATACCAGTGAAACCTCAGCCTATACCATCTTATAATTTCTCCTAGAGGCAGCATAAACACTGCGAACAACACTGGGGAGAGCACCAAGCCCTGAGGGACCCCACAAGACAGGGGGACTGAGTCCAAGGAGAACAACCCAAACACCACCCTCTGAAACCTGCCAGAGAGGAAAGATTGAAATCACCTGAGGACTGGCCCAGCCAGGCCACAGATGACCCTCAAATGCTTGAGCAACACCCCATGGTCCACGGTGTCGAAAGCTAATGAGAGATCAAAAAGCACCAAGATGGAGTGGTGCTTCTGATCTCTAGCCATCAGGAAATCACTGAGCACCTGAACCAGAGCTGTCTCGGTGCTATGCATCTTCTGAAAATCAGACTGGAAGACATCGTAGATATCATGGATGGTAAGATGGTTTTCCAGCTGCAGCACAACTACTTTTTCAATCAATTTCTGTAAAAAGGGAAGGTTAGAGAGAGGTCTGTAGTTAGCCATGCAGTTTGGATCCAGAGAAGCTTTCTTAAGGAGTGGTGTCACCACCGCCTCCTTCAGGGAGCTAGGGAACTCACCCATCTCTTAGGAGCACCACACAATCTTGGCCAGGACAGGGCCAATAGAATCAATACACCCAAAAATAAAGCATGTTAAAATATTAAAGTTATTCCACCACTTGGGTCTAGTGATCACGCAATGGTATACTTTAATTACAAGGTGAACCATGAAATTAATCCTAGTATTATTTCAGTATATAATTTTAAAAAAGCTAATTTTGGGGATTTTCATAACGAACTGTCCCAGTGGGACTGGAAATCTGACTTTCATCATAAATCACTTTTAGAAATATGGCAGATTTTAAATGCTAAACTAACTATTACTACCAAAAAATATATTCCCAAAATTATAAAAATGGATAAAAATAAACCTAAAACACCGTGGATGAATAAATAAGTTAGGAAACAAATTAAAAAGAAAAATAGGGCATTTATTAAAGCTAAATTAAGTAACTCTCAGAAGAATTGGCTTGACTATAAACAATGCTTAAAAATATCTAAAAAAAGCATTTGGAAAGCTAAGAGTGATTATGAATATAGGCTAGCTGTAAACGTTAAAGATAACTATAAAGCCTTTTATACTTATATAAATAGTAAAAGAGGTGGAGCACCTGTTATTGGCCCATTAGTAAATCAAAACGGTGAAATGCAAACTGATATAACTGACATGGCTGTAATTTGTAACAACTACTTTTCTTCAGTCTTTAATAATAAAACAACTCCTACTATGAATCATAATATTCATTCTATTATTACACAATATAAGATTGAGGATAAGGTAATGGAGAAAATACTTTTGGGACTAAATCCTAATAAATCGGCTGGACCTGATGGAATTCATCCTCGTATTTTGAAAGAATTGGCATCCCCTCTTTCTGGCCCATTGGCTGCTATGTTTACAAAATCTCTTAATGAAAGAGAGGTCTTGGAAGAATGGAGACATGCTACCGTCATTCCCTTTTATAAAAACAAAGGGTCTAAACATGATGTTACTAATTATAGACCCATTAGTTTAACCTCTATTCTGAGTAAAATCATGGAGGGTATAATAAAGAATCACATAGAAACTTATATTCAACCAGACCAAACACAGCATGGATTTGTCAAATCTCGTTCTTGCATGACAAACCTGCTTGAGTTTTATGGTAGGGTTGGTTTGGCTTTAGATGGTGGAGAAGCTGTGGATGTAATACTATTGGACTTTTCTAAGACCTTTGATAAGGTGCCACATGGTGAACTCATTGACTCCATAATAGAAATGGGACTCGATAGGAACATATCTAAGTGGATAGAGTCTTGGCTGTTTGAGAGGACTCAGCGAGTTTGCATTAAGGGTTATTTTTCAGAATATGAACCAGTGACTAGTGGGGTCCCACAGGGTTCCGTGTTGGGACCCTGTCTTTTTAATCTTTATATTTCTTCATTAACATCATCATTTAATATCTGGTTAACAAAATTTGCTGATGATACTCGCATAGGCCATAAAATTAATAATCTAGAGGATATATGTACCTTGTAAAGCGCATTAAAGGAATTAGAAGATTGGGCACTATCAAAAAAACTTGTGTTCAGTGTTGACAAGTGCGTTGTTATGCACTTTGGGAAGGATAACCCATTAGTTAATTACTCTATGGGTAATAAAATTCTTAAAGTTGTTGAAGACGAGTGAGATCTGGGAATAAGGGTCAAAAATGATTTAAAATTTGGCTTACATTGTCAACAAATTATTAAAAAAGCAGGGGGTATTCTCCACTGTATTAAAAAAACATATTACAAATACAAGTAGCAGGGTTCTTCTCCCATTGTATTCCTCGTTAGTTAGGCCTCATGTTGAGTATTGTGCCCAGTTTTGGTCACCTGGTGACAGGGGTTCTATAAATGCCTTACAGCGTATTCAGAGAAGGGCAACAAAAAATATTAGCGAAGTACAGGGTTTGGATTATGAAAATAGACTTTTAAAACTTGGACTTTATAGTCTTGAGTATCATAGACTAAGAGGAGATTTGTGTTTAGTGTATAGAGCCCTATATGATAGTACTTTATGGGATTCTCTGGGACTGGTTTTTAGAGAATTAGTCTACGAAACTAGGACTCATCCATTACAATTACTGGTAGAACGATGTAGACTAAACAGAGAAGTTCTTGGTTTTCTGTTAGAGTGTCTAAAATTTGGAATGTACTGCCACTTTCTGTGGTAACCAGTCCAAGTATGAATATATTTAAATCACGATTGGATAATTTTTTAAGAGATAAATCAATAAAGGGTTATGATTAATTATATTGGCGAGCATTATGGACTTCGGCCTTCCTATGAAACCTAAACATATGTTGGGCCTGGGTCCAAACTACAGAATGTCAGCCACATATTCAGGATAATCTGCATGATATCAATGATCTCCGGCAGGGTAAAAAAAGAAGACCAAGAAAACTGGGGTGCAGTGGCCATGCACCAACCACCATCAACCCCCACAGAGTGAGCTGGTTGGATATCTGCCCTGATGTTGGCCACCTTATCAGCAAAGAACTGAGCAAACTCGTCACACTTAGATTGTGAAAATGCACCTAGGACCTTTAGACAGGTTGGATTTCACAACCTGTCTGTGGTCCAAAAGAGCTGAGCTGGTCGATTCTGAGCTGCAGCAATCTTTCTAGACACGAACTCTGCCTTCTTACAGGTGATTGCTGATTGATACAGTTGATAATGCTCTATTAATCTAAGGTGGTCAGCATCCTGGAAGGATTTCCACCAGCATTACTCTAGTCTTCATCCAACTCATCTCATCTCCTTCAAGGTCCCATCAAACCAAGGGGACCGAGAGTGAAGACAGAGAGGACGAACACAGACAGGAGCGATAGAGTCCAGAGCATCTGTCATGGCCTTGTTATAGGCCAGAACTAAGTCCTTTGGACACCCACTTGCACCTGGCAGCCTCGATAGGTTCAATACCACCAGCAGGCCATTGGGAGTCACATCACTGAAGGGGTGGTATCTGACCAGCTCCACAGGGGCAAGCCTATAGAGGGGAGCCTGGAAGTTGAATCTTATGGTGTGATGGTCCGACCATCTGACTAGTTCCACCACCAAATCGGTGGCCTCCATCCCCAGGAGAAAAACCAGATCGAGTGAGTGACCATGATCATGAGTTGCAGAGGTAACTACCTGTGTGAGGCCCAATGAACACATGAGTTTGAGGAAATCCTGATCAAACTGTGAGAGTTCATCATCGACCCAGGCGTTGAAGCCGCCCTGTACCATCAGCCTGGGAGACTCAAACTCCATGTCGACAATGAAGTCTGCAAATTCCTGCAGGAACAGTTTTTCATCCCCAGGTGGATGGTAGATGAGAACGATCCTGCACTCCACACCTGCAACAATGGTAGACTCAAATGATCTGGATTCCTCAACTGGCACTCCCACAAGGCCCAATTCCAATCTAAAACAGATGGCTACACCCCTGCTCCCGCAATCTGATCTCAAGCAGTGTATCACTGAGAACCCTGGCTGGGATGGCCACCTCCAAAACGGGGACAGGTATACCTTCTCTTCCATGTCTTCTGCAATATCACTTATAAAGACATTGAAGAGGATTGATCCCAATACTGAGCCCTTAGGTACCCTGCTGGTCACTCTTCTCTCATTAGTGTGAATGCTGTTTACACCACCTTCTGTCACCTATCCATCAACCAATTTTGTACCAAGTGTATCACCTAGGGTCCTACCCCAAAACTGCCGAGCCT
Organism: Neoceratodus forsteri; assembly: GCA_016271365.2. NCBI lineage: Eukaryota > Metazoa > Chordata > Ceratodontiformes > Ceratodontidae > Neoceratodus > Neoceratodus forsteri. The sequence continues at coordinate 1,045,687,783 of CM057451.1, forward strand.
CTTTACAAGCCTGTTATGTGGTATAGTGTTGAAGGCCTTGCTGAAGTCTAAGTGGGCCACATCCAAAACCCCTCTCTGATATATTTCCCTGGTCATCCAGCTGAAGAGGTTGCTCAGGTTCAACTGACATGACCTACCCCCAGGAATCTGTGCTGCCTCAGGTCTTGTAACCCATATTTTTATTTATTTGTATTTATCTCTTTGATAACTGGGTAAGCACACTGGCCTCAGGGACCATTTTCAGGTACTACCCAAGCCATCTAGATGGCACATACAGTACATGATAAGAGCCGAAAGATACAGAAACATTTACAATATACAGGTAAAAAGATGTACAGAGATAATATACAATGAATATCAACAATGAACAATTTAAGAGACGTATTCATCACATCAACATTTATCAAGAACATGAGAGGACAAATTACTATACACAATTGGTACAATGAGTATGGTCCAGCTACTACAATGATACCATAAGTCATAAGAGAGCAGATAATTCAAGATATTCCACTAGCCTTTCTTTCAAAAATGTCTTCATTATCTTTCCCACAACTGACGTTAGACTGACCGGCCTTCAGTATAGTTGCCAGCCTGCTTCCTGCTGCTGCTTTTATGAAGCAGGACTATTTCTGCCCTCCTTCATTCCTCTGGAACCACTCCTGTTTTCAGTGAGATGCTGAATAGGACTGCCAGAGGGGCGGCAAGTAGATTTGTACCTTTCCTGAGTTCGCTGAGCACACTTGGGTGTACCCCATCTGGCCCCATAGCCTTATCTACTTCCAGATTGATAAAGTTCTCTCAGGACTCTTTCCTCTGTGAATAGACATGTGTCTCCCTCCCTCGGTGTTGCTGCAGCTTCTATGTGATCCATCGCCCTCTCTCTCCACTGTCAAGATTGAGCAAATTATCTAGATAGATAGCTAGATAGATATACATACACACACAGTATATACATATGACTGGTGCTGAGTAAAAGGCTTAATAGTAATACAGGGGCAAAGCAGTAAGGCAGGGGGCAAGGGGGGAGGTGAGGGCAATAACCTCAACTAGACAATAGGTCACAGGGTGGGACACAGTAAAAGATGGCAGACTGGATGGACCAATGGTCTTTTCCTGTCAATGCTTTCTATGTTTCTATGTTAGAGGAAGTAAAGCATGAATTTGGGTTTCACTTTGGTGATCCAAAATGACTTGCATAGGGTTTGGGGACTCATTTTGAAAGATGTGCTAAAATATATTCTAAAGAGTGTATGTAGGGCACTGGGTCAATATGTCATTGTAAGAACAGTGTAGTCAGAAACAGTGAAACACACACAGCACAAGTGAATATAGCTACAGGGTACAAAATACTACCAGGATGAAATGGTGTAGGTGCAGTTTTGTACCCTGTAGCTAATGACTTGGAGGCAGTGATGCAGAGGATAACATCTCTGCTGGGAGGGGGGCATCTGCTGAGCAGCTGCTGTGGCTCAGAGGGATAAGCCACTTTTCGTAGAGCGAAGCAATGCATCTGTGGCTCAAATCCTGGTATCAGACTACTGATGTGCTTTCTGAGTTTTATTTAATTTTTTAACTCTTGTACAAGACATGGTTTTCCCCCTGCCCATGTTTATCCACATCCTAGTGTTGACTATCCCTCAGAGTTGATTATAAAAATGGGGCGGTCGTTTAGGGGCTGCAACCCCCCATAAGGGGTGGTGCAGGGGTCATAGCCCCCCACAAGGAATGAAGAATTCATCTGTTGTTTCCCTGATGTTTACTTGTGGTATTATCTGTGACCACTGACAATGTACCCACTGTATTGACAGCGAGGTATATTTGTGTGCTATTTTTTGTTTTCCATATTATGACCCCATGCTGTACATAGTAGTAGTAGCTTTATTTCTTTCTGGTGCCTTTCCCAGAATGCTCAGGGCTCTATTACAAGAGAAGAGATTAATAGTATTAGGTACAAATAAATACATTACATAAAACTTCAGTTAACTATTTGCTACTAATTACATAGAAATTACTAAATGAGTAAATAAATATATAAAATGTGACCACTAATGCTCCATGCCATTGATTATATTGCATACATTGTAACTACAGAAGGTATCCCTGTCCAAAGGACACAGCCCAGAATTACCAGCACACGTAGGCACAAAATCACAAAGCCATTCCATATGAAAATAAAGAGCAAATGCAGTTTTACTGGCAAAAATGCAACTCGAGCTGCATCCAAAATCCTAGTATTTCAGCTACACACAGCCTTCATCAGGGAGTGTGGCAAAGACAGTAAGAGCTACATTTTAAAAGCTCCAAATAGTGATGTCATCATTTATGTAAAAATACAAAAGTGAATAAATATACAAAATTACAAAGACACAAATGCAAAATCACCTCACTCCACATAGAAAAATATTTTATTTATTTAGCTTTTGTTGACCGGGTAAGTGCACTAGACAAATCCTGCCTATTTTCAGGCACGACCCGGGGGAAGGGGATACAGATGAATGCCAACTGACCTTGAACCAGATTAAGCTGTTGTATATATAAACTATCACTGTTCTAGTTGCAGGATCGAACCCACTGATGTTAGATATTATGCATTTTTTATTTCACATTTCATTTTAAAATTGAATGATCCTGCAGTCATCTAGCAAAGTCCTAAAACAGTGAAGAAGAAAAGAAGGGGAAAGGAGCTTCCAATCATGTGATCATCCAATCGGTAATACTTGGTTGAATAATCCACAAATTGCTAGGATAGCCACATGCAGGAATGGGGCTATTTAAGTGTAGTTGTTACTGTCATTGCCACACTCTCTGATGAAAGTTGCATCTAGCCAAAGCGCTGAGGTTATGGATGCAGCTGGAGTTATATGTTAGCCAATAAAACTGCACTTGCCCTTTATTTTCTAGTGGAATGGCTTTATGCTTTTGTGCCTATGAGTACTCATAATTTTGGATTCTGTTCTTTGTTTGGGGTTAGACGTCCTCTTTACAGCATCAATCCTGCACTGCTGATCCATGGCAACCACCTCTGGGAACTATCGCTGTCCAAAGGGAATGCCTAAATGTGCATATATACCTGCTAAATGAAATGATTGTATATGATATCAGCCCTCCTGCATTTTGAAGTGCCTGTTGACCCGTTCAGAGAAGGGCTTACCATCAGGTTAAGTGTCCCTGCTGTGTGCAATCCAATGTGAATAACTCAATAAATGAGGATATATGTGCACCCACATCATAGGATAGGAAAGACCAGAAAAACATGGTAGAAACATGTACCATGTAGCTCCCTGATGCAATTAATCAGAGTTGTGAGCAGGATGCTGCTGATACAAGACATCCACTTAGTACTGCTGAAACTCAAAATGTCAAGACAGAGAAATATTGTAGCAGCAAACAGAGAAAGACCAACACTATGGGTCAGGACAAAAATCCTTGTTCAGGTCATCGCTTTGCACTGCCTCAATGTATTCCGGCATGGCTTGTGCATCAAGAATTAGGCTGAAAAGAAAACCAAGTACTGGCAAGAGATAAAGACCACTACAAATACAATGGCCAACAGTACGCATGAGCCTAATGAGTAGATGCATAAATGGCACGACCTCTGTAGACAGAGTTAAAAGAATAGGGTTACATGAAGTTGTCAGCCATGGCAGGCACCAGATAAAGGATGTGTAATGGGCCCAAGGTGACAACTTGAAAGCAACATGATGGGCACTCATCATGGAGAGCATTGAAGGCAAAGACAGTTTAGTAAACAGAAAAGTAAGATAGACACATAACAGTTACTGTATATTCCCATGTGTAATCTCAGCTTTGCACACCAAAACAGCAAGACACTCAACTAATGCAAACACGGTCCTCTATCTGGCACAAAACAGATTATGATCTAGAAGACCAAGCAGATGCCACCCTTGAGATACAGGCTGGACTATCAAAGAGTCCTTACATTGCTGCAATTTGCAGCAATCTAGGGCTACAGGGAACTCTGTATGCATCAGGAACCCTGTGCCCAATTTTGTAAAATTAGGGGACCCTGCACTGAAGTCCTGGGAGTTGCTGCTGCCACAGTGCTGTGCCAAACATTGGGCACACCAGCAGAGTTTGATGGCAGGATCTGTCAACCCTCCTGACATAAGTCTACACATACCATGGAGATGGGGGGGAGAACTCGGGCTGAAAGGTTTGGAACAGAGGCTGCTGGGGCAGTATGGGGGCCTTATGGTACAAGGGGGGTACAGCAGCAGTTACAGGGAGTGGAGGAGGCACTTTGCAGAGGTGTCATATGGTGTATCTGACAGCCAAGGAGACTGGGTGGGGAGGGGGGTTGGCATATTGAAACTATTATGACATGGCCCCAAGTGGAAGCAGCCCTGGTGTCTGCCCCACAGGACAGTGGGTTCCATGGATCAGGTGCTGAGGGCTGCTTCCACCTGGGGCCATGTCATAATAGTATCACCATACCAACCCTCCCACCCAGTCCCCTCAGCTGTCAGATACTCCATATGGCACCTCTGCCAGGTACCTCCTCCACCCTTGTGCCTGCTGTTATGCTTCTCTTATTCCTTATGGCACCCTCACTGCCCCAGCAGCCCCCACTCCCCACTGTCTAGGTCCCACTGCTCTCTCGCTGTCCTGCCAAGCAGTTGCATAGGGCTCTTGGACCACCTCCTTGCTTGTCTAACATGAGTCCTCTGTTGCAGCCATGGCGGGGGGTCTTATAGAATCACAAATAAGGGGACGTTGCAGCCCTACTGTAGTGCACCAACCCTTGTGACCTGGCGCACAGGCACATGTGCCACAAGGGTGGCGCAGGAGGGCTTTGCTGCCCGGCATCCTGATTTCATCACAGCCAACATTTGAAAATCAGGAATGCCACAAACTATGATGCAAGGTGCCACTTGTGTCATACACCTTTGGTGCAGGCACCTTGTACAGTATTATAGTTTGAAAATCGAGCCCATAATGTCATGTTAAATGGCAAGCATTCAGCCAGCATATACTGTAGGTATGAAGCACCATGGACAGTCACCAGATTTTTTGGCCAACTCAGCCTACAACTGTTTTTCATAGTTACTAAAAAGGAGTGTATAAACCATGTAGTGGGTTATCCTGCTGCCTTGCTAACATTCAGATCTCTGTCTTGCTTATAGCCTGAATCTGAGTGAACTTATTTATTGTACAGAAGTTGTTATATCTGATGTATTGTATGTTACTGCAATACAATATATTGTACTGTACCATCTCTCACTATTTGCTACCAGTTTATGAACGGGAAAAGGACCAAAATCTCAGTCCAGCTTACCCAGTCAGAATAGAAAAATCAATAACTCTCTCTCTCTTTGCCTCTATCTGTCTTCCCTCTCTCCATATTAAACAAACACACAAACACACATAGATTAATCTGACCTTGTATCTCAACCAATAAATGTACACACACCATTGGAATGGGCAGCCACATCCCCAGCTGGGCATAGCTGCACTTTCAGAATATGGGTGAAAATAAATCCTGCATCACACATATATACAGTACAGGGCATGAAGTCAGCTGGAAAAATGTGGTGAAGAATGCAGCGTCAGTTATAGGAATTAAAATAGATAATATGCCATAAACTATTTTGCCAGGAACCATTTCACAAAGTACAGCAAACTTCAAAAATAGAAAAATACCTGGGCCAGATTTTCAACAGCATAGGATGCAGCCTGAATGCAAGCTACACCTGCTGTGTGCCTGTTGGATTGCATCTGATTTATCCCTGTTTCTCTTTTCCCAAAAATACATTCATTTGCAGCAAACAAAATCCTGATTTCTCATAAAAAATTGTTGCAAATCTGATTTGGATCATTTTTGCTGTAATTTTGTCTTATGTTGGTGAAACGTTCCAATGCAGTTATGTCATTTAATATACAATTTAACTGTTTAGATGGATTTCCCATTTGGAAACAGAAGTAAGTGAATTGCAGCTAGATCATCTGAAAATCCTACCCCCCAACATCTATTTACACTATTGCAGCAAAGAAACCTACAGTATCACAAGGATGTGATAAAAACAATTGCCAATACCCAGGGATAATGTGAAAAAACAGTGAATGAAATATATCATACAGAGAAACTAATACACATTCAAGGCTGCAAATGGATGTTTTATGAGAAAAAATAATAGATATTTAGCATCTTGAGGGAAATTATTATTGCATAGAAACATAGAAACATAGACTCTGACAGCAAAGGGCCATTTGGCCTACCCAGTCTGCCCATTGTTTTTCTATCTTCATTTTTGCTGCACACCCTCTTTGGTTAACAGCTGACATGACTACAGGCAACCCATAACAGATAGTTTCTTTCCTTGGTAGCTTACAAGTTAAAAGATGTTTTCCTTGAATCTCTTGCATTTTATAAATAAATTATTGAAACATATATTTCTGCTTTCAGTGTGTGCTTTACAATGCTATATCTAGAAAAAAAGCATAATAAGGAAAGTGCGGATGTATAGTTCACATAAATAATGATCATTTAACTGATATTTTTTTTCTTTCAATATAAAAATTACCCTTCATTCAGCATAAAAATAAATAATTACCCTGTAATGCTCAGCTCATAACTTCCTAATATGAGCTGAGTGGCCTCCGCATGCTGCAGTCCCATTTCTAAAATCAGTTTAATAATGATGCAAAGTAGGCAACAGGGCTACAGGTGCTCTATATTGGTAGTAGTAGGATCAGGTGGGGGGGGGGCTGTCTAAGTGCACTTACTGTAGCTTTGCTGGAGGTTCTGCATGTATGGAGCCAATACTTAATATATATTATCTTAGTGCACACTAGAAGTCTAAGGAGATATCCCAACCTGTAAAAGACACTGGTAGAAAGGGAGTTAAAGTGGTTAGGGTGGTGGGGATAAAATAGCCAGGTAGTAAATAGAAATAAAGTCAAAACACAGTGTAGTGAATTTTATGTCTGAAGAGCAGGGTTCTACTTGTCATGGTATATTTTGAACATAATCATGTATTGTCATGTATAAAATGACAGAAGTCATAGAAATCGTGGTAAAAGTAACAAAAACTTATGGATTCATTGTAGGAGGACTGTCAAAAGGAGAAGGCACAAATTTATTTTCGTTCTATGAGCCGTAAAGTTTGATAAGTCCTACCTTTCATATAGGTTTGAAGGGAGTACCTTTTTACTTGCTACTTTGTTGCTATATTAGAGACATTTACAGTATATTTCATGTTAATATGTTCTTGTATACGTTATATTGGAAGTTTGTATGTATTTATTTTATGGTCAATTCTAGCTTGATGTAATAATTACAGCGTGTGCCTTAGATAGGACTACACAGGTCTATCTTGTAAACTGGACTATTGTCCAAATGACATGTATTACCTGTATAAAAATAAACTTTAACCTACCAACCTACCATCTACCTTTGCCTGATTGTACCAAAACATAAGAGATCTATTTTCAAGGGACCCATGTTTTTGTGATAGTTTCCAAAATTTATGACAGCCTACATCAAAAATGTGACATCTGTCAAATAATAGTGAATGTACCAAAAGACATGGTGCATGCATAATCTTTTTGATGCAAGCTGCAGAACATGTGTCGAAGCTGCTAGATCATCTAATAGATGGTCAAACAGTGCAGACAGAAGTCAGATTTGAAAATGCGGGCAGATGGATCTAGCTTGAATCTCCTGTCCAGTGTATTAAAAATATTGGAGGGAATGTTCAAAGCCTATGTCTACATACAAATTTGTATTACGTACAATTTTGGACATAGAAGCAATTTTCAAAAACTCTGACTTAATTATGTCCAGTTTGCAAAGTATAGTGGTTGCATCTAGATACAATTGCCAGAAGTGAAAAGCAAACTATACATGAAATCGACAAAAATCATCCCTTAGGTAATGATAAAAAAGTTTTTATTAATCCACTGATAAAGACACATACTGTGCATGAGACACCAGACAAAAACATTTCATTCCAATACTGGACATATTGTCATAGTTAGCTGTCCCACATGAAAGTCCCAGAATCAAACACTGTGGCTGACTGGTGATCAAGCACATCACAGAGGCAAGGTATATAACTATGCATCTGCTATTTGCAAAGACCAAAAACTATGTGTTTTCATGGAAAATGCCTAATATCATGGTGTTGTCAAGGAAATGCCAGAAATCATAGCGGTGTAAATGTAAATGCCACATGATTAGCTGGATTTAGAATACAGAGAGTGCATGCATGGGAGTCCTTTTATTCTGCAGAAGGCGACTGGCCATAGAGAAGCACAGGTTTGTGCGGGTTACCTTCCTGTCATTGGTTAGCTTCCTGACTTTCAGAGATGGCCAGTTAGCCAGTTATTTCAGAAATTGGGTGCTGGTCCAGGAGGGTGGTTGGAGGGTGCTGCAATGGTGGAGGGATCTTGGTAAATTACTTATTCTTTTAGTGCAAATGAGCACTTAGATGGTGGCCAGCTGTTGAGGTGGGTGAGTTTTGGTGGTCATCCACAAGAGTTTTCAGTTCATATTTATAAATTGTGAGTGTTGGAGGGGGTGCTGGGATTGGATTTCTAACAGAGGGTTGGGGTGAGGGCTTAAATTTAAGGATTTGTGCCTGGAAGGAGGGTGGAGGCAGTTTCTTTTTATTTTTTTAATTCTTGTTTTTTATTTACTTATTTTATTTATTAACATCTTGGATTCAAGATCTTTGAGCAGATGCTCTTTACATAGGTTCCATATTAGAACGATAACATAATTAGATTAACATTTAGAATAGTTACATTGCAAGTGTCACCAGGTCTAAACACATTTATATGTAAACAGAAAGGAGACAAAGATTCAAATGATTACTATAGATAAAATAAAGTGAAAATGACACTAACCGTGATCAGAGGTACATCTTACATACAGCTGAGGCATTGTACAATGTATGCCTGAGTCTAATTGTTACTATTATTTATTTATTTTTATTTATTTAGGGATTCGGATCATACCTTTGAGCTTAGAGCTCTTTTACAAAGGTTCCATGTCAAACAGTGACAATGACAACAATAACAAACAGTTTATATACAAAACTCGAATAGTAGGTAGCTAGTATACAATAAGGTCACAATTTCATTCATAGTACCAATGGTGATAGTACAGCATCAAGAGTGTTCAACTAAGGTAAAGGACAATGTTTGTATGTAGTGAAGGAGATAAAGAGGTGTGACACCTAGTATGAGAGTCTGAGGAGGAGTCAAGGTGAGGGAGAGGGGAGACTCGGGGGGGGGAAGAGTGGGCAGCCAAAAGAAGTGGCTTTGTCTAGGAGGTTGGGAGGTAGTGGTAGTAGGTTGGTTATAAGGTTGATCCAGTGGGGGAAAAGGCACAGGGGAAAGGAAGACAAAGGGATAGGGCAAGGGGGAAGAGTGTGGGTAAAAGGAAGGGGGAGGAGAATGTGGGTGCATTATGGGTGTTAGAGTCCTAGTGGCAGTCACAAACTGTCCTAGTAAGAAGGTGTTGCCTTAGGCCATTTTTGAATTGTGAGGTGCATTGGGAGTTTAGAATGTGCAATGGTATTTCATTGAGCCACTGGGGGGGCAATATAGCTGAAAGCATGCTTCCCCTGCTCAGCTCGATGGAAAGGTATTGATAGGGCCCCTCTCATCCTGCCTCTGGTGGTATAGCTGGTAGCACTTGTTGTTAGGATGCTAGAAATGCATGGGGGGTTTACCCATTAGCACCTTTTTTCCAAAGAAAACATGTTTGGAATATAATCCTGTTCTTTAGTGGCAGCCAATTGGTCTGCTCGTATAAGAAGCAGGTGTGGCTATTTCGATCTGCAGCCATTGTAAGCCTACATGCCTTGTTGGGCAATGTGAATCCTTTTTAGTGCAGTGTCTGGTGCTGCACCATACCCCACTAATCCATAGTCGATGGTAGAAAGGATGTAGCTGGAGACTGAGAGATGGAGGGCCTTTGGAGTGAGATACTTTTTATGCTTATAGAATACACCCAGCTTGGTGTTCACTGCCTTTACCACCATGTTGATGTGTTGGGTGAAGTTGAGGGAGTCATCAATGGTGACACCCAGGTACCTGAAGGAGTGAACTTGTTCTAGCAGCTCACTGACTTTATTGGAGATGGTGAGGTGAGGGAGCTTCTTTTTGCGCTGTGGGCTGGCTGTGAGCATCACCTTGGTATTTTTGTTGTTTAATAGAAGTTTATGGCTACAGAACCAGTCTTCCAGCTTGTAGAAGGATGCCTGCAGCTCAGAGTGGAGGGTGACTATTGATGAACTGCTAGTGAGAAGTACAGCGTCGTCTGCGTAAAGTATCAATTTAGTGTCACAGGCTTCAGGAAGATTATTTAGGAAGAGGCTGAATAGTAAGAGCCCCAGTATTGATCCCTGTGGGACCCCTAAAGATACCTCTTTGGAGCTAGATACTGTGTGCCCAATTTTTACACATTGGCGTCTGTGTGTTAGGTAGTCCTTGAACCAGCAGACAGCAGTGGTTGCAATCCCCAGGTTCTGTACTTGAGTCAGGAGGAGAGAGTGATTGACAGTATCAAAAGCTTTAGTGAGGTCTATGAAGACTGATCCAACCAGTTTTGCTTCATCTAGTGCCTTGTGTAAGTAGTCAGTGTAGTTCAGCAAAGCAATGGAAGTACTATGATTCTGCCTGAAGAAATGTTGGTTGGGACATAATAGGCTGTATTTGTTGAGATAATCTGTGAATTGAGTGGCCACAATCTTTTCCAGGGCTTTAGATAAGGGAGAGAGGATGAATATTGGCCTATAATTGATGGTGCAAGTCATATCACCATTCATGTGCACCAGTGTCATGAGACCCTGTTTCCAGATCCCAGGGAATTGTGCAAGAACCAGAGATTTGTTAAATAGTTTTGTAACTGGCACGATGATGACATCCAGTGTTAGGGATAGGAGTTTCATATTGACTTCATCACTCCCCATTCTGGTCTTGCCTAGTATTTTTTTTTATGTGTTTGTAAGCCTCCTTCACTGACACTTTTTTGAAGTAGAAGACAGGGGTTGAGCCCCCTTAAGGCATGCAGTTGGTTTGTTCCCCTGAAGGGTGCAGGTAGTAAGGGGGGTAGCACTCCAGTCAGGTCAGTAAATGCTGTGTTGAGAGAATCCACGATGTGATGTGGGTCAGTAATTGTAGTGTTGTTGATGTTGAGCGACTGGGGGATCTTCTCTCATTCTTCCCAAGAAGGTTTTTGATGTTCTCCCAAGAAGGTTTTTCATGTACTCCCGAAAACTCTTCCCTTTGCCCCAAGTTTTATTAAGCTGCTCCTTGTGGAAGTTGGCCTTTGCTTGGTGGATATGGTTGGTACAGTGGTTTCTTGCAGCTCTATAGCATTGGAAGTTGTGTTTGTTGTGAGAGGACCTGGCTTTTTCCCAGAGGTTGTCCCTTTCCTTCATCTTGGTGAGGAGATCCCCTGTGATCCAGCCATTAACTTAATCCTGACTTTTTCTTTTCCTCAGTGGTGCAAAGATATCACAAATGTTGTTGAAGCCCTCTATAAAGAAACTTAGGGCCTGGTCAATATCAGGCACATGATCGCTGGGGAACCAGTCATGCTGGGAGAGGGCAGAGGAGAGGGCCCCAATTTTGCCCTTCCCCAAGACCCTACTATTAATTATGATAGGTGGGGGCTTGATTAATTTGTTTGACCATGTAAAAGTGACTGGGGAGTAATCACTTAAGGTGTCAGGCAGGACCTTAGAGATCCGAGAAGGGGAACTGGAGAGGAGCCAATCAAGGAAGGTGTCTTTTCCTGTTTTATGGTTCCGCCTTGTTGGGCTGTCTATGAGTTGCGTCAGGTTGGAATTAGCGACCATGTCCTTGAAAGGCGTGGATTCTCTGCCCTCCCAGTTGATGTTAAAGTCACCTGTTATTAGAAGCTCTGTGCCCTTAGGAATGGTAACAATTGTGTCCAGTATTTTTGGGAGGCCATCCCTGGCTTTAGTGGGTGGAAGATAAACCGAGACTAAGATTATAGATTTGCCATGCCTTCTGACCTGTGCTTTTATTGCTAGTAGTTCATGATCATCCTCGACCCTGGCAACAGGGAGGACTGAACAACATAGGTAATCCTTGGCACAGATATGGACTCCTCCACCTCTCTTGCCACACCTGTCTTTCCTGAATGTTTGGTATCCTGGGACCATCACTTCATTGTCTTTTATCTTGTTTGACAACCAAGTCTCTGTCAGACAGAGAATGTCAGGTACGCGGTGGGACATCCATGCTTAGAGTAGGTCAAACTTTGCTGTGAGGCTGCAGATGTTCAGTGCAGCTATTTTCAGGACTTTACTCATGTTTCCCCACGTGTTTGACACTGATAGTGGGTCAGGATTGGCATGGACGTTATCTGATAGAAGAAGAAGCATGAATATCAATTTCCTGGCTGAGAGGTTTATGCTAATGGTGGAGCATATCTTGCACCTCCTGCTCTTGCAATGGGAGAACTGAGCATTCACCAGGGGGATCTTTATGGGCATGAAAATGGTAATGTTGTTGATAACCATGGCAGGTGTCGGGGGCCCCAGGCTAGCAGGCGGAATGCAGGTGGAGGAAAGCTGGAGCTCCTTCAACACAGTTGGCATTGGGGTGCCATATAGTCCATTTTTGTCAAGAGCAGGTTCTCGCAGGGGTAGTAGTGGTCCAGCTTGGCATCTTGAGCCTGTAGCACCCACAGTAAATAGAAGAACTAGGAGGATGGAGTAATCCACGGCAGAGCAGAGGTGGCGGCACTTGGGTGGTCTAACAAGCACACCATGAGGAGATGGCAAAGGAAAAATTCTGATGGTTAATTACATCCAGAGGAAATGATGAACTGTTGAGATCCAGGGTCTCATTATATGTTAAAATTCCTGAAAGGTGATAAACCGTGGTCTGGGCATATGCAACGTGAGAAATCCTTTGGGCTGTATGTTTCCTTTGATCTCCAAAGTCCTCAGAGACAAGTACAATACCTTGGGAGCAGGTCAGACAAAAATGTTGATTCAGTCACAAAATGTGTTAAAATTCCTTTGTTCTTTAAAGTCCACAAGTACAGCTGCTTTAGGAGTGGTCAGATGAAAATGTTGCAAATGCTGATTCAGTTGCAGGACCCAGCATCACCATGTTTGTAAGACTAGTTGCAAGACATATGCTTCCTTGGGGAGGCTTCAAAAAAATTGATTTAAAATTAAAAATCTGACACCTGGTGATGATGTTTTGCAGAAATTCAATCCAGGAGACTTTCACCGATGTTGTGTGCAAGAATGGCACAATGTATTCCAAGCAGAAAAACATGTAAATGATCAAAAACTAACCTACAGACACAGGCATGCACAGACAGCCACCCACTCTGCCCCAGGAGGAGGAGCTTACAAAAAAGTTACTAGGTTACTAAATACAGAGTGAAAAAGGCAGAAGGCCATAAGGGAAGAAAAGGATGAGGAGAAGTGAGGGAGGATGGGTGGGGGTGGGGTGATAGAAGGTGGAGGATAGGGGGAGCAGAGGGGGAAGAGGATAGTTAAATTAGTATTTCCCTAATATGAATAGGCACAAATACTACTATTAATTATTCTTATCTGAGTAATGAACTATGCATTATCCATGGTATTCAGGAAATACTATTCACTACCGCACACCCCTAGTGGTCTGCAGTCCTTCAACTAGGCTGAGAGCTGAGTGGGGGCAAGAGAGGAAGCATAGTCTACTGGCAGTGAAACACGATAATCTGCCAGAAAATAGTGAGCAGTGATAGAAATCTTGAAACATAGAAAGTTGCCAGCAGAAAAAGACCCATTGCACATCAAAGTCACCTGGAGATTGGGCAGTCACCAGCAAATTAAATCTAGGACTCCACCAGGTAATAACTTATTTACTTCATTTGCTGCACATCTCAGAAAAACACAACACCATTCATGGTTCTTAGTATGCTTGACACATTTCAGATCCCCATGGACCATTTCTCAAAAGCTACTATGCTAAGAACAACCCATTCCCTAAATACATAAACTTTCCACTGATTATTATGACATTATTCTGGTGCATTCAAATTCATTGGTGAAAGTGCATCATATGTGTGCTACCTTAATTGCACCCTAATTAAAACAGCTTCTTTAATAAATAATTACATCACATCTGCCCAGTTTCTGATAACAAATGATACTATGCTACAGCCTCCCACACATGAAAAGGCCTTCAATTTCACTTCAAAGACTCTTAGAAACATAGGGCCTGATTCCAAGATGCATGTCGCAACTCGCGGGTGTATGCAAGTCGTGACATGAGCCGCTATGCCAGGGACCCTGCGCCCTATTCCAGGACAGGCAGGGTCCCCGGCACTTAAGTCCTGCAACTTGCAGTAGCTGCAGTGTTGTGAAACAGGAATGGTGCAACAGACCTGGGTGCCACAAGCCACAAACCACAAGAAACAGCCCTCCATGAGCCCCCCTGCCCTGAAACAAGCCTGCAATCCCCTGGGGGCCATGGGGGGTAGGCAGAGTGGCACAGGTGAAAAGGGGGGGCATCACCGAAAAATGGACCAGAGGCATCCAGACTGCGGGGGCAACAATGTGATGGGGGTTCTTGGGGGCATGGCTGTGTACATTTTGTGGTGCTGCGGGGGGGGGGCAACCATCATTTTGCCATGACAGATGCCCCTTGGACCAGCTAACTGCTGATCTAACCCCGCAGTGGTGCAGTGTGTCCTGGAATGGTGTGAATGGGTTACAGCAGCTGCCCTTTCAGAATAGTGCACAGGTGCTGCCATAACCCCCTCTTCCATCATGCTGTAGGGGCTGCAGTGAGTGAAGGCCTCTTGGACACAGGCTGCCCATGCCATGGCGCAGGGCCGAGTCCATAAATAGCTAACTGCGTAATGCATGTTGCAAAGGGCAACTTGCGCCATTGGGTTTCATGTAAGTCACCTTGCAACATGCGTAACCCATTTTGGAATTGGGCCCATACAGTTTTCAGCAGAGAGGGGACCCCTTGGCCCATCCAGTCTACCCATCCTCCCTATATACATTATTAATGCAGACTATACCTGATCTACAGTTCTTCCACCCTCCCACATTCCTTTCCAGAATGATTCCCTTGTGCTTTTCCCATGCTTTCTTGAACCCCACCACTGTTTTTGCCCCACCACCTCCACTGGAAGACTGCTCCAGGAATCTACCACTCCTTCTGTGAAGAAGTACTTCTTCACATCTCTTCTGCAACTACCCCTCTCCAGCCACATAGTGTGGCCCTTGTTCTGGAGCACCTTTTCTTCTGAAAAATACTTCTCTGTACCTTATTTATCCCGTGGGGTATTTAAAGGTCTCTGTCATATCCCACTTCTGCCTACTGTGTTTCAGGGTGTACATATTGAGGTCCTTTAGTCTGTTTTTCTTTTTAATTTGCACTGCTTTTTCCTGGTGGACCAGCCCTACTTGCCCAACTCCTGCACCCAGCCCCATCATCACAACCCCAGGAGTTACCTCTTCTGGAGTAATGCTCTGGATTGCCCTCCCAGAGACAGGCCTTTGGGTGGGGTCCCCTCCCCCCAATCGGAAAATGGGATATGGCTCTGGGATGTTCCTGACCCAGAGTTATGCCCGCATCTCTTGTCCGCATCTCCTGTAGAGTTTACTCACTCAGAAAGTCAGACTTTATCCTCCTTGATGTACCCAGGACTCTTACCTCCTTTGGCAAACATGTCATCTCATGTTCCCTTCCAACCATTTGGAATCGGTTACAATCCTCACTGAAATTATTCAGTATTGTCCCTGTTTACTTCTTCAAAAGGATAGCAATTTTTTTTTTAACCAATTATTTTATCAGGTGAGACACACTAAGCTGAAAGCTTGTTTGCAGGTGCAACCTGGGAGCACGAGGAAGTTAAGTGACTTGCTCAGGGTCACACAGTATGCAAGTGGGGGCTGTGGGATTCAAACCCAGGTCTCTAGATTTGCAACTCAGAGCCTTAAACCACTGCACCATACTGCCTCCTTAATATTGATAAACTAAAATATACTTGCAGCTGTTTTTAAACTCCTTTCTCCTTCTTAGTAGTCCCCACTTCGTTACCATCCAATCCTTCCCCCTTTTACTTTTACTGTACTCCCTACTCCTCCAGTTCCATATGCCTCTCCATAGGTTCACACGCTATATACCAACACTGTTACTTTTTTATTCTGAGCATTATGTACTACATGGAATTTTGTTGCATATTAAGTGCTGTTATGTTATTCTCTATATGTATTGTGTACTTGTCTGTAAAGCTGTTTCAGGACCTCCTTGTGAATAAGCTTGCTCAATGGAGTTTTCTTGCAATAAACTTGAACTTGAACTTGATTGGCCCCCAGGGTTTGGCCAAAAAACGTTATTATTAACATAGGATGTTATGAAACCAATATTTGTTGAAAATCTAGGTATCTGTACAAGGCAGACCGTGCGTCTAGATTATGTGGGGGGGGAGGGTGGCTCACACAAAGAGCAGCTAGTCTTGCTTTGTACAAGGTTTGCAAACATGGTGTTGAGCTGTTAGACATGGTGAGTGTTGCAAAGAGTCACTGCCAGTCTGTATTTTAGGTCAAATGCTGGATGCTGTTTTATTATGACTTTTGCAATTCAAGTCAGCATTACAATATTCTCTGACCCATTTTCAAAACTGTAATGCAACAGCTGTGCAATTTACAACAGAAAGTGATCAGTGCAGTATTCCATCCAACAGCTTACTCAATGGCAGGCCTCACATTCTACTGCCTCAGCAATTTGATTTTCTTGGGAATCTTTGTCACATGGTCCCCCTACACCAAGCACTTTTTGTTGTAAATTGCACAGCTGTGGAACTGCAAGGCACTTTTGGAAATGGGTTGGAGAATACTGTAATGCTGACCTCAATTACAAAAGTCATAATTAAACAGGATCCACTGTTTAACCCTAAATATAGACTGGCAGTGACTCACTGCAACACTAATCATGTCTGAGAGTTCCTTGACCTGTTCATGGATCTTTTTTTTAAGTCTTAGCCCCTTCCCCTAAACAAAATGCTTTAGAACCTATTTTAACTTAACTTTCTTTTGGATTGAGATTTAGAATTTTACTTCTTCTGCTTTCCAATAAGTACTCATTAAATATGAGTTAAACTTCTGTACAACTTGATATTGCATTTATCTCGTTTTATTAACTTGTTTTCATTCTTTACTGTATATACATTCTGTTGTGTTTCTTCTGAGGATGGCATTGATCATGAAAGTCTTGTGACCTAGAGATAAACCACCCTATTTTCATTTCAGTGCCTTCTTCATGTTGGCTCAAAATGCGACTAGACTGTTGATGAGGGGCCTGTTGGGAAATCAATAAAGCTTTGGAGTGTCACAGCTGAGATTAATGAAAGAGAGCCACTATAAGAACTTTGCAGAGTCTAAGAGATCAAGAGGTGGTACTTCAGGACACCAGTGCTGTTTTGCTTATTAATGATTTTTATCATGTTTACACATATTCATAGGCCTATGTTTATTATGTGGAGAATACTAGACAGGTTGGAAAAATACTGTTTTCAATTTGTAATGGACTATCAAATATACAGATGATAGGCATTATTATCTGGAGATCTAGTGTTGTTTCTGCACTTTATTGTAACATACAGTAGTTTGAAGCAAATGACAGAAGGCAAAATATTTATAATGTTGTTTTTTTTTATCTCCTGAAAAGATTAACAGAAACCACTGGCATATTTGCTAATCCAGCTATAAGGCAGCAATTTTCTGCTCAACACCATTTGAATGGTATTAATTTAACATGCCCATTTTAATTTAAAATATTTGCTACTATTGATATTAAAATCAAGAAGCCAAACTGAGTTTAAATGTTCAGTTTGCTACTACATTTATTGCTTTGGAGTGGCTATGACGTATTAACAATAGTAATACAATATTGTAAAATACTGTCTACCGATGATAAAATTACACTAGTTCCTAAATATCACACACACACACATATGCACATTCAAATAATCATAATGGACCATCACAGTTAAACAGTGTGCATGGAACTAAATGGGTTAGTGCCATGCTAATTGTGATTGGTGCTGTCTGATAGGATGAGGGCCATAATCAAAGGTTCCCTATGTGCAGCAAGCTCACAATCACTGTATGCCATTCAGATGGTTGCCAGCAAAGGTGGTGAGTGGAGGGCTATGAAAGGTTGTTGTCTCTTATTCTATATTACAGCATCATTGACTGAGATGAGGGTTGGTTCCAGGGAGAAGGGTCCTTAGTGGATGTGTTAGGAGAAGGGTTGGTTGAACTTTCAGGGGTGGGGTGTCCACTAGACTACAGGGCCATTAGAAAATAGTAGAGGATGGGCACTCTACACATGCTAATGGGCCAACAATGGGCATGTAAATGGCCCATGGCAACTTCTATGCTTAATGTGTTCATTAGCATGTTTGTGCTGAATATTGCTTACAGGAGCCCTGGCACTATCCTTTGTGGGCTGCACAATCTCCTTTGGGACTCCTGTGTGCTTCTGTGGGTTGGCACATATTCACTATACACTGCACTGATATAACCCTATATTCAAACAGTTAGCATTCTCTGGTCAAAGTGTGCTTACTGTCTGAATATTGTCCCCGAGCTGCCCACGTACTATTTTCTACACAGTGCTCCTGTCAGTACAGCACACATATCCATTTCTGAATATGGAACCCTATGAGTTATTTTTAGGGGTGGGCGGATAGCATAATTCCTACGGATATCGGATTCGGATTTATCCATCGATATATCCGACCGGTTCAGGATATTTATTGGGTCGGATATATTGATGGAGAGAAACAGTGGACTAATAAAATGTTTGCCCCTAAAAAACACACAATGACTGAATCTGACAGAATAATCACTTTAATGAAGCACTGTTAAGAAATTATAAATGAATACAGGGACACTTAATTTTTATAAAAATTGTCCATATTCTGTTTTATAAAAAGCAACATGTTTGCATTTTCAGGTGTGAGTTGTGAGCACGTCTCTGTTATTATATAGCCAGCTGCACTAAAAATTCTCTCCCTAGGCACACTGGTGAGTGGAGCGGACAGGTACCGCATTGCAGTTTTGTTCAGCACTGGAAACCTGTGTCCTTGCGTTTGCCAGAAAGTAAGAGCATCAGGTGTATATTTTTTTGGCACCAAATTTTCTGCTAGGTAAATGTCAAGCTCCTGATTGCAACTGGACACACCATCAACAACTGAAGCTGAAAAATAAATAAAAGCCTGCTAGTGCTACACCCTTTATGGAATATATTAAAACAGAATTTGCTACTGACAGCAATTTGTAAATATTTTTTTACTTACTGTCTTCTGGTAGTGAGTTGTTCTGTAAGAAGATGTCCCATGGGTCATCAGTGTCACAGTCCTGCTCAATGTTTTTTTTCATTGAGTTGCTTCTGTACTTTACTATGTGGCTCATCAGACATCTTACAGTGCTCCTCAACAAGTTGTTTAATGACAGCTTTAGCAAATGATTTCCTACACTCAGTCCTGAAAAAGTGAAGCTTGTATCTTGCATCTATGACTGTAGCCACGGCAATCTCCCTCATGGACTCGTATTGCACTAATCGATTGTTAATGGATTCAAGTATTGCCATTTTCATTGCTTGTAGCCCTGGTACTTTCATCCCCTCAATTGAGTGAAACAGCACTGTGGAAGTAGGAATAATGTCAGAAACACAGGCACAATCAGAACTTAGCCGTCTGGTTTCAATCTCAAATGGCCTTAATAAAGTGCAGACGTTCTCTGCAAGAGATCACTGTGAGTAAGTAAATGTTCTGGTCTCACATTCAGCAGCATAAACAGTCAACACTCTCTGTTGCTCTAATAAGCATTCTAGCATGTAAAAAGAGCTGTTCCATCTTGTGGGCATGTCTTGCACTAAACGGTGCTCTGGTAACTGAAGGATCTTTTGCAGCTTTTTAATCTGTTCAGGTGCAGAGGCAGAGTGCTTAAAGTGTCCCACAATTGCTCTCCCCATGGCTAGTAACTCCTCAATTGAACGTTGTTTAAAAACAGAATCATGAATAATGAGCTGAAGTGTGTGCCCTAAACAACCAACACTTTGCACATCACTGAGTTTCATTGCTTTAGCAATATTTGGGCCATTATCCCTTACAACTAGATGCCTTTGACCACTCTTTATCCCCCATGTGTCGAGAATATGTAAACAATATTTTGAAATGTTTTCCCCTGTATGTCTGTCAGCGAGGTGCTTTAAGAACAAAAGTATGTACCATCTGTTAAAGGATTCATCTATCCAGTGTGCTGTCACTGGCAGGTAGGACATGATTGAGCAGGCTGTTGTCCAGGTATCTATGGTAAATGAAAAATGCTCAATATTTGCCAACTCATCTTGCATTCTGGACCATATCTTATGGTACATAGAGGGGATTGTTACCTTGGCAAAGTGACTTCTTGGCGGTTAAATATATCTTAGCTCCAATACTGATGACAGCCACTTGAACCCTACATTCTCAACCACAAAAAAAGGTTGTTCATCAGCTGCAATCATCTCTGCAACTGAATTTGTGATTTCAATAGCCTGTGGGGGATCACTGCCGAATGGGTTAGCATGAGCAAAACAGGATTCAAAAGTCTGGATCTCCCATTTTATCTTTTTAGACGGTGGCTCCTGAAGAGATTCAGCTTGCCTTGCTAATTAACTACGAGCTTTTTCCCCTTGCAAATCAACATACTCAGACCTGTTCTTGTTTCACAAATGATTTAAGAGTCCTGAAGTCCCGAAGACACAGACTGAAGACCCCCTGCTTATGAACATGGGATTGTGGCACAGAGTACACTTAGCTTTCAAGTCTCTGTCCAATATAAAATATACCCATACCAAACTTTTGTGTGACATTTCTAGTATAGTTGAACGCGATCACAATTCGGAGACTCACACACCACAACTATCACCTTGCATCTGCGTGTACTGTTGGTCTATTACTTGTTGAGATAATTTTGAGATAAAACTAACGGTTCACATGTGCTTAATGAGACAAGTTAATCACTTTGCACCTATACACCTTGCAACTTGCATCTGTTGTTAATTGGCAAAAAACAGAAATTGCAATTAGGGCATTCATTATTAAATGTAGAAAGTGTTGTTCCATGCTGACATGGAAAAAAAAATCCGATCGGATCGGTTTGCATGAAAAATCAAGCTATCCAATTGGATTTATTTATCGGAATGATTATCTGCCCATCCCTAGTTATTATACTATCAGACTTCTTAAAATATTTTTAAATGATATGCAGTTGAAGTTGCTTAATTGGGATGGTTGGGTGTACTCCAGTTCATTCCTATTAAGAGGGTCATCCCTTTTAAGAAAAGCTCATTAATTTTTCAGGAAAAAAAATGAAGTTCACTGAACAATTTGTAGCTGAGATATGTAAAACATTAATGATTTCTGACTGGCATGCCTCTGCTGATACTGCTCCCTGAATATACTTTTCCATGTCTTGCAGCTTGTCCCATCTTTCAGTATTGCAATTCTCATATTGCCATTCATCTGCCACTAGCACAAAATGGATCAGAGGTTATTGACTGCTTCAGATTTTGGGATCAGTGGAACAGCTGCATCTCTGTTGTTTTCTTGGACCTCATAGACATAGGCTTAATACTTTTCTCGTGAAGTACAGGAACAATGTCCTCACCGGACACCTTACCTTCTGCTGGCTTTATACAACCAGTGTTGACAAATGACTCAGATTCATTTTGAGATATGAACTCTGGTCTCTGGACATCTTTGAGTGCTGATATAAGTTTGTGGGCTGCCACTGTGTCTCCCTCTGCCCTCATGTTGTCCAGGCAGATAGATTAAGCTTGCTGATAGCCATTTGGGAGCATAGTCTGTCTTGTGTTCTCCCAGGCATGCTAGACCATATAGAATCTATCAGTATACTCACCCCACCATGACCACCACTGCCACTGACACCATTACTACAGTCTATACCTTAAATTATATGAATGGTAAACTGGGAACATTAATGTCCCCTTTCATTTTCTGATCACGCTCGTATCCATTGGTTTGCACAGGTTGGTGGTGTTTTTTTTGGGGGGATGACTACAATTGTTGAGGGACAAGATGATTTTTTACCTCTACCCTTTTCAATTCCAGTTCCCACCTCCTGAACTGGTCATGGAAAATCGTGCCTGTCATTCAGACACCGGTTGAATGCATGTAGTCTATAGAGAGCAATGACAGGTTATGGAATAAACAGTGCACCTGGGATGTGTACTTTTCCCTATAGCTAGCAAGGGTCTTTTTCCAGTGCTGCTTATGTTGACACAAATGAGCAGGAACATGAAATCTTTGGCAGTCTAGCAACCAATTAGGTTTTGGACGCATTTGGATAAGCCCTGTCATTGTAGCCTAGATAAAAAAAGTTAGTCTGATTGGCATTATTGTGGTTCATATGGGACTAGCAGTCTGGGCAGCACATCCCTGACCCAGTCTGAAGCTGGCTGACTGTTAACATTCTGGATTTCACAATGCTTGCACTTAAACTCAATGTTGTGGTATGCCTTCCAACTCCTCAACTAAGCACTGGTGACCTTGAGCTCAAGTTTAAAATGCAGGGCACAATCTTCACCTTTAGACCCAGAAAGCTATTTGTTATGGTTCAAAGTGATTTCAAAATGTTTTTAAGGATTACAATTAAATTATACATAACTGCTGAGTAACACAAAAAGTCTTAAGTTTCACTAAATCCAACTTATTACTTGCAGCATTCATTTTATTATTTTCTTACTAATACTACCATAGTCAATAAAGAAGCCACACTATATCTAGTATACACATTGTCATAAAATTGGGGCAATCGTTGATTCTTGACGTTAATGACTCGTGGTTGAGCCTCCTGTTTCTGGTCAGGATAAATGAACAAATAAATTCATGTTCCAATATTTATATGGTACCTTTCCAGTTGCTTAAGGTGGCTAATAATAAAATTATGAACAATTTAAAGGTTTTATTTAAACAAATATTATATTAATAAGTGCAGACATCAATAAAAACTGAATTTGTATCTACTCAATTACTGTCATGAGCTATTAACTAATACATGTCCAAGCCTTTTGCATCATACTGTGAGTAACTCTGGGGTAATAGTGGTCTGTTCCAAAAACTGAAAGGGCCCAATCACCTTTGGTAGCCTGTTGGGACTGGGTGTCCTGTTCTTGCAGCAGTAGCTGTGCCACTTGTGATGTCAGCAACCCGGGTTTGGTAGCAAGCTTGAGTCTTCCACAGCCAGCCAGTAGAGAAAGATCAAGTGTCCCAAAGGATGATGTGCTCCTCCAGGGAGGGCAGCCAGCATCACTGCACATCTGCCACCTGGGTGACCACAGGTGACAGTGCACTTGGGAGAAACTCAGCAGGTGTGAAGACACTGGCACATGTCATGCACTATGCTTTCTTGTGTGCATGTGTCACACCCTAGGCTGCCATCTCAGGGGAGTGGGAATGGGGCACAGTGATTGACAGACCCTCCATAGGCCCCACACTGGCAATGTGGCAGTCCTCCCCTAAACCATATATTGGACTAGCAGCAGTTGGGCCTGTTAAATCCTTCCACGGGGGGTATGCTGAGGGGCAGACAGAGGAGAAGGA
Organism: Neoceratodus forsteri; assembly: GCA_016271365.2. Taxonomy (NCBI): domain Eukaryota; kingdom Metazoa; phylum Chordata; order Ceratodontiformes; family Ceratodontidae; genus Neoceratodus; species Neoceratodus forsteri. Next base: position 1,045,711,421 of record CM057451.1, read on the forward strand.
AGCTGGTAAGTCCATAAAATGCTGGGAGATAGGGCTCGGGATGCAGTCCAAATGGAGGGCTCAGACTTACCAGATGGAGGTAGAAGAAAAGGCCCAAACACCCACTGAGAAGAAGGAATCATAGGAGATGTAGAGGAATGCTGGATACTCTGAAGGCTGCTCTGCATACAGTAACAACTGTATGCACAAAGCAGATCAGCATGTCCAAAAGAGGGAAAAGATCTCTCTGGTTCTCTCATGAAGTAGCATCCAAAATCAAAGAGAAAAAAAAGGCTTTTACACAATTTAAGCAAACAAAGCATGAAGCAGACATGGAAGAATACAAGAACAAACTAAAGGAGGTGGGGAAAGCTGTTAGAAGGGCAAAAGCACAGATAGAAGAGAAAACATCACAGGGTGTTAAGGAGGGAGACTAAATCTTCTATACATAAGAGAAAAAAGAAAAACTAAGGGAAGAATAGTCTGACTAGCAACCAAGGACGGTAAGATGGCAGAGAGTGATGAGGACAAGGCAGAAGTGCTAAACAAGTTGTTTTTCTCTGTCTTCGCCATAGAAGACAGTGGCAAAGGTCCTACACTGAGCAGGACAAAGGAATATATCCAGGTAGCAGATACTAGCCCCTTCACAAGGGAGAGGTTCCTAAAAGAGCTTAATAAACTGAAAGTGGAAAAAGCCATGGGACCAGATGACATACACCCCAGGTTATTGTAGGATCTCCGAGATGAACTGGCTGTACCGCTGACTGAGCTCTTCAACAAGTCACTAGACAGCATGAAAATACTGCAGGACTGGAAACAGGCAACCACTGTGCCCTTACACAAGAGCGGAAACAAGGAAGAGGCAGGAAATTACTGCCCTGTCAGTTTGATCTCAGTTGTGGGGAAAATGATGGAGTCACTACTAAAAGAGAGGATAGTGGCGTACCTAACAGATACTGGAAAAATTGACCCAAAGCAACATGGCTACACAGCAGGATGCTCTTGTCAAACCAACTTGATTGACTTCTTCAACTGGGTCTCCAGAACATTGGATCAGGGAGGGACGGTGGACGTTGTATACCTAGATTTCGGCAAGGCCCTTGACACTGACCCTCACAGAAGGCTAACCAACAAGCTGGAACATACAGGAGTTGGCCAGAAGATGGTCAGCTGGATCAGTAACTGGCTGAATGATAGGATACAGAAAGTGCTAGTCAATGGATCATTATCAAGGGAGGGTAGGGTGACCAGTGACATCACACAGGGATCGATACTGGGACCGATCCTATGTAACATATTTATAGCAGACATAGCGAATGGACTAACAGGGAAGGTTTACCTGTTCACAGATGATACAAAACTCTGCAATAGAGTGGACACAAGGAAAGGAGCAGACAACATGGAAGCTGACCTTAGAAGGCTAGAGGATTGGTCCAGGGACTGGCAGTTACAATCTAACACCAAAAAGTGTAAGATAATGCACTTGGGAAGAGGAACCCTTAAAAAAAGTACACACCAGGAGGACATAACCTTGAGGAGACACAAATGGAGTGAGATCTCGGCCTTAAGAGGGATGAACCTTCATTCATTTATTTATTAATTTAATTATTTAGGAAATCAGAATTACAACCCTTTGAGTTATAGACTCATTTCCAAAGGTTCCACGTCAGAATAAAACATAGACGTTCATACAGTACATACATAGAATAAATGTGGGTGAGTAATCATACAGAGTATAAGGACAATGAGCACGGGTTAATGCCTATACATTTGGTAGCTAAAACAGGGCAGAGCTGTCAACATACAGTATTTACCTAATGAGCAGTTAAGACCTATACAAGTGGTAGCTAAAGCAATGCATGATATGAGTTGGTAGTAAGCTGCCTCGGGGAAGCCTTGTCTTATACATAACTTAATGCATTCATAGTCCAGTGCAACTACTGTATATGGTAACCAAGAGAGGTGAGGAGCCTGTAGGCTAGAAATAGTGAGGGCTCTCCACTGCCTGATCAAGGGCAGGTGCATGGCCTAGCGGCATGGTGCAGGATCCACAGGTTACCGGTTACACTGGCATTGATGTGAGGAGAGGATATGGGCCCTTAAGGCAGCTTTAAATGGACCTAGATTAGTGATTGATGTGACAGACGGAGGGAGGGCATTGTACCAGCTCTAAGGGGAAGGATCACTGGGCCAGGGTGGTCCTGACTCTAGGCACCTTCCAGATAGTTTTCAGGGCAGCCCATGTGGACACTGAGATGGTGGCTGCCTGAAGAGAAGCCATGACACCTACTGGGGTTGAACCCAGGTGGAATTTTTTGGTGGACACTGGTCTGGTATAATAGCCTTTCCTCAAGGGAGAGGATATTGGTGAGTGCGTATATGGTGCAGGTATGTGTATTTCTGTCAGCACCAGAGAGGAGCCGGCAGGTCTTATTGATGACTACTTGTTTTGATGAAGTGCCATAGGGGCAGCAGCAGCATAGATTGTGAGGCCATAGTCCACCAGCAAGACTAAGGAGGTAATGGCTAGGTGAAGTGCTTCAGGTGGCAGGCAGTCTTTATGTCTGTAGAGGAGACCAATGCAGGTGTTGGTTGAGGAATTCAAAATTTCTAATGCTTGGAGATTTTAATAAAAACTGTCTATCCACTAATGCCACTGATGCCAAGGGCACATTATCTGCTCTCCACTTTTCCCAGCTTGTAGAACCCCCAACCAGGAGGAACTACAAAACTGGGATCAATACCTTACTGGACTGGGTGCTATCTAACCGGATGGATAATATCAAGGGCACCTCTGTACTACCCCCACTGTATTAGTGATCACTCCCCTGTCATGTTTTACTGGTCCAATAACTACCACAAGCCCCTGACAGAACTGTCACTAGTCAGATCCTCATTCCGGACACCTCGAGCTACTGAAAGCTGACCTGAGGATCACAGATTGGTCTAATGTATATACAGCCAGCAACGTCAGCACTGCATTGGAACTCTTCATTGACCTTTTTAATGCAACCTGTGATAAACATGCCCCCTTCAAAACTACAAAAATCAAGGGAACCCATAATCCCTGGATCACCCCTACTCTTCTTGATCTACTAAAATGCAGGAATCACCTCTGGCACATCTCTTGAATGCTGGGGACACAAGCTAAGCTACAGAAGTACAAAGCAGCGAGAAATGAGTGTACCCATGCTATCCATTCTGCTAAAAGCCAGTATTTCAAAGAAGCTCTTTCCACCTCCTGGAATGATAGCGGGACGTTCTGGAAGAACATCCAGGGCATCACTGTTAAAGACCCCAAAACTATCCCGAACATGTTGAACATCGATGGCAACCCTACCGTGGACCCAAAAGCCATCGTGAACACTTTCAACAAAGCATTTACAGACCTTAGCAATGTTCTTCCCCTGACTACTTCATGGTTACCCCCTCGGGTATGAACACTCCAGTCCAGAACTCACCCTGAGACCACCCACCATTTTACTTCAAAGCAGTGTCTATAAATGAAGCCAGATGTTATCTTAAGAAGGTACTGGGGAAAGCTAGATTCAGTGGGAACTCCTTGGACTTAAAGTTTGTTGCCCGTATGCTCTAGGAAATCCTCACACCTCTTAGCAAAATAATCAACATGACACTCTCTCAGTCGTGATTTCCATTTCGCTGGAAATCAGCAGTGGTCATCAAACAGCACAAGTGTGGCGACCAGGCACTCAGGGAAATTACCTCCCAATCGCTATTCTTCCCCCAATCTCCAAGGGCCTGGAGATCATTGTGGCCAACCAGCTCGTAGAGTATCTGGATAACTACCAGCTCCAATGTCCCCAACAGCATGGGTTCAGGCATCAGCACAGTACCATCATAGGCTCTGTCAATAACTGTCTGGAACAAGGGCTCTTGGAAGAGGCAACTTTCATAGACCTTACCAAGGCCTTTGACACTGTCAACCACGATCTCCTCATCAGACAACTTGCCTCCATTGGTCTTTCCTCTGACACTACAAGCTGGTTCTCCAGCTACTTAAGCAACTAAATGCAGCAGATAAAAACTGGTAACACCCTGACTGATAGTAGGCCTGTAAGCTCTGGAGTCCCACAGGGATCTAGCTTGGGTCCACTGCTTTTTAGTATCTTCCTCAATTCACTACCAGGAGCTTGCTGCAACCACATACTTCTATATGCTGATGTCACTGTGCTTTTTCCAGCAACATGGACCCTCACCTTCTCCAGGACCAACTTCAGCAATCCTTTACATCTGCAGAGAAGTGGTTTCAACATAATAAACTCATCCTTATTATAACAAGACTAAGACAATGTTGTGTTTGACCTCCCAAAGCAGACACAAAACCTTTCAGCTTACCATCATTAATGACACTGGCTCCCCTCTTAAACTGGTTCACCATTTCAAGTACCTGGGTATAACTATTGACTGTACCCTGTCTTTCACCCAGCACATCGACTGATAAGACAAAGCTATTGACCAGCGTTTAGGAGTTCTATACAGGAACAAACATAATCTCACTCCAGAAGCACTGAACATGGCAATCCACAGTTCTGTGGTCTCGCTCGCTGACTCTGGTATTGTCATTTATGAAGCAGCATGCAGACACTGCCCTCCGGCATATCAAAATGGCCTTAAATAAAGCGTGCCACCTTCTTACTGGTGCCGAACGCATGACACACACCTGCAATCTTTATACCCAGGTTAGCTGGTTACAATTTGACAGCAGGCTCAAATACCAATTGTGCCTGCTTGCAAAAAAAGTTATCTTGAGACTGTTACCCCCTGGCATAATGGCCCTTCTTTCCCCTGCACATAATCCACACAGTACTAGAAGCTCTGGCAAACAGGATTTTAGAATTCCATGGTGCCACACCACCTTTGGACAAAGTGCATTCACATACAGAGCTCCACAGTGGTACAACTCCCTGCCTCCTGACATAACCAATGCTACTTTGCTGGGCTCCTTTAAGAAAAACTCCATCAGCATCTAATCTCACTGCCATCCTGTGACTGCTACCGTTAATTTGCCTTTACCTTGCTCCTACCATTTGCAATCTCTGTGATCTCTATTGGTTAGTAAAATGTTATGCTTCATGTTCATTTCTTGGGCCCCTGGTCAAGTTAACACTTTCATGGGCTTTCTACCCCTGCCTAAATTATTTATTTTCCCTTCTACCTCCCTCCACTTCCTCTTCCCTTTTTTGCCCCTCCACCATTCCATACCTCTTTCCTTCCTACCATCTTAAGACATCTTCACCATCACCCCACTATCTACATCACCTCTTCCTCCCTACTCACCTCCACCCCTCCTTCCCTCTACCATCCTCCCCCTTTATTCCACTTTGACTACATAGCTATTCTTCCCTTTCCCTCCTATCTATCCCCATCCTACCCTGACATCTGCTTGCCTTCTCCCTCCCGCACTTTCCTCCTCTCTCCCCTGTCCCTTTCTACTGGTACAAGACCATACTTCTTTCTTTGACTCAGGCTCAAACCAGTTATCTGCCTATTTTGTTAGTTGCACAATTTTCCTTTTTAAGCAAGCATCCTCATGTTATGTTACTGTTACCTAGTGAAACGTTAGCCTTTGTTTTGACTCTGCACCCTGCATGTGCTTAGATTGTGTAACTATTGTTAGAATTTATGTCTGGAGACAGTTTTCAATTATTTCTTGCTGTATCTGTATCTGTGTAACATATCTATTTTCTTGTTTGTGTCATACATGACGTGGGACCTATGAAAGAGCTTTCTACTCAAAGGTGTTCATCAAAGATCTCAATAAATAAATAAATAAATAATCATCACTGACAAATTAAAGGTAGGAAAATCATGTGAGAAAGCAGCACAGAAAGCAGATAGCATTCTCAGATGTATAAGTAGAGGTATTTCTAGTAGAAAGAGAGAGGTTGTCATGCCCTTCTACAGGTCCTTGGTGAGGCCACACTTGGAGTGCTGCATTCAGTTCTGGAGACCTCACTTCAAGAAGGACATTGACCGTTTGGAAACAGTGCAGAGAAGGGCTACTAAGATGGTACATGGACTGCATCACAGATCATATGAAGCAAGACTCAGGGAGCTGAACCTATACTTCCTTGAGCAGAGAAGAAACAGAGGGGACGTGACTGAAACATTTAAGTACATGAGAGGATTTGATGCATCTCAGACAGGCAATCTATTTCAACAGAACACAGCAGCACTCAAGAGAGGGCATGACATGAGACTGGTAGGAAGGCTCTAAAGCAACCTCAGGAAGTACTTCTTCACAGACAGAGTGACAGACCAATGGAGCAGCCTGCCCCAGGAGGTGGTAGTATCAAAAACAATCAGGGAGTTCAAACTCACATGAGACAGAAATACAGTAGTAGCCAGAGACATTGCCAGTTATTTCCAGATATTTCACTAAATTTCTGAAGAGTTTCTCTCTACTGCCCCTACTGAGGAAATACAGAAAGCAGGAGATATTTCTGGAGATAAAGGATAAGTTAGGACAAAGACTGCATAGTGAGGGTGGTAGTTTCTAGGGCAGACTAGATTGATCGCACATTCCCCATCTGCCGACGTTTTTCTTATGTTCTTATGACTTAAATTTAGCCATCAATGGAAATAATGAATGCTGTTCAGAAGAGCAAAGAGATCAGGAGGAGCTACATGCTGTCTGGAGATCACTTACATCAGACTATCTCAATCAGTATAGAGTATTATATGCCAAAACTGGAATCTTATAATCAGTCCTCCACTTAATAGGTAACCTGAACAGTTAATGAAAGATGGGGCTTATATGCTGTAGCAATCAAAAGAATGTTATGAAACTGAGGAAGCATATTATTTTCAGTAACTATCCAAAGCACAGTATCCCACATGCAAACATACAGTAAAATGGAAAAAAACATTTTGAGGAGCACAGTGGGAACTGGGTTTGAATAGGGGGTGAAGGAGTGGCAAGATGGCCATGGTGCTGCTCTGCTTGGCTCTGCTCCACTCACTTTTTTTGTCTGCTTGAACGTATGTGCAAGAAACATTATGTGGCAGTTTAGGAGAGAAGCGGGTTTTGGAGGTGTGACAGTGTGGCAGCCAGTGCCACCACTGCATTCATGGGCTTGGCCCTCATTTTCCAATGTGGTGGCACACTGCTGCTGACACTAGTTCAGCCAGCATGCCACCAACTTGAAACAAATTAGCCGCTGCAATGAGGGAGCGACCTGTCATTGCAGGGCGGTGCCTTGCCTGGTGTAAAATTTCACAAAAACATAGCGGCTGTCGCCGTCCACTCACAGTCCCCATAATAGTAGACAGGGGTACCCAATCCCCCTGTCAGCATGCCCCCACCCCAATTAATTTTCCAACAGGGGAGCCCAATCCCTGTCTGCATAATGTCCCCCCCATTTGTTGTGTGCCCAGGGGGGTGCCCAATCCCCCTCGGCATCATGCCCCCCAAACAGGTTTTCTTTGCCGACAGGGGGCCCAATCCCCATCAGCTTAAGTCCCCCCTCACCAAAAAGCAGGTGGCACACTGGGAGCCCATCCCAATGTGCCCAAAGCAAACCTGCAAAAAACATACCTTCCCACGACGTCTTTTGTTTTTTTCCCCGAAACAAAGAAAATGGTCCCTTGCCATCAGGTCCCCTCCCCCAACCCAAACCCACCATCCGTGCACCTCACCTCCTGACTCCCCCCTCACCCCATACTTACCTCCAGAGCCGGGCGCGACAATCTTCAGTGGACTGGAAACACGTCTGCACTCTTCAAAGCCAACCTCAAACTGAAGAAATGTCAGTAAGCAGTATAATGGCATAAGTGTTTGTTTTTTAACTTATGTGGATATCGTGGACTTTTCTTTGAACTTCTGGCACCAAATTTTCAACATGGGGTTCTTGGGACCCCTCCTCATGAATTCAGTCACTATCATGATGTTATTCAGTCCCAAAAGGTGATTTCGCAGTCACTGCGTGGAATCACCTTTCAGGATCAATTAACAAAATAATAGTGCCACTGTTCATGCATTGGGCTCCCAAAAAAGTGTATATTACAAATTTGGTGAAAAAATTCCAAACAATTACTGTGTTATGAGCGTGCGTTGAGCAGTTTACACACACGCTCGTAACTTTGAGAATTATTTAGATTTCTACTCCAGATTTTCTGCATTGCTATTTTTATATACCTCCTTATGAACAGTACAGCTGTCATTGTTCACATCCTGCCCAAAATGTGTTTCGCACATCCGGCGCACAATGGTGTGGTCGCTGTGGGAAATCAATGTTTGGGACAGATTAAGAAAATCACAGTGACACTGTTCATGAGTGGATGTCCCAAAATGCCTAAGTTGAAAATTTGGTGACAAAATTCCACAAAATAACTATGTTATGAGCGTGCGTTGCGCAGTTTCCATGCACACTCGTAACTTAGAGAATTTTTAATATTTTCACTCCAGATTTTCAATATTGCTATTTTTTCACACCTTCTTATGGACAGTATATCTGTCATTTTGCACATCCTGCCTGAAATGAGGTTTTGCACATCTAATGCACAATGGCGCAGTCGCTGTGGGAAATCAATGTTCAGGACAGATTAAGAAAATCATAGTGACACTGTTCATGAGCAGAGGTCCCAAAATGCCTATGTTGAAAAATTGGTGAAAGAATTAAAAAAAATGACTGTGTTATGAGCATGCATTGCCCAGTTTACATGCATGCTCATAACTTTGAGAATTTTTAATATTTTCACTCCAGATTTCCAACATTTCCATCTCTTCACACCTCCTTATGAATGGTGCAGCTGTAATTTTTCACATCCTGCCCAAACTGTGATTTCGCACATCTGGCGCAGAATGGCGTGGTTGCTGTGGCGAATCAACATTTGGGACAGATTAACAAAATCATAGAGCCACTGTTCATGAGCAGAGGGCCCCAAACACTTTTATCAGGTGGGGATCACAAAAAGACCATGTTGAAAATTTGTAGTGCAAATACCAACAAATGTCTGGGGCATTAGGGGTTTCTAGCCGTAACATCCCACCCTGTACAGAATGACAGGTGTCAGAGATGTGCCTTTGGATTGCCGTCTGTAATGTTCATGCCATTCCACCACCACCCTGCAGCCAGTGACAGGCATCAAGGTGTGCCTTGGACTCTTCGGCCCCAGAGTTCACCCCGTTCTCCTATATTGCACCCATTTCAGCGTACATCCTTATGGAATGGGGAGACTATAAAGCCGAACACCAAGGCACACCTTAACATTTGTCAGAGTCTGCAGGATAGGGTGAGTTGAAATGTCATAATTGTTATGGGCCACAACCCAAAGGCATACCTCAATGCCTGTCCATCTCTGCAGGGTGGAAGGGGGGTTGGCGTGAAGATCTATACTTCACTGCCAGTCCTATTCTGCATCTGTCTAACTCCTGCAGTTCCAGTGCTAATACCAGCAAGCAACCATTCAGCATTGACAAATGCTTGTTGATAAATGAACTACTGTTCAGAGAATATTTTGTGATAGTATCAAGCTTGGTGCTTTTTGCTCACTCTACTACTCTAAACAATATCTAGTCTTTAAAACTGTGAGATATTATTTAATGTGTAGCTAGTAGCTCATTTTGGGTGTTTGGAGCACTCACTGGCATCCCGTGTGCTAGCTAGCTGCTAGTGTTAGCGTCCTTATGCTAGCCTGATCAGAGCTGGTTGGCCCTGGATGGTTTTTCTTGAAAAAATGGAGCCAGTCGCAGAATTATTATAAATTTTATTATGAAGTTTTAGCTTTATGGTGGAGAGACTGAGGACCAGCAAGCACTGATTTTGGAAAGCCCTGGAGGCCTGATTGATTTATTTCTGTTCCCTAAGACTCATTAGCACTTTTAGTGCTTAAAGGCATTTTTTGCAATAAACCAAGTAGGTTAATATTACCGGGGACTGGGGGTTCATATATCAATCTATGAGTTAATACTACACTCAGAGGAGCATCTCTTTTGTTAATTCCCCAGATGAACCTGCTCAACATGGAAGAGAGAGCCAGGAAACTGAGGAAGTTGAGCAGAAGAGAGCCCAGGAGGTGGAAAAAGAAGGAGTATGTGCTGGGAAATGTGTTGGAGGTAGTTGCCAAAGATATTTGGGGTTGGAAGTGCTAAGACCTTTCCTGTAGAAGGAATGCTGCTGAAATATCTTTTGGGGTTTTACTGGCTCACTGACCTTTTTGAAACTGTAAAAGGCATGGCGTATAGTTAATTGACACCCAGAAAAAAAGAGAAGGGAGCAATGTTTTGATTGTTTATAACAGCTGTGATCTCCCTCTGTTAATTTCATACTATATAAATGCTGCTATAGCAACCTGATGAAATTTGAGACTTTCAACAATGTATTTCTTCTTTCCAGAGGTGCTACACTTTTTTATATTTAATTGTTTATATATGAGGGATTTCAAAAGCTATGCAGTAATTTGGATGTGTCAGTATTATTCCTAGACCACGATTTGGTGCACCAGATAAATTATTGAAACAAAGTTGCTGTGGTTGAATGCATTTGTTGTTCTTTGTGTGACCCTCACTATGAAACCTCTTTTTTTTACTTTCCTGCTTTACTTTTATCAGGATTGTATTTGAGGATTGAAGAGCTGAAACTTTCTTTGTTGAAAGTTTGCTGCTGGAATATCCCACAGAGTTTTGCCGTCTTTCTGATCCTCTGGAAACTATAGAAGATGTGGACTCCCAGAACAAGAGAAGGGAACTATGTTTGATTGTTTGTTACAGCTGTTACTTCCCTCTGCTAATTTTATATAAACACTGCTGTAGTGACTTGAGGAAATCAAAGACCTGCAGTGAGGTATTTCTTCACTTAAAGGAAAACTATACCCAAAACTTGAAAAAATATATGTTGTGCAGAGTGTTTTAATTTGTATGTGAAGTTCTAGTGTTTCCTTCCCTCTGACTGGTATTAGGAGTTTTTCCCAAACTAGCCTGCTAGCTTTATGCTAGTTTTACGACCCCTGGGGATCTTCATACCTGATAGCTTAATTGTATTTCTTGTTCCCACAGTGCATCTTGTCTCATGTGACTGTGATGTAAGAGAGACCCAACATTCAGCACACACATGCCAAACAAACTAAATATCTTGGAAGCTTTACAAGCTGCATAAAAATTACCAGCAGCAAAGTTTTTCAGGACAGTAAAACCTTTAGGATGAGGGTGGTCACCAAGCTGAATTCTACAGATTTTAAAATATAGCCATCTCTATTGTTGTGAACTGATTGTAATGCAATGCTTTCTGCTGGATTTATGGGCTCTGCTACATCACCATCACATGAAACAAGGTGCATTATAGGACAAAGAAATACAATAAAGCTATTTGTTATGGAGATCTCCAGGGGTCGTAAAACTACCCTAAAGCTAGCAGGCTAATTTAGGAAAAACTCCTAATACCAGTCAGAGGGAAGGAAACACTAGAACTTCACATACAAATTAAAACACTCTGTACAACATATATTTTTTCAAGTTTTGGGTGTAGATTTCCTTTAAGAGACATCATTCTTCATTCTCTTACATTTGATGGCTTTATATATATGGGATTTTAAAAGGCATACATTAATTTGGATGTGTAAGTATTCTTGGATTGTGATTAGATGCTCCAGATAAAATTATTGAAATAAACCCACTGGATTTGAATGCATTTGATGTTCTTTTTGTGACCCCTGTTATGGGCCTGAACTTTTTCTACTCCCCCACCTTATTCTTATCAAGATTTTGATTATGTTCCCAAGGAATTATGTTGGTCTAGAGTGCAAATCACTTTACTGACAAATTTTAGCAGAAACCTCAGCCATGATGTTTATTGTGGTCAACAACCCTGAATGGCTGATACAAGATTTAGTGACATTATTGATTTGAAATATTTCTTCCTGTATTTTATTTTTATTTTCTTTTTAATTGAGTTTTTCCTTTTTTTAGTTGATGTTATATTTGGTGTAAAAATAACCTGCATAGTTCTGTTATCTTCCATTACTTTAATAATTAATTAGCATTGTTTTGTCTGCAAAGTAACATGAATTAATACTAAACTAGGCAGTGGTAAATTCTTAAGACAATGCAGAGCTCCATTAAACTTTTAAATAATTATTTTATCTCAGTGACCTAGCAGGTACTCAGTGAAGTGCATTACTGTATTTGTACTAAAGAGATAAACTCATGTTAAGTTTGTCCAAACAACCTGCTTTTCTTTAGGGGAGCAAGTTCAAGGATTGTAGACTGGACCTGGGAGAGGTAATGGGTTTAGGAATGAGAGTGTGTGACTGGTGGTTTGGGAGCATATATGGCTAATAATGCCTATTTGGAACAATTTCCAACTGATTCTTGAGGTCTGAGATAGAGATGGCAGTAATGGCGGTTTCCGTTTGAGTATAAGGGCTGCTCCCTTTCATAGTTCATTTAAAATAGCAGATTATTTTGCTAGTGGCAATAATTCTCCCTATTGGCCCTAAAACCAAACTTTTGCTGGACAAAGCACATATGCGAAGTAGATCCTATTTATTAACCCTGTGCCTCCAAAATCTGCAGCTTATCCAGTAGTTAGGGAAATGGGCAGGCTGAGTGGGCCAAGAGGTCCTTATCCACTGTCAAAGTCTATGTTTCTAGGAGGTTAGCATATTGGAACTTGTGTTTTGCTCACTGAGAATGGGATCAGGTTATGTATTGGCAAGATTTTTTTTCAAGCAAACTGGATTAACTTCATGATTGTGAAATATCCTTCCTTGCACTTTTGCATAACAAAATAACTGTTTTTTTCTATAGAAGCTGTGTTTTTAGCCTTTGTCAGCTAATCAAGTTTACTGCTTGTTCTTTTTATTAGGATTATATCTAGTTATGACAAGGCAAAATAAATACATGGCATTTTCCATTCTTAATGCCTTTACGGTATTGTAAAGCTAGGAATAATGTTGATAACAATTGAAATGACATTTATATCAGTATACCATGTAATACAGGAGGGTGCTGCTCAAATATTGGTAATTTCAGGATTAAGAGGTGTGGCTAATTATCTCATGTTGATAACTTCACCTCACTAGATGGAAAATATATGTATATGTCTAATCATGATATTGTTTCCAACCCATATCTATTCTGCTAATAGCTTGGCAGAAGACTCCAGGAGAAAGGACTGCTGTGTGACTGAACTTCTCTGCTGGGACTAAAGTAGAAGAACTTTTGTATTTAGACCTTTAATTTAGGGTAAAAAAACTAACATACAAAACAAAACAAAAAAAAGTGTGTGTTTGGGTTAACTGAACTGAATGGGTAACTGAAAAGTCATCTAGGTGTAAATCTCAGGTGACTGAAAGGACTTAACTGTTGTGAGGTTTAAATTACTTATAGAAAGATCTGGTAAGTAGGGGGAGTGGCTTAGCTAGAAGGAAGCTACATTTAAAGACTGCCTTAGAAAGATTCTGCTAATAGCTTGGCAGAAGACACCAGGAGAAAGGACTGCTGTGTGACTGAACTTCTCTGCTGGGACTATATTGCCCTCCTTCCCTCCCCTCCACCCCGCCACCCAAAGCTAGTTCTATTTTTATAGGCACAGGATTTGACTGACAACAGGAACTTCCTGTTTAGGGGCAGGAAGTGAGTGATCACAGAACCACCAAGGACCCACCATCCTAGAAGGGCAAGAGTAGCTCTCCGGCCCCCTCTAGCTGCTGGAGGTCTGCCTCTGAACAAGTAAGTGGTCTACTGAGAAATATAGGATATTCTTGTCTCAGAACAGGACAATCAGGAGCTTAAAGGGCACACAGGCAGAAAGTAAGGAGAGAGATAAAAAAAAAACAGAGGAAAGAGTAAGGATTGCAAACAGTTAAGGGGCCAGAAATAAGACATGATTGGAGTGGTGCAGTGCAGTGGCTGTGGAGCAGCAGTCTTCCGGGAGATGTTCTGGAGGATGCAGTGTTGTCCCATCTGCAGGCACCTCTCTGGGCTGAGGGAGGAGGTTGCTCATCTCCAGGCTGAGTTGGCCAGGATTTGTGGGACCTCCTCTTCCATCCAGGAACCACCAGTGCCACTGCCATTGCCTCAGAGGTTGCAAAGAAAGAGGAGCGGTTGGACCACAGTGGGCTCAGGGAGGGTGAGGGTGGTGGAACAGAGGCACATCCCTCCAGTTGTACCTCTCCACAATTCCTATGCCATTCTGGCAAAGTGTGGTTCCTCTATGGAGGCACCTACAGTGGAGACCAAGGAGGATGCTGGGAACCTCCACAAAGGAGACCCACAGGAGGGTGGCAGGGGACCCTGCAGGGGAAGAAAACAACTCCTGGTGGGGGACTCCATTGTTAGGAAGGTAGAACTGGGCAAGGAAGGGGAGAGGGAGGTAGGGTGACTGCCTGGCACCATGGCTTGGAGGGACAGGGAGCGAATCCTCAGGATTGCCGGAGCAGCTGCACAGGGGAGGGAGCTGGATGTCATTGTCCACTTAGGGACAAATGACCTGGCTAAGAAAGGGATTAGAGAAGTGCAGGAAGGGTTTGTAGAATTGGGGAGGGGCCTTAGTCAAGTAGTATGCACGGTAACCTTCTCGGAGGTGCTACCCATCTATGGCATAGGAGAGGCTAGGGTGTTCCGTACCATGGGATTCAATCAGTGGCTGAAAAACTGGTGTGGAGCTCAGGGATTTGGCTTCATTGGGGACTGGGGTCCACCTGGAGTGATGCGTCTTATTGGCATGATGGGCTGCATCTGTCCGGGAGGGAACCAGGATCCTAGGTGATAGGTTTAAATGCTTCATTGGCAAGCTTTTAAACTAGCCAAGGGGGGAGGCACTGGAAAGGAGCAGGAAAATCCTAGCCCCCCAAACAATCACAGTAGTAAGTGTGGCAAACACCAACATGGAGGTGTCGATAGGGAGAAGGGCAGGGGTAAATGGAGAAAGTGACAAAGGCAAGAAGGACAGGGATGGGGCAAAAGGGGTAAGGCCATCAGAAAATGGAGGGTAATGAGTACCAATGCCCATAGTCTGGGCAACAAGCTCCCTGAGCTGGTGGCCTTAATGGAAGAGGGATGCCTGGATATCGTAGCAGTCACAAAAACATGATACACAGAGAACCATGACTGGGATGTTAACATACCAGGGTACATAATCTACAGGAGAGACAGGCAGGGGAGAAGAGGGGGAGGAGTAGCTCTCTATGTAAAGGAAGGGATAAAAGAAACTGAACAAAAGAGTAAACAGGGAGGAGAGGAGTCACTGTGGGTCACCTTGGAGACTGGAAAGGGCACCACAATCTGCACAGGGGTTGTGTACAGACTCCCATGTCAGGGGGAAGGAATGGACAAGGATATGATGGAAGGCATTCTTAGAATGGCAGAGAAAGGGGAGATACTGTTGATGGGAGACCTGAATATGCCAGATGTTAACTGGAGTACATTTGCTGCAGCGACATCCAAGAGCAGGGCCATTCTTGATGCCCTACAGGTGGCAGGCATTAGACAGCTAGTTTCAGAACCCACTTGTGAGGGAGCAATCTTAGACCTCGTACTCTCAAACGGGGGCAGTGAGAGGATCTCAGATCTAGAAGTGGGTTACCATCTGCAGACAAGTGACCATCAAACAGTGTGGTTCACGTTAAACTCAGCTACAGAGTCAAGCCATACAAAAGTGAGGGTACTGGAATTTAGGAGGGCTGACTTTGGCAAGATGGGAGAGTGCCTCAGAAAAGCACTAGCAAACAGGCTAGAAGGAGGTGTGGAGCAACAATGGGGAATTATCAAAACTGCCATCACAGAGGCAACAAGCCTTTGTGTGAAGCAAATAAACAAATCAAACAAAGAAAAAGCCACTATGGTTCTCAAGAGAGGTGGCTGTGAAAGTCAGGAAGAAAAGATAGCATTCCAGAAGTATAAGGAAACACAGAAGGAGCAGGACAGAGAGCTGTACCAGTTAAGGCAGAAAGAAGCAGGAGGAAGTCAGAATAGCAAAGGCCCAAACTGAGGAAAAGATAGCCAACTCAGTTAAGAAGGGGATAAAACCTTTTATAGGTACATCAGCGGGTAGAAAGACAAAGGGAGGGATAGTGAGGCTGAATAGAATAAGCGGTGGGTGGGCAGAGGGGACAGTGAAAAGCGGGAATACTGAACGATATTTCTGCTCAGTATTCACAAAAGAGAGGGAGGTGCCTAATCCAATTAACAGAAGCACTCTTTGATAGGGGGTCGATCCCAGTCCTTTCACAGAAGAAAGGGTTCTGCAAGAACTCCTAAAACTGAAGGTGGACAAAGCAATGGGTCCTGATGGAATTCACCCCAGAATTCTAAAAGAATTAAGAAGGAACTAGTGAAACCACTGGCTACTCTTTTAATAAATCATGGGAGGACAAAGGTGTACCGAGGACTGGAGGAAGGGGATGTGATTCCCTTCACAAAAGTGGGACCAAGACAGAGGCAGGAAACTACAGACCTGTCAGTCTGACCTCTGTGGTAGGGAAAGTGGATGGAGTCACTTCTGAAGGAAAGAATAGTTGAGTACCTAGAGGTCAGTGGAGCACAGGATCCAAGGCAGCATGGGTTCACAGCGGAAGGTCATGTCAGACGAATCTAATAGATTTCTTTGACTGGGTGACCAAAGTAGTAGACCAGGGAGGGGCTGGGGACATGGCCTACCTAGACTTTAGCAAGGCATTTGACACAGTCCCACACAAAAGATTAATAGTCAAATTAACCAGCCTGGGAGTGGGTCCCAGGGTGGTAGCCTGGGTAAAACATTGGCTGGACAACAGGACACAGAAGGTAATTTTAAATGGAGTCCACTCTGAAGAAAGGGTTGTTACTAGTGGGTACCGCAGGGTTCAGTATTTGGTCCAGTCCTTTTTAATGTCTTCATCAGTGGCATTGCAGAGGGACTGGAAGGAAAAGTATGCCTTTTTGCAGATGACACAAAGATCTGCAACAGGTTTGATACACAAGGAGGCGTGGAAAGGATGAAAAGGGACTTGGGAAGGTTGGAGGAATGGTCTGACGTATGGCAGCTAGGATTCAATGCAAAAAAGTGCAAAATAATGCATCTGGGAAACAAGAACCCAGGGGAAGAATGCACAATGGGTGGGGAGGTAGTAACAACAACAAAACAGGAAAGGGACCTGGGGGTAATCATATCAGATGACCTTAAGGTTAGCAAGCAATGTGAGAAGGCAATAGGGAGGGCCGGGGTATACTGGGATGTATAGGGAGAGGCATCAGCAGCAGAAAACAGGAAGTTGTTATCCCTCTGTACAGACAGTTGGTGAGACCCCATCTGGAATACTGTGTCCAGTTCTGGAGACCCCATCCCCGCAATGACATAGACAGGATAGAGGCAGTCCAGAGGAGGGCAACTAAAATGGTGCAGGGTCTGCAAGAGAAGCCGTATGAGGGGAGACTAAAGGAGCTTAATATGTATACCCTTGAGGAAAGAAGGGAGAGAGGGGACATGATAGAAACTTTCAAGTACCTCAAGGGAATCAACAAAGTCCAAGAGGGTAGCATCTTTCAGAAAAAGACACTTGCAAGAACAAGGGGACACAATTTAAAGATAGAAAGAGGGCAGTTCAGGGGCAATGTGAGGAAGTATTATTTCACAGAGAGGGTAGTGGATGCATGGAACAGCCTTCCTGAGGAAGTTGTGGAGTCTAAAACTGTGGGATAATTCAAGAATGCATGGGACAGACATAAGGCAATTCTTGTGGGGGGCAGGAAGATATAGGCTGTTGGTTAAATAGGATCTGCTGCCTATCCTGTAGGTAGGGAAATGGGCAGACTAGATGGGCCTAGCGGTCTTTATCTGCCATCAAAGTCTATGTTTCTGTGTTTCTATATTTTGTATTTGTATGCTATATTTGTATTGTTTTTAGTATATTGTAAAGGCTTCATAGCTGAACAATAAAAATAAACTGAAACTAAAAACTGGACCACAGTGTCAGGTTCATTAATCTGTATCCTCACCATGGAAAAATATTCACATAGAAGTTGGAGGCAGTACAGTGTGGGCAGCCATACACAACAAGAGTATTTTTCCATTGAGGGGTTGAGGTCCCTGATGTCACATCAGCCCCAAGATGGCAACACATGCTTTGTTGTGTATGTTTGGCTAGATATTATGTTGTATAATATATGGTTCAAAAATTACATTTAAAAGAGTTCTGCTCGGTGTTTGTTCAATCAAATGAGTGATCAGTTACCTAGGGCTTGTGTGTGCTCTCCCCCCCTCCTTTTTTGGTAGGCAAGTTAATTCAAAGAGCAATTATTGGCTTCAGAAGAACTTTAAAAAAATGAATATTTGGATCCAGCTTAGGATATATTTCACATTAGTTCTATATTTCTCCTCCCTATTATTTATTACTGAGGTCAGGTACATGAAAACAGGATCTTTGTTCCTTTCAAGTTCATCAGCTCCTATTGGTAAGTCCCTACCTGATTAATACTCTGCTTGTTACATCACACTTATGACCATGGCAACAAACAGTGACATCACAACAGAGGATCATGACTTCAAGTGAGGAATTAGCTGTATACGTAGATGGACTCTGAGGGATAAAGACCCTGTTTCAATGAAAATTGTTTCAGTACTAAATATTTGAGAGTGGAATTCTAGACAAGATATATGACATACAGGTTGAATTATGTCTACAGTAAATATTACATTTTCCAAAGTTTTCCAAGAGGCATCAGCAGTTCTTTAACATTTTACTTTATATAACTATATTCCTTTTCTTAGCTTACCTTGTCTAAACTTCAATTCAATTCAATTTTATTGGAAAGCAAATTGAGAGTAAACTCTCTATTACAACTGCATCTGAAATGTTGAACAAAACAAGTATTTTATACAAATTAAGGTAATGCACAAACAAATAGTTTTACAGACATTAATTTAAAAACAATTACACTTATGATATGTACTTTCAATAAGTTAATTCTTAAAATGCAAAATTGATATTAAAGCCATCATCTTTAATTTCTTTTAGATAGAAATCCATGTGCAACGTATTGACACTGCCAATGAGTTGTTACCATGTTTGGTCTTGAACTTAGACATAGAGAACTGCGGGAGACCACTGGACCTTAATACATATCTACTATATTTGGTTGTTTAAACTGCAACAAAGTTGTTAAATAAAAATGAAGGTGTTGTAATACAAATGTATTTACATAAATGCACCAGTGAAGTTGCCTTTGAGCTGCCAAGGACTGCCATTCAACCTTAGCATATAGCTGACAGTGATGGGTCGTCCACAGCAGACCAGAGACAAACCTCAAGGTGCTATGGTACAAAGGGTCCAGTAGTTTCAACACAGTATCTGAGGTCTTCATATAGATACAGTCACCATGTCCAATTGTGATGTAGAAAAAGAGTTAACAAACTGCTTATGGATTGTGAGGCTAAAACAGGCCCTGTTTCTATAACAAAAAGGATAACAGTTTTTCTAAGCTTAATAGATAACATTTGGATATGTTTATGAAATGACATAAATTCATCCAGTAAATTGCCCAGATATTTGTAGGAAGTAGTATTACATAGTTGTGTCCCATCCAAAGCATTTATATATAGGATAAAGTATGGGTCCTGGTGTGTAACGAGAATTTACACACACTCGAGGTGTTTGATGCTACATAAACTTATGCGTAGCATCAAACCCTGAGGGTGTGTGTAAATTTGAATTTACACACCAGGACTATATATTTATTTTATTTAATTGTTGGGCTTCTCTTTTTAGCCTCAGCAATTATATACAATAGAAAAAAGACTGCTGTGCCGGCGCAGTCAGATTACCTCGACGCGCGAGGTCCGCTTTCACTTTATTTAAAATATTGTCATGGGGATCCATTCAGTAGCCGTGTGGAACATCTGAAGTAATTTTAAAAATTACTTACTGCCAAGTGTCCGTGGCAGTTTCTCTCCATGGTGGGTTTGTGTAGGGGAATGGTTTTCTGTTTGGGAAGGACACAACGAGTGAGGAGTTTGATCATGCTCAGTGTGGGGAAAACCATGAGCATGTTTGCTGTTATAAACACTCCTTTTTAACAGCAAATTATGCCACCATTTCCCAATGGGAAAAAGGGAAGCCCATTAATTATAGTTAAATTATGGTGCTCCTCCTTTGTTCTCCCAGTGAATAAAACTAACTGAGATTTATCTATATTAAGTAATAAGCGTAGCTTAATAAGTGCAAGTTGAATATTATTAAAGTCATTTTGCAGTGTTTTTATAGCCAATTTACAATCTTTGCTTTTGGTGTACATTATGGTGTCATCATATGGTGACTCACTTGTTTCCTCAAGCCCATAACTGATGTCTATTTTCAAATAGCTGCAGTTCAGGTTTACTGAGTGGCTCTGTCCAGTCACACTCAACCTATTGCCTGCTCATACAAAACTCTGACTAATACCTTGGAGGATTTACTGGCAGAAGAGGTAGATTGAGACTGTTGAGGAAGGCAGTCTTGTACTCACCATTGCCACATCCCCCCCAAAAATTTATTTTGTATTGTACGTAGACCGCTCCTTTTGCCACCGCTATGACTTTTGAATTTTGAAACACTGAAGCTGCACTAAGGAGTCTCAATGGAGCTTAAAGCAGAAGGTTGTTGCAATAATATCTCTATGTCATCAGAACAATACTATAACAACGTTTCATGAACTTTGAACTGTACTACAACAAAAGTATGCTGTGTAGAGATTTTCATGCACAACAGGGAGCAACCATGTACTATACAGAGAAAAGTGGATGGGTAACCAAGCATAAGAAGCCTGTGTTGCCAAAGTGGGTCTCTGATTATATCACTGACCTTGGAGAAGATGGAAGGTTTGATACCTTTTATTGACCCAACAAGTGTCTTGTACAAAGATGGAATTATACACAAGCTTTCGGGGCCACACAGGTCCCTTCTTCAGGTGAATAGCACAATTGAGCAACAAGCAATATTTATATCAACTGTGGAGCAATTACAAATCAGGGAGTGAAGTAGGAAGGTGATAAAGGGGACTAGAGATGAAAGTCTAAGATGCAAAAAATAAAAACATGAGAAGAAATGGGGAGTGGGCATAGTAGTAACAGGTCAGTAGGAGATCAAAGGAAGCTAAAGGGAAGGCAAAAGCATGCAGATAGGATCTGAGATCAGAGACTGGCTGAAAGGATAGAATGGACAGGAGATGCCTAAAGATGCAAGGAAATCAAGAAATAGGAGAAACAAAAGAACAAAGGCCTAGATAAACAGAGGTGTGAAAACAAGAGGGAAATAGGTGGAACTGAGCTCAATAGTTAATAGGAGAGGCAGGGAGGATGTGAGGTATAGGTAAAAAAACAGAACAGGCAGAACTCAGAGAACAAAATATAATAGCCAGAGAGATACACCGACCTTGAAAGCAAAGCTTGAGAGGTCTGATGTAATCAGAATCCAAAGTTCACAACACAGGCTTGGTGTGCCAGTGGTTGCCTAGCCAGTATTTTTTTATACTGTATAGTTTTTCTATTTTTTTTTGGAGTGGCAGGGAGAGTAATTTCATTACTATCCACTGACTGTGCTTGAGTATGAGCAAAAGCCTCAGAACTGAAAGCCGAGACTCAGTGAAATAACTGGATCACTAGGCAAACTCACAACTAGGAGAGTTAAATAAAAAAAAAAAAAACTCACAACTAAAAGAGTTATAAAAAAATGTAAAAATTATTGCCAGCCCGGTGGTGCTGAGGGTTGAGGTGCTGGACGCCACACCTCACACCACACCGGCGACCCGGGTTCGGGAACGGACTCGGGCCACAGGGGGTTGGCATGGGAGAGGAAGGATTGAGCATCCCATGACTACTCTCCTTCCTCTGGGGAGGGTTGGAGCATTGCAGCGCACTGTAGCAACAGTTGTTGGAGGCCAGTGCAGCAGCAGCGAGCAGCAGAATGAGGGCGAGCTTGGCGGGCGGCGGCACGTTGTGCCTTGATGCCATTGCACATCTGGCTCTTGGGGGAAAAAACAGGTGTAAAATGGCAGAGTGTGATCTCGGCGGCTGATGGACATGCCCGATCCCCCTGGTACCCAAGAGGATCCTGCATACAGGGTGCATGAGCGATTAAAACCGGCCCTGTGGGAGTGCCAGACCGGGCCCGGGGGGTACGGGTGTCAATGGACGGAGATCCTGAGGGATCCGCTCCACAGGAGAAGAAATTAAAAAAAAAAAAGATGCTATAAAAAAATGTAAAAATTAAACAAGTTACTGTGGCCTAATCTATTAGATGTCGTCTTTCTGTTAATTTGGTGGCAATCTTTTTGTCAAAGATTTTGAGTTTGTGATCATTCTTTCTGGCCTGCTGCAGCGCCGCTTTTGGTTCAACTTTGTTTGTCGGCGTGAATGTTCTGAGTCCAGAAAACAGGTAGTAGAAGAGAATTTCTGATCTGCTAAAAAGGTGTTACATAGAAACATAGAAACTGACAACAGATGAGGACCACAAGGTGCACCCAGTCTGCTCATTATCTGCTGGCAAAGAAAACACAAACCCTACTTGACCTCTGGCTTTATTCTCTTTCCTGTTGCTAGGGTTCCCCTATTCCTATCCCATACTTTTTAGAATTCCCGTACTGATTCTGTCCCCACTGCCTCCACTGGGAAGCTGTTCTATGCATTCACCACTCTTTCAGAGAACAAATGCTTTCTCAAGTTATTCCTCTCATTACCCCTTAGTCTACCCCCTTCCAGCCTCATGTCATGACTCCTTGTTCTAGAACATTTATTTTTCTGAAAGATGCCACCCTCCTGTACCTTATTTATGCCCTTGAGATATTTGAATATGTCTATCGTATCCCCCTTCTCTCTCCTCTCTTTCAGGGTATATATACTGAGGTCCTCCAGTCTCTCCTCATATGACAAATAGTGCAGGCCCTGCACCATTTTTGTTTCCGTTCTCTGCACTGCCTCCGCCCTGTCTATGTGCTTACAGAGATGCAGCATCCAGAACTGGACACAGTACTCCAGGTGAAGTTTCATAAGTGATTTGTAAAGTGGCATTACCACTTCCTTTCTTCTGCTGGTGATGCCTCTTCCTATGCACCCCAGTACCCTTCTGGCTCTCACCGTGGCCTTGGCACATTGTTTGTCAACCTTAAGGTGATGTGAAATGATTACCCCAGATCCCTTTCCTGTTTGGTGACCATCAGTATCATCCCCCCCCCCCCATCATGTAAGCCTCCCTTGGGTTCCTGTGTCACAAATGCATGATTTTGCACTTTTTTGCATTGAATCTTAGCTGCCAAACTCTTGACAATTCCTGTAGTTTACCAAGGTCCCTCCTCATTTTTTCCACCCCTCCCAGAGTGTTTACCCTGTTGTAGATCTTAGTGTCATCTGAAAAGAGGCATACCTTTCCTTCTAGTCCCTCCACAAATTCCACTTATGAAGACATTAATTAGGACTGGTCCCAGAATTGATCCCTGGTAGCACCCTGCTAGTCACCCTCCTTTCCTCAGATTTAGCTCCATTTACCACCACCCTCTGTGTTCTATCCCTCAACCAATTTTTAACCTGATTTATGACTTTGGGACCCATTCTCAGGCTGCCTAGCTAGTTTGCAAGCCTCTGGTCTATAATTTCCCACCTCCTCCTTACCCCCAGCCTTTTGTAGACGGACTTCATCTGTTTCTTCCAGTCCTTTGGAACCATTCCAGTTTCCAACAATGCATTGAGCAGGGCTGCCAGTGGTGTTTCCAACACCTCCCTAAGCTCCTTTGATATTGTAGGATGTATCCTGCCCAGTCCCATTGCCTTGTCCACTTTCAGTTTTGAGAGTTCCTGTTGTGAAGTTGGTAGTCACGTTGGACTAGCCACAGGATGCAGTAGCCTTAAAGCAGAATTTTGGTTGTTAGTTTTAGTTAACTTTGTTAACTTGTTATTTTTAAGTTACGTTACATTTTGTTTATTCAATAATTATTTTTGTTGAGCTAGTGGTAGTTAGATAGGGGTAAAGAAGTGACTTAGTAAGCTTGAGGAGCACATTGAGGCAACGTTTTATATTGTTTTAAGTTGCATAGTTTATATGAACATTTATTCTGCTTCCCCAGCGGTCACTGGTTTATCACTTGGATATCTGCTTTTTATCCTGGGTACTGGTTATGGAAATTACTCCTGGTTATGAAAATTATATGCATTTCCTTACCTGGTTGGTTGTTTTTCTGACCCAGTTAAGAAAAAGGAAGGGAGAGTCGATTTGACCGTTTTGAGAGCTGCAAGGAATGAGGTGTTGATTTTGGACATCAGAGTCTGGCCTGGAGTCATCAAGGTGCCCAAAGATCCCTGATGGAATTGTGGAGTGGAGTCGAGGTTCTGTCCATGGTGGTGGCATTAGATTGTGGGGCTAGGACTGGAATTGTCTCTGTAATCTGTTTCAGCTGAAGGATGAAGGATTTTGTGGGTTTTCTGGATTTGTGGCCCACTATCTTTTTGTTAACTTCTTGATAGGACTGGGGTAGTGTTTTGGCCTAAACCTAGGGGAGAAATTGCAAGGGTTAATGTCTGCACCGGAGCCCAGGCCCAGTGCTGCTGGAGAGTGAGTGCTGTAGTGTCTAGAGCTCTTTGGTTTCTTGAGGGGGAGCTGTAGGGCCTGTTCCTCACCGAGATTAACAGCATCGGCCTGAGGCCCTAGGGCGGCGACCTCTTGGGGAATGGCTGAATCACCCAAGTTTTTCTCATTGTAAGAAGTTTCCCCAAATTGCTTGAGGTGCGGTTGCTTTTTGGTGGAAGTCCTTTCTAACTCCTTGGAAGAGTTACCTTGGATCCTGATTCCTTTTGGTGGACAGTCAGGCTCTTTCTTTCCTTTTACAACACTTGGATTTGGTGGCCAGTAAGAGTGCTCTACTTAAACTGTGCTGCCTTTAATAATAAACTGCTGACTGACTATGAGATAGTAGTCTGGACTTATATTCTATGTTTGAATTTTTTTAGCGCTGTAATAATTTGGAAATAGTTTTTACTCTGTTATTGTTCATTTTGGTATAGTACTGTAGTGGTAGTGAGAGTACCACAAATACTGGACAGTAAGGGTGGTGATGAGAGCCCATCCTTGAACAAAACATCTGTTTGGAATTATTATTTATAATAGAACTGTCTGTGTATATTGTTTGGGTCGGACGAATGGGGGATTGGAGTGAGTGTGTGTATGTGAATGGGAGTTTTTTAGGTTTGGGGTATATTGTTGTTGGAAAGGAGGTTGGGGAGGATTGGAGTGAGTGTGTGTCTGTGAAAAAGAGTTTTTATTTTTATTTTTGCAAATTACTGATGTGCCAGGGTTGTTTGGGGGGGCCAGAGAGGGACTGGATAGTGCATGGGGCATTCCTTCTGCATGATCTTTGTCCCTTTGCCTGCATCCCGGTCTCTGATACCACTGTGAGATATTGCTGGGAGGTGGGGATTTGGAGGGGCCGGAGTAATTCTGGGTGGTGGGAAGCCCTGTGCATGGCGGAGGGTAGCAGGATTGGGATTGTTGAGTCCAGAAGGTACCGTGGATTACAATGGGGACATGACAGAGGCCAGACGTGTTTGGTGCCCATCTCCAGGGAGTCCACCAGACCGAGTGGCCAGGTAACCCGAGGGGCTGTTTTGCCCACCAATCCACTGAGGGCAGTGCTATGCAATGCCAGATCAGTCAGAAACAAGAACCCAATTATTGCGCACTTGATTTCCTCAGTTGATTTGGCTTACATCAAGGAGACCTGGGTTGGGGACGATGCTGGCCCAGTATTTGAGGTTGCCATCCCCCTGGGTAAACCATGGAACACTGCCCCAGAGGGGAACGTAGGGGTGGTGGGGTAGTCATCTGTTTTAGCTCTGACTTGTGCTTCACCGTGCACCCAGTGGGAATCCCAGGTTCTTTTGAATGTGTGGCTATTCGTGGGGATCCAGGCAAAGGCTGCAGGATCTTCCTTATTTATCGCCCATCTTGGGCGGTGGGGAACTTCCTGCAGGAAGTTGCCAAATTTGTCGTCAGCAAAACATTGGAAGCCCCAGATGTATTGTCTTGGGGGATTTCAATGTTTGGACCAATGAAGAATCTTCACAGCTTGATCATAACCTCCTCCAGATCATGTCATCGCTGGGCCTGTCGCAAAATGTTTCTGCTGCAACACACAAGGGTGGGCACATGCTGGATCTGGTGTTCTCACTGGGGCTTGAGATAAATGATCTCAAGACTGATTGGGTGGTATGGGCTGATCACTGCACAGTGCAGTTCATGTTTGGGGCTCCAACTGGATGACCTCCCCCTGCAGAGATGATAAGCTGTTGCCCTTTGTTGGGATTGACCACAGAGGGCTTTTTGGCAGCAGCCATTCTATCTGGTGTGGGCAATGCATGCCTCAGAGGCATTGGTGCCATAGTGGGCTCTTAAATAGAGTGTTATCTGATGCCATCGACTCCCTCACATCTGTCCATGTATGACCCAAATCTTCTAATCTGAGGTCCCCATGGTTTGATGGGGACCTCGGGGAGATGAAGAGAAAGGGTCAAAGTTTGGAGTGCTGCTGGAGGAACTTCAGCCTGGAGGGGGAAAAACTGGCCCTGCATATGCATTATAATGCATACCAGGGGGCAATCAACCATAAGAAGGCAATGTTCCTGTCCAGGGATATTGCTGCCAGGAAGAACCAACCAGCTGTACTTTTTCAGACTGTGGACAGGCTGCTTCGTCCAGCCTGCCTACAGCTGAGGAAGATTTTTTCTAACACTGAATGTGAAGAGTTTGCTCGGCTCTTCTCGGACAGAGTGTATGGCATCCGGCAGAGGGTTCCTCTAGTCAGCAATGCCATAGCTGGCAGTGTTTGGCCGAAGTGTTCTGAGTGCAATCTGCCTAGTTGGGGGTAGTTTAGACTAGTGGAGGTAAGTGAGGTCATTGGGGTAGCAATCAATCTGAAGCACACTTTTTGTGAACTGGACCCAGTGCCGACGCATTTATTGATGAGATGCGTTGACGCCATTGGCCCGGTGTTTGCTGTGATTGTCCAGTGTTCCCTGTCTGAAGGGGTCTTTCCTGATGCCTTGAAGGAGGCATTGGTGAGACCTCTCTTAAAGAAACCATCTTTGGACCCAGAGGTTAGGGCAAATTGCCGACCTAACTCCAACCTTCCCTTTTCGGCAAAGATTGTGGAGAAGGTAGTGGCGCTTCAGTTGGAAGAGCACCTTGTGACCCACGAGTTGTACAAACACTTCCAGTCCAGTTTTTGGTCAAGGCATAGCACAGAAACCATGCTTGTTGGAGTGCAGAATGATATCCTCAGGGCTAGAGATCAAGGAGAAAAGACAATTCTTGTTCTTCTTGCTTGCTCATCAGCATTTAACACTGTGGACCATTGTGTATTGCTTGACCACCTCAGGGAATTCTGTAGACTCACTGGCACTGTCATCTGCTGGTTTGAGTCCTTCCAAACCAACAGGAGGCAATGGGTTGTGATGAGGAATTTCTCCTCCGCCCCTAGACCCCTATCTTGCGGAGTATCTCAGGGATCGGTGTTAGCCCCAATGTTGTTTGCAGTGTACGTGCTGCCCCGGGGGGATCATTAGGAGGTATGGCTTGGGTTTTAAGTGCAATGCTGATGATACCCAGCTATACTTTTCCTTTGCCCCAGGAACATCCAATGTGGTGGATGTGCTAAACAACTGCCTTGCTGAGATCAACGATTGGATGGCTGCCAGCTGGTAGAGACTGTACCTCAATAAGATGGAGGTATTGGTGGTGGAGTTGAACAGAATGAATGATAGGATGGCCTCTGGATCAGAAACTGGACTTGTTCTGGGATCTGTTCCATTGAAGACCTCCTCTAGAGTGCGAAATCTTGGTGTCATTCTAGATAGGAGTTTGACAATGGAAGAGCAGATATCTTCCACCGTCCGCTCCTGCTTTTCCCATCTCAGAAATGTCACCAGGATAAAGCCCTTGTTCTGCCTCCTGACCTCCCCACTTTGATGCATGCCTTAGTTACATCAAGGCTTGACTACTGTAATGCGCTCTACCTCTGGGTCATGGGAGGATCTCGCCACAGACTGCAGCTAGTGCAGAACGCAGCTGCCCAGTTATTTACTGGGCAGCCAAAGTTTGCTACATTACACCAGTGTTGTGTGTGCACTGGCTGTTGGTCAGGTGGAGGATCCTTTTCAATGTGGGTCTTCTCACCTATAAGGCCCAACATGGTCAGAGCCCTGGTTATCTGTTAGACCTTCCTGTACCTGCTCTCTTGGTTTGCTCACTCCATTCCTCCTGTGGGGTCCCCTGGTGATTCCCAGGACGAGGTTGAGATCAGCTTGCGACAGGGCATTCAGTGTCACTGCCCTTATCCTGTGGAATTCACTGCCCTTGGGGTTAGGTGTCAGTGTGGCTCAGTTGGTAGCACATCCGCCTCTGGACCAGAAGGTCGTGGGTTCTCGTCCCACACCGGGATTGGACTTGCACCTAAAATTGCTGGCATCCAAGCGCAGTATTGGGGGGTGCTGTACTGCTGGGGTGTGCCGTCCTTCGGATGAGACGTTAAACCGAGGTCCCTTCTGCCCATCCTGGTGTTGTCCTGGTGGGTGTCCAGGTGGAAGTAAAAGAACCCAGGGCACTCTTTGCAAAGAGTAGGGGACATTCCCGGTGTCCTGGCCAACATTCCCCTTCCCATAAACCGGTTCATGCAATTATCCAGGCTGTGTGTGGGTGATGATGTGCGATATGGCCGCCACCACACATTCAGTCACTTCACTACCAGTCTAGCATTGCTTGTAAAGCGCTTTGGATTTATGAAAAGTGCTATATAAATGCTGATTCTTCTTCTTCTTAAGGGGGACCCTACTCTGGAGGTATTCAAGGCCCACCTTAAAACCCTCCTATTCACCTAGGCCTTTCTGGATTCAGCTGCACTTCTCAGACCTGAGCACAGCTATTAGTAATTTGATGCCTCAGTTTATTTTTTATGGGAAATGTTTTTATCTGGAGTTATTTATATATATGTTTATATTTCTTTTTTGTTTTTATTGATTTGTTTTTTGAATATGTGTTTATTTATCTGTGCGGTGCCCAGAGCTTCTGGGATTGGGCGTCTTTTTAAATAAATTTTGCCTTGCCTTGCCAGTAGAACTCTCTCCTTCATAAATGGGCTGGTGTCCACCTCCCTCCTCTTACTGCTCCTGTCACTTAATTGTAGTCCCTCACCTCCTCCTTCTTCTGTAAATACCAAACAAAAATATTTGTTCAGGATTGTTACTTTTTCCAAGGACCCTTCTTCACACTCCTCTTCTTTCCCCATGAGACTTACAATCCCACCCCTTGTCTTTCTCCTTTCCCTGTCATACCTATAAAAGGTCTTATTCCTTTTCTTTTCTGCCTGGGCTGTTTTTACCTCTGTTTGAACATTTGTGCTCCTGACTGCCTTCCCTGCCTCCCGCTGCATATCCAGATACACTAAAATGTACTTCTCCCTCTGTGTTTGTGTGTACTTCCAGGAGGCCAACTGTTCCTCTTTTATTTATTTATTTATTTATTAAATTTTGTTAACCAGGTAATCCCACTGGGCCCTGGAGGACCCTTTTTCAGAAGCGACTCAGACTTAGTTATATAAAGCAAGGCAAATACATACAAGTAGTACAGTGCAGAACATAGAGTACAGGATTACAACGACAGTATACAGATTTCATAGTAGAGAACAGTTATATACATCAAATTTACACAATTCAACAGTGGCAGCTGAAAGATGTAGGGCATTAGTTTTTTGTAACCAAACCACAGGGGTCAAGTTGGCTAGCCTTCGGGACAGGAGCAGAGACTATGGTTTAGGAGGTGCATGCGCAGTCCCTTCAGGAATGTCGCAATGGACGGGGCTTCCTGAAGTTGTCCAGGGAGCTTATTCCATTGCACAGGGGCTATGTGGGCAAAGGATTTACTGCCTGCTGCAGAGCTGGCCCTGGGCAATTCCAGGAGTTTTTTGCCCAAAGTGCGGAGTGGTCTGCTGGACTGCTTTGGGGCAATTAGCCCGGTTAGCCATGCAGGAGGGTTGACATCGAGAAGGTTATATGTCCAGCTTAATAGTGGTACTGAAGCCTATGGCTCAGGGTGAGCCAGATGAGTGAGGCAAGACTTCACAATGGTGGGTCCTTGGATGAGCTTTCATAGCAAATCATGCAATTTTGTGGTACAAAGTTTGTAGTCCACAATGGTCAAGTTTTGCAATGCTGATTAGGGTTGGGGCAGCATAGGTAAGAGTAGGGAGGAGGATACTCTGTGCAATCGGCAGTCTAGTCTCTGTTTTTGGTGCATGTTTTTTGTTACTAGATCCAGGTGTGGTTTTAGAGTGACCCCTTGATCTAGTGTAAGGCCCAGGTATCAGAAGGATTAGATCTCCTCAGTTTGTAGAGCCAGATACAGTAACACGTGGGAGAAGGTGGGCCTGGGAAGGACCCAGGGATTTTGGTCCAAACAGGAGCATTTTGATCTTATTAGGATTAAGAACCAGTCAATTTTCAACTAGCCATGCTTCAGCCTTCGTAAAGTCTCTCTTACCTTCCTTGCCACTTCCTTTGAGAACCATAGTGGTTTTCTTTCTCTCTTACCTTTGTTTATTTGCCTAAGCAAAGGTTTGTTGCTTCCACTATGGCTCCTTTTAGATGGACCCACTGTTCCTCAGCTTCCCCCCCCCACTCCTTTCCTTCTAGGGCTTTCCTGAAACATACCATCGACTTTGCAAAGTCTTCCCATTTGAAGTCCAGGATCCTCGTTTTCATGTAGCTCGACTCAGCCACTGTCCTCATATTGAACCACACCATGAGATTATTACTGGACCCCAGGTGCCCACCCACCCTGACATCTGCAATTCTGTTCCCATTGGTGAGTACCAGGTCCGAACTCTCACCTTCCCAGGTGGGCTCTAGCACTAGCTGCCAGAGGCATGTCCCTTGCAGGGAGTTCAGTATGTCCCTGTTCCTGGCTGAGGATGCTGCTGGGATGATCCAATCAACATCTGGCATATTGAAGTCACCTACCAGCAGTACATCTACTTTAGATACCATCATATGGATGGCTTCCACTAGAACCTTGTCCAACTTTTCCCCCTGTATTGGAGGTCTGCAGTGCATCATTACCCATCTCTAAGGTGACCCACAGGTCCTCTGCCCCTCACCACAACCTCTGTACCTCAGTTGCATTTATACACTCCCTGATGTAAAGAGCCACCTCCCTACTTTTTTACCCTCCCTGTCTTTCCTGAATAGAGGAAAACCTGGTATAGCTTTATCCCAGTCAGGGTTCCCATTATACCATGTCTCAGTAATAGTGACAATGTCCAGGTCAGCCTCTGCCAACAAGGATATCAGGTACAGTATTTTAATTCCCAGACTGCAAGCATTCACACACATGGCCTTCCATATTTTGCTACTCCCCCTCCTGTCATCCTACTATCATCTTTATGCCTTCCCTCATTAATCCTCCTGTCTTTAAACCCCCCTCTCCTTTTCTCCACCATTCTACCTTTTCCTAGCTTAGCTACCATTGGTGATTTCCCAACCTTAGGGTCCTTCTGGCTGACTACATTAACCTATGGACGTGGGCAGTTGAATTCTCCCTGTTTTCTTCCACCACCCTCCTTGGCTAGTTTAAATGCTTATCAATGAAGCTTTTAAACTGCTCAGTAAGAACAGCGGTCCCCTCCCTGGAGGGATGCAGGCCGTCACTCTTATACAGGACCACATCCCTCCAGGTGGGTCCCCAGTCCCCAATGAAGCCAAATCCCTTTTCTCTGCACCAGTTCCTCAATCATATGTTGAAGTCCCTGGTGCAGAGCTTTTTAGCCTCCCCTTGCCATGGATGGGTAGCATCTCTGAGAAGGTCACAGAGTTTACACCTGCCCAAGGCCCCTCCCAAACTCCCTGAATTTCTCCTGCTCACTTCCTCTCCCTGCCTCATCACTAGCCAGGTCATTTGTCCCCAGATGGACAATGATATTCAGCTCTCCCCTCCTTGCTTTCACCCTAGCAATCCTCTGGATTAGCTCTCCATCCCTCCGAGCTGTACCTCCCTGCAGGCACTTACGTCCCTCTCCACCCTGCTACCTGTCCCCAACTCCACACCTAGGACTATGGAGTCCCTCATCAGGCATTCCTTCCTCCTCTCTGGGGTTCCCTGTTACCCCCCTTGAGATCTCCACCAGGGGGACCTCCACATCCATCCCAGCCACTACTTTGCGTGCTTCTGTGAGACTGTCCCGCCCTGCCAATGTGGCATAGGAGTTCTGTAGTGGTATTGGATTTGGGATGTGCCCATACCCCACCACCCTAAGCCCACCTTTGTTCATCCACTCCTCCTTCCCAGCATCCTTTGAGGAAGCAGAGGTGGACTTTGTGGTCTCTGAGTGAGGGAGTTGGTCCTCCTAACCCAAGCCAACTCGGTCCTGAGTCTGGCAACCTCCTTCCTCTGGCCAGAGAGGTGCCTACAGATGGGGTACCAATACAGCCTCAAGAAGGTCTCCTTGAAGACTGCCACCCTGCAGCCTCTGCACTGCATCACTCCCATCATAGTTACACCCTGTATTTAGACCTTACCTGCTCCCCCCACTGCCAATGGCCCCAATACAATAATGAGCCTTCAGGTTAAAAAATCACCCTTTTTTTGTTTACTGTTATCTAACGTTATCTCACCAACTCAATTTCTAAGCCCCCGATGCAGTGGTCCAATCCTCTAGCCTCAGACTAACAACTCCCAGGTGCCTATTTACCCACACCCCCTTGGAGCTACCTCTCCATGACCACGAAGTGTCTGTTGTTAATCGACCCTAGTTCCTACAAGATTGGAACTGGTTCTGGGTGGGAGGGAAATCCAGACTTGAAGGAGAGTAACTCTGTGACCTCCGCTTTTCCCTGCCTACCCCTTACTAGGCAATCCCTCCACTGGCAGAAAGGAGAATCAAAATTTCTATCAGTATAGTCCTCTGACTCTTACTGTAAGTGCAGTGATCTGAAGGGGATCTGAGCTGCTGTGGGCTTTAATCTGCTTTTAAAGAGCTCCTGAGTTGACGCCTTTTCTTTTGCACCCTCTGATTGGTCCCTGCTACTCTCTTTGTCTGCCACTGCTATGCTTAGCTTCTCCTGCTGTGTTCAGTGCTGTTCCCCCAATGTGACCTCCACATTTCCCTGCTGCCCTCTTACTAGGTAAACTCTCCACTGGCGAAAAGGAGAACCAAAATTTCTATCAGCATAGCCCTCTAACTCTTATCCCAAGTGCAGCGATCTGAAGGTGGATCTGAGCTGCTGTGGCCTGTAATCTGCTTTTAAAGAGCCCCCAAGTTGATGCCTTTTCTATTGCACCCTCTGATTGGTCCCTGCTGCTCTCTTTGTTTCCCACTGCTATGCTCAGCTTTCTCCCCTTTGTCTCCTGCTGCTGTGCTCTGCTTCTCCCCCATTGTCCTCCGTTGTTCCCCCACTGTGAGCTCCACTTTTCCCTTCTGCCCCCTCACTAGGCAAACCCTTCACTGGCAAAAAGGAGAACCCAATTATTTATTTTTTTTTATTTCACTTTTTTCCGCCGTTGGCTGCCTGTTCCTTCATCTCAGTCATGGACCCTTATGCTCCCAGTCCCATATCGGCCTCAGCTCCCTAACACCCCTGGCTTACCTCCCCAGGGCGTGGTTGCAGCGCAGGGCTTATAGTGCCACAATCATCAGATTAGATCAGGAAGCCAGTCTGGGAGCTAATCGAAGCCGAGGGCAAGCTTCATCTATGGTGGCCGGCAGCATGATTTTTCAGTTTTTTTTCCCCAAGGGTAGGGATGTGCAATGACGTCCTGCATTTGCCCTGTCCCTCCTATCTAAAGGAGCCAATACCTGAGGTTTCCCCTGCCTCTGCCAGGAGTCTCTTGAGCACCGGGCACTCTACCCCCTTCCCTCCGGAGAAGGAGAGCAGTCCATGGGATGCTCAATCCTTCTCCCCCAGCCAGCCCTCCAGTTCCCTAAGTCCATTCCTGAACCTGGTTCACCAATGTTTCAAGCAGAAATCCAACCGCTATGCCGGCAGGCCGAGAACCAACATTTCTATCAGCGCAGTCCTCTGACTCCACCACAGAAGGATATAATGGCATTTCATGACCTTTGAACTGTGGTATAAGAAGATTTCAGCTGATCTGGATTTCCATGCAGAAGAATGGCCAACTATACACTACACTGTGTATCTCTTTAGCAGTTATTAATTTTAGCTGGAAGTACAATGAAAATTTACAAACAAAAATATGTTGTACAGAGTATTCTGGTTTGTTGGTGTAGTGTTAATGTGTCCTTCCCTTTTTTAGCTGTTGCGAGTTTTTTCTAAATTCATCTGCTAGTTTTATGGCTAACGGAAGTTCTCCATCTTTGATTTTTTTTATTATTGCTCTTCTTCTTCCTACTGTCATATGCGATGCATCCGTGACCTTTGATTCAGCAATTGATGGTTTACAGAAATAGAGCTGTGATTTTAATTAACTCTCATTTTCCCCTGAGCACTAATGAAAGCTACAGTACATTCACAGATGGCAAATACCTGGAGAAACAATTGGGTGGGCTAATCTGGAAGGAATCAACAAAAGTCTTCACTAGTTTTTGCATTGATAACCAGGGGGGATTTATATGATTTTTTTATGGTTGTATTTACTGTAGTTTGATGAACTAAAAAACTTTAAAAATAAAATACTTACTTCTGCCGACTAGACCTAGAAACACACCTAGAAAACACGAAGATTGGTTTAGAAAAGAGATATTTAGTAGCAGAAAGAATAGCAGACTCTTAATAGCAGGGTACTGTTGCAACAGCTATCACTCAGTGAATCAATGGTCACACATGCACACTGGCAAATGAAACAGGAGGCATTGTAGAAAAAAGAAGAGCAACAACAACTTCAAACATAAAGATCCATAGGGGCCATAAAACTAGTTGGCAAATTTTGGGGAAAAAAAAAACAATTGCAAGCAAATGAAAGGATGCACTAGGACATCCCACATGGTATCCAGTGACGATAGTGACTGCAACTGAGTGACTGCCAAAACAGCAACTCATTTACAGTGCTACCATTTTGGACTACCCTGTAAGGATAGTAAGAGGATGCGACGGTGATAGTAGGGATGAACTAGGGAGGGTGACAAGAAGGGGAGGTATAGGGAGGGGAAGGGGAGGGATAGGGAATTGGGTTTGTGTGGGGTAGTATGTCATGCTGCCACCGAGTTAGCCATGTGGTGTGGTGGTGAGGTTGGATAACTGCAGTGCCGCAGGTACTGGATTCGGGGCTGGAGACAGGGGAAGGTTTTACTGCCACCGCAATTTTTCAAAATATTTTCAAACTGTCTCCCCCTCCCCAACATGCAACCCCTTGGAGTTGGTTATCTTTAGTCAGGGGGTGCAGGGCGTATAAACAGTATTTTATCTTGTCAGATGTCTGGTTGCCTATTAGTGCACATTGCCGATTTATTTTGCTGTGATGTACACTCACCGTAACAGTGATCGCTGTTTTGTGATTGCTGTGATGACATGGAACCAACACACATATATAAAAACACTTTGCACTACATATGTTTTTCTCAAATTTTGACTATACTTCTCCTTTAAATAAACTTCAGTAAGTTGCAGCCAAGCAGTTTGGAGTTAAGGACTTTGGGTTTGGAAGTTGTGATGTTTGGAATATATGCCCATAGCCTCGACCTAAAATATTTGCTTCTGTGACCATGAATCAAATCATATTACAAATATGCCTCACAACACATGCATGCACTGAGCTTCCAGTACCTCTGGGAGGTTTCTATCTCCCAAACAGAACTGCAAATGTGAAATTATTATATGACCTTTCTATTACTCCACAATTCTGTAAGCAGATGTAGTGAGACAGATGCAGTCAGATGTATTGAATTTTATGCATATTCACAGTGCTTAAAATAAGGTCATAACTGGAACAAATGTGAATTGGCTTTGAGCCTTTAAACTGACTGGTGGAATTTCATCCATGACTGTGCAGGAGCCAGATCAAAACATATTTCATAATCCCTTTTTTGGGGGAAGTCATATTTAATCAGGTTTTGAATAAAGAAAATTAGTTATGTGTTTGGTAACTTTTTCTTCATGTGTGACCTGTGCACATCAATAAGTTCCTTACCCAGGGATTGACTTTGCCTAGCTGTCTGATTCTCCATTGATCTACACTGCTGTTAATTACATATATTCACTGACAGAGATACTCCTGTTGTTGAGCTATGAATGATGTTATCACAGGTCAACAGGAGTTTCTCAGTCCAAGCCTGGCTGTGAGAGGAGGTCTTCAGTGCAAAACAATGAAGCAGCAGACTAGAACATTCAGTTCAAAAAAGAGTGCGTATGATTAAGTGTACAGGCTAGTGAGGCTGTAGAGAATACAAGTATAAAAAGTATAACTGTATCTCAAACACAAGATATCAGTATATGGTTGACTTTAAATCAAATATGTCTGTTTTTTAAGGGTAATGCTGCTCAAGCATTTTTCAATCACTTCTCAAAGGCAGTCGAATACCATTTGTAAAGTGCTGGCTATTCAATTGTGGAGGCTTGTCTGCCTATGCAACTGTAATACAGCACAGATATCGGCTTTTCATTTAATACATACTGATGGACTTTTAAAACTGCTTGTCATGGCCCTGGAAGTGAGGTTGGCCATTGCTCAGGGAAATTATTCCCCTTCTGGAATACTGCTCACTATAATATGCAAACATAGTCCTCCAACCTGTCCAGACTTATCACAACTTACAACAACATTTATAGATTTGCTTTGATGTCCCCATATTCAGTTCACCACTACTCCATCTATCATGCCTTCAGCTGGTTCTCCCCATAAGCCTGCCACGAATAACTACTAGGCTGACCCATGGGGAAGTTTCTTCAGGATAAAGGGCCGGATTCGCAAAAGTGTATGCATGGCGCAAAGTGACTTGCACCACAAAAAATGATGCAAGTAAGACTTTGAACCATGTGTTATGACATTTGGGATTCAGGAAAGCAGCCTGTGACATGCCACAGGCTGCTTGCACCAAGGTGGACATCAGCCACATGTTGTACCATAAATCCCGCTGTGACATGGTGCAAGGAGGCTTACAGCAGCAGTTGCACCCTATTCAGGAAGGGCAGCTGCCAAGTTCCCAAATTGGTATTCAGAAATAACCCCCGGTGGACATCCATCAAAAAACATTTATGCCAACTATGAGCTGGCATAAGTGGTCTTTGCTCTCCACTGGGGGTTGCCAATGTGCCTCCAGTGTTGCAGAAGATATAGCCCTCCTGGGCTACAGCCCCTTAACAGCCTCGTTACCCAAGTCTATATCACATGAAGCCCATGTGGGTTTGTGAACACCCCCCCACATGCCTAGATCCCCAACAGAACTGGTCCCGAACCCCAATTGGCATAATGTAGAAGCCATATGGGCTATCGGAACCCCCCAGCCTAATCCCCAATCCCCTTTCCCTGCCCCCAAAATGCCATCCCAATACTGAACTAAACAGTATTGTAATCTAACATGCCCAATATAGCTTTGGTGGTCTATTTGCCATCCCCCCATCCAACAGTGCCAGCCCACCTGCTCCACCCCCACCCATATCAAGCCAGCGACTGTACAGCCCACCTCTCACCACGAGGCCAGTCATCGATTGAGCTTTGCTCTGAGTGCATATATTTACAGTACACACTCAGGCAAAGCTCAGTCAACAGCTGGCCATGGTGATGAGAGGTGGGTTGTGCCAGTCACCAGTTGAGTATGGGTGGGGGGCAGGGTGGACTGGCACTGCTGGGTGGGGGTTAGGCCACTAGACCACCAGGGCTTTATTGAGCATGTTGGATTACAATATTCTTTAGTTCAGTACTTGGATAGCATTTTGGGGGAGAGTAAAAGGGGAATGGGGATCGGGCTGGGGGGGTCCGATAGCCCATACGGGCTTGTATGTCATGCCAAACAGGGTTCGGGACTGGTGGAGGCAATAGCCCACACAAGCTCCTCTACCAGTTCTGTTTGGGATCTGGGCATGTGGGGGGGGGGGCACAACCCACTGCCAGGCTCAGTTCCGTGGGTGCATCTGCTGCTCACCTGTCCCATTGCTTGCATCATTCTTGGGGGCTGCACCCTTTGATGGACTGATACTGCAAGCCATAGGATGCAGGCTTTGGTACCCTGTATGATTCTGAATCTGGCACAGGGTCTAGAATGCAGGGGCCATTGGTGCAAGCTGCCACTGTCACAGCTTGAGGCCAACTTTTGTGAATCTGGCCAAAAGAGTCTTCCTCACAGCCTATCCTCTTCATGTCCAAGCTATGTTCCTGCAGCCTTAGGTCCTCCTCACATCTTCTAGAGTATCACCAGGTTGCCTCCTGCATGGGACAAAAGTCCTTCTTCATTGCAGCTCCAAGTCATAGAAACATTAGAATCTGTCAGCAGAAAAGGACAACTTGACTCCCTCTGTCTGCCCAAGTGTTCCCTGTCACTGGAACAGCCTGACAATTTTCCTCTGCTCTCCAGGTATTAACTCACTATAGAAATTGCACAACAAGGCTGTGCTCATAGCTGTCCATGCCTGCAAATGCCCCTCCCCAATATTGAGTTCTGGTACTCGTGGCTCAGATTTAACCAGTCAATGTTGTTGTGTTTTTTTCTCTTTCCTGTTTTTGTGGCATTGCAATGTTTATTTGTATATTCTGAAAATTGTGTATATTATCCTGATTTGGTGTTTGGATTTCACTCTTGCCGTCATGGTACATCAATTGCATTTCATAACGAAACATTTGCATTTATTGTCTTTTACTTTTTGTATTTATTTCCTGGGTGAATTAATTGTATTTTATCATTCTATTGGACTCTTATTTATTGCAAATGAGTAACTGGTAAAGGCAGGCTGATCCAAAGCTTGTTTCCAGAACTGACACAAGGGGAGTAGGGAAATAAAATATACATGCTAGAAAAGTGCAACAAATACATACAGTAGCAATCTACAGGCTGTTAACAAAAAATTAAAAAGCACTGGTACAGGTGTAATAAAGAAAATAGCAATAAATATGAGAGCACATGTCAGCTAAGGCTATGGTAGGAGAAGGGGTGGGCTGCAAGAGGTTTTAGCTGGTGGTTAAGGGAGAAAAAAGAGGGACAAGGCGGAGAGTGGAAGGAGAGGATTACTGACTTCCTTTCCGACTCCAAATTCATCTCTCCCTTCCACTCTGGATTTAGGAAGCACCACTCCACGATCTACTCCCAGCTGTGAGTAACTGATGCCATCCTCACTGGGATGGATCAGGGACATAACACAGTGGCCATAGTTATCGATCTAGCCAATGCTTTTGACTTGGTATCCCACATACTCCTCTTGCACAAACTGAGTGCTGTTGGCCTCTTAGCTCCCACTGTGGATTGGTTCTGTCCTTACCTCATGGGCCATCAACAGTCAATACAGGTGTAAGGATTACTGTCCCAACCCCTCCCCATCCTAGCTAGGGTCCCACATAGCTCCATACTGGGACGTACCCTCTTTCTATCTTCCTTAATGACCCACCCTCCTCTTGTGTCCCTGCACATATCCATACGTACACATATGATGCAGTTTGTTACACCTTCTGGACCCTCTTCAGTGGCTGGTGAAGGTACTTTCCAGCTGGACTTCCATAACATTCTACGCTGGTTTAACACCAACCAACTCAGGGTCAACACCATGAAAACCATGTTCATGACTTTTGGCACCAGCCAGAAAGTGGTTAGGCTGTCACATTCTCTTATCTTCTCCAGGCTGGATGGTATCCCACTTTACACAGTCCCTGCATTTAAATACCTTGGTGTGTGGCAAGATAGTAAGCTTGACTTCTCTGCCCTCATTGATGCCATTCCTGCCAAACTCCACCATACACTAGGTGTCCTGTGTCACAAGGACTGCCTGTCCTCTAGTTTCACCAGGAGCTGGTCACCAAAATGATACTCCCAATCTCTGACTAAGCAAATGTGGTCTATGGCACTGCCCCTTCCTCCT
The DNA here is from genome assembly GCA_016271365.2 of Neoceratodus forsteri. NCBI lineage: Eukaryota > Metazoa > Chordata > Ceratodontiformes > Ceratodontidae > Neoceratodus > Neoceratodus forsteri. The sequence continues at coordinate 1,045,751,359 of CM057451.1, forward strand.
CCCTTGCCAGATTGGACAGCCTCTGCAGTGCTTTTTGCTGCTTCTCTACCAGTTCATCCTCTTGTACACATCATTGCTCACTCTACCCTTTGCTTTCTATCCTCCCTCTCTCCTCACATCGCCAATTCCACCGTGCCACTTTCATATTAAAATCTTGATTTGGGTCCCTCCCTTCCTATCTTGTCTCATTCCTCTCTCGTATTACCTCTTTTTCCAAGTCTTTCAACTCTAGGATCTGCATACCTTCTCCATTCCCACTCTCACATCTCTGCTGGGCAAGTTGCCTTCTCCTACCACCTCACCTCCATCGGGAACATGCTCCCCTCTTCCATCTGCTTTTCTTTCTCTGTCATGACCCTTAGATACCACCTAATGTGTCAACCCCGTCCCTTCTGTCATTGCTACTGTACTCTAGACTCTACCTTACATCTTCAATCCATCTTTAGCAATCTCCTCCTTTTACTTGGCTGTGACAAGGACAGACTTCTGCCAGGCTGAGCCATTATAACCACCTGCTTGGGCACTCTGCACTTCACTCTGCACTGGCATGATTATATTTGTATTTACTATGCTCTGTGATGGCCAGTTGTAAATTATTGTCATTGTACCTCCTCCAGATGCTGTTACCTATCAATGTGCAGTCTAAGCTGTCATTGTCTCAGAACTGCTAACTGATGTGGACTAATGTATTTTCTTGCTTGTACTCCCCTCCCCCCCCTCCTCCTGAGTCACACCAGTAGATGATCCTCCACTCAGTGTGCCTTTCCAACTTACCAATTTTTAATAAATAAACTAATAGATAAGTTAAAACATTTTATTGGCCCACTTTAATTCGACAGGGCCTTCAAGAGTGAACTGCATCCAAATATTTTGCTGCAACTCGGGATGGGGGGGAAGAGAGAAAGTCACAAAGTACTTTTTACCAACTTCATTAAGTTTAGTTTGTTTTGTAGACTGGGTTGCATCATTCTGAGAAACCTGTGAATCAGAACTTTGCAGGGTTTTATGTGATAAGGGCAAAATTATAGGAGAGAACCCAGAATCACGAAACCAGTTGGGCGAAACCTGAAATGGCGACTCTATTTTTCTTGCAGGGGGCTTCACCCACAGTAACCTCCCTTACTAATATAACAAACTCCGAGATCATAGCACCTTGGGCAAGGGGTGAAACCTTTGTTGATGTTTTGGTTTTGCCCTTTTCTTGTTGTGATTCAGGGTGTCAGCCCTTTAGGTTTCTCTCGCTTTACTGCACATCCTCTGTAGCATACGGTCAGTACTTATAATAGTTGATTATGTATAATAATACTTTTGTATAGTTAATGTATGTTCACTAGGAACTGAGCTGAGAGCCCAAACTTCACTTGGGAACCAAACCAGAACTTTAAGTGGTAGAAGACTAGCTGTTCAGAATCACCACTAGGCAGCTGAACTGCATGGCATTTGTTATTTCCTACATTTGTTCTCAACTATCCTCATCATAGAAAAAAGTCTCTTCTTCTTATAACTCTAAGTAATGTTAGTACTGTACTGTAACACTTTGAAATGCAGTGGGTTACACAATTATTAACATGCGTAATTGTTAATGGTTATAAGGTTGGGGAAAATAAGTATTCCTAGAAAGCACGTTTGGAGAAAAAAATCATAACTGTAAAAACATGAATTATGTAGTCATGATTAGTGTTGCTACAGTACTTATTAACAAATGATTTGATATAATTATACTGTAATTTACTCAATTTAAAACCAAATATGTATTAACATTGTCATCATATTTTCATAAATCTGTTCACTTTGAAAATTAGGTCTGATGGCCTAGAATTTATAATCACATTTATATCCACTCAATATATAATGTGAGAAAGCCTGAAGATTATTTTTAGTTGCAATGTTTTGCAGTCAGTTTTTCCAAACAACCTGGTTGTAGTGGTACTTGTTAAATATGTGGATGGCCTGGTTTATGAACCAAGACTGCAGCTGCAAGAGGTTAAAACTAGGGCTGTATGGTAAGTGGATAGTATAAAATATTTAGCTATTACCCATGAAACATTAATAGTTCAAATTGCTTTCACTTGTTTAACCCTGGTCCTCACCCCCTCCATCCTAAGCATTTACTAGTATCTAGTGGTGCTCCTCACTCATATCCTATCTTTGTCATGTATTCTTTGTTGTACAGTGGCCCCCCTTTCTCACTTACACCATCCTTTATCAGGAACTCCCCTGGTGTTCAGTGAGAGACCCCACATTAACCCAGTTTCCAATATCTATTTCAAGCACTCCCTGGAATTCAGTGGCCCACATGCATCAAGTTGTCTAAATCAAGATCTCCATGGTGTCCTATTGCATCTTCCCTCAATACATTCCATATCAAGATTTCAACAGTGGTCAGTGTCACATCATGACCTCAACCTATACTGTGTCAATCATCCTGTGCTGAAAAGTGGCACCCCATTTTCATTCCTTTCATGTCAAGAATCCCCTGGAGTTCAGTGGCACCCCTCAGCTTACCCCATCCAAAGTCAAGCATTCATTGATGTTCATTGACACCACCTGCCTATGTTAAAGTACTTACTCATTAAAACAAGCATTTGTCAATGCCGAATGTTGTCGCGCTGGCATTGGCATTGGCAGTGGTGGAGCTAGAGTCACATAATAGGAATGGCAGTGAAGTATTGAAGTGACGCCAACCCCACCCCTACCCTGTAGAGAGTGACAGGCCTTGGGGTGTGCCTTTGGGTCATCAGCTATAATGCTTATGCCATTGTACCTCACCCTACCCTGTAGACACTGACAAGTGTCATGGTGTGCTTTGAAGTCTTTGGGCATTATACTTACTTCCATTCCATAAGGGAATATGCTGACATGGGTGCAGTATAGGAGCGCAAGGTGAAGTTTGTGGCCAAACAGTGCAAGACACACCACGATGCCTGTCAGTGGCTGCAGGGTGGGTATGGAGGGGTGGAATGGCGTGAACATTGCATCCGATGATCTCAAGTCACAGCCCTGATGCCTGTGAGTCTGTACCGGGTGGGGTGCTACAGTTGGAAACCCTAACACCATAGGCGTGTAGCGGTAGTTTCACTCTACATGTTCAACATGGGCTGCTGGTCAGGCCACCTCATGAAAAGTGGAACAATCACTTTCAATCCAATCCAATCCAACTTTATTTATATAGCGCCTTTCAAATCCAAGGCGCTGTACATAAAAACATATACACAATAATAAAAATTTTAGCAAACGTTAAAATATATCAACCATGACTAAGTAAAAGCTAAACTAAATAAATATGTTTTTAAACCAACCTTAAAACTATCGATGGTTGGGCATTCTCTCAACCAGTGAGGTAGAGAATTCCACAGAGTTGGTTCTGAAAAAGCAAAAGCATGAGATCCTGATGTCTTTAATCGAACCCTGGGAATCTCCAGCAATCCCTCATTGGCAGAACGGAGAGGATGGAGGGGGCAGTAGGGAATCAGGAGATCTTTCAGGTAACCAGGTCCCTGATCATGTAGGGCTTTAAAGGTTAGTAAACCAACCTTAAAGGTGATCCACCACCAAACAGGCAGCCAGTGCAGTTTGCAGAGCACAGGTGTAATATGACTGATTCTAGAAGTCCCAGTCAAAAGCCTGGCTGCCACGTTCTGCACCAGCTGCAGGCGGTGGATATCAACCCCAGGTAGCCCTAGGTAGAGGGAATTACAGTAGTCCAGACGGGTAGTGACAAAGGCGTGGACCAATGCTGGAAGATCACCTGGAGGAACCAGGTGTTTCACCCGGGCGATATTCCTCAGATGGTAAAAAAAGGATTTGATGACAGCTGACACCTGATATTTTAGGGTCAGACCGTCATCAAAAATAATGCCCAGATTTCGCACCTGATCGGAGGTAGAGAGTGGTATACCACCAAGTAACAAACCTGATGGTTGTCCAGCTCCCAAACCCTCCCCCGGACGACCTGGGTCCATTACCAATACCTCAGTCTTATCCGGATTCAGTCTCAGCCAGCTGGAACTCATCCAAAGTCTGATCTCCACAAGGCAGTTATTCAGCACAGAGAGTGCATCACCCTGACCGGGAAGAAAGGACATATACAGCTGAGTATCATCTGCATAGCAGTGAAAAACCCAGACTGTATCTCCTGATGATTTCTCCCAGTGGCAGCATATACACTGCAAACAGCATGGGAGCTAAAATGGAGCCCTGCGGTACCCCACAAGGCAGGGAGTGAGCGCCAGAGGAATAAATTCCAGTGGCAACTCTCTTGGACCTGTCCGTGAGGTAAGAATGAAACCATTTGAGGACTGTACCAGACAGCCCACAAAAAACCCGCAGGCGCTTCCAACAGCACACCATGGTCTACAGTGTCAAATGCAGCAGAGAGATCGAGAAGGACCAGAATGGTACAAGCCTTTCGATCTCTAGCCATTAGAAGGTCGCTCAATACCCGGAAAAGGGCAGTCTCCATGCTATGCTTCTTCCTAAAGCCAGACTGAAGAGTATCATAGACATTGTGAGTTATAAGATGATCATCCAATTGCAATGCAACTGCCTTTTCAATAACCTTACCAACAAATGGCAGATTAGAGATAGGCCGGTAGTTAGCTAGACAATCTGGATCCAAGGAGAGTTTTTTAAGGAGTGGTCGAATGACCGCCTCCTTAAGGAGGTCAGGAAAGACCCCCCTCTCCAAAGACTTCCAGACAATGTCAGCAAGGATTGGGCAGATAACTTCTACACATCCTACTAAAAGAGGTGTATGGCCTGGATCCAAACTACAACTAGTTGGTCATATTGTTTGGATGATCTTCACAATGTCACTGGACTCCAGCCAGCGAAAATCTGACCAGACAGACCAAGAGCATGCCGCTTCCCATCGACCACTGCAGTCCCCCATAGGGGAGGTCGGACCGATGCCGGACCTGAATCTGGCAACCTTATCTGCAAAAAGCCGAGCGAACGCCTTGCATCTTAGCTGAGAAAACATTTCTCTGGGCTGTAGACAGATTGGATTGCACAATCTGTCTACGGTCCGGAAAAGCTGAGCCAGTCGATTTTGTGCAGCAGAAATCTCCCTGGACAGGAACTCTGCCTTCTTGCGGGTGATTTCTGATTGATAGCTATCATAATGTGCCATCAACCTAAGCCTGTCAGCATCCTGGCCCAACTTCCGCCAGACTCTTTCCAGCCTTCATCTAACTCACCTTAACTCCTTCAAGGAGCCATCAAACCAAGGGCTCCTTGGACGGAGGGCGAGAGGCGGAATACGAACAGGAGCAATTTTGTCCAGAGCATCTCCCACAGCCTTATTATAGGCTAGTACAAGATCATCTGGACTCATGCATTCACCCGACAAGCTCAATAGATCCAGTACTGCCGTTAGGTCACTGGGGTTAATACCCCTTAAAGAGCGGTACCGAACCATCTCCGTAGGGGCAGACCTATTGGGGGGGCCCTGAAACTGAACCTTATGGTGTGATGGTCAGACCAGCTGACAGGTTCCACCACCAAGTCAGCGATCTCCATACCCAAAAGGAAAATCAGATCCAATGAATGACCCCCTATATGGGTCGAGGAGGTAACCACCTGTGTTAGGCCCAGCATCATCATCAGCTGGAGGAGATTTTGACCAAAATGCGAGAGTTCATTGTCGACCCAGGCATTGAAGTCCCCCAGAACTATCAGTCTGGGGAACCTCAACACCAAGTCGATGATGAAGTCTGCTATCTCCTGCAGGAATTCTCCACCATCACCTGGTGGACGGTAGATGAGGAGAATCCCGCAGCCTACACCCTCTCCCAGGATATATTCAAAGGATCTGGTACTTCCCAATGGCACATCCACAAGGCCCAGCTCAGTATTAAACATAATGACCACACCCGCCCTCACAGATCCTAGCAGGGCGGTGTATCACGAGAACCCGGCTGGAATTGCCGAGGCCAGTATAGGGCATGGATTTTCATCCAGCCAGGTCTCGGTGATGCAAGCCAGATCAGTTGATCCAACAAGATCAGCTATAATAGCTGTCTTGTTTTTAATAGATCTGGCATTGCATAACACCGCCAAGGTAGGATGAGCTGTCGGAGAAGACCTCGGCACCTGTCCATTAACATCGGAACCCTTCAGCAATTTTTAAGATTTTTCAATTTCGCCACTTACTGGTTAAGGTAATGGGTCCGGTCGGCCCGCCTGCTCCCAATATCAGTTTTCAGGCTACTCTTATGGAGTTGGCGGGTTCGCCTCATGCTGTATCTAAAATATATACTGCTCTGTTCACCTGGGCTTACCCTGATAATTATGCTCCCGTCTCCTTTTGGGCCTCTCTCTTTCAGGGCAGAGATATGGACTGGTCTCTCCTGTGGCAAAGTTGCCATAAGTTCCTTAAGCAGGATAGACTTAGATTTACACAATTCAAAATTTTACACAACATTTATTATTCTCCGCAGAGGCTTGCCAGACTGGGTCTGATGTCTTCCTCCCTTTGCACAAGATGCCAGTCTCAAGAAGGTGACCTCCTTCATATTTTCTGGAGCGGTCCTAAAATCACCCCACTTTGGACCATGATTAATCAGCATGCTGATCCTCTTTTAGGGCTCTCAGAATTGTTCACCCCCAAAATATGTCTTCTCGGGGATTTTTCCTCTATTTCTGTGGTGAACCGGAGGTACCACATAGCATTGATGTTGAAGTCTGTTAAAAAGGTGGTGCTGAGGCACTGGAAGGACACGGAGGTACCATCTTATGTTGAATGGCTTCAGGAATTGTTGGCGAATCTCAGAACAGAAAGGACTATTGCCAGTTTATACAACAAACTGGAAAAGTTTGACAAAATCTGGGGGCCACTGCAGGCTCTTTATGCACTACAGGCCTGAGTACTGGGTTATATTCTCTGGTGTTGTGCTAGAAGAGTACCGATCGCTGGGTTGTTGGAGTGGGAGTGGGTTGGGTGGGTAGGGGGTGGGGAGGCGAATAATTTTGTATTTTGTGTCTGCTCTTTGGGGTTTATGATGTACTCTACCATGATTCGTTCTCTGTAATGGAAACTTTAATAAAATTTGAATTATAAAAAAAATAAATAACATCGGAACCCTTGGGTATGGGGACAAGACAGGGATAACCTCTATCCTGACCCCATTTCACCCCAGGGCATCTCCTGAACCTCAAAACCCCAATCCGACCACCCAGCTCTCCACCTTCGCCTTCGCTTCCTAAGAATGCACAACACACGACACCTAAAATAGGTGTCGGATGACAATGGGGGACATTCAAAGGGACGTAATTCCCTGAGCCTGGTGGGGGAATAACGCCCAACCATCACTAAACCTCCCCAACACATTATAATTAAACAAATTAACTGGAGAGGAAAAAACAAAAAAATAATAAACAAAAATAAACCTATCAATATCAAAAAACTATAAATAATAAATCACTCCTCCAATCTCTCTCACAGAGGGGGGGAACAAACAGAAAACCAAACACTATTATACATTTAAAAGAGAAAATATAAAATAAAACCCCAACCCAAAATATTACCCCACAATAACAATAAAATACAACAAATTAAAACATCAGTTATTGTCCAATAAGACGCAATGTCCAGTGTCTTCAAAAGTTGCTGAGTTTCAGAAAATAATGACCCCGAGCTGAAAAAATGTGGTGCTCTCACTACCACAACAAAGGATAATAAATCTGAACTGAAGAATGTGGCACTTTCACTACCACAACAACTGCAATTAAATTGTACATGGATCTCTGGTATCAACGAAGCTCTCTCACTGCTTCCAAAAATGTAATTATAGTACCTGAAAATGATGTAGCACTGAATAAATATAAGATGAAACAGCAAACCTTTGAAAATTAAATCAAGGGAGGATAATAGAGGTATTTCTGGCCAGATAAAGAAAGGGACCCGGAACAAGAGATACCCCACTTAGCACACCAAAGCCGCCCAATAAAACTAGGGGGCCATAGGGAGCAAAGGAGGAAGATTATCCACCAACCCTCCAACTGGTAGTCTCAACCCCCACAGGGAGTCTCAAGAACCATGTGCCCAAACTCCATTACCAAGCCAGGGATCCTCACATTCTTGGCCAGATGCAGCTCCGCACACTCCTTCCAGATAAATCTCAGATGAAACTCAAACGGCAGTCAGTTAGATAGTAACTGACAGGGCGAGTCGAGGAAACTGCAGTCAGCATCCAGAAAACCTCAAGCCACTCCGGAAATCCAAGGCCACAACACAGTCAGCATCCACAATATTTCAATTAAAAGCTAAAAATCCCACTGTCTCGATGTATTGCCAAATCAAGCAGTAAGTCACCAGGACGCCAAGTACTACAAACGTTTCCCTCTGCCCCGAAATCCTATAATGGGTGAGGGAAATCCCCAATCTCAAAACCAGAGAGCAGTAATCTTGGAATAAACCCAGGGAATCCCGATAGAAGCTCAACCAGTCGGTAAACAAGTTGGTTGCAAAAATGCCCGATGTACAGACAGGGGCTAATCCCAAAGGGGGCAGGTCAGAATGAATACAACACTCGACCACGACCCTCCTGCATCTCAATACTTCCACAAGCCCAGCGATTCAACATTTTTTAACAATCCTGCAGCAAACCCAGGAAACCCCGACAGAAGCTCCACCAATCTGCAAGCCACTCTGCTGCAAAAAGCCCAATGTAGCAGACAGGGCAAGTCCAAAAAAGCAGGCAACTCAACCACGATTTCCCACGTTATACTGCCTCCACAAGTCCTGTGATTTAATGATTTAGCGATTAACGTTTTTTAGCGTATGGCTAGCGCATTCTATTTTAAATCATAATCCGACAATAAAACATCAAATAAATCACATAAAAAGCACATAAAATGCACAGCTACAGCTAACTATTCTGACGGCTGACCCAGCATGGTCGCCATCTTGGAAAAGCTTGTTAGCTGAAAGGTAGTTTTGCACAGCGGCTGTGGCATTTGGTGACAGAGGGACGAAAACACAGTTTTGGGCAGGATGTGGAGAATGACAACTGCATTGTTCATGAGGAGGCATAAAAAATGGCAACGTTGAAAATCTGGAGTGGCAATATGAAATATTGGTGAAGCAATGAACATGCATACAAACTGTGCAGCAGATGTCTGCAACCCAATTATTTGTGGGAGTTTTTTAGGCACATTTTCAACATAGGTATTTTGGGACCTCCCCTCATGAACAGTGGTGCTGTGGTTTTGTTAATATGTCCCAAAAGGTGATTTTGCACAGTGAGCACGCCATTGTACACCACAGTTGCAGGAACACATTTTGGTCAGGCTGTGAAAAATGGCAACTGTACTGTTGATAAGGAGGTGTGCACAAATGCCAGTGGTGAAATCTGGCATGAAAATATTGCAAATGTAAGAAGTTACAAGGCTGCGTGGAAACTGCGCAATTCACACTTGCAGCACAGTCATTTTACAGACTTTCAGCACCAAATTTTCAATATAGGCATTTTAGGACCTCTGCTCATGAACAGTGGCATTGTCATTTCCTCAAAGTGCCCCGAAAACTGATTTCGCCCAGTGACCATGCGATTATGTGCCAGAGGTGTGAAAACACATTTCAGGCAGGATATGTAAAATGACAGCTGTATTGTTCATAAGGAGGTGTAGAAAAATGCAAATTTTGAACATGTGGAGTGAAAGTATTACAAATGCACGAAGTCACGAGTGTACGTGCAAACTGTGCAATGCACGCTCATAAAACACTAATGTTATGGACTTTTGGCCCCAAATTTTCAACATAGGCATTTTAGGACTTCTACTAATGCGCAGTGTCATTGTCATTTTCATAATGTGTCTTGAACATGGACTTTCCACAGCGACCACACTATTCTGCACTGGAATTGCGAAAACACATTTTGGTCAGGATGTGAAAAATGACAGCTGTACTGTTCATAAGGAGGTGCAGAATAATGGCAATGTTGAAAATCTGGAGTGAAAATATTATAAATCCCTGAACTTATGAGTGTGCGTGCAGACTGCGTAACGCACACTCATAATACAGTCATGTTATGGAGTATCATCACCAAATTTTCAGCATAGGCATTTTAGGGCCTCTGCTCATGAACAGTGTAACTGTCATTTTCATAATTTGTCCCAAACACTGATTTCCCACATCCACTGCGCTATTCTACGCCGGAAGTGCAAAAACACATTTCCGGCAGGATGTGAAAAATGACAGCTGTACGGTTCACAAGAAGGTGTGGAAAAATGCCAGTGCTGAACATATGGCATGAAAATATTGCAAATTTGCTATGTTATGAGCGTGCATAGTAACTGCGCAACGCAAGCTCGTAAAACAGTAATTTTGTGGATTTTCCCACCAAATTTGCAACACAGGCTTTTTGAGAGCCACCCCTCATGAACACTGGTGCTGTTTTTTCATTCCTCACTCCCAAAAGGTGATCCCCCGCAGTGACTGCGAAATCATCTTTTGGGACCGAATAACGCAATGACAGTGCAAGAATTCATGAAGAGGGGTGTCAAAAACCCCATGTTGAAAATTTGGTGCCAAAATTTGAAAAAAATGCTTGAGATATGCATCAAAGTAGAAAACCCCCTATTTATTCCATTATACAGCTTACTGGCATTTCCTCAGTTCACGGTCGGCTTTGAAGAGTGCAGATGTGTTCCCGGTCCACCGGAGATCATCGCATTGGACTCCAGAGGTAAGTTTAGGGTAAGAAGTGGGGTGTGAGGTGGCAGGGTACACAGTGGGTGGGTGCAGGTGGTGGGTAGGGAGACTATAAGGGACAGTTTTTGTGTTACAGGGCAAAAAAAAAAAAATTGCAGGACAGTTTTTTTTTCCTCAGGGGATTTGGCAAGCTGGGGTGGGCTCCCAGTGTGCCACCTAACTGTTTGGGGGGGTTGCTGCAGCCAACAGGGGATTGAGCACCCTCATCAGCATTCAACAAAAGGGGGGGTAATTTATGCTGATGGGGATTGGGCACCCTGTTGGCACACAATGAGCAGGGGCAAAAGCCGAGGGATTGGCACCCCCTGGCATATAAGAAATGGGGGCTGCTTTATGTGATGGGAGTGTGCTCCCCCATCGGTACATACTTTGCGGCCATAGTAAGCTGGCAGGGGGATTGGGCATTCCTGAAGTCGGCAGTTAGGTGGCCGCCCACCATGAATACAATGTGGCAGAGCATATAGGAAGGGTCCGCTGCATCTGATGAGCTTTGCTCGGATTACAGCGGACCTTTCCTCAGATGTGCTCACCACATGAGTATGCATGGTGTGGCACCGGCATGCAGGCTGATTGGGGAATGAGGGACGCACCTACTGATGCGTGCCCTGCATTCACCCAACAGTGACCGCGCCTTCAAATCTCCACTGCCGCAAGATGTTGGCTGTGCAAGTGCGCCAACATAATTATCTTTTATAAAATGGGTCTAAAAATCTAAGAACTTTAATAGGTTAAAACCTGTCAGGTGACTGTGCATTATTAAAGAATAATTCATAGTCATTCTAGTCCTAAACCACATCACACAATGAGCAAATCAGTCCTCCTACAACCAGAAATGATCTTTCATCACAAACATGGCTGCTACCTTTACACTGTAAAGACCTTCAGCTGGGCTCTAAAAACAAAACTACCTTAAATAAAAAATAAAACCAATTAATTAAATGTTGTTTCATTGATCAGCACACTCTCATTACACTCATAAACAAATTAGAAACGTTAAGTATTGTTCATAGTTTTCAATGAAACTGTTTCTTTGCTGACTATGAAAAATCCTCCTTCTATCTCTACCTGCTCATCAGGGAAATCTCTTCTGCTTGCTCTGACAATTAGGATAATGGAAAGGTAAGAGTGAATAACAACATTGTGTTCACTTCAAGAGGTTATCATGAAAACCATGTAACCTTGTGAGCAAGCTCGAGAAGTTTTTGGTTCTCTGACCACCTCAAGAAGTGAGCTATGTATTGTTGTTAACTCTTGCTTATCCATTATCTTTTATAGTGTATGGGCAACAATAAATCACTACTGGACCACTTCCTGAGTAGAGATGCAGTGAAACTGCTGTGAAATCGGCAATTTCATCAGCTGAAATGTTATGCAAAATTGCAGCAAAATTTCACAATTACGCCCGTCACCACCGGCCACCACAAGTCCAATTGAACCCCCCGAGCCCCCACACACACAACTTATCCTACACCCCCCAATTTTTCTTATTAAAAAATTATACATTCTACACTCCCTGGTGTCTAGTGGCCCCCTCCCCAGCCATCACTGGCCATTATAATATTAAATAAGCACCCACCCCATGTTACCCTGCACCTCCATCTGTTTTGTGGAAAAAAAGACAAAATCACCCTCCACTCCTTGGTGTCTAGTGGACCCCCTCCTCATCAATAGATATCAGCACTCACCCAGCCCCCCCATAACCCAACTGGGCCACCAGCACAGCCCTCCACTCACCTCCACAGACAGTAGCCCGACTGAGCACCACTGAGTGCTTGAATGAATGAGAATGAATGAGCTCACATATGTGCTCATTCATTCTCATTCATTTAAGTGCTCAGTGGCACTCAGTTGGGCTGCCGGCCATGGAGTTGAGTGGAGGATAGCCAGTGTCCCGATCAGGTTACTGGGGGGAGCTGGGTGGGTGTTGATATCTACTGAGGGGGTTGGGGGTCCGCTAGATACCATGGAGTGGAGGGTTATTTTGTCTTCTTTTTCCATAAAACAGACAGAGGCACAGGGTAACTTGGGGGGTGCTCATTTAATATTTAACTGCCAGTGATGGCTGGGGGGGACCACTAGACACCGAGGAGTGGAGTTTTTTTTTAATAAGATAAATCAGGGGTGGGAGTGCAGGGTAACTTGGGGGGTTCTTATTTCATATTATTATGACCAGTGATGGCCGGGGGGACCACTGGACACCAGGAAGAATTTTGGCCAGTGTGCAATGGCCACAACAATTTGCTGTGGGATGTGAAATTACTCCCTCAGGTGGCAAAATGTCATTGCGGTGGTGCAATTTCACCCACCGTGCAAAATTTTGCCCGCGAGTGAAATTTTGCTTCCAACTGCAGGTGAAATTTCACATTTCACCTCACAAAATATTTCACGGAATGTGCTAATTACAAGAAATATTTAGCTGGACGAAATTTTCCAGTTTCACACATCCCTATTCCTAAAACACCAGACTCCATTTTAGACTCTGCCTCCGCCCTGCACCAGCCCTAGTACAAGCGCCACTCCATCCCGGGTCCCCCGATCTCATAGAACCAAATTTCTGTGTTTTTTAAATAAATGTACAGCTTGCCTGCCATTTAATAGGGGACATCAAATCATAAGTATGCCCTTACTTTTACTGCTACTGCTGTCGCTGCTCTAATTCTGGTCCTCATCTCACTGACATGGCCATTTCCTGATGTGCTGCACTTTGGCAAATGCACAGGCATGGATAGATTCGATGCTGTACCATCAATATGATGTACTCATGATGGTACAAGAGCAATATGATGTCACATCGATGGTACAACAAGATTATCTTTCAAATGAATTTGATAAATAACAACACTCTCCCATACACTGTAGTGAGATAATTGAGTCTCTGGCTCTAGAAGAGGCCTTTGTTGTGTATGCGTACAGTATGTTAGGTGAGGAACATTCTGTCAGTGGAACTGAGCAGAATTTTGAATCCCGGTATTCCATGGTAAACATTCCATGGTAAACATTCCATATCTTGAATGTGGGAAAAGGCAGAGGGGGAAAAAAGGACAAAGAAAGTAGGTAATATTTCAAAAACAAAGAGAAAAGGTGGCAAAACACAGTTACATAGGCAGAGGCAGACCCAAACTGCTCAAATACATTCCTGAAGTTTATAAAAGCACATACATTTGAATCATATATGGGTGTTTTCATGTAAAATCTACCCCCAAGAAACACCACCAAAAAAGGCTACCTGGCAGGTGTAAAGTTTTGAACACATTTGTACTTGTACTATTTGAAATGCAAGGTAACATGTTTTTTGTTTTCTTATAAAAATGTGTGCCACACTTAGTTTTCATTATGTTTTATATTTTTAGCTACCCTTCCCCCCAGTTACCAGAATAGGAACTGTTTTTTTGTATTCAGAGATAAAATGGAAGCATATTTCAATGAAAGGTCCAATTGTTATCTTTTTAAAATACTTTCTTCTTATTTTCATTCATTTTAAGTCATGTTTTTAAATGCCATTTTATAAGAGCAATAAGATAGCCCAGGGTGTGCAGTATGGTGAAATAATCACAATTCTTAGGTATATTTAATATCACTCAGCTGCACCTCGTGACTAACAACGCACCTGAGACATGCAATTATTTCATCATAATGCACACCCTGTTGTGAGTTATTGCTTACTTAATTTACTTAATTTAAAACAAAAGATGTACTAATATTAGGGCCTATGCACAAAAGCATGGAAAATGCATCCAGATGAGTTGTAAAACTGGCATGCAGTTGTGTGACCTGAGCATCTAAAACCCCATGCACCATTCACAAATGTACACTGAGTGCAGGCTGAGGCAGAGGCATGGCCAAAAGATGTGCAAAGTAGGGTTGTCAGAACCCACTGAAGTTCTGGGCTCTAGTTCTAGTCTAGAACTTTTGAAAAAGTTCTAGGGTTCTAATCTTTTTTAGAACTTTTTAGAACTCGAACCCTATTTTTTTATTGTGCTGCCAGTAATGAAGATAGTAATAAAATACATGTAAAGGAAAAACTGTTCAATATAAGGGGGAGAGAAATTATCATGTGTGACGTTGATAGGAATACAACTAGGTTTATCTATGGTTTCTTCTGTTTGCTAAAGCCAGCAACTTAATACGTAACAGGCCCACCCACCCACCCATATATTTAAAGTTTTCCTGCTGCAGCTGCATCATAATTCCCTAGCGAAAGAAAGAGGCACATTAGCCATTTATGTACTCAGTTATATATACTCATTGTGATGAATTATGAGAAAAAATAACTGATATTACCTAATCTCAGCTATTTGTTGCTTTCTGTTTTAAATGAGTAAATCAAAAGTTGCTATGTTTAAAAGAAAGCTTTTATAACAAAGTCAAGCCAAAGTACTACAGCAGCAGCATGTGGAACTGTTGCAAAACATATTATGTCATAAAGTAGTCAGTCAAGACATTTGAATAAAACAAATATGCCAGTCATTGTTGCTGGCAAAAAATGCATGCAATTTTCTAAGATAATGCATACATATACCAACAGTTTTGTTGGCAAATTGAAGTAATACATACAACTTTCTAAGATGATGCATTTTTGCAGCTGATACTTCAATAAAATCTGTATTTCAGTCACATAAATAAAAAAAGTGGTTTCCTCACCACATACTAACTTAAGTAACATTTAATGTAGCTGCAGCAGTTGGCATGTGATATTTAAGAGACAGCATCTGTCAACCCCATTATGTATCAAATTATCACTACTTGTAAAGCAAAAACACTTTATGATAGGTCACATTCTGTGAAAACTGCTGATGCAGATTTTCTTTTATTTCTGATTCCTTTATTCTTTTTTAAAGGGGATAGGACACTTGTGCTAGGTGGCAGCAGTTTGCAATGTATTTAATAAGAATATATATATATGTATATATATATATATATATATATATATATATATATATATATATATTATATGTACAGTAGGTTCGGTCTGTCATCATTTTTTTCCTCACCATCCCCAGCCGATCATGAATCTGTAAATGAAAGGACTAAAACAACACCCACCTTTCACCCCATCACCCATTCCACTTTTCTTCCACCACCCTCATCTGTGCAGTAGCACCCATACCACCCTTACACCCATGTTAAAACCAACCCACAACCCTCACCCATGTACTAGCATCCATTTTTGGTTTATGGCTATCATTTCTGTAATTGAAAAAATAATAAACAGCTACCAATTAGAACTCATTGTTTTGTCCTCTTTAAAATTGAAAAATAGACCCCCGGTCCCAGCCCATATTGATGCACCACAAAGTCACAGAAGGTAAATCCAAAAATATATATTTGCACTTTAACTATAAATAATATGATACAGAAAGGATTGACGTGACAGTGTCCCTTTTATGCCAAATTTGGGCCTGTTCCCACTGATGTTAAAATTGCCCTGTACATAAAACTTGTTGACTTTAGTTTAGACCCTAGCTACAAAGCAGTTTGCCATGAAATGGTGAAAGTTTTGGGGGTATATAGTCCAAGGTAGTAGATCGAGACAGGAGAGAGACAACCAAAGTCATCACAGTCTGTAAAAGTTTCCTTTTGGTGCAGAGAGACTCTGTCCCACACAGTATTTACCAGCCACCACCATCTGAGTTGTCATCACCATCAACATCCACAACATCAATCACTTCAGGATCAGTTTGTATACTCTTGTAGGGATACGAAAATCTTGACTTATTAACTTTAATAAAGTTAACGTGTGTACATTTTCTGGCAGCAACCTATTTCTGGTGTTTGTCACAATATTGCCAGCTGTACTAAACATGCATTCTGAAGAGACACTTGTTGCAGGACAACCAAGATATTTACAGGCTTCATCATACAGCTCTGTCCAAATTGACTTTTTTGATCTCCAGTATTCAAAGGGCATGCATCAATAGGAATAGGCAGTTCTTGCAGGTAACTGTCTACCATGATGGACAGAGACACGCTCAGAAGAGGAATCAGCAGAAGCTGGTATGGCAGCAATTTGGGAAAGGTTTTGCCACAGATTTAGCTTGCTACTAAGGGTTGAAGAAGTGGCAGTTGTGGAACAACTACTGTTAATGTTTGGTGAATTTTCCAGTTCTGTATCCCTTTGTGAAGATGAACCTGCATGTTGTGGTGGTGATGACAACCTGAGGGTACTGTGCGTGTCTGTGTTTGACTCCTGTGAGTGTGGCAGCTCATCTAGCAACAGACATTTGTACTGCTCTATATCATCTGTTTTTGGATGATGTATAGCCTTGAACCTGGGATCTAAGAGAGTTGCAAGGATGTAGTGTTTTGATTTCATCATTGCAACTAATTTGTCATTGGTTTTGAAGCGCTCGCTCATTCTCTTTAGGAGATTCTCATGTTACAGGTGACATGTTGTCTGCGCTTCAGATCTGTCTTTTTCTATTTGTAGATTTAGAACACTAAGATGATGTGAAATGAGCATTATGAGTGGGATAACCTGACTCACAGATGCGCCTTCAGAAGACATGTCCCTTGTAGCTGTCTCAAAAGGAGCTAGGATGCAGCACACTGTCTCCATTAATTTCCACTGCAGCACAGACAGCATAATGTCATCTCCAATAATGTAACTGGAGCAATACTCATGTACAGCTTGCTTTTGCTCCAAGAGGTGCTGCAGCATATAAGCGTTGAGTTCCAATGAGTGGAAACATTTTGAATCAGCTTTTGCTGGGGCAGCTTGTGTTTTTGCAGTTCGGACAATGTCCATATAGCCTTGGTTGAATGTGAAAAGTGAGTCACAATTTTTTGCAAACAGCAATCATACCATCCAGTTGTGTTTCATTGCTAGAAATCCCATGACAATTAAATGTAAGCAATGTGCAAAGCAAGAAGCATGCAGAAATCCTCCATCCTGTACTGCTTTCAAGATGTTGGCTCCATTGTCACTACTATGAAGCCACATTTTAGACCGTGAGAATAAACCCATTCATCAAGGAGGTCATTTAGTTCCTGCAAGATGTTTGCAGCAGTATGACTTTGCCCAAACTTCTTTATATGCAGCAGCGCCATCTTTTAGGGTGTCTTTGTTTTTGAAGAAGCACAAGAAAACGTGACCCAATGAGCGGTAAGGGACATGTAATCTATGTTTTGAGTGCTGGTCCACATATCTGTTGTGACATGAATAACCCCACCCTCCGCAGTTTTAAGTGCAAGCATCACTGTCGCTTTTAAAGCCTGATAAATGTTTGGTATTTCAACATAGGAAAAGTACCTTCGATGAGGAACATTGTAACGAGGCTCTGCTAATGTCATGAGCTCCCTAAAATCTTCATGATCTACCAAAGAGTATGGGAGAAGGGCTCCGGCTAACAGTTCACCAATTCTGTGATTAAGATGAAGGGTCTTTGGATGATTTCTAGTAAAGGTATTCTTCCTTTCAAATGCCTGAGGCAGTGTTAGCTGTTTACAACATGTCACTGCTGGTTTATTATACACCGTGCTTCGATGGGCAGATGGACGCGGAGATGGTGGACTAGGACTTATACATCCAGTGCCATCACTGGATGTGCAACTGGTACTAATGGTGCTGGCATTGGTGGTAACAGTGATCCTAGGGCTGGCAGTGGTTCTGCCCGCATCAAGTTCAGACAATTCAGTATCCATTTCAGATTCCTGACCCTTCTCACATGTGGTCTGGAAGATGGAGGACATGGTTTTGGATGATCAAGCAAAACTGAATGCTTTTTCAGATGCCGTTTAAGAGCTGTAGTGCCAAGGCATGACACAACTTTACCACGGCTTACACTCTGTTTACACAGGGAACAAATTGCTCTGCATGGATCAGTTTTACTGACAGAGAAATAATTCCACACCTCAGATGTGACAGATTTTGTTCGAGTGCTGAGAAGATAGCTAAAGATTGTGCATCTTTTCACCTGTCCTAACAGAACCTGGGACATGCTCCTTGGTGCTAGAAGAGTGGGCAGAAGACTCTGATGGATTTTCATTGCTGGCCAACACAGAAGTGGTGGATTCAATGGATATGTCCTTTTCATTGCCAACAGTGCTGGATGTATTTGCAAGTGCACTACCTGATTCATTGTCAAGCAGACTTGCTCATTTCACTTTGTTGAGGAAGTAATGATTCATCACGAGACACAACAGTGTCGGACTGGGACAAAGAGCTACTGTCTGAGTCAGAGAGGGACTCACTGTCACTTGCATTATTGCTGCTAGTCACAGGGATCTTAACAGCATGAATGTCATACCTTATGGTGCCTCTCTGTGTGACCCCAGCAGCTGTACAGGTTTTCTTAAAAGGTCCCCCTTTACCACACTCCACTGTTGCTCTTTTGCTGTTTCTTGAATTTTTATCACATGAAACATTTTGGTTATTTCTGCTAGCACCAGGATTACCACTACCACCAACACCTACTCCAACACCATCACCAGATACTTCATCTATGTTGGTGTCAGCCATAACAGTACCAGTATACTGCGGTGAACACACCCACACCCTCACAATTCCTGTGTAAGAAAGCAATGTGATCTGTGATCGCTGGCTACAACTCCAAAATTTTATTTTGGTTGTGTGACACTGTGATGCAGTAGACTGAAAGTAATTAAAGAATATGATGGTTTGCAACTAAAGGATCCCAGGTTCAATGCTTACAGAATGATTGGGCTGCTGGGCATAGGCATACACATAGCAGTCAAGGGGCACACAGCAGCAGGGTGATGGGCTGACCACAGGAGACGGAGTCTCATACGCAACTCAGGGAATGAGAATTATATTTCTACACTTCTGTCATGTAAGGTTAATGCCACCACACAACTGGCCACTGGGATTCTCTCTGTAACACACACTGGGTAGGGTACAGTGCAGTCAAGGGGCACACAGCAGCAGGGTGATGGGCTGACCACAGGAGACGGAGTATCATACACAACTCAGGGAATGAGAATTATATTTCTACGCTTCTGTCATGTAAGATTAATGCCACCACACAACTGGCCACTGGGCTTCTCTCTGTAACACACACTGGGTAGGGTACAGTGCAGTGCAGTCAAGGGGCACACAGCAGCAGGGTGATGGGCCGATCACAGGAGATGGAGTCACATACACAACCCAGGGAATGAGAATTATATTTCTACATTTCTGTCATGTAAGGTTAATGCCACCACACAACTGGCCACTGGGCTTCTCTCTGTAACACACACTGGGTAGGGTACAGTGCAGTCAAGGAACACACAGCAGCAGGGTGATGGGCTGACCACAGGAGACAGAGTCTCATACACAACCCAGGGAATGAGAATTATATTTCTACGTTTCTGTCATGTAAGGTTAATGCCACCACACAACTGGCCACTGGGCTTCTCTCTGTAATACACACTGGGTAGGGTACAGTGCAGTCAAGAGGCACACAGCAGCAGGGTGATGGGCTGACCACAGGAGACAGAGTCACATACATAACACACAACTCAGGGAATGAAAATTATATTTCTACGCTTCTGTCATGGAAGGTTAATGCCACCACACAACTGGCCACTGGGCTTCTCTCTGTGACACACACTGGGTAGGGTACAGTGCAGTCAAGGGGCACACAGCAGCAGGGTGATGGGCTGACCACAGGAGACGGAGTCACATACACAACCCAGGGAATGAGAATTATATTTCTACGCTTCTGTCATGTAAGGTTAATGCCATCACACAACTGGCCACTGGACTTCTCTCTGTGACACACACTGGGTAGGGTACAGATTTATTTGCCTTTTTTTTGACCCCTTGTTATATGCTTGTTGCTGGCAGCTGCTGAGTGTGCACCACTGTGCAGTGCTGCAGTTTCAATCACAATCACATTTCACAAAGGTTCTTCTTTTTAATTTTTTATTCTCTCTCCTGAGTCCTGATATTGATCTCGGTCTTGAACCCTATTCCTTTCCCAATTCTTGATTAGTCCCTCCACCTGAACCTCCCCCTAGTCCCACACCCGACCGTTAATTTATTGAGCCTCTTTTTCAGCCTTTCTCTCGTTCTCGGTCTCTCAGGCCTGCTTAGCCCTTTTTCACAGGAAAATGGATAATGGAATTTTTTAAATAATTCAATAAGCACTGCAGCAACTAGCAAGTGCTGCAGTCCGATTGTGGCCGCACCGACCTGGGCCCTGGCCTAGTAAGTAGTATTGGGCAAGAATGCTGGCTGCGGTAGTAGCAGTACGCTACAGTTAAGTAGGCTGCTGCTGCCTCCTGAAATCCTCAGCAAATGGCGCTCTGTCTCATCTTGCATCTGCCTAAATCTATACCCCCACAGATCCCACGGCTCGCGCAGCTTACTCGACCCCCACCTGACCACATAGTATTGGTCAGGTGGTGAGGATGACTTCACTTAAGCGTACGTAAGTATGTTACGCAAGCGCAAACTGTGAGACAACTCGCGGTGGATCTGGCAAGACTGCCAGCCCCAACAACACTGCTGCTGCTGCTGCTGCACTCCCCCCCACTACATCGGGGCTGCCACTTGCCTGCTGCTGCTGCTGGGACATGCCTCCTCCAGTCCCCACACATACCCCTACACCCCCCCCACATCGGGGCTGCCTGCTGGGACGTGTCTCCGCCCTCCTCCCCACACACACAAGTCATCAGCTGGGACTCAGATTCAAACCCTTTTGCGAACCTTTTGGTGTTTTTTTAAATTCTAAGTTAGAACTCAAACACCAGGGTTCGAGGAGGGTTCGAATCTTTGATGAACTAGTTCTGACAACCCTAGTGCACAGTCACATTTGCAGGGCCTGCTGGGCAGGCCAAAACATACATGGACTCTCCCTGTGACCCCACCATAAATGGACATTCACACCAACCCATGTGCACACAGTGATGTAAATACTGTGATGGTGGAGGGCAGAAGAGCAGGAGCTGGTGGCACTGCACCTGGCCCACTGCACAAGTCCACTAGCACAGCCTATGGATGCCCTGAGAGCCATGGAGGTTGGCAGCCATGTAGTGGCTCCCGATCATGGTCTGTAAATATCAAGGGTGGGCAGGTGGCAGCTGTGGTGGCAGATATATGGAAAAATTGTTCCATTCTGTATGGGGATGAGTCCTTGAAGGCTTGCGCAGAGACCAAAGCCCACCTGTGGTTTCGCATCCTGGCTGTCATTAATGTAGCTAGTTTGGAGATATGGACACTGGTGCCAATAAAACACAAATGGTGTAACCTCCAGTCAACTGTGAAATGCAAGCTGGCCACCATAAAACAGGCACAGGGAAGCACAGGCAGTGGCCCACCCACATGGGTGCCCATTCTGACACCCATTGAGAGGATTGTGGTGACACATTAGCTGGTGTCAGCTTGCACGGGGAGGAAGAGGGCATGGATGCACTGGCAAGTATGGGGGTACAGTACAGGGACACAGGATGGGTTGTACATGACAACACTGGAGTTCTAACAGACCTGTCTTGCATCCTGTAGAGCCTGTGATGGTGGCCAGCACTCAGGCTCTGAAGTTGCCCATTGCGGAGGAGGACATGCAGTACAAGAGAGACATAGACAGTGAAGGTACGTGTACCACACTGTGCCCAGCAGAACACATGACAACACATGGCAATGCACCAATAGGTAATATTGACATTACTATTGCCCACAGATACCATACAGGGGTTGGTGAACACAGCACTGCAGATGGCCTCACCTGAGGAAACAGACAAGGAGACTATGGTGGACACAGTGGAGGACATGCAGGATGTCAAAACAATGCCCACAATGAGCCACCACATGGCCAGCCCCTGCCCTGCACCACCCCCACAAGCACAGCACAACTGGACATCCATTGGCAATGGAGAGGGCACAGCAATCCCTGTGACACAGCATGACATACATAGCCAGGCAGATGCCCTGCTGCCCAAATGCCAACTGCCAGGGGATGCAAGTGTGCCCCATGCTATCGCACAAGGGTCATGTGGCAGTGGAAACAAGACTCCTTCACATCTCCTACCCTGCAGGACACATAGAGTGTCCACATGGGGATACTGCCTTCAGGCCCCCCAGGAGAACACAGTGGAACTAAAAGACTTGATTGTTGAGATTCAGGGTGTGAGGCATGGCATTGATCGCATTAGTGACATCTTGGAGTGTTTGGCTGACCACCTGTACGCCATGCCTGTCATAACAGTACTACTCATCCCTGTGCCATGGAGCATCCAGCTCCTGTGCGACTGGCAGCCAACAGCCCCCCAGACACATGTCACTGATGGATGACACAGTCCACTCCAATGCCACCTGTTACAGTGGCCCCATGCCAGACATGAACACCCCCATCTGCCCCCACTGGCTCCCCTGCCCACATGACACACACACAGATGGTGGCATCTACTGAGCATCCACCACCACAGGTGCCCTGGTGATACCCATGGAGGGACAGCCACAGCAAACGATAGTAGCACATCCCAGTACATGGCCATGTGGGGGTGGGAAGGTGACTGCAAAGGCAAAGAAGGTGGCTACATGGTCATCATCATGGTTTAGTATACGTAAAGGTCGTAGGAGGTGACCCATGACAGGACAGCTATTGTGACTATACAGCAAACACAGACCCTGAGTGGCCTGCCGGGGTACCTTGAATGGTACATGTGGTAACCTTCCATGCATTACCTAGCCAATGTCTATACTCTGGGACATGAGTGGTGTACATACAGTAACTATGTAAATGTGCCCTGTCACTCAGCATGAGATGACAACCCACTGCCAGTGTATCTTGCTGATGTGGGCTACTGATTATGAGTTTGTCACCCTGGACTATTCTCTAGTGAGTGACCATGTTGGCCCCAGTGGCAATACACGAGGTGGACCCCCTGTACCACAGTATGACCCAGGGCAGTCCACACCTCTTGACAGTCATAGTAGCACACACTAGGCCATTGCCCTCAACACTACTACCCCCACTCATGGACATATATAGTAATGCAGTGCAGGCATGGGAATGGACACATAGAACTGCACATTTGGATACTCAGGATGTACCAGACTCATCACTGTGCAATGATGGTGTACCCTCTTTGCAGAAATGCACTATGCACAAGGGGAGGGCATGCAACTTCACCAGACAGTGTCTCTAGATCACAGCGCTGGGGTCATCTCCTTCCTCTTCCCCATGGGACATCACCCTGTCATTGTGGCATGGGTGGCCATTTGCACACTACCATGCTATGCAGCATGGCACATGTGGTTCTCACTCTGCAGGTCTTCCCAGGGGCCAGTATCATCATGCCACTGGTGTGAGCCCAGCAATGGAACCTCCTCTTCAGCTCCCCGATGGTCTGCTTGATAATGACATGGCTCTTCTCATGCACTTCATTGCATGCCTCCTCTTCCACACCTTTTGCTAGCTGGAATGGTGTTATAAGGTATGGACGTAGTGTGTAACCAGTGTCACCTGGGCATTGGATACACAAAAGATGTGTTAGTGTGCCAATGCACTGCACCCATCTGTGTCATACATGCTACATAGCCACACTCACCCAGAAACCATATATTGACCTCTAACCCATTGACTCTCTGTAACTACTAGCCCAAGAATGAACCCTTCCTCTCACCCACTTGCCAGCTGATGTTCACTCCACTTACTGTTGTATCGGACACTGGGTTCTCCTGTTGCCAAAGACCCCAAATTGCCTCTCCATCTCCTGGATGCTCCTAAGCAGCTTCTTGTAATGTTCATATGTTGCTGTTCATCTGTTCCTCTGCCACCAGTCCAAATGCTTCATGTGTGTTCTCTGAATATTCGTGTTGACTGCTGTGACAATCCTCTGCTCAGCGATGAGTGAACTACAGCTGTGACACTGTGGTTGGGGTGTGTGGGTAATGTTTGTGATATCAGAATCAGGAGGTGTAGGGTTATGACTTTGAGACTGGGTGAGGCTGTGGTCTGTAAAACAGGCAGATTAGGGTCAGGTCTGTGACAGTGGAATTCGGCACAGGGTCAGGAATTTGATACTAGGGACAGTATATGGAGGTCAGTGACAAGTGTTTAATGCTGAGGTTGGGAGGGAGGATCACGGTTGTGATACTGGAGTTAGAAAGAGATCAGGGCTAGTAGTTATTTTTCAAATTTTTAATAATTTTTTACAATACAGGTCCAGCCTCATCTTCTCTCACAATTAGTGTAAGATAAGTATGCGGTTTTTGAGCTATTTTTCCCACCTTTTTTATTTGTTCTCTTAAGTTGCAGATTCTTTGTCAATCATTTTTGCTATTTTCACTTTCAGGTACCTTTGTTCCAAATAATCTTAAGGCAGGTAATCCATGCTATTGAGTTTTCATAATATTTTAAAAAATCTAGATTGTAGCAGTGCAGCATCTGTTTTAAAAAGGAATTGACATCCTCAGGGCAGGAAGCTCGTGACAGGGAGCTGCGTGCTCAAGGGCTTAAATCAGCCAGCATTGGAATAGTTTATCAAAGGATTTTTAAATATTTAACATAGTTCCTAGTTTCTTTGAAGTGCTGCCCGTTCACTGCAGCATCAATACTGAAAACTGCATCATCATGATGCAAAGTAGGGAAGGGACTGCAGAGATACTAATAGGAATACAGAGTGAACGGGGTAGTGCCGGCCCTATTTAATTTGCAGGCAATTGTACATGTTAAAGGGGCACTGTACTATAGTGTTCAACCCCTTAATGTGTACGGTTGAGTATTTAAAGACCAGCATTGCCCCAATGGGTCTGTATGCCTATCAACATCATTTTAGGCTCTTCCCCTACTTCTAATCAGCATGACATGGTTTTTCAGGGTGAGAGCTTCAGTGGATGGTTGATATCTGGTTCAAAGAAACTAGGAAATTTACTGAAGACTTACAATTTTATTCTGTGGAATCTTCATACTGCTTCTGAATACTAGTGGCTATTAATAACAGTAAACATGGTTAGCAGTTTTTAACATTAAAATCAGCTTAGAATGACTGCTAAATGGAATGCTAAACTGATTGACTGCTAAAATACTACTAAGGAACTCTTTTTGCAGTCAGAAAGCCATCTGCATGCTAATATACTGTTAATATAGCAGTATGCTGGGGTAAGGTGATTTCATGAAGTGACTTTGAACTCACCTTTTGGAATGGATTTGAAAAATTTCACCTAGCTTGTTCATGAGGTGGGATACAAGAAAGGCCATGTTGAAAATTTGGTGTAAAAATGTTGTAATAATGCTAGCCTGCACAGTGGCATGGAGGGCTAAGGTGCCATGCACCTCATTTCCTGCCATGCCACTGACCTGGGTTTGGAAATGGATGCTGGCTGCTTCGGAGCTGGCTGGATGAGTGAGGACTGAGAGTCCATAGGACTGCTCTCCTCCCTTGGGGAGGAGGGTTGCTGTAGCTCATTGTAGGACTGCCACTTAATAATAGTTGGGTGGCACTGCATGTGACATCACCAGAAGGGAAGGGAATCTGTGTTCTGGGTGCCGGGGGTACCTCTGCAGTGGTGGAGCTTGCACACCGTGCCCATTAAATGTCATGTTGGCCCAGAGAGAAAACTGGTAGAAAAACATCTCAGTTGTAGGATGATGATCAACTCCTCACAGGCCCCTAGCAATGACCAGGCATCCCCCACTATAGTGTGGCAGAAGACAATGGTGGGAGGGTCACGTGATACATCAGAACTAGCACCAGCTCTTCTGTGCTGCTCTGAACACTACAGGTATTAAATTACTTGAAAATATTGTGATCCTCAGGAATTTGAACCTTTTATCTGCAGCTGTGCATTTTCTACATCATGTACAACCTCCATGGTGAGTATGTCAGACCAAATGAAGGTGAAGCCTGAGAAAATTGCAGTTTGGCATACACCACCCCCTGTCCAGGAGCTGGACCAAGGACCTATGTGTCTGAAGCAGGGCACATCCCAAATTAGCAGCATTTTCCAGGTAGCAGAAACCCTTATATTAGTATGCTTCCCCAAGGAACTTACTCCCATGAACACGATGATGATTTATCTGTTGAGGAACATTAAGGCAGTTCATCCAGCAGTAGAGGAGCTCAGCTAGAGGGTATTCCTCCTACCAACTCTACTAAGAATTTTAAATGCCACCATGAATACTGTGTGTCTACCTTTGTTTATTTGTCTCCCTTTTTCCCCTGTGTAGCACCTGTAATTGAGCTCAGGGTTCCTCTCCTGATTACCAAATTTTAAATAAATAATATAGCTATGAGCAATGCCCCAGGTTTGGTGTTGGTGCGCTGCTCCATTGTAATCTAGTCATAGCTGTCTTAAGGGGAGCTGTTCACATTGGTAAATGCTGGGGTGCACCTTAAGAAAGGTCATGTAAGGAGTCAGTTGGTGCACTGCAGTTTCTTCTTGAGACTGAGTAAGGACCAAGCCATATGACAAAAGACTCAGGGACCTTAATATCTATTCACTGGAGGAGAGAGAGAGAGGATATGATAGAGGCATTCAAGTACCTTAGTGGTATAAACCGGGTATAGAAGGTAAGCATATTTCAGAGGAAGCATTGCACAAGAACAAGGAACATAATATGAAGCTGGAGGGAGGAAGGCTCAAGGGAAATACCAGGAAGTACTTTTTTCACAGAAAGGGTGGTTGATCCTTGCAACAGCCTTCCAGTGGAGGTGGTGAGGACTAAAACAATACAGGGGTTCAAGAGTGCATGGGATAGACATAAGATTACCCTGGAGATGGGCAAAGAAGTCATGCCACAGATCCAATAGTATCTGGGCTGTCAACACTGAGTAGGGAAATGGGCAGACTAGGTGGGCCATATGGTCCTTATCTGCCATCAGATTCTGTTTAATAACAGACCAAGAAGGATGGTGGTGGGGTCCTTGAGACTGGGGGCTAAGAGAGGAGGTGAAGTTACATGTTTTATGCAGTCTAATGTTTGCATTTTGTTGTCTAATGCTTGTTATATGGTTGTTATGATGGAGTGTTTGTTGGAATTGTTATATTGGGTAGAACATTGTGAAGGGTTGGTTAAGGAGAACTACACAAAAGACAGTCAGGTATTAATTGTTGCTATGGGGGCCTGGAAAGCCTCCCTTGTTTAAAGCAAAGAGATGGAGAGTAAGTAAAAATGTGTTACTTGGAACGGTAAAGGGGCTCAGGACAAAAGGATGCATTATGACATCTTGAAGCATCTGAAGAAATTGGGTGCTGAGGTAGTCTACCTCCAGGAGACTCTCCTAAAGAGGGACCATCTGGCCAGCACAGTGGCACTGAGGGTTGAGGCACTGAACACCACACCTCACACCAGGTTTTCCTATAGCTCTTCGACAGTGCTAGCGCCGACCTCCACAACAGCAACAGCTACAATACCGACCATCGGCATTGTAGCTACAGGATGTCGGCGCTCACAATTGGGAGGCTGCACACCCCGAATCTCCCCTTGTGGGTGGGCTGTGCCCCCCACACCCCTGATCTCTAGGATTCTAACTCTGAGTCAGAGTTGGACTTGGGGAGGGGCAATCACCCAGCGAGGCAGTCCTGATTGGCACACTGTTCACCACAGCGATGGGTGGATTTTGCCCGATTCCTGCCACTGTGATGGTGTTTGCCATGGGGATTTCACTGCGGTGATGGTACACCCTCACACCACACCAGTGACCCAAGTTTGGGAGTGAGCTTGAGGTGCCAGGGATCAGCTGGGCAAGAGAAGGTATGAGCATCTGACAACAGCTCACCTTCTGTAGGGAGCGAGGGTTAAAGGTCTCAGCAACAGTATGCCTCCCAGCAGCAACTGGGTGGTGTTGAGCCATCTTCATTGAAAGCATTAGGAAGTGAGCTGCAGCAGACATTGGAGTGACATGCACAGTAGTGTGCGCACCTCCCTGAACATTGTTTCATGTCTGCACTTGCCATCAGTGGGGATGTCATGTAGAATAAGGAAAATCCACAACCTCTGGGAGGGTGACAGTGCACTACAGCCCCACGCTCACAGTCAGATCCTGCCATCCTGGGTCCTGATATCCTTGACCTTCACCTCCACCTGCAGTGAAAATGGATTTTAAGAAGCACCTAAGGAAGTGGTAAGGTGGCATTGCCCCAGGGGATACAGGCCAGAGGGTCTCCTGCAGAAGGGGCATGGATGATTTGGAGTGCCAGAGGTGACCCAGGTTGGGACGTCTCAGGCCAAGTGGGAGAAATATGGACTGGTGTCATCTGAGGGACTCCCAGAGAGCAGCAACTGGAAGAAGAAAAAAGAATTCTAAAAAATTAAAGAGGAACCAGCTCACCTATCTTTGGAGACAATGGGTGGGGCTGGTATATGGGGCCAGTGATAGAATAAGAAAAATGGGATCAGTGTATTCATTTCTTGGAAGGTAACCTTCAAGCTGATTACTGGAAGGGATTGCACTATAGATCATATAGGATCTGCAGCAAATAAAAACCAAGGTTAAAAAAATGGGCAGGCTGGATGAGCCCAGCAGCCCTTATACTAACATACTAAAATGCCAGCAGAATAGGCCTAACAGTCTTTCGTGTCTGCTCATTTGGTCAGCCCCCACCCTGGGAGCTAACCTTGCTGCCCCCCTCTCCCTCTCTGGCTTCTGCCTTCCCAGTCTCGGATATTCTCGCTACACTGGTTCTTGCTTCCAGAACCCTTCCCCTGTACCTGTCCCACCCCATCTTGAACCCCTCCACCATTTCTGCTTCCACCAGCCCCCTGGGCAGTGCATTCCATGGCTTCACAACCCTCTCAGTGAAGTAGCACCTCCTCCTTTCTCCCCTGAATCTTCCCCCCCTCCAGCTTCCACCCATGCCCTCTAGTTGCTCCCCCCTCCTTCCTTCAGAGCACACTGACTGCTCCTCCCCTATTGACCCCTTCATGTACCTGAAGACCTCTATCATGTCCCCCAGGTCTGTTCTCTCTTCCAATGTGTACATATTTAGCTCTTCGAGACTCTCCGCATAGGTCCTATCCCCCAAGCCCCAAATCATTTTGGTTGCCCTCCTCTGGACCCTCTCCAGGAGTTCAATGTCCCTCTTTAAATGTGGCCTCCAAAACTGCACGCAGTACTCGAGGTGCGGCCTCACTAAGCAGTTATACAGTGGGAGTATTACTTCCCTCCTTCTGGAGGTGAGCCCCCTAGCAATACATCCAAGCATCCTGTTGGCCTTTGCCACTGCCCTCCTACAAGTCTTCGAGTTGTTCATCTTGACATCCACCACCACCCCCAGGTCCCTCTCAGCCATCGAGACTTGTAGCATTCCACCCCCCCCAAGGTGTACACTTGGCCCGGGTTTCTGGCTCCCAGGTGCAGTACCTTGCATTTTCCTGCATTGAACCTCAGCTTCCGCTTTCTAGACCACCTTTCCAGAGCCTCCAGGTCCCCCTGTAGGGCCACCATCCCCTCCTCCCCATCCACCACCGCCCCCAGTTTTAAGTCATCCACAAAGAGACTCATCTCACTGCTGATAACCTTCCTTATGTCAGAGACGTAAGTGTTGCACAGGAGGGGCCCAAGGACTGATCCCTGAGGGACTCCATAAATGACCCTCCTTGGAGATGAGACTATCCCTCCAACCATAACCCTCTGGGTCTGGTTCTGGAGCCAATTTCCTATCCATCTGATCATCTGGTTCCCCAACCCCATTTCTCCCAGATTATCCAACAGGCCCCAGTGAGGAACAGAGTCAAACACCTTGCTGAAGTCAAGAAAGAGGACATCCACTGGTCTACCCAGGTCCAAGGCACTCATCACCCAGTCATAGAACTCCACAAGGTTTGTCTGACATGATTTCCCTGGGACGAATCCATGCTGTCTATCATCCAGCCACCCCAACTTTTCCAGGTCCCCCCCCCAGTCTCTCCTTGACAATGCCCTCCATCACTTTGTCCACCACTGATGTCTGGCTGACGGGCCTGTAGTTCCCTGCCACTTCCCTTGATCCCCCCCTTGTGGATAGGCACTATATGCACCACCTTCCAGTCCTGGGGCACCTGTCCTCAGAGAGATGCTGCAGAGCTCCACCAGGGGTTTTGCCAGGACATCCGCCAGTTCCTTCAGCACTCTGGGATGTAATTTATCCAGCCCTGGTGCTTTCTCCGTCTTAAGGGACCTGAGGGCTTTCCTCACTCTCTCTGCCATGATTTCCACCTCCACTACCTCGTCCCCCTGCTTTGCCTTCTCCCCACCTGCTAGTGATGAGCCCCTCCCAGACCCGCCCAATCGGTGGGGTCCCCCTCAGTTTCACTATCTCCTCCATGTGTATGCAGCCTCCCATTTTCCTTGGGGAAACTGAGGCGAAGTACTCATTTCAGTACCTGAGCCAGCTCCCCGGGTCTTGTGCCCATCCCTCCCTGTTTTAATCCTGATAATCTGCCCCTTCACCCTTTGTTTTCCCCAATGTATCTAAAGAACCCTTTGTTCCCTCTCTAATTTCCCTGGCCAGGTTCTGCTCCTTCCTTGCCTTAGCCACCCTCACCACCCTAGTGGCCCTTCTGGCCATCAGCTCATACTCCCCTCAGTCCCTTTCACTCCTTGAGCACTTGAATTGCTTATAGGCTGCCTTCTTTCCCCTCACCACCTCCTGAACCTCCCTGGTCCACCAGCAGGGTTTTTGGGCCATACCGCATTTTTGCCTTACTCTTGCGCAGGTGCTGGTAGCATCCTGTCACCCCCTCCTGATGATTTCCCACCTACTGTCAGCATCCATGTCTGGACTAATCCCATCCAAGTGCTCCTTAAGGATCCTTCCCATTTCCTTGTAATCCGCCCCCCTCAAATCTGTTACCTCCATCTTTGTGCAGCCTTCTACCGCTCCTAGGTTCAGGCAGAACCAGACCATGACATGGTCGCTCCCCGCCAATGGGTCCCTTACCTCCAGGCCCCCAATCTGGTCATTGTCTGCCAGGACCACATCCAGTATTCACTCCTCCCAGGTCAGTCCCCTACCTTCTCAGTTAGGAACGTGTCCTGAAAGACATCCAACAACCTCTGTTCCATGGCCACCAAGGATGTCATCATCTCCCAGTCTGTTCCTGGCATGTTTAAGTCCCCCAGCACCACCACCCTTCCCCTTCCCAATCTGTGTCTCCCAACATCTTCACCAGACTCTCCTCCAGCTCATCCGCCAGCGCAGGGAGTCTATACACCACTCCTATTTTTACTCTCTTGCCACCCCCTTGTTATCAAGGTGACCCAAATCGCCTCCACAGTTCCCTCCGCCTCTTCCACTCCTCCTATTGCAATGCAGTTTTTGACTATTATTGCTACCCCTCCTCCCCTGTCCTCCCCCCGTCCTTCCTGAACATGGTGTAACCCTCCAGGTTCAGGTCCCAGTCATGCCCTACGGTACCCCAAGTCTTAGTGACCGCTGCCACATCCACCTCTCCCTCAGGTAGCATCACCTGGAGCTCAGGCATTTTATTGCCCAAGCTCCTGGCATTTTGCAGGACTACCTTCCAACCTTTCCCTATACTTCCACTTCCCCTGCTCGTGTTCCTGTGGGGATTCTGTCTTCCCCTGGTCTGCATCTTACCAGTTGGCCTTTTCCTGCATTCCTCCAGCTCCCCAGGGGGTGGAGACAGAGTACCTCCTTTATCGGACCCCCCTCGACAGACTTTTCTCTCATCCCTCCCCCCTTCACAAGTTTAAACCCCACCTTTCACCAATGAATCCCTCTATTTTCAACTTAAGGATTTCCTTCCCCTCCGAATTTAATGGAGCCTATCTCTAGCATACAGCCCCTTATCCTCCCAGGTCTCCCCCCAATCCCCCATCAACCCATACCCTCTGACCCCACACCACTTCCTGAGCCACTGATTTATCATTCTAATCTTCCTTTTGTGTTCCCCACTAGCCCTTGGCACCCGCAGGATTTCCGAGAAGGAAATTGCACATCCTATATCATGACAGACCATGGCAAGCTCCCTGAACCTTGCCTGTATCTCTAGCTCACTATTTTCCTCAATGTCATTGGTACCCAGGTGGACCAGTATGTCCAAGGAACCTCCAAAATCCTTTGCCAGCTGATATACCTCATGCTTGGCCCTGTGCACCATTAGTCCAGGGAAGCATTTTGTTCTAACCGGGCAGGCTTCTCCATCCCTATCCCATTTGATCCCCCTGATCATGGAATCACCCAACAGGAGCACTCTGGCCACACCTTTTCCTCCATTTCCCCCCCTTCCATGTCCCTCATCCTTTCTACCGGCCCCTCCCCCCAGCTGGCTCCTTGCTCCTCCCCCTCTCTGGGTGCCACCTGCCATGCCCTCCTTATTTAACCTGGCCACTTCCTCCCCTGCGATCCTATGCCCCTTGTCCTCCTGAGTATCCTTCTGTACCTCGCTACCCCCACCATTACTGTTCGTGACTGGTCCTTCCCCTCCATCTGCTAAACTAGCCTGGCTCGTCCTCCATCCCTTCCTTCCCATCTCTGTTCAGCCCCTCCTTGCTTGTTGTGCTCCCCTGGCCTAAACCCTCAGCTCCCTTTATTGTATCCTCCTTGTACTTCTGGTCCTTCTCTTTGCCCTTTCCTCCCAACTGGTCCTTTTCCTTGTGCTTTCCTCCCTCTACCCCCTCATCCTCCTACTCTGATCCCCTGCTCCCCGTTTTCCCACATTCCAAGTTCCCCCCTGTTCCTTCTGCTATTCAACCCCCGCCTCCTGCCCTCTACTCCCTTTCCATCTCTAACCACCCCTGTCATGGCTACATCACCCCCCCTCATCCTCAAGCAGAAGAAAAGAAGAGAATTGAAGCGGTTACTGAGCTTAAGGTCCGATCCACCTCCCCCCATTTCTTCCTTCTATCCAGCCCCAGCCATCTGCCTACTTCCCTGAGAATGTCCTCCCTTTGGCTCCCCATCTGTGAGGGTCCCCAGTTACCTGCCAGGTTCTTTCATAGCATCCTCCTTTTGGGCCCCATCTGCCAGGGTCCCTATGCGAAATCACATTCTTTGTTTTGTTTGTTTCTATTACAGAGTTTTAGGAGAACAAGGGCTGCTACATATTCTTACATGGTAGATTGAGTATGCATGAAATTTTAATGGGAATGGTATATGACACCAATGTTGATTTTCCACATTTCTTTAACAAATTATTCCCTAGTCTCACATCTACCCATATTAATTGGATTTGATTTGAATAGTGTTTGCCAACCTGATTTAGACAAATTAAGTATTGATAGGAAAGGCCTATCCCCAGGCCATAGGGGACTTCAGGAACTACTGGACCTAGTGGGTCTGATTGACCCATAGAGAGTATTGCATACAACAGAGCGTAGTTATACTTTGCAGTCAATAACTTATGGCTCATTGTCTAGGCTTTTTTCCTTTTTTTTGTTATAAATCAAGAAAGCATTCCTGGCCTTTTGAGTAATGAGATCAGAGAGATAATCCTGTCTGACTACACCCCAGTCTGTATGCCTCACAAAACGTGGTGGGGGTGGGGCTCAGTATGGCAGTTTAATATTCAATTATTAAAGGATAAAGACATGGTAGAGAAGCTGCAAATGTATATGCAACACTTCTTTGAGACTACTAAAGAGTCCATAGAGTAGTTGGATGTCTTATGGGGGGGAGGGGCAAATGTGTAATCTTGGGAGAATACATTAGGATAGCAACCACAACAGGGAGAAGCAACAAATATTAGAGAATCTCCTGCAGCTGATTAGGTCTATTAAAGATCAGCTCAAACTGGATACCCCTGAGCAGACCTGAATGACCCTTATCTCTCTCTGGGCTTGATGTGCTGACCTCATTAATGAAAAGGAAAAGTTGGCTATATTTCAGGACAGAGTTAGATATATTGAACAAGGTGAGAGAGCTGGTAAATTGCTAGCCCTGCTTTTGAGACAACATAACATCATGAAAGAGGTTAAGGGACTAAAGCTGAGAGGGAATCCTAGCCTTGTTACTCAACTAAGGAACATAGCAAAAGCTTTCAAATGGTTCTAAGATAAGCTATATGCCAATGATCAGCAGGACCCTCAGCTATTGGACCATATTAGAGAGTTCCTGGTGTGGTGCTGCTTCCCCACTCACCTAAGGGAGCTATTGCCATGGAAGAAGTTTGAAGTGTTATTTGCCAGTTGAATATGGAAAGCACCCCAGATCAAAATGTGTATGCATCAAATCTTTAAAGAGCCTTCACTAAAGAGTTTGCCCCATTGTTAACTGACATTTGGAATTACATTTATTCTGAGGGGCATCACATTATTATTTAAACCAGGGAAGAATGAATTTTTGCTAAGGAAGTTATCACCCCATGTCTCTAATCAACACAGATTTTAAGATACTTGTAGAATATTAGCTAACAGATTAGAGAGAGTCTGGTATGGTCTAATTGGCAAGGAACAAGTTGGGTTTATGGTGGGACACATCTTGAGCAAATAAGAGTTGGAGAAGTACCAGCCACACTCTAAGATGTAACATCACTTTCTTTTTTATTCCAAACTATTCAAACTATGATCCCCGATCATGCCCAATGTTTCACCCTTCATGGGTTTCTTTGGAGGCTAGAATCTATATATTAACATATAAAAATTAAAAATTAACATCCAGCATTATGATTATTTTGTCATTGCTACAATATTATCTCATGTCTCTCTACATCCATATATCTCTATATCCAAACATAACATATCCATTATCTCCATCATAGAGTCAGTAGCATTCTCATATTTCAAATATTCCTCAAAATGTTGTATAATTACAGCCTTGATAGTACATAGTTAGTATATGCGTTATAACATCATTGCAGTGTGATGTCCCGTACCTGGGTTGTCACATGATGTAGACAGAGATCTAGGTGATCCAGTTTCTATAGAATACCAAAAAAGATTCCAAAAAGATGCATGAGGTTCTAATCTACTGTATTTCATGCAGTGCTCACATAATCATTAAGTTCCGATGGATCAAAATATCTCAGTTCACAGTCTCCCTGGATGTCGAGAAAGCCTTTGATCAGACCTCTTGGCTCTACCTTTTTGAGGCACTTAAAGCCTATAACATTTCTCAGGAATCTGTGGCATGGGTGAGGGTCCTTTATCAAAATCCTTTGGTACAAATATTATGGAATGGGTTGCTATCCAATCACATTAAATTAGAACATGCAACACCGCAGGGCTGCCCTTCATCACCCCTATTATTTAAACTCTACACAGAGTCATTGTTGCAATGACAGAAATGTAACCCACTAGTTCAGGGAATCAAAATTGGTTGGGATGAATATAAATTCTCAGCATATGCTGATGATATCCTCCTCCATGTGGAGCACCCAAGCATGTCCATATTTAAAACAGGGATTACAGAGCAACACAATTATGTGTTAAGCAGGCTAGCAAGAGGAAAAGGAAGAGGATGCCATTATGGTTTTCAGTGGAGGTAGCGGAGAAAATGAAGGCCAAAAAATATCACATTTAGGCAATAAATACTATAAAGACACAGGCAGAAGGGGACCGGGAGAATTACCAGAAGAAGCAAAGAGAGGCAGGGGGGTCAGTAAGAGAAGCCAAAGCTCAGACAGAAGAGCGCATCCCAAAATCATTGGTTAGAGGGGACAAAACCTTTTATAGGTACATAAGTGAAAAAAGAAGGGCAAAGGGAGGGATAGTGAGACCGAAGGGGGAGGAAGGAGGCAGCGTGGAGGATGACAATAGTAAAGCTGACATACAGAACAGATATTTCTGCTCAGTGTTTACTGAGGAAGGGAGTACAAGGGATGGGAAGGGTACAGAAATGGACACAAGTCACTTTACATGGGAAAGGGTTCTAAAAGAAATTGGAAGGAATAACATAGATACATAGACAGTGTCGGCAGATAAGGACCTACGGCCCACCCAGTCTGCCCATTTGAGCTTGTAAGTTTACTTTATGTTTTCCTAGAAGTCTGTTGCCCTTTAACCCTGACCTCCAGAATTCCTTTATGTCTATCCCATGAATTCTTAAATCCCATGTTTGTTTCAGCCCCCACCACTTCCTCTGGCAGGGTGTTCCACTTATCCACCACCCGTTCTGTGAAGAAATTCTTCTTCACGTTTCCTCTGAATCGTCCTCCCTGCAACTTCATCCCATGCCCTCTAGTCCTGGAACATCTTTTTTGCTTAAAACTAGTGTCTTCCTGCACCCTGTTCCTCCCTGTAAGATACTTGTATGTCTCTATCATATCCCCTCTCTCCCTCCTCGTCTCCAGGAAGTACATATTCAAATCCTTCAACCTGTCCTCATAGAACGTGTGATGCAATCATTTACCATCTTTGTTGCCCTTGTCTGAACCTTCTCTACCCTGTCTATGTCCTTAAGTAAGAAAGGCCTCCAGAACTGTACACCGTACTCCAGGTGGGGCCTCACTAGTGTCTTGTATAGTGGAATTATGACCTCCCTTTTCCTGCTGGTGATGCCCCTGCCAATGCTTCCCAGCATCCTATTTGTTTTACCTGCTGCCTTGTCACACTGTTTCCCTACCTTGAGGCCATCAGAGATGATAACCCCAAGATCCCTTTCCTGCTTGGTGCATGCTATATGCTCACACCCCAACTGATATATTGTGTCAGGGTTTTTGTTCCCCATATGCATTATCTTGCACTTCTTTGCATTAAATTTCAACTGCCAAACCCCTCACCATTCTTCATATTTCTGCAGGTCCCTTCTCATTCTGTCTACACCCTCTGGTGTGTCTACTCTGTTACGGAGCTTTGTGTCATCAGCAAACAGGGAAATTCTGCCTCCTAGGTCCTGCGAAATGTCACTGATGAAGCTGTTGAATATGACCAGTCCCAGCACTAATCCCTGTGGTACCCCACTGCTCACTCTTCCCTCTGTGGAGTGACAGCCATTTACCACTACCCTCTGTGTCTTGCCGCCCAGCCAGTTACCCACCCACTGCACTACTGTCCTGCCCACAAACATATTCCCAGTTTGTGTAATAGTCTTCTATGTGGCACAGTGTCAAAGGCCTTGCTGAAGTCCAGATAGGCCATGTCCACTGTCCTCCCCTGATCCACCTCCCTAGTCACCCAATCAAAAATTCAACGAGGTTGGTCTGACATGACCTCTCCCTGGTGAAACCATGCTGCCTTGGGTCCTGTAGTCCATTTACAACCAGATGTTCCACCAATCTCTCCTTCAGTAGTGATTCCATGATCTTCCCAACTACCGAGGTGAGGCTGACTGGTCTGTAGTTCCCTGCTTCCTCTTTGTTCCCACTTTTGTATAAGGGGACTACATCTGCTGTCCTCCAGTCTTTGGGTACCTCCCCTGTTTCCAGTGATTGGCTAAACAGGATTGCCAGAGGTTCAGCCAGCACCTCTCTTAGTTGTTTAAGGACCCTGGGGTGCACCCCATCTGGCCCTATTGCTTTAACAACTCTTATTACTTCCAGTTCCTTCAGGACCCTTTCTAGTGTAAAGGGACTTGTGTCCATTTCTGCACTATTCCCACCCCTTGTACTCCCTTCAGACCCATTACCCTCCTCTTCCTCAGTAAAGACTGAGCAGAAATACCTGTTCATTATGTCAGCTTTACTGTTGTCATCCTCCATGCAGCCCCCATCCTCCCCCTTCAGTCTCACTATCCCTCCCTTTGCCTTTCTTTTTTCACTTATGTACCTGTAAAAGGTTTTGTCCCCTCAATCCATTGATTTTGCAATGTACTCTACTGTCTGAGCTTTGGCTTCCCTTACTGACCTCCCTGCCTCCCTTTGCTTCTCCTGGTACTTCTCCCTATCCCCTTCTGCCTCTGTCTTTTTGTATTGCCTGAATGCAATCTTTTTGGCTTTCACTTTCTCCGATACCTCCTTGAAAACCATAATGTCCTCCTCTTCCTTTTCCCCTTGTTAACCTGCTTAATACATAATTCTATTGTTCTTGTAATCCCCATTTTAAATACTGCCCACTGTTCCTCAATCCCTGATTCCTGCCCCATTCCCCTTAATGCCTCTTTCAAGCATCTCCCCATTTTCCCAAAGTCTGTCCCCCTAAAATCCAGGATACGTGTTTTTGTGTGGTTTGGTTCTGCTCCTTCTGTAATCTCAAACCACATTGACTGGTGGTCACTGTTCCCCAGGTGCTCCCCCACTGTTACCCCATCACACTGTCCCTGTCTGTGATCACAAGATCCAGTATTGCCTTCTGCCGAGTTGGTTCCATGACCAGTTACTTGAGGAAGGCACCCTGAGGGGAGTCCAGGATAAATCTGTTCCTAACTGATGCTGCTGCTGGGATGCTCCAGTCCACATCTGGAATATTGAGGTCTCCAACCAGCACTACCTCACCCTTGTCTGCCGTCCTTTGGATGGGTAGCAACAGCTACCTATCTGTTTCTTCCTCCTGGGCTGGTGGTCTATAGACCACAACTGTGTGGGTGGCTGGCCCCATTTTCCTTTCCAGCTTAACCCACAGTATTTCTCCCCCATTTTGTTCCTCCTGGATCTCTGTGGCCCTTATGTCATTTTTCACATACAGTGCCACTCCTCCTCCCTTCCTACCTGCCCTGTCTCTTCTAAATATGCTGTAGTCAGGTATGGCCATCTCCCAGTCATGGTTATCATTACACCAGGTTTCTGTGATGGCCACAGTGTCCAGGTCTGACTGCACCATGATAGCCTCCAGATCCTCCATCTTGTTGCTATGGCTCCTGGCATTGGCACACATGGCTTTCAATGATTTGACCTCCCTAGACTGCTTAGCTGTTCTACTCCAGCCCCTTCCCTGGTTGTCCTTTATCCCTGGTTCTCCTTGCTGTCTGCCCTTCTATTGAATTTTCCCTTTTTCTGCCTATCCACCTCTTGGACACTTATCTCCATCTTTTGCACACTGCTTTGTAGAGATATCCACTCCTCTGGTTCACTGGTTCCACTGCTAGCTGTGGGGGTGGGCAATTTGGTACCCTCCTTGCTGGCCTGCCACCCTCCTTTGGCTAGTTTAAATGCTTGTCAATATAACATTTAAACTTATCATTGAGTGCTTGGATTCCCCTCCAGGATGGATGCAGGCTATCAGGCTTGAACAAGCCTCCATCCCTCCAGGTGAGTACCCAGTCACCAATGAATCCAAACCCTTCCTCACAGCACCAGTTCTTCAACCATGAGTTAAAGTTCATGGTGCATGCACCCCTATGCTCTCCCATGCCTCTCGCAGGTAGTACTTCTGAGAAGGTGACAGAAGTAGCTACTTGCTTGAGACCCCTCCCCATTTTCCTAAACTCTTCCTGAACTTCATTTGGCTCCCTTTTGCCAGGTCATTAGTACCTAGGTGGATAATGGATAATGACATCCAGCTCACCCTCCTGTCTTGCCTTCCCAGCGATCCCCAGGATCTTCCTTCCATCCCTCTATGCCGTGGCACCTGGTAGGCACCTCACCTCCCTGTCCTCCCCCTCCCTCTCCCCCTCCTGTGTTCCTTGCTGGATCCCTCTTATGATGGAGTCCCCCACCAGGATTCACTTCCTCCTCCTCCTCTGGGGTCCACTGCTCTCCCCACTGAGGTCACCTTCTTGGCTAACCTCCACATCCTTTCCTTCCACTTCTCTGGGTACCTCTATTTGGTTGTCCCCATTTGCCAGAGTGGCATATGAGTTCTTGAGTGGAATAGAATCTGGGATGTGCCTCTGCCTGACTACCTTAACCGTCCCTGAGCACACTGTCATCCAAGTGCTCCTCATTCTCGGCATCCTTTGCAGCAGCGGGGTTGGACTGGGTGGTCTCTGGATAGGCGTGATGGTACTCCTCACCCAGTTTACTTCTGCTCTGAGTCTGGCTACCTCATCCTGCAGTCCAGAGAGATGCATGCAGATAGGGAAGCACCTCAGTGTCCAGAAGGTCTGCCTGAATATGGCTGCCCCGTAGCCACTGCTTTGCACCACTCCCCACATTATACTACACTTATACTGCTATTCCAGTACTTGTCTGTTACTGAAGCTCTCCTAGTTCCCTTTTTATTAATTTACTGTCCTAAAGATCCTGCCACTGCTCCTCAGACAAATTTCTTTAAAAAAGAAAAAAAGAAAAAAAAAGAGTCAAAACACTTGTCATGATAACAGTCAATAAAGCAAAGGGGCCAGATGGGGTGCACCCCAGGGTCCTAAAGGAAACAAGGAAGGTGATAGCTGAACCTCTGGCAATCCTGTCTAGCCAATCACTGGAAACAGGGAAGGTACCCAAAGACTAGAGGACCATAGATGTAGTCCCCTTATACAAAAGTGGGAACAAAGAGAAAGCGGGGAACTACAGACCAGTCAGTCTGACCTCAGTATTGGGAAAGATCATGGAATCACTTCTGAAGGAGAGATTGGTGGAACATTTGGTTGCCAATGGACTACAGGACCCAAGGCATCATGACTTTACCGGGGGGAGGTCATGTTGGACCAGCCTCATTCAGTTTTTCAACTGGGTGACAAGGGAGGTAGATCATTGGAGGGAAGTGGATGTGACCTATCTGGACTTCAGCAAGGCCTTTGACTCTGTGCCACATAGAAAGCTGTTAAACAAACTGGGGAATGTATAAGTGGGCAGGTCTGTAGTGTGGTGGGTGGGTAATTAGTTGGGTGGCAGGAGTGACCAGTGGGGTGCTCCAGGAATCAGTCCTGGGACCGATCCTATTCAACATCTTCATTGGTGACATTGTGCAGGACCTAGAAGGCAAAAATTACCTCTTCGCTGACCACACAAAGCTCTGTAAGAGAGTGGACATGCCAGAGGATGTAGACAAAATGAGGAGGGGCCTGTAGAAGCTTGAAGAATGGTCACGGGTTTGGCAGTTGAAGTTGAACACAAAAAAGTGCAAAACAATGCATATAAAGCACAAAAACCAGGGAACAACATATCAGTTGGGAGAAGAGGATATAGCATGCACCAAGCAAGAAAGAGAACTTGGGTTATCATCTCTGATGACTTCAAGATAGGAAACAGTGTGACAATGTGGCAGGTAAAGCAAATAAGATGCTGGGATGCATAGGCAGGGGCATCACCAGCAGGAAAGGGGAGGTCATAATTCCACTGTACAAGACACTAGTGAGGCCCCACCCGGAGTACTGTGTCCAGTTCTGGAGACCTTACCTATGAAAGGACATAGACAGGGTGGAGAATGTTCAGAGGAGAGCAACAAAGATGGTACAGGGATTGCACACAATTCCTATGAGAACAGGCTGAAGGACTT
This sequence comes from Neoceratodus forsteri, assembly GCA_016271365.2. NCBI lineage: Eukaryota > Metazoa > Chordata > Ceratodontiformes > Ceratodontidae > Neoceratodus > Neoceratodus forsteri. The sequence continues at coordinate 1,045,793,147 of CM057451.1, forward strand.
GAATATGTACACCCTGGAGGAGAGATGGGAGAGAGGGATATGATAGAGACATACAAGTTCCTTAAAGGGAGCAACAGAGTGCAGGAAAAAAAATTTTTCCAGTGAAAAAAGATGTTCCAGGACTAGAGGGCATGGGATGAAGTTGAATGGAGGGAGGGTGATTCAGAGGAAATGTGAGGAAGAATTTCTTCACAGAAAGGGTGGTGGACAAGTAGAACAAGCTGCCTGAGGAAGTGGTGGGGGCTGAAACAATCACAGGATTTAAGAATGCATATGATAGACATAAGGGGATCCTGGAGGTCAGAGGTAAGGGGCAAAAGACTTCTAGAAAAACTTCAAGTGATCTTACGAGTTCAAATGGGCAGACTGGGTCAGCCATAGGCCCTTATCTGCTGAAAGTATCTATATATTTATGTATCTATGTATCATGTCTGCAATTTTGGAATAAATTGAAACCTTTAGTTGAGTAGCTGCATATAAGCTCAATGTAGGGAAAACAAGCACCATGCCTTTAAATGATTTAGTTAGCAAGCAGGTAGCACTAGAGTTGGGACTGCATTGAGAACCAAGGTCCATAACCTATCTTGGTACTATGGTCACTAGACATCTCTCCGATCTCAAGAAAAATAATCTGAATCCCCTAATGCAGACCATTAAGCATGATTTGCAGCAATGGACCATGTCCCTCACTTTGATGGGCAGGATTAATATTGTTAAAATGAACTTGTTACTTTGGATTTTATATCCAATAAGGATGTTAAATGAGATATTGCCCAAAGCTTGGTTCATGCAGCAACAAACCCTAATCAATGAGCTTCTCTGGCAAGGTAAATCAGTTAGAAGATGCTACTTGTCTAAGACTTCCTAATTTTTACATTTAATACTTGGCTCTGTATGGGAGCAAATATCTCAGATGGAACACATTGTGGAGGGGGATGCAGCCAGGACATATGAGCTGCAGTAGCTGGGGCGGGTCTACGATGGTAGCATGACAAAAATGCTGTCAACCGGTGTTACAGTGAAACCTTTATGTTGACCGCATTTGCAGTCGGCATAAAGGTGGTCACTGTCACCCGTGTTTTCTTCAGGGGGCTTTGCCCCCTGAGCCCCCCCAATTAAAATAATCAACTCTGAGTTAGTACTGATTAGGGGAGGGTGTGCAAACCCCCAGAAAACAGTGCCAGGGTCCATCGTTGACACTACAGAGACCTGGCACTGTTGCCGCTGTACTGTCGGTCACTGTCAACTTGTCGCTGTGGGGGGTGTATACCGCTGGGGCTTGAAAGGGAACTTTGTAGGAAAGCAGACATCCAGATGAATATCCTATTATTTATTAAACCAGGTAGCCTTCCAAACAATCTCAAGCAGCTCCCGATTGACTGGTCTCTTTGTGCGCATACTCAACTGTGTATATACATAGAAACATAGAAACATAGAATTTGACGGCAGATAAGGACCTCTTGGCCCACCCAGTCTGCCCATTTCCCTGCCTACTGGATAAGCTTCAGATCCTAGCTAACCAGCAGCCTACTTCTTTCTACCCCACCCCTAAAATTGCCTTATGACTGTCCCATGCATGCCAGATTCCACCACTGTTTTTGACTCCGACCTCCTCGGAAGGCCGTTCCATGCATCCACAACCCTCTTTGTGAAAATACTTCCTTAAATTACCTCTGAGCCGCCCCTCTATCTTCAAATTCAGCCCCTTGTTCTTGCACACCTCTTTTTGAAAGATGCTACCCTCTTGGACTTTGTTGATTCCCTTGAGGTACTTGAAAGTTTCTATCATGTCCCCCTCTCCCTCCTTTCCTTGAGGCTACATATTAAGCTCCTTAAGTCTCTCTTCATATGTCTTCCGGTGCAGACCCTGCACCATTTTAGTTGCCCTCCTCTGGACAGCTTCCATCCTGTCTGTCTTTGCGGAGCTTGGGTCACCAGAACTGCACACAGTACTCCAGATGGGGTGTGACCAGCTGTCTGTACAGAGGGATAATAACTTCCTGTTTTCTACTGGTGACGCCTCTCCCTATGCATCCCAGTATCCCCCCAGCCCTCCTTGCTGCCCTCTCACATTGCTTGCCCACCTTTAGGTCATCTGATATGACTACCCCCCCGGTCCCTTTCCATTTTTGTTGTTGTTAGTATCTCACCCCCCATTGTGTACTCTTCCCCTGGGTTTTTGTTTCCAGGTGCATTACCTTACACTTCTTAGCATTGAATCTAAGCTGCCATACATTTGACCATTCCTCTAACCTTGCCAAGTCCTTTTCATCCTTTCCACCCACCTTGTGCATCAACTCTGTTGCAGATCTTTGTGTCATCTGCAAAGGAGACATATTTTCCTTCCAGTCCCTCTGCAGTATCGCTTATAAAGAGACATTGAGAGGGACAGTCCTAATACTGAACCCTGTGGTGCCCCACTAGTAACCCCACCTTTCTTCAGAGTGGACTCCATTTACTATTACTCTCTGTGTCCTATTCTCCAGCCAATTTTTACCCAGGCTGTCATCTTGGGACCCACTCCCAGGCTAGCTAACTTGTATATTAATCTTTTGTGTGGGACTGTGTCAAATGCCTTGCTAAAGTCTAGGTAGGCCATGTCCACAGCCCTCCTGATCTACTACTTTGGTCACCCAGTCAAAGAAATCTATCAGATTTGTCTGGCATGACCTTCCACTGTGAATCCATGCTGCCTTGGGTCCTGTGCCCTCTGGCCTCTAGATACTGACAATTCTTTCCTTCAAGTGATTCCATCATTTTCCTAACACTGAGGTTAAACTAACAGGTCTGTAGTTTCTTGCTTCTGCCTTGCTCCACTTTTGTGAAGGGAATCACATCTGCCCTCCTCCAGTCCTCGGGTACCACCCATCCTCCCATGATTTGTTAAACAGGGTAGTCAGTGGTGTCACTAATTCCACCCTTAGTTCTTTTAGAATTCTGGGATGAATCCCATCAGGCCCCATTGCTTTGTCCACCTTCAGTTTTAAGAGTTCTTTCAGAACCCTTTCTTCTGTAAATGGGCTGGTATCAACTTCTGTATCCAGAGTGTTTCTACTGTTTGTTTTAGGTACCTCCCCCTCTTCCTTTGTAAATATAGAGCAGAAATATTTGTTTAGTATCTCTGCCTTTTCACAGTCACCCTCTGCCCCCCCCCCTTATTAAGCCTCACTATCCCTCCCTTGGTCTTCCTTCACTCCCTGATGTACCTATAAAAGGTTTTATCCTCCTTCTTAACTGAGTTGGCTATCTTTTCCTCAGTTTGGGCCTTTGCTGTTCTGACTGCCTTCCCAGCTTCCTTTGCTTTAACTGATACAGTTCTCTGTCCTGCTCATTCTGTGATTCCTTGTACTTCCTGAAAGCTTTCTTTTTCTCTTGAACCTTCACTGCCACTTCCTTTGAGAACCATAGTGGTTTCTTACATCGTCTTGTTTTGTTTATTTGCTTCACACAAAGGCTAGTTATCTCTGTGATGGCAGTTTTTATTATTCCCCATTGTTCTTCCATCCCTCCTTCCTGCCCATTTCCTTAGGCACTCACCCATTTTGGCAAAGTCAGCCCTCCTAAAGTCCAGTACCTTTGCCTTTGTATGGCTTGACTCTATTGCTGTGTTTATTGTGAACCATACTGTTCGATGGTCGCTAGTTCCCAGATGGCTACCCACTTCTACATCTGTGATCCTCTCTTCATCTCCATTTGAGAGAACCAGGTCTAGATTGCTCCCTCCAGTGGGCTCCAATACTAGTTGTCTAAGGCATGCCCCTGTAGGGCATCTAGAATAACCCCACTCTTCGAAGTGGCTGCTGCAACTGCACTCCAGTTAACATCTGGCATATTCAGATCGCCCATCAGCAATATCTCCCCTTTTTCTGCCTTACCAAGTATACTTTCTATCATTTCCTTGTCCATTTCCTCCTCCTCCTGAGAAGGGGGTCTGTATACAACCCCTGTGCGGATTGTGGTGCCATTGCCAGTCTCCAAATTTAGCCACAGTGCTTCTTCTCCTCCCTGTTTTTCCTTTTGTTCTGCTGCTTTGATTCCTTCCCTTATGTAAAGAGCTACTCCTCCTCTTCTATTACCCTCTCTGTCCCTCCTGTAGATAGTGTATCCTGGTATGTTTACATCCCAGTCATGGTTTTGTGTGAACCATGTTTCTGTGACTGCCACGATATCCAGATGTTCCTCCTCCATCAAGGCCACTAATTCAGGAAGCTTGTTACTCAGACTACTGGCATTGGTACTCATTGCTTTCCATTTTTTGATGGCTTTACCTTCAGTTGCAGCATCCCCCACTGACCTTTCTACCTTGGTCTTTTTCTCATTTAGTACCCTGTTTTATAGGGAGAGGCTGAGGTTTTCCTGCTGCTTATCAGTGCCTTAGCATGCACCCTTGTGCTCTTCTTGGTCCAGGATATTTCCCAACCAATTTTATACAACCCCAACTTCCAAATAGCAGATCAGCCTATGATTGGAGGGGTTTCAGCAGACAGTCCCCCTCATTTCTGTGGCTCAGATCTCCTTGAGGGGCCACTTGTTTGATTTCTCTACTCTACAAAATAGGTTTGGGATACCTAGTCAGTTGTCATGTAAATATTTGCAGTTATTCTATGCCATGTAATCACATATGGGCCCACAACCATGGTCAGATGTGGGTGGGCACTTCTGACAAATTGCTACAGGCAGCAGAGCTTATGTAGGCCACCACCAAGATTAATAAAACACTTTAGCCCTTGGGTCAAGGCAAACTGTCTGGGGTATGCTTTTACTGGCAGGAGACTCTGCAGTTAGATTGGAAGGTTGGCAGAGGGTATGGACCTATACAAATTTGTAAAGCAAGACAGGTACAGACTGACACAGTTCAAAATATTTCATAATTTGTACTTCACTTTACAGAAACTTCACAAGATGGGCAGGCTGACCCACCCTTGCTGCTCCAGGGATGGGAAAATGGAAGGATCCCTGACCCACATTTTGTAGGAATTTGAGAAGGTAGCCTTGGTTTGAGAAGAGATTAGATGCCACCTGAACCCGCTCCTAGTGTTTACGGACACTTTCATATCGGAGATTTGTCTTATGGAACAATATCAGGGAAGTGTCCTGAGGTCTTGCAAGGGATACATCACTTTAATTGTGGCAACGGCAAAAATAGTAATTCTTTGTCATTGGGTGGATGATTTTTTTTTTAGTTGTTTAACCAGGAGTAGCACACTAAGCTGAAAGCTTTTTTACATGTGCAACCTGGGAGCACAGGGAAGTTAAATGACTTGCTCAGGGTCACACAGTATGCACGTGGAAGCTGTGGGATTCAAACCCAGGTCTGCTCTGCTGAATATCACTAGATTTGCAGTTTAGAGTCTTAAACCACTGCGCTATATTGCCTCCCATGATGGTAAGAATGATAAGATACAATCCTTGGTTGAATTGCGTAATGAGAAACCAAGTTTCTTGAATGTCAAAAAACATATCGCAAATGTAAACCTTAAACACAAATTCTGTCACAAAATGTGGGAACCTTTACATGCTTTGATATCTATTATGTGAATAGAGACTGTGCTGTCATAAATTTCTTTAGCATGAGCTATGGTCTATAAGGTGCACTACCTCTAATAAACTGTAGTGGAAACATTATCGGCTTGGGCCTCCATTACATGGGTGTGGCACTCCAGCGGGTATTGGTGGGGGGGTGTATGTTGTTCTGGTCAGAAATTTGTGTGTTTCTGACTGTTTAGTGTATTGCTTTATGTTTGTGTGTAAAATCAAAAATGCTTTTGTGTTTCAGTAAGGCATACTAAATAAAAAAAAAAGAAGGTGACTGGGGGAAGGTAAGTCCCAGGTTACAGGACTGAAGGGGTTGTAGGAAGGAGGCAGCCGGGGCAGCTCAGAAGTCAAAGAAATGATGCAGAAAAAATAGAAAAATGCCAGCGATATGAACATACTAACATACAGTATGAACATACCAGCAGATGAAGGCCTTATGGTCTATCAAGTCTGTTCGACTATACAATTTCCAAAGTGCTTACAGAAGGAATTTCCACCCTCTCCATTTCTCTCTTTCCCTCTTGAACTCCCTCAACTAACCCCCCTATTTGTCCCTTTACCTGACACTTTCCCCTTCACCCTGCCTCATCCTCTCTTGATGTTGTCCACCATTTTTAGGGATACTACCCCCTTTGGCAGCTCATTCCACTTGGTAAAATAGTGCCTCCTCATCTCCCTACTGAATCTACCCCTCACCAGCTTTAGGCTGTGTCCCCTAGTGGTCTTGTTCCCATTAAGACTGTAGAGTCCCTCAGTGTTCATCCTATTAATACCCTTATGGTACTTGAAGGTCTCAAGAATATCTCCCCTCACCCTTCTTTCCTTGAAACAGAACATGCTGAGCCCCCGAGCCTCCCCTCATAGGAGTTGCCTTGTTGGCTCCGGGTCATCTTGTTTGCCCTTCTCTGTACCATTTACAGCAAGTTTATATCCTTTTCTTGATAATGGCATCAATATTGCACATTGTACTCAAGAAGAGGTCTAACCAGAGACCCGTACAGAGGCAGAATGACATCCATCTTCCTGTTGATAATTCCCCTGGTTATGCAGCCCAGGATCCAGTTTACTTTGGCTGCTGCTCTCCTGCAGTGCACTGAGGATTTCAGGTGACCCATAATGATTACTACCAGGTGTTTTTCCTCCTCTGACCTGGTAACCAGCACGTCAGCTAACCAGTATTTGGTCCTTGAATGCTTCACCCCAAGTAAATAACTTTACATGTTTTAGCATTGAACCTCAGTTGCCAAATGCCAGACCACTTTTCTAGCCTAGCCAGGTCTTCCCTTAGTTCTTGTCTCCCTTCCTCTGTGTCAAACCTCCCACAGACCTTTGTATTGTCCGCAGACAGGCAGATTTCTACCTTGATCCCATCTGCTTGATCACTTATGAAGATGCTAAACAATACTGGACTGAGCACTGAGCCCTGTGGTACCCCACTGGTCACAGGACTTCCTTCTGAGAATTCTCACTACTGCCACCTTTTGGTTTCTGTCCTGAAATCAGCTCCTGACCCATCCAACAAATTTAGTCCCCAACCTCAGGTCTTTCAGCTTCCTGACCAGTCTCCTATGAGGCAAAGAGTCGAAGGCCTTACTGATGTCCTGATAGGGGACATCACAGCTTGGCCCTTGTCCACTGTCCTAGTGATCCAGATGAAGAAGTCAATTATCTTTGTTTGGCAGGATGTTCCTAACATGAACCCATGTTACCTCACATCCTGGAGGCCATTTTCCCCAGAAAGACCACTCATCTCTCTTTCAGGATGATCTAAATCAGCCTGCCCACTACTATGGTCAGGGTGACTGGCCTGTATTTCCCTGGTTCATCCCTCAGCACACTTTTATGGAGCGGTACCACATGTGCAGTTCTCTAGTCCTGGGACATGCTCCCCGACTCCAGAGAGGTGTCAAAATGGTAAGCCTCGGGACCTGCGAGAACCTTCACCAGTTCTCTTAGCACCCTTGGGAGTATGCCATTTGGCTCTGGGGATTTGGCCAAGTTTAGGGACTTTAGATCCCCTATATACCATGTCAGCTTGTATTACGCTATCTGTGACATCTCCTGCCCCCACCGCCCTACCCCCTCATTGCTCTAGTCCAGGGGTTCTCAAATGGTGAGGCCAGCCTCCCTGGGGAGACCCCAACCTGTTCCAGGGGAGGCTCAAGCAAGTCTGAAAAAGTACTGTATTTAAATGTTGGGTATTATATATTTTGTATGAAGAGATGAAGCAAACTGATAGAGGATAATAACAGTAGATGAACTGTGTGTATTTATTTACTAATAGGTGACAAGGAAAGGTGAATGAGCCAAGGCTCACTTCAGGTGTACCTGGGGAAGGGTAGGGAGTGAATACATTTCAAAAGGTAACTGCAAAACATCAAGAAATATACAGAGACAATAATGCAAATAAATATGAACAATAAATTAATGAGTGGTGGTAATTGATCAATTTGTAAGCGGATGGCAGAACAGCCCAAATACAAGGGTTGAGCACTGAAGTGCTAAGAATAATAGCAGGAAGGAGCAAAGTAAGCCCGAGAAGTTGTAGGAGCAGCAAAGCAGGGGAGAGCAAAGTATGTGGGAAGGTTTATTTCATATAGAGAGAAACAGAAAGTAGTTTGACCCATGAAGGTACTGCAACAAGGAGTAACAATGGTTCAAGAATGAAAATAGCAGAACAAGTAGGTTGGTCTGTTGGGGGGGTTGGGTTACAATAAGCTGAATAACAACATTTGTTTATTTGTTATTCAGATAACACCTTTGAGCACAGGAGCTCTTTTTCAAAAGTTCCAAGTCAATATAAGAAAAAGAACTAAATGTGAACCAAGTACTCAAAGGGGTTTCAATTTATTCATGGTGTACTGTGCAAAGTACAGTATGTTATTTTTCTTTGGGGAGGCCCAAGATTATTTCAGTTTTTGGGGGGAGGCTCAAAATCTTTTCCATGGATCTGGGGAGTCTCACTGTGACAAAGTCTGAGAACTATTGCTCTAGTCCATACATCTCCAGTAAAACAAAGAGAGTAGAACCTGCACTTACACAGTGTGTTTGCTCCAAAATGTAAAATCACACCAGCTGAAAGCTTTTAGCTGTGAGCAAAGCTTTATTACTTGTGCAAATCTCTAAAAAGGACTCATGTATTAAATATACAAGGAAATGGTACCAGCATCCAGATATCAAGTCCATCAAGGTCCATCAGAGTCCATCACATAAATAAATCCATAAAAAACATCAAGCCATGAACAGGCGGCTGGTACAAAACTTTAGCAGCAAGAGCAAAGGCTGAGGGTCACTCCCTCATGACGTCACCTAACTTGTTTCGCACGTTACTTTTTCAAAGGCTGACGTAAGAAGCTAATGCATTAATATTTAAACAACTTTCTTAAAGTGACAATACACATTATCACTTACATATAGAAAAAAAGAAAGAAACTGTGCCATATATACATTATACAGCACCAGTATAGTATTGCACATATTATTGCTGGTAATATTCCACAATCCTCATATGATCATGACTCACCCAAGCAGGTCAAAATCAAATCTGTGCACTGCTGAAAGACAGAAAAAAAGAAAGAGGTTTTAGAAAAAGAGAATAAAACACCATCTATTAAAAAAGTTTATTACTTTTTTCTTAACCTTAAAAAGGGTTTGATCTCAATTTTGTCATTCAGACCTGGTGCATTCATTGCCTTCATGGCAAAAGTCCAATACTGTTCCCTTCGCAAGAGAAGGTTATCATAATCACTCCTCCCGCCTTTTGATTAGAATAGGTTTTTCAATTGCTGTAAACACAAATTTATTTTCACTTTTGTTTTTAACTCTTGACATGCATAGAGCTAAAACATTGGTATCATCACCATTCAAAATTGCCCTGGCATGTTCACTTATTCGTACTTTAAAGGGACATTTAGTTTTACCTATATAAAAGCTATTACAATTACACTCAGCCAAATATATAACCCCTGGAGTATTACAGGTAACAAGACCCCGAACCTTTACATCTAGTCCCGTGACACGATTTTTAAAACTTTTAGTAGTTTTTACCCACGGACAATATTTACAGTTACCACATTTGTTACAACCACCTGCTTGTTTAGTAAGCCAATTCCTAGGTCTTTCTGGTATTGGTTGGACTGAAAGTACTACAAAGTCCTTAATATTTTTAACCCTACAGTATACTATTCATGGACCCCCAATATCAGCATTTTTCAACTTTGGATCTAACAAAACCAGATGCTAATGCTTTTTAATAATTCTGGTTATTTCATCTGATTGGGGCTGTAGGTGGTAACAAAAGTAGTATGTGGGTCACAGTCTTTATTTTTTGGCCTGTTAGTTAACAAGGTCTTCCTTGAAATCTCGTTTACTGTCTCCTGGGCTTTTTTTAAAACATTGCTATTACATCCTCTATTCTGTAACATAATAGTCAATTCTTGTGCCCTTTCTTCATATTCTTCCAAATCACTACAATATCTTTTGGTCCGAATGTATTGTCCCTTTGGTATTGCTTTTATAATATGCCACGGATGGCAACTACTAACCAAAAGGACAGTGTTACAGTCTGTTTGCTTTCAAAATAGAGCAGTCATTACACCTCCACTGCCATCTTTATTAATCCTTAAATCTAAAAAATTTATCTCAGTTTTACTAAAACAACTACTGAATTGCAAATTCTCATTAATTGTTTCTAAGTACTTTACATATTCAAAAAGCTCATCTTCACTACCCTTCCACACCATAAAGACATCATCAATAAAGCATCTCCATAAATCAATTTTTGGTAGGAAGGGGTTACTCAAATTTCTTATTATATCTAGTTCCCATTTTGCCGTATATAAACTTGCATAATTGAGTGCCATGCTTGCACCCATAGCTGCTCCTCTTTTCTGCAAATAAAAATCACTTTTATAGAAGAATGTATTATATTCTAATATAAATTGAGTCAACTGGACTAGCACGTCAGTAGATGGTTCTTTCACAGTTCTATTGTCCAAATAAAATTTCAAAGCCTCCAGGCCTCCACAATGTGGAATATTTGAATATAGTGATGTAACATCATATGTAACCAAAATGCTATCTTCTTCAATTGCTAAATCCGCCAGCACTGACAAAATGTCACTAGTGTCTTTAATTCATGCTGGTACCTCTTTTTTTTACAATATCCACCAAAAAAGAATCCACATATTTACCAGTGGTTCTGTTAGACTGTTATTGCCTGAAACAGTGGGTCTCCCGGGGGAGGGGGGGGTCACCATATCCTTGTGAATTTTACAAAGTATATAAAATGTAGATCTAGTCAGACACTCTACAGTTAGATATTTATAAACTTGTTCAGAAATCAGATTTTCACCCCTCACTTTCTTAAGATAGGAATCAATAACCCGCTTGAAAGTCTGTGTCTTATCAAACTTAAGTTTCTCTTGATACTTTGTATCTGATAACTGTCTCAAAACCTCAAAATCATATTTAACAGTATCCATAACTACTACTGCACCCCCTTTATCAGCTGCTTTTATAGTGATCTCTGTATTAGTTCCCAGACCTATCAATGCTTCCTGTTCAATTTTACTGAGATTGTGAAAATAATGTAAATTAATACCATTATTCAGAAGCAATAGATCTTCTTCACAACATTTTAAAAATATCTGTAATGCAGAGGATAAGGGAGGGCAAAAGTCAGACATAGGTTTAAAAAACCTTTAAGCTTTCAGGTATTATTTTAGTAATATCATTTTCACCAACACCTGTTTCTTGACATTGCCCCCCCCCCCAAAAGAAGGCTTTCAAACCCAGGTTAAGTACCATTCTATTAAGGTCCAATACTGTCTCAAAGTGATTAAATCTTTGTGTAGGAGTAAAAGAGAAATCCCTGTTCAAGACTCCAACTTCTATCTCACTTAACTGGTAGCTTGAAATATCGCTCGCAGAAATCTCCCTTGTCTCTGTCTCCTCCTCCAGCCTCTGCATGGGGTTCCTCTTCTTATTCCTCTTTCTGCCACCTCTCCTTGTCCATTTTGCTCTATATTCTGTTTCCTTATTCACTGGCTTCTTCATGGAATGAAGGGTATTTGGGCCCCTGGAGTAACACATGGTTCTTCTTCTTCTTCAAAAAAACGATCCTGATCTTGTTCAATTTCTTCAGTGGCTGTTGTAAAGATCACTTGTTCATTAGCTTGCATCGAATTCTGTGTATTCTCACTTCCAGTGTTAACAGACACAGTCCAATTAAACACTTTGTTATTTAAATAATCCTTTTCATCTCGATTAAACTTGGCTTTTTTGATATTTTTTATTTTTTCATCGTACTTTTGTAGATTTTCTGTAAAACTCTCCAATTGTTGGGAGAATTATGGTGCATTACTGAAAGAATTTAATTCCTCCTCCTGTTTACTCAGTTCAGCTTCAATTTCCTTCCGAATCACCGCATTTTCTGATATAATAAGTTCCATATATTCATGACTTGCTTTCTCACTTAGTTTTCTCCATTTTTCAATGAAGCCTTCTCTTTTATGTCCACATGTTGGGTTCTTTAAAATACGTAATCCCCTAGGAACTCATACCACCTCTAAATAAGCTTTTGGTGAGATTTCCTCCCAGTGTAGCTGTTTAAGTTTATATGCGGTTTTCTCAAATGCATTAAATGCTTGTCGACTATTGACAGGTCCCAATGGCACAGTGGTGCTGTTAAGTAAGTTTGAATAACTAGTTTCATTCTGTGTATTTCTCAAGACAAGATCCGTTAGGGAACGTGTACCCTCAGTGTGCTGTGCCTGCCATGTTTCAGCCATTAACTGACACATAAAAGCAGGAGCGCCACTTGCTGCAATTAAAGAAATGGGAGCGTCTTTTTCTTATTTGTTTAAACCCATGCAAGTCACCAAGAAAATAAACTTAGACACAGAGAATGGATGGGACTGCACACTGGAACGAGCAGTGCTAGGTTCAGAAAGATACAGTAAAACAAAGAGATTAGAACCTGCACTTGCTCAAAAGTACACACACTGTGTTCGTTCCTGAGTGCAGTCCCATCCATTCTCTGTGTCCATACATCTCCCTAGTGAATACTGAACAGAAGTATTTGCTTACTACCTTCATTTTTTCATTATCCTCTGTCCAAACCCCCCATCTTTTTAAATCTGACTGTCTTGTCCTTTATGTTTCTTTTCTCCTTTATATACTGGGAAAAGGCCTTCTCACCTGCTTATACCCCTGGGCTAGCTGTTCTTCTCTTGTAGCCTTTGCACTCTAACCACTCTGCTTTCCTCCATAGATTTAACAGAGACATCTCCCTATCCTACTCCTTCTGAGTATGTTTGTACTTATGGAAGGCTACCCCCTTGTCTCCTATTACTTTTGCCAACTCCATGCTGAAAAAGCTGGACTTCTTGGCCATAGCTTTCTTACTTTTTTGGTCAAACTTGCTAGCAGCTCCATCAATCCCATCTTTACTATGGCTCATTTCTGTTCTATAATACATCCATCCCCATTCTGATCCTAGCAAGGTGTCCTACCCAAACTTCTCTCATACTGCCAAAGTCAGCCCTCCTAAAGTCTATGATCATCATCTTGGTCCTGACCTTCCCTCTTACCATCCCGCTGCTTGCAGCTGGTGCAGAACTCCGCAGCCCGGTTGTTAACTGGGACGCTTCATTCCTCCCATATTACACTGGTGCTGCGGGAACTGCACTGGCTGCCGGTTCAGTGGCAGATCTCCTTTAAATTCAGTTTACTGACTTACAAAGCTCTGCATGGTTTGGGCCCTGAATACCTGAAAAGAGCTTCGTTCGCCTTATCCCGAGCGACTGCTCGCTTCAGTCGAGGGTTGCTGGAGCTTCGAGGGTAGTTTTAAATCTTCCAGTGCCCGGGCTTTTATGTTCATGGCACCGACCCTCTGGAATTCTCTACCCCGTTGGATTAGAGAGTGCATGACTGTGGGGGGTTTTAAACAAGCATTCAAATCCTTTTTGTTGATTAAGGCATTTGGGGATGATGCTGACCTGGTCTGATCTTAATATTTTATTATGATGTTTGATATTATTTATTTTACTGGTTTTATTATGATATGTCATTTTGAAGTGATTTTATAACTTGTTCTGCGCCTTGATTTTTGAAAGGCGCATTAAAAATAAAGATTATTATTATTATTATTATATTACCATTATGAAAAAAAGTTCAAAATGCATTTACATATATTAAAGGGACACTGTCAACCCCCCTAGACCACAAATTGTCTCCAGTTCAAATATCACGTTATGATTATTCACATTCTGTAACGATTGCTGATGCAGCTGGTAGTTTGATTCTGATTCCTTTTTTCTTTTTAAAGTAAAAAACAGACTGCCCTCCATGCTGATGTTAGGACAAAACAACATGTTTAGAGTCCTTGATCAACCTGCACTGCATATTTCCCGGACTTGGGAACATCCCAGCAGAGTTTAGCCACTCATGATACAATGAGAGAAGAAGAGATTATTGTACCATGAGTGGCTGCACTATTTGAAAGTGTTCCTAATGTTCAGGAGGTGTGCAATAAGAGTAGATCAATGATTTGAAACAAAACATGGCTGGGTATAATTTCACTGTTAGAGTGCATTTCTGGTCTGCTAAGAAAAGAATCAAATAAAATACATAGCCACATCAATGGGTTTTATAGAAGATACACAATCATAAAATGTGGGCTTTCAATTCAAAATAATATAATTCAAAAATGGTTGAGTGTCCCTTTATTTATTTTAATCTTTGATAACCAGGTATGGCCCACTAGGCACAAGTGCCTGTTTTCAGGGACAACCTGGGAGCACTATGGAGGTTAAGTGACTTTCTCAGAGTCATGCAGTATGCAAGTGGAAGTTGTGGGAATCAAACCCAGGTTTGCCTACTGTATGTATTAAACTCATACACAGCTCATTACTCTAAGCTCCAGGATATACTGCCAGCCCCTGTAGCCATGTTAGTACCAACGTAATAACCGCTAGATTACAAATAAAACATTTCAGATTTGAATGGCAAGTAAAAAAGCAGAATTAAAAAAATAAACAAATCAAAAACCCACACTGCAGTTTACTGTTTAATAAATAAAGCAAATATCACAGTCATAACTATTGATTATGCTAAACAACAAAAATATGTCGAATACAGTTACCATATAAGCATAAGCATATTTTTTTATTCCAGTAGCGCCTTATTTAAATCAGATATGTTTGATGTTGTCTTTTGTATTTTGGGTTTCATTTTTTTTAGATCATTAGCTTTAGATTTTGTTTTTGGTATTTTGGCACAATGTTGTATATCAGTGAGTCACCTTGAAACTTGCAACTTGACTCAAGTGGGTGCACGTTCATGAGTCCAATAGTGCCATTCAGATGGCTTCAAGGATGAGCAAGCCATGGTCTCACAGCACGACTCAGCTGCCGTGGGTACACATGGTTACTCTTTGCCGTGCCTCACTTTCTCACTGTAATTGACTGCATGCTTTCTACCTGTCATATTACCTCAATGGACATCAGTGCCGAGTCTGAGGTGAGGAGCTTTATATAACAGAAACTGTTTTTTTAATTAAAAAATCACCATGTTTTGGGTTTTGTGTAGGGCGTTCATGCCTGTAAGTCAAATCATGACTCAGCTATTCTATTTCTAATAGTAATGCAGGTAGTCTCAGTGCATGTCTCTGGTGGAGCTGCTTTGTCTGCAAACACTTCCTGACATGCTGATAGGGGGAAGGTGCTGCCCTAAGTAGAGTTTCCATGCATTTGTCACATTAGGGATGCAAAAAGGTGTGTGTTTTTTGGAGGCAACACAGGTGGGCTAGGTTGTGGTGAAACTTGTTTGAATTGGTGTATTTATTACTGAGTGAAGGGTAAATCTGAGACCAGCCAGAGTAGCCTGTATTTAGGGAAGTGTGGAGGGGTTGTGGAATAAGAGATGGACCAGACACAGAACTTCAGGTTCAACACACACACTCTCTGATGTTTATTTAAAACACAGGGAATAACCTTAAGCAATGGCATATCCCTTCCTCAATACATCAGTTTGCAGAGACAGACTATGTATATCCTTCCTCTTCACTTAGTCAGCACCTACTAACCCACTGATCTACTGATCTATCTCTTTAGTGAAACTTATTTTATTCCCTATATTGGTATTGTGTGTTTGGGTGATGGGGAGCTCAAACAAGAAAAAAAAAAAAGCTAAAGACAGTGCAGAAGCATTGAAGCAAGGGTTACCCCAAAGGGCACTGGCAATAAAGCCAAGTTTCAAAGACAACATCACACATACCCCCATAATGCAAAGCATCATGGGATGTATATTCAAATCACCATGCCATTTTAGGTGGGTTCAGCTTAAAGCAGGAATGCATGGTGCCAAAGGGCCCCTCAAACAATCTGTAATTTACATGCATTTTAAATAACACAATGAGTGTTTTCTGATATCTCTACCCCAATAACTTAATTTTTATACTACAGTCCCCTAGTAACATTTTACCTTTATAAAAAACACCTAGTGCCATGGTATCTTCATCATTTACAGGTTTCATACACATAAGGCATATATGTCAAGGTATTTTATGACATATTGAGGAAGCACCAAGTTATCTCATCAGTGAGAATGCCGACCTCCCCCCAGCAATGGCACAATACTGACGCAGGTATTGTGCCACCTCTTGCATGGGTGTTTTCTGTGGGGGGCTGTGCCCCCCACACCTCCCATGCGGGAGGCTCTGCCCCCTGCACCCACCGGACTCTAGGATTCCAACTCCAGGTCAGGGAAGGGATGGAACACTGGGGGAAGGTGAAACACAGAAAAAGGACCATTACCACAAATGTCGCCATAATGGTGTTTTTCTGTGTTTCGCCATTGGGGTATCGACAACAAGGAGTGATACAACATGAATATTGCATACTAAATCCAAAAATGAGGAACACAGCCTGTTGTTTTTCATCAGCTCAGAGGCCACCACAATAACCCCCCTGTACGGGGACCTGAGGAGGAAAAGGAAAATTAAAGAGGACACTGTAACATGGTCAAGAAAGGGGATGGAGTGCCCATAGGTGGCCAACCTTATGGACTAGAAATTGTAAAGGATAGATTAGGCTAAGAAAAAGAAGAACTGTTGCAACAGATTTAAAAAAAGGTCAGTCCTCAAGAGTGCAGGATCTCCCTGTTACAGGAGCCATATTATAAAAACTGTGTCTAGCCTAGTAGTTGGGTGAGGAGTGATAACTGTCTTGCCTGGACCGGACCCTCAGCTGTCTGGTAATTTGTGGTGGGACTGAATCAAATTTCTGATTACAGGTTGATTGTGGCAGGGTGACGTGGCAGCCAGGGGACCACTCAGGAACTTGGTAGTCCAAAAGGAAGTATTGCCTTAAGGGGGCTACAAAGGAAGGATTAAAGCAGACAGTCCTAAAGTGTCCCCACTAGAGATGTGCGAAGTCCATGAAATTTGGTCTGCAAGTTAATTCATGGATTTCTTCAATTTCACAGAGTAATTTTGTGAAATTCATGTCTGTGAATTTCACAGATTATGATGTGAAAGTTCACCCATGAAATTCACACTTCACAGAAAAAGAACGCGATTTTCTATGGAATATTTGCACAAATCGCACAAATCTAAGTTTTGGAGTTCTTTATTTTTTTGCTTTTGAGCATTTTACCCTCCTGGGAGCCCTGTGTGGTGGCTGCGGTCTCTCCTTGTGGAGAGACTCACTGTCCAGCTTACCTGCATCCCCATATGGCAGACCCCAGTCAGTCCCATGCAGATTGCCCCCTGAAGTGGGGCCAGGAGGGACAGCACCGGCACTACCCCCAGAGACCCAATCCAGATACAACAGGGCTCACCCCCATGGATGCAGGAGCCATCACGGAACCTACCAGACTCCGATTTCCACTTTTCTCCCATCACCTCTCCCCACCAACATGATGACATTGACATGTGTCTCCCCGATCAGTACTACCCTCCAGCCACCAACAAAGGGCAGTCAATGAGCAGGACCACAGGTCTCACTCCCCCCAAGAAAGGAGAGCATTCTCCTGGATGCGCGATCCTCTCTTAACCCGGTCGACCCCCAGTGCCCAAACCTTGGTCGCCGGCTATGCATGAGGTATAGCATCCAGCACCTCAACCCTCAGAGCCACCGAGCCAGTTTTGTAGTTTTTTTAGAAACTCCATGAATTCCATGAAGTGTGAATTTTTGGCACTTCGTGCGAACTTCATGGGCGAAGTTTAATTTCTCAATATTTCTAGTCCCCCACCCATGTTCATGTCCCAGCACATTACTGCAACAGCACAAGAGTGGAAAAGGGTAAGACTGGCATCTTAGGTGTCTGTAGGCATCAGCAGGAGGAAGCAAGGAAGTGGGGCACTCTGCTGTTCAAAAAGAAAACGTACTGGTTAACTATTGTGTAGCATTCACTGCTGAGAAGGGCAAAAAGTCAAAGATATGCCAACACTTGGAATAGAAGCAACACTCTATGAAGGGTAGTAGTATAAAGGTATTTAAACAAGGTATGGGGAACACTGTGAACACTAATAGCAACCTATGTAGGGTCACATAGCAAAGAATAGGTTTACCACTAGCGCTTCGACAGTGCTAGCACCGACATCCCCTACAGTGACAGCTTTAATGCTGACTGTTGGCATTGTGACCATGGGGATGTCAGTGTGCACAATAAGGGGGCTGTGCCCCCCCACACCCCCCCGTTCTCCAGGACCAAGTCACAGTTGGACCAGGGGAGGCAAACATCCAGCGAGGCAGTCCTAATTGCCACACAGAGCACCACAGCAATGGGCTGATTTTGCCCAACTCCTGTCGCTGTGGTGGTGTCCACCATGTTGGAGTCGCTGCGGTAACAGTATATCCAAAGAATAAGGCGAAGGTGAAAGCTGTGTTACCATGATAGGCAAAATCAGAGAAAGGTAAGGGGGGAAAGGAAGGAGGAAAACTGTTCAGACAATAGGGAACTACTTTTTAAGAGGGGTAGAAGGGAAACCTCCTATTTAGGGTAAAACTACAAAGGGAGATAGCAAGCAAAAAAAGGGGAAAACTAGAAGCACCCTATCTAGGCAAATTTACAAAAGTATTTCCTGGTAACAAAGGGAGACTAGAAACTGGGAATGCTAGGAGTAGTGCAGTGCAGTTGCTGTGGGGTGGGGTGGCAGTTTTCAGAGAGACCTTCTGGAGGCTGCAGTGCTTCCCCATCTGCATGCACTTCTCTAAGTTGAGGGAGGAGGTGCTAGACTCCAGGCCTAGCTGATAGGATTTGGGGGACTTCTTTCCTGCCAAGTGACTACCATTTCTGCTCTGTTATCTCAGAGGATGCCAGATTGGAGGAATGCCTGGACTTTGGTGGGTTCTGGAAGGGTGGGGGTGTAGTGACCAGGGAGGATGTTGGGGTCCTCCATAGTAGAGATCCCAAGGAGGGTGGTAGAGGACCCCAGAGGAGGAGGAGGAGGAGGAGGAGGAAGCAACTTCTGCGGGGGTAAATGATTGTGAGGTGGATAGATTTGCTAATAGGAAGGAAGGGGATGGAGGTTAGGTACCTACGTGACACCATGGCCTGGAGGGATGGGAAGCAGATCCTGAGGATTGCTAGTGCAGCAGGATGGGAGGGAGGGCTGGATGTCATTGTCCACCTGGGGACAAATGAGCTTACTAGTGATGGGGTTGGGGTAGTTCAGGGGGAGTTTAGGGAGCTGGGGAGTGGATCTTTGACAGGCAGCATGCTCAGTGGCTTTCACCAAGTTGCTGCATTTCTATGGTGGGGGAAGAGAGGGATCTTCATACCAGTGGCATCAACTCATGGTTGAAGGAATTTTACACAGAGGAGGGGTTCAGCTACATTGAAGACTGGGGTAGTACCTGTAGGGATAAGGCAAGGCAATGTTTATTTACATAGAGCCCAATCCAAATGGGTTGAGAGCTTTACAGAGCTAGACCAAAATCATCATGAATCACATTAAAAGCAGTAACAAACAGATAAAATCAAAGTAAGTCAAACCATTACACTGTGAATACTTGATCAAACAAAGAAGTTTTTAGCGAGACATTAAAGGCCTCCACTGTGGTAGCCAAGTAAATGTAGAAAGGGACTGAGTTCCAAAGCATAGGAGCAGCCACTCCAAGAACTTTGTCACCAGAAGATTTAAATCTGGCAGGGGGGACAACCAGCAGTCTGGCATCAGTGGAGTGAAGAGGGCATACTGGGTGGTATGAAATCAGGAATTCTTTCAAGTAGTTGGGTCCCAGACCACATAGGGCCATTGTATGTTAACAAGCATATCTTGAAAGTGAAGTGTGAATACAAAAGCAGCTAGTGCAGAGCACACAGAACTGGTGTGATGTGGTCACTCCACGAGGAGCCCACTAACATCCAGGCCACTGCATTCTGTACCAACTGCAGTCTCCAAATCAAACCTCCAGACAGCCCTAGGTAAAGAGCATTGCAGTACTCTAACCTAGAGGTGACGAAAGCATGGATGACTGCCACTAGGTTCTCCTCTGCTAAATACGGTTTGATCCTGGTGATGTGCTGCAGGTTGTAAAAGCCAGATTGGACAACAGAAGCCACCTACTGTTCAATTGTTACTCTGTCATTGAAAATTACCCTCAGGTCCCTAACCATACCAGCTGCCAAAAGAGAATGATCACCCAATACAATGAGAGCCATTCCATCTGCAGCAGACAAGCCCCGGTGACTAGGTTCAGTCACTATGACATCTGTCTTGCCTGGGTTGAGACATAACCAGTTCAAGGCCATCCAGTCATTTATTTCAGCCAAACAATGACTCAACACCATAGCCGCAGATGTATTGTCAGCGACTCCAGACAGGTACAACTGGGTATTATCTGCCTGGGGCATATACAGGGGAGATGGCCTGCATCTATCCAAGATTGGAACCGCAATGCTCAGTGGATGCTTTAAATGCTACTTTGATGAACATTTAAACTACTCAAAGGAGATGGCAGAAGGAATCATGAAGGCAGAACCCCCCTTCCCACTGGCTGAAGTAGAGCATAGGAAGAACCCAAAAGGAGAAGAATCTCCCAGGGTATAAATTAATAAAGTAGGCAGGAGAGAGGAAGGAGGGATGGCAAAACTGAAAAAAGTGTGCTTGGGGGAGGAAGGAGAGCAAAAAGAAAAAAAGTGGGAAACAAGTAGAGTGGTAACAAAATCTGAAAGGCTGTGTGTGAATGCTAGAAGTCTAGGAAATACGATTCTGGGCATAGAGGCCAAAATGGCCAAAGCTGACTTGGATATTTTGGCCATTATCGAGTCATGATGCAAAAAATAACATGGCTGTGATATGTCCATACCAGGCTATACTCTGTCCAGAAAGGACAATATGGGAAGGAATGGAGGGGGTGTGGTGCTTTATGTGAAGGAGAGCACAAAAGTGACTGAGATACAGGGAATATGGTGAGGCAAAGGTACTGTGGGTCACCAAGGATAAAGGGAATGGAGCTATTATTCATACTGGTATGATACTAACCTCCAGCATAGTAGGAGTGAGATAAGGCACTGGTGGAAGCCACTGGCAAAATGGCAGAAAAGGGGAAGATGCTGCTGGTGGGGGCTTCAATCTGTTAGATGTAGATTGAAGCCTCCCAGTTGCATCTCCAGCTACAAGCATGCACATCCTGGAGTCCCTTCAGGGGGAATCCCTCAGGCAACTAGTCAGTGAATCCACATGTGATGGGGCAATACTGGTCCTGGTACTCACCTACAGGGCCAGTGTTGCAGACGTCTAGGTGGGAGGCCAGCTGGGGACCAGTTATCACCATACAGTGTGGTCCAATATAAGGATGGCTATGAAATCAAACCAACAAAGGCAAGGTCCTGGACTTCAGAAGGGCAGATTTTATAATGTTGGTTGAACACCTCAGGGATGACATGGCAAAAGGAGTTGACCAGGGTGGAGTGGAAGAACAGTGGGCAAAGCTAAAGGGGGAAATAGTGAAGGCAACAAACTCCTGCATTAAGCAAGGGAGTAAAAGCAAGAAGAAAAAGAGACCACTATGATTCTCATAAGAGGTGGTTGAAAAGGTAAAGGCTGAAAGGGTAGCATTCAGAATGAATAACGAAACACAGAGGAAGGAGGATAGGGAGGTGTATCAGGAGAAACAGAGAGAAGCAGAGAAAGCAGTAAGGAACACAAAAGTGCAAACTGAAGAAAGAATAGCCCAGGTGGTAATGAAAGAAGACAAGTTATTTTTTATGTATGTAAGTAAAAAGAGGAAGCATGAGAGAGGGATTGTAAGGATAAAAAGTGAATGGGGACTGTGCATTGAGGGACCAGGAAAAGGTAGATATCTTGAACAAGTACATTACTTTTCTTCAGTGTTTACAATGGAAGAAGAATGGGAGGAGCCGCAAAAAAGTAACTGTGTCTTCGGAGGCAGGGGCATGGACATGAGTCCCTTTTGGGAGGAGAGGGCTTTAAAGGGAATCGCTAATCTGAAAGTGAACAAAACAATGGGGCCAGAAGGATTGAATTCAAGGGTATTAAGGAAGCTCAGGGAGGTACTGATTGCACCTCTGGCAGTCTTATTTAACAGCTCACTGGAAACAGAAGTGGTTCCAGGGGACTGGAGAAGGGCAGTTGTAGTCTCGCTTCATATAACTGGTAGCAGAGAGGAGGCTGGCAGATATCAGTTACTATCTCAAACTCAGTTCCAAAAATTACCAGACTGTGAGCTGCAACTGTGAGCTACTCAAGGGGGTACAGGAATGTCAGGCCAGCTATTTCCCAAAAACCAAGTATACTATAAATTCACATAAAAAAGACTACACACACACACACACATGCACACACACACACACACACACACACACACACACAATTAACTGTTACTTTGATACACACACACACAATTAACTGTTACTTTGATGAACAATTAAACTACCTGAAAGGGGTGTCGGAAGGAGTCAGGGAGGCAGTACCCCCATCAACAGGCTGAAGTAGAGAATAGGGAGAACCCAAAGGGAGAAGAATCTCCCAGTGTGCAAATTAATGCAGTAAGCAGAGTGGTAGAAATGAAGCAGTATGGGAATGTGAGCTTTAAAAAGAGAGGGGGAAGGAGGTAGGGCAAAACCCAAAAAAGTGAGTGATAAAGGGGAAGGAGGGAGGGCCAAATGAAATAAAAAGAAGGTAACAAGCAGAGCAGTAACACAATCTGGAATGCCATGTGTGTGAATGCTAGAAGTCTAGGAAATAAGATTCTGGACCTAGAGGCCATAAAGGCCAAGACTGACCTGGGCATTGTGGTCATTACTGAATCATCATGCAATGAAAACCATGAATGTGATATGGCCATACCAGTCTATTCTCTATTAAGAAAGGATAATGTGGGAAGGAAAGGAGGGTGTGTGGTGATTTATGTGAGGGAAAGCACAACGCTTATTGAGATACAGGGAATACTGGGGAAGCAGAGTTACCATTGGTCATCA
This sequence comes from Neoceratodus forsteri, assembly GCA_016271365.2. NCBI lineage: Eukaryota > Metazoa > Chordata > Ceratodontiformes > Ceratodontidae > Neoceratodus > Neoceratodus forsteri. The sequence continues at coordinate 1,045,816,133 of CM057451.1, forward strand.
AGGAGAAAGGGAATGGAGCTAATATTAATTTATTTATTTATTTGAACTATTCAGAAACAACTTTTGAGTGAGAACTCTTTTACAAAGGTTCCATATCATGAACACAGAGCAAACAAGACAGACATGAATTACATTACAGTTAATAAGGATATAGACATGTTGTTTTTACAGGTAAACCGAGTCATACCTGAGAGGATGCAATGCTAAACACATAGAAAATACTAATAACAACAAGAATAAACAACTACAAGGAGATCAGTTTGCAGCACCTGAGAGCCTTGTCAGATTGCTGCTTTTGGATAAAGGAGAGGTTGACACTTTGGTAAAGAGGGTTAAGGGCAAAAGAAGGGTCGAGTAGAGTGGTCCTGTAATGTGGGAGGGGGGATAGAGTGGTGTCCAGAGGTAGGGGGACTGGAACAAAGGGAAGAAATAGAAATAGGAAGAGGGTATTGAGAACTGGATAAGTAACAGTGTTAGCAACACTGTCGGGATAGAGAAAGAAGGGAGCCTGGGTGGGAATCACTGAGAGTTACTGGTGTGATATACAAACCTCCAGCATAAGGGGAATGAGTGAGATAAGGTACTAGTGGAAGCCACTGGCAAAATGGCAGAAAATGGAGAGGTGCTTGATGGTGGGGGACTTCAATCTACAGGATGTGGAGTGGATCCTCCCAGTGGTAGCTTCAACGAGAAGTGTGGACATCCTGAATTCCCTGCAGGTGGCATTCCTCAGGCAACTAGTCAGTGAACCAACTCATGATGGGGCAATACTGGACCTGGTACTCACTAACTGGGACAGTGTAGTAGTAATAATTTATTAATCAAATATACAAAGTCTTTACAATACAATACAAAGAATACATAGTAGAACAAGATAAAATATAGATAGAAATGTAGACACAAACTAATCAAGAAAATACAGAGAAAAATCACAAAAGAATAAAAAAAGGTTCATCAAGACATAAACCTTTTATAATAACCATTTTCCCTTTTTTCCTGTAGGGAAACCATGGCATAATTTGTTGTAATGAAGGAGTGTTCATTATGGCAAACACGCACACAGTTTCCCACACTCTGCTCATGCGCCTGCAGCAGTTTCTTGCTTCCTCACCACTCCTCATCACTCTCTGCTCACTGAACGGGACAAACTGCTGCCCGGAGTAGGCGGTAAGTAACAAAAAAAAACATTTCAAAATGTGCCCAAAATAGGTAAATGAAGTTTCAGCTGTTGCCTGAAAGATGAAAAAAAATTAAATAACTAAATGAAAAGGGTCCACGCACTCTAAGCTAACCGGACAGTGGCACAGAACAACTTTTTGTTTTATATAATTACTGAGGTGAAAAAAGCAAACCTAGCAATTACATAAAATAAAATATAAAGTGTTGTGTGTAAACCTTCGCTTAGTATTATTACCCTTGGGGTTAGATGCTTTTCATAAACCCTATAGATCTAACTTCTCATGTGTGTGTAAACTTCTGCTACACACACCACCCATCCTTATTCTCTATCTCTTAGATAAGTAGTTTTCAATCTTCACAGGCTACACGTACATAATGGGCAGGATTTTCAAAACTCTGAGAACAACACAAGCCCCTGGTGCGCTGAACATACAGTATGGCACATGGGGCTTTTGGCATTCTACTGATTGGTGATCAGGATTTTCTATCCTGTGCGGCAATTGCTGCAAGTTAGACCAACTTTTTGTGGTCTAGCATGCAGCAATCCTGAGGTTTTTTTTAAAGAGTTTGCAACAGATATTTGGTGCAAGCTGCTGTAAATCATAGAAACTGTCGCAACTGTGCCTGTTTTGAAAATCCAGCCCACTATCTCTACCATATTAAAATATAGAAAGCCACATTTAGTTCTGAATATAGGCAGAATCCAATGACTTTTGTATAAAGACCCTCCAATGACTTGTCTAGTGTAGCATCACATAATCTTTAAAATATACATGACTTGCAAAACATTGTGTGTATATTAAATTACATCTTTAAAACAGCCCACATGCAGTTATAACTAGACCAGGTAGCACATTATCCTATCAAGTATTCAAACACACAACAGTCTAACTAAGCAGCATCATAAAATCAGTAAGATAATGAAGCTATGTATACCAGTAACTTTATTATGATTAAGACAACATGGCTAGGATATCAGAAGAACATGTTTCTGGTTGGCTTATACAGGACTCTTGTTTACACTTTTCATTTTTAATTTTCTGATTTTATTGATCAGTAGGAAGTAGTCTGCAAGTCTTTGAATAGACCAGTTGTCTTTTGTGTGAGAATAAGAATCCCTGTAAGCATAGTTTCGTCTTACTCCAATTACTATGGTATTGGCCAAGCCAGTGTAACCTGGCCCCCTTGTATCAAGAGCAGTCCTATAAAACATGCATTAAATCCTCCTTGTCTCCCACTGCACAGAAACAATATTGTCCAGTAGGTGGCAATTTGTTTTATCTAGCTGTAAGGACGCTACGTTCAGATTGTTTGAATTTATATTTAATGAACATTCTTCTTATACATGGATCCATAAGAATGTCCAGATTGTATTTGTATCCATATGAACCACTGTGAGCTACAAACCATGGGGAGAACCTTGTCTTTGAGATACATTCAGTATCCATATTATCCCCAAAATTATTGACTTTGGTTTAGATGCATTTTTTGCATTTCCAGCTAAGAGATACCGTTTTCTTTATGTACTGTAACTGTTTAGACTTGTTAAATTATACTTCCTCAGATTCAACAAAATACTTTTATACCAGGTAGACTCTTCATAGCCCAATGGTGACCAACTCTATTCTTTTTCATTAGGCACTTGTGTGGAAACCTATCCTGTGACATCCTACTTAATCTTAGCCAGTAGTTGATTTTCCTGGTATCGATAATAGCATTTATATTTGCCAGACCCAGTTCTGATCTTATGTAGGTTGCAGGACAGGAATGACCTAACCCTAGTGTCTTTCTCAATAATTTATATAATGGGACAGTAAGTTTATTTCTGTTTCTATAATCCCATACTTCAGTCCCACACAGTAACTGTGCAAAGTATTTGAGTTTGAGTGCTTCCACCAAAGGTCTTATTGATAGGCCACCATAGGCAAAATTAAATTTACTGAGGCCATGTCAAAGTTCCCATACCATCTAATAATTTTGTTACATGCTTGGTTCAGGAATCACTGGAGGTAAATGTTATGCCCAAATAAGTATAGCTGTTGACAGATTCTGATTTTTGTTTCCAATGGCCCAAAGCCTTTTAACTTTATTGTAGCCAACTGTCATAGCTTGAGTTTTAGCAAAGTATATTTTTAATTTATTTTTTTGTTTTTGGTTTTGCTTCCAGTACACCAAACTTTTTTTGAGGACCATTTCATAATAAAACTAATAAAATCAAATCATCAGCATAAGCCAATGTGGGGGCAAACATGATCCTTAATTTTGGATGAATCAGAGTCAAGGTTTTCAAAATTTCTCAACATTTGGTTAATATATAAACAGAATAATGAGTGGGCAAGGACACAGCCCTGCCTACTTCGTTGTTTGTGGGCATGGTTGTAGACAGCTAATCTCTAATTAAGCTGCTGATCCTAGTTTTACCAAAAGCCTACTTATCAACAGTTTAATTGTTCCTAAAACCAGCTTGTAATTCACACAAACTACCTGTCTCTTTGATTTGGTGTCTTAGTCTTTCTACAGTAGTATTATCCTAGCAAAAATTTTCAAATTGATATCCAGTAGACTTATAGGTCTATTCATGGTTGGGTCAGCTGTGTTGCCCTTTTTATGAATTGGAATTATTTCCACTCCCTTCCATGAGTTTGGTACATAATTTTCCTGTATACACTTATTTTAAAATATAACCAGGCATTTACATCAAAGTGAGGTATTACGGAGATAAACTTCAGGTGGAATTTTATCCGGGCCCGTGGCTTTTTTGGGTTTTAATAAATTAATTGCTATATAGACTTCTTTACAATTAATTATGTGATAAGAGTTTTTTTGTAGGCCAGCCCAAGAAATAGTAGTAGTAGTAGTAAAAGTTTATTTTTATACAGGTAGAGATAGTTTACATTATTGGGTCATAGCCCCCTTTTCAAGATGGACCTGTTTTCTTCAATTTAAAAAAGTTACATGTAATTTCAGAAAAGTCTATAATACAACATACAATATAATAAACGTATAACAACATGTGTTTTTTACATAGACACCCGGTTCATAAAATATATCCAGGAAAAAATCTGTCCATTGTGATTCAGATATGTATGAGTCAATGAGTTCATTAACATTATCAGTTCCCTTAGCAACAAGTGACCAAAATGTTTTACTGCTCTTCTCCTCTATAACCCTTAACATATTTTTCCATTGAGAAAAATTATATTTAGCTTTTCTTTCCTTTAAAAAAAGATTATACTTCTATAGTGAATACATGGGAGGCAGAGTTACTGTGGGTCAACCAGGAGGAAGGTAACGGAGTTATTTATTTATTTATTTATTTTATTTATTGTATTCTAGGAATTAAATACCTTTGAGCCAATGCTCTTTTACAAAGGTTCCGTGTCAAAATTAGGTACAAACAATAGGGTTACAGTGAGTTGCACATTTAGATTACATTGAGGAAATAAACAGTGACATTAAACAGTTAAACATCATATACATTTGTGAACGACAGGTAAATTACCAGTTAAACACTTTCATCATTTAGAGAACATCAGGGAAAGGGAAAGAATAGGTAAGGGAAGTGTGATAGGTAGTACAAGAGAGAGAAAGGAGGGAGGCACGGACCATGGTTAGAGAAAAGGAAACCTCTACCAGGCCTTTGTCAGGTAGGTGATCAGGGCCGAGAAAAGGAAATAGTTAGGATTTAATCAAGGCAGTTACAAGAGTTGGAGGTGACAAGGTGAGAGAATAGGCTAGATTTAAAAACACCTAGAGAGTTAGAGGAGGTAATAGTGGTGCTAAGGGTATTTAGTCAGTTGGGGGCACGATAGGCAAATGATCACTGACCCTGTGTAGTCCTGCAACGGGGGACCTGAAAAGGCTGATTTACTGATCTTCTGGTGGGTCGGACACTTGTGTTCTGGCATAACAGGTCTTGAATGCAAGGTGGGGTGAGGCCCATGATGGATTTCTTAGCTATAAGGCAGGTGAGATACTTTATGCGGTTTGAGAGTTGTAACCACCCAGTTTCAGAGTAGAGCTCACAAGTATGAGTACGTCGATGAGCACCAGTAAGCAGCCGACAGGCCTTGTTAAGGGAGGTTGTGATACGTTTAAGTGTGTTAGAAGAGGTGGACCCATAGACAATTAAGCCATAGTCGATGACTGAGATGATTGAGGATTGAATAGCTAGCTTCAGTGCTGGTAGGGTAAGGAGTTGTCTGTTTCAGTAAAGTATCCCAAGTCATTGATTAATAATTTTGGCTATATTATCAATATGTGTTGCATAGACTAGGCCTTGATCAAAGGTGATTCCAAGATATTTGAAGGTAGCCACCTGTTCAAGGGTGATTCCCAGGGATGTGTTGATAGTGAGAGGTACTTGCCTTTTCTTGTTTTGCGGACTTGAGAAGAGCATGGATTTTGTTTTTTTGTGGTTTAGGATCAGCTTATGTTCAACGAACCATGTTAATATTTATACTGGTGTGATATACAAACCTCAACCACAGGGGGAATGAGTGAGATAAGGTACTGGTGGAAGCCACTGGCAAGATGGCAGAAAAGAGGGAGGTGCTGATGGTGGGGGACTACAATTTTCAGGATGTAGAATGGAGACTCCCAGCAGCGCTTCAACTAGAAGCATGGACATCCTGAATTCCCTGCAGGTGACATTCCTCAGGCAACTAGTCAGTGAATCCACTTGTGATGGAGCAATACTGGAACTGGTACTCACTAACAGGGATAGTGTTGCATAAGTCTAGCTGGGAGACCAACTAGGAACCAGTGGTCACTGTACAGTGTGACCCAATATAAGAATGGCTGCAAAATCAAGCCAACAAAGGCAAGAGTCCTGGATTTCAGTAGGACAGATTTTATAAAGATTAGTGAATGCCTCAGTGAAGACTTGGCAGAGGGAGATGACCTGAGTGGGGTTGAGGAACAGTGGGAAGCTAAAATCAAAGTAAAGCAAACTTTATTTCTAAAATGCCATTCCAAAAGACCATGGCATTGTACATAAACATAACTAAAAAACACAGTTGCCATAAAAACACATATTTAAAATCAGTTAGAAAATCAGGAGGAATTAAACCTCAGGGAAGGCAAAATTAAAAAGATAGGTCTTCAAGGCACATTATAAGGCCTCAATGGATGGGCATTCTCTGATCCGATGAGATAGAGAATTCCACAGGGCTGGTGCTACAAAAGTAAATGATCTCGCTCCAGACATGGTCAGGTAGACCCTTGGAATCTCCAGCAATCCCTCATCGGTGGAACAGAGTGGATGAAGGGGGCTGTGGTTGCATAGGAGATCTTGCAAATACCACGGTCCCCATCCGTGTATGGCATTATAAGTCAGCAAATTGACCTTGAAGTTGATCCTACACTGCACCAGCAGTCAATGCAGTCCACGAAGCACAGGTGTGATGTGGCAAGATCTTGACTAGCCAGTAAACAACCTGGCAGCCTCATTCTGCACCAGATGTAGGGGGCGAAGGTCCACTCCCAGCAGCCTAGGTATTGGGCATTGCAGTAATCAAGGTGTTAGGTCACAAAGGCGTGGACCAGAGTCAGAAGATCATCAGGTGGGACTAGGTGCTTTATCCGAATAATGTTCCTCAGATGGTAAAAAGAGGTCTTGACGATGGCCGACACTTGAGATTTAAGTGTCAGTTCATCATCAAGCACAATGCCCAGATTCCGCACCCAGTCAGAGTTTAACAGCTAGTTACCTCCAAGCCAAAGCCCAGAGGGTTGCCCAGCCAATGACCCCTCTACCCGATGACCTGGGTCCACAACCAACACCTCACTCTTATCCGAGTTTAATCTGAGCCAAATGGCACTCATCCACTCTTGAATCTCAGAGAGGCAGTTATTAAAGATAGAGATAGCGTCATTTAGTTCAGGTACAAAGGACATGTACAGCTGAGTATCATCTGCATAGCAGTGATAACTCAGCCTGTACTGCCTTATAATGCCTCCCAATGGCAGCATATACACTGCAAACAACATGGGCAAAAGCACCGAACCCTGCAGTACTCCACATGGCAGGGCATGAGAGTCTGAGGAAAAAAAAAACAGACTCCACTCTCTGCATCCTGCAAGTGAGAAAGGTCTAAACCACCTGAGGACTGTACCAGACAGTCAACAGAGTAATCACAGGTTCTCGAACAACACCTCATGGTCTACTGTGTCAAATGCTGCAGAGAGACCAAAGAGGACTAAGATGGAATGGCTACTCCAATCTCTCGCTATCAGGAGATCATTAAGTACCCAAACCAATGCTGTCTCAGTACTATTCCTCTTCCTGAAACCAGATTGGAGAGGATCATAGATATCATGAGTGGTAAGATGCTCCTCGAGCTACAATGTGACTGCCTTCTCAATAACCTTGCCCATGAAAGGCAGGTTAGAAACAGGCCTGTAGTTGGCAAGACAGTTGGGGTCGAGAGAAGATTTCTTCAAAAGGGGGCATACCCTTGCCTCCTTCAGAGGGTCTAGAAACACCCTGGTCTCTTATGAACACCCAACAATCTCAGCCAGGACCAGTCCAATGACCTCTACGCACCCCACCAGGAGGTGCATTGGACCTGGGTCCAAACTACAGTAAGTCGGTTGCAAGCCCTGGATAATATTCACAACATCCACGATCACCAACTGGTCAAAGTCAGACTAGACAGACTGGGTGACTGTAATTCCCACCAATCATGGCTCTGCCCATTTGAGCGAGCTGTACCAATCTCCGATCTGATGTTGGCAATGTTATCTGCAAAAAGGGGCATAGTGAAGGCAATAAATGTCTGTGTCAAGTAAGTGAGAAGAAGCAAGAGGAAAAAGAGACTGCTGTGGTTCTCAGAAATGGCGGCTGAAAAGGCAAAGGCTGAAAGGGTAGCATTCAGAATGAAAACAGAGACACAGAGGAAGGAGGATAGGGAGGTGTATTGGGGAAACAGAGAGAAACAGTGAAAACAATGAGTACAAAGGCACAAAAATGCATTTTTAAGTATGTAAGAAAATAGAAAAAGAATGGGAGGTGGGAGGGATTATAGGCTAAAAAGTGAAGGGGGAGTGTGCAGAAGGGGACCAGGAAAAGGCAGACATCCTGAAAAAAAAACTTTTGTTCAGTGTTTACAGAGGAAGAAGAATGGGAGGGTCACAAAAAAGTAACAGTAGCTTTAGAGGGTGGGAGGTGGTCACAAGGCTGTTTTTGGGGGGGAGGGTTTTGGAAGGACTCACTAATCCAAGACAGAAGAAAGCAATGTGGCCAGATGGAGTGTTTCAAATGGTATTAAGAAAGTTCAAGGAGAGCCAGAGGGCGCTGTGCTGAAGATGGCTGCTTGATTCTTCATCTCCCTGGATTCACGAAATATCATCATCCATCCTACAGATTCCAGACTTCCTACCTTCACCAACATCTGAGATCCTACTATATGTACATCACAGAACAGCTCTGGTACAGTATTTTTATTGCCTCATAATTACTGAACGAGTTATCTACAGCTTTTCAATTTCTCTATTAAGGCCTACAATAATGGCAGACCAATCTCCACATAACAGTTCTCTTAATAGAGTGGAGGCAATGTTTCAGCGACTAATAAGTGAAATCAATGTATTAAAAATTGCATCTCAACAAAATATCAATAATATGCAGTCACTTGATCAAAAAATCAGCGCTACTGATGTTAAAGCATCTCAAAATGAAGATTCCATTAACACATTACAGGCTACCATCAGGGAGCAGGACAGAGTTATTAGGAACCTTCAGGACAAAATAGATGATATTGAAAATAGAAACAGACGTAACAACCGTAGATTTTTCGGATTTCCTGAAGGTGTTGAACTAGGAGACACCAGTGCTCTTCTAACTCATGTACTTCCTTCTTTGCTTAAATTACCAGCTGGCCAAGACCTAATCATCGAGAGATCTCACTGCACCTTAAATCCGAGGCCTGGACCCGACCAGAAACCCAGGCCCATCATTGCCAGATTTCTAAACCACGCACATACTGAACTGATTCTTCAAAAAGCGAGGCAATTAGGTGCACTTACTTGGCAAGAAAACAGAATCCTAATTTTCAGAGACTATTCTAAAGAATTATCTAACAAACGAAAAGCTTACAACCCCATTTAAACAATCCTTCATCAGCGTGGAATTAAGTTTGCACTGCGTTACCCTGCAACAATGCACCTTTTTTGAATGATTCTACCAGAGATTTCAGTACCCCAGAATCTCTCTCTGAATTTCTGAATTGGACACAGCCTGCACTTACATTGCCTTGCGATGCTAATGCAGCTCGTTCCTGCTCCAGTACAAAGCACTTCGCAATTACAATGTCTTGCCCTTCCTGCTGAAACTGTCCTTCAGGTCCCTGAGAAATCTGCAGCCATCATATCTGCCACTGTAGCTCCTGCCAGAAGCTCTGCACACATACAAGAAAAAAAAAGCATCTGGTTCTTCTCTAAATAATAATACCTGCTGTTTAAATAATATTTCCACCTCTCCAGCTTCCCATGTGGAACATCACATCAGTTTTTCTACTCCTCTTACCTTGTCTAACAAATTCTCCCCACTCCAAGAAGATCTGCTCCATGAAGATCTGCACTCATCTACGGAGGATCTGAGACAGACTGTATCCAACCCCTTTACTCAAGACCAGAAGAAGCTCTCAATGGGTAATGACTCTCCCAATTCTTCCTGGGCTGATCTTGTGTCCAACTCTCCCTTTAAATCATCTGAACCACCCAAAAATAAAAGGAGAAGAAAATCGAAGAGCAAGGCTACCTGAGGCTTTTCCACAAAAAAAAAAAAAATTTGTAATAAATACTATGGCCCATAATTAGATGTGATATAGCAGTTTCTCACCAGAATCCCTCCTCTTCACACCACCTCACTCGATTCCTTCAGTACATTTACCGCAGTACAGTCTCTATCGCATCCAACAGGTTTGGAGCACTTAAATGCAGTAAATCACTATCACTGCTGAGAAGCCTGTATCTGTCTGTGGGAGGTGAGCCAATTGACACTGGAGGTATTTAATCCATGTGGGAGTTACTCTCAATGTATTCAATGGAAAAAAAATAAATGAGAGAAAGAATAAATATTACAATGTTTGTAAGATCTCTTCTAATTAATCCTTGTGTGGTGCCAGACATTAGTATATATAATTGCTATTTACACTCTAATTTTTCATAAGCTTTGGCGCCACCATGTGGTCAGACGCATACATACATATATAGAGTTCTGTATTTCATATCAGTGTGCCCTTAACCCCTACTATTATAGCATTTTTCCACATAAATCCTATCATTTGGAATGTGGAGGATGATTAGACAAATACTCTAAAATCATTTACTTATTTAATATTTATTTTGCATCACTTCTGGTATGTAGTGCATCAGGTGCATTCCCATTATATCTTACAGATTTTGCACCAAAGTATGCTTCCAATTGTATTTCTATACATTGAGTTTTTCCACCTTTTCACATTATTCTTCATCCCATTTTCTTCCAAATCATTGGAACTTATAAAAATGATTACACAATACACTGATGCACTATGGACCTATAGTATATACTGCATTCCCTAACCTAGCTAATGTGGATTAATACACATCAGGCATCCTTTTATCTGGCTCACACTGTTTCAGCATTATCTCCCATCATGTTGGTATACTTTATTTAATATTGGACTTATTGCTAGGTCCAAGCTAATTCATTATGTTTGGAATTTAACACTATTACATAATTATCCTTTTTTATTTGGTAGAATGATGTTTTGTTTTTTTCCAGGGTAATGCTTTAATTACCTCAGCACAAATCTCAATTACACTTCATTAATATACTGTTATATAAAGTTTAGTATCTTAAGATTATAGGGTAAACCATATCTTGAGATTCACTAATTACTCTACACACCTAGTAGTGTAGAGTGAGAGTCCTGGTATACTTACCGACTCTCATTGCTCTGCATTTCATAAAAGTTTCAAATTAATATTCTTGTTACTGAGTTTATACTAACGTTTGTTGGTTCTAATGTTTAATTACTTGATATTCTTATCGCTATACTCTCCTCTGCAGACAAATGAATACAAATACCAATCATCTCGAACCCATACAAGTTAAGGGCCCTGCATACATTTGTTTATTATATATATTTACCTTTTGAATCTGTGACATCCTCCAAATTAATGGTATTGAGTCCTCATTCCTATTTGTAACTAATTACCTTATATCCTAGTACCATGAGTGATCTAATCTACATTCATGGAATATCAAGGGACTCAACTCACCTTGTAAACGTAAGCAAGTACTTACCTATCTTAAAAAGCATAAAACACATATTGCTTTCTTACAAGAAACTAAACTTTTATCAGAGGATGTCGACAGACTTAAAAGGGACTGGGTCGGTCAAGTATATGCATCATCTTCTCCATCCAAAAAACATGATGTTGCTATCTTAATACATAAATCTCTTAATTGGCCCCCCATAAAAATCATTAGAGACCCGGATGGTAGGTGGATTATAACCCTATTAAGCACCACAGCAGGTCCGCTTATGTTTGTGAATGTATATGCACCCAACTTTGCTTTACCCATTTTCTTCCATAATCTATCCCAACAAATTATGATTAATAATAAAAATAATTCACCTATTCTTATTGGTGGTGACTTTAACTTAGCACTACAAGCATATTTAGACAGAAGTAACTGATCACATGATGCCCACCCCCGTAGTATTAATGCTCTATCAATGCTTATGAAGGATTTAGGTCTCTCTGACATTTGGAGACTACATCATCCCAGACAACGAGATTACACCTTTTATTCCTCTTTACATAAATCATATAGTAGGATTGATTATTGGTTCTCTTCTCCTCATTACTGAAAAAATTATTGATACATAGATTCTCCCTATTGTTATATCTGATCATTCCCCTATCAGTTTGCATTTACTCTGGGGTCCACCTTCTTCTAAATCCCCATCTTGGCATTTAGACCCACTTTTACTCAGAGACCCTGAATTCACTCCTTGGATTAAAACCCAGATTCAGGATTTTCTTTCTATTAACGATACTCCAGATATGTCTCAAGGTACTATCTGTGAAGCATTAAAAGCCACTATTAGAGGTAAAATTATTAGTTATGCAGCACATAGAAAGAAATTAAGAGAACAACAATTAGCCAATTAAGAAAAATCCCTTAAAGAAAAAGAAACCCAATACTATAAATTAAATAAACCCAATCATAATTCACAGCTTCATCTGGAAATTCTAAAATTAAGAATTAAAATTAACGAGTTGATATCCAGGAAAGCTGAACTTGCCCTTTTTAGGATTAAACACGGTTATTGGGAACAAGGGGATAAATGCAGAAAGTTGCCTCTTACCAGCTAAAACTCAACAGATGCAGAGACATAGCAGGTCTAAAAGATCCATCAGGTCAAACACACACAGACAACCTTTCAATCAATCGTATTATGCAATCCTTTACCATCAACTATACTCGCAACCTAATACTACAAATCCCAACCTAATACAACATTTTCTGGAAAAATTGAATCTACCCCACCTATCTCCTCAGGACAAAGCTGTGCTTGATAAACCAATCACTTTACAGGAAATCCAAACTGCTTTATCGTCATTAAAAAATGGTAAAGCACCTGGCAGTGATGGGTTCCCTATTGATTTTTATAAAACCCTATCGGACACTTTCTTGTCCTGTATTAGTCAATGTATTCCAAGAAGCAACCTTAATAAAGAAACTCCATGCACAATGACCGAAGCCATCATAACAGTCTTACCAAAAAGACAAAGACCCTTTACTTCCTTCAAACTATAGACTGATCTCACTTCAATACTGATGGAAAATCTTTGCCAAATTATTAACTCTCTGCTTAGAATCTTTAATGACTAAACTCATCCATACTTCTCAATCAGGATTTATCAAAAATAGAAACAGTTCCGATCATCTTCGCTCATTACTCAATTTAATTCACAAAGCAAAACTCTAAAACCCCTGCAGCTGCAATAGCTATTGACTTTGAGAAAGCATTTGACTCTCTCAATTGGGAATATCTATATCAGGTGCTATCTCATTTTGGCTTTACAAAAAATTTTTGTGCTTGGATTCAATTATTGTATACCTCCCATTCAGCTCGAGTTCTCACAAACTCTATTTTGTCCCACTCCTTTTACTTAGCAAGAGGCACCAGACAAGGATGCCCCTTATCGCCTTCATTGTTTATACTTGCCATTGAACCTCTGTCTGCGTCCCTACGTCAATCCGGTACAATTAAAGGCATTACTATTGGCAACTGTCACTATACTTCACTCTCATATGCAGATGATCTCCTTATTTTACTTGAAAACCTCGAAAGTTCTGGGCAACCTTTAGTTAAACTACTGAATGACTTCACCTCCCACTCCAGACTAGCTCTAAATCTTAACAAATCCGAAATGCTACCACTGAATACCCTTTGTAGTCCCCTCATGAACAACTCATTAGGCTTTTGTTGGGCCCCCCAAGGTATATCTTATCTTGGCATTCAGATCACCCCGACATTGAATAAATTATGGGATGCTAATCTTTCCCCTCTGTTAACCAGTATCCAAACAACACTTGATAGATGGAAGCTACTTAACTTTCTTTTAATGGTTAAAATTTCCACCATTAAAATGGCAATAACTCCGAAAATATTATACCTATTTTCCAATATCCCTTTGATACTTCCCTCTAGTTTTCTTACCAAAATAGACAAAATTATCGGCAGCTTCATTTGGGAAGGCAAAATACCTAGATTTAGTCATAATAAACTTAGATCCCATTGGTCAAAAGGTGGCTTTGGCCTTCCTTGGTTCCAAGCCTACTTACGGGCTTTCCGTACATCTCAAAAATTAAATGGTTTAACAAACCCAACATCCAGTCTCCTTTATGGGTCAATATGGAAACATCCTTATGTCCTGGTAATGTGGTGACTTCTTTCCTCTATAACACCCTTACCTCTTCTTTAAAGTCTCACCCTACCATAGCTGCTTCTATATTCTATTGGAAAATCATTCACAAGCATATTAAATCTAACCCCAAACCCTTAGCTTACACCCCATCTGGGGTAACCACCATATATCTCTTGATAATCACCCCATTTTGTCGTACCTGGAAAAATAAGGGTTTCCTTTGCAGGATATACTTGAACCCAAGTCATTAAAGTTAAAATCTTACACCATTCCACGAGGCATATGGAATCTTCCCCATCAGGATTTTTGAAATATCTACAGCTTCGCATCGCATGCAACTCTTACCTCACACCCTTCTCTATCAATTCTCTGTATGATAAGCACATCTCTAAATGGATAAAACAACATCCAATTTAAATAGCACTGTTTACAAAGATATTTGTGATATCCTTCCTGACTACTCTGTCAATGCTAAAAACAGATGGAGTACTTTGCTACAATATAATATCACCAATGCACAATGGTCCAGATGTTGGCTCTCCTGTCACAAATCTTTTAATGATAAACGCAGTTCCCTCATTCAAACCAAGATCCTTCATTTGTGGTACAGAACTCCTGTTGTATTACAAAAAATGGGTTTATTGAACAATAACAATTGCTGGCGCTGCAGTTCCCCCAATGGGGATTTATTGCATATCTTATGGCACTGTCCCCTCATACAAAAGATTTGGCACTGTACTCACAGATTTGCAATGAAAGTGGTAGGTCAACCTTTTACACTAGACCCTAAACATTGCATTCTTGGTATTTTTAATCACCGTTCTTATAAAATTTCATATTCGCAGAGCAGATGGTTAAATATACTCTTCCTTCAAGTTAAACGCACAATCCTCATGCATTGGAGATCCAACATAATCCCTACCCTTCCCGGTATCATTAACTAACTATTGCAATATGTCTCTCTGGACCGTATGACATATATCTTGTCTGACCGACTCATGTTATATAACAATTGTTGGCAGGGCTTTTTTAATTTTTTGGAATCAACTAAATCTTCCAACACCAATGTATGGATTTATATATATGGATTTTCCCTTTACTGATACATCATTGTAGTCTGCTTTTTCCCTTTTTATAGTTTCCTCTTCTTAACTTTCTTATATATCTTTTCTTTCCTATACTCTGTTCTCAATAATTTTTTATTACTCCACAATCCTTTTATTAATGTACTTTTTTCCCTTTGCAGCATCGTATATAATTATGTAACATTTTAATATAAACTGTGATCTAATCATACTATCCGCTTTAAGTTCACTACAAATGTCAAGTATATGCTAATTACATGACCTGTATTGTTTACTATATTTTAAACCAAAAGCTCCTTGTATTATTGTAGCAATGTTCTTATTATATGCTGCCTCAATTTCTTTAAAAAAAAAATCCTCACAATGTACTGTACTGCAAGAGGTTTGTCTGTATATCTTATGAAAAATTTATAAAAAAGTTTAACTGCAAAAAAAAGAAAGTTCAAGGAGGTACTTGTTGCACCTCTAGCAGTCTTATTTAACAGCTCACTGGAAACAGGAGTGGTTCCAGGGAACTGGAGGAGGGCAGATACAATCTCCTTTCACAAAAGTGGTAGTACAGAGGAGACCAGTATTTATAGGCCAGCAAGCCAGACATCAGTGGTGGAAAAGTTAATGAAATCACTGGTGAAGGAAAGGATTGTGAAATATCTAGAATCCAGTTGGTTACAAGCCCAGGGCAGCATGGATTCATGTGGGAAGGACATGTCAAACAAAGCTGATAGATTTCTTTGACTGGTATACAAAGATCAGGGTGGAGCAGTGGACGTGGCCTACCCCAGTTGCAGTAAGGATTTTTACACCATTCCACATAGGTGACTAGTAAGCAAGCTGGGAAACTTAATAGTGAGTCCAAAGGTGGCAAGCTGGGTAAGAATCTGGTTAGGGGAGAAATGACAGGGGGCAGTGGTAAACAGAGTATACTCTGAGGAAGGGAGGGTGATCAACGGGGTGCCTCAGGGACCAGTGCTGGGGCCAGTCTTCTTTAATGTCTTTATAAGTGACATTGCAGAGGAGCTGGAAGGGAAGTATACATCTTTGCTGATGGCACCAAAATATGCAACTGGGTGTACACAACGGGGAGCAGAGGTGGAAAGGATGAGCAGAAACATGAGAAAACGTGAGGCGTGGTCAAGGGTATAGTAGCTGGGTTTCAAGGTGAAAAAGTACTAAATGATGCATTTGGACACAGAAACCCAGGGGCAGAGTACAAAATGGGTGGAATGGTATTGACAGCCACCAAGCAGTGAAGAGACCTAGGGGTAATCATATCTGATGACCCAAATATGGACAGGCAGTGTGACGGGGCAGCTGGGAGGGCTAGTGGGATACTAGTATGCCTAGGGAAGGGTATCATCAACAGAAAGAGGGAGGTTGTGTTACCTCAGTATACATCATAAGTAATCACACCTAGAGACCTGTGTCCATTTCTGGAGACCACATCTTCAGAAGGACATTGACAGAGTGGAGGCGGTCCAGAGGAGGGCAACTAAAATGGTGCAGGGTCTTCATCAAAAACCTTATGAGGAGAGACTAAAGTACCTCTATATGTACACCCTGGAAGAGAGAGGGAGGGAGAGGGGAGATATGACAGAGACTTTTAAATACCTCATGGGGATAAATAAGGTTCAGGATGGATTGATTTTTCAGATAAAAAGGTGCTCAAGAACTAGGGGTCATGCTTCAAAGCTGGAGAGGGGTAGTTTCAGGAAAGATATGAGGAAGTACTTCTTTACAGAAAGTGTGGTGGATTCCTGGAACATCCTTCCAGCAGAGGTGGTGTGGGTGAAAACAGTCAGGAGGGGTCAAGAATGCATGGGATAGGTATAAAGGAATCTTAGTGGAAAAGAAAAGAGGGCGGGAGAAGGAGCCAGAGATCAAGTATGGTCTGCAGTGATATTGTAGGAGGGAAAATTGGGCAGACTGGGGGGTCTAAATGGTATTTTTCTGTAGTCAAATATTGTGTTTCTATTTTTCTATGAAACTTGCTCCAAAAGAAGTGTATAACAGGATCCTCTGATTCCCATTCATATTTTTTGTATATAGATTGCAATGCTAGCACTGCATCTCACCACCTCATTCCCCCACAAACAGGCACACACATCTGCTTGCTTGTTTTCTCTCATTTTTAGTTCCTAAAACTTTAGTACAGTATCTGAAGCAAGTAGCTTTCTATGAAAGAAACTGATTTATTTTCAATATAATGTCACCTTCCAGGGTTTTGTGTAGGACATTCTTTGCTGTATTGGAAATCATCACCCATGTATAATTTCTGACAGCAATGCCAGTAGCCTCAGCACTTAATTGTGGTGAAGCTGCCTTGTGTGTAAACACACTCTGAAATGCTAATAGGGGCAGAAAATCTTCTCTATAAGAATGGCATGAAAGGGGCATCAAGCTCTCATTCAGTCTTTATTTTTTTTCTTGATGCAAATGGAAAGCTAGCTCAAGACTTCCCTTCACCTCACTCCCACCTGACCAGACACACACATCTGCCTGCTTGCATTCACTCAGTTTTATTACCGCAATAGTCTGTAGTGCAGAGCCTGAAATGAGGAGCTTTTCATAAAAATAAACTGCATTTTATTTTGAATGTAAACTCACCTTCTCGGGGTTTTGTATAGGATGTTCATTCCTGTACAGCAAATCATCACTTATGTATCATTTCTAACTTCAGTGTTGGTAGCCTCAGTGCTTTACTCTAGTGAAACTACCTGTACATTGTGTGTAACACTTCCTGACAAGCTGGGTTATTTTAGAAACTAACCACAGGACTTCAATATTCACCAGTTCTGGTCTTGTGAAGGAAGCAAGGGTTATAGAAAATGATTTAAACAGTGATTTGGGGGCAGTAACAACATCATTCTTCCTGTTAAATTTGAAGTGCATCACCACAAGTCCCCAAGTGTGCTCAGGGATGTCTAGGCCTCTCCATTGAGCTAGTGCATTATGCCTGGAGCACCCACACACAAGACTGCAACTAGATCTACTGTACTCAGCCCTTTGTATTAGATTTCCACAGTTTTTTTTTTGCATAATATGTATATTAGAATTTTCAAACAAGTACTTCAACAACTATACAACACATTACAATACCTACTACTAAAACATTATAGTAAGTAAAAAAAATAATAATAATACTAGTAACTCTATATAAACTATGTACATGGGTCCAGTTAATTTCAACACAAAGTTTTGTTATGAGTTAGAAAAATACTAATTTTAACCTAAGTTCTAAAGTGTCATACTCCACAGTGCTTTAGGCACTTTAAAGGGTACCATACTTTTAATCAAGACCTAATACGGGCACCTTATATATAAGGAGGGCCTGCCTATCTACATGATAATCCTCATACTAGTGTAATCCGTCCCTCAAAAGCTGAGCCTCCCCTGGTGATAGCGAGGACAGAAAATGACTCCAGTTTAAGATAAAGCTCTCAACTTTACCCTTAACCACGAATGATAAATGATCAAGGGTTAGCATCTAGATAACAAGGCTGCGCCACTGTGAGGCTGTGTGCCTGGGAAACCCATGTATTAAGTATACAGTGTCTGTCCAAGGTCAACAATACACAACTCCATCTTGACAAGGGTCCCCACCCCTCAGGAACCAGGTCCTCAATGCCAAAAAGGAGCAATAGAAGGGTCCAGTGGTATCTGGCAGCCAAGTAAATTACCCACTTCCCTATCTATTTCCTCCCAAAATATCTGTAAAGTTGGACAGGCCCAGAAATAGTGGAAATAAGATCCTAAGTCCACTCCACACCTCCCTCAGATTGGAGACAAAGCAGAATTAAATTTGTGCACAATCAAAGGAGGACAGTAGAGTCTATCTATAAATTATAACAGGACTCCTTATATCTATTATAGATCAGCAAACCTTTCTGCAGTCCCCAAATCATTGCACAGTTTTCTCATTAATGGAGATCCATAAATCCCATTCCCATAACAACTTAGCTTTGAGTGTGAGATCTGGTAAAAACTGTCTACCCAAACACATAGCCTTCTGTAACATTCCCTTGGCATGTCTCTTGGCAGAGTATATGAGATGTTCCACCTTGGCCAGCAGGACGTTAGTCCCCAGTTCTCTGTTCATGCCCCCTACATAAATTTCTTCAAAAAACTGGTGGCTTCAAAAATAAAGGACACCTGTAACTGTTTCTAAACTCCCTCCCTAGCTTTCTCCTTACTTTCTTAGTTTGTTCTCACTACACCACCTTCCTTAACTTGTACTAAATATTTTTTTGGTTTTTGTTTTTCACCCAGGACTGTTTACCTATGTACCTTGTAGGACCTGGTCCGCCATTTATGTATTGTTATGTTATTGCCTGCATTGTATATTTGTTGTAGCCATGCACCCAGGACCTCCTTGTGAATGAGCTTGCTCAATGGATCTTTCCTACAGTAAACTTCAACTTGAAACTTGAACTGGAACATATGTTCTAATCTGTAGATAGCAGAAAAAATGATTATGAGGTAAACCAAGCCCCCTCTGGAACTCCCCGAAGGAATATAAGCCATCCTTCCAAATTAAATGCCTGACACACTTGAGCCTCTCTGACTCCCAGACACGGTACTCCTCATGCTCCAGTCCTGGGATAAAGAAGGGCTTGCCGACAATAGGAAGCAATAATGCATCCTCCTCCTGCACCCTGACCAGGTGCCATATCTGTGTCCAACTGTCCAAAACTGCAGACACCAGAAGGCAGGGTCTCCCCAAGCTAATATAGGCTCTCTAACCACCCCTAGCTAGGTAGCTGGTTAACCACCCAGGTATGCCCATCTCCTCCAGATCTATCCAGCTTGACTCCGAGGGTTGGTTAACCCAATCCTGAACATATCGGAATTGAGCTGCCAAATAGTAGGCTTGAATATCTGGGAAATTAAGTCCTCCTCTTTTAGTGTCTGCCTTAAGCAACTGAAGGTTAGCACACAACCTCTTGCCCTGCCATAAAAATTCAGAGAAAGCTTTCTCTAATTTCTTAATATCTAACTTGGTAGGGCCAATATGTATTATCTGTAAAACATAAAGAAGCCAAGGCAAAACAGTCATTTTAATTAAATTTATTCAACCGAGCCACAAAACAGGGAGAGCCCTCCATCTCCATAACTTCTCCTCTATAGACCGAAACAGGTGTAATTAAGATGATACAGGGCTCCTAATTTGTTTCCCACATTGATGCCCAGGTACTTAAATGACACCCCTACCTCTTTCAGTCCTCAGCTATTATGCCTCAACCAACTTTCCTGGTTCCCCAGGAACAACAGTTCTGATTTACTCAAATTAAGTTTATAGCCAGAGAATTTGGCAAATTGGAAAATCAAGGCCAAGAGTGGAGGCAAAGACCCCTGCAGGTCCATCACATACAACAGCATATCATCGACATAAAGTGTCACCTTATGCATATGCCCTGACCTCCCAGCCAACCCGCTTATCTGTGGGTTGTTGCTAATGCTCACTGCTGATGGCTGTATGGCCAAGGTGAACAGTAAAAGAGAGAGGGGGCACCCCTGTCTTGTTCCACTATATAGGGCACATTTTCCTGACAAGGACCCATTCACTAGGACAGAGGCTTCTGGGGAGCTTCAAAGCATCAGGACCAGCCCTACGAAGTGGTCCCCCAGACCAAACCGATCCAGTACATTGAAGAGATAGTCCCATTCATTATGATCAAATGCCTTCTTGGCATCCATGGACAACACCAAAGTGTCTCCATGGCCCTGAGAGGCACCCCCCATAATACTGAGCAATTTTCTCTTGTTATGATAGGAAAAGCGACCCCACACAAATCTGGTCTGGTCCGGGTGAACCAGCTCCAGGAGTAATTGGTCCAGACGTCCGACCAAAGCTTTCACCAGAATCTTGAGATCGCAATTAAGCAGTGAGATTGGGTGATATAAGGCGCAGTCTGACAGGTCCTTCCCTGGTTATCGCAATGCACATATCACTGCCTCGTAACAGAACTTAGATAGTACCCCCTCACCTCTTGTTTCTCGAAACACCTCCCATAAAGACTCCAGAAAAGTAGTAGTAAGTAGTGAAAAGCTTTATTTTTATACAGGATATGGTTACAAAATCACATCATTATGACCAAAGTCCTATTTACAAGATGGTCCTGTTTTCTTATATGTACAGAACTGCACATAAAACAGTAACAAAACAATGAATAAATTAAATAATTGCACCATATAACAAACAATCGTCAAATACATAATGATGCAGATGATATTAAATAATTAACCGCTGCACATACATCTTTTCCTAAGTTTGCATTTCAAATCACTCATGAATAATTTAGTACTGACATTGTCTGTTTCTTTTGTTTGTATATAGAATTCCAAATGTCAAATTTAATAGCAGCAAAGGACATTCTACTGTACTTGTTACTTAATCTAGGTGGTTAAAAACCTTGTAAGTTTATTTGTCTTAAGTTATACTGATATTAAGTTTTTTCTAGTTTTTCATATAAGTATACTGTTTTTTGGAAATGCAGAAATTTTAAAATTTGATTTGTCAAAGCTACTCTTCTTTTATTTGCTTGAGTTAACCATCCCAGTTCTTTGTATAATGAACAATGATGAGTTTTATAATCTTTAAGCAAAATAAACCTTGCAAGTCTATTGTACATTACATCTATCTTAGACAAGAATCACTTGTTTGCGAAATCATAAACATAGTTGCCATAATCAAGGACAGGCATCAGTAACTGGTTAACCACTAGAGTCCTCATCTGTTTATTAATACAGAATGTTGATCACCTAAAAGCCCCCAACCTTTTGTTTACTTTCATCAGTGTGTCTCAATGTGTTATCCAAAACTTAAATTTTCATGAATCCAAACACCTAAATATCTGTAAACATATTCTTGTGCTATTGTTTCATCTTTATTTGTTTTTGTTTGAATATCTACAGCATTGGCTTCCCTTTTTCTACTTGTATTTTTAAACACCATTAATTTTGTCTTTTTACTATTTAATACCAAGCCTGAGTTTGACATCCATGTGCATAGACTCGCAAATTTTTTTTGAAGTTTTTTCTCCAATTGATTAAGGTTTTCTCATGTACCACCATAACAGTGTTATCTGTGTATAGCATAATTTTTTAAAACCTCAACACTTCTGCTAGTTGGTTAATGTAAATCAAAAATAATGTGGGCCCCAAAATGGATCCCTGTGGGAATCCTCTTTGGACCATAGCATCCCTCAACAGTTGTCCATTAACAAACACCTGCTGAGTGCGTCCCTGTAGGTAAGATTTAAACCACTCACAAACCTCCTCTGATAGTCCTATTTCCAGAAACCTTTTGTACATCAAGCTGTGGTCAGAGGTGTTGAAGGCCTTCAAGAAGTCCATGAACACTGCTCCCACTGACCTACCATCCCCCATCTGGGATGAAATAAGATCCACCAGGTCGATGAACATGGTGCCCATGGAATGCTTTTTTTGAAATCTCAACTGGTACACAGAAAACAGCGAGTACCATTCCAAGTTGTCTTCCGGCTGACACTGCACCAGTCGCTTCAAGACCTTCAACACCACCGACAATAGAGCGATGGGTCTGTAGTTGGAGGGCTCAGATGTTGAGCGCCCCCCCTTGTGTATTGGTATTATTTTTGCCTTTTTCCACAGATTTGGGAAGGTTCCGTCTTTCAGGCTCTAATTAAAAAGTCTAGTCAAAACTGAGAATGTACTAGTAATTGAGTCCTTCAGAAATCTAATTTCAATATCATCTATGCCAAAGGACTTCCGTGGGTTTAATTTCCGAATCTCTTCTTTCACCTGTTTACAAGTAATATATTTAAATCTAAATCTGGCTATGTGTTGTGGTAATGTTTTAACATCAATTAAATTACTGTTGTTCATAGGAGTAGGGATCTGAATATCTGGGAGAGTCACAAAATATTCATTAAGAATATATGCAGATGACCTTGGGGTTTGATTTATTCCATTTGTGATCATTTATATTAGGAGTTTTTGAATAACTGGATTTTCAAAAATGTTTATCATATTGTCTAGAACTAGAGGCTTCTTTAGTTTTATTACTATAGAATTTTTGTTTAACTTTCTTAATTTTTAATTTTAAATTGTTTATCTCTGATTTATATTCCTCCCAATCCAATGGGTCCAACATTTTCCTTGCCTTTTTCCATAGTCTATTCTTAATACATATTAGCTTTTTTGGTTTTTCAGTAATTCAAGGTACATGTTTTTTCCTTTGACTTTGGTATTGAAAAGGAGCCAATTCATTACACACCTCTCAAAACCAATTAATGAATTCTTGGATAACCAGTTCCAAAGTGAGCATCAAGAATAATCTTGTCTCAAAGCACCTGAAAGTGCGTTATAGTATTCTGCAGGAAAGCCAGCTGGCCCATTCACCTTCCCCCTCTTCAGACCTTGGATTGCCAGGTGGATCTCGTTCTTTGTGATCTCCTCCCCCAAAGCTCTCCTGCTGTCCCTCCTATAGTCTAGTGAGTTATCACTCCATCATGGAATGCCTGTGCCAAGTTTAACTTCCCCACACAGCCAGCCTTACATAGAGTATGGTAAAAGTTACAAAACTGCTCTCTGATCTGTTTACTATCCTGAATTATGGCTCCCTGCCTGTCCCGGTTTCCAGATACATGTGTCAGACCCTTAATGCCCAAAACAAAATTGACTAATAAGGGTCCCAGTTTATTGCCCCATTCTTAAAACATATTTTTAAAAAAGAACCATGAGTTCCATGCCTCAGCCATTAATAGACCATTTAGAGCATCTCTCGCAGTAGATAGCTGCTGAGGACTATCTCCCTGCTGCCCCTTAGCCACCCTTTGTTCATGATCCTTTATCTGCTTTTCCAAATTCACCCTTTTCTCATTTTGCTCTTTTTTGTATTTGGCAACAAAAACTTACTGTTGCCCCCCCTCATAAATGCCTTACTGGCATCCCAAAAAAACACTACTGGGGACAGTAGCCTTATTTTCCTCCAGATAAAGCTTCCACTGTTCCATCAAATACTCATTGATTTCCTCCCTTTTCAACAGGTAGGTGGAACATTTCCATGGTGGGGGTTCCTCCCTCTCTCCAGCCTTCCCCAGGGTCAAAATCCCTATAGCATGATCAGAGATTTGGATGGAGCTGTGGTTCACATTTACCAGTTTGGAGTACCAGCTTCTCAAGATATAAACATAATCTATATGTGATCACATTTTATGAGGGCTGGAATAGAAAGTAAACTCTTTCCTTTTTGAGTTGGCCATTCTTCAGCTGTCCACAAAGTCTAAACCATTTATATCCAACTGCCACTGTGTCATATCACTCTTCCCCCTGCCCTCTGAGTGATCAAGAGTCAGATCCATGATGGTATTCAGGTCATCCCCCAACATCAGACCAGGGAGTTACTCCCTGATCATGACATCTAAAAGGGATTGGTAGAAAAGGGGATCCCAAACTTCTGGAACGTAAATACTAGACCAAATACTATATAAATACTGCACCAAGTAAATACTTTCAAATACCTTGGCATCACTTTTGACCAAGGGCTCACCTTTGCAACCCACATTGACAACACTGTGAAAACAGTGAACCAACGCCTTGGAATACTATTCCGTAACCGTCAATTTCTAAATCAAGCGGCATTGAGAATAGCTATACAGAGTTCCATAATCTCAATCATTGACTATGGCCTTATTATTTATGGCTCAGCTACCTCCACTGCTCTAGGCGTATCTCAATCATCAAATAAGGCCTGCTGCTCCTCACGGGGCTCAAAGACTGACTCACACGGTGATCTGTACTATGAATCAGGCTGGTTGAACCTATCAAATCGCCTTATTTATCTCACCTGCACAATGGCAAAAAAATCTATCTTGGGACTGACTCCATTATGTATTCAAACCTACTCCGACTGAATCCTGGCTCACGACCCTCCACCAGATCTGAATGCCAACCTTTCCTGGTTCCGAGATGCCAGACTGCACAGGGACAAAGATCTTTCTCATACAGGGCCCCGACATGGTTCAATGCGCTTAGTCCACCTACTCTATCCTCAACCTTGCTTGAAGCTTTTAAATCCATGCTCTATGCCCACCTCACCACCACTAGCAACTGTGACTGCGCTAGATAAAGACTACTACTCCTCATGTCCATCCTCACATCTGAGGCCTCTTCCTCCTGACTAATTAACCCTCTGGTACCTCTACTACTTCCTGTCTCCCACCCAAACTCACTCCCCTTTTTCCTGTCCCTCTCACTTACTCTCCTGCTCACCACCTTTCCCTCCTCTCTAGCCTCCTTTGGCGCCTAATGATCACCCTCTCCCTGGAAGTTTCCTTAACCTCGAAATTGTCTACTCGCTTGAACCTGTTATAGCTTGTTTTTCTATGAAACTTAAAAACGTTACTGCCTTAAACTGTTAATAGCAAATTTATGATGTAACTTTCCTGTCTGGTTTTACCTGTAATGTGGATTGTGCTTTGTTAAATGTTCTTTGTAACGTGGAACCTTTGTAAAAGAGCCCTGGCTCAAAGGTATTAATTCCTAGACTAATAAACTAAACTAAACTAGCAAATGTCATACGCTCTCTTACCAGCTCCCCACCACAAAAATGTATTTCCTGTCTCGTAGATCCTCCACCACTTGTTTAACCTGGAAAGGGAAGTGCTTATTTATTAATATTGCAACCCCTCTTTTTCACGAGGAGAAAGAAGCCACATAACATGCACCAACCCACCCCCATAACATGGCTGTTAGGTGCATCTTTTATAACAGGGCCACCTAAGCATGCTGACATTTTAAGGCCGTTAACAGACTGGTATGTTTTATTGAAGAGGAAAATCCCCTAATGATCCATGAAATAACAGTAAGATTTTTAGCTGTAGCCATAGTCTCCGATATCCTCCTTCATTTCTATACCCCTTCTCCATCCATACCTTCTGCCCCTCTCAAGCCCACCGACCACTGCTGTGTATTTTCCAGTGTGCGTGTCATGGACCCATATAAAAATAATGCATACAAACACTAACCAACACATGAAAATAAAACTACTCACATAACATCCCTGTATCCCCACACCACCCCTCCCTCCTTCCCTCCATAATCTGGTGTAAAACCATTAAGTAAGAAAAAACTGCACTGCACACCATTCACACTCTCAATAGCTAAACCCCTCAAAGTGAACATGCCCTTTGTCCCCCACCCAGGAAATAAATTGTGTTCTCCATGCTCCCAGGGCGAACTTCCCCCAGCATCCAAGAGCATATTACATGGAATCCCACTGTCCCACATGAACCCCACCACCCCCAAGGCAAGTAGCTGGTGAGCTCTGATTCCAACAGCTGAACCCATCTAGTACAGTCCAGCCTCCAGCACCCCAAACAATCCCTTAATTATGTCATCTGGGAGGCATTAGTTAGCCTTCTCAGCTGCATATCCTTAACCTAGTGCCCTCTAGACCATCCACCCATCAAGTCCACATGCCCCAGGGTTAACACCCCCCACAATAAGAAATAGCCTCAACAATCTTCTCGGCTCAAGGAAGCACAGGTCAGTCATTCACACCAAGCAGTCAAAGCCCCCCAACTCCAGTCAGCAATCCATGCAACAAATTTCCCATAATCCCCAGACACCCATTACTATGTGGGCCTGGTCACCCTTGATGTCTTAGGCTCCCACTACACATCTCAATAATGAAGAGAATCCCAGGAGAAAAGGAAATAAAAAAAGACTTGAAACACTAGAAGTATTGTGCATAGGTTCCCACATGATCTCCTGCTGCAAAACCTACCATCCTCTGCTTTCCTCCACACTCATGTTTTCCCCACTCCTCACCCCCAGCCTTCCCCATATAGTGACTGAGTGTTATTGTTAATTTACCTGAGTCCAAGGGTGCATGCAGGATTAATAACTGTTATGCTGATACTTCCACTAGTTGTGGCAATAGGGGCCCCAGGCCAGGAGCTGCGGGGCTGTGCTGCATGATACCCAATCATTATGTGCAAGATGCTACCCCCCCCCGGCTTACCTCAAAGCTTAGATTTTCAGGCTGTAATGCCCTGGAGTTCCACACAGCCCAACAGCTTGTTGTTGCCACATTGCCTGTAATCCAGATTCCACTGTGTCACAAAGGAAGATAATGTCCTGGCAGGGTCTTAGAACTAATCTATGTCAGGAGACCCTGCACAGCAGAAGCCAGTCTTTAATCGCAGTAAATCAGGGAGCCAGAGGAGAAACAGCCAACCAGATAGTAAACGTTCAGCAACAAGTTCACATTGGAATACAACATCCTGAAAGAAAACATCAACCGGTGGTTAAAACAAGTTCCTGTAGTTTCAAGTACTTCAGCAAACTTTGCATTTCAGCTCCTTGACAAATGCAGAAGCCTTGTCCACCTCCCAAAAGAAGTATATTGCTCCCTTGTGCTTTATCTTAAGGGCCACTGGGTACACCATGTAACTCTCCATCTTTAACTCCCAAAGTCTAGCAATCACAGCATTAAAGCCTCTTCTTCTTTTTAACAGCCTATTTGAATAGTCTTGGGATATATACAGCCGAGCTCCATCAAATATAAATTATTTTAGGCTGTGGTAAGCATTCAGGACTGTCTGTCTGTCTTGAAAATTATGACAATGAACAATGATTTGCCTTGGTGGCTGTCCTTCTGGGGGTATGGGCATGACCGCCCGGTGGGTATGCTTCAGCTTATGCCAGCCTCCTTTTCACTGTAGGCCCAATAAGACAGGGAGCTTTGTTGCAAAATAAGCCAGAATATCAGAGCCCTCTTTTCCCTCAAGCAGACCTTGGATCCATAAATTTAGTCACCTGTGGTAATTTTCTTTGTAATCGAACAACTCTTTGAATTCTTCAGATTCCTTCTCCATTGTGGACAGGCAGCAAGGGGGTGGGCTGATGACATTTTCCAGGTGAGAGATTCTCTCCTTGGCTTCTGTGATTCTGAAGGATTGAGCCGTTTGCTGTTCAGCAATTCCTTGTAATTGGCCATCAATTCCTTGTTTCATCTTGTCTAATCTTGGTGTTAAGGCTGCCAGTACCTGCTCCATGACCTAATGGCCTAAGACTGACATTTCCACTGCAGATAATGAGATCAGGCCTAATGGCTTAGCCTGTGGCATTGTATTTTTCTTCTTAATATTTTTAGCAGTAGAACACTGCATTTTACCATCATTTTGGGATAAATACTCCTCCATTATGCAGTCTGGAGATAGTATTATCAAAGTCTAGAAGTTTAGCTCTCGATTGCAGTGGATTTTAAAAAGATTTAAATTCTTGAGAATGGGAGTTAAAAGGAACCATGTCTTCACTCCTTGCTGCTCATCAGCTCCCCCTCAGATTTCCACAGTTTAAATAACGTTCCAAACAATCACACTCTTTAACTACAGTTCAGTCCTTGCTATTAGGTGTACCTCTTAACCTGCTAGGACCAAAATGAGGCACAGTCCACTCAAAAATCATGGACAAATGACCAATATCAGGGACACCATATTTTATTCAGCAAGGCACCATGCCATCGCATATCTTGTACATCACATGATGTAGTACACTATTCAACTCATTCAATTCAAACTTTATTTTTATAGTATCTTTTCAAACCAAGGTGCTGTACATAAGACCAAGTACAACAATATGAATAGAATTAAACAAAAACATAAAAACAGGTCATCCATATTTTGGGAAGGCTAAATCAAACAAATAACTTTTTAATTGAATTTTAAACCAATCGATGGTCAGGTATTCTCTCAACCGATGAGGTAGAGAATTCCACAGGGTTGGAGCCAAGTAAGAAAAAGCTCGAGAACCAGATGACTTCAGTCGTACCCTGGGAATCTCCAGCAATCCCTCATCAGTAGAGCACAGAGGATGGAGGGAGCAGTAGGGCATAAGGAGATCTTGCAGGTAGCTGGGTCCCTGATCATGTAGGGCTTTAAAGGTTAGCAAACCAACCTAAAAGGTGATTCACCACTAAACAGGCAGCCAGTGCAGTTCGCAGAGCACAGGAGTAATATGACTGGTCATAGAAGTCCCAGTCAAAAGCCTGGCTGCCGCGTTCTGCACCAGCTGCAAGCAACGGATATCAACCCCTGGTAGCCCTAGGTAGAGGGAATCACAGTAATCAAGACAGGTGGCAACAAAGTCATGGACCGATGTTGGAAGATCATCTGGAGGAATCAGGTGTTTCACCCGGGCGATATTTCTAAGATGGTAAAAAGATGATTTAACGACTGCTGAAACCTGAGGCTTTAGAGTCAAACCATCATCAAAAATAATGCCCAGGTTTCTCACATGGTCTGAGGTAATGAGCTGTACACCACCGAGCAACAGGCCTAATGGTTGTCCAGCTCCCAAACCCGCCCCCGGATGACCTGGGTCCACTAGCAGCACTTCAGTCTTATCTGGATACAGTCTCAACCAACTGGAACTCATCCAGGTTCTGATTTCAGTAAGGCAATTATTTAGCACGGAAAGTACATCATTTTGTCCTGGCAGAAAGGACATAAACAGCTGAGCATCATCTGCATAGCAGTGGAAACTCAAACTGTATCACCTGATGATATCTCCAATTGGCAGCATGTACACTGCAAACAGCATGGGGGGCCAAAATGGAGCCCTGCAGCACCCCACAGAGCAGGAAGTGAGAACCAGAGGAATAAATTCCAGTGCTAACTCTCTGAGACCTGCCAGTGAGGAATGAATGGAACCATTTAAGGACTGTATCAGACAACCCACAAAAAAACTGCAGGCACTCCAGTAGCACACCATGGTCTACAGTGTCAAATGCAGCAGAGAGATCAAGAAGGACCAGAATGGTATGTTCCTTTTGATCTCTGGCCATTAGGAGGTCATTCAATACCTGGACAAGAGCAGTCTCCATGCTATGCTTCTTCCTGAATCCAGACTGGAGAGAGAATCATAGACACTGTGTGTTGTAAGATGAGCATCCAATTTCAGCACACCACATTTTCAAAAACCTTAACAACAAATGACAGGTTAGAGATAAGCCAGTAGTTAGCTAGACAGTCTGGATCCAAGGAGGATTTCTTAAAGAGTGGTCAAACGACCGCCTCCTTGAGGGGGTCAGGAAAGACCCCACTCTTCAGGGACTTCCAGACAATTTCAGCATGGATCGGGCAGAAAACATCTACACATCCCAATAAAAGGGGTATAGGGCCCGGATCTATACTACTACTGGTTTGGCACAATGTTTGGATGGTCTTTACAATGTCCATGAATTCTGGAAGGCAGAAATCTGACCAGACAGAGTGCATGCCACCTCCCGTTGGTCACTGCAATCCCTCATAGGAGAGGCCAGACTGATGCCAGACCTGATGCTGGCAACCTTATCTGTGAAGAAT
Organism: Neoceratodus forsteri; assembly: GCA_016271365.2. NCBI lineage: Eukaryota > Metazoa > Chordata > Ceratodontiformes > Ceratodontidae > Neoceratodus > Neoceratodus forsteri. Next base: position 1,045,846,680 of record CM057451.1, read on the forward strand.
CAAGCAAACTCCTCGCATCTTAGCTGAGAAAAAGCTTCTCTGGGATGGAGACAGACTGGATTGCTCAAATTCAGTTCCATACTACCAAATGGCACAATAAAAAAAGGCAAATATTTTGCATCTTCTTTCTGTTGATATTTCTGTTCATTTACCTACTTGAAACTAAAGTGCAACATGGGCACTGCTAGAGAAATCATTTTCTTAAGGATCCAGTGTAAGGTAATTTCCAGGCTTTTAAGGATCCAGTGTTATTAATTTCCAGACTTAACTGAACAGAAATATATTATATTGGCATGCAGAGTGTGTGTGTGTGTGTGTTTCTGTCACTCTCAGTCTCATTAGAGAAACATATAAGCCTGTAGAATTCTGGGGGAGGGCTGTCTCCTACAGATTGCTTTTGTCTGCTTTGGCAGTTTAACCCTTGCTGTGGTGTTGATTGATATATTAGTTCAGAAATCCTATACTTGCTAATTCTGTTGGTAGCTTAAGGGTTAAACAGATCAGATAACTTACATTGGCATTCAAAAAATCCATAAAAGAAGCAATTAAGTTGCGACTTTGTGACAGGGAGTCTAAATTCAGGAAGTCCCATAAAATCCGGGACACTTAAGAGGCATGCTACTAGGTACCCAGATAAGTTTTATATACTGTTGCAAGCTTGATGTCACAGTGTCTGAGATCTTTCACTGATGCACTTACAGGTATGTAAGCTTGTTTTAAACCCACTCGACTGACTGTAGACCCATTGAGGGTTTGTACTGAGGAGAGGGGCCAGCTTGATCTGTGTATGCTGTTCTATGCTGGAAACAATAAAATAAGCAACTTATGAAGAAATACTTGTAAGGTTGCATTTCCTTCATATGATGAGACTGTCATGTGTGTGTGTACTTGGCTTTCATGCAGTTTGTGTAGGCCCATTGGTCAAATCTGTAGATTTGATGGCAAAACTTTATACAAACTTTCCCAGTTGCAGGGTAAGTTCTGAGAGTGGTCATGGTTCTGGTGTACCAGCTTCCATGTCAACTGGGGCTCCTCTTCCTCCTTCTTTTTGTAGATGCAGGTCTGTTTAGGCTGATGGTTCAGTTGTTCAGGTGGGGGGCAACTTGAAGATGCTGGTCTCAGGTACCTCTGGGCTGGAATCAGGCTTTCATTTCTGGCACTCGTCTGGACATCTTTGGCTCCTCCACAGGACAGCCCAGTATAGTGGTTAGGAGCCACTTACACACACAAGTCTAGGCTTCTGGACTCTAGTGTACTACACTAGCCAGTGCCTAGCAGTAGCACTGACTGTCTGGATCTATAACTGTCTGCAGTCTCAATGCAAGCTTTCACACAGCTGTACTCGCACACAACACCATGTCACACTGCAGACCGGAAGCTGTGGCACAGTTACTGGATCAGAGAGCTTTTGTCTCCTTTCACTGGAAATGGGAATCATTTCTTTCTCCAGAAGGTGTTGTTTTGACACAATCTGCAAACACATAGTTCAGTCTCAGTACTGTAAAAGTTGTAGAAACCTTATAGTCCCTTCCTGATGAATGGCTGTAGAAGCCCCATTAAAGTTTCTGTCAGTTGCTTTTCCCAGCAATCAAGCCCTTCTCACATTGAGAGTTCACTTCTCCCCACTGCCTGCCAGCTCAATGCTGTCTTAGGAGCTCATATTTAGTGTGTATTCTTGACCCTTCCACTAGAACAGAGAAGTGTGGAACAAGCAGCATGATGTTGGACCCCTACCAAAAGAGTACTGAAAACATATATTTTAATTAGAAGCATCCAACTAGAATTCACTCCTTTAAGACAGTAAAGCTCCCTTTGTGTTTTTTCAGTCTAGTTTTAGTTTTATATCAGACCTCCGTGTTAGCTGGTGAAGTCTGACATAACTCATTAAGGCCCCAGTCTAAGCTTAGACGAGGTAAACATCTCTTGCTACACATGTCTGTAATGCATCAGTCTGCAATGCATGTTTAACTAAACAGTGGAATGGAAAGCAATGGGACTATTATTCCACATTTCATGTGTATCAGTCTACAATTCAGCCAGAACATTTTGTGGAATGGGGCAAACATTACCAAACACATTAGGGGAATTGAATTTTGAGAAAGTCGTAATTTCAGAAAAATGTTGCTAAATTTGAAAAATGTCATGAAATTTCCTCACATTTGGAATTCATAGTTCAGGTCAGCACTACTCTCATTACCACTCCTAGATTTTTGCCTTCACCCACAACCAACAATCATGGTGGTCTCATACCAGTACAATGACAGTCATAATCAACACAAGTAAGGTTCTTTCAAACACATTTTTAATGTAAATCACAGAACAAGAAAAGAATCCTATAAATGTCAAAAAACTACTATATTTACAGTACAAGAACAGCAATCAGTAACAATCTATTTACAAAACCTAGAACATGTAATTATAAAACTTTACAACCACCAGTGAGCCTTAACTGGTTCACTGGTGGTGCTGAAGTGGTTGGCACTGGCAGTGGTGGTAATGTTGCTGGTGCTTCTTCTTGCTCTGCCACCCACCTCTCCTGTTCTCTAATTCAGGCCTCAGTGGCCAAGCAGATTTGATGCAGATGCTTGCCTGCTGAGCTGCCAGCTGACTGTACGGTTCTCTGTAAAGAAAGAGAAAACAACAATATACTCTGCTGAAAATGTTGATATGTTTGCACTAAATCAGGTGCCTATAAATTTGGTGTCCTACTCCATCTTGGGATGACTGAATATCCTGAGTCTGGTGCTCTTCAACGTGTTTATCTGTGACATGGGGATGGTAGGGCATACACAGGAGGAAATATTGTAACAAGTGAAATAAAACTCTGTGGAAGGATGAGCAGTGAAGAGAGGATAAGGAAAATAAACAGGGATGTGTGGAAAGGTTGGAGAAATAGTCAAGAATCTTATCAGTTTAAGTTTAATCCCAACTGTCAGTTTTTTCCAGTACAAATTAAGTTTTTATTTTTTTATTTTAAAATTTTGCTTACCGGGTAAACACAATGAGCAGAAGGCCCTTTTTCATGTGCGACCTTGAGGTTGATCAAGATGTTACATAACAATTAAACAAAAACACAACACACAACAATCAAGAAATAAACTAAATAAAACATACATTTTAAGAATAACACATTCTAATTGAATAAGAAGGTGCTTTCTTAAGAGCTTTTTAAAAATAGCATGACAGCAGCAATGCTGGATGGCCACAGGAAATGTGTTCCAGGACTTAGCTGCCTTAATTGAAAAGGCATGGTCACCCATCTTAGTTTTTGCCTTCAGGATGACAAAGGTTCTTGTTTCATTGGAGCAAAGGTATCTACTTTTATTATTAAACTGAAACATTGAAAATAATGGCGAATTATATTGTTGCCTTAAAACTTTGTCCGTGAGACAGATTCAATTATTAAAGAGTTCTGATTGGGTGCAGTCAACAAGTAGTTTGATAAAGAAGACAATGATGAGTATGATAAGGTAATTTATGTGCAAATCTACAAATGCTATGAAAAGTTGTGGTCAGAGTACTTAAATCCTGCTTTGACAAATCTGTAAATAAGAAAGAGTTGCAATTCAAAGTGTGTAATAAAATGCTCTGTCCAATTGCTATCCTGGCTTGTGAAGTTAAGGAATATTGCAGCTTAAATAACACTCCCAATTTTTTGATTTACTTGTCTTATTGTAACTCCTAAATGATTAGAAAAGGATAAGTTGGAATCCAAGTGCATTCCCAAATATTTAAATTGGGTGACCTGTTCAAGTATGCTACCAGAAGTATCTGTGATTATTAACACATCAGCTTTCTTAAGTCTGTGTTTCGATCCAAAAAGCATACTTTTTTTTTTGCAATTTAAAGACAGATGAAGTTTTTTTAACCAAAATTCCATTTCATAAAAATCCCTATTCAATGCTTTAATAATGGCTGCCACAGAGTCAGAGCTCTTATACATGAGGATATCATTCACATAAATCATAACACTAGAGTTTAACAATTTAGAGGGAATAATATCTATAAACAAAGTGAACAATAATACCCCAAGTATTGACCCCTGAAGTACTCCTTGTTCCAATTCCCTGTCACTTGATTGTTCACCTCCATAAGTCACCTTAACAAGTCTACCAGTTAAGTAACTTTCAAACCATACTACAGGTGACTTTGTCAAGCCAAAATCCCTTAATCTCCTGAGCAGCAGGTGGTGGCTTACCAGATCAAATGTCTTGGACAGGTCCACGAACACAGCACCAGTGAGCAGCCCTCTATCCATTGCTGCACTGGCGTGGTCAGTGAACCTGGCCAAGGCTGTGCCTGTTCCATGGCACTTTCTAAAGTCATGCTGCTTAGGAAATCTAAGACCAGCCATCTGAAAATAATCAGTAAACTGATCATTAACAAGTTTTTCTAACAGTTTCCCCAAGGTTGGGATTAAAGATATTGGGTGATAGTTGGCCATATCTTTAGGATCTCCACCTTTTAAAATGGGTCTTACTACTGTGTGCTTCCATTTATAGGAAAAGTTCTAGTTATCAAAGATAAATTAAAGATTTTTGTTAATGGGAGGCTAATGTTAGCTGCAATCAGATTTAGGAACCTAGGCTCCAAAGTGCAAGCTCCTGGACTTTCATTAGGGATGTTTTTCAATAATGTAAAACCAAGAGATGTTTTTATGACCTTAAAATAAAAGGAAGGACCCCATCCATATTTTTAGAGGAACTGATGTCTTTAGTGTCACCTACGTTAGACTGTTTATATTTTGTTAAATCCCAAAATATGTCCAAGAATCCATTACTAACTTCCTACATATTTGTAATGTCTTTACCATCTTTTGTAAAGACTTCCATCTGATTCTTTATTGTCGGATTTATTATGGATTTTATACAATCCAAATTTTTGGGGGGATTCTTGAGCTCTGACCTCTGTTGTTCCTGGTAATAATTAGATTTACTCTGTCTTAATTTAGATTGGCATTCATTTCTTATCCTACAATAAGCATTAAAATCAGCATTTGTGCCACAAGATTTAAAACAGCTCCAAGCTGCATCCCTCATTTTCATTAACTTAAATAGTTTGGGAGTTAACCATTTATTTACCATTCACATAACCCTTCTGACAGTTTTTGGGAAATGTTTTTCTTGTAAATTCAAGAGGACAGTGGAAAAGAAATCCACTGCCAAGTCGACATCGGGAATTGCATCCAGATAAGTCCAATCAGTCGACTGAAGATCACATAACAAATCAGCACTCATTTCATTATGTATCTTTCTATAAGATAAGATGCGAGGAGGTAATTTTGGCTGTTTACTTTTCCACATGTAGTAGGTTGCCATATGGTCACTAACTACGCCAGGTAAAGTGCTAATGTGTTGTACATTTTTCTGATTATTAGTCAGAATACAGTCTAGGATAGAATGTTTAATACTCCTCAGATTCACTCTTTTAATAGAAGACATTACCTGACTTAATCCTGAATTAGTAAGTTGTGATTGGATAAAAGGGTCAGTTATAGGATCCCAATGAATGTTAAAATCTCTCAAAGCCAAGAAGTCCCCCCCCAGTTAGGAAAGAGTTAGCAAAAGTTAAAAAAATCAATGAATCCTGCACGGGCTGTTTTTGGTGTATTATATACAGTACAATATTATAGTTTATAGCAACCTCCCTGCCTTACTTCTGCAAGTTTTTTTTAGTGGTTACAATTTCTTTCACTTCTAGGTCTGATTTAAATTATACTGCCCCCCCACCCTTCTTCTTTCCACCTCTCTCTTTTCTAAAGAGTTTGTAACCCTCTAGTGCTACAAGATTATCAGGGATTGAGGGTTTTAACCGAGTTTGAGTCAAACTGAGAATGTCAGGGTCATATGTAACAACCCAGGCCTCAGTCTCATGTTTTTTTGGAAAAAAGATTTTTTTTAAACAGGTTGGCCTGATAGGATGTTCCTCACAGGTTTTCTTTTGTTTGCATACTTTATGTGTTTTTTGACTGATCTACTACTAGCCACTAGAAATTGCCATGGGGAGATGGGTTGGAGAAAACTAGGAAAAAAAACAGTAAAATGTTTAAATGGGCAATGCACTGTTGACCACTGCTGCATGGACTGTACAGGGGGAGTGGTGTTCAAGAGCCTTCATGGAGAACAGAGCTAGATGCACTCTGTGAATGGTGTGTAGCAGGTGGAGTAACAGCTGGACCATAAAAAAGAAATACTGTAGCATTCAGAATGCAGTGATAGAAGAAGACAAAATAAGAAACAAAAGAAAAGTCTCTACCATGTGTTACCACCCCAAATCTACCAAAGTTCCCATCATGGTATACAAGTTGGTGTTCAGTTGGACTATGCCAACTAAGACCAATGGAATGGCATGAACAAATTATCAGGAACAAAACAAAAACCAAAGAAGCAGCTGTAGAAAATTGCTAACTGCCTGCCAAAAGCTATACCACAAATAGCACCACACCTGCATCATGCTGCTCCAACACCATACAATCAACAGTGACTCAAATGTGGACCACCATTATTTTTACAAGAATTTGCTTACAAGTTTCTTTAAATATTACAGTGTTTCATGTTTATAATCCAACAGAAAGAAAGAAGTTTGACTACACTCACCAACAGCACAGGAATGGTGTTTCTTTCTTCCTGTCACTGTGGCAACACTACCAAGTGCCTCCACCATGTAAGACTATCTTCACTGAATGTCATATCAGTGGTGCTTTTATTACTTGACAATCCTAGCTTGTTCCCCCCCCCCCCTCATAACACTGCAGGGCCAGGATTCACAAAGAGAGCACAAAGTGGGTGCGAAAGTTTGCACCACACTTCCCAGCTATGCTGGTGGGCAACAGAGCTATTTACAGTCAGATAGCCTGGTGAGCTATCTGACTATGAATAGGGGATTGCAGGGATAGTGCTGATCCAGGAACAGCAGTGGAACACCCAGCAGTGCTAACCCCACAGCCAGCCAGGAAAATGGCCCTGCAGCCAATAGCACTCAGACGCTGAAGTGCTATTCACCAATGGAGGCATGCAAATGAGCCCATTGGGTATGCAAGGTGCTAGTGGCCATTAGCATGCCCATTATGGGATCATTTGCATGCAATTATTGTTGTGGTGTGTGCCCCCCCACCAGCCCAAGCCCCATGCATCCACATAATCACATATTGTAGTGGCGCCCCCCCACCCCAATTGTGGATCTGATGGTAAAAATAATACAGTTCCATAGTGTAGGGTCACACCCCAAATCCCTGATTGTCTGATCACCCACTCATTATTAAAATAAAATAATTTCCATAGTGTAGTGGTCCCTCTCTATCCCCAATCACCTGATTACCCACCCGATAATAAAAGAAGTTTAGTAAGCTATTAGACCTAATAATAAAGTTAAATACTGATACTCTAATTCAAATAAGATATTCAACACATTGAAAGTTAATGGAACCAATAAATGTTAATAAGGGTGTAAAACAGGTTGTCTTCTAGCCACTTTGCTTTTTATCTTGTATATATGTAGATCAGATTGTACATATGTTAGATACATGCAATACTGATGCCCAGAAGATTGTTGATATTAGCCTAAATATTCTGTTATATACAGATGATGTTGTACTAGTATCCAAAACTATGAGTGGGCTCCAGCAGGCCTTGTCCTGTGTCACATCTGCATTGACTAGTCTACAGTTAGCTATTAACATAGATAAGTCTAAGATATTAATAATAAATAATCCAAAGAATTTAAACTATAAATGGACTCTGAATAATACAACTATAGAAGAAGTTGACAGCTAATGTATATTTAGGTGTTTCACTTCATAACAAATTAATATAGAAACCACATATAATAGAAAACAAAAAAACGGGGAAGACAGTTCTGGCAACAAATAAGTTTGTGAAGCAATATGTTAACAATTCAGGGTCAGCCTTACTGGAAACATTTTGAACAAAAGTAGAATCTGCAGTCCTGTATGGCTCGGAAGTTTGGGGAAACAAGAAGTGAATATACTAGAACCGATTTCAAACTTATATATTAGACTAACATTGAACCTTCTACAGTTCATTCCAGTGTAATTTGTTAGGGCAGAAATGGGGATTCTGTCCTTTACATCTAAGGTATTAAAATGTCGGGTAAAATATCTTACAAAAATATATCATAATAAAGAAGTGAATCAAATTCCATATAATTGCTGGAAAGGCAGTAAGATATTAGTGTCTAGGGAAAATGGCCAGATAAAAAGTTGGACATGGTTAAGAGAGTTAGATAGTTGTCTGAGAAAAATTGGACTACAAACTATTGCACATCTGAATTTTGTAGGCAATATTAATATTAATATTATACAAAATATGGCATTAGAAAGAATATCTGATATTGTGAGAGAGCCATCTCGAACAAATTTCATCCTCAATGAATTTTGAAAATTATAGAAAATTAAAAAATACACATAAAAGAGAATACATTTCTAAATGTGAAAGCAACATGCACTACAAAGCAATAGCTAATTTGAGATTTGACACCAATGTAGGAGTCTCCTCTGGCTTTATGGGATGGGCTGGTTTTAAATTAGTAACAGATTGTAAAGAGCAGATGCTCAGGCAAATGGAACAATGGTCACATTTTACTGGACTGTCAAAATTTAACTTAAGAGAAAAATGGCTTTTACCATATTTGTCATTTTTTGAAGATAGAAATAGGGAAGAAAAGCTAAGGTTTCTATTAAATACTAAAGCTACAGCAATATTGTATAGTGTAGGATGATTTACAATAGCTTCCATTAGATTACAAAAAATTTGAAGGTATGGTGACCTTTATTATTTCATGCTATAAAGTGTGTGTGTGTGTGTGTGTGTGCATGTACATATTTATTAATGGTTTTTAAATTTGTAATTTATGTGTGTCGTACTGTTTTTTTGTAAAACACATTGAAAATAAATAAACTTGAAACTAAAAGATTTTCAATAGTGTAGTGGTCCTACCCTGGTCTCTAATCACTTGAAGTCCCACCCGTTAAGGCAGTATTTATTTTCCATAACGTAGTGGTCCCACCTCATCCCTGATCGCATGGAGCCCCACCCTTTAAGTACAGTAATTTTTTTCCATACAGTAGTGGCCATCCCTGGTCAGTAATCGCCAGATCACCCAACCAAACTTTTTTTTGTTTGTTTAATGTAGTATGTTTTTTGCCTCAGATCTTCCCCTTAATGCCACTAACAGAGCTTTGGCCCCTACTCTGCATGCCGACCCACCATGCCCAGGCTTACCCCTCTGGGCAGGGCCACCAGTGGGTGCCCACTTATCATGGTCAATGTAAGCCAGCCTTGGCTTACCCCCCAGGGAAGGGACAGAAGAGCAGGACCCCCCATGGTGGACACTGGTGAAAGTGAGATTGGAGCAGAGGTGTCATGGCCAGGGGACCGGAGATTTTTGTTAGCTGTATGGCAATACCTGGGGTGGGGACATGCAATGGCTTCCCACATCCACCCAGCCACCCCACAGGTAATGGTGCCAACACAATGGGTCCCGCCAGCCTCTGCCAGAAGTCTGTGATGTGTGTCAGACACTCTACCCCCTTCCCCCTGGAGAACCAGAGCAGTCTCTAGGATGGCCAATCCTTCTTCCCACAACTGTCCCTCCAATGTCCCTAATCTATTTCCAAACCCAGGTCATTGGCATTGCAGATGGACACTCTGACTCTGCACTGGTGGGCCATCCCCACCCACCCATTCTTAAAATAAAATAATTTCTGTTGTGTGGTGGTCCCCCCAACCCCCCACCATCTCGACTAAGCAAATACCAGCCTGGTCCACCTGCCCCAGCACAGCCACCAGTCGGCATTCAGCACAGCCCTCCTCACACTTTCGCAGCTGACTGCTGACTGAAATGTCAATGACAGCTTACAGTATACACTACAAGCCAACTGGCAACCAATGGGCTTGTAGTATATATTGTAAACTGTCATTGACAGTTCAGTCAGCGGGCTGCTATGGAGGTGTGAGGAGGGCTGTGCTGATCACTGACCACCAGCCATGCTTGGGTGGTGGGAGCAGGGTGGTATGTGCTTAACGGAGTGGGTGCGGGGGTTGAGGAGACCACTACACTACAGAAATGATTTTATTTTAAGAATGGGTGGGTGATCTGGGACTCAGAAGGGCTGCTACACTATGGAAATTATTTTATTTTAAGAACGGTGGGTGTTTGTGTGATTGTGGATGGGGTGGGTCCACTTCACTATGGACAATACTTACTGTAATTAATGGGTGGGACGTAATGAGATCAGGGACTGGGGTGGGACCACTGCACTATGGGAACTATTATATTTACTCTAATTGGTGAGAGTTCAGGGGATTGGGGTCTGGGGTGGGTAGTGGGGGGCCACAGTACCCCCGCCAACCACTAGGGTTGCACGGATTACAGCCAGATTTTTTCTGCAGTAATTTGCTCCACACAAGGACCTACACAAAGGCCCTTGTGTGGAGAAATTTCTTTGTGATTGGGATTGTGGGGATATGCAGTTCCCTGCCTCCTCATTTGAATTGTGGCCCCCCCCCCCGACTGCTTTGCCCAGGCACAAATCCAGTTTACGGGGGCAAACTGGGCTTTGTGAATACCAGCTATTCACAAAGATCAGTTTGCCCTGGGCAAACTGGGTTTGCACCCGGGCAAAGCTTTGTGAATACTGCCCCAGATGTCTTAGATGATATTTTTTTCTAAATATGGTGGCATTCTTTAACTGCTACACTATCTTGCTCATGCCGCCCATGAGGATGTGAGCTTCCTTTTGTGAGAATGGTTACAGACAGACCATTCCTCACACCTCTTTTTGATGCATTGGAAGTGAGTATTTCCAAAAGATTAATTCTAACTTTTAAGGTTAACGTGATGCCTGTCTTACACTGTTTCTTTCTTTATCCAACTCACATATTCTCAAAAGTGAAATACATGAAAGCTTATTTGTCTGAACCCACTGATTAAACCGTGTTCTCTGGATTACAGGGCTTACCCTTTGAAAACTGTGGAATGCTATTTCAGTTTTAAAAAGTTTTGTTACTGAAAAGTGCAAAAAAAAAACAGTGACACTGGAATGGCTTTCTGCCATTTTAAAATAGCACAATCCCCAAATCATAAAGAAACAGCATAATCACAATCCATAATGTTAATAACAAATCTGCTAAATTCTGAATAATAATCAGAAAAATTCAGAATTGTGTTTTGAAATCGGAATTGCAGTTCTGGAGGAATTTCTTATTTTTTTTTTATTCTTTGGTAACTAGGTAAGGTCCAGTAGGCACAATGCCTGTTTTCAGAGGTGACCCCAGAGCATTGGGGAGGTTAAGTAACTTGCTCAGGGTCACACAGTATGCAGGTGGTGGTTGTGGGAATCAAATTCAGCTCTACTGGAAGAAACAGGCTTCATTCACAACTCATTACTTTAACCTGTAGGCTATATTGCCAACAAATTCTGTTTGTGGAATTGTGCATTCCTCACAGCAATACATGTAACCTTTTCAGGAAACCCAAGCAGGCTGACTGAAGTCATATTTTTTCTTAGTTTATATTGGAAATTGACCTCAAAAGTATTATGTGGATAATAAGTACTGATCAATTAGAAAAGCGAAGAGTGATATCAATGATTGCAATTTAGAATGTATTTTTATGTTCTCCTAATATGTCAAGGCAGCATTTATGGATTTGCATAGTTTAACAATATTGGCGTTATGCACAAAGTGGGCAGGGGTATGTGGAAAGGTCAGATACCCCACCCACGACTCTGCATCCCACGGACAGGTGTGCCCATACTGGCATTCACCAAGGCTGGCCTCCTGTCCATGGCCCCCCCCCGGTGTGCAGGACTCTGCAGGGCAGTCGGGGGAGGAGTCATTGCCCCAGGCGGGCATCCAAGGAGTTGCCCCCTGGGACACTTAATGAATCCCATGCGTATGGTGGCATGGGTCCCGGGCTGTGCATGCCTATTGCAGGTACCCAGACCCACTCAGCACCACTCTGTCCTGGTGCTGCCTCTCCTGAAATCACCAGGCACTTATCCTTCTAGGTGCCCCTGCCACCTTCTGCTGCCCAGTGGTCAGGGGCAGCATGGTGTGCCCTGTCCCAGTACCCCGGTGACTAAGGCCTGTGTCCATGGGGGCATGCAGTGGGTTATGGCAGGGTCTCCCCTGGCAAACCCTGCTCCACCCTCCGCACTCATGCAGCCAGCACTATGCCAGTTAGTGAATACCACATAGTGCTGGCATTCTGCCAGAATGCCCCCAGCGCAGAACCATCCATGGACGTTGGGGATCAGGTGCGGTGGGTCTGCTCGCCCCCCCCAAGCATGCCACATGGGGGGCACAGTGAGTGTGGAGTGGCTACGCGCCCCAGATATGCACATGTAGCCACTCCACCCCAATAGTGCATAGGGCCCAATATTTGTAAACCAGTTCTGTGATTACTATTCACCTATGTACTTAATTTGTATACATATTGTACATTTTATATATGACCCCTTCTCGATCATTTGGCTACGAATAATCTACTGTTCCTTTGGGTTTTTTTCTAACTTATTATGCAAAAAGAACCTCATTGGAAATGAGCTTCTCTCAGCTGAGTTTCCTTTTCATATTACAAGAATAAAATGTTACTGCTACTACTTAATGTAAAATCTTATATTACTTCTTATTTGAAGTTTGTAATTTTAGAATAATTTAAGCTAGGAATGGATGAACATCTTCCGGTTCTTTTAAGAAACTATTCTGATAAGAAACCCACAACATTTCAAAATGGCTACTGTTATCAAACCTACCCTGAAAAGAATAAGCTGGTCATAGTTGCATATTAGTTATATGCAGATTGCATACTTATTTTATTTGCAATTCAAACAACTCACAGTATTTAAAGCAACAATTCATATTACAATGAAAATGTTTTACAGCTACTTATTAATTCTATTCTAGAGTAACCTTTTTATTCATTTATAATATAAAATCCTCTTCCTTATCATTTGGAGTCTGCTTTATCATTGTTTTACAGTCAAATAGTTAGGGGAGTATTCAGTTAAATGTGGCTACCCTCAGGCTTCCATCAATATCCGCAGCTGTATTTCAATATCCTTTGCATAACATTACTTTTCTTGGGACTAAAACAATCTAGCATACAACAGGTAGTACTATCTCATCTTATTGTACCGAGGAGACATTAAGACTGACTTGTAACAAAACTTAACATCTAACATGGTGAACAAAAATAAAATATGATATCATATACAGTAAATAGAGCTGGGAGCAAAAATGAACCACTGGATCAACACGGGGTGCTGGAAAAGATTGCATTGTAGAATATATCAATCTAGTTTGCTAGAAAAGGACCACTTAGCCCACTCAGTTTTTCCAGATGTTCCCTGCCTTATCTGTCTCTGCAGCCCCTAACTGATGAACAGCAACCCTCTCTCCTCCCTTTCTATTTTCTAATATACCTCTATGTATATTTCACACTTGCTTGAAGCCCCCCCACTGTTTTCACCTCCACCACTTCTGATGGTAGTTTGTTCCAGGTGTCTAATACCCTTTCAGTGAAGAAGTATTCCTCACATATCTCTTAAACTTTCCACCCTCCAGCTTCATCACATTCCCCCAGGGCCTGGTGATCTTTATCTTTTGAAGGAAACTCCCTTCCTGTGCATTGTTCACCCTGTGAGGTACTTGTAGGTCTCTATTGTGTCACCTCACATGCTCCTCTCTTCTAGGGTGTACATGTTAGAATTCCTCCATTTCTTCTTATAGGGCTTCTCATGCAACCCCTGAGCCATTTTTGTTTCCCTCTTCTGGACTGCCTCCACCCAGTCTATGTTATTTCTATGTTGCAGCCTCCAAAACCGGACTCAGTACTTGAGGTGGATCTCACCAGGTAATGATATAGTGTCAACACAACCTCCCTCCTTCTGCTGGATATACACTTCTCTGTACACCCCACTATCCCACTAGCTCTACCCACTGCTTTGTCACACTGCTCTGCCACTTTCTGGTCATCAAATATGATTACTCCAAAGTCCCTTTCCTGTTTAGTGGCTGTCAGTATCCCCCCATCCTATACTCAGTTCCTACAAATAGGTGCATGATTTTGCACTTTTTGGAATTGAATCCCAACTGCATTGCTCATGAGCACTCCTCGAGTCTACCAAGTTCCCTGCAAATTCTCATCACCACCACCCCCAGGTGTCCACCTTATTGCAGATTTTGGTATCATCTGCAAACATGCATATGTGTGCCTTCCCTTTCAGTTTTTCTGCAATATAAATTTTGAAGATATTGAAGTGGACCAGTCCAAGTACTGAGATTTGTGGCACCCCACTTGTCATTCTCTCATCATTAGAATGAGTGCTGTTAACCACCCACTCTGCCTCCAGTCCATTATCAAGTTTCTAACCCAAGTCATCTCTTTATATCCCAACCTAGGCTGCTCAATTGCTTTATCAGTCTCTTGTGTAGCACAGTATAGAAGGCCTTGCTGAAGTACAGATAGACCACATCCACTGCACTCATGATCTATGTCCCTGGTCAACCAGTCAAAGAAATCTATTAGATTCATTTGGCATAACCCCCATGAATCCATGCTGCCTGAGGTCTTGAAGCTGATTTGATTCAGGATACTGTACCAATTCTCCTTTAGCAGGGTTTCATTCTTTTCCCTATCACTGAAGTAAAACTGACTGGCCCATGGTTGGTAGCCTTCTCATTGCTGACATTGTTATTTAGATGGACCACGTCTGCTCTTCTCCAGTCCTCTGGAACCACATTTGTTTCTATTGTGCAGTATTGTTGAATGAGGCTGTCAGTGAGGCAACTAGCACCTCCCTAGTTTATTTTAGTACCATTGGGAGCATCCTTTCCTGTGCCATAGCCTTGTCTACCTTCAGAGCTGCAAGTCTGTTAAAGATTGTTTCCTCTGAAAATGGACTTGTGTGAAAAACATGTCACCTCTCATTAATACCATAGAGCTAAAGACACAGTGATGGAAACATCTGAACCTTTCCATGCCTGGAAAAATCGCTATCATCAAAATGATGCTTGCCCCCAGACTATTCTATCTCCTAGCCCACATGCTAGTAGAGATACCCAAAAAATGGTTCCAAACATTAAACTTCTTATGGGAACACAAACCTTCAAGATGCAGTAGGGCTAAATTTAGAGCCCCTTGGAACAGAGGGGAGGGCTGGTGTTTACCACACTTTCAATATTGTGCATATGCCTTTTTGGTGGCCAGAACATGTAAGATTTTTCGGAGTGAGGGATGTAACCAACCAATGTGGGTGGCTCTAAAGAGAGAGACATTGCAGGGCTCAGACAGTACAGGGTACCTAGGCCAGCCCCTCCCTCCCCATTTCAAGTACTGACTCAGGAAAAAAGCAGCACACAATGCCTGGCAGAAGATAGGTGTAATTATTAAAACATGCATAAATCCAGGAAAGTATTTCTGTTTCTGGAACAACCCAAGGTGGAGAATTGGCAGAAAAGCATTTATAGTAATAATAATAATCTTTATTTATTAGGCATCTTTCAAAAATCAAGGCGCCTTACAGAATTAAAATAAAGCATCAAATGTACAGAAGAACTTATATCATTAATAAAATCATAATAACTCTTAAAATGCCTGAATCCACAAAAAAATCTTAAGTGCCTGTTTAAAGCCCCCAACGGTCCTGCACTCATGAAGCTGACGGGGCAGAGAATTCCAGAGGGTAGGGGCCACAAACACAAAGGCACGGGCCCCAGAAGATTTCAAAATAACCCTTGGAATCTCCAGCAACCCCTCGTCAGCCGAGAGGAGCTATCGCACAAGGGTGCAAGGAATTAGAAGCTCTTTCAAGTAGTTGGGACCAAGACTGTGTAGGGCTTTGTAGGTCAACAAACCTACCTTAAAGGTGATCCTCCACTGAATCGGCAGCCAGTGCAGATCGCGCAGCACAGGGGTGATGTGCAAGCTCCTAGACACCCCAGACAATAATTGAGCAGCAGCGTTCTGCACTAGCTGCAAGTGGCAGATATCAACCCCAGGAAGCACCAGACAAAGGGAGTTGCAGTAGTCAAGGCAGGAGGTCACAAAGGCATGGACCAACACAGGCTGATCATTGGATGGAACAAGGTGTTTGACCCTGCCAATGTTTCTAAGATGGTCAAAGGCTGACTTAACGACTGCTGACACCTGATGACGAAGGATCAGCCCGTCGTCAAGCACCATTCCAAGGTTGCGCACCCATTCTGAGGTAAGGATCTGAATGCCCCCAGAAATATTCCAGAGGGCTGATCAGTCCTCAACCCCTCTATCCTGCAACCTGGGTCCACAACCATAACCTCAGTCTTTCCTGAGTTCAACTTTAATCAACTCGAATTCATCCAGTCTTGGATTTCAGCAAAGCAGTTATTAAATACTGAGGGCTCACTAACCTGGTTGGGGCGAAAGACAGGTAGAGCTGGGTATCATCGGCATAGCAATGAAATCACAGCCCATACCATCTTACAGTGTCTCTGAGGGGTAGCATATACACTGCAAACAACATGGGGGACAGCACCAAGCCGTGAGGAACCCCGCAAGACAGAGAAAAAGGGTTGGAAGAAAAAAAAAACAACACTACTTTCTGTGTTCTACCAGTTAGGAAAGAGGAAAACCACCTGAGCACAGTACTTGACAGGCCACAGATGGACCTCAGGTGCTCGAGCAGGACCCCATGGTCTACAGTGTCAAAAGCTGAAGACAGATCAAGGAGTGCCAGAATGGAATGGTTTATTTGATCTCTCACCATCAGGAGATCACTGAGCACCCGAACCAGAGTGGTCTCAGTACTGTGCCTCTTACTAAAACCCGACCGGAGAGGTTCATAGACATTATGGATGGTCAAATGGTTCTCCAGCTGGATTGCCACTACCTTCTCAATAACCTTGCCTAAAAAGGGAAGGTTCGAGATAGGTCTGTAGTTGGCAAAAATGTCCGGGTCCAACAAAGCTTTCTTCAGAAGGGGTCTAACCACCGCCTCCTTCAGTGAGCTTGGAAACTCACCCGATTCCAAGGAGCACTGGACAATTTGAGCCAGAAATGGGCCAATGATCTCATAACAACCCAAATTCATGGGTGTTGGGCCCGGATGTAACCTACAACACATATGGTGCATCCCCTGGACAATCCACATAATATCCACGAAAACGGGCAGGTCAAAGGAACTCCAGGAAGTAAGAGAAATAGTGACCGAACACTGACCAACCGCATCCCCCATAGAGTGAGTCAAATGAATCTCCAACATGATGTTGGCCACCTTATTCGCAAAGAAATGAGCAAGCTCATCACACTCTTTTTGTGAAAAAGCTTGACGGATCTGCAGACAGGCTGGGTTGCACAACCCATCCACAGTTCAGAAGAGCTGAGCCAGTCAGTTCTGAGTGCGATTTCCCTGTACAGGAACTCTGCCTTCTTACAGGAAATTGCTGATTGGTAGAGCTGATAGTGCTTGACCAAACTAAGCCAGTCGACCTCCAGGGTGAATTTTCACCAATGACGCTCTAACCTTCGTCCCACACATCGCAACTCCCTCAAAGACCCATCAAACCAATGGGCCCAGGGGCAGAGAGAGAGGGGGCGAACACGGACAGGAGCTATCAAGTCCAGAGCAGAGGAAATGGCATTATTATAGGCCAGAACCAACAACTCTGAACTCAAGCTGGCATCAGGAATCACTGCTGCCAGGTCTTCAGGGCCCACATCCCATAAAGGGCGGCAACTGACCATCTCCACAGGGGCAGACCTACAAAGGGGGGCACAAAAATTGAACCTCACAGTGCAATGATCGGATCAACTGACAGGGTCCATCCCCAAATCAGAGGTCTCAATCCACGGGAGGAAAACCAAATCCAGAGAATGACCATGATTATGGGTAGCTGAAGAAACAATTGGAGTGAAGCCCTGCAGAAAGAAACACATCCATAGGCTACAGGACGTCCTACTAGTGGATGGGAACATGCTGAACAGTTTCTCCTCACTACAGGGGAAATACCAGATAGAAAAGGGAGATTTTTGGAAATACCTGCAGCTGAGACACCTGTACCACAGCTGGATGCACAAAGGGTGCAACTGCATCAGATGAATGGCCTCTTGGAAAGAGATAGACAAGAAGCTTCCCATAGATAAATGAATATGCATACCTAAAGGCCTAGCTGGAATTATATATAAATATATATGATAAGCTTGCACCTGACCCATCGCAGTCATCTAAGAATAAGTGGCAGGTCATGCTAGGATGCCTCACATCAGATAAGGAATGGGGATCATGCTGGACCACTGCTCGGAAAGATGTAGGGACCCCCGCAGCTTCCTAATCCAGAATAAGGTACAACATTTATGGTACCACACACCAGTGCAATTCAGAAAGATGGGATTATTACAGGATGATAGGTGCTGGAGGTGTGGAGAGGAAGGGGCTGATCTACTACATGTATTATGGCACTGTGCCCCCATTCGCTTGTTTTGAAGCAAAGTAATCACCCACTGCTCTGAGATCCTCAGATTTCAGATACTGAGTGCTCCAGCTTTCTTGATTCTTGGAAATCCTCTGTCCACTTCCCAACTTAGGAACCAGCAGAAACTCTGGCTAGTGCAAGCATCAGTGGAGGAAAAGAGACTTATCCTACAAAGATGGTGCACTACAGAGTCCCCATCTCTCAAAGAATGGCTCTCAGCCATACAGAAGTTAGTGACATACTCTAGAATGACACATATTGCCACACACACACCCTAAAGGGATTTATGCTCAGGTGGTCCCCCTTTATGCAATATCTACAAAAGGATGTAGACATTCCAGGGGCCCCCCCAGAGCAAATATCTGCTGAAACCCCAATGATGGGCCTAAAAGACTTATATTGTTGACCCCTCATAGGAAAATTACTGTTTTACAGTAAATGTACCCCCCATTCCTCCATGCCCCCCCAGTAGCCATACATGCTTGAGCCTGTCACCTCCCCCCCCCCACAAAGCTCAACTTCCAGACTGAACCCTTCAGTGTGAAAGATTTAACATACTATGATGTCCTAAGGATGATACGGTTGTACCTATAAACAAAGATGTAATACCAAATGTATGTAATCATGAACACTGTGGTGGTCTGGTTGTTAAAAGCAGCAGCTGTAACTGTATGTAGTACTGATAGCATGTCCCACTGTAAGCCCACATATTGATTGTATGCCTCTATAGAACAAAAAAAAGTTGATCCTCAGATGTACTATTCTCAATATACCCAAGTATTTTAAATGTTTTAATGTTAATTCAACTGTGATACTGTATTTGACTACAGTTTAAGTTCTAATACACAGACTTCCGGTGATGAGCCTGCTGACGTGAGTCATCTCTCATGAAGCTCCATTCTGTAACCTAACAAAACAATCTTATACTTTGCTAAAGCAACTAAGTTTATAATCTCTGTTGCATTACCTGACTTCATCCAGAGAAATGCATTTTATCTTTTTAATAAATAGCGTAACAGGGTGCCCCGTTATCGCAGTTTAAAAAAACATTATACCGTATGTGTACCCCCAATGTTTCCTTTCATTCTGTCCTATCTTTTACTTCTTATTTCATAACTGTCCTTTATCTTTTCTTTGTCAGGGTGGCCAACCTGACAAAATAATCCCTTATCTACACTATCCCTTTATGCCCAGTTTCTCTGTATGCACATTGCAGTTAATTCCTTAATTAAAAATGCCCCAGAGTGAAGAAAAAGGTTTCTGTGCAGTACAGTACAAGTAAGTTACTTGTACAGTTTAGGAACACCCCCATGCATTCCTTGTGAATGCCACAATTGTCACTGGTGCCCTAAAAGCTCTTCCTGAGGGAAGAAGCAGTTTTTCAAGCCGGGCACTATGCAAGCAATAGTACCCGACAGGGTGGGTGGTAATGGGCAATACTGGACTGCCCGGGGGGGGGTAATGAGGCCTGACACCACAGGCAGAGGTCCTTATAGTCCCTGGAAGGTCCGGTATTGCCCATACCTCCCACCCTGGAGGGTATTATTGCACTTAGAAAATGGGGCAAGGGTAAAATAATATTAAAAAAATAAAAATAAAATGAATAAAAAATAAAAAGCTGTGAAGTCACTTTTACTGTAAAGTAGTTCTTGTAGTAGTGCCAGCAGAGGGCACTGCTGTTATTTACATTTGTTTTTTTTCCACACTTCTCTTGTTTCCTACTTTGTTAATGGAAAGGACGTCTGCTCCACACACACACACACACACACACACACACACACACACACGCACCAGTAATAAGTGAGAAAGTGGGCACTGTGTTTTAGGGCTTGTGGTGGTTTAATTAACTTAGCTATCAGTTCTCTACCCACTTCATACCCCAGAGTTACTGTCACACTATATGGATTGCGAGCACGATTGCAAAAGAAATGGACATTAAGGAGCTGTTGCCCATTTAAAATTTTAGTGTGAGTGTCCATCCAGTACTAAGGTGCAAAAAAATGCCTATTTTCTTCTTGTTTGTATGTAGTGGGTGTTGAGAGACGAACAGTCTTAAGAGAAAAAAGTGGTTTGTGGTTTCAGCTCTCCCCCTCCCCGTCAGGCTGTACTGGCGGTAGTATTAAAAGTCATAAGCGTGATTTGCAGCTTTGTCTCTCGCTAAGCGAGAGAGAAAAAATGGTGGCATTTGAAAAATCTTTATCCAGTGCTTCAGCCAATGACGAAAGAGACTGGGCACTAGGCTACCACATGATGCTGGCAAGCTTGGCATGGCTGGTACTTTTAACTTACAGGGCTCTCACTGTAAGTTAATGTACCCCATGCCAGCCAATCAGGTGTGAGAATTTTTTTTATCCATTTTCTAAGAAATTATCAGTGCCTGTCAGCGCTTCTCATCTCAAGTGCCCCTTTTAGCCACAGGTCACAGAGCATGATTGAATGTTGCAGTGCAGCAGAGAAATAGGTGAAAATAAAGGGAAAAGAAGGAGCAGGTTTAACTCACTGAGTGCTTCGGAGCAGAATGATGATCTGAAGTGCACTATGTGTTCAGTTTTCGACACCGCAAGCTCCTAGTGTGGAGCAGGATACTTTGGAGAGCACTGAAAGCTCCTAGGGCAAGGGAAATGCCACGGATAAGTGGTGGAAATAGAATAAATGAAGTAACGTGCCTGTAGCAAGACACTAGGAGCAGAGTGTTACAAGCCCCCTATTATGTCCAGAAACAAAAAGGAAAGAGTATTTAAATGTACAGGACAGCCCAGAGATGTTGTAACTGGGCTGTCCAAATGAATAATAGGTCCAAATGGAATGTCAAGCCGTCGGCTGCAATTTTAGCCATCGGGACCTCTCTTAACTCATAAATTGTACTGCAGTGACTCTGTGCTGCTAGGAAAGAGCCCTGCATAAAGTGAATGAGAGAAAACAGTTAAACTATTAGTGGGGAAATTAAATTTAATGTCTGAAAAATAGTTTAAAAACTGTGATTCTTCTTGTTTGCTCAGACATTTTCTTCAGTAAATAAAGAATACAGCATATTTAGTTTACCAATAAAGTAAAAAAGGGTAATTGCCTCCTATATGGCTGACTTCTTCTTATAGGGCTGGCTGCCCCCAAAATGGCTATTATTATAGACACAGAGGTGGGTGATGTCAGACAGGAGGAGGGGCTTAGAATGCTTAATGATCCCCTTTAGACAAAAAGGGTAGATAAATAAAGAATGGCTACATAAGAATATGATAGAACCATGGCATGTTAAAGAGCATTATTCTATATGCTAGCAAATGTATATGAGATCATGATCAAAGTTCTTATGAATGGAATAAAGTCTAATTGTTCCTCATACCTTAGTCACCTGACTATGATGTCACAGTTTGGGAGGGGGTAATAAGCTCATTATTTGAAGAAGCAGGTAGATAGGTATGCCAGTAGGTTTGCTGGTTATTGGAGAATGAGGTGTGCAAGTGTCCACACCAGGTAATTGGGAATCACTAAGATACAAATGATTAAAGAAAAAAAAATAGTTATTGAAGTTCTTTTGTTTTAGGTGTGCTGATTAACACCAAGTTTTCATTAATTTCTGTATACATATTTTGATCTGAATTTTGACAATAAAAATGATAAACCCACATTTGCATTTATTTTATGCATTTTCCTCCTGCCTGAGTGTCTGTTTATTCCCACCCCCACTATGAATGGCAGTATAGCCTAGAGGTTAGAGGAACAAGGTGAGAACAAGCTTGGTAAATCCAGCAGACCACACCTGAGTTTGAGTCTCACAACCTCCACTTGCATACTGTGTGACTCTGAGCAAGTCAATTAACCACCCAGTGTTCCCAGGTCACCCCTGAAAACAGGCACTTGTGCCTAGTGGGCCTTATCTGGTTACCAAAGACTAAAAAAAAAAAAAAGATATAGCAGAAATATGGATGTGGAAGTGAAAAATCCAATTAAATATACTCCTTCCCTGACACCAGACCTGGCAGTGAGTTCTAAGTAATTGAAACAGTCAGTAGGCCAAAATACTGTGAATACCCCTACTGATAATCCACTAACAGAGGACAAATTTATGGACACTATGAAGCATCTGAAAGAGGATATTTCTAATCTGGTCGATGAGTCAAAGGCAGTGAGAGATGCTATTGATTAAATCAGTTTGAGACTTACCGACACTGAAGCGAGGATCTATTCTGTAGAAGATTGGAGGAACAGAACTGAACCAGAATTTCCAGCTATCAGATATAAAATAAACAAGATTTGAAGCAAAATTGGATGATCTGGAATGTAGATTGCATAAAAACCATGTGGTGGTCTGTGGTCTTCCAGAATCTTCTGAAGGATCAGACCCTTTCCATTTTGTGCAGGTCTCATGTGAGAACATGGCAGGGAAGTCTCCTAACTGCATCTCATATGTTATAGAAAGAGCCCATAGAGCTTTAAAGCCCCTTCTTAATAAAGGTGATCCACTGAGACCCTTCATTATCAGATTTCAACATTTTTGGATACAGTACATGTGCTAAGTAAAGTAAAAGAATCCAGAGATTTATCTTGGGATGGAAGGAGGATCCGGATTAAACAAGACCTTCCACAACAGGTAAGACAAAAGAGGAGGAATTTCTCGCCAATTGTTATTAAGTTAATTTCAGCAGAAATTAACTTCAGGATGGCCTATCCTGCAAAATTATACATTTACAAGGACAGTAAAATCCATTCTTTTGAAACCCTTGTCCAAGCACAACTTCAGCTGGCAACATCGTTCCCAGATCTGTTTAAAAAAGGTTTATGGAACTGTAGATTTTTCCGACTGAGGACTATCTGTTAATTTGGGGTTTCTTTTGGACTTAAAATCAATTTTGTTTAGTGTGTGGAGACTTCCTATGTAGACGAGTATTATGATGGTATTACTTGTACTGTATTAGTTTATTTAAAGTGTCATTTGCTTTAACACAAAAGGAGGCTCCTACAGTTAATAGGATTTGGGTGGGTTAAGGGAATTTCTAAAAAGGTTAACGTCAAGTGATAGCATGGTCAATGGATAATCCTCCTAAAAAGATATAAATTGGCTTATTTGGTTGAGTAAAGCTCTGGATCTCTCACTAGTAAATTTATTTTTGGTTATTTGATACATGTAAGAAAGGTATACTGGAGAGAACATGAAATTTAGAGTGTGATATTTCATTTCACTGCGATCAGAAATATAGTTTAAATTGGCAAGAGAGCTGACTTCTAGGGGTGTTGTAAGAAATTTGCAGACAAGAAATTTGTTTAGTTAACTGAATTTCAACTGTTTGATAGAAACAGAATGTCGCTCTTCCATTCGCTTGCACAATCATGGTCTAAGTGATTTCAGCACACCTGGTGGCTTAGTAATGGATAGGAATGTCTGAGCCTATTGAGATTGACGAGTAAACCTTGGAAATGATTTGTAGGAGTTGAATTGGAGGCTATTTTATTGTGTTCATTTACAGGCTGGTGACACTTTGTGGATATCAGCACTGTCCAGCTACTGCTAATGCCTTACGAAAAACCTTGTGGAGTTTCCTGAAAAACTTTGGAGTTTCAGCTGGGACTGCACGCAGAACTGGGGGGGGAGACCTTTTTCATATTGCTCTAAAGTAATTGGAGCCTTGCTGGTTAGATAGAGTGGGTTGCCATGTAAGGGGCTTATCCTCATTATATACTTATTCCCAACTTTTCTGTTTAATGCTCAGTGGGGCAGATACAGTTGGAAACTTCAAAGCCCAAACTGATTTGTGCTTGATCCACTTGGGGGAGGTCATGTTAGACCAACCTCCTTGGATTTTTTGACTGAGTGACTAGGGAGGTAGATCAGGGGAGGGCAGTGGACATGCCTGATCTGGACTTTAGCAAGGCCTTTGACACTGTGCCACATAGAAGGCTATTACACAAACTGGGGAATATGGGTGTGGGCAGGAAAGTAGTGTGGTGGGTAGGTAACTGGTTGGGTGACAGGACTCAGAGTGTGGTGGTAAATGGCTGTCACTCCACAGAGGGAAGAGTGACCAGTGGGGCACCACAGGGATCAGTGCTGGGACCGGTCCTATTCAACATCTTCATCAGTGACATTGTGCAGGACCTAGAAGGCAGAATTTCCCTGTTCACTGATGAAACAAAGCTCTGTAAGAGAGTAGACACACCAGAGGGTGTAGACAGAATGAGAAGGGACCTGCAGAAACTTAAAGAATGGTCAGGGGTTTGGCAGTTGAAATTAAATGCAAAGAAGTGCAAGATAATGCATATGGGACACAAAAACCCTGGCACAATATATCAGTTGGGGGTGAGAATATAGCATGCTCCAAGCAGGAAATCGATCTTGGGGTTATCATCTCTGATGACCTCAAGGTAGGGAAACAGTGCAACAAGGCAGCAGGTAAAAGAAACAGTGCGACAAGGCAGCAGGTAAAGCAAATAGGATGCTGGGATGCATAAGCAGAGCATCTCCAGCAGGAAACGGGAGGTCATAATTCCACCATACAAGACACTAGTGAGGCCCCACCTGGAGTACAGTGTACAGTTCGGGAGACCTTACCTACGTAAGGATATAGACAGGGTACAGAAGGTTCAGAGGAGGGCAACAAAGATGGTACATGGATTGCATCACAAGTCCTATGAAGACAGGCTGAAGGACTTGAATATGTACTCCCTGGAGGAGAGGAGGGAGAAAGGGAATATGATAGAGACATATAAGTATCTTACAGGAAGGACTAGGGTGCAGAAATGCAGTATTTTTAAGAGAAAAAGATGTTCCAGGACTAGAGGGCATGGGATGAAGCTGGAGGGAGGATAATTCAGAGGAAATGTGAGGATGAATTTCTTCACAGAACAGGTGGTGGACAAGTGGAACACCCTGCCAGAGGAAATGGTGGGGTATGAAACAATCACGGGATTTAAGAATGCATGGAATAGACATAAAGGAATTCTGAAGGTCAGGCGTAAGGGGCAACAGACTTCTAGGAAAACATAAAGTGAACTTACAAGCTCAAATGGGCAGACTGGGTGGGCAGGAGGCCCTTATCTGCCGACATTGTCTATGTATCTATGTATCTATATTTTTCCTGATAAATAGGGTACATCTTCCTACAGGCAAATCATTAAGTAATGCAAAGATCTTTAGTTTGGGCTAATTTGTAGAGATTATGGTCTGCTGTTAACTATCAACATACACCCGCTAAATTGGGTAAGGCTTAAATAATGATATTTATTATGATTAGGAGAAGTAGGGTCATATTAATTATGGAGGAGGGCAGAGGCACTTTTGAACCTTATTTTATTAACCTTGACTTTATTAAGTCTC
This sequence comes from Neoceratodus forsteri, assembly GCA_016271365.2. Taxonomy (NCBI): domain Eukaryota; kingdom Metazoa; phylum Chordata; order Ceratodontiformes; family Ceratodontidae; genus Neoceratodus; species Neoceratodus forsteri. Next base: position 1,045,872,462 of record CM057451.1, read on the forward strand.
TGTATCCCTCCCTTGGTCATTCTTCACTCCCTAATATACCTAGAAGGGGGATAAAACCTTTTATAGGAGCATTAGGGAGCGAACAAAGACCAAGGGAGGGATACAGAGACTTAATAAAGGAGAGCTAATGTGGGCAGAGGGTGACAGTGAAAAAGCAGGGATACTGAATGAACATTTCTGCTCAGTATTCACAACAGATGAGGGGGAAGTGCCTAGACCAAACAAGGGAGAAACTCTGAATAGGGGGGTCAATAGCAGCCTATTCACAGAAGAAAGGGTTTTGAAAGAACTCTTGAAACTGAGGGTGGACAAAGCAATGGGGCCTGATGGGATTCCCCCAAGAATACTAAAAGATTAAGGGTAGAACTAGTAACACCACTGACTACTCTCTTTAACAATTCATGGGAGGATGGAATGGTACCTGAGGACTGGAGGAGGGCAAATGTGATTCCACTTCACAAAAGTGGGAGCAGGGCAGATGCAGGAAACTACAGACCAGTTAGTTTGACTTCAGTGGTAGATAAAATGATGGAATCACTTCTAAGGAAATAATTGTTGAGTACCTAGAGGCCAGTGGGGCACAGGGCCCAAGGCAGCATGGTTTCACAGCAGGAAGGTCATGTCAGACAAACCTAATAGAGTTCTTTGACTGGGTGACCAAAGTAGTAGACCAGGGAAGGGCTGTGGATATGGCCTACCTAGATTTTAACAAGGCATTCAACACAGTCTCACACAAAAGATTAATATACAAGTTAGCCAGCCTTGGAGTGAGTCCCAAGGTGGTAGCATGGATAAAAAACTGGCTGAACAACAGGATGCAATAGGTAATAGTAAACAGAGTCCACAGTGAAGAAAGGAGGGTAACTAGTGGGGTACCACAGGGTTCGGTACTGGGACCGGTCCTCTTTAATATCTTTTTAAGTGACATTGGAGAGCACCTAGAAGGAAAGGTATGCCTTTTTGCAGATGACACAAAGATCTGAAACAGGGTTGATACACAAGGTGTGGTGGAAAAATGAAAAGGGACTTGGCAAGGTTGGAGGAATGCTCAAATACATGGCAGCTGAGATTCAATGCAAAGAAGTGCAAGGTAATGCATCTGGAAAACAAAAACCCAGGGGAAGAGTACACAATGTGGGGTGAGTTAATAACAACAACAAAAATCGAAAGAGACCTAGGAGTAATTATATCAGATGACCTAAGGGTGGGCATGCAATGTGAGAAGGCAGTAAGGAGGGCTGGGGGGATACTGGGATGCATAGGGAGAGGCATCAGTAGTAGAAAACAGAAAGTTATCCCTCTCTACAGACAGTTAGTGAGACCCCATCTGGAGTACTACGTGCAATTCTGGAGACCCCATCTCCGCAAAGACATAGACAGAGTGGAGGCTGTTCAGAGAAAGGCAACCAAAATGGTGCAAGGTCTGCACCAGAAGACATACGAGGAGAGACTAAAGCAGCTTAATATGTATACCCTTGAGGAAAGGAGGGAGAGGGGAGACATGATAGAAACTTTCAAATATCTCAAGGGAATTAACAAGGTACAAGAGGGTAGTATGTTTCAGAAGAAGAGATGTTCAAGAACAAGGGGGCACAATTTGAAGAAAGAGGGGGATGGCTCAGAGGTAATGTTATAAAGTATTTTTTCACAAAGAGAGTTGTGGATGCATGGAACAGTGTTCCTGAGGAGGTTATGGATTCAGGAACAGTGGGAGAATTCAAGAATGCATGGGACAGGCATAAGACAATTCTAGTGGGGGGCAGGAGGAAGGAAGTAAGCTGTTAATTAACTAGAATTGGCAGCTTATCCATTAGGTATGGAAATGGGCAGACTGGGTGGGCCAAGCGGTCCTTATCTGCTGTCAAATTCTATGTTTCTATGTTTCTATGAACCTGTTAGTCAAGTATAGAGGTTGTGGGACCCATCCCCTTTCCTCCCCTTTAGAAACTCTCTTTCATTGTTACAGAGCATGCAGTTCATACAGAGGATGGGTCCCACTACTTAACTATACTTAACTAATGTAGGACTTGTTGTGTTGGACTTCAGAGGGGCTGAGGTACCATAAAATCTTTAACTTGGGTTGTGTGATGTGAGACCCATCCAGTCATAATCCCTGTTAAATAGGGGCCTTGATTAAGAGTGGTTACCCATCTCTCTTAAGAAAATTTAGGCCCTGCGCAGTTCAGAAAGGAGGTAACTAAATATGTTGGCAGACGTCCTTCCAGGCCAGGATCTTCAAACTGGGATACCCACTGGGCATTGGGCAGAGTAGTCAGAGCATAATTGAATTGGGGAGTTTACCTGTCCATTGCCCTGTTCCATGGCAATCCATGCTAAAACAATATCTTACCACATAATTGTATGATTTATTACATGATAGTTCAAAGCCAGATATTAATAATCTCCCAAGATATGAGCCACCTGCCTCAATCTTTATAATTACAAGTAAATGTCATTCCTATGTGGTTACAACTTCAGTTGGACTTTTTTTTTTATAATTGAAACCACTATTTAGTTCTATTTTAAAAAATTAACAGAATTATTCAGGATTTTTAGATTCCAAGAGTACAGGACATATTTATCTTGATCACTTATTTAAAGGCTTACTTCTGCATCCCTGGGAGTCAGCTTGAGCCAATACATTTGGGTTCAGTTAATTTATCATTTTAAAGAAAGTAAGATATAACAACTAAGCCTACTTTCAGGACTGGGAAAAATAGACAGGTATTAGCCTGCATTGTATTTTGAAGGGGAGAAGGTTATGTCTTATTTGACTATTTTTATTGTTAGCTGATATTTTGGAATGGCTTTTTCTGTTAACACCGATATGAGTCACTAAATATATCTTAATCTCTTTTACACAAAGTAGGGACTTAGTGTATTTCTTAATATTGCTTTAGTATTACCATATTACCATGTATATTAGGTTGGGGTAACGGGGGACTAGGTTGGGATTCATCACTGTATTAAGTGAGTTTAGGAGGCCAGTCTTTGGAACTGGGGGGTAGGAAAGGATGTAATAACAATTTCTATTTCCCTTTCAGATGTTATGGCTTCTTTAATAAGTTGTTGGGTAGTTATTTATTTTTTGGGGTAGACTGTGTTTGGGGAAGGGAGGGTAGTTGGGCTTACAAGGAAACAGAACAAGTTTGGTGTAGAATATGGGATAGTACTCCTAAAGCATTTAAGCTTTATAGATTAGATTTATATGGCATTACAGATTAGAGTGGCTTTTTGGAATGTAAAAGATATTCATCTCAGAGTCAAAAGAATGCAAATACTCCAATACATACATACACTGAATTATATATAACCTTGTTTTGTTACAAGGGCCTCATTTATCAACTTCAGAATAACATCTTCTCAAAAGATTTGGTTATTCTCAGAGTTTTGGGGAAGGGAAATATACCTCAAAAGGAGGCATTATTATTTTGGTTGATTCATCCTTAAACTTTATTTCCATTAAAACTGTTCAGGACCCGGAAGGTAGATATATTATTATTTTTGGAAAATGTAATCAGACAGATATAACAATAGGTTCCATCTATGTTAGTTCTTTGCTATTTGTATTGCAACTTATACTGGGTATTTATAATGGGTGTTGAACGGAAGAAGGCATGTCTGCCCATTAATACCGTTCCCTGCACAGTGGGCTCATTGTATTCCCTTATGCCGCAACAACTGATCTATTCTAGTTTTGAAACAATTCAGGGAAGGACTCTGGACTAAATGATTTGGAAGATTTGGGGTGGGGATGGATGACAGGGGTTTCTGGAAAACGGGGAGGGCCTCGCACCCAACTAGGGATCTGAGGTTCTAGCAGACTTGATAGACCGTAAGGCCTAATCTGCTGGCAAATAGTATGTTAGTATCATTCCAGCTTTGAGCTGTCCTGTTCAGAAATGAATAGTACCTAGCATTGGTTTTTGCCATCTCTGTCTTTATTTGTAATCTATGTACTATTAGTCCCTCTAGTTTATCATGCATTACTATACCCATTTCATAAATTAGTTCTGGGTCCTTCATCATTTTAAACAGTTGTAACAGGTCTCCTCTTTCCCTTCTATGCCCTAGACTATATAAACCTAGTTGTTTTAGTTATTCAGAATAACTGTATTTCTTCATAGAGCCTATCGTTTTCGTATAAGTTCTCTGTATTTTCAGTAGTTTATTTATTTCTCCCTTAGCATAAGGGTTCCATAATGGAGACCCATAGTCTATATGTGGTCTAACGTATAATGTAGATAATGGTAATAGACAGCATTTTGATTTATTTATGAAACTTATTTTAATATTTTTAATCATATAGTTTGCTTTCTTCATTACTTGTGTACTGTGTGCCATGAACGTTGGATCATCATCTATTATAATACCGCAGTTTTTCTCATTACTAGATTCCCTTAATTGAATACCATTAAGTAGGTATGTCTGTCTAGTATTTTTTTTCCCAGATGCATAACATTACATTTTTTGCTAAATGGCATTTTGTTTTCCTGAGACCACTTCTCTACAGTTTTTAGTTCTTTTTTTAGACCCTGATTTATTCTGGTGTATTGACTGATCCTCCTAGCTTGATGTCATCTGCAAATTTAATTATCGTATTGGGTATGTTCTGATGGATGTCCCCAATATATAAAGAAAATAGTACTGGACCCAATACAGGCCCTTGTGGCACATCACTTGTCACATCAGCACAGCTGGAGTATGTCCCCCTAATTCTTACTTTTTGTTTTCTTTTAACCAGTTTTGTACCCAGATAATGTCTACTGTTAATGCCTATTTTAGTCATTTTTCCAATAATTTGTTCTGTAGCACTTTATCAAAAGCCTTCTGGAAGTCTAGAAAAAACACATCTACCGGTTTATTTTCATATACTAACATACTAAAATGCCAGCAGAATAGGCCTAATGGTCTTTCGTGTCTGCTCGTTTGGTCAGTCCCCAACCTGGGTGCTGACCTTGCTGTCCCCCTCGCCTTCTCTGGCTTCTCCCTTCCCAGTTCCGGATATTCTTGCTGCATTGGATTTTGCTTCCAGAACCCTTCCCCTGTACCTGTCCCACCCCCTCTTGAACCCCTCCACTGTCTCTGCCTCCACCAGCCCCTAGGCAGTGCATTCCATGGCTCCACCACCCTCTCAGTGAAGTAGCACCTCCTCCTTTCTCCCTGAATCTTCCCCTCCAGCTTCCAGCCATGCCTCTAGTGGCCCCTTCCTCCCTTCCTTTGAAGCACCCCAACTGTTCCTCCCTATTTACCCTCTTCATGTACCTAAAGACCTCTATCATGTCCCAGGTCCCTTCTCTCTTCCAATGTGTACATATTTAGCTCTTGAGCCTCTCCTCATAGGTCCTGTCCACCAAGCCCCAAATCATTTTGGTTGCCCTCCTCTGGACCCTCTCCAGGAGGTTAATGTCCCTGCTTAAGTGTGGCCTCCAAAACTGCACGCAGTACTCAAGGTGCGGCCTCACCAAGCAGTTATACAGAGGGAGTATCACTTCCCTCCTTCTGGAGGTGATCCCCCTAGCGATGCATCCCAGCATCCTGTTGGCCTTGGCTGCTGCCCTCCTACAAGTCTCAGAGTTGTTCATCTTGACATCCACCACCACCCCCAGGTCCCTCTCAGCCATCGAGACTTGTAGCATTTCCCCCAGGGTGTACACTTGACCTGTGTTTCTGGCCCCCAGGTGGAGTACCTTGCATTTCCCTGCATTGAACCTCAGCTTCCACTTTCTAGACCATCTTTCCAGAGCCTCCAGGTCCCCCTGTATAGGTCTTTGTTTACTTGTTGATAATTACTGAGCTGATTTGTTAAACATGACCGTTTTTTTTTTGATCCCATGTTGTTTTTCGTCTTTATATTTCAATAATTCTAAATTTTCTTCCAACTTTTCTTTCAGAAAGCTTTTGGCAACTTTACACAGGACTGCTGTTAGGCTAACCAGTCTGTAATTTGTTCATATTGTTCTAACGCCTTTCTTTTTGAATAGTGGTACCACCGTGGCCCTCCTCCAATCCTCTGGCACCCCTCCTGTTGCAAAAAAGTGATAAATAAGTATGCCAGTGGTTTAGAGATTTGTTTACTCACTTCTTTAAGTAATCTTGGATGCAATGGATCAGGCCCTGCAGATTTATGTGGTTTCAGTTTGTTTAATAGATTTTCAATGTCAGTTGTACTCATTTTTAAATCTAGGTTTAAGTCTATATTCTGACCAATATTGAATTTATCCTATAGTTTTGTGTCATATACAGAACTAAAGTATTCGTTAAAATATTCTGCCATGTCTTTAGAATTTGATATTTCTGTCCCATTTATTACCAGAGGTCTAATCTGATTTTTTTATTATTATTATTGACATAGGCATAAAACATTTTACCGTTATCATGCCTACGCACCAGGTTGAATTCTAATTTGTTCCTTTATTCCCTTATTTTTTTTTAAACATGCATAATATATTTTTTATATTCTGTAGCTGCTTCTATTGTTCCTTGAGTTTTCATTTTATCATAAGCCCTTTTCCTTATTGTGCATAGTTTAATAATTGTGTTAGTACGCCATATAGGTCTTTCCCCTTTTCTGTTATACATTTTTTTTAACGGGATGCGTTTTTTTCTAATACTTTTAATTTATTCATTATCAGTGCCCACTTTTGCTCAACAGTCCTATTAAAAAAAGCTTTGTTCCCACTTCCAATCTGCTAAGTCTTTCTTTAGTTTATGATAATTTGCTTTATTATAGTTCCTAGCAATGGTGGTACCTTTAGCTACTACCAATCATCTTTTAATGATAAATTCTATGATATTATGATCACTGTTGCTCAGACTATCTTTAATATTGATTTTGGTTATACTATCCGCTCAGTTGGCTATTACCAGGTCCAGCGTATTTTCCCCTTTTGTATGCTTATATATTAGTTGATTTAAACTGGTTTAATGTATCATCTCCATAAACCTTCTAGGTGCTGGGTTTTTGCAATTCTTTTTGTCCAATCTATGTCTGGATAATTGAAATCACCAGAAATAAGCACATCTCCATCCAGTGCCTTTTGTGAGATTTCTGCTTCAGTATGGCTATCAGTGCTTTTATTACAATTTGGTGGTCAATAGTAAACACCCAATAGTAGGTTTTTTTTTTTTTGCATCCTGTATAGACACCTACAAGTCTACATTTGTATTTTGAGTATACTTGTTATATAGTGAACTCTGAATTATATTATTTATATAGATGGCAATACTCCTACCTTTTTTGTGGTCCCTTTCTTTAGAATACAATTCATAGCCTTCTATATTCCTGTTCCAAAGTACACCAGTGTCCCACCATGTTTCGGTGATGATGCACATATCTACACTTTCTACTTGGAGTCTTAACTCTAATTCTGATTTTTTTTGTAATGTTAAGGCTTCTTGCATTTAATGACCAGAGTTTTAATCCCTTATATTGATTTGCTGTTTTGATTTTGTCTCCCTGCATCTGTGATTTACAGTACATTCAATTGGTGATTTCACTCATCTGCCCTGATTTACTAGTTTAAATTATTGTTTAATACCTTTTTGATTTCCAACCCAAGCTTCCTGCTCCCTTTTTTACTTAAATGGAGACCATCTTTACTATAATATCCTGATTCATTTACAAAATCTTACCAATGGGGTATACACCCAATTCCCTCTTGCAATGTCCAGTACCTTAACCAATTATTAAGTTCTTTAATTTTCTTTTGATTGAATTCACTCTCTTTTCAGACAGGTAATATTTCTGAAAAATACAATTTACATTTGAGTTTGTTTGCCTCTTCCCTTATATTTTTGAATTTGTTCTTAATTTCTGTTTGATTATGATCTTTGATATTTTTAACTCCCACATATAATACTAAAATATCATTTATCTCATTCCCTTTTATTATCTTGGGTAGCATTTTCTGGCCATTTTTAATTTTAGCTCCTGAAAAATAGCTTGTTGTGATTAATTCTTTATTGCCCCATGAGGTGTACTTATCAGTGTACTTTAGAATTGAATCACCCAGTGCATAGGCATTTTTTTTACCTTTTGGGATATTATGCACATTTACAGTATTTACTCTCACATACTGAGGTGTAGTATCCATTTCCTTTTCCCCTAAATCAGCACCATGTTTGTGGCGATTCCACTATCCTGTGGTGGTTGGTGTTTGTTAATTAAATCTTCTTATGGTTTTAACCCCCTTTTGAACATTTAGGCTACTGTTGGGAGGGGATTGGAATGTCTCTCTGGACTCGACAATAGACAGATCTAATTCTACTAATATAACTCTTCAATCAGACATTCAGGCACTTAAGGAGCTGCTTAATATATGTAGTTTAGCAGACCCATGGAGAACATTAAACCCTGAGGTTAAACGTTATTATTTCTATTCCCAGGTACGCCACTCACATTCAAAGACAAATGTTTTCTTAGTTTCTAAATTTTGGATAAGGGAGGTATAGGATTTACACATAATAGGTAGATTCATTTATGATCACTCCCTGATTGACTTGATTATTTTATTGCCACAGAGTTATACAAGACAATCAGTTTGGTGACTAAATAATACCTTGTTGAGGCAAGATTATATTATTAACTATATCAATCTGTCAAAATATTTTGGAAGGGAAATGTAAATTCATTTAACAGATTAGACACTATGGCCAGGATATTCAGACCATGCCAGGCTGTGGCGGAAGCCTGGGCACAGCACAACTATGATGCACTAGGGCATGACCTGGGCAATATTCAATGGTGCTGTGCCATGGCTCAGCACTGTTGAATATGGCACAGTGGTTGCCTGCATTGCACAGTTGCAGTGGCACTGCACCAGTGCAAGTGGCAAGTGAGGAGCAGGGGGATGCACCAGTGCAAGTATGGCTGTGCTAGGTGCAGGAACTGTGATATTCAGTGGTGGGTATGCAAATGGGGCCATTAGGTGCCACCAGGGTGTTTTAATTTACTAAGCCCTTGATCGGGCTTGGGAGCGGGTCCACTAGACCACCAGGGATATATTTATTTATTATGAGCCCGTGGTCAGGCAGGATTCAGTCCACTGGACCACCAGGGAGTTATTCATTTATTATAAGCCCACGACTGGGCAGGTTTCACTCCACTGGACCACCAGGGATAATATTACTATTACATAGCCCATGATTGGGCTGGGGAGCAGATCCACTGGACAACCAGGGATAGCTTTGGAGTTGCTAAACCTGCAATCGGGTGAGGGGTGACACCTGGCCTGTGGCTCTGGGGGTCAAGTTGCCACCCACAGCTGGCAGCTGCTGTGTTGCACCTTGCAATACAGCAGCTCACCTGTGGGTGGCCAGTCCTTGCTCCAGTTTTTGTTGGGCGGATTTTTGCATCCCCCTGTGTGGAGCAAGGCAGGTGTGTGCCTGCATATACGCCACACATCCCGGGTTGAATATCAGGATGTGCAGCATATGCATGGGTACACCCCCCGAACTTGCGCTGCATACATTACAGGTGCACTCCAGCACATCAAGATTTGTGTGGTGCATGTTCCCCTTTTGAATATCACCCAGGGGTGCATCAGTGGGTTTCGCATGGTGCAAATCTGTTAAGCCATGCGCAACCCCTTTGAATATGCCACCCTATCTGGGCGGTTTTCAAATCCTGCATTAGGTGAGATTTTATCAGGTTTACATCAAAACATAAAAAAGAACTTTAGAGAAAATGTAAGTACTTTCCTCAAGGATATATATTTTGGATAATAAAGATTATAGCCCTCTTCCTGAACTAGAAAAAAACTGAGCTTCAAAAATGTAAAAACAAGTTATTTTCCATCATGAAATAAAAGGCAGAATTGTATAATGAAGAGTAAAGCTAAGTATGTAGATTTAGGGGATACATCTAGTAAATTACTAGCCAATAGGCTTAAATACCAGGAACAATCAAGGATTATAGATGCGATCATCACGGAGGAAACCAGGGAGATCAAGACTGATCCAAAAGAAAAAATGTTAGAGTTTCAAGAATATTACTTCTAGTTATATGGTGCAATGCATAACCCACCCTCTTTTGTAGAAATCCAGGAATATCTGGAAAGGTTCCTTTGTCCAACAATATTAGTAGACCAAGCAAAAGAAATGTCTAAAATCATAGAGCTAAACAAGATTGATGAGACGATAGATTTGCACTGAACAAATCTCCTGGCCCTGATGGGTTTACTGCTAATTTTTATAAAACATTTAAACATTCTTTAGTCCCTCTTTTGCATGATCTTTATAAATTTATTTTGGATGAGGATCTGGTTGAATTCTCACTTTTGGAAGTTCTCCTAATTTTACTTCCCAATCCTGGTAAACCTAGAATTAGAGTAAGGAACTATAGATCAATTTCTTTAATAAACTATGATATTAAAATTCCTACTTCAGTGTTAGCCCAGAGAATTTAAAAGGTTTGGCATCCATTGATTTCAAGAGAACAAGTAGGTTTTATCTCTCACAGACAGGCCTCAAATCATATTAGAGAGATCTTTCATGTCTTTTCTGCATCTAGGGACTCCGGTACTCCTATCGAGCTGATGTCCCTGGATGCGGAAAAGACATTTGACAGGGTCAATCATGACTTCCTTTTTCTTACTCTTATTAAATTTGGATTATCAGAGGCTTTTGTTAACTAGTTAACTATTCTTTATTCTTCTCTCACTAACAGAATTTTTTGCAATGGTATATTTGTTTGAATCCAATAAAAATTCATTGTGGAACTAGACAAGGCTGCCCACTGTCCCCATTACTTATTAATCTGTATTGAGAATCTTTACTGTTTTTCTTGAATTTAAACCCATCAATATCTGGTATCATATTGGGCAAAACTCAACTTAAAACCTTTGCTTTTGCAGACAATATTCTATTGCTCGTCTTGAACCCTGTTCCTTCCATTAAGGCTGCTTTAAATACTATACAAGAATATAGTGTTTTTTCAAACTACAAGCTAAATATAGCTAAGACAGAGGTTTTGCCCTTAAACAGCTATAATATTGAAAATAAAGTTATTAGTTTCGGTCTCTCATGGTCACTATAAGTTAAAATATTTCGGTATTTACTTAACGCAGAATCAATCTCAACTTATAAAGCTAAATTTAGATGACTTACAACAATTAAACCAGACATGAGTAGATGGCAAAATCTTCCTGTCTATCTTTGGGGGAAAAATAAGTATAGACAAAGTGAATATTTTCCCGAGGATTTTTCACCTTATAAATATGCTGAACATTTATATACCCTTAAATTGGTTTATAAATGTCATTCAGCAATTTCTAACTATATTTGCTATGGAAAGGTTCCAAGAACAGTGATGAATAAACTATTTTTTCTTAAACCCCAAGGTGGAGTAAAGTTACCAAATTGCACCTTATACTATATGGATACCCAAATGAATACATATTTAAAATGACTTCAGTCTCCCTTAGAACATGGTGGTTACTCACCTATTTGGCTGAATTTGGCATTCAGTTTGATGAAACAATGTAAGATAACACCTGAGGCCATATTATTTATTAAACCCAGTCTTCTTCCTTCAAAGCTTAAGTCTTTGGTCATAGAAACCTCATTGAAAATACATCAGCAGATAGCATCGTATTTGGGTTTAAATTTCTATCAGAATTGTAATCAACCTATCCTGGAAAACCCTAATTTTAAAATAAATGGTAAGCCTATCCCATCTAACTGGTTTCCAAAGTCTACGTACCTTAAAGTAAGCTCATTTTTAAATAATGGATACTTACTCCCACTTGAGATTATAGAGAAAGAGAATTTAAACAATAAATATTTATATCAGCTATTATTAATCGAGATAGCTATAATGGCTCATTTTGGTCCTCATCCATGGACTCTAGACTTATAAGATTTAATGCTGGACTTAAAACAATGACGTTTTAAATCTCATCCCTTAGCAAATCTCTATCAGTTGTTGAATTTTAAATACTCACCAGATCTGGTAATTTCTTCCTTTTGGAAAAATGAAACTAAAGAACTTCCATAAAATTGGTCCAATTTATGAAGTAATATTTTTAAATATATCCCACTGGACAGCTTGAGATTGATTCAATTTAAAATTGTGCATAATGCTTATATGACCCAGCAAAAACTATTTCAATTTGGACTATTATATTCAAATACATGTATCAAATGTAACATAACAGAAGGATCAATCAGTCACATCCTTTGGTTTTGTCCTAAGGCACAAAATATTTGGAATCTGGTTAAAAATTCCATAGCTAAAAAAATTTTCTTACATACATTCATTAACTTTGAGACATGTATTTTGGGGGATCTTAGTCGGTTTAGAGGTAGGGCCAATAAAGATATAATATCTTTAATAGCTATCTCAATAAAACAATTATTAAGAAACATTGGACAGACATTTAATTTAATTTATTTATTTAATTCTTCAGAAACATCCTTCGAGCTAGAGCTCTTTTACAAAGGTTCCACATCGAAAAACACTATACAATATACAATCTTACAATAACACAGATATACAACATAATAGTCAGGAGCAAATCACATCTGTACTCAAGGAGAGCAGTTCTAGCATGGGAGGGGTGGAGAGAAAAAAGAATAAGTAAAAGAAGAATAAGTAACAAAAAAAAACATAAAAAAAGTAAGTAAAAAAAGTAAGAAAGAGGGAGCAGCCCCGAACAAAGGCCTTGTTGACAGAATAGGAGGGTGGAAGTGGAACATGGGGGAAGTGGTGAGGAGTGTAATTAGAGAAGGAGGGCCTGAGGTTGAGAGGGCAGGGGAGCCAAGGTGATGAAGGAAAGTAGGAGGGGGGCCAGGTGGAGGGGGGGGTAGGGAAACAAGGTTATGTATAGGGGATGGGAGGAGTTAAGGTGGAGAAAGAGAATGGTTGACACAGCAGGGGGTCAGGGGAGGGGTAAGGTGGGAACAACCAGACAAAAGTTAAATATCTGGACATAGCAGGGCAACTTAAAGGGGGGGTCGAGGAGCAAGGAACTACCAAGGGAGTTCATCAGGTGCCCAGCAGACAATAGCAAGCACTTCTGGAGAGGAGATGCAGTCTGAATTCTAACTTGAAGGCTGGTAGACTTGAAGTAGTGTGTGAAAGCACCAGGATTTTGAGCCAGAGGGAGGCTCTGTAGGAAAGGATCATTGCCAAAGTGCAGTTCTAAGAAATGATACAGTCAGCATGCTCTGCATTCTACCTCTGGTGTTATACTTAGTGTTGGCTGGGGAGAAAAGTTCAATGATGCAGGGTGGGGCCTTGCCTAGAAGAGCCTTCTTGCCAAGGAGGCAGGTTTGGACTTTATCCTGCTCTCAAGGCTTAGCCGGTTTGTCTGTAAATATAATGAGCAGGTGGGAGTTAAGCAATCAGCAGCAATGGTGAGTCTACACACCTTGTTAAGGGTGGTCACCACCTATGCTTTAGTTTCATGTCCATGGCTGCTACATAGACCACGAACCAGTAATCTATGATGGATAAAATTGAACTAGTGACAGAAAGATGGAGAGCCAGTGGTGTTAGGTTTTTTCTTTGCCTTTGGAGCACCCCTGGCTTGGTGTTGACCACCTTGACCACCATAATGATGTGTTGTATGAAGGAGAGGATGTCATCAATGGTGACCCCCAGATACTTAAAGGAGTGGACCTGTTCCAGTGCAGCCTTAACATTGCTTGTGATGGATAAGGAGGGGAATCTCTTCTTGAGCTCTGGGCTTGATAACAGCATGGTCTCCATTTTTTTGTAATTAAGCAAGAGCTTGTAAATGCTGAACCAATGCTTGAGCTGATGCAAGGAAGCCTGGAGTTCCTGCTGTAATAGATCTAGATGTGGACTGCTGCTGAGGATGACAGCATTATTGGTGTACAGGGTGATTTTGCTGTTGCAGTCCTTAGCAAAGGCATTCAGAAAGATAATGAATAGCAAAGGCCCCAGTACTGACCCTTGGGGAACTCACAGGGACACTTCTTTGGATTCCAAAACTACTTGGCAAATTTTAACTTTTTGAGCTCTGAATGACAGATAGTCTTGAAACCAGCGCACAGCATTAGAGGCTATCCCCAAGGTCTGTAGTAGTTGCCAGGAGGAGGGGGTGGTTGACTGTATCAAATACCTTTGTTAAATCTATGAAGATGGACCCAACCAGCTTGCCTTCATCCATTGCCCTGTGCACAAAGCCAGTGTACTCAACCAGAGCTGCGGCAGTACTACGGTTCCTTCAAAAACCAAGTTGTTGGGGGCACTGCAGTTGGTATTTATGGATATAATCTGTGATTTGGTCCTCCACAATCCTCTCCAGCATTTTGGATAGGGGGAGAGGATTGAAATCAATCTATAGTTTGCAATACTGGAGCTGTCCCCACTTTTGAGAATTGGTGTCACCAGATCTTGTTTCCAGATTGTGGGGAATTTGGCAAGGGTGAGTGATTTATTGAAGAGTTTGGATATAGGGACAGTGAGCTCATCAAGGGCAAAGGCTACCAGCTTCATGTCAATGCCATCACTTCCCATCCTGGTTTTGCCCAGAACTTTTTTTTACATGAGACATTGCCTCCTTGACAGTTACCCACTTGAAGTTGAAGTTCGGATGGTTGATCTTGGTTGGGTTGCTACTGATGTTTGTTTCTGCAGGCTTTAGATAATCAGGGGGAAGGACAGAACTATGATCAGAGAAAGAGGCATTAACTCATTCACACCACAAGAGCTGTTTGAGACTTCCACCACTTGTGCCTTGTATACTCTTAGCACTGCATCCTATGCCTTTCTAAGCAAAATCAAGCCATAATCAGCATGCCACAAACAAATGCAAATACCTCTTGAACCGTAAGTGCTATACACAAAGTATGAGGGGCAAAGTTGTTTAGCACACAATTACCTTTCCAATGGTGCTATGTAAGCAATTGTAATCAATTCAGTTTTTATTTTATACTAGCTGAAATACCAAACAACTGTGTTTTTTTGGGGGGATTTTTTCAAGGTGCTTAGGTGAGGCTTGAGAGACAAATGTCAGCCATGCACACCATGCCATAAACAAATGTGAATAATTCCTAAAGTATACATGATAGACACAAAGTATCAGCGACAAAGTTGTTCAGCACAACATTACCTTTCTAATGGTGCTATGCAATCAAGTGTAATCAATTTGGTTTCTATTTTATACTAGCTGAAATATCAAAAAACTTTGAGTTTTTTTCAGGTTTATTCAAGGTACTTAGGTGAGGATTGAGAGACAAATGTCAGCCATGCACACCATACCTTAAACAAATGTGAATAACTCCTAAAGTATACATGATAGACACAAAGTATCAGCAGTAAAGTTGTTCAGCACATAATTACCTTTTTAACGGCACTATGCAATCAAATCTAAGCAATTCGGTTTGTTTAATATTTATGTAAAAACTGCCGACTTCCTCAGACATTTCCAAGTCTGAGGGAAAGTCAGCTGAGTACGTCTACAGTCGTTATTGGCTTGAGTGGCTATACTTTCAGATGCCACCTATAGGTGTATCTAGGCCTGAATGAGTTAAATGACTCAACTATAGTGAGATGGTCTGAGATAGCTAACCCATTGACATTGACTTTGAGCCTCTGGGGGTTTCTTGTGCTCCTTTCTGAGGATATTTTTTATATTCTCCCAAAACTTATTTCCATCACCCCAGCTCCTATCCAATTGATCCTTGTGTTAGTTGACTTTGGCTTGCCTAACGAGATGCGTACATCTATTTCTGTAGACCCTGTAGGTCTGGTAGTCTCTTTTGTCTCCACTGAAGCTGGCCTTAGTACAGCAGTTATCCCTTTCCCTCATTAGAGTGAGAAGCTCACCAGTGATCCATCCATTTTTGCAGCCATGCGATTTCCTTTTCCTGATTGGGGCAAATCTGTCAAAGACCATATTGAAACTGTTGACAAAGAATTTTAAGTCGAGGTCAAGATCAGGCAGCCTATCTATGAGTGCCCAATCAAAGAGAGCTAGAGCAGCTTTAAAGGACCCCAGCTGACCTCTTTTGAGGACCTGGTTTTCAACTGTGATGGGGAGGAATTTTATGTTTGTTGGACCACCTAAGGGTGATAGGGGAGTGATCAATCAGGGTATCAGGTTGCACTATGACATCAGTTATCCAGGACGGGGAACTAGAGAGGAGCCAATCGATGAGAGTATTGTTACCTGACTTGTGGTTCATCCTGGAGGGTTCAGTGACTAGCTGTGTGAGGTACAAGCTAGCCATGGCATCCCTCTGGGGGGCTGACTACTTACTGAGACAGTTTATATTGAAATCCTTAGTGATGATGAGTTCACAGTCCTTTTTGAAGGTAGCCAGGTCATCCAAGACTTTGGTAAGGCCCTCACAAGCCTTTTTGGGTGGAAGATAAACTGAAGCAACTACAAGGGATTTACTATGTTGGCCAAACAGGAGTTTAACTGCCAGTAGTTCTTAGTCATCTGAGCTTCTAGTTATGGGGAGCACAGTGCCATGGAGTGAGTCCCTGGTGTACATGAGCCAGCTGTCTCCCCTCTAGCCTATCCTGTCATTCCTGAAGGATTGGTAGTCAGGAAGAGCAATTTCAGAGTTCCTTGTTTTATCAGTTAACCAGGTTTCAGTTAGACAGATGATGTCTGGACTGTGCAGGACTTCCCAGGACTGGAATTGAACACATTTGGCAGGGAGGCTACAGATATTCATAGCCACAAGTTTTAGGCCCCTACTCCTGCAACCACCTGACCAGCAGGATTTTGTGGTCCAGGGTTGGGGTGCATATTGCCAGATAGCAGTAACAGCATCAGGATAGCTTTCCTTGTTATAAGAAAGACAGTAAAAGTGAACTTCATCTTGCAGAGTTTAAACTTGCCTGGGTAGGGCAGCTTACTTCTGAGGGTGGTAGGTGGTGGAAGGTACAGTATATCAGAGCCTTGGCTGGGAGTGAGTTTTAGAGCCACCAGTATATCCAGTGGCAATGAAGCTCTGGGGTGATAACCCTTCGAGGAAGTTTCCACTGGTACCTTCCACAATGTGTCTGCTCCAAAGCAGGAGCCATGAGAAAAGAGTTGGTGGGTGGATCCTAGGCGTTCATTAAGGCCAGCAGCCAGAAGTATATACAAAAATATCAAAAGGGGTGCGCTGATCATTTTTGGAGTTGAAACAGAAGGTGGGAGCGCTAAGCAGTGTGGGAGCAATGGGCAAGGGTGGGTGTCAGTGGCCCTGGAGTACAAAATAGGTATTAAGAATTCTCAAATTGTGATTCAAGCTGAGAGGGAGCAGCAGAGGTTGAAAAGAGCAGCACGAGTGAGTATATCAGTCACACAATGGATCTACACAGAGCTGACATTCAAGGACTGGCCAGCAGGAGAAGAGCTTGCAAATGTGGATGAAGGTCATATACCTTTAAAGCAGAGACCAGCAGGGTAGACAGCCAATAAGGTAGAGGGGTAAGGGGAAAGTGAGGAGTTACAGTGGATTTAATAGAGGTTGGGGCTGGGGCAGGTGGGCAGGAAAAAAAATTCTTTAAAATATAAAGCAGTAGAAAAACCAAGCTGAAAGACCTGGTTAGCTTCAGTCCAGGAGAAGGCTAGAAGTAAGAGCCAATAGAGATCATTCAGACCCCTGGTGCTGGCCAATCAGAGGCCTGAAGACAGTCAGCGCAGAAGTAGCATGGAAAGCCACAGAAAGAGCCATACTTGGGGCACTGGAAAGGCAGTCTTGTGTGGGAGGGATGGTAGCTGGCGGAAGGCACTGCATCCCTTGGGTTGTGCTAACAGCTGGTGAGCCCAGTCAGGTGCCTGCTTCTAGGAGAAAGAGAGAGAGGAGAGAAGGCAGTGGTTAGTTAAAGCGAAATCGGTGGACGGAGACTAGCATAGAGGGAGACAGGGTGAAGATTACAGCACTTAAAGAGGACAATGGAGGTGAGAGTTGAAAAGAATGAAGCAGGTGCTGGGAATATGTCCCAGAGATGGGGGGAGGGCAGAAAGACACTGCAGAGAGATGGAAAAATTAGGCTAGAGAAGCAGGAAAAAGAAGGTAGTATTCAGGTTGCACAATGTCCTAAAAGGCTGTAAACATTTGCAAACAATTCAAATATCAAGCCTGGTCTAACTGCAGAGTTACAATACAAATATGGCTAAACAGTAGCAAGGGTAAAAATGTGTGCTCTTAAGAAAAAAATATGTTTTGAAATGCAGTGTAGTAGAAAGCCAATCTGGAAGACTTGGGTAGTTTCAGTCCAGGAGAAGGCTAGAAGTGAGAGCCAATAGGGAGCATTCAAACCCCCAGTCCTGGCCAATCAGAGGCCCGAAGACAGTCAGTGCAAAAGTAGTGAGGAAAGCCACAGAAAGAGCCATGCCAGGGGCACTGGAAAGGGAATTCTGCATGGGAGGGACAGTGGGTGGAGGAAGGTGGCACATCCCATGGGCTGGGCTAGCAGCTAGTGAACCTGGTTAGGGACCTGCTTCTGGGATGTTGGAAAGGCAGTCCTGCATGGAAGGGAAGGCGGCTGGAGGAAGGCGTCACATACATTGGGCTGTGCTAGCAGCCATTGGGGCTGGTCAGGGCCCTGCTTCTGGGGTAATAGAAAGATGGTCCTGTGTGGGAGGGATGATGGCTGGAGGAGGGTGCCATGTCCCTTGGGCTGGGCTAGCAGCCGGTGTACTGGGTCAGGTGCCTGCTTCTAAAAGATCTAAGTATGGAGTATGTGACATAGAAGCTTTTAAGTATGAAAGAATGGTCTACAAATATTTTGTTCAATTTACAGATTACCGGATTAATTCACTTATTCCATAACATTATTATCACATTTTATGACAAATGGGAAAGATCTATGAACTTTTAACATGACTTGATATTATTTTGGATTAATTCAACCTGGCATAATTGACTTTGAGTTGGAAAGATTATTTACCATTCGAAGGGAGGAGATTATCAGATTTATTTTGCTTTTCCTTGTAGTCCCAACATACATTATATATTTTCATACATTTTCTTACAGTAATGGGCATTGCAGTTCGGGAAGGCTATAGGAGGGTGGGATAGTTTAGGGGTATGCAATTTAGTCATTTTTAATACCTTCACTGTAAACTTCATTGTCTGACTATATGCTTATTATTGTTTGTTTATTAGTGTTTGTATTGTTATGGTTTGTATTATGGTTGTATTTATATAATTTTTTTCAAAATAAAGGAAAGTTTAAAAAAAGTTCTGTTACACAATGTTTTGCTTGTGTCTTTCATGGATGTTATTCTGTAAAATTGGAAAATTCAATAAAACGATTAGAGTTGCATTGGAGTGGTCGTGCCTAACTCTCACCCCATTTGATGTGTAAAGAAGCTATGGTGGTGCAGTTTAGTAGAATGAGGTGAGAGTTAGGCATGACCACTCCAACGCACACCCCAATGCCTGGTGGTGTCTGTAGGGTGGGGGTGGGGTGGGGTGGAGGGGTGGTAACCTTAACACCAAATTTCCACACTTTTGTCGCTGTGGAAACAACCCTAACTGATACATTAACAGAGTTTTTTGCAATTAGTTTCCCTTCTTTTTGAGAAACTGTAATGTAAGTGGTAAATGATATGTGTTAGTGGGAGTGCAGACCCTGCTGGCCCTGCGCTCCCTTCATATTATCCATTTTAGGCATATGAGATGCATATGTGTGATCATGGGCACTCTGGGGCCTGTGCTCCCACTCATAAATTACTACGGAGCCATACAGCAGCCCTATAGAGCAAGAAACCCTTTAATACAAAGTTGCCAACATCTCAAGAACCATAGCAGCTACAAAAAAAATACTAACATCTCTGTAATTGTGACAGTCAGTACTTCAAGTGACAACAATCGAGCGAACCCGTATCTAGCATCGTTTATGAGCTACAGGCACCAGAAAGAACTGGAAAGCCACCCTTGGAACATGTTTTTGCCAATATCTCTGTAACTGTAGCAAGTAGGAAAAACATTCCACTGCAGGTGTCATCTACTATTTCCAAACTTCTTTCAAAAGATTAGTTCACCTAAAGGTGAACCAATCTGTCAGTAGCTAAAACTCTGTATCTCGCTTTGTTTTCAAGATACAGGCACCAAAAGGCTTGATGGGCACTACAATGTTATCCTATGGGAAATTGCTGAAATTTGGAACACTGTAACTTTGGGCCCCTTGAATGTTTTGGCACCAAACCACCAAAAAGCACATCTGTGGGACCAGGGTTTGCTACCCTGCAAATTGCAGCCCAAAAGACCCAACCATTTGCTTGCAGGAGGCTGGCAAATATTTGCAGTTATTTTGAGCATACTTTTGCAAAATACTTTTGCAAATCATGAAAGTTTCGCAAAATGAATCATGAAACTTTCACATTTGTGAAAGTATTTTGTGAAAGTATTTTTCAGAAAAGTTTAAAAACATATTTCTGGGGGTTTAACCCCCCCAAAAAGATATAGTTAGCATCCTTAGGACCCGACTAGGTAAACTCAGCAGTCAGTGTTTACCTAGAGTGTACCAATTTTAAACTCCAGGCATTTGTTTGTGTCACTAAGTGTAAACAAGACAGCTGACTCACAAAAGTACTGTGGTAGCCACAGACATTACCAGCTATTTCCAGATATTTCACAAAATTTCTGAAGAGTTTGTTTCTGCTGCCCCTACTGTGGAAATGCAGAAAGTGGGAGATATTTCTGGAAATATCACAGAAATTTCTGGAAATAGCTGGCAGTGTCTGTGGCTGCTACTGTAAAAGAGTCATTTGCGACAGTAAAAAGAGCCTCTCACAAAAGTTTTGTGATTTTTGTTAACTTTTCCCTTTGACTATAATGGGAAATTTGTGTTTTGAATAACTTTTGAATGGTTTAACATTTTTGCACTAAATCTTCGAAAGGCACATCGGCGACCAAGGCTGCATCTTTCCTGATATTTACGGACCAAACAGACAAAGTGTGCGGGCTATGGGAGCGAGCAAAGAAATGCACAAAAAGTCCTTTTTTGTGTTGTTTGGCTTTCTGTAGCTCCACAACTGTACATCCAACCGTAACGCAACTTGCCAGATCCAGAGATCTGTGGTGCCAGACCATGCTTGCAAGATTTCTGGCAAATCTGTCAAAGTTATTAAGGTGCAGAATTTGAGGTTTTGCATTAAAGTGGTTACTCAACCCTAACTATAGTGGCACTACCATACCACTATTATATCTGAAGAAAGTCTTATCCCTTTTTGCAACCCCTTTGGCTATCTTTTCCTCTGTCTGCACCTTTACTCTCCTCCTGACCTTTCCTGCTTCCACATGTTTTTTCTTGGTATAACTCCCTCTGTCCTCCTCCCACTGTGTTTCCTTTAACCTCCTGAATGCCACTATTTTTTCATTCACCACTTCTTTCTTAGAGAACCATAGTGGTCTCTTTCTCCTTCTGCTTTTATTTATGTATTTATTGAAATGTTTCATCAGGAAGGCACACTGAACAACAAGTTGCCCATCTCATGGTGCAACCTGGGGAGAGGGGGTACAGGGAGAATACATATAGCAAAAAAGTATACTTGACATACAGTCCCAAAACTGGGTGTAAACAGTGCACAATATGCAATATATAACAATGGGAGGAATAACAGGAAGCAATATACAACAGAAGGGAGCTGTGTCAAATAATTGCACATATAAAGTACAAGACCTAGTGGATAAGTGCAGTGTCTAATATATAATACAGACTTAGGTAGGGGAGGAGTACTAACGGGACATGGGGATACTGTATGTTTAGAGAGAGAATAACAGATGCAATTAGAGGAGAGGAAATTATGAACGGCAGAGGAGAGGGAATGTGAGGATGAGGAGTGTCTGATTTGTTGCAGAAAGGCATTCTAGATTTTTGGGAAACGATGACCAAAAGCAGACTAGCCAGCAATTCTAGAACAGCAGGGGATCACAAAAGTGCATGAGCCAGTGGATCTTCAGGAGTGGGTAGGTGGGGGAGGTGTGGAGAGGGAGGAGGAGGATGACGATTAATATGAAGGAAGTGAATCAAGCCAGTATTTAGAGATGAGTTTGGCACAGTGGGATAAGCACCTGTTAGCAACAGGTGGGAATGACAGCACATGGTAGAGAACAAATTGATGAGTACATACAGGGGAGTCCTGGGCAAAGCGGTAGAAAGAATTGAAAAGGGGGTCCAATCTGGTTAGGGTGGATTTGGGAGCAGAACTAGAGAATCACAGTAGTCAAAGATAGAGTGAATCATCTTTTTGGACAATCTCAAGCCTGGCCATAAGAGGAATGCTGTTACGGTTCCTGTATAAGGCGCCAAGCTTTGGGCACAGTTTTTTCAGGATGGACTGATGTATCCTGAGAAGTTGAGGTGTTGGTCCGGCCATACCCCAAGGTATCTAAAAGAGGAGGTGTTCTCTAATATTGTCCCATCCAGGGTGTGGAAAGTAGGCAGACAAGGGAGCCTAGCAAGTCTCTGCCTAGTGCTGAAGGTCATGAGACTGTTTTCTTGGTGTTTAGAAAGAGCTGATGGGAGGCAAGCCAGTGCTGGATCTTGTTAAAGTTGAGCTGAAGTCTGGTTTCCACATCAGAGGAAGAGTGGCCAGAGGTGTACAAGGCAGTGTCGTCAGTGTATATATGTGTATAGATGAAGAGGTGCAGGCTGATGGTAAGTCATTTAGGAAGATTGAGAAAAGAAGGGGGCCTAACACTGAGCCCTGGGGGACTCCAGTGTGGATTTGGTGAGGAGTGGAACTGGACTCCGCAATTCTCACAGACTGTGTCCTCCCTGAGAGATAGGTCTTAAACCAGTTAGTAGCTGATGGAGATAGTCCAGTGGAGGAGAGGGACTGAAGAAGTATGGTGTGGGAAACCATGTCGAAAGCCTTGGCAAGGTTGACAAAGATGTCAGAGGTAATCTGGCCCTTACCCATTCCGGTGAGGACTGAATCAGTAAGCCCAAGTAGGGAGGTAGTGGTAGAGTGTTTTTTACTAAATCCAGATTGGAACCGGTAAAGAAATTAGAGTTATAGAGAAAGGAGGAGATTTGGGAGAGGACAATATGTTCCTGGAGTTTAGCAAGGGTAGAGAGCAAGAAAATTGGGTGATAGTTCCCAGGGGAGGTAGAGTTGCCACCTTTAGGGAGGGGGAGGAAAACAGCATGCTTCCAGGTCATGACGACCACAGCTGTGGTGAAGAAAAGGTTTAGTATTACTGGCAGAGGGGTGGCAGTGGCAGAGGCTGAGAGATAGAGAAGCTTGGGGTCAAGTTCATCTGGGGAGCTGCCTTTAGATGGGTTAATAGACAGCAGAGCAGCAAGAGTGTCAGCAGGCGAGACCAAAGAGAATGAGAAGGGAGAGTTGTCATGAATTTGGTGAAGGTCACAATTGTCATTCTTTTGGGGGGGTGGTGCCATAGTTGGGCTGGAGGTTAGGGAGGCTAGAAGGGCAGCTGTACACGTTGTAAAGTAGGAATTGAACTCATCAGCCACAGCTACATGATCTGCTATAAGACAATTGTTTATTTTGAGGATGGGGAGGGGTGATGGGAGGGGGGGGAGAAAAGAGCATGAACCCCTTTCCAGAACTTGAAGGGGGAGGTTAGGTTAGTGTGGAGAGTGGAATTGAAGTACTTGGTCTTAGCTAGCCTGGTTGCTTTTGTGCATGCATTACAGAGTTTATGATACGCAAGAAGATCACTTGGTAATTTTGTTGCTTTGTGCTTCCTCCATGCCTGATCCCATGCACGGAGGCCAGCTAGTAGTTCCAGGAAGACCCAAGGGACATGGTTACCTCATACTCTGGTATGCTTGAGAGGGGAATAGTGATTCCAGATGGCAAGGAACTTTGCTCTGAAATAGATGAGGGCATCGTTCGTATTGGGTGCTGAGGTTAGCGGAACCAAGTTAGTGTTTGCTAGGTCGCGGGTGGGGATTTGTTAAGGGATTTATATGAAGGTATCAGTATTCTTTTATGAGGGGGTTTAGGTCCATGAATCTTTCTGACCAGATAGATCAGGTGATGATCACTTATGGCATCAGGCAGGATTCCAGATTTGATGACACAATGTGGGTTTGAGGTAAGGGCCCAATCAAGCAAGGTGTGATTTTAAGTTTTGTTGTTCATATGGGTCGGATCTTGAATAAGCTGAGTTAAATTTTGGGTGGCTAAGGAATTGCATGTATTGTTTTGAGAGGGTGATTTTCAGTTTAAGTTGTAGTCACCCATGATGAACTGTTCACCTGATTGTGAGTGGGAGACTATGGTAGTAGTGAGGTCGGTGACAATGGAGGAGGGCAGGTTAGGGTGACAGTAGATTCCTGCTACAAATATTGGAATAGAGAAGGGCGGGGACAGTCTGATAACAAGGGCATTATAGTTAGCTGGTAGAGAGGTAGAGAGTGTGATGGCGTATTGTAGGGAGGAGGAGATGTACATTGCCACACCTCCACCTCTACCCATTCAGTCTTGTCTGGCTACAAAATAACCTGGGATAGAGATGGCATGGTCGGGTATTTTGTTATTTAGCCAGATTTCAGATAGGATTAGGATATCTGGTGTTAGCGAGACTACCGTTGTTTGTAGGAGGTCAATTTTGGGCAGCAAGCTGCATAGATGTAGGTGAAGTAGCTGAAGTCCGCAAGGTAGAGTGAGGGAATTTGTGAGGTCAAGGGCAGGATTAATCTGAGAAAGCCTGGATGCAGTTTCTGCAGAGGGTCCTAAATTGAGATGGATATTACCAGATGAGAGGAACAGGAAAGCTATGCTTAGAAGGTGCAATTTGGGATTTTTATGGCGTTGTTTAGGATTAATAGATTTATTGATTGGTGTAAGGAGTTTGGGAGAGATGCAACGTTTAGCAAGAGTTTTATAAAGGTGATCGAGGTGGAAATATGTGATAGTGAGGCTGTAGGGTGGAGGTGGAAATGGCTCCAACTTTGTAGGGAGGGACAGAGGTAATAGCATGGTTGTTAGTATAAATATTAGTTGCAGTAAAGTAAACCAAAGTGGAGTCCTTGGGATGAGAAGATGGGCAGTTGGGGATGGAGAGGGTGGGGAGAAGGAGTAGGAGAAAAAGAGAATGGAGAGGTATTGCAAGCATGGTCAAGCAGGAAGTTAGTAATCCCACTAAGGAAATAGTAAAGAAATGGAGAATGTGGAAAGGAAAGATAAAAACAGTGGGTAGAGTTGCCAAAAGGAGCTAGAATGGGATAGAAAATAGGGGGATATGGAATTTGAGACCTACTAAAGCAATATATATTTGTAGACTCAGAGCGTGAGACCTTAGTAATTGTGGCTAGGAGCAAGAGACCTACTCACTTCATCATGCAGAGGTTAGTTGCATTAATAATACCCTCCTTATTTTCCCCACTGTGCCTCTACCCCTCACTGGCAATCCCATCATAAGATAGTTTCTCAGGCTGCTTCCAATTTCTGTAAAATCCACCCTACTAAAGTCCAGAACCTTTGTCCTCATGTGATTTGCCTCTGTTCCTGTCTTTATATTAAACCATACTATATGGTGACCACTGTTACCCAAGGGGTGCCCACTGTGATGTCTGCAATGTTGTCCTTGTTTGTAAGCATGAGGTCCAGCATTGTCCTATCCATAGTGGATCTCTAACTAGCTGTCTGAAAAAAATCCTTCTTAGGGAGTCAATGATGGCCTTATTTCATGTCAAAGGTACTGTTTGAAGGCTCCACTCAGTCAATAACTAGTAGCACCTCCCCCTTATTTGTCATTGTGATGATGGCTTCCCCAAGTGTCTGATCCAACTCGCGTCCCTGTACTGGAGGTTTGTGCACTATCCTGGTATGTAGAGCAGCCCCAGAGTCTGTCTCATGATGACCCACAACAGCTCCATCTCTTTCTTTTCATCCTGGTGCCCCTGTACTTCCATGGTCTTGATTTCCTTCCTCACATATAATACAACCCCTCCTACCCTCATCTGTGCTCTGTCTCTCCCATACAGAGTCACCTGGTATGGCTAGTTCACAGTTATAGTGCACAAAAATCCAGGTCAGTGTCTACTATGCTGGTTTCCAGGTCAAGAATTTTGTCTTCAAGACTCTGAGCATTGGAGGACATGGTGCTCCGCACCTTGCTTCTCCACTTTCTGCTTCCCTGCTGCCTCCTTCCTGCCTACAGTACCTTTTTCCCTGAAGCTCCACTAGCCTAATTTCTTCTGGTTCTACCTTCAACATTCCTGTCTCCTTCGATCCTTTACCATGGCTTAACTGATTTATACTCCCATTTTCCACTATCTTGTCCCCACCCATGCCTTCGTGCAGCCCTGTTCTAGGCGAGTTCACTGCCCTCACACCCTTCCTTCTTAATGCTCCATCCTTCATGGAAATGGGGCAACTGTGGCATCCCTCAGTTTTAACTTCCTCTCTCCTGGCTAGTTTAAATCCTCATCCAGGTATCTTTTCAACCTTCCTGCAAGGATTGTAGTCCCTTTCCTGGAAAGATGCAGGGCATCTCCCTTATAGAGCCCAATATTCTCTTAGGCTTATCCCCTGCCCCCAATGTAGCCAAAGCTGTCCTACATGCATGATGCCTTCAACCAGTTGTTAAATGCCCTAATGTTGAGTACCCTTGCCTCTCCCTGGACATATACAGGCAATACCTTGGCAAAAGTCACTGTGCATGCCACCTGCTTGAGGCTCCTCCCTAGCTCCCTGAAATTACCCTGCACTACTCCAACTGTGTCCCTTGCCAGGTCATATGTCCCAAGGTGGACATTGGTTTCTAGCTTTCTCCCTCTCCTGCTGCTTACCTATTCTCTGGATATGCTTGCCATCCTTCCGACCAAAAGCATCACTCACGCATGCCCCAACCCTATCAATAATTTATTTATGAAAAAACGTTTAGCTACCACAAAAATAGACTTCAGGTGATGAAAACACCATTGAACGTGAAGTTAATTTTTAGGGGTATCATGTGATATGGGTGAGTCAAAATTGAGCAGTTCAATATGAGTGACTCAAGTTGACTGCCTGTAATATAAGCAAATGCAAAAGGATAGCAACGTGCAGTA
Source organism: Neoceratodus forsteri (assembly GCA_016271365.2). Taxonomy (NCBI): domain Eukaryota; kingdom Metazoa; phylum Chordata; order Ceratodontiformes; family Ceratodontidae; genus Neoceratodus; species Neoceratodus forsteri. Next base: position 1,045,899,418 of record CM057451.1, read on the forward strand.
TGAGCTACAAAGAAAGGGGAAGAATGGTGAGTGACGAATAAAGCTAACAGTAGAGGGAGCTAAAGGGAAGAAGTATATGGGAGGTAGTTTGGCCAGGAAATTCCCAGTTGGCCACTTGATGCAGAGGCTTGAGTTACTATCTTCAGTGTGGGAGGACCCGGGTTTGGAGCTTGGAGTGGGTCCCAAGATGACAGCCTGGGTAAAGAATTGGCTGGAGAATAGGACACAGAGAGTAATAGTAAATGGAGTCCACTCTGAGAAAAGGGGGGTTAGTAGTGGGGTACCGCAGGGTTCAGTATTAGGACCGGTCCTCTTCAATGTCTTTATAAGCGACATTGCAGAGGGACTGGAAGGAAAAGTATGTCTCTTTGCAGATGACACAAAGATCTGCAACAGAGTTGATGCACAAGGTGGGGTGGAAAGGATGAGAAGGGACTTGGCAAGGTTAGAGGAATGGTCAAATGTATGGCAGCTTAGATTCAATGCTAAGAAGTGCAAGGTAATGCACCTGGGAAACAAAAACCCAAGGGAAGAGTACACAATGAGGGGTGAGATACTAACAACAACAAAAATGGAAAGGGACCTGGGGGTAGTCATATCAGATGACCTAAAGGTGGGCAAGCAATGTGAGAGGGCAGCAAGGAGGGTTGGGGAATACTGGGATGCATAGGGAGAGGCATCACCAGTAGAAAACAAGAAGTTATCCCTCTGTACAGACAGCTGGTGAGACCACATCTGGAGTACTGCATGCAGTTCTGGAGACCCAATCTCCGCAAAGACATAGACAGGATGGAAGCTGTCCAGAGGAGGGCAACTAAAATGGTGCAGGGTCTGCACCGGAAGACATATGAAGAGAGACTTAAGGAGCTTAATATGTATAGCCTTGAGGAAAGCAGGAAGAGGGGGGACATGATAGAAACTTTCAAGTACCTCAAGGGAATCAACAAAGTCCAAGAGGGTAGCATCTTTCAAAAAAGAGGTGTGCAAGAACAAGGGAGCACAATTTGAAGATAGAAGGGGGGCGGCTCAGAGGTAATGTAAGGAAGTATTTTTTCACAGAGAGGGTTGTGGATGTATGGAACGGCCTTCCAGAGGAGGTTGTGGAGTCAAAAACAGTGGTGGAATTCAAGCATGCATGGGACAGTCATAAGGCAATTCTAGGGGGTGGGGGTAGGAAGAAGTAGGCTGCTGGTTAACTAGGATCTGCAGCTTATCCATCAGGTAGGGAAATGGGCAGACTGGGTGGGCCAAGCGGTCTTTATCTGCCATCAAATTCTGTGTTTCTATGTTTCTATGTTTGCTAGGTGTGTATAGATATTTTTACCTTTCTATGTGTTTGGTAGTTAATTTTTTCTGTCTGTTGTTCCCTGATCAATCATAACTGTGCTTCTTGGTCCCCATAGAGTGTGTTGGGAATTTTGCTGATGTTGTGCTCGCTGTAGTGCACAGTCACGGTTTCTGTTTTCAGCATTTTGCACTCGCTGAACTGTACGGTGCTATTGTTTCTTTAACCTTTATCACATGGAACCTTAGTTTTAGACATAATATACTACCTGTTTATCTTTTACTCTACATGTCTCTGTGACAGGGCTGAATAAGGCCCCACCTCATTTGTTATGCAGAAAGTGTAAATGCAAGGGGTCTGTTCTATCCTCTCCTTTTCTGACTCTTCTCTGTCTGGTTGTGCAACCAAGTTTTTTTGTGAGACCTAGGAACTGATCATTCCAACATTTTCAAAATTCTCCACCTCTCGCTATCTCTCTTTCTTCCCTTGCTATTTCTGTCTTTTCTTCCCCCTTGCATAACTGTGACTATAAAAGCATATGTGAATCTTTATGTGGAGAAAAGCAAGTGAAAGGATAGGCAGCTAAAGCATAGCAAAGGCCAGTACCAACAATTAAATAGCACTTACAGATGAAAAGTCGGCAGCATGAGCTCCACTCATAGGAAGTCTGTAATACAATGATTGAAGGATCAGAAACAGACCATCAAGTTGAATCAGACCAGGTACTTTATTAATCCAAAGGTAATCCAAAAGATAAAATGCTCCAAAAGTTGAAAAAAATATATAAACTAAGCGCCACCAAGAAAAGTGGCTGACCCCTCCCCAGAGAAGCAAGTCTCACAATAAGTCAAATGTTTTTGCACAACAGTGCTTTCTCCAGAGTCTTGAGAAAGTGCTGTTGTGTGAAAATGTTTGACTCAGTGTGAGACTTGCTTCTCTGGGGAGGGTCAGTCACTTTTCTTGGTGACGGTCAGTTTATGTGTTTTTTTCAAAGTTTGGAGCATTTTATCTTTTGGATTACCTTTGAATTAATAAAGTACCTGGCCTGATTCAACTTCATGGTCTGTTCCTAATCCTTCAGTCATTGTACTATGTACTTTCTATGAGTGGAGCTCATGCTGATGACTTTTCTTTATGTGGAAATGTCACTGAAAATGGGATAAATTTATTTAAACTGTATATAGTTATACCCTTGAAATTATTTTAAAGCTTTTTGGTACTCAACGGGTTAACATGAGATGCAGTTTTTAAGCCTTTTGCAGAGCTGTAAACACGATGTTAGTTCTGGGTCACTATGTTCTTTTTGCTACACCTGCATTGACACTGACAACAACATTCTGTGAACTGACAAGAACATTCTGTGAGAAGCAGGATGCCAATGAGGCAAAGACTTGTTATAAAAGGAGCAGCAATGCTTTTGCTAGACAGACATGGAGAGTAAGAGACTGAAACTTGGAATTAAGGGATACCCTCAGAAGAAGGATTTAGTTTTCTCTGTTTGTAATGCATTTGAAAATTGTTATATGGAATGATTTTCTTTTTTACTGTTATTGAGAAAAATAAAGCAATATTTGTGAATTTTACAACTGCTACAGGTCTTCCTATGCTTCCTGACCTGTGCCTTGATTACAGTCTCACATAAGACCATTGTTGACAGTCAAATAGACACAGTCTTTTTCTATGATTTTGAACCTCTGACCTATTTTAAACAACCCTTAGTAAGATACATGCCTTCCACCCCAATTGTGATTTCAATTAATTCAGTTTTTTTCCCATGTTAGATGGTTTCAAACATAATACTCCATGAAGTCATTTACTCATGTTACTTAATGGTCTTTTCAACACATTGGCCACCTGACATTTGGTGAAGGCAATATTTGCTCATGATACAAAATGAAAGTGTCATTCACCTTTCTAGTAAGCAGAGAAACATTTATGGAAGTTCTGTACAGTTATACCTAATGCATCCATAACAACAGAAACAAACTTCCCCATGGGGATTTAATTAATGGCTGTGACAACAAATATCCTACTCTGTGACAGATTTCTTAACACTGATGATCTCTGATGATCGTATGCACTTAAGAGGTCACGTACAGTTCAACAGTAGATGTCACAGCCAGTCAATTATTGTTCTATCTAGTCAAATAGTACTTCCCATGTCTGTTGTTGTGATATTATCAGGACGCTTCCAATGTTTGTCTGTCACTGTAAAACTTAATGCTCCCAGTAGACAATAACACAATAGACAAGATGTGGCAGTTCTCATATTTACTCATCCTGACATACACGCCTTGGGGGAAATGTGCTTATTTCTCACATTTTTCTTATCAGTTTATATAGAACAGTATTGTTTAAAATTGTTCCAGTATAAGACAAATGTTTATTCTCTTTAGCTGTGTGTGAAAATGCTTGCCAAATTATTATTCCCCAGTCCAGTAATTATAATGCATACTCAAATGCATGATGATGAGTCAGTCAAGAATACGTACACTTAGAAAGCAAGATTACTTGAGATGTGAAGCAAATGTTTAAGCAATAAAAACCAACAAGGCTGGCTATGCTGAGAAATAATTATGTGATGTGAGGTTGCGTCCTGAAGTAACAATGAAAGGGCATCAGCAACATCAAGGTCAGTTACCAGCATGAAGGGTATGGTAATATTTGCTAAATGAAAATGACTCACTTTTAATATCGTTTAAATGTTAAAGTAAGAGCTTTGAGTACAATTTTCAGCATTAACCTGCCACAAAACAAGAGGATGAAAAATAGGTACTCTTACATCTTAACTGTGGAGTGAATTCCTTTGAAACATAAACCAATGTGATGATAATATTCTTAATTCCATTTGTATCATCATCTTGAAATGATTGCTGAATAAGTGTTCTAGCTGACTGGAAAGACAATCAAATATTATAATCAGCTGTTAGTAGTTATGCGTAAGTCTACCTGGGATCTGCAAGTTCATTTTCTGTGCTGTTTTGTCCTTCTGGTGTGTAAAATGTTGAGATGATACCCTTAGATATCCTGTAGGAAATATAAGAGGCCAGGATATTAGAAGTAAGAAATCCTGCCTGCCCATTGGTGCAGGAACAGTGGTGCCACCCATGGTACTGGAGAGGCCGGTTCAGCAATATGCATAGGATTCTGGATGGATATCAAGTAGATGTTGGCAGAGAATCAGACAGAATGTCCTCCTCCTCCTCAGGATTTATGGCTAGCAGACCATTCTCCACTGTGAAAGTGTCAGCTGAGGTTGCCCAAAAAAAGCACATGCCAGTCAACACAGCAGCAGGAGGGCAGACACAGTGCCTTCGCAGTGAGCACTCTTGTGGTGTAGCACACCATATGTTCACAGACAATTATTACAGTGTGGCAGATCAAGAAAATCTCCTTGCCTCAGCAGAATGACACCAGCATGCTTGGGGACTGCACCACCTATCAACTCAACAAGGAACCTCTTGTCACAGAATTTGGAGTAGCCCGGGGTGGGGGGAACAGTCCACATCCAAAAGGACAAGTTATGGGGAGGGTTCCCCACCAGGCAGGTAAGGGGGATGTCTGAGGTCCAGGTAAATGGTAGAGCTGGGTAATGGACATGCCGCTGGGGTCAAGTCTGGGCAGAGAAAAGGATAAAGACAAAAAGAAAAATCAATAATGATTGGCTGTAAAACATTTGATGCTTTGTAAAACATTAAGTTTATTAACCAAAGAATCATTTTTCTGCTAAACAAGGGTTTTGGGAGCCTTTTATGGGACCAATAGAAAAAATGTATATGTTTGTTACACTACACAATATTTTTAGTGCCACAACACTATCTTCATTTAGTACCCAATAAAGAGAATAGTGTGCTCAGAAAGATTAAACAGTGTGACATCAATGTACAAAATATGAAAATAATACATGGATAACCATGTAAAACACAGCTGTGTTTCCAGAGAGAGAGCTTCTTCTGGCAACATACTGTACAAACCATGACAGCAAAGTCCATGCAGTTTATGATGTTGCAAAGATTGTAAAAGTCACATTTTGCTGTTATTTTTGATAGTATACTAGTAAAAACACCAGACTGAGTTGCATTAGTACCCACTCACCTGACAGAGCACCTCTTAACACAAGAAAAGTTCATTTTCTTACTAGTATTTAGGATTCCTTTTTTTACATACAGTTTTATTAGGATCTAGTATTTTATAAACAATATAGATGAAGATCCAATTTTATTAAACATGAAGAACCCAGTCCTTTGTACCATTTAGCAAAGTCTGAGCTTTTCCGAACAATCTCTTCCCAGTAGTGCTGACCACAGTTTTAGGGCAGCAATAAGATGTGCCTGCTATGCTCAGTGAGGAGAATTTGATTCATGTCCTGCACCATTTGATGTTAGCAGTTCTGCATTATCCAGTGGCTTCTCACTTTGTAGATATGGGATACACTCTAAAGTGTGCAGTGTAACAATTTGGGGGGTTAAGAAAGCTTTGAATTCAGTTAGGGGTGGCAAGAATCATTTTGCATCTTTTGGTTAAGAACAATTTGCCTATTTGCTTTAAATGAGGATCTCAGTGAAGGATTTCTATATGATCTATCTATCTATCTATCTATCTATCTATCTATCTATCTATCTATCTATCAGCATCCTTGCATTCATCCTCAGTGCTAATTTTGTATTGAAAGACTTACATCATTAATGGTCACTGGCACTCAAATTTTGTTAAAAATCTGTTCCACTGAGGTTACCTGTTGAATGTACAGACTAGACTTTTCCTGTTTATGTATTAGAATGGTGATACCACATGTTTCTGATGGTAAACAGCACAGCAGCACGCCAAGATCTGCAATATTTTCATGACAGGCATGTCAAGGGAGTGTGACTTTCTTAAAAAGTCAAAAACCTGCATCTTAACCCTGGAATGAAAGAAAGCAAAAAGAAAAATGTGTATAGTAATGCTTCAGTAGTAAATCATTATTTATGGAAAAAATGACATGGTGACTAACAAATACTGCTGCTTTAAATTACAAAGTTTCACAGTTTCATTGTGTATTTGAGATATATGAAAACTTTTGAATAACTTTATTATTTATTACCGGTTTGATTAAAAGCTAATATATACAGAATGTTATCTATGGGGACAAGTCTCATTTACAGAATATACCCAGTCAGTATGTTGTAGCTAACAAAGTTACATCAAATAACATATAGTAACTATCAGTAAATGTACATGCAGCATATTAAGTACTAAAACAAGTACAAACAGATTTGATCCCCCATTATGAAATATTAACACATCAATGCTGATCTAGTGGACCCCCAACCCCACCACAGCAAGCAGTGTCCAACCAATCCACTCCCTACATCCCAAAACCAAGCTGCAGACTGGCACAGCCCACCACTCACCACCATGGCCAGCCACCATCTGTGCTCTCAATAAGCTGTACTGTATTCAGTACACTCTCATTAAGAACTCAGTGGTGGCTGGTCATGAAATGAAATGAGCTTGGTATGATCACCAGCTCTGTTTCGGTATGGGAGGAGTGGGGTGGTGGGACACTCCTACTTGCTTGGGGTCCACTAGACAAACCAAGGATGTGTTAATATTTCATAATGGGGGATCAGGGCTTGGTGGGTCTGCTTGGCCACCAGGGAGGTTTTACTTTACATAATGGAGGCTTAGGGTTTGGAGAGGTCTGCTAGACCATCAGGGAATTTCGACTTGTATTAATGGTGGATCAGTGTTAGTGGGGTGCTAGATCACAAGGGTATGTCTATTGTATTAATGGGGATCAGGGCTTGGGGGGCCACTAGATCACCAGGGCAGATTTACTTGTAATAATGGGGGCTTGAGGAATGTGCTGCTAGCTACCAGGGATGTGCTATAGTGATACACAGCCACCACACAGCTTTTGGCAAATCCTCCAGATGCACCACATGTTTGGTGCTTGGCTAGCATTGCCACAAGCCAAGGGACTTTGTGGCTGGGACCATGCTCCATAGATAATTGGGCACAAGGTCCCTGGTGCACCATGCATTGATGCAAGCTGCCATTTGCTGCAGCTTGAATCAATCTAAGGGCTCTTTGGGAATCGATCCCAATGTATCCAGCTCATTTGGGGTTTTGCATTGAAAGGAGACAGTTTGTGTACGCAGATTGTACAGTGAAAAAAAAAAGAAGAAACTATGTTTTTTCTTTAGTCAGAAAGAGAGAGAGAGAAGGAGAGTTGAGAGGAAGACCAAAAAATTCAACAGCAGAAACAGCATAGTGCAGATGTTGCAGAATAGTCCTCAGTAACAAAAAAAAAGAAACAATGTTTTTTCTTAGAAAGAGAGATAGGAAAGAGAGAGAGAGAAACAAATTCAACAGCAGACAACAGCAGAGTACAGACAACAGCAGAGTTCAGACATTTTCTTCGTTTTAGAAAAACTAAAGGAAACAGGATAGGATTGGGGTATTACAAAAACATGGCCTGCAGTCTGTAGTGCCATGAAGCAGATGCAGTTCTCATGAAATCATCCAGTGACAAAGCAAATATAGTAGGTTAGATATTAGTTACAATCTGTTTTCCTTGCAAAATCAACACAATTAAGGAAAAAAGTTTAATATCACTAGTGTACAGCATCCAAGAACTTAATAATTCTTTTTCTTTTTGGAAAATATTTTTGTAAAAAAATGTAAAAAATATTAAGAAAATAAGAACTAATAAGGGGAGCAGACAGGACAGGAGGACTCCATCTGAAGATCATAGTGTCTCATTAATTTTGAGGAGGGTTTATAGTGCTATATAGATTTTGAAGGGTGGTGTCACCCATGTCTTCGACTCTGTGCCTGAACTACTATTAGGTAATAGTGCCATACAAATGTTGAAGGGGGTATCACATCTCAGACTCTGTTGCCCATCTCTGTGCTGGAATAGGTTAGGTATTAGTTTAAATTAATCTGTTTTTCTTGTGAAGTCAACAAAAATGAAAAAAAAGTTTAAATATCACTAGTGTACAGCATCCAGTAACTTAACAATTCCTTTTCTTTTTGAAAAATATTTTTGTAAAACAAAAAAATATTAAGAAAGTAAGAACTAATAAGGGGAGCAGACAGGACAGGAGGACTCTATTAGAAGGTCATAGTGCCTCATTAATTTTGAGGGGGGACTTATAGTGCCATACATATTTTGAAGGGGGGGTGTCACCCACATCTCAGACTTTGTGTTGCCAATCTCTGTGCCTGAACTACTACTAGGGCATAGTGTTGTAAAGACTTTGAAGGGGGGTTGTCACCCACATCTCAGACTCTGTGTTGCCCATCTATGTGCCTCAGCTTCTACTGGGTCATAATGCCATACAGATTTTGTAGGGGAGGTGTGACATCTCAGACTCTGAGTTGCTCATCTTTGTGACTGAGGTCTACTACTAGGTCATAGTGCCTCACATACAGTATTTTGAGAGGGGGGGGGCATCACATCTCAGACTCTGTGTTGCCCATCTCTGTGCCTGAACTACTTCTAGATAATAGGTCCATACAGATTTTTAAGGAGGGATATCACGTCTCAGACTCTGTGTTGCCCATCTCTGTGACAGAGAACTACTACTAGGTCATAGTGCCTCACTTACAGTAGTTTGAGAGGGGGTGTCACATCTCAGACTTTGTGTTGCACATCTCTGTGACTGAACTACTACTAGGTCATAGTGCCTCACATATTTTGAGAGGGGGGTATCACATCTCAGACTCTGTGTTTCCCATGCCTGTGACTGAACTACTACTAGGTCATATAGTGCCTCATATATTTTGAGAGGTGGGGTGTCATGTCTCAGACTCTGTCTTGCCCATATCTGTGACTGAACTACTTCTACTAATTAAGCAATTAAGTTGGACCCCAAAATATGGATTCAGAATCAGGTCTGTTATGGAAATGGAACATGTGGAAATGTGTCCAACACCAGCAGTATGGCTGAAATTGGTACACATCACAATAAAAATATTTCACAAAAAGAAATTAAAAAAAAAGGGAAATTACATAGAAACATTGAAACATAGGATGTGTCAGCAGAAAAAAACTGCCAGGCCCACTCAGTTTGCCCAGTATGACTAGCAAACTGCTAGGACTTCCCTTCCACCAGCCCCCCCCTCCCTGGAACTACCAGTCCCTTGTGACTGTCCCACGCTGTCTTGAAACCCCCCACAGTTCCTGGCTCCACCACCAATCCTGGGAGTCTGTTCCAGCTGTCCACCACCCACTCTGTAAAGCAGAATTTTCTGATGTGCCCCCTGAACCTCCCCCCTGCTATCTGCATATTGTGTCCCCTTGTTTTTGATATTTCATCTAGCTGGAAGACATCCCCTACTGCTAGCTTGTTGAAACCCTTGATATACTTGCAGGTCTCAATCATGCCACCCCCCTTCCCTCCTCCATTCAAGAGAGTATATGTTGAGGTCCTTCAGCCATTCATTGTATGACAGATACCTGAGTCCCCCTCCCATTTTTGTCACCCGTCTCTGGATGCACTCCACCGTCCTCACATCCTTCCTAATGTATGGCCTCCAGAACTGGACTCCATACTCAAGGTGTGGCCTGACAAGCTGCCAGTACAAGGGCATTATGATCTTCCTCCTCCTGCTAGTTATTCCCCTGCTGATACAACCCAGCATCCTACTGGCCCTTGCCAATACCTTCTCACATTGCTTTGACACTTTCAGGTCCCATGAAATATATATGCCAAGATCTGTTTCCAGCTTGGTAACCTGTAGGGCTTGCCCTCCTATACTGTATTTCATGCACTAATTATTTTTGCCTAAATGCATGTGTTTGCATTTTTTGGTGTTAAAGGCCAATTGCTATTCCCTGTACCATTCCTCCAGCTTCTCCAGATCCCTACGCATACTCTCAACCCCCTCAGGTGTATCATCCAAGAATAGACACACTCTTCCCTCTAGCCCCTCTGCTATGTCCCTTATAAATATATTGAAAAGGAGTAGCCCCAGTACTGACCCTTGAGGTACCCCACTGGTGACCATACCTTCCTTTGACAGTACCCCATTAACAATTACCCTCTGCCTTCTGCCCCCACAGCCAGTTTTGTACCCACCTAACCACTTGTGGCCCCAGCCCAAGGCATCTCATTTTGTGCAGTATTCTTCTGTGCAGCATAGAATCAAATGCCTTATTGAAGTCTTCTGATAATCCTCCTCCACCAACTTTCCTTCTCCATTTTTCAGCCTGATTATCTCTGCCCTTGACCTACTTTCACTCACATACCAGAAGAAGGTTGTAACCCCCACCTCAACTGTATTGGCTGTTTTCTCTTCTATTCTTGCCTTTGCCCTCCTGACCTCCCTACCTGCCTCCCACTGCTTCTCCTGGTATAAAGCCCTCTCCTCCTCCCTCTGTGTCCCCTTATACCTCCTAAATGCCTTTCTCTTTCCCCTGACCTTCTCTGCCACCTCTTTATTGAACCAAAGGGAGCTTCCTTCTTTTCCTATTTTAGCTACCCTCCTGAAATACAGGCCAGTGGCCTCCACTATTTCACCCTTTATTTTACCCCACATTTCCTCCACCACCCTTAGTTCATGGCTGAAGACATAATTAATACAACTGATAATGACCAAGAGCTTTGTGAATCCAGTCCACTGTTTCCTATGAATGTATTGTGGTAGCTGACACACAGGATTGGCTAGAACAACAGTCAGTCAAACAAAAAAGACCCTAATTGGTTGCCTTCCTTCTGTGCTCCAGTATCATGAGTATTGCCTTTCATACAGTTGTTGGTTATGAAGGTCCAGGGAGTATATGGTAAGAGATTAGAAAAAAATGTTTTTGTTTTATTTTGGTCCCCTACGCTAACTTCCTTGTTAAGTGACTCAGTACTGCAGTACCGGTGAGTGCTGCTGTTCACTGCTTGCTGACCTTAATGACATGAACATGCAGACACAAAATTGTTTTAAAAAAAGTTATAATTTTTTTTTTAACAGAGGGATCTAAAATGATAATACTGATGCATTTGTCATACTCAATAGACTAAAAATAGGCCTACAGTTCATCAGAGTAAATCAGAACCTTTTGGAAATAAATCAGAGTCAGAATCAGAACCAGGCTGCAGCTGACCTGCACACCCTTAAACTGAACATTATATTTTGATGAAATGTTTGGCCACTTTTAACTAAGTCCCCTTTAAAGCTAGAAATCTAAATCATGGTACACATGCACACGTGGTATGGACTAGAACACCCTCAAGCAAGGTAATATTCAGGTGAGTACTTTTAAAATGAGATAACAATGACTGAAATTAAAATTTTGGCAAAATGATTTCCTGTTTATTGCACAGCCCCCCTTTAAGGTCTGAAACCTAAAATTCAGTACACATATCAGTGTCTTATGTTTCTCTAAATCTTGAAACTGTGGAGAAATGTGGATAAGAAATTTTAAAATCAGATGGAAATAAATAAAAATTACATTTTCATGAGTTGTTTGGCTTTACATAAATCAAACCCAGATCAAATTCGGCATCTGCAACTTAGCACCCTTACAGTATGTGTGTTGTGTGAAACGGTTAACATGTGGATGAGTTTTGTTTTTTAAATAAGACTGGAATAACTTAAATTTAAATTTGGGGGGAAATTTGATAGAGGTTCTACAGAAATTCCACAATGTCTCACAGAATCAGAATGGTAATTCTGCTTGAATTCTCCCAACAAAACTGTACCTTTTACACAACTCCAGTACAGTGTCATCCACTTATTTTAATTAGTCTTTGTTGCCTGAGATGGCTGGATGGTAGGCAATTCTGCCTATTTTCAGTCTTGTCCCAGGAGGAGGGGTACACATAGACAGAAACCAACTGAAACTGAACCAGATTAAACTGTTGGTGGTACAGTATTCTAGTGAATGGGTGAAATTTGGCCAGGACATCAGGTAATATCCCCTACTCTTTTAGAGAAGTGCCATAGGATTTTTAATGTCCACCTGAACAACCACCAAAACAGGCAGATAGGACCTTGTTTTAACATCTGATCCAAGAAATGGCAAATCACGAGTGTAGCACCCTATCATGCTGCACTACAATGTCATGGGGCCTGGATTCTCAGACTGAAGAGTGAGAGGGGACAAGATGTTATCAACCTCGATTGAATGGAGGCAACAAGAGATGTAGGATCTTAACCATCTTACCTCTTATCTTTTCCAGAAAAATGATATGGGCTGTTGTATCACAATCCTTTGCTAGATCAATGAAGAAAGCAGCAGTAATGTGCCCCTGGTCCATCCACTTAATGAGGAATAAAGGAAATAGTAGAGTGGTCTTTGTGGAACCCAGACAGAAATGGTGAGGAAACAATTGGAAGAAGAAATGACATTTGCAGTTAAGCATATACCATTTTCCATTGGAGCTTGGCAAGATCAGGGAGGACTAAAATAGTCCAAACATTCTTGGGTTAGGTGGAGTCACCATCTTTCTGTAAGTGTAGTACTTTGTCTAATCACAGGAATGAACTGCACGCCAGAAACACCAATGTGTTGCGACAAATAATTTATTGAGCAAAACTGCACAAAATAACAAACTAGGATGGCAACACCTCCAGTCACCTTGGTGTGTTGATTAAAATAGAATAGGTAGTTAGCTTTTGACCAGAGCAAGGCTATCAGAGCAAGACCAAGGAGGCAGCTGACTTGGGGGAAAGCAGACAGGTATTTCATTAGAAGTGGAGGGTCTGCAAGGTAAATTAGGATCTTCAATTAGGGTAAAAAAAAAACACAACAGTTTGTGTGATAGTCTGAGTTGGGGAAGGGAACTGTTATCATTTTTGCAGTTAGCTCAGTGAGGAGGAGAGCTGCAGATTGGGGTTTGCGGATTAGGCAGTAAATCAGATGTCTGCTTTTGGACTTCCCTGTAATTACTTATTCCACTCCCACCCGCCCCTCCACCTTCCCACCCTTAGCCAGTTCAACTTTTATAGGAATTGGATTTGATTGATGACAGGAACTTCCTGTTTAAGAGCAGGGAGGGAGGGATCACTAAGACATATAAGACTCCTAATCCTTGAAGGAAAAGAGTAGCTCTCCCCTCCCCCAGCTGCTGGAGGTCTGATTCTGAACAAGGATGAAGGAGACTACCAAGGCACATAAACACTTGACTCAGGGGAAGGAGATAGGGAGCAAGAAGGGAAGAGAGATGAAGAAGGAAAAAAAGAGAACAAAATAATAGGTACAGTAGATCTAAAGGGGTTTGTGCAAATAGTGCTTCTGGGAGAGTTAACCTATTGGTTAAATATTGGATCAGGTAGATTTCTAGGGGTAGACAGTGCTAAAGGGTGTGTGTGCATGCGAATAGTGGGAGTAACTATGATGACAGTGGTGCAGTGCAGTGGCTGTGGGGTGGCAGTCTTTAGGGAGACATTCTGGAGATCACAGTGCTGCCCCATCTACAGGCACTTCTCTGGGCTGAGGGAGGAGGTTGCCAGACTCAAGGCTGAGATGGTTACATTTATGAGGACCTAGTCCCCCACTCAGGGACCACTAAATCCACCTCTGCTTCCTCAAAGGGTGCTGGATATGAGGAGCAGTTGGACAATGGTGGGCTCAGGGAGAGTTAAGGTGGTGGAACGTGACCATATCCCAAATCCCATACCACTATGGAATTCCTACACCATTCTGGCAGGTTAGGACTGCCTCACAGAGGCACACAAGGTAGTGACTGGGATGGATGTGGAGGTCCTCCATGGTGGAGACCCCAATGGAGGGTGACAGAGGACCCCAGAGGAGGAGGAAGCGAATCCTGGGAGGGGAGTTGATAGTTAGGGGGATATAGTTGGGGATGGGTAGAGATGAGGAGAGGGTGGTAAGATGCCTTCCTGGTGCCACGGCTCATATGGATAAAAGGAGGATCTTAAGGATCACTGGGGATTCAGGGAGGGAAGGAGAACTAGATGTCATTGTCCACTTGGGGACAAATAACTTGGTTAGGGAAAGGCCAGATGCAATTCAGGAAGAGTACCGGAAACTGGGGAGGGGTCTTAGGTAAGTAGCACAATCTGTTACTTTCTTGGAAGTGCTACCTGTCCATGACATGGGGTATGATGGGAGGCTCTGCACCAGGGACTTCAACTTATGGTTGAGGAAGTGGTGCAGAAAAAAGGGATTCAGATTCATTGGGGACTGCAGCTCCACCTGGAGGGAGAGAGGCCTGTTCAGGGGCAACAGCCAGCATCTCTCCAGGAGGGGAACCAAGATCCTTAATGAACAGCTTAAATGCTACATTACAAAACATTTAAACTAGCTGAGGGTGAGGAGGGGAAAAGGGCAGAAAGACATAGTCTGCCCCCTCACATGCTTACAGGGTCAGCAAAAGGAATCCTGAGGGTGGGAAGTTCCACAGGGAACAAACACAAATAGTAGCAGAGGAGGAAGAAGGAAGGGGATATAGGAAAGATAATAGTGGAGGAAAAAGGGAGGGGCAAAAGGGAAAGAATAGGGGAGATGGCAGTATAAAATGGAGAACCATGTGGGCAAATGCTTGAAGTATGGGCAACAAGATGGCAGACCTAGATGGCAGCATGAGACCTGTACTTAGTAGCAATTACAGAGACCTGGTGAAATGAATACCAGGACTGGGAGGTAGCCATACCAGGTTATGCACTATTCAGGAGGTACAGGGTAGGAAAAAAGGGAAGAGAAGTGGCTCTTTACGTGACAGAGAACATAAAGGCCACAGAAATACAAGATGGACAGAGTAAAACAGAGGTACTGTGGGTCATCCTGGAGACAGAGAGGGGCCTGCTATTAGGATAGAGGTGATCTACAGACCTCCAGCACAGGGAGAGGAAGGTGATAAGTATATGATAAATAAAATACCAGGGATGACTAACGAGGACAAGGTTCTGCTAGTGGGGGACTTCAATCTACAAGATGTGAATTGGAGTGTTCCTGCTGCAGAATCAGTTAGAATTAGGGAAATCCTCGACTCCCTGTATGGGGCGTTCCTCAGGCAACTACTGTAGTTAAAGAACCCACTCATGATGGGACATTACTGAACCTGGTACTGTCAAACAGGGACAGTGTTGCCGATGTCACAGTGGGAAGTCACCTGGGGACCGGCGACCATCGTACAGTGTGGTTCAGTGTAAGAACATGGCCAGAACTGAGCCACACCAAAATGAGGGACCTAGACATCAGCAGGGCCAATTTCAAGAAAATAGGAGAGTGCCTCAGGGAAGCCCTAGCAGGAACAGAAAATAAGCGTGGGGTAGAGGAAAAGAGAGCAAGAATAAAGCCAGCCATTGAGCAGGAAACCAACCTGTCTGTCAAGTAGGTTATCAAAAGAAAGAGAAGAAAGAGACCACTATGGTTCTCCAAGGAAGTAGCAGATAAGGTAAAGAAGCAGGCATTCAAAAGATACAAGATGACACAGAAGGAAGAGGATAGGGAGAGTTATCAGGAGAAACAAAGAGAGGCAGGGAAGGCAGTTAGGAGAGCTAAAGCACAAATGGATGAAAACATTGCCAAATCAGCAAAAAAGGGGGATACATCTTTCTTCAGGTACGTAAGCGAAAAGAAGAAAAACAAGGCAGAGATAGTAAGACTAAAAGTGAAGGGGGAAGTGTGAAAGAGAACCAGAAGAATGCTGACATACTGAATAAGTACTTTTGCTCAGTATTCACAAAGGAAGGAGTAGGTGATGGACCAGAGACAGTAGGGAAGGGCATTATGGGAAGGAAGGCAGACACTAGGCCTTTTACAAAGGGGAGAGTACTCAGGGAACTAGCAAAACTTAATGTAGACAAGGATATGGGACTGGATGGGGTTTACCCTAGGATACTGACAGAACTAAAGGAGGAACTAGCTGTGCCTCTGACAGCCCTGTTGAATCTATCACTGGATATGGGAGAAGTTCTAGGAGACTAGAGCAGGGCAGATGTGGTCCCACTACACAAAAGTGGGAACAGGGAAGAGGCAGGAAACTACCGATGGTAAGCCTGACTTCTATGGTGGGCAAGGGTCTGGAAATTCTGCTTAAAGAAAGGATTCAGGAATACCTTAACACCAGTGGATTGCAGGATCAAGGGCAGCATGGGTTCACAGGGGGTAGATCTTCCCAAACAAACCTGATAGAGTTTTTTTGACTGGGTTACCAGGGAGGTGGATCAGGGAGGAGTGATGGATGGGGCCTACCTGGATTTCAATAAGGTCTTCAACACTGTTCCACCCAGAAGACTGATAAACAAGCTAGGCAGCATGGGAGTGAGTCCAAAGATAGTCAAATGGGTACAAAGTTGGCTAATTAACATAACTCAGAGAGTGATGGTAAGTGGCATTCACTCGGAGGAAGATAAGGTAACCAGCAGGGTGCCACAAGAGTCAGTACTGGGACCGGTCCTCTTCAATGTCTTTATTAGCAACATTGCAGAAGGGCTGGAAAGAAAGGTATGCCTGTTCATGGATGACACAAGAATCTGCAGCAGAGTGGACACACATGGAGGTGGAGAAAATTAAGGAAAATCTAAGAAATCTGGAAGACCGGTCAAGGGTTTGGCAACTGGGTTTCAACACCAAAAAATGTAAAATTATGCACATGAAGCACAGATATCCAAGGGGAACATATCATTTGTGAGGGGGTGTTAACAACAACAAAACAGGAATGGGATCTGGACTTGAAGACAGCACAGCAGTGTAATAAGGCAGTAGCAAAGGCTAGTAGGATGATGGGGTGCATAGGGAGGGGTATCACCAGCAGAAAAAAGAAGGTATTAGTATCCCATATAGATCAATGGTGAGGCCACATCTGTGTCCAGTTCCGGAGGCCTCACCTCAGGAAGGACATAGACTGGGTGGAGGTGGTACAGAGAAGGGGGAACCAAAATGGTGCATGGCTTGTAACAGAAGCCTTATAAGGAAATACTCAGGGAATGAAATATGTACTCACTAGAGGAAAGGAGCAAAAGGGGAGACATGATAGAAATATTCAAATACCTCATGGGTGATAGGCTATTGAATCAATGGTGACCCAGAATTGAGGAGTCATCCCAGAAGGCCACGCATGCTGTCTCATTGTGGAGGAGTGAGTTGCAGCAGGACAGCTAGGCAGCTCTTTTTCTGCTTATGTATGGTATGCCACCGTTGCACTACTCTAAATAGTCACAGTTGACTCATTTTGTAGCAGATATCCAGCTCTTTCAAGTCTTTCTTGTTGGTCCATTTTGTGCTCTCTTTTTCCTTGCTGCTGTTTTCTTGCCCTAGGAGCTTGTAGTCTTGAGGTTACCAGAGTAGCCTGCCCCATTGGGCGAGGCAACAGACTTTCCACAGGGAGTTATCAGCTGGAAAACTGCAGCATCAAGGGTGAATGATTGAAATGCACCGGTGAAATGGTGCATTTTGCGTCTATTCTGGGACTCGGTTCTTACCAGGGGAGTTAATAGTCTTTATTTGTCCCTGGTTATCTGATTGGTCTGTGATGTATGATTTACTTGACTTTTTATAGCTGTGCTATTGTGCTATATTTGCTTTTAAGCATTTTAAGTGTTGCCTGGAAGTGGAAGCTTTTTATTTTTGAACCATTTTTTTTTTCAGAAATGCTCACTTTTTAATACATTGTAGATAATCCCTAAGTGTAAATTTTTTTGTTACATTTTATACGTCTCGGTATTTTGCCAATTATTCCAGATTTTGAATTACATTGATACACCAGTCAGGCTGAGGAGTGGTCACATCATATACAGGAGGTGGGTTTATCTGCGCATGTGTCAGCGTGTCCATACTTCTGAACTGCTGAAGATTTGGCTGTGCTAATAACTTCATGCAGGGATTGCCAAAACAGTCTGCTAAACCCAAGTAGCATACAACACTTTTTCCTGATTAGTATTGAGAGCGAATGCCTGCTTATATTTAGTTTTTGTATGATGTGTCAATCGTGTTAGATATCTAAAGTGTTGGAGTACAATGGCTGAGAGTTTTCGCTCTTGGTTGTGGCATCCTTCTTCTTTTATAATCACATGGTGAAGAGGAACATATATTGCTGCTACTGTATAAATACATATATGACAGGAATGTAAGCAACTTTTTAGTCTAGTTGCTGTTGAAACTTTTGGGATTTAATTGTATCCTAAAGATTGTATTTCTCTAACCGTTCACTAATAGAACTGTGTTTTGATTTGATGAATGGTTTGAAAATTGTGAAACTGAGTTGTTTCCACTTTTTCTTTTTCTCCTGGAATTTTTTTTTGGCTAGGTCTGGATCCTATGGAACAGAGAGGACTGTCTCTATCCCAGAAATACAACTGTTGGTCTTTTTTAAAGAGGAGAATTTGGAGTATGTTGCTAATATGCAGTGGTTTTAGTTGCTATCTTGGTGAAACTCCAGAATGTTGGAACGCCAGCGTGGAAGCACTGAATTAGCATATGATATTCAGGGCAGTGGTGACTATTTATACAAGAGTGACTTTATAAGTGCTTTGTCTGATTAATTATAAGACACAGACTAAACTGGCTGATTTTTGTAACCTTCTTTTCCTCACTGTTAGATTTGCACAAAGATACTCCCATCTGCTGGTCAGAATATGAACACTGAAACATAGAGGTCTTCTGTCTAAGCAAAGATAAAATAACTGCACTGAATATTTAATCAGAATATTACATTGTGGACTTTTATGTATATTTTTATACATTTTTTTTTTAGAATTGCTAGATTGTGCACATGTATTTTATTGGTTTTGCTAAAGTTTTCTCCATTTAAAACTTATAATGGTGTCTACAAGGAAGCTGGCGAAGCTAGGACTAAACACTTCCCCATTAGTAGACATGATGCCTGACAAACAAGTGGCAAAAAAGGGTAAAGGAAAAGCAAAGAATTTAAAGCAGAGCAAAATGACAAATCATTTGTCCAGAATTAAGTGTCATAAAAAAACTTCCACATCAATACTCAGTAGTAAATCTGTCTCATCATTACTACTGGGGGGAAAAGTCACATCAGTGAATGAGAATATGCATACTAATTTGTTAATTGAACCTAATCTGGCTATGATACCAGACACTGATCTTGAGAAATCACCTAAACTTTATTTTGCAGATTCTTTTAGTACTGTAGATGTTATCTCTTTGGAGCCAGAGCATCTGGGTAGCTTTAGCAGCTTAGAGAACAGAACCTGGCGCTGTGATATTATTTTATTTATTCATTTATTTATTTAGACTTTGTTGACCAGGTAAGTGCACTAGACAAATCCTGCCTATCTTCAGGCACGGGGATACAGATGAATGCCAACTGACCTTGAACCAGATTAAGGTGTTGGTGGTATTTTTCGTGAATGGAGAAAATTTGGCCATTGCACAGGATATGGAGCAGACTGCAGATAAAAATAATCACACTACAAAAGATAAATTAAATGATATATTACAGTACAAGTCACATTAAACTGTTCCATCAATGAGTTGGTTTAGCATTGTTTTTTACAGTTGGCAATGCATTGGCAACTCATATTGAATTATTTTTCAGTGCTTAACCAGTTGAAGAGCAATGTTTGTAAAATGTTTTTGCAACTCAGTTGGAAGGTATCTGCAGTCTAGTCATATTGCAATACAAAGCTGCATTGCAACTCTTAAGAAACAGTTTTTGCAGGGCTTTATGCTGAATCCAGCAACACTTATGCAACTCAATCAGAAATGTTAAAGCAACTAATTGGAGGAACAGTTTAATGTGACTTGTACTGTACATGATTTGCAGACTACAATACATGGGCTTAAATCACTGGAAGCCAAAGCTAGCTTCCAGGATGTGAAATATGCTTCCATAAATCAGAGCTCTGTTAAACAGGACAGCTGGAGAGATGATATGGTCCATCTGGGTAAGCACATTTACTACCCAACCTCTCTGAGTAAAGATTTGACTGAGCTGCTTAAATATTCTTGTGCTACAAATGTCCTTATCATGGAACAATTAATGACAACTAAAGAGGAGCTGGAGACAATAAAAACTAATTTGTTTGCTAATCGTATTAAGCTGGAGGAATTAGATGCTAAAATCATGAGCATCTTATCAGCTGCTGATAAGTCAGAGACAATAATTATGTGTACTAAGAATTTAGAGGCCCAAGAGACGGTGGATATTAGGGAGAATTTCTCCAGTATAATTATACCCGATTCCCTCAAACAGCATAAAGATGGGGGAAAAAGGAGGAAGAAGAAAGGAATACGAGTTAACAGAGCAACTAATGTGACCCTAGAGCTGGAAAACTCATTTAAAAAGGACATAGTGGAAACTATATTAATACAAGATAATATTCAACAGATAGAAAGAAGTGATAAAAGTGATGTGGCAACACATAACTTAGGGAATACTGAAACTAACTTACCCATCGTTGAACCAACAGGTAATGATTATAATTTTTGTTGTGGGAATCTGGAAGAAAAACTAGTGTCCCTTGAGAGAGAAATGGGAACGTTTTGAGAGAGTGTGGATGTGATAAAGTTATATCAACCTCCCTGGATAATGGACATAAGGAATCTGCAATTATGACAAAGAATCATGAGGGCTTGGCTAGCTCCCAGGGAATAGACTGTATAATTCCCAATATCAAAAATATCTATAATACTGACAGTGTTAATATGGATAGGAAAACTAAGGATACTGAACCGTGTGCATTAATTAAGTTCATAGGCCCCCCTTTTTGGATAGAAGGTAGTAAGCAGGAACTAATAAAGCAACTGATTGTTCTATTTAAAATCAATATGGGCATTCAAATGGTTGAAACTGACATTAAGAATGTAGAACTTGCTACAGATTTTGAGGGGAACTGTAGCTGTAATATCTTTCTTCCTCCACCTAAATTCACTAATGATATCAAGTATATGGTGAAATCTGTAAGGAATTTGGTATACTTGTGCAATTTCCTAATAGAAATTACTTTATTAAAACATCGAATGCCAGATATTCAAACCTTTGCACCTAGCACAAATCTGTAGCGCTGGAATAGCGCTGGATTTGCGCAAGGCTGCAATATTGAAAAGCCCTGTTAGCGCTGGCGCTGTGTGGTAGTGCCGATGCTAATAGGTAATGGTATGCAGGGGCATGGACAGGAGAGCACCCATGAATGCCAGCAGCATGCCATATTCAAATGTATAGCACTGCGCTATAGGCATTAGCATGATCTGTAGTGCGGCGCTAGATACCACTGGGAAAAAGCTGACAGTAATGTGGCGGTGCCCCCCCCCATGATTCCCGACCCCCCTGCCATGTAAATTTAAGACCTGTCCTTGATGAGTCTAGTGCCCCACCCCCCATGACTCCTACCTGTTTCCTTTTAAATAGAAAGTTTTATTTCCATGGTAGCCTAGTGGTCTCCACCTCTGCATGACTCAGACCCATTTCCTTTTTGAAATAAGTTTATTTCCATGGCAGTCAGTGGTCCTTCCACCTCCTGCATGATCCTGACCCCCATCCGTGAGAAGAACATTTCAATAGTTCCCCACTAGCTGTGCACCTTCCTGGTATTCTCGAACACGGCATCCCCGGAGCCAGCGACTGGTTCAGTTCTTCTTCTCCACTACGGTGCGCCGCCGACTGTGATATTCAGGAGTGCCACTGTATTGAATAGGCGTGCCTATTCAATACAGTGGACTCCTGAATACCGCAGTCAGCGTCCGGCCATGGTGGAGAGAGGTGGCTGTGCTGTGCTGCCGCTCCAGGAGGATGCCGTGGTTTCAGGTGGGTACCGGAGGTGCACAGCTGGGTGGGGGACACTAAACTACTGGGGAAATGTATTTTTGACCGTGGATGGGGTCGGATTTGCAGGGGTGGGGTCCACTAGATTATAATGGAAATAAAACTTATTTTAAAAGAAATGAGTCAGGAGTCATGCAGGTGGGTGGGGGGACCACTAGATACCATGGAAATGCACCTTTAATTTAAAAGGTAACGGGTTAGAGTCAAGCGGGGGGCCACTAGACTACTATGGAAATGCACCTTAATTTAAAAGGTAACAGGTCAGAAGTTGTGCAGGGGTTGGGGAACCACTAGACTGCCATGGAAATGCACCTTAATTTAAAAGGTAACGGGTCTGGAGTCATGCAGGAGGGTGGGGGACCACTAGACTGCCATGGAAATGCACCTTAATTTAAAAGGTAATGGGTCGGGAGTCATGCAGGGGGGTGTGGGGACCACTAGACTAACAGGAATGTTATGTTTAATTCGATTGTGAATGGGTCAGGAGCATACCTCTCAACTGTCCCTGATTATCAGGAACGTCCTTGACTTTTCCTCACAATATAACTCTGTCCCTCCTCACAGTTGTGTTTCCGTTGCTACACAGTGGAAATCATAAGCACAAACTAATGTCAAGCATTAAAGTTACAGACTTGTTCTTCGTTAGGGACTGCATTTTGCACTAAGCCCCATATTCTACCGGCTGTCTGGGTGGATATCTCTACTTTTGAAGATGTGTCTCTGATTGTGGTCCTTTGTCCCTGATTTGTTTAAGTCTTGTCCCTGATTCAGGAGGCAAGGTGTTGTGGGGTATGTATGCACCAATTGTGCCTGGCAGCACACAGTTCCTGCTGCTTCCAGGCTGTACTTCTATTCTGACCAACAGAGGATGCTGTGGGTATGCCTTGGCCTGCAGTGTCCAGCCTGTACTTTCATTCTGACCAAAAGGGGAAGCTTTGTGCTCCATGCGGTGGCACCGGGCAAACTGCATGGTACTGAATGCTAAGCAGCACTTAATGAGATGCAAATGTACCTGTTTGCCCACGGATTACCTAAGTTGGCTCATTTGCATGGGAGCTTTGAATATAGCTCCCGTTTGCCCCCGGGATAACCAGTTTGCACTGGGCTACTGTGTTAGCCCTGTGCAATCAGGTTAGCCCTGGGCAAACCTCACTTCAGCATAGCA
The DNA here is from genome assembly GCA_016271365.2 of Neoceratodus forsteri. NCBI lineage: Eukaryota > Metazoa > Chordata > Ceratodontiformes > Ceratodontidae > Neoceratodus > Neoceratodus forsteri. The sequence continues at coordinate 1,045,922,552 of CM057451.1, forward strand.
CACTAAGCACAGTTCTGGAGTATGTGGCTTACATTGTTGTTTGCAGTCATACCTCTCAACTGTCCCTGATTTTACCTCAAACCTTTACTTTGTCCTTCCTACAAATTGTGTTTCCATGACCAAACAATGGGGCTTGTCAGCATAACATAATGTCAGACATTAATGTTACAGACGTGTTCTTCCTTAGAGAATGAATTTTACACTACACCGCTTATTCTACCAGCTTCCTGAATGGATATCACCAATTTGTATGGTGTGTCCCTGATTTTAAACCTTTGTCCCTGATTTGTTTAAGTCTTGTCCCTGATTTATGAGGCAGGAGGTTGAGAGGTGTGTTTGCAGTGGATGTGAGACATCTCTGTGCAATCACACACAATGTTCTCCACCTGCAGCACTGACTTGCTACAGCATCTAATGAGCTACAGTTGCAGTTTGCACTTCCCTGTTGTTATATTCAGTGCTGTCTTATTCCTGGGTTATTTTTGCCCTGCATTCCCAGACCAGTTTGCCCAGCTTCCTTAGACTGCTATATTCAACAGGATTAGCACTGCGCTATTTCCTTTTGAATATAGCTTGCTTTGTGCTCTGGGCTAAGTTTGCCCATCAGGCAGTGCTAGTTTAGCCACAGGGCAAAGTTTTGAATATCTGGCCCCTAATGAGGAAAACAGATTGGATTTGGATAGTAATAGGTGTGATGATGTGGAGCCTATTTGATTGATTGATTAAAAGTTTATTTTTTCACAGGAAATTCATTTGTTAGGAAAAAGTCCCGTTTACAACAAAGTCCTGCATGTAGATTCTAATACAATTACCAATTAACAATTGACATTTAACATAACTAATACAAACAAAACTAATACAAACATAATCACACTCTACATACATACATTATTTAAAACACATACATAAAAAATGCAAACTATTAAACAATTCATTTTTAAATTTAAAAAAATCTAAATTTGTTTTCTGTGATTCAGTCAAACCATTCCAACTTAATGCTACTCTATTCTGGAGCATACTGTCCCCTAGTCTATTAAAGCTTCTATACATTGGGATATTGCTTAATGGATTCCTAGTCTTTATATATGATTCGTTATTTATCTTTCTTTTTAATTGCTTATACAAAGGATGGTTATACTTTTTGTGAATTATCTTATGACATATAGTTAGCCAGAGACAGTTTCATTTTGCTTCAGGTTGAAGCCAATTTAACTTATTATAAATTATACAATGATGATAATTTTTAATACTTTCAGAAGCAAATTTACCTATCCTATTTGGTTGAGTATCTTTGATATTCCACAAATGTATAATGAGAATGGTTGATAACTAAAAGGAATGCTCAGTAATTATTTGGGGAATCTATTACAAGTCCCCTTAGGGAGAAATGGAATATTGAAAGTATATAGACAAACACATGGAAGTCAAGTTGACATGTTAATTAAAAATCAATACATTCTGGACAGAATATTGAAGAAGCAGACAGTTCTTGAAACCATGGGTTTTTACCTAACTGATATAGAAAAACTTAAAGATCCCAAAAGTAACCGAGTTAATAATGGAACTGACTCTCAGGTTAAATTACAACATATACCTATGGAGAATAAATACTTAAAGTTAATTAGGTATGGTAATTGACTCTCAGAAAATAATTCAGCAAGTTCCCCTGGTGACTTGAGTGTCTACTCCTCCTCAGATTTCTCTCAGCTTAAGGACTCCTTTTTGCTAGTATCATAGAATATTGCTGGTTGGGGATCTAAAGTTTTAGACAATGAATGGGTAAATTTTCTCACAAATTTTGATCTGTTGTGCCTCCAGGAAACATGGCATAAGGCAGAAGATGAGGTATCCCTAAATGGGTACCAGATCTTTCAACATGAGGGTCATAGAGACACAAAGTATGGTAGATATGCTGGGGGAACTAATAGTTTTATGTAGATTTGGAGCAATATTAACTAGCAGATGTATATATACTGTAAAGGTAATAATTTTGTCTGTCTTTGCATTCAGACTCAGAACCAGAAACTGATAATTATAAATGGGTATATTCCACCATATGGCTCTAAATTTTACACAAAAGAGATATGGGTTGTATTAAAAGAGCTGATATCAAAGTGTAGGCATAGTTACCCGGATATAGAAATTTTGCTCATACGAGATTTTAATTTGCATATTGGGTGAGTTCGACAGGTTACTGGATAACTCGATCCTAATGTATAATAACAATTTCACCTCATTACCAAAAAGATCCTCTATGAATAAATATATAAATAAGTCAGGTAGATATTTAATTGAGATAATGGAATAACTGGATCTCGTCTCTTTAAATGGAAGAATACAGGGAGATTTAATGGAGAATTACACCTATTTTAAAGCATTATCCAAATCTACCTTAGACTTCGCTATATGGTCTGGAACCTATAAATTTTGGCACTTATTAAACATTCCTATTAGAGCAGATAGTGATCATTTGCCTCTATATCTGGGTACAAAAGACTTAATCAGTGGGCACTCATTCGTGAATATTGTAGTTCCTATGGACTGTAGCATGAATAAATATATTAGATGGGACCTTACATTGGAACATAGAGTAACAGAGCAAATAACACTTTACTTGCAACAAGTGGATATTCCTGATTTGATAAGCAGGAATGCTGAGGAAATATGGGGCATTATAGATATATTATTTAAATAAATTATGAACAGCCTGTACAAACCTGTATTGATTTTTAGAAGACAGATGAATCAGCAGACTAGGCTTGACTATGAATGTAAGATGTATAAAAAAACACTTAAGGAAACAGATAAGAAAGGTTAGGGACTCAAAAGATAAATTACAGTGTCTCACCTCAAAAAAAAAAAAAACATATAACAAATACTTTAAAAAAACAGGAGTTCCATAATGAAAAATGGAAACAAATGTTACAAGTTATAGAACATAAAGATGGCAGGGGATTCTGGCAACTACTGTAGTAGTGAAAGGAACAAAAAGTTTTAAAAATAGTCCAGACTCATATATACTTGAGGTGCCATGGATAGAATATTTTGAATAAATCTTTTTTGACCCAGAAATAGAAGATAATTACTTTGATAAACAAGAGATGTACAGTATAATTTAGGTCTGATTACTAACAAAGAGGTATATTTTGCTATTGAAATGCTCAGTGAAAACAAAGCTCCTGGGCCGGATAAAATCCCAGCCAAAGTATTTTCATGTAACACTCAGTTATGGAGGGGATTACTAGCTGCATTCTATAACAAATGCATAAATTAGAATTGCATCCCATATTCTTGGAGGAGGCAGACATTGTCCCAATCCACAAAAAAGGAAGTCTTGCAGACCCGTCTATGTATCGCCCAATCAGCCTTTTAGATACCAGCTTGAAATTTTTCTTTAAAATTTTATTAGATCATTTGTTGGTGCAAATTCAAACTACTGGAGGGTTGAGTGAAGCTTAAGCAGGTTTTCATTGTGGTTACTCGACGATGGATAACTGCTTTGTGCTGCGTCATTTAATACACAAATATACTGTAATTAGAGAACAAAAAGTACACATAGCATACATTGATCTATCAGCAGCTTTTGACATGGTACACAGACTTTTATTATGGAAAATTATGGCTGGCTGAGGACTAGACTTATCCCTAGCTGGAGTTAGGCAAGGTTGTATCCTTACTCCAACCCTCTTTAATATTTATATGTATTTCTTTATTAGAAAGCTAGATATATTGGATTCAGACATCCAAAAAATAGGAAGCAGGTCAACCCCATTTCAGCATACGCAGATGACCTTATATTAATGTTGCAATCTAGGTCAGGCCTGCAAAAACAATTAGATGCTTTGTAAATTTATACACAAGCATTAAAGCTGAAAATAAATTATAATAAAACTAAAGCAATGACATTTGACAATAATAAAATAAGAAATCAGTGGGGAATTGGAAATAATAAAATTGAGAGTAACTCAGTATACATATTTAGGTTTAACATATACCTTTGATAATAAATGGACACAACATTTGCAAATAACTCAAACCAAGGTGAAGAAAACAGCTACTAGATTGAGAAGATTTGACTTCTCCTATGGAGTCCATACTATAAGGCAACTTCTAACAGCTATTAAATCTACATTTTGGGCACAAATACTTTATGCTGCTGAGCTGTGGGAATGTAACAAGGCTGATGCTATTATAATCCCAGCCTATATAGTCATACGATCAACCTTGGCATTAACATCATCCTGCCCAGCAGTATATTTAAGGTTTTGAACTTGGCCTCTTAAATATAAATTCCTTTATTGATGGGAGAAAGGTTAAATTCTGGTTACACTTAACCACATTAAAATATATTCAATTACCTAAACTATGCTTCTATGAACAACTAAAATGGATTAATAATGTGTGTGAATGCAAATTGGTTACAGAAGGTATAATATAAATTGGGTCAATATGATCCAATGGTATTAAATTATATAATGAAAAGAATATTATCCTGAGTATAAATAAATAATTACATGGTACAAGAGGATCTGAGTAAAATACAAAACTCCAGGTATACAAAATGGCATGCATTAAATAATTTGAGTTTTGATTTTAAATAGTATTGTTATGTGTTATTTAATAAAACATTAAGAAATATATTAATTAGAACCAAGTAGGAACATTTGGAAAGCAATTTGCTTAAAGTGAGATATAAAAAGGTGCCTAAAACACAGGAATCATGTGACTGTTACACACAGGAAAGGGAGGCTATACACCATATGATATTGCACTGCCCATGGTATATTAAAGCTAGACAGTTTTGGTTAGGCCCTTTTTTTGGATTGGCCTAATCTGTCAGAAAATGAAATTACATTAATTTTATTTAATACTGCTGATGATAATACAATCAGACAGGTTGCCAAATTCTTCCAGACTATTGTTAGGATAAGACAGAAATGGAAACAAGAATAACTGTAATTTCCCATTGTGTAAGTGCACATTTTAGATCCTCTGTATATATGACTGTGTAAGATTTTCTGTCAAGATATAGCAGTAATGAACTTTTTAAGATCTAGGAACCTTTTAAAAAAATTATATTTTTCTGTTATATGTCATTGTAGTTGTATCTGTCTTTGTAATTCATATATTGTAAGGCTTTTTTATGGTCAATAATAAAAGAATGATGATGCTATCTCAAGGGTATCAATAAGGTACAGGAGTGTGGCATATTGCACAGATAGAGATGCTCAAGGACGAGGAGGCATGATATGAATTTGGAAGGGGGAAGACTAAGAGGGGATGTGTGGAAATATTTTTTCATGGAAAGGGTGGTGGACATTTGGAACAGCCTCACAGCAGAAGTGGTGGGTACCAAAACAGTAACAGGTTTCAAACATGCATAGGATAGACACAGAGGGAACTTAGTCATGGGGCATGGGGAGGGTAATGCCAGAGATCAGTTAGGGGCTATGGTAGCACAGTAGTTAGGGACTTTAGGGCAGACTAGGAGGGCCAAGAGGTATTTGTCTGCCAACAGATTCTACGCTTCGATCTTCATCAGGAGGTTACAGACTGGTTGAAACAGGGTTGCGTTTATGCAAAAATGAAATCATAGTACATCTGATTCACATTATCTAATTAATCAAATAATTCATGAAGGAAGATACAAAAAAGCAACTAGAATGCATGAGAGGTTACTTGCGCAAATGAAAAAAAAAAGACATGCCAGTTTGCATCTTTTAGCTGTATTATAACAAATTTTCTGTGAATAAATCTCGCATTCTATAATAAAGTAAATTTAACAAATAATACTATAAAAATGTACAAATTATAAAGTACATCACTGCATGGCTGATACCTGGAAACTTTTAACAGACAACTTTAAATTCTGATGATGATTTATACATTTAATGTTATATCTTCACTGTTAAATTAAATGCATGAATCATCATCAGAATTAGTATAATATTTCATTTTATTTTGTGCAGTTTTGCTCAATAAATTATTATTTGTCACAACACATTGGTGGCTCTGGAGTGAAGTTTGTTCCTGTGATTTGTCTTCAATTGTTTAAAGTTTGCTACCTTTCGCTGTACCCTGTTTACATTCTGGTGAGCAGGACCTTGAACTGCATCCTGTCTTCATTCCAGTAAGCATGAGAACTACAAACTGCTTTTTACCTTTGTCTAACTTTCAGGACTTCAGGACTCAGTTTGCAAGGTAGGTTAATAAAATGGGTGAGTTGGGTAGCAACAATGGGGGCAGGTACTGTAGGGGAAGGAGCTTAGGGTCTAACTCATCCAAGCTAACCCCATTAGAGATGCCAATCGAAAGAAGAACCAGTAGTGTCTCCAGAAAAGTGTTAGAAAAGTAGGAAAAACAGAGGAAAATGAGGGTTGAGAAGAGAGACAGTGAGGCTATAAAGGATGTGATCACCATACAGTGTGATTTAACATTAAGATGGAAACAGACTAATGACACAAGAATAATAGTCTGGGACATTATGAGGGTGGATTTTAAAGAAATGGAAGACTGCCTCCGAAACTGCCTCATTGGGAGGGGGATTGTGATGGAGGGAAAGAGGCACATTGGGAAGTTAATTCTTTTTGTTCAAACTTCAAGTACAGTGCAATAAGAAACAGTAGTACACATTAATACACCATTTCAGCAGTATTATGTCCATCACAGTTGATTTTAGTAGTAGATTTATTGACAGTGTCTATTTGAGAGGCTAGCAAGACCACACAGTGCTTCCAAACCCTAGGACTAAGGTCCCCATAGGACTTACAGTGAAAACCTTTAGTAAAGGTATAGACATCTAAGCCCCTAGCCTACCCTACCTAGCTGCATGCCACCATTTAAACATCCCACTTCCCTTGTTTGGAAGAAGGGAATGTTGGTAAGCACAAGTAAAATAAAATTGGGCGAGGATAAGGATATGAGGGAAGAGGATTTGGTGGAAGAAACACAGGGGGCAAGGGTTTGTCCCAGAAAGTTCACTGTCTGCACCCATCATGAAGGTTTTAAAAGGCCTTTGATCTCCCCAGGGGGTATCAGGGGTCTTGAACGCATAAAAGGGATGATGTGTAAGTCACCCAGGAGGCATAATATAAATTCAGGTTATCTTTTGCCAAATGTGATATTCTAGTCATCACTGCTAGGGAGGAGAGAGCATTCTTCCACTCTTGTATGGTAGAGGTCTCCACTGTTCTCCATCTATACAGCAGTAAGCACTTGACCTCCACCCCTACTGCTACCTGCCAGTGCATTTTATGATCAGTATGATCAACCCCTACTGGTGGGATTTCTAAGAGCAAGACTTGCATTATCATGGCATTAGATTCACCCAGACCTCGGGTGCAGTCTTTCTTAACATCATCCCAGAAGGGTTGCACAGTGGTACATGACCACAGGATATGGTGCAGGCTACCCCGCAAGGGCTATAACTTCCAACAATTATCTTTTTGTATCAGGTCCATTCTATGGAGTTGTACTGATATTCAATAACATAAATTGAGGGTTTTGTTCTGGATTAGTAAGTTGCGGGAATCAGAACAGAAGAGACAGGCTACATTCCGGAAGGTTGTTGTTGTTGTTTATTTAGGAATAACCATTAAGCTTATGCTCATTCACAATGGTAACCTTTTTCACACAATAAAAACATACAAATACAATATATACAACAGCAAAACATACATTAACAACCATCCCAGTGTAGCGGATGGCGAAGACAGTGATGCCTTACCTCCTGCCATGCCGGCAACCTGTGTTTGTGGTCTGAGTGGGTTACCGGCGGCTGGCTAGGGTGGGAGAGGATCAAGCATATGGAAGACAGCTTTCCTTTCTCAGTGAGGGTGGGGAACAGAGAACAGCATTTGCCTGACACCTAGCAGAGGCTAGGTGTTGGCAAGCCAGGTCCTGTACAGTAGGGGCACAGAGGTGGAACAGCCGATGGGCGTACTGTGTGTGGATGTGTGCTTGACACGCTCACTGTTGGCATTGCACACTCCTCTCCACACAGAAAATGCCAGAAAATGTGATCTGGTTCAGTGGCTTGATGGCCGTCCGCCACAGGCCCCACCTCCAAGACAGCATCACCCAGTACTGGATCTGGACTTGGTGGGTTGAGTTGGGGGCTCCCCACCACTCCGCCATGGGGGGGAATAAATCATTGGGGCTGGAGGTGAGAGCCCTGGATTGAAGGTTGGGGCTGGCTGGATTGTAGCTGGAAGAACAAAGTAGGAGGAGGAGGGCCGACCAGGACTGGGGAGAAACTTGTAAGCAAAAAAAAAAAAACATACATTAACCATACTTGTTATGTTTACCACAATTCATTAAAACATTTGCAAGATTGCACATTAGAGAGCAGATATTTATTTAGTGTGGAAACAGACAAGGATTTAGAATATGGATCCCTAAAACAAGATGGAAGTTTATTCCAGTACTTCAGGACCAAATAACTGAAGTTTTGTAATGACCTTTTAGTAAGAATCTTAGGGACAACTAACTGAGAAAATTGAGAATTTCTTAAGGATGGATCAATTTTTCGGAAAACGATCCTGTCACTCAAATACTTGGGAATATGTCTCAGTTCAGATTTATACGCAAATAAACTTACTCTATGTGTCTATCCCTCCTAGTAGCCAAGGAAATCCATCCCAGGGAATTATATAAATAGCAATGAGGGGTTGTTATAGGACCTTTCAAGATTAACTTGGCCAGTTTATTATAAAGAACATCTAACTTGTGTAATCAATCAGATAAAGCACCGCCATATAGTATGTCACCATAATCGAATAATGGCAAAATTTGTACTTGAATTATATGTTTCATTGTTTCTGAATCGAAGCATTTTTGGTTGCTAGATAAACAGTCTACCCTCTTTCCCACCTGACCAATTAATTTATCTACGTGATTGCTCCCTGTACCTGACTGATCTAACTAGTAACCTAAGTATTTGTACATTTTAACAGATTCTAAGTATGTACCTGATAGATCTAAAATATCTAATTTTAAATCTAATTTAACTTGTAAGCTGGACCAAATAATAATGATTTTGTTTTAGATGTGTTTAATTTTAACTTTAACTGTTGAAAACATTTTTGCACTAACTCAAATCTGGATTGCAAAGTAGATTGAATTTCCCCAAGAAAACTGTTAGAATAATAAAGAATCATATCATCCACATAGAGGTGGTAGTTCACCTACCCCCCCACACTCTTATCAATGTCTTTTAAATAAATTTGAAAAAGGAGCAGCCCCAGCACTGAACCCTGGGACACTCCCCTTTCTACTTTCAAAGGAGAAGAATCCAGACCATTAACCCTAGTATACTGATAAAGATTGCTTAAGTAAGAGCTGAACCAGACCAAAGCATTTCTGCTAACTCTTGTCTCAGACAGTTGTTGCAACAAAGACTGGTGGTCAACCATGTAGAAGGCCTTGGACAAATCAATCAGTATGGCACCCATATAACACTGCTGATCAGTTGCTCTACCAATATCATCCAAGACCCTTGACACAGAGACTACCGTATCATGTACCTTGCGAAAACCAGATTGAAACTCATCAAATACATTCTGCCGAGGTAAATAGTTGACCATCTGGTCCACCAGAATTAATTCTAAAATCTTACTAACTATTGAAGGTAATGATATTGGTCTACAGTTGGAAAGTAGGCCTGGTCTGACACCCTTAAAAATGGGTACAACCCTGGCACACTTCCAAGCTTGTGGAAAAATACCGTAGGTAATAGACCAGTAAAATAGATAGGTCAGGGGCATCCTATATGCAGAACAGAAAACTTCAACATTGTAGAAGATAATCCATCACGACTACTAATTCCATCATTCTTAAATCCCAATGATTTCTCCACTGCTATGTGATGCTCAATTTCTTTAAAAGAAAAAGAGAGTAGATTATTATTTAAATTGTTAAGTGTGTCTGGAATGTACAGAAAGTTTACAGTATCACCAACAAAGTTACTAGATTTACAAAAGAAACTATTAAACCTATTTGCAATGTTATACTCCGGTGCAAAGGTTTATTCAGAATCTAATTGAATAGTGTGCTTATGACTAACTGTGTCCTTTAAATCTTTAATTAAAGACCAGAACTTAGATGGGCTACCTTTAGTCTCAGAGGTTTTTGAACTAAAATGACTTTTTTTGCTGCCCTAACACCTGCCACATATTTATTCCTCAGTTTCAGGTATTTCTGCCAATCAAGGACAGTACCGGTCTGCCGGGCAATATTCCATGCCTTATTTTTTTCTAGCTTTAATTTTTACAGTGAAGAAGAAAACCACACTGCTGAATTTGCTTTCGCCCTTTTGACCAGTCGTTTTCTGGGATGAGGATATGCAGCTAAGTTTCCCATTGCTGCCAGGCCTTCAGAATTGTATCTAGCAATCAGTGAAGCACCTATAGTCTTACTTGCTTTCCCTCTAGGGCTTTCGCACCAAAGAGTGAGGGCAGCATTCCCTTCAGCTTCCTTCTTGAGTGATGAAATAGAAGCTAGGAGAGGGCTTATGGCACTGCACACGTGTAGGTACCTCCAAAATTCCGTGTTATGCAGAGGAGAGTGGGTTCTAAGTCCTTCATAAGAGTCAATGTGCTTGGTGTCTGGGGTAAGTCAATCTGTAATATAAATGTAAGCCCCACCACTCAAGGGTGGGCTTATTTCTACCCTTAGGGCCTCCCCGTGCTTAGGGAGTTTGTGCACTGTGGGTAGTGTATCTTCTGTTGCCACCACTTGGGTCAGTAGAGTGGGTAAATATATATAGAGGGAGTTAGGGAGCATGGGAGAGAGATGGTGGGTTTGCTGCAGGACAGTTGGAGGGGGGGTCTCCCCTCTTCATAGGCAGGTTGACAGTTCTGGTGGCGGTATGCAAGGGTCCTTGGTATTTGGGCTTTCCAAGGGAGATGGACAGACAGTGAGTTGTGGTCATTGGGTCCAGGATTCCCTTGGGATAGGTGGTGAGAGCATCTGTGGGAGCAGAAGGAGTTTGTGGAGCAGGTAGTGAAGGACACCCGGGACATTGGGCACAGCTTGTGGATGTGTTGCTTTTGGGCAATTGGGGGCTGTTGAGATGGTGGCAGAACCTCTACAGGGGATTGAAGGATAGTAGCAGCTCATTCCAATCCTAGTTCTCTAAGTGGTACATCAGCTCAGGAGATGGAAGGTGGGAGTGGGTGGCAGCCTGGACTCGATGGGGCCTGTCATGCCCGTGTCTGAGCAGGCCTGAGGCCTACGTATGTGTAGGCCTTAAGGCCAATATAGGCCGCACCAGTCTTTAGCATTCAGGATTTCTGCTGGAAGGAAGGAGCCACTACAACTGTGTGGAGGTCTCAGCTCTAGGAAGCGTCACAGGGGTTGTTTGAGGGAGAGAGTACCAGGCACCAGGTTGGTACCAGGACTAAGGAGAGGAATGTTAATGGGAGCAGCCATGGTAGGTTTCAGGCTGCTAAATGTTTGCCCCAAGCATGAATTAGCCCAGGGGTGGCAGAGGAGCACATCACTCCCCTGAGGAGGAGGAGGAGGAAAACTTGTAAATGGTTCTGCATAAAGGAATTGGTAACAGAGTAAGGTTCTTACCAGTGCCAGTAGGTCTTTGGGACCTTAACGCTTCAGGAATTTTCAGGAATAAATCTCTTATCCTGTGGCTAAGTTTTGCTGCTGTCTCTGCTGTATGGAACACTTATGGCTGAGAATGTCTGTAGCTCTCTCTTAACAAATCTGTTGGTGTAAACAAGTTAGCCACATGGAGCTGTATTCTTTCAAGTTTCAAGCCACTGGGACCCCGAGCTCTGTAATCGTTTATGAGCTCAGGAGAATAAACATGATTTGGTTGTAGAAATTGGGAGTCCAATTTTGATCATTGCCATGAAGGGATTTTAATGAATTATAAGTCTTTTAGTTTTTAGGGTTTTCACAGTTGTCCTATGGTTTTGGAGTACTGAATTCCATACACCCTCCTGCTCTGGGTCCGATGGGTTGGAAAAACTTGAAGATGAACTTATCAGTCTGCCTGACAGATTTCCCTGCTGGGTGAGACACTGAACATCCTTTGGAACTCAGTGTTGGGGGTACGAAGACATCTCAAGGTAAGACATCCATGGTCTTATTCTGATTTATGCTAAGGAGAACTTGATGAGGTTCTAGAGTCTGGGGACCCCTTCCCTCCCTCCCTCCCTCCCTCCCTAATACCTGGCCCCTAGACATTAGAAAGGGGGGGATACATAAAGGATCCCTGCTTCTTTCCAGACCTGCTGGTGGAGAATCTTGTGCCCCACTCACAGTTTCAGATTCCCCCACAAAGTGGCTCAGGTTATCCGGGTAAGGGCATAGCTGGTCATCCTGGCAGCTTGATGCCAGGTTTTTATAGTGGCCCAGAGGTTTAACATATGTGAGGCTGTGGGGGAGGGGGGTGAGTAAAGAGAATGGACACTGAGAGGCCATCACAGAGCTCAATTTCTATTTGCAGCCATGATATCACGATATCAGTAGGTTGAACCATTTTGTGGCCTTTGCTCCCAAGAAGGCTATTTGATATGTAAATAACCATGACAGGTTTTAACCCACATGAATCCAGTGAATCCAGAGCTTAGGTCTAATATAACAAGGAGGTTTCCCCTTCCACAGAAAACCACCAATAGACTCTGACAGCAGATAAGGACTGCTTGGCCCACCCAGTCTGCCCATTTCCCTACCTATTGGATAAGCTGCAGATCCTAGTTAATCAACAGCCTACTTCCTCCTACTCCCCACTAAAATTTCCTTATGTCTGTCCCATGCATTCTTGAGTTCTTCTACTGTTTTTGAACCAACGATCTCTACAAGAAGGCTGTTCAATGCTTCCACCACCTTCTGCATGGAAAAATACTTCCTCACGTTGCCCCTGAGCTGTCCCCACTCTATCATCAAATTGTTCCCCCTTGTTCTTGCACATCTCTTTTTCTGAAAGATGCTAACCTTTTGGACTTTGTTGATTCCCTTGAGATACTTCAAAGTTTCCATCATTTCCTCCTCTCCCTCCTTTCCTCGAGGGCATACACATTAAGCTCCTTTAGTCTCTCTTCTTATGGCTTCTGATGCAGACTCTGCACCATTTTAGTTGCCCTCCTCTGGACTGCCCCCATCCTGTCTATGTCCGTTCGGAGATGGGGTCTCTAGAACTGCTCGTAGTACTGCAGATGGGGTCTCACCAACTGTCTAGAGATACACACCAGTAAATGGGATAGCCTGTGGAGGAGTTTGGGAGTGACTATTATCTTTAGAATAGAAAGCTTCCCTTGAAGAGATAGATTCAGTTAGCCACCTATCACAGTCTTGTTTTGGCTCATCCAATGGGGACTGAAGCTTAAACGTGCAGATCTGTGAGAGATCCAGCATTATTTGGATGCCAAGATATAGAATAGCATGGAGGGACCATTTTAGTCCACAGGTTATAAAGAGGGTAGGGGAGCAGAGCAGAGGATGGTAAGTGGGAGATCCTGTTTTAAATTGGTTGGTCTTCAGACCAGATATTTCTTGGACATTTTTGAGAAGGCTCAGGAGTTGGTCAGTTCCCAATGGGGCATCGGATATTAGGACAAGTACTGTAGGTCAGCCATGTACAATTTAGTTTTCATTCTATGTTGCCTAATTTGATACCAGATATAAGGGTATGCTCCCTGATAACAATTGCTAATTGCTCAATGGCCAGTACAAAAAGGAGAGTGGAAAGAAGACATCCTTGGTGAGTGCCCTTTTGCAGGTAAAAGGAGGAGTGAGAGGACATTTTTCAACAAGACTTTGACTGTTGGTCTGGTATATATGGTGCTGACCCAACATTGAAAACTGGCCCCAAACTCCCTCTGATTCATCACCCACAGGAGGTACTCCCACTCCACCAGGTCAAAAGCCTTTTCAAAATCAATTGCAATGGCTGCTGCAGTGGTAAGGATAATACTCACTGCATGTCGAATGTTTATAACGGACCTTAAATGATCTGCACTCAGATGTCCTTTAACAAACCCCATCTGTGTGAGGTGAAGAAAGCTTCCAGGACACTGTCCACCCTGGAGGCAAGGACCATAGCTAAAATGTTTGAGTCCACCTACATAAGGGATATGGGGTGTTAGCTATCTGGTAAAGCATGATCCTTCCCTTCCTCGGGCAGCACCGTAATGGCTGCCTTATTCAGCATGGAGGACAGAGCTCCTTCAGTGTGGACCTTAGAAAAGACTTTGCAAAGCCTGGGGCAAATCACCTTTGAGAGGTGCTGATAAAGATCCAAATGGATCCCGTCTCCCCCTGGAGTTTTGTGCCTATTCATGCTCTTGATCTCATGCAGTATTTCTTCCTCTGTGACTGGTTTCTCCAGCACCTGCCTCTGGTCTGTCATTAGGGATGGGAGGGGAAGTTTGTTAAAAAAGGCTGCCAGTTGGGTAGCATCTGCTGGAAATGGGAGGAATAGAGGGACTCATAAAATGTTTGCATTATGAGGTTTACATCCTGTTGTGCATTAGACATGGCCCCTGCTTGGTCTCGCAAGGCTGCAGTGTGACGTCTGCCTGCTACCTTCTAAAGCGATATGTCAGCAGCTTGGAGGGTTTCACTCCCCATTCCAAAATGTATGCCTTGATGGGAGAAGGGCAAGTTCTGCTCTTCTGAAGAGGAGGGTATTAAGTTGTAATTTCACCCTGGCCGTATCTGTTAGGAGACCCTCCTTTTTTTTTGTGATTGGGCTCTGCCTTAAGCAACTTACTATACAGCATGTATTAAAATGGACACACCTCTCTTAGAGAAAGGGGTACAGCTGTAGGTTTCGACTCCCATCTATGTTTCTGCACAATTTCTTTGCCTTCCCCTTCCATAAATTTTGTTTCTCTAAGGAGGGGTGACTTGTGCCTTTAGTTTCTTTAAATGGGATATAACTGTCTTCTGTTTTATTGGTGAGTTTAAGCCCCTGTGTTCCAGGATATACACTATATTTCAGCCATAAGGCAGAAGTGGGCAGTAATGGTGTAGTAGGATGTAAATCCAGAAAAGGGGCTTCATCCCTGTCAGGAAAGAGGGTGCTTTCTCTGGAAACCTACCTAGGGGACCATAGAACCAGAACAAATTTGGTAAATATGTAACCCATTGGTCAACTACTGTATAAGCATTTACATCTGAGTAGTGTACGATAAACCATAACACATTTTTATTAACAACAAGAAAAGATGCAACATGTGAAACAGATGGCCTCTGGCATCGACCTAACAGTATAATGAAATACTAGCCACCTAGTTGTAATGGCACCCAGAGTTGCAGCCCTGTACAATGTAATGGTGATAGGAATAATTACCAGCCATCCAGTCTGCCCTGGGTCAGGTAAAGAATTGGTGATCCTAGTCATACGCCATGGTGTGATTGATCTCGAAGTGTTTGGGTGTTGACAACCTGGAGGAAAGGAACCTGTTCAGAACAGACTGACCCACTGGTCTCAGTTATCCAGGGAGAGTAGACCCAGTCCGCTTCATCTAATTTTCTAGAACAGTACCTAATGATGGAAAAAGCAGAAAAGGTGATGTAAGACAGTATGCAAAACAGACTACCCCATCTTTTGTAATTCAGCTATAAATAACATTTAACAGCTAATACTATTAAAAAGGGTAAGTAGTGACCCCACCTTTAAATACCTGTCAAAACCAGGGGTCCAGCTAAGAGCGCTAATGGTGCCCTCCCCAACTTCCAAAGGCTCGCCCTGATGCACCTTTGGAACCACCCATGGGGAGGCAGACACTGAGGTGTGCTACACACAACAAGAAGTCATACTTCTACATATGTGAATAGAAGCTGAGTGCATAACCAACCTTAGGATAATGAACCAATAAAGCAGTCCCCTCTGGGGCTCAGGAGTACACAAAACCTGCCTGCCATAAAGAGATATACAGTAGATATAGATACAGATACCTGTTTAGATACAGATACAGATATAGCTATATATACAGATATAAATAAAGATATAGATATAGTTATATATTCATTGGAAAAAAACAACATTAATGCAGATATTAGGTTGAATTTTGCAAAGTGCACAATGAAGGGAAATGAAAAAACATTAGGGATTTGGGTTTCCTGATTACTGGTGAATCAGTGGTGGGGTCTTCTTTGGGGTTATCAACCCTAATGCCCAACCCCTCTCCCCAGCCTGTAGCCTTCTGTTCAAAGCACAATGTATAGCTCCAAGCTAGTGCCTCATAGTGATACAGTATGGCAAACATAATCTATTGTAGCTTTCTTCATGCAGGGCCTTGCGGGCCCTTCATGAAGACATCACATCTGAGCTCATCTGCTCAGGGGAGGAGGTAGCCATTAGTGTTGACAACCCCAAGGAAGACACCACTACTGATTCATCAATACTCCAGAAACCCAAATCCCTAATGTTTTTACATTTCCCTTCTTTGTGCATTTTGCATTCTTCAACCCTAATGTCTGCATTAATGTAGCTTTTTTTTGCAGTGAATTTCCCTACTTTTTTTGATAGTGAAATTGTATTCTCATTCAGCAGCTGCACAAAATTAGATAAATACAATGCTGGACACAGTCCTGACCAAGTGCATGGGCCACACAGGCCTCAGCACGCATGTCAATACCTTATGGGTAAGGCTCCCTGACCCACCACAGGGTGTGACATCAGCACCAAAACACTGCTCCTTCTTTACCCAGACTGGGGATGGTTCTGCATTTATTTAACTAGAAAAAGAGATGTACATAAAGATAACGTCATAACGTATGATACCGAGACAAATCCATTATATGAGCAGTAATAATAAGCTTTTTAATAACATATAATTACACACTCTTGTACTAAACACTATATCCAATACAAGATCAGTGAAGAGGCCTTATTAGATCATTCTATCTAAACTAATTACTATGCTAGGTACCATTCCAGTCCATATTGAATACCCTTAAGAATCTACGGTACATTAACTGTGACCTAAATACTACCATGGAGAAATGTTCCCTAACTGCAAATAAAACATTATTTTTGAAATTCTAACATATGACCCCAAATAACATTAAAGTGAGACAGATTATCAGATTCTATGTGCAAAAGTATTTCATACTCTGCTGGTTTAGATAGGGTTACAATACAATCCACAAACATTGGAGAGGTGCTAGAGCACCTTTTAAGGAGAATTTGTCTTTTCACCTCCAAGGCCACAGCCTGTAACCAATGAATGCTGTGGGAAGTCAGACAGGGGAGTCTCATGCATCTGTCCTAACAACCAGAACATAGGATCTCTTGTCAAAGGGCATGCCACCACCTGAGTTCAGAAGAACAAAATTTGAATCCAATAGTGTTGCAGTGCTGGCAGTCCCGCAATACATGTGCTAATGTACCTGTGGCTTCATGGCATCTCCAGCACTCTTCTACAGGTAAAAGTCCCATTTGCTTCAATACCACTGGAGTTCTGTACCATCTATGTATTATTTCCTTTTGAATAAGTTGATATTTAGTATCCTTGAAGTTTATATGTGCCACTTTAACAATGCAGCACCATTGTTCTTCTGAGATTTGAGCCTGCAAATCCACCTACCATGCCCTTCTTTGGCTATCTAGGGACAGAACACATGGTAGCAAAAGTGTATTATAAATAAGACTCCTGAGTCTGGGAGGATTTTTCATTCATTTATCCAGCTGTATACTCAAGGGTGTGTCCTTCATACATTTCAGAGATGGTACATTTCCCCTTAGCGCCTTCCTCAATTGTAAGTAACGCCAGAAATCTTCCTTAGGGAGATTCCAACTTTTTATAAGCTACTGAAATGAGGCCAGATAAGTTGTACCTGGACACCTCAGATGATCGACCCTTCATATTCCATATTGTTTCCATCTCTCCCAACAAATGGGGTTGCCTCCTATCATCAACTGTCTATTATGCCATAATGGCTCTCAGCACCCCAAGGCAGCCATGTCATTTCTAAACTGATCTAAAAAAGCTTTCCATGTAGACATGGTAAATGTATGGATCAGGGAAATGGAAGACCCTGAACTGGCCATTGTCCTAACTGAATTCCATGCAGGACCTCCTTCTAGACCAGAGTCCAGTGAAACCCATAATGGCATTTGGTTTGATGGGGGAGCTGGTGAGTGTAAGCACTGTCTGATTCCTGTTGCCTGATGATAAGACCATATCCATGGCAGTGCCCACACACCTTTGCAACCAGGGTTTCTGAGGTTGTGTTGGCTAAATCTTGGCCTTGCCCCCTCCCATAGAAATGGCACAAAAGGGCTTTCAAATTTATGAAACTGAACTTTAGGTATGGGAATAGGAAGACTATCAAGGAAGAATAATATTTTAGGGAAGGCCACCATTTTGTAGGCCTCAATCTTTCCTCCAAACATCAGCCTTAATTTCTTCCATCTGCTAAACTCCCCAGCCAGGGCAAGATATAAAGGCTTCTGATTAAGATCTACTATTTTTATTAAATCTGCTGACAATTAAATCCCTAAGTACATCAAATGAGTACGATTCCATTTAAGTCCTAGTTGTACTATGATAGCCTGACTGACCGCTGTATTAAGGGTTAGGACCTCTGTTTTATCACAGTTAACTCTCAATCCTGAGATTAGAGAGCTAGAGTGACCAGCCACTCAGAACAACAAGGTATTCCCAGAATATCTGGCATTGTTCAAATTTTACACAGCAAAGGTTCCAGGCTAATAAAAATAGTAAGGGAGAAAGTGGGCATCCCTGTCTAGTTCCACTTTGCAGGTGAATAGGTGGAGACAGCATACCATCTGTCAGAGTTGATGCAGTGGGGTCAGTATACAGCAGCTTCACCCATTGCATGAACTGAGAGCCCACGCCAAAAGTCTCCATTGCTTGATATAGGTAGGGCCACTCCACTGAACCAAAAGCTTTTCTGTGTCCACATTGACCAAGATGAAAGGGGTTTTGGAGTGCAACGCCTTCCAAATAACATTCATTTCTGCCCTCAGATTATCCATAGCTAATCTTCCTTTTACAAACCCAGTTTGTGAGAGCACTATAAAGTGGGGAATAACTAACTGGAGCTGTGATGCAAGAACCTTTGCTAGGATCTTTGCATCCACATTCGATAAAGATATTGGGCATTAACTGAAAACTTGATGCCCGTCCTTGCCAGATTCGGTAATAAAATAACAAGTGCTTCTGTCATTGAGGTGGCAATTTAACCTTGTAGTAAGCTTTATGCAGAGTACCTGCAAGGATTTGTCCTCTGGAGAAAGGGTTGGTAAAAGAAAACAGGGAGACCATCTGTCTCTGAAGATTTACCCTTCTTGAAGGCTTTCACTGCCACCTCAATCTCAGGGGGCTAATCAGAGCATCCAACAGGTGCTTGTGTTCTGCTGACAACTTGGATAAAGGATAATCCTTAAGGAATGAAGCCATGTATGGGGTAGATGAGTCTCTTTTGAAGCAGCAGAGATTCTCAAAAAAAAAAAAGAAAATGAAAGGCTTTGTTAATCTGTGCAGGGTCTATGGTAATTGCCCTTGTGGGTAACCAAATTGTCCCAATGGGTTTAGAAGATCTTTGTTTTTTTAATACAATATGCTAGGAACTTCCTCACTTTATCCCCCAGCTCCCACTACTGATGTGCTATCTGATTAATCACTTGAGTAGCCGAAGCAGAAGTAATAGTGTTTATTTGATATTTAAGTTGGAGGATCTCCCAATGAAGATGAGCTACATAATCCTGTATCCTACTATACAGTACTTCTCTTCTTTGCCATTAAGTTACTTTTCAAGTTTTTTCACCTGACCTACTCTCTGCTTTTTTCTATGTGAGGCAACTCCTATGATCCTGCCACTCAGATAAGCTTTTAATGCATCCCATACCATGACTTTGGAGACCTCTGAGGTGTCATTAATTATTAAAAAGTACTTTATTTCATTTGCTAACCAAGGTTTGAACTCTGGCAACATCATTATCCAACTGTCCATGTACCATCTAGGGGCAGGAGTGAACTTATGGCCTATGGCTATGGTAATATAAACACAAGCATGACCAGAAATGATTATGAGACCCACATTGACCCTGAGCAAATCTTGAAGATAGAAACATAGAAACATAGAATTTGATGGTAGATAAGGACCGCTTGGCCCACACAGTCTGCCGATTTCCCTACCTAATGGATAAGCTGCAGATCCTAGTTAACCAACAGCCTACTTCTTCCTACCCCCACCCTCTAGAATTGCCTTATGACTGTCCCATGCATGCTTGAATTCCACTACTGTTTTTGACTCCACAACCTCCTCTGGAAGGCCATTCCATGCATCCACAACCATCTCTGTGAAAAAATACTTCCTTACATTACCTCTGAGCCACCCCCCCTCCATCTTCAAATTGTGCCCTCTTGTTCTTTCACACCTCTTTTTCTGAAAGATGCTACCCTCTTGGACTTTGTTGATTCCCTTGAGGTACTTGAAAGGTTCTATCACGTCCACCCTCTCCCTCCTTTCCTCGAGGCTATACACATTAGGCTCCTTAAGTCTCTCATCATATGTCTTCCAGAGCAGATCCTGCACCATTTTAGTTGCCCTCTTCTGGACTACCTCCATCCCGTTTATGTCTTTGCTGAGATTTGGTCTCCAGAACTGCATGCAGTACTCCAGATGGAGTCTCACCAGCTGTCTGTACAAAGGGATAACAACTTCCTGTTTTCTACTGGTGATGCCTCTCCCTATGCATCCCAGTATCCCCCCAGCCCTCCTTACTGCCCTCTCACATTGCTTGCCCACCTTTAGGTCATCTGATATGACTATCCCCAAGTCCCTTTCCATTTTTGTTGTTGTTGTTAGTATCTCACCCCCCATTGTGTACTCTTCCCCTGGGTTTTTGTTTCCCAGGTGCATTACCTTGCACTTCTTAGCATTGAATCTAAGCTGCCATACATTTGACCATTCGTCCCACCATGCCAAGTCCCTTCTCATCCTTTCCACCCCACCTTGTGTATCAGCTCTTTTGCAGATCTTTGTGTCGTCTACAAAGAGACATACTTTTCCTTCCAGTCCCTCTGCAATGTCGCTTATAAGACATTGAAGAGGATCGGTCCTAGTACTGAACCTTGCGGTACCCCACTAGTGACCCCCCTTTCTTCAGCGTGGACTCCATTTACTATTACCCTCTGTGTCCTGTTCTCCAGCCAATTCTTTACCCAGGCTACCATCTTGGAACCCACTCCCAGGCTGACTAACTTGTATATTAATCTTTTGTGTGGGACTGTGTCAAATGACTTGCTAAAGTCTAGGTAGGCCATCTCCACAGCCCCTCCCTGATCTACTACTTTGGTCACCCAGTCAAAAAAATCAATTAGATTCATCTGACATGACCTTCCTGCTATGAATCTATGCTGCCTTGGGTCCTGTGCCCCTTTGGCCTCTAGGTACTCAGTAATTCTTTCCTTCAGAAGTGATTCCATTATTTTCCCTATCACTGAGGTTAAACTAACAGGTTTGTAGTTGCCTGCTTCTGCCCTGCTCCCACTTTTGTGAAGTGGAATCACATCTGCCCTCCTCCAGTTCTCAGGTACCACTCCATCCTCCCATGATTTGTTAAAGAGGGTAGTCAGTGGTGTCACTAGTTCTACCCTTAGTTCTTTTAGAATTCTGGGATGAATCCCATCAGGCCCCATTGCTGTGTCCACCTTCCATTTTAAGAGTTCTTTCAGAACCCTTTCTTCTGTAAATGGGCTGGTATCAACTTCTGTATCCAAAGTGCTTCTATTGTTTGGTTTAGGTACCTTCCCCTCTTCATTTGTGAATACTGAGCAAAACTATTTGTTTAGTATATCTGCCTTTTCACAGTCACCCTCTGCCCACCCCCCTTCCCTTTATTAAGCATCACTATCCCTCTCTTGGTCTTCCTTCGCTCCCTTATGTACCTATAAAAGGTTTTATCCCCCTTCTTAACTGTGTTGGCTATCTTTTTCTCGGTTTGGCCTTTGCTGTTCTGACTGCCTTCCCAGCTTCATTTTGCTTTAACTGATACAATTCTCTGTCCTGCTCCTTCTGTGATTCCTTGTACTTTCTGAATGCTTTCTTTTTCTCCCTAACCTTCCCTGCCACCTCCTTGAGAACCATAGTGGTTTCTTACATCATTTTGTTTTGTTTATTTGCTTCACACAAAGGCTTGTTGCCTCTGTGATGGCAGTTTTGATTATTCCCCATTGTTCTTCCACCCCTCCTTCCTGTCCATTTGCTAGTGCATTCCTTAGGCACTCACCCATTTTGGCAAAGTCAGCCCTCCTGAAGTCCAGTACCTGTGCCTTTGTATGGCTTGACTCTACTGCTATGTATATTGTGAACCCATACTGATCGATGTTCACTAGTTCCCAAATGGCTACCCACTTCTAAATCTGTTATCCTCTGGCCATCCCCATTTGAGAGTGTCAGGTCTAAGATTTCTCCCTCTCGAGTGGGTTCCAATACTAGTTGTCTAAGGCATGCCCCCTGTAGGGCATCTAGAATGACCCCACTCTTAGGAGTGGCTGCTGCAAATGTACTCCAGTTAACATCTGGCATATTCAGATCCCCCATCAGCAATATCTCCCCTTTTTCTGCCATTCTATGGATACTTCCTATCATTTCCTGTTCCATGTCCTCCCCCTGAGATGGGGGGTCTGTATACAACCCTGTGCGGATTGTGGTGCCATTGCCTGTCTCCAAATTGCCCCACAGTGCTTCTTCTCCTCCCTGTTTACCCTTTTGTTTTGTAGCTTTGATTCCTTCCCTTATGTAGAGAGCTACTCCTCCTCCTCCTCCTCCTCTTTTACCCTCCCTGTCCCTCCTGTAGATAGTGTATCCTGGTGTGTTTACATCCCTGTCATGGTTCTGTGTGCACCATGTTTCTGTGACTCCACGATATCCAGATGTCCCTCCTCCATCAAGGCCACTAATTCAGGAAGCTTGTTACCCATACTATGGGCATTAGTACTCATTGCTCTCCATTTTTTGATGGCTTTACCTCTTGTAGCACTATCCCTATCCTCATTGACTTTGCTTTCTCCATTCACCCCTGTCCTGCTCCCTACTGACCTTTTTACCTTGGTCTTTCCCTCATTTAGTACCTTGTTTTGTAGGGGGAGGCCAGGAATTCCCTGCTGCTTATCAGTGCCTCCCCCCTTGACTAGTTTAAAAGCTTGCCAACGAAGCATTTAAACTGATTGCCCAGAAGACTTGTTCTCTTCCTGGACAGATTCAAACCATCCTGCCAGTATAGGCTGGTATCCCTCCAGGTGGAACCCCAGTCTCCAATGAAGCCAAACCCCTGTGCTCTGCACCATTTTTTTAACCATCCATTGAATCAAATAGTGCGAAGCACCCTCACCTCACCCTTGCCATTGACAGATCCCTTTGTTTAACGAGAAGAAAAGTCAGTTCTGCTTGCACTGTTATTAGGGGCTGACTGAAAGATAAAATCTCAACCAGTGGGATATAACTCCCTCAAGGGATTTCTGAGGTCAAATTCAGTAGCCAAGTTTCTGAGGGTTACCTTGGCTTTGGTTATGGCAACTGTAGAAATTCTAAGCTTGTCCAAAAATTGGTCCTAGACTTCACTGAAGTCCTTGCCCATTATTAATATTGTATCCTATTGTAACATGGCTGAGATTTGCTGCACAACTTCTGGCCCGGGAAAAACCTCCAATGAGTCAGCATTCATGCCATATAGACATACCAAAACTACCATTTTGCCATTAATCATTGCACATACTGTTACCCATCTGCCTTGTTTATAACAAACTTTTTTCTATATCTGGGCCTCAAGATGTTTGTGGAAAAGAATGGCAAGCCCTCTGGCTTTCGGTGAATATGAGTTCCCCACCACCTGGCCCACACAGTCCCTTGCTAATTTTTGAGTTTCAGCTGGTAATAAATGTTTTTTTTTTTTTGTATGAAAGCCAGCTCACACTTTTCTTTCTTCAAATGTGTCAAAACCTGCTTCCTTTTGATAGCAGAGCTAAGTCCTTTAACATTCCAGGAAACAAATTTGAAAACTTTCAAATCATAAGACATATTTAGTTATTCAGACAGACACATACACACAGGAGTCTATGCAGAATAAAACAATAACCTTGCCTATTTTCCTCCTAAGTATAATACAGGAGGCACAGTTGCAAATGTCTCACCATTTGTTGTACAAAAAACTTCTATATTCTAGTAAACACTTCCATAAACAAAACTGATGGTACCGTGAAGTGTTGCTCAGATAGTATCTTAGAAACTAGGATACCTACAAATACCTCCCACTTGGCCAGATAGTTGCTGTGTTAGGATAGCTGTGCTATCTGACCATGGATCCTACCCTCTAGGATCTGGTGCATGGATCCTACAAACATTGTGGATCCTGTGGATCCTAGCAACAGATCCAGCTTGTATTTTAACTATCTGACCTAGGATCCCTGGATCTGAGCTAGGATCCATTGCTGTCTAACTCCAGATCCTAAATGTCTGACCTAGGATCCCTGGATCCTAATCAGTATCTATCTTTATCTGATCCTGGATCCTACATCTGTTTTTGGTAGGATTTCTGGTAGGATCCTAGGTACGATACCAGCACTGTCTGACAGATAGTGGTAGGATCCACAAAAGCACTATTTGAGCAACACTAGTATTGTGCCAGAGGCACAATATGGGCTGAAAGAACAAATCCACATGGAGCAACTAGTAAAATACATACATAGAAAAAGAGAAATATAGAAAGGAAAGGTGTCAGAAGAAGACCAAGGGTCCATCTTGTCTGTCCATGTGTTCCTTGGATCTTCTCAGATCCCAAAACCTAACCACCTTCTGCCTAATGCCTCCAAATGCTCCTGTTGCTTTTGATCAAGTTTTACCCTTGTCCCACCCCACCTTGAATGATGTCATGGATTTTGCTTTCACTACCTCAGCTGGCAGTTTATTCCATGGCTCCATGACTATTTCTGTAAAATAGTGTTCCCTCTTGAAACTCCTCCCTCAACTTCCAGTAATGCCCTCTAGTGTTAGAGTTGGAGACTCTGTTGAACAGGTCGGAGGATGTCACCTTATTTATTCCTCTAAGGAACTTGTATGTAGAGGTGTGCAAAGTGGCTAAATTCACTACGGGTAGTATTTCACATAAAACCAGAATTTTGTGGTATTTTTAGCAGTGCGAAGCAAATAACTTGCATAGTAACGTGAAGTAACGTGAAGTTCCTATTGTCCTCTATGGACTTTGCCTTACTTCGTCTTCTATTTTTGCTCTTTAAGATGAATTTTGCAGTGATTCATGAGATTTAAGGTCACATGGGCTCTATACTGGTTTGCACAGCCTCAGTTCACTGTAGTGTGTGTAATGAAAAGCTGGAGAAAGTTTGCTCTCAGAGCTCTGAGATTCAAACCATTGAAAAACTTTACAAATTGCATTTTGCACAAATTTTTGTGTCAAAATTTAGTACATCAATTGTAGGAACCATTTATGTGTTCATATCATAGAGCATTTATTGATTTTGTGTGCATATTTAATGTTAAGTTAGTATCTTCAGTCTCTGTACTGGCTGACACTGTAGAAGTGTGCTTCAGGGGAAGGGGCAGATCTGGGGTGTAAAAGGGAGATTAGTGAGAAAGGCAAGTTTTCCAACTTTTGTTGGCTAGTTTTTTATTATTTGTTTGTTCAGGTTCACACAGTACAACTTTACTTGATTTTTTATCATTTTGTTCTTTGTGCTGGGCATTTTTTCAGTCGTTTTCAAAGACTGTCTACATTTAGATTACTGAACAGTTAAAGTTTCTGTGGCTGACCTTTAATGTGTGTGTGTTGTGTAAATTGATACTCATTTTATTGTAGCACCATCAGCAATAGCCATACTCTGACTCTTTCAGCCTGTCTGGAATTTTCCCTGCTTCTGTCGTGTAGCTAAGCTGCACCCCCAAAGCAAGGTGTTTTAGTCTTTTGGATTTTTGAAGACTGGTTCAGGTCTTGTGTTACTTGTGCTTGTGCAGCTGCATCTCTTGCATTTTTTGCTTCCCTTCCCTCAAAAAGTACTGAAATAATAAGCTGCTGTTAATTGTCTGTGTAAACTTAAAAAATGCCTATGACTAGATGTTCATGCAAAGCTGTTTCTGGCTGTGGTGCTGCCGCCAATAAGACTATTAGCAGTGGAAGGTGTTGTGATGATGAGGCAGGTTCATCAGGGGCTAGTAGCAAGAGTAGCAGTGTTAAGAGTAGTGGTCGTGGTGGAGGGGCACGTGATAGCCACCTGAAGAGTCATCTCTTATCTTGTTCCCACTCCACTCCTCAACAACTCAAGATTTTTGGTCACCTTTTGGAACTTTAACATCACAAACTGGCATACCCCATCTTTAAAAACCCACCTAGAGCATCACAGAGTCAAAAATCTAATGCAATGGAGGCTGAAATGTGAGATAGCTTACCTCACCATACTCAACCAACCACCCTGACTCAGGACAAGACCGCAAAGTGCTCGAAAGCATCTCCCGCAGGGGCAACAGCCAACCTTAGTCTCCAAGCCGCACTTACAGAAGAGAAATTCTTGGATGGAATCTCCCCCTTAAAAGCAAGTTTGAACAGCTTAGCAAGTTCTATCCAATGTATTACCTCCTTGCTAGCATTTTTGACGCAGAACACATTGGATAACAAAAGTCGTATATCCTCTCTTGATGACTGGAGGGTGAGGATGGACCCTGAACTGACCCAGCTTCGACATCGAATTAAAGCCATAGAAACGAAAATGGAAGACCTCGAGGGGAGGTCAGGGAGGAACAATTTAATAATATTGGGCCTTCCAGAAGGGGAGGAAGGGTTGTCACCCATCCTATTCATACAAAAGTTATGTTGCAAGCTTGTGGGCCCTTCCCCTAATGGGCCCAACTACTTAATCGAGCAGGCCCACCGGTCTTTGAGGCCTGTACCTCCACCTGGAGCTCCTCTGCGGCCTATTATTTCCACCTCCTAAATTTCTGGGATAAGCAACATATCTTAAGTAACACACAGGATCTAAGTGAGTTGCTGTGGGAGGGCTGTAGGATTCGTCTAACCTAGGACTTGCCAAAGACTGTACAGCACAGAAGGACTGAGCTTCACCAGATGGTAACAAAGCTCATTGAGGTGGGGATCTGCTTTAAGATGAAATACACCACAACACTCCAAGTATCTCACCAAGATAACTGACACAGCCTTGATTCTGCTGAACAAGCTACTGTGGGACTGAAAAACCTATAATCTGATCTCTTTAAGTGAATGGGACAGAAGGAGGTATGCTCAGATGTCTCTTATCTAATGGTACTGAGTTGCTGTAAACGCGGCATGCAATGCGCTGAACTGGATTCCCATTGCAAATTGTGACATACAGTCGTGCTTGTGCTCTGATCCTTATTTGGTACAATGAATACCTGTATTCATATTCCCTAGCTGCATCAAAGTCAAAGGCTATCAGTTTGCTTCCTTTGTCTTGTGCTGTTTTGCTGCTTAAGGCCAAGAGCGTACCATGTATTAAAGAGGATTCTACTGGAGCGGCTGCACAGGATCTTCTTGTACTGTGGACTTCCTTCTTGGAACTTGTCACACCTGATGCAGCTCCATGTCAGTTTTTAAGGGAACAGTAAATGCTTGACTGCCACACGAGGGGTCTTGGAGGCCCTGACATCTAATAAGCTTACAGGACTATCTAACTCAGCACTATGTTTTTTCGGGTGTGCTTATATAAATACCCACTCCTGGCAATTGTTAATAAGAGGCGCTGGACTTAAACAAATAGGAGAACAATGCTCCAGGATAATGCTATGGGGATGTAACCAGAGATTAGGCCCAGCAATGCCTCAAGATCACTGGACTGTTGATACTTGTTTATTTGTAAAGCAGACACCTTTAGAATAATATTGGTTTGTCTTCTGTCCTCGGGGGGGGGGTTGTTTATTTGGTCATGTCTACTACATGGATTAATGTGCTCTGTTAACCACTATAATTACCCAACTGAGGGGCAGTGTAGAGTGCTATATTTTAGATATAATATCTGTTATGAGACTCTTTTTTTCTTTAAAATCACCCGGCATGAATATAATGTTTCACATGATTATAATGCTTTACCTAATTTCTTTTGCTGTTTTCCCAATCTGCAGATGCCAGGGGAGGTCCCCTTATGCCTGTTTTTGTTTATACTTACTTAAATTAATCCCTTTACCAAGGACTCTAAGTTGTTATCGGTTTAATCTTGAATCATAATACATCTTATTGAGCACACAAAATGACAAACTGATCTGTAGAATGCAGCATGTGTTTCTAAGCATTGTTATAAGTTGGAGTTATTGATTTAAGAATGTTAGTGTGCTTTCAGATTTTGAAAGTTTCTGCCTGATTGGGAGTGGGGAGGGGGGAATTTTTGCTACTGTTCAGGAGGGAATGGTATCATTGCATCCCAGAACAAAGCAGATGTGTGGTTGCTTGTTCCAGAAGATTAAGAGTTGTGTACTGTTTTGGGATGAAAGAGAAATTACTGTGAAAGGTAATCTTAAGGAGAGGAAGGGGAAGAGATAGGGGAGGGATAAGGGAGGAGAGGGGTAAGATACCATACCGATAGACTGCATGGGTATATATATAGGACCATGGCATTTGGGGACTAACTATAAGGTGTTGACACAATATGAAGTATATATCGTGGAAAAGTAAGGGGGCGTGGTCTAGAAGTAAGCGGCATCAGATATTGACACCTACAGCTATTACAATGTCAAATAGCATTTCTCCAAGAGACGCGCTTCTTGGCATCTGGGAATCTTCTTCTCTGATGCCAATGAGTAGGAAATAGCTTTATATCTGGGAATTTCACTAATCAATGGGGGGGGGTAGCTACTATTTTCCTCCAGGGTGTAAACTTCCAAGTACTCATGGTCATCGAAGGCCCTGAGGGAAGATACCTTTTGTTACATGGCATTTTGGACCACACAGAATTACTTATGGGATGTATCTATGGTCCAAATATCCCGTTACCAGAGTTTTTCTCTGGTCTGGTTAGTTTGCTTTCCTGGTTTATGCACCTCCCCTTGATTACAGCCGGAGATTGGAATGTTACCATTACCCCTAATCTGGATAGGTTAAATGGCCATATCACCAGACCATCCCCTACACAACAAGCCTTACAAGAGCTTCTAGCTATGGGAGGCCTCTGCTATCCATGGAGAATATTTCACCCGATGAATCATATATATACTTTTTATTCCCCAGTCCATAAATCCTCTTCACAAATTGATTATTTCCTAGTTAGCATTGAAGCCTTACCAGATATTTCAGATACCTGGATAGCTCCAAAAGTGCTCTCAGACAATTCTCTGGTCTAGCTCACATATAACTCCCATCCGAATGTTTGGTGAGATAAAATCTGGAAACTAAATACCCAATTGCTCAAAGATCCCGGGTCCTAGATAAGTTGCAATCACTAATTAAGAATTTCTGGCAGTCCAATTTAGGGTCTATCACTGATGTAGATAAAATATGGGGGTTCCTTAAGTGTGTACTTGGGGGGAATGCATCTAAATTGCATATACTAGAAAAAAGAAGAGAGAGGCTTCTCTTCTCACCCTTTTGGCACAGATAGAAACATTGGAATATAGCCCAACTTTAGAGATCTCAGAGCGGGAACAGATGAAGCTTACTAAACTAAGGCACTAATATGTGGCTCTACTGCAGGAAAAATCTGAATATACACTGTTAAAGACACACTCCACTTATGTCGACCAGGGAGACAAAGCAGGACACTTGTTGGCTTTGCGGCTTAGGCAGCAGGAGGCCTCCCACCTGGTGAGTGTTATCTCTTCCCAATTAGATGGCACCCTTAAAACTTCCCCAGAAGAGATTGCCTAAGAGTTTGATAGGTTTTATTCACAATTGTATAGCCCTCCTCCAAGCACTCCTTCAAAACCTGACATTCAAGATAACCTAAAGACCATCCCACATCCACAGCTATCCTCTGAACAACAAAACCTTTTAACTCGCCCAATAACTCAGCAAGAGATTTTAGCTGCCATTCAATCCCTTGCATCAGA
Source organism: Neoceratodus forsteri (assembly GCA_016271365.2). Classification (NCBI taxonomy): domain Eukaryota; kingdom Metazoa; phylum Chordata; order Ceratodontiformes; family Ceratodontidae; genus Neoceratodus; species Neoceratodus forsteri. Next base: position 1,045,952,570 of record CM057451.1, read on the forward strand.
CAAATCCCCAGGCCCAGATGGATTTCCCTCCAACTTTTATAAATCCCTGGTTAACGAGTTGGTCCCCATATTAGTCCATTTTTTTCTTACCTGTGTGAAAAAGGCATAACTGACACTCTTCCCTGTTGATGGCTCTTATAATTGTGTTGCCTAAGCCCAATAAGCCCACGGACAAAGTTACAAATTATCACCCTATATCTCTTATGAACTGTGATATGAAAATCCTTGCCAAGATATTATCCTGCAAGATTATGCAAGTGTGGGAAGGTCTAATAGGGCCTGAACAAGTAGGGTTTATGAGAGGAAGATCTTCTAGAGACCATTTAGGCAAGCTGGAACATGTCGTCTCCATGTCCAGTGACTCCTCTGACCCTATGGCCCTGGTGTCTCTGGAGGCAGAGAAGGCATTTGACAGGGTGTATTGGGATTTTCTATTCCTGATGATGGAGATATTCAGCTTCCCTGAGAGGTTTATCAAATGGATACAAATATTATATACTGACCCAAATGCCAAGGTATACTGTAATGGAGTAGTTTCAAGGGCTTTTCCCTTCACTAGGGTATCTATGCCCCCTTTCCCCTCTTTTGTTTAATATCTATTTAGAACCACTAATCAGACTCCTGAATTGCTCCCCGCACATTCAAGGTGTCCCACTGGGCCCCCTTGAAGTAAAAATGTCAGCCTATGCAGACGATATCCTGTTACACCTGTCACATCTTGTTACTTTGATACCAGAAGTTCTTCACATCATTTCCCACGTTGGTAGTTACTCTAATTATAAGCTAAACCAGGACAAAACTACCCTCATGTCTTTAAACCATTATGTACTCTCCTCAGATTATGCAACACTAGGATTGGGTTAGACATCTAAACTCACATACCTGGGGGTTACTCTTTCACTGAGACAGTCTTTAGGTAGGAAACTAAATTTAGATAACATAGTGGTGACCATTATACAGGATTTAAATGGATGGGCCACACTTTCTATGTCCTTGCAAGCCTGAATCAGTGTCATTAAAATGAAAATCCTTTCCTGCATTTTCTACCCCATGCATATGCTTAACCTTTACCTCCCATCCATATGGTTTAAAAAACTCCATGCATTAATATCCCATTTTCTTTAGAAAAAGAAATGTTCCAGCAGATTCTATATAAAGCTTGGTGCTCCAAAGCATCTGGAGGGGCTCAAAGTACCTAATTTTTATTTATAATACCTAGCTAGCTACATTTCAAAATATGCCCACTGGACTTCGAGCCCGATGCAACCAGATTGAAAGGAATTTGATTGCATCAGCAGGGATTTCCCCAGACTCTCTTTATTTTGTATCCTCTAGTAGACTACCTCTGCAATTGAGAAACACAGTTATAGACACAGCTGTTAAAGTACACACCCAACTCTGTAAAACTATGAAGTATAGAAACACACATGATATCTCTCAACCAATATGTGGAAACCTAAATTTTAAACTCCAGGGAGTCACCATCCGTGTGCTGGAATTGATTGGGAAGTATGTCTCTGATCTTATATTGGAGGGATGGCTACCTGACATAGAAACATAGAGTCCAACTCTATTGCATTGTCTTGGGTTCCTGCAAACACAGATTTTCAGGTTGTATCAGATCCACCACATGTTGATAAAGTGGTTTGGAATAGCAGATTGGGGTATCAACCAAGGTGATTTTCTTTCCCTTATTCAATCCCTTGCTTGGTCATCTCATTGTGTATCACAGTTAGTGGGCTTCCTATTTCCCCAGATTTATCCTAACGTAACCAGAGATTCCAATTACTGGGAAAGGGTTTTGCCCACATTGCCTAAAGAATGGGACCACACCTGGCTTGACCTTCACCAAAATCTAACCAATGACAGATTGCACCTTACCCACTTTCACATTCTCCACAATATATACTTCACCTCAGTGCATTTACACAGAATGAAGAAACATCCCACACTAACATGCACAAGGTGTGACTGTGCTGAGGGTTCGTTGCTTCATATCTTATGGGAGTGCACTAAGGTAGCCCAGTTATGGGAGAAAATAAGAAATGCATTGGACCCTTTACTTGGCCTAGTGGATTACTTCTCTCCTGAGATTTGTATAGTGGGAACCCTCTCAATTATCCCTTTGAAGGAAAGAAGGTTTTATATCTCTTTAATCTCCTCAACGGTTAAGAGGTTGGTCTTGCGTCACTGGCTTGACCAAGATGAAATCTCTTACTCAGAGTGGCTGAATGAAATATTATACAGTCTGAGAGCTGAAAAAACTATAACTAGCCTTAGGAACCACCCTCAAGCATATAACATGAATTGGAGAAAATTAGAGACCCTTTTATTGGTTCACGCAGTGCCTTAATGATGGATGGATAATGTCCCATCTATATGGCACTGTTACTTTAGCAACTGTTGATTAGGTCCTCTACAGGTTCTTCATGACTCATGCAGACCCAAGATAATTACATTCTTTTACCATTGGTATCTGGGGAGGGGAGGGGAAGGGCTGAGTCAGATGGGGTGGGTTAGGAAGGTGGGGTGTGTATATTTGTAGTATTTGAATGGTTGCATTCTTGGACATATTTTGTTTCCTCATGTAGTGCAATGCCTTTTCTAACTGTACAATTTAAAATTAATAAAGTTGATTGCATTGAAAAAAAAAAGAGTAGTGGTCATGGTGGCCATGGCAGTACACAGCAGATGGGAAAGGTAGCAGTTACTGCAAGTAAAGAGATTTCTCCAACTCTGTTTTTCACAGCAAAATCAGTGTCTTCAATGCTGGTTGGAGATGCTGTTGTCCATGTTGGTAGTAAAGTCAGTGATGGCATGGTTGATAACAGCATTAGTATTGCTACAAGTTCAATTCAGGCAAACTTATCAGGTGGGAAAAATGTTGTTCAATCTGCAAACTTGAGTGTAGCAGATGTCCCACTTCCCACAGTAGTTGAACATGATTCTGATCATGCTAATGACTCACAGTCTCATGTTTCCACTGATCTTGATGTTAGGCCATCCAAACATTCAGAGGTTGATGAACAAAGTGTGGATGATAGTACTGAGGCTGTGTTTGGAATATCTCCACAGGAAGACAGCATCCAAAGTGAATTTGTGGATGATGAGTATGATGATGATGCTAGTGACCCCCATTTGGGAACCAGACTGAAAGAAAGTGAAGGTGGCGGTTTGTAAACAGTCTGTTCGTCAATCTCCCCCTCTTCAAAGTTCTGATGTAGCTGTGTCTGTTGCTGACCCTGAATTAATAGTCATTGATTGTGATGTTCAGTCAAAGTCCAAGTGTGCATAAAACCAGAAATTATGAAGTACACCCCCATTCCATCGCCACAAAAACTGCCATTCCATATGCAACCCCCAAAGCATCATATGAAGAGTAGGGCATCAAAATCCCTAGTTTGGGATTTTTTCATACAAGATGATAGCAATGAAACAGTGGCAATCTGTTAGCTTTGCCAAGTGCATGTGAAGCATGGTAAATAGGCTAGCTATCTGGACACTGGGAACCAGCATACTCATCTCAAGGCACATGGCACTGTGGACTCAGCACCAGAGCCATTGCCATAGTGGGGTGTTCACCCTCATCCACCTTAGTGAGCATGGTATCCCCTTGAGCATGGTATCCCCTTCCATTAGTGTAAGTAGCCATGTTGGTAAAAGTGGTGAAATAACACCAGAGGATTACTACAGGCATGAGGGGTAGGATGATTTTGAATTTTCAGGTGGTGGTCAGAGTAGCACTGGTCCATGTAGTAATTCTTGTACATCAACCCATGTGCTTAAAACAGGTAAAATAACCTAATTTTTTTACTTATCATCTGTGCACCCATCATCACATGTCAAAGGTACCCCACCCATGTCAGTTCACAGAGGAGAGCCATTTAGCCCACATTGCACAGACTTTTTGCCTGTAACAGTAAATAACCACCAAATCATGCAGTTGCAAGTGAACTCACTTCTGCAGTAGTGGAAATGCTGGCAATTGATGTTTTGCCATTCTCCTTTGTGGAGAATGATGGATTCCAGCACTTTTCAGCACTTGCCTGTCCTACATGGAAGATCCCATCCAGGACATACTTTTCCTGTGCTGTCCTTGAGTTATATTGGACAGTGACAGAATCTGTAATACATGCCCTTCAACTTTCCATATCACCTTACATTCACTTAAGCTATGGCTATATGGACAAGTGGCAAAATGGCGGGTAGTTCCTATTTGTGTATTACCACACACTGGTTGCAGCTACTTGTTTGTGATGGTGGGATGAGAAAGCAGTGTAATAAGTCAAACTGTGGTGGTAGCAACCTTTCTGGCATTAAACAGCATGCCACTCTTGCAATGCATAGTGTAGCAGGGTCACATACAGGTGAAAACATGCTAGCCTTGCTACTGACAGAAATTGATGAGTGGCTGCACCCCCTGTCCCTAAAAGCTGGCTTCATAGCTAGTGATAATGGATCAAACATTGTTAAATGTATCAGCAATGGTGACTTTTTGAGAGTTCCCTGCATGACCCACTGTTTAAATCTTGTGGTACAGGAGTTTCTGCAATTCCCAGAAATCAAGCAAATGCTGACTGTTGCATGCCGCATATGTGCCCACTTTGCATGCTCTGGAAAGGCCCGTGACCAGTTTAGGTAGCTGCAGATTCAAAACAGCAACCCTCAACACCACCTGAAGCTTGAAGTTGTCACAAGATGGAACTCGTCCCTTTACATGACAGAGCAGTTGTATGAGCAGTACAAAGCCATCTCTCTGAGTACCTAGTTATGCACACTAGCTGTGACAGTTCAGGTGCCTCAATGCCTATGACAACTGAACAATGGAGACTCATGGACTCAGTAATATTAATTTTGAGGCCATTTGAACATGCCACACAAGCAGTGAGTGGTGACACTGCATCCGTTAGTCAAGCCATTCAACTACTGCCGGTGTTGAGGAAGACTTTGTTGAATCTGCAGCCTAGCCTTGATGTGGCTGAAGATAGGTCAAGTTGTGCATTACTGAAACACATGATTATAATATTAGATGGCAATCGACACCACCACTATTTAGCAATTGCCAGAATTTGGAATAACCACATTGCTGGACCCATGCTACAAATGTGGCGTTGCCTCCATACTGGAAGGAGGTATGATCACGTTCAAAATCTGATTGGACAGCTGATCCAATTTGTGTATGGTGCACGGAAGTCACTTGCAAAGTTTTTTAAATAACAGCATAACAAGGCTGAAGGTCACTGTGGACTGAGCACATCCAGTAAGGTCGCTGATGGGCGAGGGGTGGTGTCAGCTGCACAGCTGTCCATTAATCCACTTTAGGGTGCCTTGTCCCAAGTAGGAATTTATGACCTAGATGAATCTTGTGAACAGGTGGACCATTCATCAGGAATGTGTGCACCACAGACCATGGTTGAGGCTTATTTGGCAGAAAACAGACATCTGACAATATTGGATGATCCTTTGGTGTACTGGAGTGGCAAGGTGAATGACTGGCCAGTGCTGACGTCAGTAGCACTAAATTACCTGACCTGTGTGTGGTCAGTGTAAGTGTGGAGAAGGTATTTAGTTATGCAGGGACTATAGTGTGTGACCATTATACTAACCTACAGTATCACCTACAAATGTCAGCATGCTGACATTTATGAAAATGAATGAAGGTCACCTACCAAGTAGGATAAGCACATCTGTGTTTTTACCCCATTAGGATGATGGTTGTGCTTATGCTGATGATGCAGGCCAAGCAGACCATCCTGGGGGCAGCAACAAATTGTGTACCATTGATATTGATGATGCAGTCATGGAAAAATAATTTCCGAGTGGGTACAACTCTGGCACTGAGGATTGTGAGGGCTGTTTCTCCCTTGAAGATGATGATGAGGAGGAGGAGGATGTTGGTGGGAGGGAGTAATGACACAGTTACTGGGGTGAAGGCTGTCGTATTTCTATAATGTTACCATTTTTTTGCGTTACAGAAAGAAAAATGGTGACCTTGACTATCATATGACAATTGACAAATAATGGCATGTTGTTATATTTTGACTTTCCCTTTCTTAATTGTGAGGGTACAGTTCACAGAATGGGTGCAGCCATTATTACCTGCAGTCCTTTAAACACAAATGTCAACTTGTAGCCACTTAAATGCTGTTGACCTAATGACAGATATCCTCCTGACACTGAAAAATAGAAACGCACCCCAGCCAGCCACCCTGACTCTTCAGAGTGAGAGAAAGAGAGAGAGACTGTACCTGTGCCCAAGCTTGAACTCTCAGACAGCCACAGCCACCCTGCTTCTTATCACTAGTTTACAGAAAGTATGTACTAATATCATGTACTATGGTTTTGACTTGTACTGTGGTATGAATCCTTCCTTTACCATTTTAAGGATGCCACTGTCACCTCACCAGACACTGGCAACTGATTTTCTTTTTTGTTTTCACAGGTTACAGACTGTGTAACTTTGCAGGACTGCAGTGCTCCTACCACTTAAAGGATAACATCTACAGGTAAGTATCACTTCTATTGCCTCTTTCATTTTAATGTTTGCTTGCACGCATATGCAAGAAACATTATGCGGCAGCTTAGGAGAGAAGCGGGTTGTGGCAGCCAATGGCGGCACTGCATTTGGGGGCTTGGCACTGGTGGACCAATGCAGGCACACTGTGCTGATGACATTGGTTTCCAAAAGTGTCACCAAGTTGAAATGATTTCACCGCTGCAATGAGGGGCCACCTCATCATTGCAGCATCAGCCATTCTGCTGCAATGAGGGAGTAACCCGTCATTGCAAAGTGTAACACTTTTTGTAAACATGGTGGTGGCTTGCCGCCATCTCACAGCTCCATGAAAGCTGACAGAGTGGCCAATTCCCCTATCGGCATGCCCCCAACCCACTTCATTTGCCGATGGGAGAGGCCACTCCCCATTGGCATAATGAAACCCTCTCCCCATTTGTTGTATGACGAGAGGGTGCCCAGTCCCCCTCGGCATCATGCCCCTCCAAACAGTCATTCTTAGCAGATGGGGGGCCCAATCCCCATCAGCTTAAGTCCCCCTACCCCAAAAAAGGTAGGTGGCACACTGGGAGCCCACCCCAGTATGCTGAAAGCAAGCCTGAAAAAAAAAAACCTTCCCGCAATGTCTTTTTGTTTTGTTTTTTTCTCCCTGAAAGAAAGGAAAAGGTCCCCCGCAGGTCACCGTCCACTCCCCCAACCCGCACCCACCCACTGTGCACCCTACCTCCCCACACGCACCCTCACCCCATACTTACCTCTGGAGTCTGGCGCGACGATCTTCGATGGACCAGGAACACGTCTGCACTCTTCAAAGCCGACCGAGAACTGAAGAAATGCTGGTGAGCTGTATAATGGCATAAATAGGGTGTTTTCAACTTTGGTGCATATCTCAGGCATTTTGGGGATTTGTGGCACAAAATTTGCAACATGGGGTTATTGGGACCCCTCCTCATGAATTCGGCCACTGTCATGGTGTTATTCCATCCCGAAAGGTGATTTCTCGGTCACTGCACGGAATCACCTTTTGGGATGGGTTAATGAAACAACAGTGCCAGTGTTCATGAGGTGGGCTCTCAAAAAGTCTATGTTGCAAATTTGGTGAAAAAAAACCCCAAAATGACTGTTTTATGAGCGTGCATTGTGCAGTTTCCACGGACGCTCGTAACATCATGAATTTGTAATATTTTCTCTCCAGATTTTCAACATTGGCATTTTCCTCACCTCCTTATAAACAGTATAGCTGTCATTTTTCACATCCTGACTGAAATGTGTTTTCGCACTTCCAGCGCAGAATAGCCCAGTCACTGTGGGAAATCAGTGTTCAGGACACATTAAGAAAATCACAGTGACACTGTTCATGAGCAGAGTTCCTAAAATGTCTATGATGAAAATTTGGTGACGAAAGTCAATAAAAGGACTGTGTGACGAGCATGCGTTATGCAGTTTCCACGCACACTCATAACTTCACGAATTTGTAATATTTTCACTCCAGATTTTCAATATTGGCATTTTTCCACACCAGTCAACAGTTTGTTATATTTCGTCTTTTTAATGGTTTTTGTGTTTGGTTCCCATTGATCTAATGATGTTCCATTTTTACTGTGTATATCACTTTAAGCGAGCATAAGTATTTTGGAGTGCTTCGTGGTTACTGACTATACCTTTGAGAAAGCACATAGTGCGAAACGCATCAGGTGACATCCTATGTGTTACATCACGTGCCAGGCAGTACTGTGAGCGAGCAGGGAAGCGTTGGGTTTCATTTGGACTCTTGGATTTTATTCACTTTTCCAGACCTAAATAAAGGATTATTTGTATTTTCTGCAGTCTGGTGAGTCCTTACACTTTAGTGACTTTTGACTGGATTTACGGCATAGTTCCATGTGCATGGGCAGAGGTCCCCCCACTCCATTATTTTCAACACTGGCATTTTTCCACACCTCCTTATGAAGAGTACAGCTGTCATTTTTCACATCTTGGCCAAAATGTGTTTATGCGCTTCTGGTGCAGAATAGCGCGGTCACTGTGGGAAATCAATGTTCAGGACAGATTAGGAAAATCATAGTGACACTGTTCATGAGCAGAGGTCACGAAATGTCTATGTTGAAAATTTAGTGACAAAAGTCCATGAAATGACTGTGTTTCCACGCACCCTCATAATTTTGCGTATTTGTAATATTTTCACTCTAGATTTCCAACACTGGCATTCTTTCACATCTCCTTATGAACAGTACAGCTGTTATTTTTCCTACCCAAAATATGCATTTACATATCTGGCACACAATTTTATTTTATTTATTTATTTATTTATTAAAACTGTGGGAGAATTCAAGACTGCATGGGACAGACATAAGGCAATCCTTGTGGGGGGTAGGAAGAATAGGCTGTTGGTTAACTAGGATCTGCAGCCTATCCTGTAGGTATGAAAATGGGCAGACTAGGTGGGCCAAACCATCCTTATCTGCCATCAAAGTATATGTTTCTATGTATTAGAAAAGTCAGATGTACAACCTTTGAGTCATGGACTCATTTACAAAGGCACCTCGTCACAGGGGGGTAGACAGAGTTACATAGTGTGGTTACAACAGTGAGAACAGTACAGGTGCAGAACATTAAACATAGAGTACACATAGGTTACAAAATAATGTTGCTTATAATAGGTTACAGTCAAATACAAGGTACCCAAGTGTTACATTGGGGTTACAGCCCTGAACATACCTAGATAATACCTAGAGAGGGTGGAGGTAGGAATGGGGAGTGGGAGGGAGGGAGAAAGGATAGGCTGTCCAGAGGACATTGTCAAGTCATGGAGGCCTGACAGGAGGATCCTACAGTGGGATTAATTAGGTGCACCTACAGCAATGAGCGTAAAAGAGATGGTTCCAAAGGGCGATTTTGAAGGGACCAATTTTGGCAATGTCTGTGATGCAGGGTAGGAGGGAGTTGAACCAAGCAGGGGCTCGGTAATGGAAGGATTTCTGGGCTAGTGAGGTCTTGGTTCTGGGCACCAGAAAGGTGGCCTTGACAGAGCTACGGGTTGCAACAAATGAGGACGCATGCCGTAGGGAAGTTGAGACCTCCCAAGGGAGGAGACCTAGAAGAGATTTTTTGGTGAGTAGATAGGTCTAGTAGCACAGACACTCCTCAAAGGTGAGCAGGTTGGCGGTGGGGTAGAGCAGGCAAGTGTGAGTGCAGCTATGGGCTCTAGTGAGGAGCCTGCAGGCCTTATTGATTGAGAGCTGGATTTTAGTCAAGGTGGTATTGTCCACTGCAGCTTAAATGGGCAAGCCATAGTCCACTAGCAACAGGACAGGGGAGGTGATGGTCAGCCAGAGGGCAACTTGGGGGAGGCAATCTTTATGATGGTATAGTAGGCCTATCCAAGAATTTATGGTGGAGGATAGGGCATTGATGTGGGTGTGGAAGGTGAGAGCCGAATCAAAAGTGATGCCTTGATATTTGTAAGAGGTCACTTGCTCCAGTGGGTGCAGAGTGCTGGGGAGAATGAAGAGAGGGCATTCTTGGCCTTGTTTTGGTGATGGGAGAAGAGCATTGACTTAGTCTTCTATAGGTTAATGACTAGTCAGTTGTCAAGGAACCACTTTTCAGCTTGGTTGTAGGTGTGCTGGAGGGATGCCTGGACAGAAGAGAGAACAGTGCAGTTGTTGTGGAAAATCAATGTTTGGGACAGATTAGGAATATCATAGTGACACTGTTCATGAGCAGAGGTCAGAAAATGTTGAAAATTTGGTGAAAAATTCCGCTAAATGACTGTGTTATTACAGATTTTCAACATTTTCAACATTGTCATCTCTTCACACTTCCCTATGAATGGTACAGCTGTCATTCTTCACATCCTGCCTGATCTGTGTTTTCGTACACTTGGCGACCAATGGCACGGTCGCTGTGGGAACTCAAAGTTTGGGACACATTAACAAAATCACAGGAACACTGTTCATGAGAAGAGGTTACAAATGCTTTCATGAGGTGGAGGTCACAAAAAGGCTATGCTGAAAATTTGTAGTGCTAATACCAACAAACGTCCGGGGCATTAGGGTTTCTAACCATAACGTCCCACCCTGTACAGACTGACAGGCATCAGGGGTGTGCCTTTGGATTGCTGACTATAATGCTTATGCCATTCCACCCCCACCCCACCACCCTGCAGCCAGTGACAGGCATCGAGGTGTGTCTTGGACTCTTCAGCCCCAGAGTTCACTCCATTCTTCTATACTGCACCCATTTCAGCATATGTCCTTATAGAATGGGGTGACTGTAAAGCTGAACACCCCAAGGCACAGCTCAACACATGTCGATGACTGCAGGATAGGGTGAAGTGAAATGGCATGAACGTTATGGGCGATGACCCAAACGCATACCCCAATGCCTGTCAGTCTCTGCAGGGTGGAGGTGGGGTTGGCATGAAGTTCAATACGTCACTGCCATTCCTATTCTGCATCTCTCTAACTCCTGCATTTCTAATGTTAATACCAGCAAGCAAACATTCGGCATTGACAAATACTTGTTTTATCTGATTTTCTTCTGCTGGTGTAAAGCATTCACTGGTGGTGACATACAGGCCAGATAAGATATTTTTTATTCACAGATGGTACATGCGTACTGCAGTATGCCAGGGTAGTACAACATGTTATTCTGGTACTGAAAACCCGTGACGTAATGTAAGTACCACAGTGGGCTTGTGCATGTCACTCACTAAACGTGGGAATTTTTTTAAGGGCTTTACTAATAGCTTGGTATTTTAAGCTAGATAAGGGGTTTACTAATAGCTTGGTATTTTCAGCTGGATATAACAGAAGACAGGAACAGCCACGATGGGAACTGAATGTGGTGGTGCAATGAACTCATAGTAATTTCTTCATCATCTGTTTGCAGGCAACAGTGAGGTGCTACGGACTGCCGTAGGCAGTATCTTCCAATCTGAAGACGGACGACAGTTAGAAATGCATATGCTGAAGACCTGGGAAGAAGACAAAAACAGTAATGAAAATTGTTTTAAAAGTGCCTCCCAAAAGAAATACTTATCTTTCATGGATTCTGTATATGGATTATAGGTCAGAAATATTTAAATAAAATATGAGGTAGCAAAACACAATATAATAGGTGTTGCAACAAGCAATGCATGAGCGTGGTAATTGTTTTAGTTTTAAATGGCAATAGTTCAATTTAAACAGATGGATTGGAGCCCAACATAGTTTTTATTCAAACCTCACAACAAATAGTCAGCTCAAGACAGTTGCTGTAGTTGCACCCTCTCTTTCCTCTATTCACAGTTTTTGATTCTTTACATGGATCGTAGGCCAGAAGTATTTAAATGAAATATGAGGTAGCAATATGAAATAAAATTAGGAGCTGAAACTAGCAATATATGAGCATGGTAACCCAGGTAAAGGACAACAGTGTGATTTAAATGTGCAGTTTAATGTTCCACACAAACCTTGCTGCTATTTCAAGTCTGAATTAATCGTTACTAGAGTTGTTATTGAAACCTGCTTTTTTTTTATTCCTATTTATGCTCCTCAGGACGGCTGCCCCCATCTGACCGACTCCCCCAGCCCCGTCCCCCGGAATCGCTGGCGCTTACCTTGTACCTGGTCCGGGAGCGGAACCTGAGGGGAGTCGGTCATCATCCTGCTTGCCGCCGGCTTTTTCTGCCTCCAGTTTTTCACCCAGGAGCCCCAGGAGTAGGAACACATGCACGTGGAGGCACACATGTGCCTACAACCCCAGTTACAACCCCTATCCCCCACCCCATGGCCTAACGCCCAGCCCTCTCTGAGCCCGTGCAGCTCCTAGGCTCCACTAGGGGTCACCATTGGCCGAGGGATGCCACCTCACCTCCCCAGAGAGGAGAGCCTGACTGTTGGCAGCTAAATCCAGCTCCACTCACCCACCCCAACTGCCGACCTCGGATGACCCGGGCTCATTCCGGAACCCGGGTCGCCAGTGTGCTACAAGGTAAGGCGTCCAGCACCCCAGCCCTCAGCGCCACCGGGCCAGCGAAAATTGCTTTTAATAATTAAACTAAATTGTTTTTAGTTTATGATTGGTTAGATTTAATTAGTAACATGCAATTGAATCACTGTTTATATGGAGGCACTGTTGTGATGTTTTAGATTCACTGTGATGATGCCTGACAGTGGTAAGGGGAAATGTTAGTGCTGGTACAGCTTTTACTGCTTATTTTTGGGACTTGGTGCACATGTAATATGCAGTTTTGTATTTAAATAAAAGGACTTCATTTTTTTCATCAAAGTCCTGTGCTCTCTGATTTTTGTGGGTGCTCTTACCACTTCCTCTGTTACAGCATAATTAATAAGTTTTCATATGCATAATCTTTCTGTTCATGTTATTGCTAGACATAGTGCAGCTAGCTTGGCTTGAGAAGTGTGAACATGGTCAGGATCCCTTAGTAATTGAGATGCATATGCAGCAAATACATCCAGATGTGCTAACTGCATGCTGAATAAGGAAGGGTTGCAGGAACCCAGGGAGTTATTATGGGGGGGGCTGATAGTCATCAAAATGGAAAGGGATTTGGGGTTAATCATGTTGGATGACCTAAAGGTGGCTAAACAATGTACCAAAGCTGTGAGGAGAGCGAGTGGAATGCTGTGGTGCATTAGCAAGCGGTATTACCAGTAGAAGGAAGGAGGTGGTGATGCCACTGTGTAGATCACTGTTGAGGCCTCATTTGGAATATAGTGTCCAGTTCTGGAAGCCGCATTTCTGTCATGCAACTTTAAATCACAAATGGGTTCAATGGATCTATTTTAGATTTCTAGCCCTTTCCCCTACTTCTTCCACTGGTTATGCATAATCTTTCCATTCATGTTATTGCTAGACCTACTGCAGCTAGCTTGGCTTGAGGAAGGGTGAACATGGTCAGGACCCCTTAGCAGTTGAGATGCATATGCAGCAAATAAGTCCAGATGCGCTAAACTGCCTGCTGAATAAGGAAGGGTTGCAGGAACTCAGGAAATGATCACGGGGGGGGGGAGCTGATGGTCTTCAAAATGGAAAGGGATTTTGGGGTAATCATATGGGATGAACTATGGCTAAACAATGCACCAAAGCTGTGAGAAGAGCCAGGGGAATTCTCTGGTGCATAGGGAAAGGTATTACCAGCAGAAGGAAGGAGGTGGTGATGTCACTGTGTAGATCACTGGTGAGGTCTCATTTGGAATATGGTATCCAGTTCTGGAAGCCGCATTTCTGTCATGCAACTTTAAATCACAAATGGGTTCAATGGATCTATTTTAGATTTCTAGCCCTTTCCCCTACTTCTTCCACTGGTTATGCATAATCTTTCCATTCATGTTATTGCTAGACCTACTGCAGCTAGCTTGGCTTGAGGAAGGGTGAACATGGTCAGGACCCTTAGCAGTTGAGATGCATATGCAGCAAATAAGTCCAGATGCGCTAAACTGCCTGCTGAATAAGGAAGGGTTGCAGGAACTCAGGAAATGATCACGGGGGGGGGGAGCTGATGGTCATCAAAATGGAAAGGGATTTTGGGGTAATCATATGGGATGACCTATGGCTAAACAATGCACCAAAGCTGTGAGAAGAGCCAGGGGAATTCTCTGGTGCATAGGGAAAGGTATTACCAGCAGAAGGAAGGAGGTGGTGATGTCACTGTGTAGATCACTGGTGAGGTCTCATTTGGAATATGGTATCCAGTTCTGGAAGCCGCATTTCTGTCATGCAACTTTAAATCACAAATGGGTTAAATGGTTATATTTTAGATTTCTGTCCCTTTTCCCTACTTTTCCCACTGGTTAGCTTTATGGAACGCAACCAGTACATATCTTGGTTAACGTGATGAATGCACCTACACAAGCTGCTTCGCAGTCTACAGCACTGTATTTTTAAAATGCTAACTTCTTGTTGAAAATATGACATAATTTGTCCATCCATGTTATTGTTAGACATGCTGTAGCTAGCTTGGCTTGAGGAAGGGTGAACATGGTCAGGACCCATTAGCAATTGAGATGCATATGCAGCAAATAAGTCCAGATGTGCTAACTTATTCTATAACTGTTAAGTGTCACAGTTTGCATTTTCTTCTTGAAATGGTTACTTTTGCATTTATGTTTCTTTTAAAATATTTAATATTCTGACCATGTGGTTATGTCATGGACCATAACTGATCTCCAGCCTAACCCCCCGTGCTCCAACTTGCATAGAAAATAATGCTTGTAGACAAATCTAATCATTTTGTCGCCGTGTTCTGGCATGCTCTTGTGTGTGTGTGTGTGTGTGTGTGTGTGTTACTGTTACTTGAAGCAAAAAATGTACAGTTGTCATTTTTTACATCCTGTTCAAAATGTGTTATTACACCTGTGGTGTCAAATGGCACAGTTACTGAGCAAAATCTCCTTTCGGCTAATGAACTGATAACGTCACTGTTCATGTGGTGGGGTCACAAAAAGCACATGCTGAAAACTTGGAGTGAAAATACCAAAAAATGCCCAGGACATTAAGGTTTCTGACCATAACACCCTGCACTGTAGGGACTGACAGGTATCAGAGGCGTGACTTGGGATTGTCAACAGTAATGCTCATGTCATTCCACCCCCATCTCCACCCTGCAGCCAGTGACAGGTATCAAGGTGTGCCTTTGACTCTTCAGCCCCAAAGTTCACTCCATTCTCTAATAGTGTACCCATTTCAGCATATTTACTTATGGAATGGGGTAAATGTAAAGTCTGAAAACCCCAAGGCACACCTCGACTCTTGTCTGTGTCTGCAGGGTAGGGTGAGGTGAAATGGCATGAGTGTTATGGGCAATGACCCAAAAGGCACACCCCAATGCCTGCCCATGTCTGTGGGGTGGGGATAGGGTTGGCGTCACTTCAGTACTTCACTGCATTCCTATTCTGCCTGTCTGTCTGTGTCTCTCTCTATCTATATGTCTATGTAATTATCTTTCTATTAATTGCATGTATCACTATTTTTAGCTATTTCTAAAATAAACCTACATATCACATTTGCCTGCACTCTGAGCATGTACTTATGAAACTATGCATATTTGTATTCCAGTTCTGCACAGACCTCATACTTTCCTAATATTCCCATTATCACAAGCATAACTACCTTGCCCTTATCAAAAGCGACCCCCTCTGAAAGTTAATATCACATTTTCTCCAACAGTCCATCATCATTACACTTGACTTCCTGACATCAACACATTGCTTAAATATAACATCACCTCATGGACAAAAACCCTGTTTCTCTTAAAAAATAAATAAATGAATAATAAAAATGTGTAAATAATCCCAAGGCTGAACATATGCCAGCCATTACATTTTCATGTACTGCCACATTCTGTACCATCATGGGGATATGCATGTTTCCCTTGATACTTTGCATTATTGGGACATGTGTAATTACGTTTTCTTTAAAATTTGACTGTCTGGTCAATATTATCTGGGATAACACATACATCAGTGGCATTTGCTCTGGGGTTCTTTTGGAAGCTTCCTGTTACTTCCATTAAAATATACACCTCCATATATTTTCCTAATAATGTGTATGCCTTCCTTTGACCAGAAACTAAAACAAATACTACTTACAAATCATTGTGTTGTTTCTTCATACCTCTTTAACAATTCCACACAACTTCGCTAACTTCATTATGCAGCCATGGTGGATCTTATCAGAATTTGTTATGTTTGCTTGCACACATGCACAAGAAACATTTTGTGGCATCTTGTGGTAGTAGCAGGTTTCAGAGGTGTGGCAGTGTTATGGCCAATGCCACCACTGCTTTTTTGGTCTCGTCTGTTTGGCACCAATGAATGAGCACGCTGTCTATGATAGCAGTTTTGAAGTGTGCCACCAACTTGAAAGAAATTCACTGCTGCAGTCAAGGAGTGCCCCATCATTGCAGGGTGTAGCCACTGATATGCCTGGCATGCCACGGCATGCAGCAGACCAGTGGGGGAGGGGGGCAGGAGCCAAGTGGCGTGTGTGCAAATTCCCTTTGTTCTTTTTTTTTTTTTGCGCTGTCCCAGGGGGTCAACAATCCTCATGTTCTGGTAACCCAGAGAAGAATTAACTGTTTTACAGTAATTATTTATATTGAATTCAGCGACTGCAACTGTGGAGCTAAGCGTGTACATGGGTGTACGCTTATACTGTTTTCCGCCTGAAGGGTCTTTCATCTCCCCTCTGTCCACAGATATCACTTTTTACTTTTAATTATGTTTAAAATGTTTAATTTATTTCTCCTCAGAGTGCCCCTAGTGCTTACTTAGTGATGCATTTGTAGAGGCCACAGGTGGAGCAGGGTGTGTGCGAGGGCTTAAGAGGGTAAAGTATTGGAGCGCCGAGAGGGTGAAGTATTGGAGCACATTTCCATCTTCCACTGAATATATTTTTTTTCTGAGACGCTGTTCTCATCCATTGTGGGTGCCTCTGCCAGGGATCACTCTCTGACCTGTTCTCCATGCTGTAAAGGCATGCTGCCCTGTCAATGTAAGTTTGGCCTAAATTGCAGTCGCTTTTCATTGTCGGTGTTGCTGCTGAGGGATCACACTCTGATCTGTTCTCTCTGCAAAGTAAGCTAATCAAAGAATTTAGAAAATGCATGTTTCATTCACCGTTTGTGTCCTGATTGAATGTACTTTGGATACTCTTTGGGGCAGACTGGACTCTCCCACCTAACTCAAGCGCATTCTTGGGATGGAGCAACTCCTTGCAGTCACAGTTTTGATTGTAGCCAGGGTGATGAGTGAGACACAGCTGCAAAATTATGCCCTTTACATTATGAAAATGATGCCCTTTAAAGAGATGCAGTAGACGATTGGGGGTTGCTTGATGTGTGTCTGTGGGAGGGTTTTTGCTGTCTGAGTCTGGGGGAGGGTTTGCTGGCTGTATCTTGGTGAGGTTTTACAGCCTGGGTGCCGGGGTGGGGGGGTATTTGCTGGCTGTGTATGTGTCTGAGGGAATGTGCTGGCTGTATCTGGGTGAGGTTTTACTGCTTGGGTGTCTGGGGGTGGGTATTTGCTGGCTAGGTGTCTGGGGTTGGGGATTTGCTCGCTGGGTGTCTGGGGGGATGGTCCATGTTAAGGGCTAAGAGAACAGGGTGGGAGGACTGTACGTTGTTTGGTCATCTTGGGGTGCTTTGTTGGTCTTGTGTCTGGAGGGGCTGTACCTCTTGGGGTGTCTGGGGGAACTGGTCATTGTTTGGGGCTTGGTGGACAGTTTGTGTTTGGTGGGGCTGGAGTGGGGCAGTCCCTGTTTGGCAGGGGCTGGGGCAGGACGGTCCCCCAGTTTGGCAGGGGTGGGGTGGGACGGTCCCCCCTTTTGTGGGGCTCAGGCTTCAGCTCTGGGTGGGGGATTGGGACAACTGGCATACAGTTTTTAATTTTGCCCTTCACAAGGATTGCAGTGGACCATTGGGGGTTGCTTGCTGTATGTCTGGGGAGGTTATTGCTGTCTGTGTCGGAGGGTTGCTGTCTGTATCTTGGTGAGGTTTACTGCCTGGGTGTCAGGGTGGGGGAGTTTACTAGCTGTATCTGGGTGAGGTTTTACTGTCTGGGTGGGGGGATTTGCTGGCTGGTTGTCTGGCGGTGGTGCAGGTCTGTCAGGGTGGGGAGAGGGGTGGTGCAGGTCTGTCAGGGTGGGGAGAGGGGCCATTCAGGTTCACTGGGGTGGGGAGAGGGGCTGGGGAGAAGGGCTGTTCAGGATCATTTGTGTGCGGAGAGTGGGCATGCTGGTGTGATGGGGAACTGTTATTCATTTGCTAACCGTTCTGCCCTCATGCGGATTAGCTTGGTTCTGGTGTGCTGCTGTGCTAACCTCCCCCACCATCTTCCCTGTGCTGCTGACCTGCCCTCTCTGCTTCTTTGTGCTGATGCTGACCTGATGCGTTGCCATCTGCTGCCACAGGACAACTGCCTTTTTAAGCGCCTTTCATAGTCTGGTAAGTTTGTTTTTTGATACCCCTGCTGCTGTTTGAATGGAGGAGATGGTCAGTGGATGGACAGGCTTGGAGGACTGGTACACATGCTGAAGAAAATAGTTCTGGCCTCTGGTGATGGTGGAGGGAGAGGCAGAGAGGCAGAGTGGCACAGAACCATTTTTTCAAACAGGTGTGCTAGTCTACTGGGTCTGTGCCATGCTCCTGTGGTTAGTCATTGATGTTCAGTGGTGGGACAGGCTTGGAGGACTGGTACACATGCTGAAAAAATGGTTGTGGCCTCTAATGGTGGGGGGAGGTGCTGATGGGCACAGAACCAGTTTTTACAACATGTATGCCAGTCTGCTGGGTTAGTACCATGCTTCTGTGGTTGGTTGCTGATTTTTGGTGGTGGGATGGGCTGGGAAGACTTGTAGATATGCTGGAAAAAATTGTTCTGGTCTCTGGTGATGGTAAGTGAGTTGCTGACAGACACAGAACCATTTTTTCCAACATGTATGTCAGTCCGCTGGGTCTGAACCATGCTCCTGTGGTTGATCACTGATTTTTGGTGGTGGGCACGCTAGGAGGACTGATACACGTGCTGAAAAAATGGTTCTGGCCTCTGGTGATGGTGACGGGAGGTGCTGATGGGCACAGACCATTTTTTCCAACATGTATGCCAATCTGCTGGGTCTGTGCCATGCTCCTGTGGTTGGTCACTGATTTTTGGTGGTGGGACAGACTGGAAAGACTGGTACACGTGCTGGAAAAAATGGTTCTAGCCTTTGGTGATGGTGGGGGGGAGGTGCTGATGGGCACAAAACCATTTTTTCCAACATGTATGCCACTGGGTCCATGCCCTGCTTACCCCCCCCCATACAAGTGACTGCTGAGCACTGAAGATACTGTACTATAAGTTATTATGTCAAAATTAAGGACTGTTCAGAGGTATGACATCCTACAGTAGAAAATATATACTAAAATCTTAATTTGTATATTTATGTAGTTTATTTCAAATTACTGTGTGGTTCATCAAGATGTTCTGTGGGCTGTCCTTCTCATTTAGCATCCTGGCCTGTGACCCAGTCAGTACCCCCAGGGCAGGGGAAAGGTTAATTGTTTGATGGTCTAGGGGTGGTTTGCTGGGCATGTGTTTTAACTGTAAAATGCATTATTTCATTTACTGTGTTGTATTGCCAGGACCATCTTCACCCTGTCTATCCTGAATGTAAACATTTTTTTAAAATAAAAATTAATTTTTGGGTAGTGGTGTGTGTGTGTGTGTGTGTGTGTGTGTGTGTGTGTGTGTGTGTGTGTGTGTATAAGAATAGAGACACACAGTCAAACAAAAAATACATTTATTAAACCACATCAAATTAAAACACTTATGTTTCATCTGTGCCCTTCAAAACTGTTGGATGAGACAACTTTGCTGTACTTGTTGGGGCCATGAATTAATTTGGACTGAAAGGATTCTGTAGACAAAACCCAGGGGCCATCAATGCATTTAGAAATGCAGATAGTCCTCCTTGGTTCCCTTCATTAATTTTGGAGGATGTAGGCATTGGATTACCTAGGGGGTAAACAAAGACAAGTTGACTAGGTTAGATTTCTATGTTGGACCTTGTGCTGGAATGCCTAATGGAATATTGTTGGAAGCCTGTCTGAAAGTTTGCTGAAAAACTAATCAGTTCAAAAAAAGTAGTTGGTTGGAGGGGGGTGGCATTAGCATCAACCTGGACTATCACAACCAGGCCCACCACCCACTGTCATAGGTGATGCTAATAAAAACCACCAAGCAAGTACTTGCCTTTCAGGGTGGGTCCTGTGTGGCTATGCCTGGGTATCTGGAGGTGTTCCCACAAACTTCCTGTGGTGTCTGTTCTCTTGGGTGGTCTGGTGAGACTGCCTTGGTGCCAGGCAGTCCATGTTTACTTGGATGGTGTTGGAGAACTACAGAGATAACTATGAGTTCTTAAAGGAGAACTACCATCAGAGGTGACGCCCTGACCGCTGAACCGATCGGAGCTTCACCTCTCTGGTCCCCCCCCCCTGCAGGCACTATATTAAATAACTAATCTGTGTACCTGATCACTCAAACTGATAAATTCTCCAGTGCTCCCAGCATATTAATTATGGTGCCCGTGAACATCACATGCTCTTGCTCATGAACTGATTACACTACCTTGCCCCTTCCTCAATATTGCCATTCTGCATGGAGATTGAAGTTTATATCTCCAATGCCCTTTTACAAATCCTATGGATGTGCCCAGGGCACTGTTGCCCTGCCTATTGAGGAAGGGGCAAGGCAGCGTCACCAGCTTTCAGTGTTATGAGTAAGAGGGCGTCATGTTCAATAGCGCCATAATAAAAATGCTGGGCGCATCAGAGGATGTACCAGTTTGTTCTAGTGATCAGGGCACAAAGATTAATTTATTTATGTTGACTATAGGGGGATAGGAGAGATGAAGCCCCGAGCTGTACAGCTGTCAAGGTTTCACCTCTGCTGGTAGAACTCCTTTCATGAGGTTGAGCACTGACATGAAAACTAAGAGGTTCCATTTTCATGAAGACCAAGTCAGAAAGCACCCAATTTACTGTAAGTGCAATTCCGGAATAGTTTATTACTTGGGAGAGATTTTGAATTTGTGTATCTCTCCATTAGCATCCTCATTAATCACCTTGTGGATTTTTTAATTGGATGCACTTTGTTTACAAATAATAAATCAGTTCAGGCAGCTAAATGTTAGGAACTGAACCAACGAAGTCCACCTTGGCGTCTGATGGTTCGGCTTAATTCACGTCTGAGCTCTGATAGACAAGCTTTGGTACATGGCACTGGGTGAGTACTGTCGAGATGCCACTGCAGCTGTCAGACCTGAGGGATGGGGGCTGCAGTGCTGCACCTGCTGCTGCCACCACACCTGAGGGGCCGGGGCTGCAGAGCTGCACCTGCTGCTGCTGCCATCACACCTGAGGGGCAGGGGCTGCAGTACTTCACCTGCTGCTGCCACTGCCACACCTTGAGGGGTGGAGGCTGCAGTGCTGCACCTGCTGCTGCCGCCGTCACACCTGAGGGGTGGGAGCTGAACTGCTGCACCTGCTGCTGCTGCCACCACCACACCTGTTGGTTGGGGGCTGCAGTGCTGCTACTGTCACCATTGCACCTGATTGGCATCACAGTGCTGCTGTTGTCTGACTTGGCTGCTGTCTAACTTGGAGGATTGAGGAAAGACCACTCTTGCCATTTTGCCTGGAGTTGGAAGTTGAAGTCACTGCTCTGTGCTTTCAAAGATACATGCTGCTACAGATCTTTACTGCTGTTCAGCTGCCACACAACCCTGGCCTATTGACTTATGCCTGAACCTCAGACCAACTAATCGTATCACGTCCTGCGATTGTGCCAATGCCCTACTCAAAGTAAATTGGTTAGTGTCTGCTTCATTTTCTTGGTCAAGGTTGTGGGCAGGGTTATCTGATTCAGTTTATTGGTCTGGTTGGAGGGCAACAATATCTATTTGAGGTAGTATTTGGTGGCTGGAGAGTTAGTTGTGAGTTAGGCTGCCAAGACAAGGCTCCAACATCAGTAAAAATTACAATGCTACATCATAGGTACTTGCAGGGATAAAGGCTCCAACTCTGGCTGGAACTTGGTCTGTAGTGCCCTGATGGCAGTCTTCGAGAATTGTGTGTGTCTTCCACAGTGGCAGTGGGTTGTGTCGCAACACCCCACTATGTTTATCCAGAGCCCTTTGTGAGAAATATATATGGGGGTCTGCCATTTTAAACAATTATACAAGCCATGGTTTGGCACAACAATATTTTTTCAGGTGGATGGTAATGATAAGGGTGCAGTGGAATGTGGGTGACAAGCTGGGCTGCCACAATAAGGCTCTACCTCCATGGAACCCTGCTTGAAAGTACTTGACTTTCAGGGAAGTTGGATCTAGCCATGGCTATCGATATCGCCTTAGCCCTGGTGGCCTCCGGCAGAAGTTCAGGTTCTGGTTCCGGGTGGGGGAGAAAGATGATCTTAAATATCTAACTAGGTGGCATTTATTCATTTTTGTGTTGGCTGAGGTGTGTCTTTCAAGAGGTGATGTTATTGTATTAATTTTAACATTACGTGTTTAGGTCTTAAAAGTGATGCTGAATGGGATCTGCTGCTGCAAGTCCTTCTCATTTTTTTAAAGTATAGTATGCTTTCTAGCTCTTCTTTTCCATGTAGACTAAGGTAATGCTTTGTGGCTTACATAAATCTGGTGTGTGTGTGTGTGTGTGTGCACGCGTGCACATGTATGTGTGCGTGTGTGATCTATGTTTCCTTTGGATAACTATTTATATTTTCTTCTAGGTTTTTGAATTACTGTTGCCTGTGAGGTGCTACTGATAGGTGTTATCATCATGATTATCATCATCCGCATCCTCATTCTGTCAGAAAGATAGTCTGTCTGCCTGTGAGTTGCTACCAGAAGTCACTTTCAGAAAGGTACAGACTATATTTAGACAACAGTCTCCATTGTAGAAATTGGGCACTCATCAGCCCACAGAACAGAGACATTATATAAACATTAACATGGAAATTGTTGGCAGATAAGGACCGCTAGGCACATGTAGTCAGCCTGTTATCCCCACACTTGTTTGTGGTTCTGACCCTATCTGGTCAATGGCTTTTATCTCCCCTTTGCATTTCTAATTTTCCCTTATGCATGTCCCAGGCATGCTTAAATATCTCTATTGTACTTGCTCCCATCTTCTGTGGCAGAAATGACAGAATAAAAGTTTTCTGGTGCAAACCCATTACCATCCTTGCAGCCTTTCTCTGGACCACCTCAACTCTATCGATATCCTTATGAAGGTGCAGACTCCAGAGTTGCACATAGTACTATACTTTATAGGTGAGGTCTCACCAGTGTTGCATACAGTGGTATTTTTTAAACATTGGCAGAGTGGTTCTGAGTGGGCTGCATATCTCTATTTGACTGTCCCTTGTTACAAGGGATTTCTCATTCATTGTAGACCTCTGTGCTGCTCTTTGCCTCATGGGGAAAAGTGCTGCCCACAGAGAAGGTACTGTAAAACCATGCTTTAAAAACTCTCTTTATCTCCTGGAAATGCCTCTAGGTGACAGTAAAAATCAAACTGTGACATCTGTCAGTGCCTGCAGGGTGGGGTGAGGTGGCATGGCATGAATATTATGGCCAGTGGCCCAAAGGCATGCCCCAATGCCAGTCAGTCTCTGCAGGGTGGGGGTGGAGGTTGGCGTTAGTTCAATACTTTACTGCCATTCCTATTATGCATCTCTCTAACTCATGCAGTAGCAATGCTAATACCAGTAAGCAAACATTCGACATTGACAAATGCTAGTTTTCACATCTGAAATAATATACAGAGTGCTACTTTTATTCTGGTTTGTAGCTGGTTGTCATCAGTAATGTCACCATTTTTTGTACATCTATTATTTAAAATCATTTCTGTTGTGACTAAAATGAACTAGCATGCAATCCAGCAGGACATGTCAACCACCATGACCTTATGGAGCAGTAGGTGTTCAAAACAGCTGGGTATACTTATGAAAACCAGATCTGAACAACATTAAAAAGGAGCACTACTATTATTATTTCCTATCTAAAAATAGGGAGTAAGTATGCTATAACTCATGACAGCCAATGGGTATATCAGGGCATTAATACACACCCTGGGTACATTGTGAGGCACAGGAGATTGCCGGAGTGACTGAAAGCAGCTGGGAGGAAAGTGAAATGAATGCCCTGATACACCCATGAGCTGGAGTGGGTTATCACACTTACAAAATGGGCTACCTTACTGTAAAAAGCAAAAAATAAAAAGCTTATTACAATCAGCATGCCAACTGTTGGTGTACCAGGATATTAATGAATGGTCAGGTGACATTTTTTTGCCCAATAGCAAGTCGTCACATTTGACCTTTCATTAATGACCATTTTATAATGCAGAATCACATTAATTGTGGAAGGAATGGTATCATACAAGACAGTAAATAAGGAACAATTGAAAATAGAATAAAACTGTATAGGTCAAAATTGTTAATACTTTATTGCACTGCTGCTTTAACACAATACAACAGGAAGAAAACATTACTGTGAAAAATAAATACTTTTTCTGTATGTAAAAGATTATTAAATAGGAAAAGAAGCAAAGCGCAGGACAGGATTTTTTATGGGTTTTTTTTCTTTTATAATTTTTTGGGGTGTATTTTTAATATTTTTTGAGGGGGAAGAAAGTTAGAAAAAATAAGGACAGAACACACAATACAAGTCAGAAAGAAAATAAAATGACTACTCCTCCTCGTTCTGACTAATCAGCAGTTGGAGCGTAGCCATTATTTGCAGCTGATGACCCTCCGTTCGGTCCAACTTCTGCATTGTGTTGAACACATTACTGAGGTGGTCGACTTCACTCCACAGTAAGCCAAGATCTGCCAGTGTGGCTGGGCTTTCAGCTGGGTTGCTATCGAGTACAGGTGCTGGAGCCGCCACTTGTTCCCTCTCCTTTCGGCTGTGCTTCTCATGCTGTGAAGGCTGAGGCAGTGCTGCCACCTCCTGCACTGCAGAGGCATTTCCTGCTACAGTACTTCAGCCACCTTGACCTCCCACTCTGCATGGTGGTGGATAGTCAGGTGGGTTCTCTGGCCACCTGTTCCCAGATGCATTTCCTTCGACCACGCTGCACCAGCATGCAACAGATCTTACATTTAACCACCTAGGGTCACCTGGCAGTGTGGTGAAAAAATGGCACACTGCCAAGCAGCGTGGAGGACCAGGCATAGGCAGTGGGTGGCCCCCAGATATCGTTGGCTGCTGTACAGGGTGGGGGGGAACAATCTGCAGCTTTTGTTGTTGTTCCTGTTGCTTCTGTTCTTGAGCCTTGGCCAGCAGTGGGGGGGTCAGTGCTAGGCACCACTGGTGCTGCTTGGCTGGCACCACTAACTCCACTACTTGTGGACACATTTACTGGGAGGGGAGCACTGGATGAGAACAAGTTCCCATGGTTGATGCGAACACCACCAACATGCATCCTTGGGCCAGGACGACCATGAGTCCCCACAGGAAAACCACCTCTCTCTATTTGGAAAAAAATATGAATACAAGTATTCAGAAGTAAACAAAAAAGAAAAACAGAGTAAAATCAGGACTCAGGAATACGGTAACAAAAGGGACTGTAACAAGGGATAAAGAAGTTTGTCACTATATTTCAGCCTAATCTCATTTTGGTCTAAAACATAATGTGTTTGTGTAACTAATGTTGGCCTATATAATTGGATCATACAAAATTTGTAAAGCCACAAGACAAACTAAGCCACAAGCTGCAATATTAAAGTGCCTTTTGATATTTGTGCTGAACATGTAAGTAATAGCCAACAGTTGTCTTATGTAACGGTAAGCAGAAACACAGGATAGTGTCCAAATTACCCTTCTGACTATCTCTAGTGTTTGTCATTATCAGGACAGGCCAAAATGCTTGTATGCACATTCCTAAGTCCAAACCTATTTTTACCTCCTAGACCTTGGTAACTGGTAGCGACAACTGTTACTAGCCATATATAATAATAGAATGTAGACTATCTATACTTGTGCTGACCAAGGATGAGCTCATACATATACCAAAGGAGTATTGCCTTGTAAGTTGATGTTTGTATTTGTTTTGAACCAATCATAGAAAATCATAGGAAATGATGATGCTGTCTTCCACTATATAAGCAACCAGCACACACTGTTATTTTGAAGAATGTACCACTTGTAATCTCTCGCTGTGATTATTGTTATAGTCATTAAATTCTCCCGCCTTCAGTCTCATCTCCGTTCGTCTCCTTTCTAGGTATCTGTAATTGATAATTTACTAACTGTAATTTTTTCCACAATGCTACAATTGGTGCTTTAAAGACTCGGATCGCTGGTGCTGCATGTGAGGAGTTCTCCTAACTGCAGGTCGGTTAGTCTGCGAGCCCCAATAAGAAGGTGATGATGCTCGGAGATGTGGTGCTGCTGGCTTAAAGCGAGAGATGAAGGTACACACAGACAGTCACAGCCATTTGACAATCAGGTGATGTATGCTTTGTATGCTTCTCAAATTGTTTAAAATAAAAAGTAATGCTTAACTCTGTAGGAACTCATGGGGCAGAGTAGGTAAGTGAAGGTGCTGGGACTTGCAAGCCGGACCTCACAAGGGAGCTGTAAGACGTAGCCAAATGGACCAGGGCACCAGTGCATGGGTGAGCCCGGCTGTGGAGGCTAAGCAGGCAAGAAGATAAAAAAAAGATAAAAAGAATGAGTATGGAAACAATAATAGGCTGTTTTCTAGGAAAACACCTAAAGGGGGAAGCATACGAACCAGTGCCTGATGATCAACAAGTACCAGTGCCTGATGATCAACAAGTACAATTGTATTTTACTCAGCAAGTGTCCTTTCGTAATGAGGGAGTAAAAAATAAATAAAGGAAATCTTTGCAAATGCATTGCAAGGACTGTGCTAGTATAATCAGACTATTGTGTGTCACCAAAATAAAGAAGTAGCTCAGTTGAGGGATGAAAGGGATCAAAATGCTAAGTTGCAACAACAACTAGAAGAATTAACATCAAAGTATAAAGATAGCATCCCAATAGATCAACACCAAGAGTTAGAGCAGCAGTGTATTAATTTTAGGGAACAGCTAATAAAAGCACAAGAGGATTTGTGTCTGTTAGACAGAAATAATGCCCTCTTACAGATTAAGTTAGACCAACACTCACAAGAACATGCTAGTGAGACTAGGTGCCTGTACACTGAACTCCAAAATGCTGCAAGTAAGATCCAAGAGTTACAGGAAAAACAAGATGAGTTAAATGAGCTCCTTACTGGAAAAAGGGGTGGGACAGTAACCATTCAAATGGCACCTGTAAGCACACGGGGAATGACCGCAGTTGGAAGAGTCATGTCAGCTGCAACCCGACATCAACAAGAGCAGTATTTACTAATATTAGACTCCAAATGGCTAAAACATAGATTAAACAGGGAATATGCCGAAAAAACTGGGCATACGGAAGAAGCTGAGAGGTATAGGAAACAAGAATTCTGGGTACATGTTGATCAGTGTAAAAAAGTGTCAAACAATGCTGGTTGAAAATTAAAATACTACACTTGATGTTTATAGCCATGAAGACACAAGGCATCATTATCATCAGCTTGGTGGCAGCCATAAGACTTTCTATACATTAATGTGGAACAGACTAATGTCACGTGTGAGTATGAACAGTCCATTACACTGTTAATCAGTTGGAACTGGGACCCTGTTGATACAAACGCCTACATGACACGAGCATGGAAAGCCACCTGGACTAAAAATAACCGTACTTTCATATCTACAAATTGGTATGTGAACATACTTAACAGCTGGTTCAGCTGTGTGTCAGAGCTCAAGACTGGATCACAGCAAAGCTACATGGACTGGAAACAGAAAAATGGGTCTCTTGTTATAAACAGAGCCACACCAAAGGACAATGGTGTTTCTGTGTTAACTCTGTCCTACTGTCTTTGGGGTGATAGTAGTGTTTGTAACTATGCTGGTGTAAACAACTCATTACATTTTGCAGTCTCAGATGCCATATATTTAACTGTAACACCAACCAAATGCCCAAATGTGACAAAAGGGCCAGAGAGTGGACTTACATCAATACCTATTGATCAAATGCTTGTAAATAATGTAAAGTACAGTAGAGTGCATATAAATCTAGATTTCTCTGGCTGGAATATAAATGTTAACAGTAGTTGTGCAGTCACTTTTAAATCGAAAAGATACTCATTTGATACAAATCCAAAATACTGCCCATACGGTACAAGCAGTTGTAAATGAATTGCTCAGTGACAGTGATAATGAGCACTTGATTTATAGCTATGCAGGGGGACCCTTAGGAGTCCTGTCTTTTAAAGCTTTACTTGTGTTGCAGGTGGTCTTAGTGTTCTTGGTAATTATAGGCCCGTGTCGCTTAAGACTTACTATTCAAGTACATAGTGAGATGTACATGCTCCGAGGAGCTGCGTTGTTGCACAAATAATAATTAGGCAATATAGGGCCAAGGGGAGCTTGTAACAAGGGATAAAGAAGTTTGTCCCTATATTTCAGCCTAACCTCATTTTGGTCTAAAATATAATGTGTTTGTGTAACTAATGTTGGCCTATATAATTGGATCATATAAAATTTGTAAAGCCACAAGACAAACTAAGCCACAA
This sequence comes from Neoceratodus forsteri, assembly GCA_016271365.2. NCBI lineage: Eukaryota > Metazoa > Chordata > Ceratodontiformes > Ceratodontidae > Neoceratodus > Neoceratodus forsteri. The sequence goes on from CM057451.1 coordinate 1,045,981,258, forward strand.
GTTGCAATATTAAAGTGACTTTTGATATTTGTGTTGAACATGTAAGTAATAGCAAACAGTTGTCTTATGTAACGGTAAGCAGAAACACAGGATAGTGTCCAAATTACCCTTCTGACTATCTCTAGTGTTTGTCATTATCAGGACAGGCCAAAATGCTTGTATGCACATTCCTAAGTCCAAACCTATTTTTACCTCCTAGACCTTGGTAACTGGTAGTGACAACTGTTACTAGCCATATATAATAATAGAATGTACACTATCTATACTTGTGCTGACCAAGGATGAGCTCATACATATACCAAAGGAGTATTGCCTTGTAAGTTGATGTTTGTATTTGTTTTGAACCAATCATAGAAAACCATAGGAAATGATGATGCTGTCTTCCACTATATAAGCAACCAGCACACACTGTTATTTTGAAGAATGTACCACTTGTAATCTCTCGCTGTGATTATTGTTATAGTCATTAAATTCTCCCGCCTTCAGTCTCATCTCCGTTCGTCTCCTTTCTAGGTATCTGTAATTGATAATTTACTAACTGTAATTTTTTCCACAACGCTACAGGGACAAAACTCAAAAGCAGAAGAAGAAGAATCAGCATTTATATAGCGCTTTTCATACACAGTGTATCCCAAAGCGCTTTACAAGCAATGCTAGACTGACAGTGAAGTGACTGAATGTGTAGTGGCGGCCATATCGCACAACATCCACACACAGCCTGAATAATTGCATGAACCAGTTTATGGGAAGGGGAATGTTGGCCAGGACACCAGAAATGTCCTCTACTCTTTGCAGAGTGCCCTGGGTTCTTTTACTTCCACCTGGACACCCACCAGGATAAGTAGAAGGGACCTCAATTTAATGTCTCATCTGATGAGCAGCACACCCCAGCAGTACAGCACCCCCCTGATAATGAGCTCGGATGCCAGCATTTTAGGTGCAAGTTCAATCCTGGTGTGGAACAAGAACCCACGACCTTCTGGTCCAGAGGCAGATGTGCTACCAACTGAGCCACGCTGACAGTAAACAGAAACTGAGTAAATCTCTAACTAGCACTACACAGACACTCTCAAAAAGCTCCTTCTCTAGCACAGGGCAAGGGAAAGTGAAACTAGTTCACTGTCTTGCCTGATTAGCTTCCTGCCTGCATCATGTGACCTGCAGACTGTCAGACATGTGGTCTGTGGTCTGATTTTCACAAACTACTCCTTTCTCAAAATATAACCTGAAGTTAATGTGAAGTTAATAACGAGAAGTCCATTAAGGTAAATTTCAACCTTTTAAAGGAAACTTCACATAATTATCAGCGGATGAGAAGTTGGGAACTTTGCATTAACGTCATGTGTGTAGTAACATTTTGCAGCATCTCTATTTGTATGTTTCAATCATATCTCCCCACTCAATCCTTGTCTCAAATGAGTACATATTTAATGCTTCCAGATGCTTCTCATATAAGTGCTCTTCAAAGCCCTGGATAATTCTGGTCACTCTTCTCTGAACAACCTCCAACCTGTTTGTATCCTATTTGAGGCTGTGAGCAGAGCATACAGCCATTTTGTGATCTGTAGCCTGAAAACCACCTATCATGGCATGCTTCTATTAGACTTTTGGAAATATCTTTCCAACAGAGCTGGGAGCTACAGAATTACAGCCACACTATTTTGGCTTTTACTGCTGGATTCTGGTACAAGAACTGCGCATGCACTCCTCATGCACATGTACAGTTCCTCTGGTGCTGCCATCTTGGGAATGACAGAATGCCATTCACTGCAACTACGCATGTGTTAATGCTGTGCATGAGCAGTTGTGTCACTGCCGCCATCTTGCAGATGGCACTCGGTGGCACTGGTGGTGCTAGGCTCTCTGAAACTTTGGAAGCTTACCACAGCTGTATTGTCTCTGGCTAGATCTTGTTTCAGATGTGGACTCCAAAACTGGACACAGTACTCCAGATGGGGCCTTACCAGGGACTTGTAGAGTGGCAGGAAACAGGTAATCTCTTCACATGAGTACCATCTCTAGAAGCACCATTCATGTTTCAGTGACTATGTCTGCTCATGACTGCACCGGCAGCCAATGACAGCTCAAGTCCAGCTGGTAGCATGTCTGTATGTTCCCATGTATGTCATTAGGAAGTTGGACATTGCAGGAGGTTTCAGTATACAGCGATTGAAGTGATTGTCTGGCGGAGACACTGAAGAGGATGATTCATGGTGGGAGGCTCTTGAACAGTGACTCCTGCTCTGATGAGCCAATTCCTGCTTCTTTAATACTGGCAGGTCCTGTGCATTCCTTTTCCTACAGCTAGATAATCTTTTCTTCCACTTCTCAATAGGGGATGAGTGTGACAATTGAGCTGGGGAGTACGGAGATATGTCCATAGCCAAATAATTTTTATTTGAGCCTGTAGCTAGGTGAACATTCGCTGCCTGTCCAGTAACATTTTCAAGTTGAAGCTGTTTCCCCCAAGGATCAATTTACAAAGTCTGCAGCTTCTTTGGGGTACTGAAATTTGTGGAACAACCCATTTCTTTCAATCTTGAAGCTCACAGGGTATGACATTTGGTATTTTATGCCCAGTTGTTGCAACAATTTATGGACTGGGGCGAAAGCAGCTCTTTTCTTGTTTACTTGGAGAGAGTAGTCAATATATAGTGAAATTAGATGCCCATGCCAAATCAAGTTTCCTTTTTCTTTTGCTTTTGCCAGAGTTTGATCTTTAATAGCATAAATTAAGAAAGGACTTTAGCAAGGCATTTGACACAGTTCCACACAAAAGATTAATAAACAAATTAGCCAGCCTGGGAGTGGGTCTTATGGTGGTAGCCTGTGTAAAACATTGGCTGGACAACAGGACACAGAAGGTAATTGTTAACGGAGTCCACTCTGAGAAAGGGGGAGTTACTAGTGGGGTTACCGCAGGGCTCAGTACTGGGTCCAGTCCTTTTTAATGTCTTTATAAGTGACATTGCAGAGGGACTGGAAGGAAAAGTATGCCTCTTTGCAGATGACACAAAGATCTAAAACAGGGTTGATACATAAGGAGGCATGGAGAGGATGAGAAGGGACTTGGCAAGGTTGGAGGAATGGTCAGAAATATGGCATCTGGATTCAATGCAAAGAAGTGCAAAATAATGCACCTGGGAATCAAAAACCCTGGGGAGAATACAAAATGGGGTGGAAGTAGTAACAACAACAAAAATGGAAAGGGACCTGGGGGTAATCATATCAGATCACCTTAAGGTTGGCAAGCAATGTGAGAAGGCAGTAGGGAGGGCTGAGGGGGGTACTGGGATGTATAGGGAGAGGCATCACCAGCAGAAAACAGGAAGTTGTCGGCCCTCTCTACAGACAGTTGGTGAGATCCCATCTGGAATACTGTGTCCAGTTCTGGAGACTCCATCTCCGCAAGGACATAGACAGGATGGAGGCAATCCAGTGGAGGGCAACTAAAATGGTTCAGCATCTACAAGAGAAGCTATATGATGAGAGACTAAAGGGGCTTAATATGTATACCCTTGAGGAAAGGAGGGAGAGGGGGGACATGATAGAAACTTTTAAGTACCTCAATGGAATCAACAAAGTCCAAGAGGATAGCATCTTTCAAAAAAAGAGATGTGCAAGAGCAAGGGGATGCAACTGGAAGATGGGGGGGGTTCAGCTCAGGGGTAATGTGAGGAAGTATTTTTTCACAGAAAGGGTGGTGGACGCATGGAACAGCCTGCCTGAGGAGGTTGTGGGGTCTAAAACTGTGGGAGAATTCAAAAATGCATGGGACATACATAAGGCAATTCTTGTAGGGGGTAGGAAGAAATAGGCTGCTGGTTAATTAGGATCTACAGCTTATCTAGTAGGTAGGGAAATGGGCATACTAAGTGGGCCAAGCAGTCCTTATCTGCTGCCAAAGTGTATGTTTCTATGTTTTTAAGTCCTAGTGTGGAGTTTAATAAGTGTTGTAGAAAATCAGGTACAGTCTTCCCCTCTGCTCCCTCTGGCACCCCTACTATACGAATATTATTTCTATGACTGCAGCACTCAAGGTCATCAATGTCCTCCAACACCAGCAGTAGTTCATTTTTTCAGCTCTGTACTTCAGCTTCCCATCTGTCAGCCTGCATGTCTACATGATTCAGAGTATCCTCTGTGCCCAAGACTCTAATGCTTAGCTGCTCCATTTTCTGTTCCATGTGAGAATGGTTTCCCTTACATCTAAGACCTCTTTCAGGATTGTAGAAAACATTTCTTTCATTTCAGGGTCTATCACTGAGGTTGCATCCATGCCACCCTCTGCCATTGTGCTGCACCCACCAAAAGTGACAGGAAATACTTTAAAAATGACAGCAAAAATGACTTTACTCATTATATAATATAACAAAAAATAGCAGTTTCCCATGAAAAATAGTAGCAGTAGCATTTTTTCCAGGTGAAAACAGGAGCCTGAGGTTCAAAGCTGAGAACCTAAGTGGCCATCTTGCTCTCAGCCAAATGGGAAGTCAGAAAGATGTTATCTTTAATCTTTGAAATCCATTTTCACAACTCACTAACTTGCTTGTTCATGAGTATTTTGCCATTCTCATGAAAAAGGATTTCATCTCACGAAAAAGGATTTCTGAAAAAACCAAGTCCGAAATCCTTTTTTGCAAGACTGGATCCATTTCAGCGACCATGAAAAAGGATTAGAGAAAAAGGAGTCAATCTTGCAAAAAAAGTATATAAAAAAAAACAAAGTCCAAACTCCTTTTTCATGAGACAGGATCCTTTTTTTCAAAAATGAAAAACGACTCATGGAAAAAGATCTTTTCTCTCGCTAAAGGATAAAAAAAAATCTGAAATCCTTTTGTGTGTCAATAGAGCCTTTTTTGAGCAATGAAAACAAATGTTTGTCAATGCTAAATGTTTGCTTACTGTTATTGGCATTGGTACTACATGAGTTAGATGCATAATAGGAATGACAGTGAAGTATTGAACTAACGCCAACCCCCACCACCACCTTGCAGATACTGACAGGCATTGGGGGTGTGCCTTTGGCTCATAGGCCATAACACTCATGCCATTCCACCTCACCCCATCCTGCAGACACTGACAGGTGTCATGGTGTGCCTTGGGTCTTTGGCCGTTATGCTCACCCCATTCCATAAGGAAATAGGCTGAGATGGGTGCAGTATAGGAGAATGGTGTTAACGTTAGGGCCGACAAGACCAAGGTACACCTTGATGCCTGTCAGTGGCTGCATGGTGGGGTTGGGGGTTGAGTGGCATAAGCATTATAGCTGAAGACCCCAAGCCACACCCTCCAAAACCTGTCAGTCTGTACAGGATGGGACGTTATGCTTGGAAACCTTAATGCCCCGGGCGTTTGTTGGTATTTTTACTCCAAATTTTCAACATGGGCTTTTTTGGACCCCACCTCATGAACAGTGGCACTATCATTTCATTACTCAATCCTAAAAGGTGATTTCTCACAGCGAATGTGCCATTCAGTGCAACAGGTGTGAAAAGACATTTTGGGCAGGATGTGAAAAATGACATCTGTACCATTCATGAGGAGGTGTGAAAAAATGGCAATGTTGAAAATCTGGATTGAAACTATGAAAAAGTGGTGAAGTTACAAGCATACGTAGAAATTGCATAACACACGCTAATAGCACAGTTGTTTTTTAGTATATGTTCACCAGATTTTCACCATGGCCTTTTTGGGACCTCCCCTAATGAACAGTAGCACTTCGATTTCATTAATCTGCCCCAAAAGTTGATTTCACACAGTGACTGTGCCATTCTGCACCACAGGTGCTAAAACACATTTTGGGCAGGATGCAAAAAATGTCACCTGTACTGTTCACAAGGAAGTGTGAAAAAATGGCAATTTTAGAAATTTGGAGTGAAAATATAAACAATTGGCGATGTTTCGAGCATGCGTACAAACTGCGCAATGCACTTTCGTAACACAGTCATTTTTTGGAGTTTGTTCATCAAACTTGTAACATGGGCTTTTTGGGACTCCACCTCATGAACAAACACACTGTCATTTCATTAATTGGTCCTGAAAGGTGATTCTGCGCAATGACTGCAAAATCACCTTTTGGGACAGAGAAATGAAATAACAGTGCCAGTGTTTACGAGGTGGGGTCCCAAGAACCCCATGTTGAAAATTTAGGACCAAAATTCCAAAAATTCACTGAGATATCAACCTAAATAAAAAAAAAAAATTACTGCCATTATAGGGCTTACCATCATTTCTTCAGTTCCTGGTTGGTCTTTGAAGAGTGCAGACGTGTTCCTAGTCCACAGAAGATCACTGTTCCCAACCCCGGGGGTAAGTATGGGTAGGGGGGTGTGGGGTGCATAAAAGGAGGGTGTGGGTTGGGGAGGGGGCCAGCAGGAACAAAGACGGACCGTTTTCTTTTTTTTTCAGTTTAAAAAAATACATTGTGGGACTGTTTTCACTTTTACAGGTGAAAACAAAATGGATTTTGGCACACTGGGGTGGGATCCCAGTGTGCCAGACTAATGGAGGGGGGGATCAATGCTGACCCAGGGATTGGGCACCCCAAGGTTGACTGACAAAAAATGGGCATGGGAGGCACATCCGACACCGGGAGTGGGCATCCCGGTGTTGGAAAAACATAACAATTACTTTGGTACACTGGGGTGGTCTCCCAGTGTGTTGCAATAGTGAGGGTGGGCATGCTGACATGGGGATTGGACACTGTGTTGTTAGCAAAATATATGTTTGGGCTTTTGGACGGCATGCCAACACGGAGATTGGGCACCCCAATGTCAGTTTTGAGGGGAATATGTACTGGGCAGCAGGATCTGCCAATTATAGACTGCAGGGCTCATTTATTTATTTCATCAGGAAAGACACATTGAGCAGATGAGTTGCTCATAAGTCCAGCTATGCACATTACTGTGCACTGTAATGTGCATGGATGGAATTTACCTGGTTGCCAGGAAGGGGGGGGGGGGGATCTGCCACTGCAATGATGAAACTGTCCATGATTGGAGTAGCAGATTTCTTTCAAGTCTGGTGCTCGCTCTGAAACTGACATCATCAGCAGCTTCCCTGTTGATCAGTGGCTGAGGGATGAGCCCCTGAAAGCATTTGCTGGATTGGCCAAACACTGCCACACCTCTGCAATACTCTCCTCTCTTCAAAATGTTTCTTGTGTGCTGCACGCACAAGCAAACACAAAAAATGATAAAAAAGGATTTACTGCCATGCAAAAGGATTTCTGTATCCACGACAGTATATTTTAGTGACTTTAATTGGTGTCCAGTGGTACCCTCCACCCTCCAATTGTGCCCTGGTCCCCATTTTTGTCATGTTTGTAGCCCTGGTGTCTAGTGACACCCACTCACCCACCCACCCTCTGCACTGCACATACAGTGTTTCTAAACATCATTGGGGTCCAGTGATACCCTCCCCCCATGTCTGTTATAGCCTGTAAATAAGGAACTGGTTTCTTGATGTGTTTTTATTTAACTGTAAAAAAAAAGTCCATCACTGGTCAACCCACATGCCCAACTGACCTCTCACTGTGCACCCACAACCCTGCACCCCCTTAACTCCACCCACACACTCTCAATCACCTGAGCTGGCCCCCACAGTGAAGATCCACTGTCCCATCAAAGATGCGTCTTGCTGTGGAACCTGTGACTGCTGTATGAGAAATAGGAAAACTGCAGTTCAGTGTATTTAAATGGGACTTCAGACTGTAGCTACCTTACTTCTCAGACTGCAGTAACAGGTTCCAGCAGCAAGACACATCTTCTACCGGAGAGTGAATTTTCACTGCAGGGCCAGTTCAGGTGAGTGAATGTGTGAGTGTGGGGGGTGTCGGGGGTGCAGGGTGGTGTGTGCACAGTGGGAGATTGGGTAGGGGTGCAGGTGTGATCAGTGGTGATGAGTGGTGGACTTGTTTTATAGGTAAAAAATAAATCAAGGGACTATTTCCTTATTTACAGGCTATGACAGATGTGGGGGGTACCACTGGACACTAATGAATTTAAAACACATAATATGTGGCAATCAGAGGGTAGGAGGAGTGTCAGTAGACACCTGGAGACCAAGGACAATTGGAGGGTGGAGGATACCACTGGAAACCAATGAATATATACAAAAATATATACAACTTGGATGATAAGGGTGCTACTAGACACCAGAGCTATACAATTAAAAGTAATGGGGAATGGGCCACAATTGGATGGTGGGAGGGTACCACTGAATACCAATGAAAATACAATAAAACATGTATGGAAATTGGAGGATTTAGGGGATCACTAGACATCAGGGCTATTAGCTTAGAATTAATGGGGACTGGGCACAAGTGTAGAGTGGGGGGGCTTCAGTGAATACTAGGGAACAGATAAATTTCAGTTTTAAAAATAAAATGTGACAAAATTAGTAATGTATGGGAGCACAGGCATCAAAGAACCCTGTACTCCCACAGCAAAATAAGGATACAACTATACTATTTCAAGAAGTAAGGAAATACATTGCAAAAAACTTTGTTAATGCTCTAGTTAGGGTCAAAATGACAAAAGCTGGGAAATGCAGCTTTAGGGTTTGCAACCCTAACAACTCCCCTCCAGGCAGCACATCAGATGTGGGGTGTGTCTTGGGGTACTCAAGCCTAACACTTTCTCCATTCTCCTGTACTGTACACATCTGACCTTATTTATGGTTTGAATGTGGTGAGCGTTAGGCTTGAGTACTGTACAACAAGGCACACCCCACACCAGATGCCATGCCTGGAGAGGAGGAGTTAGTGTTGTACACCCTAACCCTGCATTTGCCAACTTTTGTCACTTTGATGCGAACTAGTGCATTAGCAAAGTTTTTGCAATATGTATATATATCTATATATATATATATAATAAAATACAAAATCACACATGCCCACACAATGCAAAGCATCATGGGCTGCATATGCAAATCACCACAGCATGTTATGCTGGTCCAACTTTAAGCAGAATTGCATGGTGCCGAAAGGCCTCTCAGCTCTCACACAGTTTGCAAAGGGTACTAACAGATGGCATAGACACGTGTTTCGTCCTACCAGGACTCATGAGTATGCCTCGTCTGACACCCCAGTGGAATGGACCAGCTACCCTAAGACAGTGTGTCTTGGATATGTTGTGGTGAACCCATTAAAATAAAAAAACATTTAAAAGACAAAGAACCTCTGTGCGCAAACACTGAGGCAAGGGTTACTCCAAAGGTCATTTGGCTGGGAAGCCAAGTTTCAAGAAAATACAAAATCACACATGCCCACACAATGCAAAGCATCATGGGCTGCATATGCAAATCACCACAGAATGTTATGCTGGTCCAACTTTAAGCAGAATTGCATGGGGCTGAAAGGCCTCTCACACAGTTTGCAAAGGGTACTAACAGGACTTAGACACGTGCGACAGTAGTTTTCCATCTGTGGGACAGTGACAGCGATTCTTTGGCACTGCGCTGCGAAAGAACCGTTGGGAGTTTTGGGCTGAAAGTTGGAGGGAACGGAGCCGACATCTCACAGATGTGCCTTTCAGTGTTGTATTGAAAAAATATTACACGGTGGCAAAGTTACAGCACTCCAAAGTTGACAGTTTTTCCCATAGGATAACATTACGGCGCTCAACGCATTACAGAAATCCTTTGGCACCCTGCTGCAAAATAACGGTTTGGTCTTTTTTCCTGAAATTTGGAGGGAAGACAGCCAACAGCCCACAGATGTGCCTTTCAGTAGTTTGGTGAAAAAATGTCACATGGCAGAAAAGTTACAGCACTCCAAAGTTGACAGTTTTTCCCATAGGATAACATTACGGCGCCCAACGCATTACAGAAATCCTTTGGATCCCTGCTGCAAAATAATGGTTTGCTCTTTTTTCCTGAAATTTGGAAGGAAGACAGCCAATAGCCCACAGATGTGCCTTTCAGTGGTTTGGTGAAAAAACATTACAGGGAGGCAAAGTTATGGCACTCCAAACTTTTCTTTTTTTCCCATAGAATAACATTCACCGGCGTTAGCGCGCATTTCAGGGCCCATTATCTAGGAAGCGATTGTGAATACTGGACTTTTCGTCGGAAAATTTCTTAGCTCCCTCAGAGGGGCTAAGATCCAAATTAGCCAGGACAGTTGTAAATAATATGACTTTTAAATTTTTTTTCTACGTCGTACGGTTCCTGAGATATAATGTATTTAGTATTCCAAGATCTCATTTTCTGTGCCGATACTCATTATTATGCATACATTATTTGTACTCACTGTCTTTCTCTTTGCAGGTTTTGGGGAAAACCAGCCTGTGCGCTTCCATTACTGTTACTGTTGCCCTTTCCGCTTGGGATTTCCATTGCCGTTCACTTACGTTGACGTCTGCCACCATGTGCATTTATCGCTGCGTTTTCATTTGCGCTTGCGTTTCTGTTATTTTTGCCATTTCTGTCTACAGTACTGTTTATCTTTCTGTTTCACTTTACATCACCATGCCCATTGACGTTTCTGTTTGCAGGCACCATGTTACTATGCTTGACAGCACATCCGCATGGCAGACCATTCCGTATCGCCACGTGTATGCGTTACCCTTTTCTGTTCTCATTCACGCTTGTGTTACCATGTGTGCCACTGTTAGCATTTCTGTTTGCATTGCTGCTCCTGTTACTATGCCACAAGACATCATGTGGCGGGGCGGGCCCAAGCCCGCGCTCCGCCACCCCAATTCACATTCACTATTTCTCATTATCATTCTCAAAAGAAGGAAATTAGAGGCAAAAACTCCATTTAATGCATTAGTTAGGGTTGTTCCACAGCGACAAAAGTGAGGAAATTTGCTGTTAGGGTTGAAAACCCTAACTCCGGATTCCCCAGCACACACACACACAGACACACACACACACATTCAAGTATGGGGAGGACCAAGTCAACACAACCAATGACAGACATCCAGCAGCAGGTGACAGAAATAACAAACAATTGTCTAAATGTACTACGAGACATCCCACCCACCTGACCAGGTACTGCATGCTCAGTGGAGATCAACAGCAAAACTGAGGCCATGTACACAAACGTACACATCCCTGATTGCAGCTGCACACAATGTACCACACTTAGTAGTTGCATGGCCTTACCTACGATGCCCCACCACACCACAACTGGTACTGTGCCTTGTTCAATATAAATGCTGAAGGTGCATGATGACAGTTGTAGAAAGGTTTTAACACTAGTGAGTATACATTAATTAAGAGAAGCACATAAATTAACTACAAGACACTAGCATGCTCAAGATAAAAGTAGTGATACATTTAGTAGGTGATTTACATAGCAGTACATTTACTGCAATGGTTTACTCAACATAGAGAGGCTGATGTAAATGTATGGAAAAGCATTGCCTGTTCAACGCTGTGAAATTTGTACTGCCAGTATCACATGCATTCTTACTGATGAAGGTGTACTGCTGATGTACATACATAGACCTTCAGTGTGTTTCAATACTAAAGATGCAGTAAGTATTCTTTGTAAGAAACATTGTAATTGCATGGATCAGGCCAAGCAACTTCTAAATATCATAGCACTACTGAGCCAACAATGATGTACCTGTATCAGAGATGTATATAGGATAGATTTTCCTGTAGGCACTTACTGAGTATGTTGTACCTGATAAAGACAATCTCATTTCATCTGTGATGACTAACTTATTCAAATAGTAATACATTTACTATTGTTGCAATGAGTGATCTATGCCACTTATGGACACAGTGTGATTTTTTTAACAGTTGTTTCATACTCAGGCTGTATGCCTACTGTTTGGGTTTGCCACACTTCTGTCACTGATGCTATCAAAGTGATAACTATGTTAATTGTGGTACAACAGGAATCAAGTAGGTATGGTGTAGATATAAACAGAATGTCTTTTAGTATTGATTTAACTCACAATGGGGTAAGTGTACTAGGACAGCAGGGGTTATCCTCTATCACTGACTCTGTCAGTTATAATCACACTAGGGTTTCGATGACTGTAATGATCAAGTTACACTGTTCATCTTCATGAGTTCATATTCACAGCCATTCTCCAGCAACTAGACAGTGTATGGTGTAACTGGGTGGGACACTGTGTTGCAAAGCTGCTGCAGTGCCTAGCAGAGGGAGAGTATCTACTCATAAAGACAATTAAGCAATAAGGCATGACCAACAGTTATGTTAAATGGTCTGTTAATCACCCTGTAGGGGTTTAATGTTGAATGAGGCATAGCCGAGTGCCACATGTCGTTAGACAGTGATAAACTGACCATTAACATAATACCTGGGAGTGGCTTATTGCTATCATAATAAAACTGTTTTTTAAACAACATTAAACCATGTTCATCATATGGTTAGGCTCTACATGTATGTTAATAAAAACTAAACATAAGGCTGTTACAATGTTTGCAGTCAATTAGAAAGCTGCATTTCTCAAACCCTTGTTATAATCAGAGATATACCTGTACAACTCCTTGGTTTTGCTGAACTCTGTTGCTCAGGTGGCCCACCACAAGTGGCGTGATCTGGTGTGGGGCATCGGTAGGTAAAACCATGCGACTACTAAGTGTGAGTACGTTGTGCAGCTGCAATCAGGGATGTGTACGCTTGGTGTACATGGCCTCAGTTTTGCTGTTGATCTCCACTGAGCATGCAGTACCTGGTCAGGTGGGTAGGGGTGTCTCGTAGTACATTTAGACAATTGTTTGTTATTTCTGTCACCTGCTGCTGGATGTCTGTCATTGGTTGTGTTGACTAGGTCCTCCCCCATACTTGAATGTGTGTGTGTGTGTCTGTGTGTGTGTGGTGCTGGGGGGGTGAATTCGGAGTTAGGGTTTTCAACCCTAACAGCGAATTTCCTGACTTTTGTCGCTGTGGAACAACCCTAACTAATGCATTAAATGGAGTTTTTTGCCTCTAATATATATATATATATATATATCTATATATATATAGATATATATATATATATATATATAACAAAAACAAGGCACTGAGTCAGTATGTGGTCTAAAACCAAAACAAAATGGTTATATTAAATGCACACTAAAAATAGAAAATAGAGTTAAAAATCTACATTTCGACCTTAGGTCTTCTTCAGGAAATATCTAAAAGAGAAAAAAAAAAAACAGTTAGTGTTGAGGGGAGGTAAAATGAGGGAATATATATGTGGGAAAGAAAAAAGGGGATGCTCGGGGAGAAGAAGTGATAAATGTCAAGATTAAGAGAGAATATGTGAAACAAAAAGGTGATGATGGGAAACATAAAGCATAATAGGAGTGAAAGAAATAGGGAAGTCCCCAGTTGGGGACTGTATATACTGTATGTATGTACTAAATATACATTCATTGCAAAACAAATACATTAATGCATCAGTTAGGTGCAAAATCATGTGTTGGGCATGATGTGAAACATGACAGCTGTATGCTGCTCATGGGGAGGTGTGTAAAAGTGTAATTGTGAAAATCAGGAGTGAAAATAAGAAAAATTGGCAAAATTAAGAGTGCGCATAGAAACTGCACAACACATGCTCGTAACGTGGCCATTTATGGGAAGTTTTTCAACATGGACTTTTTGGGAAATTGCCTCATGAACACTGGCACTGTGATTGTGTTAATCCTCCTCGAAAGTTGATTTTGCACAGTGACCGTGCCATTTTGTGCCATGGGTGTGAAAACACATTTTGGGAAGGATGTGACAAGTGGCAGCTCTACTGTTCATGAGGAGGTGTTAAAAAATGGCAATGTCAAAAATCTGGATTGAAAATATTAAGAACTGGAGAAGTTATGAGCTTGCATAGAAACTGCGCAACACGCACCTGTAACATGGCTGTTTTTTGGATTTTTTTGCACAAAAGTTTCAACATGAGCTTTTTGGGACCTCCCCTCATGAACACTGGGACTGTATTTTGTTAATTGGTCCAGAAAGGTGATTCCATGCGTGACCAGAAAATCACCTTTCCGGACTGAGTAACGAGATGTCAGTGACATTGTTCATGAGGTGAGGTCCCAAAAACCCCACATTGAAAATTTAGTGATAAAATCTCAAAAAATGGGTGAGATATCAACTTAAGTGGAACCCCCCCCCCCATTGAGCAGCATTGTACAGCTTACCTTTGATTCTTCAGTTTGCGGTTCGGCTTTGAAGAGTGCAGACATGTCCTGGTCCAAAGAATACTGCTGCTCCTGATCTGTGGAGGTAAGTATGGGTAAGGGGGGGTGCAGGGAGGTGAGTGCTCAGTGGGAGGGTGGAGATGGAGGAGGGGTGACTGGGGAGATGACAAGGAACCATATTTTTTTTTGCAGGTTTAAAAAAAAATTAAAGACATCGGGGAATAGTTTTCTTTATTTACAGGTATTTTTTTAAATAATGCATATTAGGGCACACTGGGGTTGGCTCCCAGTGTGCCATATTAATGTGTGTGGGGGGTGCATAGATGCCAACATGGGCACTGGCCACCCATGTTGGCAATTGAAAACTATAGGCTTTGGCAGGGGGAGCATCATCTGACACCGGGAGTGGGCATCCCGGGGCTGGGGCATTAAAATTAAATATATTTGGCTCCCCAGTGTCTCATACTGGTGGGGGGGGGGACTCTAGTGCTGACATGGGGATTGGGCACACCATGTTGGCAAAAGTGATTTATTTAATCAGTTTATCCTATTTTCAGCTCAAGACTTAGGATCCTAGGTCTTATCTCGTGTATATGAACTAGGATCCTAGGTTGTATTTCATGGATATGAAGTAGGATTTAAATGACTAAATAAATATATTTTACTGTCATATTTTGTCCTGTAAAGTGCAGAATGTACCAAAGGGGGTCTCAATTTATTTTATTTTATTTTGAACTTCTGTTAACTGGGTAAACACAAGGGCCCAGATATTCAAACTGCACCAGGCTGTGGCGCAAGCCTGGGCGCAGCTCAACTTTGCTGCACAGGGGTGTGGCCTGGTGATATTCAACGGAGCTGCGTTATGGCACAGCAGCTTTGAATACCGCACCCTGGACAACCCCACTGTGCATGGCACAGTGGTACTGTGCCAGTGCAAGTGGCCAGAGAGGAGCATGGAGATACGCTAGCGCAAGTGCCATTGCGCTATGCACTGCACCTGCGATATTCAAAAGGGGACATGCAAATGGGGCCATAATTTATGTAAGGTGCACAGGGGGGCATTTGCATCTCATTATGTCCCCATTTGCATGCCATTAGCATGCAGGTGCGCCGATCTCTGATGACTTGTGCCTGGCACCCTGCCAGGCAGCAGCCGTCGGGGACCGACACCCCCTGCAGCCCGATCGTGGGCATTTGTGTAAAAGAACCCCCATGTCCAATATCCCTGGTGGTCCAGTGGACCACTATGTGCCCAATCACGGGCATTTGTGTAGAGAATAAGCCCCCCTCCTATATCCCTGGTGGTCCAGTGGACCTCTATGTGCCTGATTGCGGGCATCAGTATAGTACCCCCCCACGTCCAATATCCCTGGTGGTCCAGTGGTCCGATCACCACCTGATCGCAGGCATCTGTAACACATAAAATACCCCTACTACCCTGGTGGTCTAGTGTACCCCCCTCATCATCCGCCCACTAAGCCCCACCGCCCCGCCCCCCCATCAGCCCATACCGTACTACTCAGTCCACTACTGAGTAGTACGGTATGGGCTGTGAACCAATGGGCATGCAGCCCTACCGAGCTGTCAGTCAGCAGGCGGCGGGGTGGCAGGCAGGTGGGGTGCTGCTGCCCGCCGGCTGATGGGGGGTGTGGGGCGGTGGGGCTCAGTGGGCGGGTGGGGCAGCGATCGGTCCACTGGACCACCAGGGATATTGGATGCGGGGTATATACCGATGCCCATGATTAAGCACATAGAGGTCCACTGGACCACCAGGGAGATATGAGGGGGCTTATCTCTCACACAAATGCTCTCATTGGGCACATAGAGGTTCACTGGACCACTGGGGATATAGGATGGGGATTTCACACAAGGATGCCGCAATGGGGCATGGGAGGTCGCCCGCCAGGTGGCAGGGGCTCGGGTGGCCACCCACAGGTGGCAGCTGCCGTGTTGCGCCCTGCAATGCGGCAGCTCACCTGTGGGTGGCCATCACTTGTTCCTTTTTTTTTTTTGGGCTTAACTTTGTGCAGGCACAGGTAGGGGTTGTGCATGAATGACTCTGCACATCCCAGGCTGAATATCGGGCTGTGCAGGTTATGCATGGGTACGCCCCACTACCTGAGCCTGCATACATTACTGATGTGCTCTGGTGCATCAGGATTTGTGCGGCGCACTTTTCCCTTTTGAATATCATGCCAGGGCACATCAGTGGGTTGTGCATGGTACAACACTGTTGCACCATGCGCAACCCTTTTGAATATCTGGGCCAAAGAGCCAAGGCCCTTTTCCATGTGCGACCCAAAACAAGACAGACAGAGGTAGACAATAACAAATAAGATAACAACATTGATTAAATAAATAAGGCTCATACATTTAAGAATTTAATAAGCAAGCTACATGTGTTGGTTCCTCCCAAGAATATCATTTTGGGAAGTTTCAAAAGATTTTTTTGGCAAAACTGAAAACAAGATAGCAGCCATATGAAATAAGAATTTCTCCACATTGAGCAAGATTCCTCCTTCGTTTCATACAGCTATATTGAAGTGCCTACTGAGCATGCTCAGAAACAATTTTTTTCTAATTTTTAAATTGCAATAACTTAAAAACTACTTATCTTTTTTACACCAGACTTGCAAAAGGAACATCTGTGGGTTAGTCCCTTGCTACCCTGCAAATTTCATGCCAAAACCTCTGGGCTGTAGGCAAGTTCAAAGAAAAAGTAAAGTAGATGGGTAAAAAACATGTTTTTCTCACCTCTCTGTAACTCGAAGACCGCACATCTGACATGAACGAAACTTGCCAAATCAAGAGATCGGTCCCATAGGAAGGAACATACCAAATTTTATATATATATTCATTGCAAAAAAACTTATTTAATGCACCATCATGTTTGAAGCATCAAAAGTAGGGAAATACTACCTTAGGGCTCTCAAGCCTAAGATCCCACCCCCACTGCTCATGAAGGAAAAGGCATGAGGGTGTGTTTTGGGGTTGTGAACCCTAATCCTCACCCTGTTCCATGAGTAAGTAAGGTAAGATGGGTACAGCATAGAGGAATGGGGTGAGTACTAGGGTTCACAACTTCTTGTTCATCAAAGCAAAATCCTTTTTCATTCCAGGAATCTATCCTGGAAAATAAAAAATCCCATTGAAAATAATGGGACCTTAAATATGCTATAACTTTGGAATCGATTAATATTTTTTTCACCAAATAAAAGATGGGCTGTTCTGTGGCACAAGCTCTTTCAACTTTAAAAATTTCAGACCACAATTCAACACTATCTGTGCACAGGGCAATGACAAAAAAAATGCAAAAAGTGATACATTTTAAGTAATTTTCACTATCTGGATCTCAGAATCTGCACATCCAACTGAAACAGAACTAGGCACATCAAGAGACCTACCCCAGGATACCACGCATGCAAACTTTTTGCAAATCTGGTGAACGGTTGCAAAGTTATTAAAGTGCAAATTTTCAGGTTTAACATTAAAATGCCTGCACAACCCTAACTATAGTGGTGCTACAGTGCCACTATAATAGATATATAGATATTTTTATTTTGTTATTATGTTTTTGTTTACTGGATAGGTGTGCTAGCCATAGAAATTACTATTTTCAGGCATGTTCCTGAAGGTTACAGAGTGGAATTACGTAAAACAGAAACAAAACAAGGTTTTACAGTAAAAATACAAGCAAGGTGATGAGAGCAAGGTACAAAACAGTGTGATTCATGACAAAACATGTGATAAGGCAATTTGTTGGCAGGTGCAGGACATAGATCACATATTTGCAAGGAATTATCATGATGCAAAGTTCATTGAGATGTTCACTGAAAACAAACAATCACATACTCACCAGGAACTATCAGGCATAATGAGCTTGGAAAATTACAAATAACATATGGTAGGCAGCTCTTTAGGGGAGAAACATGTTCATACGGTTTGGGAGATAATGCACGGAGTATTGCAAGTAGGAGCTGTTTGGCAATGATTACAAAGATCTTAGGAGTAGAGAATTAGTTATAATAAGACAGGGCAAGGGGTTTGAGATAACAAGCCAAAGAGGAGAAGCGCATCAGTTTGGGATGGGAGACAAGTAGACAGGCAGGGGGAGGATTAAGTGCAAGGCATTATGTAGACAGCAGATCAAGCGTGCAGTGGTGAGAGTAGGAGAGGTGCTAAGGGGGTTGAAGCAAGGTCATTGATTAGAAGAGATGAGGTAGCTATGGAGCTCCTTTTTAAAGGTGTTATGTGAGGGTGCTTGGCTGATCACTAAAGGGAGGGAGTTCCATAGCTGAGGAGCATGGTGGGTGAAAGCACTAGTGCCTTTGGTGGTGTTACTTTTCAGGACACATAGGAGGGATTTTCCAGCTGAGCACAGGCATAGCCGGACATCTGAGGAACAAGTAGATCAGCTAAGATTTTTGGAGTTTGAGACCACACAATACTGTCGACAGTCAACTCAAGGGAGTAAAGTCTAGCAGCACTTAGTGACAGCCAGTTTAGATCTGAGTAGAGGAGACAGTGGTGTTTCCGCCGATGGGAGGAGGAGGCACAGCAACAGATATTATCATAAGTGACGTCCCATCTATGGAGACTGGATTTAGGTAAGGCAACATAGGTCACAACTCCATATGTAAAGGTGGGTAGAAAAATACCATGAGCAATGGCAAGCCTCGCTGCAGGGGTTATTGCATATCTGGTCCAGTATGCTATACCTAATTTGGAGTTGACATTTACACAAGTTATGGATGTGAAGATCAAAGTTTTAGGATTGGTCCAGTGTTACCCCAAGGTACTTAAACGAGGTCACTGATCCAATAGGACAGCCATTCTGGCAAGAGACCATGAAATTATTTTGGCAGGTTTTGAGTTTAGAATTTGTCCCAATGCCCTTTGAGGTTACCCTTCTTTCAGTGTTTCTGCACTGAGGTTCTTTGTTTTTAGCTTGTTTTGTTTTCTTGCTTCTTTCTTCTTGATCCCCCACTACCCAAGCAAACGGGGCCCTCATAGGAATGAAGGGTTTTCACTGAAAAGTGGTTAGATCAGAGATCAGTGTCAGTATGTGCTGGCTTAGTGCAGACCAAGGTCATTCATAGTCTGTTGCTGCAAACTGATGTACTGAAGAAGGAATACGGCATTGCAGAAGCTTATTTCCTGTATTTTGAATAAACATCATGCAGAGCTTGTGTGTTGAACCTAAAGTTCAGTGTCGGGTCCATCTGTTATCCTACAACCCCTTCACAAGGATATTTGTTTTCAAGTGCATATAAAATATTATCCCAAAGTCTCCATAAATCTTTAGAACAATATTTGGAAGTGTCAGTGGGAATGTAACAATTTATCAATATTAAAGTACTTTTTAATGTTTTAAGAAAAACAACAATTAAATGTTGATCAATATATAATTGAGTTACTAACTCAAAAGTTCCAGTCTTGAAATATGTAGTAAGTCTCCCAAACAGTCTTCTATGTTTATGATGCCTTATAGCCAGAGTATGCAAGATTTTTTATCCATTTAAGGCTATTAGTTTGTCATCCTTGTGCCAGGATGCTTGGAAACGGATCACATCTGCTTTAATGATAAACTCTAGCCATTCTTGGTTTGAGGACTTATTTTGAATTCCTGAAATATTCCAAGATATAAAAAGTAATCTATCTTTTACCAATCTTCCATGAGAGTCCTCATGTTCCAATGAGGTTAGTCAATCTATGTGCTGAGCCAAGGTTTTAGATCTATTTGATAAATGTGGGAATATGTTAAGCTTTGAACAACCATTTGTTGCTAAAATGTCTTTTTTGGATGGAAAAATCTGTTCTGTATAAACCATAAACAGACCCAGTGTATCTAACAAGAAACTTGTATCCATTAAATTTGCTGCTACAGTATGTCTCTATTACTAGGTTACTAGGTCAGGTAGACATAAGGAGGTCGAGGCCCATCTAGAATGTCTCCCTCTATAGTGTGGGTGTATTAGTTAGGGTTAGTATCCCATTTAAGATGTTTGCCTAGATGTGTTTTAAATGTTTCAAGATTAGAAGAGATTAGAAGTGTCAAAAATATTCTGTGGGAGTAGGTTCCAGGCCTTAGCTGCTCTGTTTGTAAAAAAAGTTTTCTCGTTTATTAATATTGGATTTGGGGATAACTAATTGTTTACTGTGACATCTAAGGTTAATACTATGGTTTGAGAAATATAAACCTCAAAGTTGTGCTAGAACGTGGTCCTGGAGAACTTTGAAAAGTTATAACAGATCCCCCGTGTCTTCTGTCACTAAGTGTTACTAATCCAGTTTGGTGTAGTCTGTACTCATATTTGTGATTTTTTAGATTAGGTATTATTTTAGTAGCCCTATGTTGGACCTGTTCCATTAATCTGATGTCTTGTTTTAAGTGAGGATTCCAAAAAGGGGAACGGAAATCAAGATGGGGTCTAAAATAAGTTCTGTACAGTGGAACTTTTAATACGATTCAACATCATATTAGCAGTCTGAGTTACTTTTTTACATTGTCCTGCAGCAGAAAGGGAGTCATTAATGATGACCCCCAAGTCACACTTCTTGGTCACTGGGTGCAATGGAGTATTATTTATATTCAGTAGTATGTGTACTGAGGGTTAGCTGGTCCAAAGTGGAGGACCACTCATTTTTCTGAGTTAAGTTCCATTCCATTGTTCTCTGCCTATTTTACTATTTTTTCAAGATCACTGGCCAACATTAAGTGTTTCTCCATCTTATTTATCTCTTCTCCAATCTTAGTATCATTTGTAAACTTGGCAAGATGATTTTTTATGTTGGCATTAATGTCATTTATAAAGATGTTAAATAGGGTAGGTCCCAATATAGAGCCCTGGGGAATCCCACTGGTTACTTTGCCTGATGGGAAAAGTTGTCTGTTTACCCCAGCCTGTTTGTTCATCCAAGCAACCAGTTGCCAACCCAGTTAACAACCTGGTTGCTTAGCCCAATGTTGACTAATTTATTTATTAGTTCTAAATGGGGGTCTTTGGCAAATGCTCTGGCAACATTCAGTAGGATAACATCAACTGGAACTCTATTATCTAGGCTAATACTGAGTTGGTTGTAAAAGGTAATTAAGTTTGTGGTGCAGGATGTTCCTGGAATAAACTCATGCTGTTTATTATCCGAGTATAGGATGGAAATTAATTCAGATTTGATTTTAGTTTTAACCAATTGTTCAAGAGTTTTACGTAGAACAGACGTAAGACTTAGAGGTCTGTAGTTGTTGACCAAGTTTCTGTCACCCTTTTTGAATATCGGTACGACTATGGATTTTTTACAGTCATTTGGTACTATACTAGTAGTGATGGAAATATTGTATAATGCAGTAATAGGTTCAGCCAAACTATCTACTGACTCTAATACCAATTTGGGGCTTATTCCATCAGGCCCAGGGGATTAATTTACCTTCATTTTTTGGTACAGTTATTGTTTCATCTGTAGTGAAGGAGAAATAGTCAGTAACTATACTGGGCGTCCATGGCAAAGGGTGTTTGCAGTTGTATACTGAGCAGAAGTAATTGTTAAAGACTGATGCTTTTTCTTGGTCATCATTTATCAGTCTGTTACTAGTTTTGATTTGACCTATACTTTGCAGGATATTTTTTTGGAGTTCACACATGCATAGAAAGCTTTATTATTGTCATTTGTGTGGTCTATCCTAAGTTCTAGTTTATATTTTTCATTTTTCATTTTTTTTGTGTGTTTCTTCAATTCAGTTTTATAGTTGTTGTAGTTCTCCTCATTGTTTACATTTTTGAGTTTAGAATACCCTTTCTCCTTAAGTTTTATTTGTTTTTTGACAGCACCCATTAGCCATGGTGGTATTCTATGTTTGTTATTAAATCTGATTTTCATTGGGACAAACAAAGACTCAGTTTCCTTAATGGTCATTTTTAATGATAACCATCTAGTTTCGCATTCAGTCAGGCATATCTATTCAGCCCAATTTGTATTGCAAAAGTAAGTAGCAGCTGTGGGTCTGACACAATTGTTACAACACCAACAAGGGGCAATAACATCTTAGACTTGATACTTACAAATGTAGACAACTTAATAGATAACACCATCACAGAGGGCACAATTTGAAGATGGGGGGGCGGCTCAGAGGTAATTTAAGGAAGTATTTTTTCACAGAGAGGGTTGTGGATGCATGGAATGGCCTTCCGGAGGAGGTTGTGGAGTCAAAATCAGTGGTGGAATTCAAGCATGCATGGGACAGTCATAAGGCAATTCTGGGGGGTGGGGGTAAGAAGAAGTAGGCTGCTGGTTAACTAGGATCTGCAGCTTATCCAGTAGGTAGGGGAATGGGCAGACTGGGTGGGCCAAGCGGTCCTTATCTGCCATCAAATTCTATGTTTCTATGTTTCTAAGTATTGATTAATTCAAAATTAGCTTAATTATAATTTTTTACTTGAATAGGTTTTGATGGCCTAGAGGAGATGAAATATTAACATCATAGATGAGTGCAATACAATCACTACCACTGACGGGCGTAATGTAATGATGTTATCTATTAAGTTGTCTACATTTGTAAGTATCAAGTCTAAGATGTTATTGCCCCTTGTTGGTGTTGTAACAATTGTGTCAGACCCACAGCTGCTACTGTGTTTATAAAATTTAAGTCAGTAGGGTTGGATCCAGTAAATACAGTAGGACCCAGTTTATACCAGGATAATTAAAGTCTACTATTATAACTGTATCTGTATTTTCAGTACAATTAGCACTCTCCATGTTGAGTGATTTATTGTAATCATCAGATGAATTAGGTGATTTGTAACAGAGACCTAATAGGAGTTTTGTTTATTCTTCTCATTAATTTCAACCCATAAACTTTCTGTTGCCATGTTAGACATGTCACTGGGAATGCACGGACTGGAGTTAATGTTATTCTTGTTATATAAGCTAACACCACCCCTGTCTTTACTAAGATGTCTATTTGTGAGTTAAAGACCCTCTGTTTCACATTTATAACATATTTTCTTCCTAATTTGACCCCTAGAAAACTGCTAAACAGCTTACACAAGTAATCCTGTAACTTCAAATAATTTTCTTTATGCAATTTTTCCATACCAAACAGAGATAAAGTTACTGGGGTTTCAAGATTGTGCTGATAAGTCTCATATGTCTTATTAAAGTCATTCCTATTTGGAAAGGTTACAAAAATATCTTTGACCTGAAATCTGTCTCCATTGTACCAAATATAATTGGCAATATTAGGAGACTGAAAAGGGCTTCCAATGTATAAAGTCGCACATTCTGAGATCTTTTTACCTCAATTATTTCATTCTCCAGTATTTCCAGGTGCAAGTCCTGCACCATAAAAACAAATAAGCACACTGTGCTTGATTGGCTTCTTACAAACAAAGTTAACCATATTTCAAGATGTGGTCTAATTTCAGACTCACTTAGTGATCATCATCCCATATTTTGCCTCTGGAAACACTCAAATAGACCCACAGTTAAATCTATGGTTTCTGAGTTCAGAAACTTTTCAGGTTTTGATGCTTCTTGATTTAGGGATAACCTACAGAATATAGATTGGTCTTTTCTTGAAATAATGCCTGATGTCAATTGTGCACTGCATTATTTTATAACAGAGTTTACTAGGATTCTGGACATGCATGCTCCTTTTATTAGAAGATGTGTTAGAAGTAAAGAATCCAAATAGTTAACATCTTCTTTATTTAAACTGATGAAGGAATGGGGCAAATTGTGGAAACTTTATAGGAAAAATCAAACAGTTGTAAACTTACAGAATTGCAGGTGCTTAAGGAATAGATGTACAGTTGAGATTAAAAATGCAAACGCTCAATATCTGAGGCAACGGCAGATTGACAAACAGTGCTAAATTTTGGAAAACTATTAATAACATGATAGATCCTCGGTATGAATCAAAGTTTCACATGAATAAGGGCAGTGAAAAGTTAACAGATCCTTTGACAGTAACAAATGAATTTAATACACTATTTATAAACCTGGATCATTATGGAGCACAGTGCAAACCTGGTTTAGTTGGTGATGATGTAGGGGGCTGTATGGATAATCCAAAATTGTACATAAAGGCAGTTACGCACTCAGAGATATATAAACTCTTGAAACAACTTAAGACAGACAAATCCTGTGGTTTTGATGGTCTGTCTCCTAAATTGCTACATTTAGCTTCAGCAGAGCTAGCATATCCTGTTAGTTTGATTTTTAACCTGTCTTTCTGTTTGGGAGAAGTACCTGACTTGTTGAAATATTCATGTGTAATACTAATCCATGAGGCAGGTTCAGCTAGTGAACTTATAAATTATAGACCAATCTCTATTCTGTCAGCTCTATCTAAATTGCAGGAAAAGATTGTTTTGGGGCAATTAACTGACTATATGGAAACATATGGTCTCTTATCACAATGTCAGCATGGTTTCAGGAAGGGGAGAGGTGCTGAGAGTGCCTTGGTTGAGTTCACGAGCATGGTCCACAAGGGCATGGAGAGGGGGTGCCTACTTGACCAAGGCATTCGATTTGGTGGCCCATTCCCTTCTAGTTGAGAGGATCAAGTATATGGGGTGGGGACACCACAATTCTTTTGGGTATCAAATTTTATTTCAAACAGGTTTCAGATGGTAAAGATTGGAAGTAGTTTATCTGATAAGGCTTTGGTCAAGTGTGGATTCCCACAGGGCTCCATACTGGGGCCAATTTTATTTTCTATTTTCTTTGATTCTGTTATTTCATCTGTTAAGGATGCACATGTGGTTATGTATGCAGACAACACTGTTGTCTTTTGCCATGAGGGAGTACTATCAGAGCTTAATATAATTTTGACCAAGGAACTTAAAAAAATGCAAAATTAGTTGATAAATAACACATTAGTATTAAATAAGCAAAAAACCAAAATTATGGTATTTGGTACTCCTGTTAAGTTAAAAACTATTGGTTCTAGTTTATTAGTTGAGTCATTAGATGGGGTTTTGTATGAAAATGTAAATAGCTTTAAGTATTTGGGGGTAGTATTAAATCCCACACTAACATATGAGCCACATATACATGCTATTATATTTAACATTCATTCCAAAATTGGTTTATTATACAGGCTGCACAGTTTCTTGAGAGATGAGGCGTGTTTGGCAATTGCTAACCAATGTCTGCTGCCCATTTTGAACTATGCTTCCATAGTGGTGGACAATGCTCCTTACAGTAATATCAGGCAGAAATCAGTACTGCTGCATAAAACTGGAAGATTTGCTTTATTAATGTCTAACAATGTACATCATTGTACTATACTGGAGAATCCTGGATGGTTATCAGTTGAATATTACCATAAGTATGTAATGTCTAAATTTGTTTCTAAAACACAACAAACTGGGGTACCTCTAAAACTGAAAAAACAACTTGAGATTTCTAGTTCTAAATTACATACTAGATTATCATGGGACCCAACTATGTTAAGAGTCCCATTTATGCACACTTCAAGAGGACAGCGATCATTTGTATATTATGCACCTACAATATGGAACAGTATTCCAGTACATATTGGAGGTATGGGTAGTTATGGGTCATTTACAACAGCCTTGAAAACACATTTTATGAATTTGTCTAAGTGTAGTTGTTTTCTAGATTGATACTTACTGAATGTATACATTAGCTATGGAACCACGGCCCTTGTGACATGGATCTGTATAACAGTTTAAATTGTATTAGAGTTTTTAAACTTACACTTATCTGTGATTTTACTTAGACGTGGAATTTGTATTCCTACTTAATTATGTTTGGTATTAAGTATAATCTGTCTGATGTAGTTTTTGTATGCATTTGATTGACCACAGGTTGTACCTGTAAAAGGGATTGTATCCCAGTGTGCTTACCTATATACAAATAAAAATCAAATCAAATCAAACTAGGTGTGTTTTAAATTTTTCATAGCTCCAGTTGGGCCAATCACCTTGGATTGTGAACCTTAGAAAGGGAACAAATTATCCAAATAGGAATTTTGTTTTGGGACTTGGTTAGTAGTCTTCACCACCCCAGGAATTACAATATTGTTGGTATCACAGTCAGTATCAGCAAATTGAGACATGTTTGTTTTAGTAGGGATTGCATTTACCACTAGTGTAGTGCAAAATTGGAAAATTTCACTCCATGAAATATTTTGCATAATTCATACATTTCATGAAATATTTCACAGGGCAAAATGTGAAATTTCACCCCCGGAGTGAACAAAATTTCTCCTGCAAACTGGTGAAATTTCCCACTTATGGGTGAAATTTTGCCACCTGCAGGTGTAATTTCACCTCCCGCAGGTGAAATTTAGCGTGGCCCCTAGCCAGAGTTCTCCCTGATGCCTACTGG
The DNA here is from genome assembly GCA_016271365.2 of Neoceratodus forsteri. Taxonomy (NCBI): domain Eukaryota; kingdom Metazoa; phylum Chordata; order Ceratodontiformes; family Ceratodontidae; genus Neoceratodus; species Neoceratodus forsteri. The sequence goes on from CM057451.1 coordinate 1,046,007,727, forward strand.
TCCCCCTGACCCCCAGTCCACTCACTGGCCCAAATTATTCTCCCTGGTGTCTAGTGGTCTCCCCCAGATGACCACTAGCCATAACTGAACAAAGGCCCTCCAGTTGCCCTGGCCCCCCATGTCATTTAAAAAAAGAAACCCACATTTTTTCTGAGTATCTAGTGGACTCACAATCCCCACCTGTCATTATGAACTAGCCTCACCCCGCCTCCCTCCAGTGGCCCATATCTGGTTACACAGTTTCACTGATGGTTGTCAGTTTGACTGAGCACTTAAATTAATGAGCATGTGCTTGCGGCCGCTACGCACTCATTCATTGAAGTGCTCAGTCAGGCTGCCAGCCATGGAGGTGAGTGGAGGGCTGTGCTGGTGGCCCAATCAGGGCACGGGGAGCAGTATGGGTGCTAGCTCACAGTGATAGGGGTGGGGTGGAGGGTCCACTAGAAACCGAGGAGTGGGGATTGAATTTTTTGGGGGATTGAGTGTCCAGGGAAATAATGAGTTAACTGGGGGTTTGATTTATTCACTTAATGGCCAGGTGATCAGCTGGGGAGGGGCGCCACTAGACACCAGGGAGAAAGATTTTTTCAAACTTTGCCAGTGAGTGGCCGGGGGGAGGGGGGACCAATAGATACAGCATTAGCAGTTGCCAGAGGGTGAAATTGTGGGCAAAATTGCAAAATTTAAATGCAATTTCGTGAAACATTTCAAGCAGTGAAATTGCCTATTTCGACACATTTCAAAGGCAAAATTTTATTTTGCTGCTTCTCTGCTTAGCACCTATGCATCTAATTTGAATGCACATTGCTTATTTAGCAACCCATTTTCATGTTGTAATTTATCAAGACATTTGCTTAATTTATTTTCACCAAATCTGCTAGTCAATGGTGAATCTGTTTCTTTCCTAGTATTATCTGCTGTGACACTAGTTGCTTTAAATTCCATGGTAGTAGAATTGTTATTAACTGAATTATTAAAAAATCCAACAGAATCAACTGATTCATTCTCCCTTGTTCCCATTACCTTTATTTTTTTCAGGATCAATGGAGTTTTGAGTTTTTTTCTCTTTTTTTCTTGTTGTATTTTTTCTTTTTTGGGGTCTCAGGTATGACAATTGGGGTAAAGTCAGGCCTTAATTTAGGTGACAATAATGAGGTCTCTAATGTAATAGAGTCTGATTCCTTAGGTAAATATACCTGTTAAATCTTTGGAGAATGTCATCTAGTCTGCCCTCATTAATTGCAATATCTTCTCTGGCTGTTTCAACTTCATTTTTAAGAACTATCATCTGTTCAAAGATCAAAATATTTGCTAAGTGGGGATTTTTAAGTGATGTAACAAAATTCTCATTTAAAAGAGTCAAGACATAGACTGGCTTATTAACCTTACCATTTAATATCTTCTGTTCACTAAGTCCTCCTATTCTGGCCTGATCAGTTATTTGAGCTGATTTTTCATATTTGGACTCAAATAATTTTATTCTTTCAATAGTGTTTTGAAGTTCATTAGCAACTTTTGTATTCTTGGCCCCTAACACCAAAATCATATCCTCTATCTTTTTGGGAAGAGAATAATTAGAAGGTTTTCCATTATTAGATTTCTCCCACGGTAATGAAAGAAAGCTAACCCTTTCAGTATCAACTGAACTCCTAGTAGATCTGTGTATGCTGATAACCTCAGAATCTTCTTCAAAGACAAGATCTGGTTATTTTTCTAAACTATTAAGTGAATGGAACATTCTTGGTTGAGAAAGGGATGAGTTGTTACTCCCAGTTTATGGGGTAGAGGTAGTACCATCACAGGATTTGGTTAGATCAAGTGATCTGTCATCTTGTTTTTTTTTTTTTTTGTGGCTTATGATTTCTACTCTTCTTAATTTTTCTAGCATAGTTTTGTTGTACAATAGAGAACAAGCTCCTGATTCCTCTTGCTGAAATCTGGTATTTACCATATATATAAAAGGCAGATCAGCGACAAAGACCACATATAATAATTAGTGGTAATTTAAATAACCAAACACACTAGAAAAATGAATTCGTAAAGGTGTGATGGTAGGCAAAGCCCTGTTAGAGCCAGCTAAAATGTTAAGTAATAAAATACAGCAGGCCAAAAATCACAAAAGTCACTGAGGTGCTCAGATGCCAATATCAAAAAATCCATCAAACAGGAGCAGCTCGATCATACTTCTCTTGAGCTTCATAGACTTCTGAGATGTTTCTTAGATGGAATGAAATTCCATGCTAAGGGATACACCACAAATTTATAGAAATTTATTAACATACTAACATACTATTTGCCAGCAGATTAGGCCTTACGGTCTATCGAGTCTGCTCGAACCTTAGATCCTTAGTTGGGTGCTGAGACCCTCCCATCCCTTGTGCTCCAGAAACCCGTATCATCCATCCCCACCCCCCCGGGACAGGCCATCATCTGATATATCCACTTTCTGTGTCTGTCCCACCCTCTCTTGAAGCCCTCCACTGTGGATCTCTGAACCAGCTCACCAGGCAGTGCATTCCAAGGCTCCACCACCCTCTCAGTGAAATACCTTCTCCTCTTTTCCCCCCTCACCCTTCCACCTTCCAACTTCAAACCATGCCCTCTGGTGATACCTCCCTGTTTTAGTCTAAAGAGCCCCTCCATGTTTACCCTATTTATTTGCTTGAGGTACTTGAAGACCTCAATCATGTCCCCCCTGTCTCTCCTCTCCTCCAATGAAAACAGGCAGAGCTCCTTAAGTCTGTCCTTATACGTCAAATCCCCTAGCCCTCGTATCATCTTTGTTGCCCTCCTCTGTACCCTCTCCAGGAGCTGTATGTCCCTCTTCAAGTGTGGTCTCCAGTACTGTACACAGTACTCAAGGTGTGGTCTTACCAGTCCATTGTACAGCGGCATAATCACTTCCTTGCTCCTAGAGGTGATCCCCCTTACGATGCATCCCAACATCCTGTTTGCCTTGCTAGCCACTCTCCTGCACTGCTCAGAGTTATTCATACATGCATCCACCATGACCCCTAGGTCTTTTTCCCCTATTGAGGCCTACAGCACCTCCCCTTCCAGGGTGTACCTGTGTTTAGGTTTCCTGACCAAGATGCAACACCTTGCACTTGGTGATATTGAAATTTAATTTCCATGTGTGAACCCAGCTTCCAGGGTGTCCAGGTCCTTGCAGGGCCAACCTCCCTCTTCTCCTCAACTACTGCTCCCATCTTGGAGTCATCCAGAAGAGACTCATTTCACACCCTATACCCTCCCTGATGTCCAATATGTATGCATTAAACAGGATCGGACCCAGGACCGAGCTCTGCGTACCCACTACCAACCTCTCTAGGGTTCGAGGCTCCCCACAGACCACTACTCTCTGAGTGCATCCAGCTAGCCAGTTTTCAATCCATCTGACCATCAAAGGCCTACTCCTAACCCCATCAGTTTCTTCACCAGACCATTGTGGGGGACAGAGTCAAACGCCTTGCTGAAGTCCAAGAATAATACATCCACAGGCTTACCCCTGTCCAGTTCTGATGTTACCCATTCATAGAACTCCACAAGGTTGGTTTGACATGATCTACCTTGCACAAACCCATGTTGCTGACTATCCAGACCTCCCACCTCCTCCAAGTACACCCCAATCGTTCCTTTAGTATACTCTCCATTAATTTTCCCACCACCGAGGTCAAACTGATGGGTCTATAATTACCTGGTACTCCCTTGACCCCTTATGGATTGGTACCACATGTGCCTCTCGCCAATCCCTAGGTACCCTCCCTGTCTCAAGTGACCTGCTGAAAAGCTCTGCCAGGGGTGTAGCCAGTATGTCCGCCAATTCCCATAGTACTCTCTGATGAATGCCATCCGGCCCAGGAGATTTGTCTTTCTTTAGGGCCTTGAGGGCTAACCACACCCTTTTGGCAGAGATAGCATCATCCGTCCCCTCCACCTTACTGGCCTTTTTATCCTTACCCAGATGTGACACCCTGGGGTACCTCTCCCTCCCTCTTGCTCCATTTCTGTTGCTCCCCTGATCCCACTTACTTATGTTTCTATCCCCTTCGTGCCTTGCTTTGTAGATATCCCATCCCCCTCCCTAGTGAACACAGAGGCAAAGTACTCGTTAAATACCTCTGCCAGGTCTCTCGCCTCTTCCACCCACCCTCCTTCTGATCTCAATCTGCTGAGATGGCCCTTAGTTTTTCTCCGCTCCCCAATGTACCGGAAGAACCCCTTTTCCCCTCCATGTATCCCCTGTGCCAGCCACTGCTCTTTACTGGACTTTGCTCCCCTCACCATACGGGTGACTTTTCTAGATGCAAGTTGGTAAATTTCCTTATCCCTATCCCCTCTTGTTGTTTTATATTTTTTGTATGCCGCCTTCTTTTCTCTGACTGCTACCTGTACCTCACTGGACCACCAGCATGGTTTATGTGACCTTGCTCCTTTACGCTTCAACTTAGCGCAGATCCTGACTGCCTCATGAAGTCCACGTTTTACGACCTCCCATCTCCTTTCCACACTTGTCATTGAGGTAATGCCCTTCAAGTGATCCTTGAGAATATTTCCCATGCCCATAAAGTCTGCCCCCTGAAGTCCACTGCCAGTGTCCTAGATCTCACCCCCCCTTCCCCATGCTTATTTGAAACCAGACAGTATTGTGGTCGCTCCCAGTGAGGGGGTCTTGTACAACCATGTCCCTTACCAGATCCCCATCTGCCAGAACCACATCCAGGACATGCTCCCCTCCTTGTTGGCTCCATCACATGCTGTGTTAAGAACGCATCCTGGAAGCCATCCAGCAGCCTCTGCCCTTGGCCACCTTAGAGGACATGGTTCCCAGTTTGTACCTGGCATATTAAGGTCCCCATCAACACCACTCCTTCCCTTTGGTCCACACTGGGCAATGATGTTGTCCAGCAAACCATCCTCTAGAACATCATTCATCCCGTGGGGCCTATATGCTACACCCAGCTTGACCTTATCTCCTGCTGGGGATCGTAAGGTGACCCATAAGACCTCCACATTTCCCTCTGCCTCTTCTACCCTAGCAATTTCTATGTCATCTCTTATGAACATAGCCACTTCACCCCCTCTGCCCTCCTTTCTATCCTTCCTAAGCAAAGTGTACCCCCGCACGTTTAGGTCCCAGTCATGGTTTTTGTTGGCCGACGTTTCCGTGACCGCCGCCACATCCACCCCTCGAACAGCATGGCCTGGAACTCTGGCAACTTGTTTCCCAAGCTCCTGGCATTTACTAACACCAACCCCCAACCCTTATCCCTGATCCTCTTTGTCGAACCCCACCCAGATTCCTTATACTTCCATCCTCCCTCTGCTCCTCCTGAAACCTCCACCCCTAATCTTTTCCCCTCTCCCCCACTTGGGCTTGAAGGCTACTCCCCTCATCTGGAGGACAGGGCTTCTGGTCAGTCCCTCCCTTATCCCTCCCCCCTCACAAGTTTAAACCCCATGTTTCTTGTATGTAGTCAGCCATCCCCTGTTTAAGCACTTCCTTCCCTAATGGAGCAAGATGAAACCTGTCCTTGGCATATAGTCCCTTATCCTTCCAAACTCCATTCCAGTTCCCTAACACCCCCAACCCACTCTCTTCACCCCACTTCCTGAGCCAGTCATTAACCTCTGTGAGCTTCATTTTTTCTCCACTGAGGCCTTTGGTACTGGCAATATCTCTGAAAAGGAAATGTTGCATCCATTATCCCAACAGACTCTGGCAAGTTCTTGGAACCTTGCTTGGATTTCCAAAATGCTATTTCCCTCTAGATCATTAGTTCCCAAATGCACCAGGAAATCCGGTTTCCCTCCACAATCCCTAACCATTTCATACACCATGTACTTTGCTCTGTGCACTGTCAGCCCAGAGATACTCACTACCTTCACCTGGCTATGGCATCCACCCCCCTGTCCCTCCCACTGGATACCCCTAAGCATCGAGTCTCCCAATAACAGAACCTTAACACCACCATCATCCTTATGGTTACCTCCACTATGCCCTCTCAGCCCCCCTTCCCCCCCTTATTCATGATCTCAATTTTGTGGGAGTCTTCCTGCCTTATTAGAGACCCCTTGTCACCGTCCCTTTCTGCCTCCCTTGCTATTTTGCCCACTTAACTCAAACCCTCTGAATAGGTGTCCCTTTAACCTCTCTTATCCGAACCATTTATCCTGGCCCTGATGGTTTCCCCTTCCCCACACCACCATCCTCCCCTTGTAATAGTACCCCTACTCCAGATGCTCTCTGTGGGTCCCTTTAGCTAGGGCCCCATCCTACATTGACCCCTGCTGAAGGGGGCCCTCTCCACCTTCTTGTCTCCCAGTTTCTCCAATCATGCTGTCCTCCTCATGTCTGCAATATGTTGTATCTCCCCATTTGCTTAACGATATGTTTCCTTCTTCCTCTGGGACTATTTCTATCCTTTCCATAGCCAGTTTGTGATGCCCTATGGGTATCCAACTCCCTCCCCCCGGCCTCTGTATAAGTTTCCTCATTTCCACCAACCCCTTCCTCCCCCTCTAGGTTGCTTAGTAGCTCAAATTTATTGGTGACACTCTATGTCAGCCTCCATCAAGTAACCTGAATTTCCTGACTGCACCTCTAAACTGCTCCTCTTCTTCCCCTCTTGCTCTGTTCACCTTAGGAGCTTCCTTCCCACAGTCTGCTGTTTTAGGCTTCTGCACAACAGCCCCTCCTGACTCTTCCCCCTCCACTCTCTTTGTATTCAGAATGTTCACCCCGTACGCTTTCCCCTTAGCATCAACTTCCCTATTTAAGGGTCCTCTGTCCCTAATATCCCCCCTCCTGCTTGCTGTAACATAACATCCTGTAATTTCAGAGCGTTGCCCCAGCCTACCCTCAGCCCACCCTTCTGCTGCCCATATCCACACCCCTTATCCTTGGACACCCCCAGCCCCTCAGCTTACTCCTTAACCAATATACCTCACTCCTGATACAAGATAGCTGTCTACAGACTGGGCAGCCTCCCTCTCTCCAGGCCCAATTTAGAATTATTGCCATCCCACAGCCTGTGCAGCCTACAACCCTTCCGAAGACACCTGCCATAGTGGAATATGGCCACCCTGTTTATCCCCCTCTGTTTATAATGGCACACCCCCTTTTCTCAGTCCCTTTCCCCTGGAATACAGTTTCTCTCTATACTGACTGTAGTTATTTACAAACCCAATTTCAACCCCACCAATAAAGTTCCCAAATCTCACAAACACATACAGTCCAGTGTGTGTTCGGTCCCACTAACAGTGTGTGTAAGCAGACATCAGGTATCGTATGATGTCACAGGCCCAGCAGCTCCTGTTGCTTTGAATTTCAGTCCCAAAACAGAAATATTCCAGCCTTCAATCCCCACCCCAGTGCTTTTCAGTATTTAAGAAAGCCTACAAAACAGGGTGGGTGGGAGGCTCTACCAAACACCAGGCAAACAACACATTTAAATTTCCCTCTAATTAACCCTGACAAACAACAGTCCCCAAGCCTCCAAAGTTACAATATCACAGCCCAAGTAACAGTTCTAATTCAAGGTAATAATTTTTAACGCATAGAGCTAATTTTACTTACAAACTATTCAAATATTTCAGTTAAAACAGAATATAACCCCAGACCTCTGTTCTACAAGCCTGCTGCTTTCAGTTCTCAAGTGAAAAATGGAGGCCAGGGTAATTCCTGTTTAAAGACAAGGTAATTGCAGAAAATGCCCCCTTCCCCTAACACCAGGCAAACAACACATTTAAATTTCCCTCTAATTAACCCTGACAAGCAACAGTCCCCAAGCCTCCAAAGTTACAATATCACAGCCCAAGTAACAGTTCTAATTCAAGGTAATAATTTTTAATGCATAGAGCTAATTTTACTTACAAACTATTCAAATATTTCAGTTAAAACAGAATATAACCCAGACCTCTGTTCTACCAGCCTGCTGCTTTCAGTTCCCAAGTGAACAATGGAGGCCAGGGTAATTCCTGTTTAAAGACAAGGTAATTGCAGCAAATGTCCCCTCCCCCTAACACCAGGCAAACAACACATTTAAATTTCCCTCTAATTAACCCTGACAAACAACAGTCCCCAAGCCTCCAAAGTTACAATATCACAGCCCAAGTAACAGTTCTAATTCAAGGTAATAATTTTTTAATGCATAGAGCTAATTTTACTTACAAACTATTCAAATATTTCAGTTAAAACAGAATATAACCCCAGACCTCTGTTCTACCAGCCTGCTGCTTTCAGTTCCCAAGTGAACAATGGAGGCCAGGGTAATTCCTGTTTAAAGACAAGGTAATTGCAGCAAATGTCCCTCCCTCAACACCAGGCAAACAACACATTTAAATTTCTAATTAACCCTGACAAGCAACAGTCCCCAAGCCTCCAAAGTTACAATATCACAGCCCAAGTAACAGTTCTAATTCAAGGTAATCATTTTTAATGCATATAGCTAATTTTACTTACAAACTATTCAAATATTTCAGTTAAAACAGAATATAACCCCAGACCTCTGTTCTACCAGCCTGCTGCTTTCAGTTCCCAAGTGAACATATTGGGGAAAGAAAAAGAAAATATCTAGTTATAACAGATGTATATTTAAAAAGGAATAAATATAGTACCAGACAGACTGCTATTTTTTATAAAATCATCATCTCTATTCAGACGCTATAAAATTTCAGGGGAATACTAAAACTGCTGGCAAAAGGATGAATAAAAATAAAAGTACAATTGCTTACTCCTTGATTGCCATATTAGCCATATTCTGAATAGTCAGAAATCAGAATTCATAGATACATAGATACATAGATACATAGATACAGAGATACATAGATACATACATAGATACATAGACAGTGTCGGCAGATAAGGGCCTATGGCCCACCCAGTCTGCCCATTTGAGCTTGTAAGTTCAGTTTGTTTTCCTAGAAGTCTATTTCCCCTTACCCCTGACCTCTAGAATTCCTTTATGTCTATCCCATGCATTCTTAAATCCCGTGATTGTTTCAGCCCCCACCACTTCCTCTGGCAGGTGTTCCACTTGTCCACCACCCGTTCTGTGAAGAAATTCTCTCATGTTTCCTCTGAATCATCCTCCCTCCAACTTCATCCCATGCCCTCAGTCCTGAAACATCTTTTCGCTAAAAATACTGTTTTCCTGCACCCTGTTCCTCCCTGTAAGATACTTGTATGTCTCTATCATATCCCTCTCTCCTCCTCTCCTCCAGGGAGTACATGTTCAGTTCCTTCAACCTGTCTTCATAGGACTTGTGATGCAACCCATGCACCATCTTTGTTGCCCTCCTCTGAACCTTCTCTACCCTGTCTATGTCCTACGTAGGTATGGTCTCCGGAACTGTACACTGTACTCCAGGTGGGGCCTCACTAGTGTCTTGTATAGTGGAATTATGACCTCCCTTTTCCTGCTGGTGATGCCTCTGCCTATACATCCCAGCATCCTATTTGCTTTACCTGATGCCTTGTCACACTGTTTCCCTACCTTGAGGTCATCAGAGATGACAACCCCAAGATCCCTTTCCTGCTTGGTGCATGCTATATCCTCACCCCCCAATTCAGCTCAGAAAGGATCTGTGAATAGCCGAGTAGACAGCCACACTACTCAGGAGAGTCAGTCCTAAAATAAGATAATACCAAAAGAAAAATAAGTACTACAATGGTGTGGTATATACCAAATGACAGTAACCAATGCAAAAAAACAACTACTTCTCCAGCTAAAAAACCTCAGTGAACTGAGGATTCAGCAAAGAGACCAGAGTTTAGCCTTCAGCTCCAGAGCTAATTCTCCAAAACTGGTGCTTCCAACTCTCAGAACACCATTCATGCTCATATGAGTTGGATGAGGTCAGCAAACTAATCATGTGACCAAGGGTGCAATATTTGAGCAAAACTTGGTTAATATAAATGTTTAAAATGTTTTTTATTAAAACAAAAACAGAGAATGTAACATCCCAGGAAAAAAAAGTAACATGTATAACAAAAAAAAAAAAAGATAAATGATAACACTCTGTGTCCCGAGTTCAGGTAGAATTCCTTCATATATTATGGAACAACTAAGTCTCAGAGGTGTTGCAGTCTCCTTCTCACATTGAAGGAGCTAACTGCTTTCATCCCACAGCTCTTCCAGGGGATTAGGTGTGTATCTGGGGGTGGAGCTGGCAAACTGCCAGCAATTTCCAACAGAAAGAAGGGTTAAAAGATCAGGTTAGTTGATATCTTGGAGGTGGAAGGCTGTTTGCTGGCCAAGGCACCTAGCTTCACCTGCGCTCTTTCCTTTTAGCTTGCTTGAAAGGACAGAACTAAGAACCTTTCCAGAGTAAGGGAGATGATTAAGACTTTTGTCTAGGCAGATTTACTGTGTGTTGTTGTTTTTATTTTGTACACACAGGGATTGTTACTGTTTGTTGCTAACATGTTATTGCTTTATTTTTCTCTGATTCACATTGCTGTTGCTGGGTATATCTTCTGCTGTATTATTAAGAGGTGTACCTACAGGTGTGTGCTAACAGATTACTGCTGTAATCTTCTGATTCAAATTGTCTTTTGCAAGGTATATCTTCTGTTACTGTTTTATTTTTCTCTGTAGCAAAGTGTTTCTTACAGGGTATATCTTCTGTGAAATTATTACAGGTGGTGCTTAAATGTTTGTGACTTTTTATGATTAGGCTAAGCAAAATTACTGTTTGCCCCTATTTTATTTATTTATTTTTTGCTGAAAAGGTTTTTTTTTGTCTCAGAGGTGTTGCAGTCTCCTTCTCACATTGAAGACAAGGAGAATGAGAAAGCAGCCACAGCTTCCTTGAATCAAGGATGTTATTTTCTAGACTACACTGAACTGAATGATTACTTTTTGGACCTGTGTAAGTAACTCGTATTGATTCTGTTTTTGGGGTGCACTTTTCTTAGTTTTAACTTTAATTTGCCAAGGAGGAACTGTAGCTGGGAGATATTTGCAGTCAGTTGTGACTAGACATGTTACTTAGCCTTTGTGAAATAGGTGTCTGAAAGAAAGGAAGGCACTGCCCCGGGTGGAGGGTAAAAGTTGTAGGTGATTGTTTCTGGACAGCATAGGTTTACTCTCACCCACCCTTCCCTCACCCCACCCACCCCAAGCAAATAACTTCCTTTATAGCAGGGGTCCTAACATCACTTCCTCAAAACTGTTAACAACATACACCTGTTCATATCCTTAAAAGCACAGCACACTGAATAGGGGTTAGAGACACTCACAAGCTTGCACACACTAAAACAAGAACAAAAAACAAATAAGCATCTGTAACTGGAAGGGACACAGACATGTGGGGAGTGGTGCAATGCACTGGCTGTGGAGCAGCAGTCTTCCGGGAAACATTCTGGAAACTGCATTGCTGCCCTATTTGCAGGTGCCTCTCTGGTCAGAGGGGGAGGAGGTTGTTCATCTCCATGCTGACCTGGCTAGGATTCAGGAAACCTGCTCCCTCACCCAGGGACCACCCAGGCCACCATCACTACCTCAGAGGTTGCCAAGAAAGAGGAGTGGTTGGACCACAGTGGGCTAAGGGAGGGTGAGGGTGGTGGAACAGAGGTGCACCCCTCCAGTTGTGCCTCTCCACAATTCATTCACCACTCTGGTAAAGCATGGTTCCTCTATGGAGGCACCCAAGGTGGAGACCAAGGAGGATGCTGGGAACTTCTACAATGGAGACCCATAGGAGGGTTTCCCCAGGACCCCACAGGAGAAGGAAACAACTCCTGGTGGGGGAATCAGTTGTTAGAGGGGGTAGAACTGGGGGAGGGATGGGAAAGGGAGGTCAGGTGCCTATCCGGCGCCAAGGCTTGGAGGGACAGGAAATAAATCCTCAGGATTGTGAGAGCAGCAGCAAGGGGGAGGGAGCTGGATGTCATTATCCACCTAGGAATGAATGACCTGGCTGAGAATGGCATCAGAGCAGTACAACAGGAGTTTGTGGAGTTGGGGAGGGGCCTTAGACAAGTAGCACAAACAGTAACTTTCTCTGAAATGCTACCTGTCTATGGCATGAATGAGGCTAGGGCACTCCGCACCATGGGATTCAATGACTGGTTGAAAAGCCAGTGCAGAGCTCAGGGATTTGGTTTCCTTGGGGACTGGAGCTATACAGGCGTGATGGTCTGCATCTATCCAGGAGGGGAACCAGGATCCTAGGTGATAGGTTTAAATGCTTCAGTGGCAAGCATTTAAACTAGCCAAGGGGGGAGGCACTGAAGAGGAGAAGGAAAATCCTAGCCCCTCCAAAAAATCAGGGTAATTAGTGAGGTAAACACCAAAATAGAGCAGTCAATAGGGAGAAGGGCAGGGGTAAATGGAGAAAAAGACAAAGGCAGTTGGGACAGGGATGGGGCAAAAAGAAATAAAGCCATAAAAAATGGAGGGTAATGAGTACCAGTGACCATAGTCTAGGTAAAAAGCTCCCTGAAATGGTGGCCTTGATGGAAGAGGGATGCCTGGATATTGTGGCAGTCACAGAAACATGGTACACAGAGAACCATGACTGGGATGTCAACATACCAGGGTACACAATCTACAGGAGGGACAGGGAGGGAAGAAGAGGAGGAGGAGTAGCTCTCTATGTAAGGGAAGGGATCAAAGCAACAGAATTAAAGGGTGAACAGGGAGGAGTGGAGGCACTGTGAGTCCCCCTGGAGATTGGAAATGGCTCCACAATCCATACAGAGGATGTATACAGACCCCCGACTCAGGGGGATCAAATGGACAAGGAAATGATAGACAGCATCCTTGGGATGGCAGAGAAAGGGGAGATATTGCTGATGGGGGACCTGAATATGCCAGATGTTGACTGGAGCACCTTTTCTGCAGCCACATCCAAGAGCAGAGATATTTTCAAAGCCCTACAGGGAGCATGCCTCAGACAGCTAGTTTTGGAACCAACTCTGGAGAGAGCAATCTTAGACCTGGTACTCTCAAATGGGGATGGAGAGAGGATCTCTGATCTTGAAGTGGGTATCCATCTGGCAACAAGCGACCACCAAACAGTGTGCTTCACAATAAACTTAGCTGTAGAGCCAAGCTACACAAAAGTGAAGGTACTGGACTTCAGGAGGGGTGATTTTGTCAAAATGGGAGAGTGTCTCAGAAAAGCACTAGCAAACAGGCAAGAAGGTGGGTGGAGCAACAATGGGGAAACTGCCATCACAGAGGCAACAAGTCTCTGTGTGAAGCAAATAAACAAATCAAAACAAAAGAAAAAAAACACTATGGTTCTCAAAAGAAGTGGCAGGGAAGGTAAGGAAAAAAAAGATAGCATTCAGGAAGTATAAGGGAACACAGAAGGATCAGGACAGAGAACTGTACCAGTTAAAGAAGAAGGAAGCGGGTAAGACAGTCAGAATAGCAAAGACCCAAACCGAGAAAAAGATAGCCAACTCGGTTAAGAAGGGGGATAAAACCTTTTGTAGGTACATTAGGGTGCAAAGAAAGACTAAGACAGGGATACTGAGGCTGAACAAAGAGGAAGGTGGCTGGGCAGAGAGCGACAGTGAAAAAGCAGGGATACTGAATGAATACTTCTGCTCAGTATTCACAATGGAAAAGCAGGGGGAAATACCTAATCCCGTTAATAGAAGCACTGTAGATAGAGGGGTTGATATTAGTTCTTTCACAGAAGAAAGGGTTCTGAAAGAACTCTTAAAACTGAAGGTGGATAAAGTAATGGGGCCTGATGGGACTCACCACAGGATTTTAAAAGAACTAAGGGAAGAACTAGTAACACCAATGACTACCCTTTTTAATAAATCATGGGAGGATGGGGTGGTACCTGAGGACTGGAGGATGGTGGATATGATTCCCCTTCAGAAAAGTGGGAGCAAGACAGAGGCAGGAAACTACAGACCTGTCAGTTTGACCTCAGTGGTAGGGAAAATGATGGAATCACTTGTGAAGGAAAGAATTTTTGAGTACTTAGAGGCCAGTGGGGCACAGGACCCAAGGCAACATGGTTTCATAGTGGGAAAGTCATGTCAGACAAATCTAATTGATTTCTTTGACTGGGTGACCAAAGCAGTAGACCAGGGAGGAGCTGTGGACATGGCCTACCTAGACTTTTGCAAGGCATTTGACACAGTCCCGCACAAAAGATTAATAAACAAATTAGCCACCCTGAGAGTGGGTCCTAAGGTGGTAGCCTGGGTGAAACACTGGTTGGACAACAGGACACAGCAGGTAATAGTAAATGGAGTCCACAGTGAAGAAAGGAGTGTTACTAGTGGGGTACTGCAGGGTTCAGTACTGGGGCCAGTCCTTTTTGATGTCTTTATAAGTGACATTGCAGAGGGACTGGAAGGGAAAGTATGTCTCTTTGCAGATGACACAAAGATCTGCAACAGGGTTGATACACAAGATGGGGTGGAAAGAATGAAAAGGGACTTGGCAAGGTTGGAGGAATGGTCAAATGTATGGCAGCTTAGATTCAATGCAAAAAAGTGCAAAGTAATGCACCTGGGAAACAAAAACCCAGGGGAAGAGTACACAATGGGGGTGAGATACAACAACAAAAATAGAAAGGGACCTGGGGGTAGTCATATCAGACGACCTAAAGGTGGGCCAGCAATGTGAGAAGGCAATAAGGAGGGCTGGGGGATGCTGGGATGCATAGGGAGAGGCATCACCAGTAGAAAACAAGAAGTTGTTGGCCCTCTGTATAGACAGTTGGTAAGACCACATCTGGAGTACTGTGTACAGTTCTGGAGACCCCATCTCCACAAAGACATAGACAGGGTGGACGCTGTCCAGAGGCGGCAACCAAAATGATGAAGGGTCTGCATCAGAAGACATATGAAGAAAGACTAAAGGAACTATAGATGAATAGCCTTGAGGAAAGAAGGGGGGGGCATGATAGAAACTTTCAAATACCTCAAGGGAATCAACAAAGTCCAAGTGGGTAGCATCTTTCAGAAAAAGAGATGTGCAAAAAACAAGGGGGCACAATTTGAAGATAGAGGGGGGATGGCTCAGAGGTAATGTGAGGAAGTATTTCTTCACAGAGAGGGTTGTGGATACATGGAACAGCCTTCCTGAGGAGGTCGCAGAATCAAAAACAGTGGGGGAATTCAAGAATGCATGGGACAGACATAAGGCAATTCTAGTGGGGGGTAGGAGGAAGTAGACTGTTGGTTAACTAGGAT
This sequence comes from Neoceratodus forsteri, assembly GCA_016271365.2. Lineage (NCBI taxonomy): Eukaryota > Metazoa > Chordata > Ceratodontiformes > Ceratodontidae > Neoceratodus > Neoceratodus forsteri. The sequence goes on from CM057451.1 coordinate 1,046,022,902, forward strand.
CTGCAGCTTATCTGTTAGGTAGAGAAATGGGCTGACTAGGTGGGGCAAGCAGTCCTTATCTGCCATCAAATTCTATGTTTCTATGTTTCTATATACAGCCTAAGTATGGCAAAAAGGAGAATTCAATCTGTAACAGACAAAATGTTAGTTTGTTCCTAAAAAAGGTTGTTTTTTTTTATTTTGTTTTTACATTGGAATAATAACATGATAACCAGGGCTGTTTGATTTGAATATCAAGTATCACTTCTAGGTTAGTTTTCCCAAATAAAAAAAAAGAAAGGTCTTCCAAAAGGAGCTACACAAATCCAGGGAAAAGGAGAGGTGCAGAAAGTGCTTCAAAATAAGTCTTTATGAGAACTTTTCAGATTTCACCCCTCCCGTTCCTCAGAACTCCACTGTCCAAATGCTCCTCAGATGGTCCTCCGCATGACTCCTTGCCACCTCTCCCGGGGTGGAGGGCTCCTCCACTGACCGGACTTCTGACTCCTACGAGAAAGAGAAAGTGACAGCAGAGGAAAAGGCAGGAAAAACAAGCCACATCAAGATAAACTGGAAAGGCTCATCCACAATGCACTGAGTTGAGGCAATGGTGGCATACCTTTTCAAATACAGAAAATAGCCTTGTATAACCCCTGCTTTCTCAACTTCTCCACAGTAGAGCAATGTGCAGCAGCTAGCACCTCCTCACCAGACCACCAGCACTATTTTGGTGGTGGAATGATCCTTCCTAATGCCAGAATGGAAGATGGAGAGGAAGTCATGCAGAAGGCATTCTACAAAATACATGCTGCAACAATACTGTAGGGGTGTGAGATGAGAACCCAGTCCAGGAGGGTATGGTTTGATGACTAGCAACTGAGTCATTTGGGTTCTGTGATGACTTGATTCAGTCCTGTAAGTGGTAAACCTGGAGGTTGGGGAAAGTCAAATAATGTTGAAGACACCCAGGAGGATGAGCTCACCAGATGAACAGTGTAAGGAGAGAGTGGAGAGTGAGTCCATCAGAGACAGGGAGGAAATTCTCAGTGAGGCATAGAAAACACCAATAAAAATGGGTTGTCAGGAGGGAAAGGAAAGTTTAGCTTGCAGAAACTCATGAGAGGAAGGTTCAACCTCCCAAAGAGCAATGTTTCAGGAGAGATTCTGGAGGACATATAGGGCAATCCTACCACTTTGTCTAACCCTATCATGCTTACGGAGGTAGTAGTCTGGAATGGCCAAAATGAGATCAAGAATCTTGGAAGAGAGCTAGGATTCCAAGATACAGAGGAGGTTCAGAAAGTTATGAGAGACTCTTTCAGTGAGGAGATCCAGTTTAGGAGGGAGGATCCTAGCACAGAAGTGGAAAACACAAAGGCCTTGATGAATGGGGGAGGTGGTGCAGGGTTGAGTTCCACATTGGCAGCAAAAAGAACAATGAAGGTAAGGAGGCAAAAAATGGAGTAGGACTTGTATTCTCTTGGCCAAGGAGGAGATGGAGTTGGGGAGGAACAGGGTAGGGACAGGAGGAAATGGTGGAGAAATTCCAGGTTAAGAGAGGGTGAAGGTGGAAGGCAGAGACTAGGATGGATGGGAAAGGGGGTGGAGGATTGATGAAGGGGGAAGGAAAGATGAGGGGTGGGGGAGAAAGGGTGTGAAGTTGAGAGAAGGAAAGGGAGAAGGAGAAAGCAGAGGAGTAGGACAGGGAGCATGGTAAGCAGGTTGAATGAGAACTAAAATGATCAACTTTATTAGACACTAGCAAAACAGCAATACATAGGCAATCATCAACTATCAAGCAGTTAAAAACAACAGATGAAAGGTATTAAAACTATGTTGTGCAGGTTTAACAGAGATAACGATGAGGATAACCCTGGAGTGGTATAACAATTAACAATTACCTGAGTTTAGCAAGGTGACAAAACAAAACAATAACCAAAAGTAACCAGGTGCCTCCACCAAGAGTAAGTTATAAGTGGGTCAAGTAACTGGTTGACACAGCCCCCTGGGATGCTGCACCTACCGAACTCCCCTACTAACCATCCCACACACGGAATCCCAACAGTTTCCCATTATCTGTAACCATAAACACTTGGTAACTGACAGTCACAAAATACTTCTCACACAACAGTTACAAACAAAAAATCGCAGCTTTATTGGGGAGAAAGGGATTAGGAAAGGGGATACTTGGAACTGGGATAGCTGTGGAAAGAAAAGTGGTTAGCAAGAATAAGCAATGCAGTAACAACAGGGCCCATGGGTCAAACCACCCTAGTTGTCCAACCCCACTGGTACCAGTGCTATAGCTAAAGAGTCTTTCTGGCTACCCAATAGGTGCAGGCCTGGATGTTGATGTGGGTTGGCCGGCTGTTGGGGCCCTAAAATTTTGAAGAGATATATTTAATTTAAATGGAACACTCCCCTTGAATTCCGGGGACAAGACCATGGTACTCACAATTTGAAGATTCTTAGGAGTCTCTGATGCAGAAGGGCTCCACAATGCCAGGAGTGATGGGCTCAGTTTTCAGAATGCCAGATACTGGGCAGTAGAAAGATGTATTGAGACCTGGATCTTGATTGAAGGTCTAGCAGCTTGTCCCCTCCGGCCTCCTCTGGCCTGTTGCAAAGTACAAATGCAGGTCCCACACAGCCTCAGTAGGCCCAGATCCGGGAATGGCTCCACAGCCCAGCTCCCCGAACAGGTCACAGGTGCCTTAGCACCCCAGCAAGCGTCAGTTACCCCCCTGAAGCTAGCAGATCCCACTTGGAAGGGGTTAGTAAGTTCCCTTCCTGGCTCTGGGAGTCCCTCTGAAATGAATAGAGATCACTCTGGTCCTGCACCAACACAGCAATTCCAGGAGCAGCCAGGTAACTTACAACTTCCATACTGCAGTGTTGTTGGGCCACTGACTTGCAAGCTCTAAGCAACAGTTCCAGTCCACACTGAGACGCACAGCAGTTGCTGGGATTCCGGAACATGAAAATACCTGCTCACCTTTTGCTCACACTGTCTTTGAATATCAGAACAGCATCCATAGCAGCTTCAGCTGGGACTCAGCTCTCAGCAATTTATACAGTCCTCAAAACAGTTTCCACACAGCCTGGCTTGTACCCAGTTCTGGGAAATGTTCAAACTCTCCAAGAAGCTGCTAACAGTTCCAAAATAGTGCAGGATTTCTGCAGTGAAAAATCTCTTCTAGGAGACATAGCACAGTTCCAAATATCTTGAGTGTTCTCTTACCAGCTCAGTTCCACTAAAGCATAATTCACTTTTCTTTCTCAGCATCAACTCTCAACTTAAGTCTTGGGAAAGGCCTCGGAGGTTCAGCTGCCTCAGCACAGATCCCTCCTGTCTCAATAGGATACTGACCAAGAATGACCCATTCCCCCGAAGTCCCTGGAATTCCTGTCCACAGTTCTGCCCTCTGATTTGCTGCACTTCCATATCAATCACAGCTAATGGCCTTTTGAGCCAGTACCATAGGAAGGGTGGGGCGGGTGGTGCGCCCTCTCCGGGGGCGCATGCCTCCAAGGGGAGCACTGCCGACCGCCCACCTGCTTATCTGCTGCAGTAGTTTATAAAAATCTGTGGTGGCTGTGAATGAAAAACACATTTTCCATCATGGATGGAATTACTAATTTCTGCCAGCAGGGGCGCATCCCCGCGGAATGACGGGGGGGGGGGTCACGTGGTCTGATGTCTCTGAAAAGAAAAAGTCAGGTGGGGTCCAAACATAGACAGTATATAAGGTAGGGGCGTGGGAGACTCGGAGTGGGTTTTAGAGAGGCGGTCAAGACGCTGAGAGCGAGAACAAAAAAAAAAAAACACAGACCAAGCGAGCAGTGATAATTTAAAGTCAAGAAGAAATTAGGGAGAGAGGAGACAGAGCGCAGACTAGAGCACGGAGACCAGAGACAATTACTTGTTTAGGCAAATTAAAGGCAAGCATCCTTAGCATCTTAAAAAAGCACCCATTAGATTCAAATATCAAATTCAAGACAAGATACCATCCTATTCCTCATATCTTCAGGGCTAGTCACTCATTTGCTGCTTGCTGCCTTGCTTGCTCCAATATTTGATCAGGAGGTGGTGGGGCCTGGCGTAGACAAATAAAAGAAAAAAGTAATAAGTTAAGTATTATTTACTAGTAAAAGAGTCTTTTAGAGTAAGACAGAGGCGCCGAATGCGGCCTGCCTAGTACTGAATGCAGATGGAATGTTTAAAAGTGAGTGAATGAAGTAGTAGTAGGTCAGGTCCCAACCTCAACAGGCGGCAGCTGCTGGCTGTCAGCCAGCCAGGCTGCATGGTTCGTGGTGTGCCTTGCTGCATCCGATCATCCGACTCACCTCTGGACGGCACCTTCCACGGACAGTCAGGACAGAGCAGATGGAGTGCAGGACTCAGGAGTGGACTAGGGGATGACGGGGACTGGCCCCGGCCCATTCTCCAGGCTAGCTAGAATCTGAGACTGAACCTCCCCGAATTGGTGCCTGGGGTGGTGTCTGTGTCTGGGAGTGGTGGTGTCCCTGAAGTTAACAGAACAGTGAGGGAGTGAGCGAGCTACTAATGAAGTGAAGAGTCCAACAAGTCAAGTCAGTGTGCGAGTGACCACGAATCCTTGGCTGCCACCGGCTGCTGTTCCTGACTGAGTGTGTCATCTCAGTCTCACTCATCACTACGGTGCTTGCTCATCTTGTCTTTTAAGATCAGAAGTGATCTTGATGTGATGAGAGCGAGAGAGACGGGTGGCCGTGGACGGCAGATGCATGACTGTGAGTGGAACCTTCAGCCTAGACTGGATGGAGAGGTGGAGGGTGAGCACAGAGGCTGTGTGAATCAACGCCCGACCTTCTCAACCTCCATCCAGTCAGTCACATCATCATTATCGAGATGATCTTTAGTTTCTCCTCTAGTCCCCAGTAGTAGTCGATCATGTTGGTCGGTGGTGATCACGGAACAGGGAGATTATTCTGCATAAGCTTAGCTCATTAAGCTTAAGCTGCAGCCAGCCAGCCAGCCCTTCATGACATTTGGGGGTTGGGGAAGCACAGGGGAATGATAAATAGGGGCTTAATTAAAGTAAAATAGACAAGAATAAAAGTAAGATGTTATGGCTGCTAATCAATTGGCAGCAATGCAGCATTGATTTATTTCATCTCCGGGGCCATCTGCCAGGAGCTGGGGGGGCATCCACCAGGCACTAGGGCAGCACCATAGATAGAGAGCATCACATTTTGTATTTGCTGCTTACAAACTGCTCATGCTCAGAGCATGAGCAATTTGTAAGCAGCAAACAAAAAATAAATGAAATGGCACATAAGTTCTGTTCAAGCACAAGCACACACTGTATAAGCACAAGCACAGTGACAGCACAAGCAACTGACTGACAGTGACGCACAGTTTAGTAGTAGTTTATTCAACAGGAAATCAAATTACACACACACACACACACTGTAATTTGATTTCCTTGTTGATGATGTAATAGAAATGCCCTTGCAGCTCTTCTCTTTCCCTGACCTGAGAGTGAGAGTCAGTTGGATGATACAGTACTTGTATTATTTACTGTCCTGTCATAAAGGAAGGAACCACGATACCACATGATGTGGCTGATCATGGTACTCCTTACCAGGCAGAAAGGGAGTAATACTGCAATTAGGCATTTCTTTGTGGAGGACACTGGACTGCTGGAGCTTAATAGGTTGCTTACTTACAGTATAACCTGCTGAAATGCACGCGCAACTGCAACCTCGTCCCCTGTCACTAAGACAGATGTCAGAAGTAGAACTATACGCCTGTGTTGTGTTGGGAATAATGATGCTTGTTATTAATTACAGTACATTCTTGTAATTGTGGGGCTTAGTCTGACCTCCCCCGTCAATTAAAATGATTGCTATTTCATAATTACTGTTGGGGGGTGTGGGGGTGGAGGCGGAGCCCCCCATTTACAAGAATTACATTTACAATAGGAGATTAACTTCCCCGTACAACCTGATGCAATAATTACAACTGGTCCAATGTCCTCCACTGTAAAACGACGCAGCAGTTGCCCGTGTTACATATTGTACATTCACAGCAATGCCTTTAATGTTTTGTGGTTTCTGCTGGTCTTCTGTTTTGTGATATTCTGTGATATTATTCTTTCTGTGGGGGGCACTCCTCCCCATACACCCTCCGGGTCCACCGATGAAGTTGTATTTTTTACCTGCAGGGTGGGGGGGCAGAGTGAAGCACCCCCACAGAAAGAATATCACAGAATATTACAAAACATAAAGCAACCTCACAACTAGTTAGGCAGTTAAATTATTGTGGATCCTCAGTCTCCTCTGCCTGTTTGGCAATTGCAGCTTGGCACATTGGAATGTGCTCTAGCCAAAAGTCAGTCAGTTGTAATTATTGCATTGCGTTATTGCCGTTGTACAGTGAGGTTAAATCAAACAGTCTTACTGTAAATGTAAAATTCTTATTGGTGGGCTCCACTCTCCCACACCCCCGTCAATAATTATGAGTTCCCTCGTTGCTGGTTTTCAGTGATTGTGGAGGCAGTTGGACTTTGCAATAGGAGCATGCCCACAACATGATCACACCTCTACTGTAGTGTGTGGATTTTCCAAAAAAGTGCACCACCGTACAACGTCATCCACAAATGCTCTGCATCCCAAGAATTGAATCGGGTTATGGGGAAAAAGTATTATTATTATGTAAATTGTAATCATATTGTAAGGTGTGGGGGCTGATGTGTCATGTCAGTGGCCAGCCAGACACTGCTGCTCACTCTGTTGCCCATTTTTTTTCACAGAATTAGACATCTTTTGCTATTTACTGGCATCAGCGTCATGATACTCTGTATCATAGTATCGACGCCAGTAAATATCAAAAGATGCAAATTAGTTTGCTTGGGTTGGGCTTACCAGGCATCGATGACAGATACACTTACTTGTCTACTGTCTCTCACACTGAATCCTGTTTAATATATGGCCCTATTAATAAAGACCATTGTGTCTTACTACTGTACATATTTATTTTGAAACTTTTAAGAAATAGGTACAGTAGGCATCATTCTCTGGGGGCTGAGTGGACGGCAGAATAATACTGTACACAGTTGGATCTGGCTGTCACCCACGGGCCATCCGCCCCAGTCACAGACAGCCAGCCAGTGCGGTAGTCACTTCAGTCTAGTATGGTGTCACCTGACTCTAGTAATTATGTTATCTGACTGTTTATCATCAGTCTAGAGGGTAGCAGCACCAGCTGTAGTAGTGGTACTGTACTTCCCAAGTTGGGTGGGTCCCTCTCGGTTTTGTCTGGGAGGGAGGGAGTCAGTTACTGACTGACTCCCTCTCAAACAGAACTTTGAGTGACCCACGCTACTATCCTCTAGGCTGATGATAAACAGTCAGATAACTGACATAGAAACATAGAGTTGATGGCAGATAAGGACCGCAAAGGTCCATCTAGTCTGCCCATTTTTTCTATCTTACGAATGTGCCATAGGCCTTTACTCTGCTAATGGCCTATCTATTCATACTCATCTATATTGCTCAGAGCTCCCTCATGCCTACCCTATCCCATGCCTGTTTGAAGCCCTGCACTGTATTCATGTCCACCACTTCCTGAGGTAGGCTGTACTGTTCCATGCAGCCACTGCCCTTTCTGTGAAAACAGTTCCTCACATTACCCCTTAATCTGCCTCCTCTAATCTCATGCTGTGTCCTCTTGTCCATCCTGCTATTTTTTTTTATATTGAACCATGTTAGACTCTTGCACCATTTAGCAGTACTCCAGGTGGGGTCTCACACCAACCGTCAGTACAGAGGGATGACAACCCCCTGCTTTCTAATAGCGATGCCTCTCCCTATGCATCCTAGAATCCACAAGCCCTCCTAATTGCCTTCTCAAACTGCTTGCCTACTTTTAGGTCATCTGATATGACTACCACCAGGTCCCTTTCCATTTTAGTTAGTACCACACATCCAAAGGTGTAGTCCTCCCTTGGGTTTTGGTTTCCCAGGTGCATTACTTTGCCCTTCTTTGCATTGAATCTAAGCTGTCATACTTTAGACCAGTCATCCAAGTTTGCTAAGTCAACAGTCCCTTCTTATCCTTTCCACCTCCGTCATGTATCAACCCACCCTGTTGCAGATCTTTGTGTTGTCTGCAAAGAGGCATACTTTTCCTTACAGTCCCTCTGCAGTGTAGTGCCACTTATAAAGACAATAAAAAGGACTGGCGCTGGTTCCAACCCTATGGGACTAGTAACCCCTTACTTTATTTGACATGGACACCGTTGTTTACTATTACCCTGTGTCCTGTTGACCATGCTCAGCCAAGTTTTTACCCTGAGGCTACCATCCTGGGAGGGACCCACTCCCAGGCTTGCTTTCTTGTATATTAATCTTTTGTGTGGGACTCTGTCAAATCCCTTGCTAAAGTCTAGGTGGGTGGCAACATCCACAGCCTCACGTAGTTCTACTGCCTTGCACCTGGGGCCATGTCCCAGCATCCCACTTACCCTCCCTATTTCCAGATTCCTTCTAACACTGCATGCCCAACATTAGGAATCTGAAATAGTTATGTCTGTATGTAATGTGTCTAAGGAGGGGCTGTGCTCTTCAGTGAAAATAACAATAAATAATTTAGTAACTGTAGTTGATTATCTACTGTAGTAGACTAGTAGTTAATGTAATGGACTTTTATTTTGTAGCCAGTGCAGAAATTCAGTGCAGTCTGCAGATGACTCCTGGAGTGGACGGGTTTTGGATTCCCTTTGCAGGTGAGCATCCAGGCAAGAACGACGCAACTCAGCTGAGTCTTATAAGATAAGGTAATGGCAATGGGTTTTTAAATTGTGAATTTCAAGGCAGATGTTTAGGTGACTGTGGTATATTATGGCATATTTCTCCCTCTTTGTTCAGGGGTTACTATTCTGCGCACACAGAATGCAAATTGTTATTGTTAGTCTCAGTACAATATAGAGGATAATGGATGGGGACAGACAATAACCACGCAGTAATCGTATCGAGCAGTTTGCTTGTCAACAATGTAAACTGTGAGATGCAATTACTGCGTGGTTATTGTCTGGCCACCATCCATCATTCTTTATAGTGTGTGGGACAACCTTATGGTGTTACATATGTTTAATTACAGTGCTGGACTATTGCTGGTGCCTTAGATGTGGAAGAACCTCTCACTGCCGCAGCCGTCTGTTGTGCGCTGCATGTGCAAAGGATCTGCTCATACACAGATGCATTCCCATTGTCATGGTATCAATATGACATACCCAAGAGGGGTTAACAACCTTGATGTAACATAGGTACCATAACAACACAAACTTGCCAAAATTGGGACAATGATAAGGGCTGTCTCCATACATTATATTCAAATAAAATCATTCTAGTTGTAACACTTTACTGTTACTGAGTCTAGCGATCACCGTGTCTGATAGCGATTTTAACTCTGATACTATTTTGTCCTGCTGTAGTTCAGTCTGTTTATCATAATAAATTGTTTTCCTACGCATTTATGTGGCCATAATGCAGATTCATTAACAAGGTAATAAGGCTAAATTACTTGTATTCGGGGTTGGGGAAGTAACTTCTCATGTTGAGTCTGAGTCCCATAACCTATAAATGTCAATGCCTGATGTGCAGATGATAACCACGGTATAACTACCTCCTGTGGTTGCTAGGGCAATGTGGCAAACATCTTGAGATGTGCTCTCAAGGTTTACTGATGTCGTAGCAACCACTTGAGGTAATTACATTGTGGTTATCACCTGTTCATGAGGCATTATCCTCTATTTAATAACTCAGTTTAAATTTGCAGTTTCAGATAAGGTGACCCTTTTCAAGTATAAATGTTTGATTAATTCCGGTAGTACCCCCTGTTAGCTCAGCTTCACCCTTGAAAGCTGGTAAATTAAGTAATATGGAGCCAGGATTATTTTCCATGGTTATCAAACAAACACCAGCAATAGAAACCATGACTAATACTTTATTTCTTAATTTCTGTTTGCATGTGTGTAAGAAGGTGCTCTGCTCTTGAGTGAAAATAGCAATAAATTATGAACTTTCATTTGTAGGACCAAACTTGAGTATGGACTCCATCAAACATCAGAGATCCTATCCTACACAACTTCATGTTGCAGCAGTCAGCTGAGGTCGTGCAAGGAGTCAGCTCCGACAGTCAGTCTTATTAAAGGTAAGTCAATGTGTTTTTAAATTGGGAGATGGGTGTATCATGATTGCATTTGTGTAGCATTGACTGGTACTTTGTCTGACTCTCCAGGGTGGGGTAGGGACGGGAGTGGGGGGGGTAGGAGCAGTACCATAGCAATGGTGGTTGGAGAGCATGGCAATGAGTTACTAAGCAACAAGACACTCCCTGAGGTTAGATTACTAGTCAGTAACCACTAATTAGGGATGTCAGTGTAATGTGGCACGAGGCGTGGCCCTGTGACATATTTCCCCTAGGCTGTAATTAACGGGTTGTTAATCTAACTCCTGTGAGAGCCTTATTGCTATTATAAAAATGTATTCAAAAAAGAAAAGTGTTGCAAGTATGGTTTATGAATGTTTACTGTAGCCTAGAGTAAAAAAGTTACTGGAATGCTGCATTGTGATTTTGTGCCAGCATTCAAAAACTGTTACTGGAAGAGGAATTATTTTCATAAAAGTCTATCTTACAATAATGTCAACTGTTTATATCATTTAAATGGAGATATTTGAGAAAAACGTTCTTCCACCAACAGTTTAGGAATGTTGGCTCAAAATCATAGTGCAGCATTCCAGTCTGTCAGCAGTGACAGGATGGAATACTAAAACACAGGAAGAATCAATATGCCATGGCAATCAGACTGTACATGACAGTTGAACATGGATTAATGTAAGGCTGATCCTAACAGCCAAGCCAGTCAGACCACTTTAGGCTGGGGGCAGGCTGTATAGCCTAGAGGTTAGAGTAATAAGCTATGAATTTCAAGCTTGTTATCCAACGGCCTGGGTTTTATTACCACAAACTCCACTTGCATACTGTGTAACGCTGAATCTCAGCAATTCATTTAACTGCCCAGTGTTTCCAGGTCACCTCTGAAAAGAGGCACTTGTGCCGAGTAGGCCTAACCCGGTTAGCAAAGTCTAAAAAAAAAAAAAAATAATAATATATATATATATATCTTGCACAATGAAACTGCCTTCTGATCTTCAGCATTCTCTGGAAGTTCTATAATTCAGATGTCCTATCACAGATAGGAATGGTATGGTAGAGTACTAATATCATATGAACTTTGGTACAACAGCATTTTGACAAGGCTGGATTTAAGTAATGTTGCACAACAGTGCATGTTTTGTTGTGAGAGTTACACATGCCTTGTGTGGTGTGTCACAAGGCACAGCCGAGTGAGTTTATTAACCACACAGTAAGTGTGTAAATCTGACTACTGCACATGCACTGAAGTGCATTGTTGTGATTCTATAGGCTAGCTACTGTAGAATCATTAGCACTGCATGGGTGATTTGAGATGCTCATTGATCAGTGTTTTGATTTCATGTAATGCCATGATCAGTGATAACAAGCACTGCTGTCACACCTGAGGTCTTACTTGCAAATTATACAATGGTGTAGGAAAATCCTGTAACCTCATTGGTCAAAACATGTCACATGACTGGGTAAATAGGTGTACTTAACTTCAGAGCATCCCAGTCAATGTCCTGTCCCACTTCTTGTGTGGTTACAGTTAAGTCACTCGGCTGCGCCGTGACTGCCTCGTGACACACTATACAAGATGTGGGTAAACCCCCAGTAACCCACACCCTGTTGTGCCTTATTGATTACACAAACAGAAAGTTGGACAGGACATTGACTGGGATGCTCTGAAGTTAAGTATGTCTATTATACTGTACACTTATCTCTTCAGTATTTTGTAAAGGAAGGTCTGATTCTTGAAGATGCCACTGAAGAAACCATCAGGAGCAGAGTTTAGAAAACTGTGGAAAGCAAGAAAAGAAGAAAATTGAAAACTCTCCCAGCAGTGGCAAAATTGGCTTACCAAGTCAAAGGAGCAGGAGGGAAGTTCAGCGACTCAGTCAGCAGCAACACTAATTGACATCGATGAGCCTACCCCTACAGAGACAGATGTTGAGGGCATTATTACAGAAGAAGAAGAGGATGATTGCCAGCTGACACCGTCTGCATGCAACTTTGAAAAATATACAGAGGATCCTGCATTAGAAAATAATGTAGATGATGTTGCCACTTCTGTACTCCAACTTAATTTGAATGACCCAACGTCATGGCCTGACATGACTGACAAAGTTAGATGTCGTTTGGTGGAACATGGCTCTGAGCAAAAGAAAAATGCTGATTTTAATTTCTCAGCGTCTAATGAGGGTAGACGCTTCTATCGGAATTGGTTCACAAAAATGATTCCTAATGGAGAAACTGTGGAACGCATTTGGCTAATGTATGGTGAGACCAAGAAAGCTACCTATTGCTTCCTATGCATGCTGTTTGCAAAAAAATCATCCACCACATTGAGTCTGGCAAATCTGAAAAAAGGATTTTGTGACTGGAGACATTTAAATCCCAGAATTCCAGATCATGAAAACTCCCCAGAACACCTCAACAGTTATTTACGTTGGAAGAATTTTGAAATGCGTTTGAAGACAGGGGCCACAATAGATGATCAGCTGCAAAGGTCCATTGCCTCAGAAAAAGAAAAGTGGTGTACCATTCTGAAAATTATTTTTGATGCTATACTTTTCTGCACAAAGAACAACTTGGCTCTCAGGGGGTCCACAGAGATGACTGGATGCACGTATTCTGGAATTTTTCTTAATTTGCTAGAATTGATAAATCACCATAATCCGTAGCTTGCAGGGCACATTAGCAACCATAAGAAGGGGTCTACCACTTATTTTTCTCCTACAATTCAGAACAAGTTTATTAACTTATTGGGTTCCACTGTGAAACATGAAATAATCTCAAAAATTAAAGAGGCAAAATACTTCTCTATTATGTTTGATTGTATGCAAGATGTGGCTCACAAGGAGCAAATGTCTCAAATCATTCATTACGTGAGGATGCAGGATAATGATTGCAGTGTTGAGGAAAGTTTCATTGATTTCATCATCTCACATGAAAAGACAGGAAGTGGGCTAGCTGCAGAAATTGAAAAGAAATTAAGTGATGATGGCTTAGATATAGCTAACTGTCATGGCCAGGGGTATGACAATGGCACTAATATGGCAAGAAAGTACCATGGTGTGCAAGCCCATATAGCACAAGTGAATGAACATGCTAGATTTGTCCCATGTGCAGCTCGTTCTCTTAATTTAGTTGGGGTTCATGCTGCGAGTGTATCAGTGGACATGGTATCATTTTTTGGCACAGTGCAGAGATTATTTACATTCTTTGTAGCTTCAACAAGCCACTGGGAGGTGCTGTGCCAAGCAGTAAAGGTCACTCTGAAGGGTCACACTGAAACAAGATGGTCTTCAAAGTTTCACGCAGTTCACTCCCTTCATCTTCAAATACCTGATGTCTTTAAGGTATTGTACCAAATAAGTGAAAATGCAACCAATGCCAATGCGGTATCAACAGCCCAGAGCCTAATCAAGCAGATAGATTTCAAATTTCTTTGTACCCTAGCAATGTGGGACAAAATACTGAACCTGATTGAATGATTAAACCAACTGTTGCAATGTAAGGGATTGCCTGTTGATAGTGCCTCAAAACAGGCTAGGGGGGGACCTGGAAAAGTCAGGGTGCCTGGATGATAGACAGCATGGATTTGCCCTGGGGAAATCGTGTCAGACAAACCTTGTGGAGTTCTATGACTGGGTGACGAGCACCTTAGACCTGGGTAGACCAGTGGACGTCCTCTTTCTAGACTTCAGCAAGGCATTTGACTCTGTTCCTCATGTGGGCCTGTTGGATAAGCTGGGAGAAATGGGGGTGGGGAACCAGATAATCAGATGGATAGGCAATTGGCTCCAGGACTGGACCCAGAGGGTCATAATTGGTGGGATAGTCTCATCCTCAAGGAGGGTCATTAGTGGGGTCCCACAGGGATCAGTCCTTGGGTCCCTCCTCTTCAATGCCTATGTCTCTGACATAAGGACAGGAATCAGGAGTGAGACGAGTCTCTTTGTGGATGACTCAAAACTGGGGGCGGTGGTGGATGGAGAGGATGAGAGGGTGGCCCTACAGGGGGACCTGAAGGCTCTGGAAAGATGGTCTAGAAAGTGGAAGCTGAGGTTCAATGCAGGGAAATGCAAGGTACTCCACCTGGGGGCCAGAAACCCAGGCCAAGTGTATACCCTGGGGGGGGGATGCTACAAGTCTCGATGGCTGAGAAGGACCTGGGGGTGGTGGTGGATGTCAAGATGAACAACTCAGAGAATTGTAGAAGGGCAGCAGCCAAGGCCAACAGGATGCTGGGATGCATCGCTAGGGGTATCACCTCCAGAAGGAGGGAAGTGATACTCCCTCTGTATAACTGCTTGGTGAGGCCGCACCTTGAGTACTGAGTGCAGTTTTGGAGGCCACACTTAAAGAGGGACATTACCCTCCTGGAGAGGGTCCAGAGGAGGGCAACAAAAATGGTTTGGAGCTTGGGGGACAGGACCTATGAGGAGAGGCTCGAAGAGCTAAATATGTACACATTGGAAGAGAGAAGGGACCAGGGGACATGATAGAGGTCTTCAGGTACATGAAGAGGGTAAATAGGGGAGGAACAGTCAGGGTGCTTCGAAGGAAGGAGGAGGGGCCACTAGAGGGCATGGGTGGAAGCTGGAGGGGGGAAGATTCAGGGGAGAAAGGAGGAGGTGCTACTTCACTGAGAGGGTGGTGGAGCCATGGAATGCGCTGCCTAGGGGGCTGGTGGAGGCAGAGACAATGGAGGGGTTCAAGAGGGGGTGGGACAGGTACAAGGGAAGGGTTCTGGAAGCAAAATCCAATGCAGCAAGAATATCCAGAACTGGGAAGGGAGAGGCCAGAGGAGGTGAGAGGGGCAGCAAGGTCAGCACCCAGGGTGGAGGCTGACCAAACGAGCAGACACGAAAGACTGTTAGGCCTATTCTGCTGGCATTTTAGTATGTTAGTATCAGTGGATTAAAGGATGCACTGCAGCACTAGCAGGATGATGGAATAAATGATATTGTACAACATGCAGCAGAACTTGCTGAACAGATGTCACTGAATGCCGAATTCAGAGAAAAAAGGAAAAGAAAGGTGAAAAGGATGGTCGATGAGAATGTTGAAGATGAAGGGCACTTGATTTCTGCTGAGCAGGCTTTCAAAATGCAGTTCAACAATATTCTAGACACCCTCACTTCCCAGATTTAGTGGAGGTATGAGGCATTGTCTGAAGTGGCTGCTGACTTTAACTTCCTTACAGGGCTATCTTTCTTAACAATGGAAGTTAGTGAGTTAATGAAATGTGCAGCAGATCTGGCAATGAAATATTCTAAGGATCTAGATGCTTGTGAGATAGTATATGAGGTAGAGAGCTTCAAATTTCAGTCAGCTTCAGTACTGCCCAATTTTTCTAATACCACACCCCTCAGCTTGTTGAAGCTCATTCACAAATGGTCTTTGAGTACTTCCTATCCAAATATTGAAATTGCTCTCCGACTCTTCTTGACACTCCCTGTGACTATTGCTTCTTGTGAATGTAGTTTCAGCAAACTGAAGCTGATCAAGACCTATTTAAGATCATCTATGGGACAAGAAAGACTGTCAAATCTCGCTATACTATCTATTGAAAATGCTGTAGCCAGTGCCATTAACTTTAACAAAGTCATTGATGAATTTGCCTCTTTGAAGGCAAGAAAAGTTCACACATAGACCAGACAGACAATTGTGAAATGTGTATGCTGTATATACTGTGGATGTGTGATTCGAATAACATTTTTGCATGAAAATATATAGCTTCACCTATCATCAGTTACCAGATTTCCCTTATGTCCTGATTGCCTTGAGGTTTTTGGTTTAGTACTCAGTGGCCTGTGCTGTTGTGTGAGGGGCATTGGTTTGTTCAGCTCCAGCGCCATATCTTGTATTGCTGTGTTCCTGTGTGTTGTATAGATCGTTTGTTCAATTCTCACATTTCATATATTTATCAGTTAAGTTGAAGTACTGAACTGGCATCAGCATCTGCATTACTTTCTAATGCAGAATTCTCTGTTAGCAAACTGTGAGTTTAATTTAAATACTAACTACTGATTCTCATTTGGCCACTTTTTTTACAACATGGTTTGTTCTGATTCCATGATGGAAAGCAAATCTGAACTTAGAGGTTGCTAGGGATACTCGATTCAGAAGAACATGTAACACAAGTGTGTTTTGGTTCAGTAGGGGAGTGATTCAGTAGTAGATGACCCACAACTAACTACCAGATCAGGCTACAGCATGTAACTATCTCCCTCCAAGAGCTTCAGTGGGCCTAGAGGACCCCTAGCCTCGTGCTTTATGTAGCAATCTTTCACAGTATATTTCAGAAATGCATATAGGGTGGGTGGTTGATGGCACTGTTGGTCAGCCTCTCATCCACAACAATTGCAACTGCATGCTCTATATCACCCAGTCAGAGTCTCTCACATCTCATATTCCATGGGAGCAAAATATTCCCTGAAATCAGGGGTAGTGAACTGCAACAAAAGTATGTTTTTTTCTTCAAGAAAAGCCCCAAAGCTCACCACAGATCATGTAAACCCCTCAGAACTTCTGGGGGCCTTGCAGTCCCCAGACTCCCATTCTTTATGTAACAATGTCTTACAGTATATTCCAGAAATGCATATAGGGTGGGTGGTTGATGGCATTGTTGGTCAGCCTCTCATCCACAACAATTGTGACTGCACAGTCTATACCACCCAGTCAGAGTCTCTCGCATCTCATATTCCATGGGAGCAAAATATTCCCTGAAATCAGGGATAGGGAACTATAACAAAATCATGTTTTTTCTTCAAGAAAAGCCCCAAATCTCACCACAGAGCTTATAAACCCTTCAGAGATTATGGGGGCCTTGTGGCCCCCAGACTCCTGGCTCTTTTCTTGGGGGGGATGCAGACTTAGTCTCTTGCCCAGGGCACCAAAATGCCTACCCATGGCACTGTTTTGAACCCTCTGACTGGCTGTCACTCTTGCTGATTGAAATAGTTAACTCCTTCTCCCGTAAGTCCCTTCTTACAGTATTTGGGTGCCTAGCCATCTGATTGGCTGATGAACAGGGGTTAAAGTAGTAAAACATGGCTGCTCCCATGCAGTTTCATGGCAGTCCTCATGTTGTCCCTTGAAAAAGTTTTAGTGCAGCCAAGGAAAACCCTATTTATTTAGAGTAACCCCAGACATGTAACCCCAACTGTGCCCTCTTAAGCAATCACACTATTTTATACCTATTCACAGTAGTTTCTCTGTCACTGCCCCCATAATACAATCCCCCAGGTGGCATGCAGTAACCTCATTAATATTCATGAGGGATCATTATTATGTAAGAGCCCTAGCTATATGCCCTAATTCAAACTTCTTATTTTATTTCAAAAAGGCCTCTAACCGGCCTTGTTGAGGTCCCTGTCCCCATTTGGATTAGCAGGGCTACTGGGACCACTGACACACTTCCAGTTTTTACTGCAACAGTGATGGAAACATCAAGGGTTCACTGTTTTGAGTGCACAATCGCCCGCTCACTCAGGAGAGCTAAAGAAGCAGTGGCGATAATGGTTAACATTTTTTAACCCAAGAAGGGCTCAAATAAAGTATAGGACTGTTCAGGGGTTGGGGACACCAGCAGGCACTCCAGAGAATGGGAGGAACCAGGGAAAATAAGGTAAGCCCACAAAGGGGGTTCCAGAAATAAGACTACACCTAGATAGGTTGTAGCTAGGTTAACCTGAGTTAGCAAGGTAGCAAACAGTCACTTTTATGGGTGAGGAATTCTTTTGGCCTTAACCCAAAATGGAACCAGGGCTCTACCATAGCCTCCATATCAGTGTACTGCCAGCACTCAGGATGCTTGGATGCCACAGAATTTCCTATGGAGGCTTAGAGGGTAAGTCCCAGAAGATGTGAGGGGTTATACCAACCCCAACATACTGATGGTGAGCAGCCTTGGTGCCACCTGAGCTGCCGGATGTGAAACTCCGACCCTCAGAGGAAAGGGATTGGCCTGCCTGAAAGTGCATGGCAAATCACATTTAACTAGAGGCCTAGTGCCTTATGGGAGCATCTGATATCTGAGGTTCAAAGAGAGGTTCAGGTACACCTACTGAGAGTTCATAGGTTGCCACAAAACATGAAACAGCGGTGCTAAATGGGGAGGGGTTGTGGCAAGAAAAACTGCCTTCAAGTGTGAGTGAAGACCATGTAGGCAAAATGGCCAGTATGGGAGAGATCTCTGCCCTGTCTCAGGGAATTAGGCTACCCCCTACCCTTTCACTAGCTGTATGAGCCAAGGAGATGGTTGCCAAGCCTAGAGAAAAAATTGGAAAGGATATGGGAAGCCAAAGCCCATTGAGCTTGCCTTGCCCACAAGCAAAGGTGTGGGTATCAAGTTGAATTTTCAGTTACAAACCATGTGGCTCCCCTTTATCAACCCCTTGCAAATCAAAATCATACAAAAAACTTGGTGATAGCAACCTACAAATTGCTCACCCCAACCTAACATTGTTATTAGTAGTTAGAACAGCCATCCTGAAAAGAGATAAAGGCATCAAGGTAACTTTTCCCCTCAATGCCCCGTCAGCACAGAAATCATAAAAGGAGGCAGAGATAAAACCACATGACAGTCCAGAACAAAAGGATGTATGGAGGCCAGGATTCCCACCAAAGAAAGCACCTTTTGCATATTCATAAACATTGGTAGGCAGGTTTCATGTAAAGCTAAAGCTTGGTGCATAGTCACTCACTACCTCAGCTTTCACCAGAGCTCCTGAAATTTACTGGCTGACAGTGTCGAGTAGTGAGCAAAAAATTAAGACAGAAACTAGCAGTTCAGGGGTTGATATTCTAAAAGCAAAACAGACAGGTAGCTTGTGAGCGCTAGTATTACAAGTAAACGGTGCCATGTCAAAAGGGAAAATGAATAATGACGACCTGTCACAATGGCACTGAACCCACAGGATGAACACTTTTCAGAATGTGCTTTCTTGTGGCGGTCTTATCCCCCCCACACCCCTCTTTATTGGATTCCTACTGTAGGGGGGTTGCAACTGGGGGATGGGATAAAACCAAGGTCGCTGTAAAGTGTTGGTGTCATTGTTCCTTCGCACTTTTGACAGTTTGCCGTTCTTGGTTCGCACTTTTGATGTGTTACCCCCGTGAACCTGTTTGAAAATCCCTTTTACATACAAACATCAGTTCAGCTGGCATCCAGCTGGAGTGGGGCTGCTTTAATGGGGGATAAGGCTGATTCCTCCATGTGGTGGCAGTGATATCAACCCAGGATTTTGGTCAAACTACCCGAGGGTTAGCTGACTGTGATTCATTGTTGCAGCTCAGACCAGGCTTTGAGACCTGTGCCGTGCCTTGGAGAGCAAAGAACTTATTTTGTGTGATTGGTATGCCTGGTATGGTTAGTATGCTGCCCTCTGACAAGGCTGGGAAATGACAGCTGCATCTGTGGCTCCAAGACCTCTGCCAAGATGATGAGGGAGGCAATCTCAAATATTTCTTATGCTTCCTTTTGCAGCTTCCTCAACATAAGACCATCCATTCATCCATGGGTTGATGCACAAGCAAGGAGTCTTAAGTAGGTTGGGGCTGTGGGTAGACTGCAGAAAGAGGAGTGGACATGTCCATCAGGGTCTACAAAACCTCGGATGTAGGTTGCACAGCAGCTCTTGCGTTTTGCCTATGGTGTCCTTGTCTGAGGGTGGCTATGAGAATCTCAGCTGCTTCTGGGATACAGCAGTCATTGGGGATGCAATTTATCATTATGCACAGATGAGCATTGTACCTCATCATAAACCTGATCCCTTGACCTGCAAGTTGTTTTCTAACTGAGTTGAAAGCCTGTCTGCACTGAGTAAGCCTAGCCAAAATGTCTTAATAGAGACTGATAGGGTGTTCCTGCCAATAAAGTTCACCTCAGTTCCTGGCTAGTCTGAGAATATTTTCTTTAACTGGGTACTTTAGGATTTTGGTGATGATCAGCTAGAGTCTGGCACTGTTTGGCAACATCGGAGCCAAGGAAAGAGGCACCCTCTCATTCTCTACGGACAGACAATCTGGTGCATTTAGAATGTTTGGGATAACTTTTTGAAGACATTGTGCAACATCTGACCTCTCCAGTCCCTCTAGATTCCTGGAAAGCCAACATACATGTTATAATTTTGTAGGGCTCTGTTCTCCAGATCATCTACATTTGACATGAGGTAGTTGACCAGAGCTGCCTGTTCCCAAGAACAGCATGGTGAGAGTCCTTGGTCTGCTTGACAATAATGACACAGTTTACTGTGGTGGTCACCCTGCCTAATAGTGCTTGTAGTTCATGAACCAGCTCTACAGAATCAGCTTCTAGGGTAGAAGTATTTCTCAATATCTGTTAAAGCATTAAGGTGACACCTTGAAGGTCTCCAAGTTGCGGGAAAAAGTTAATCCATGTTGGGCCTGATTCAGCTGCAGTTTTGGCAGTCTGAGAGAAAATGATAGTAGGCCTTGCCACCATCACCTCGTGCACCCAAGATGGCTTGAAAACAACACCCCACCAGTAAGATTTTTTGCAAAATGCCTAATTTCGATGCTAGGGTGTACAACTATGTGAAAGCTAGTTGTGTTAACCATAGGAGCAGGAATAGAATAGATTTCGAACTATTACATCAGGCGGGCAGAACTGATCAAGATTACTCTGCCATTTTGGTCACTGGCAGACCACGTCCCCAAAGAAAGGCATCATTTATTTATTTTTTTCAAAAGTTACACCATGAAAGAGATATGGAACTTGTAACAGCTCATCTCCAGATGTGTTCTGTGGGGATGATGTAAGGAGATTGTGCAGTACTTTATACACAAGTGAAAATTCATAACGAAAGCTACACTAGTAATGTAAAAAATAAGGTACACTACAATAAAAAATAACAATGTGCAATATACATGCAGAATATTCAGAGCAACACAAAATAAAGAAAAAATATAGTGAAAGTAAAGCTACAAGTGCTATGCAATACAGGAGGCAATGAAGGACAGCAACAGATTAACACCACCTAGACTGCTAAAGTGTGTGCAACAAAGCCAGTGCAGAAGGTAAGCTCAGGAGCAGAATATTTAATTAAGGCAATCAACCTCTGAAGGAAGCAAGTGAGTAAAAACTGAAGGAAAAACAGTCTGTTATGGTTCTCTGGAGAAGTTGTCAAGGTGGTGAAGATAAAAATATGGAATTCAGAAGGTATAAGGAAATGTGGAGGAGGGAGGACAGGGGTGTATACCTAGTAAAATAGAGAGAAGCAAGAAAGGCTTTGCCCTCGGGGTTTATGTAGCATCCCGCACCTCAGGTGTGTGTAAAATTCTCATTATACACGTCACCCCATGCATTATTCTATATGTAATATGCTTTGAAATAAGGGCATGCTCCACACAATGCTTGCAGCTGCTCCACTCTTGCAAAGGGGGTGGACATCTGCAGAGGCCCCCCATGCACAGGATGTGCACCTTTGGGGCACCCCACAGCATCCAGAGCCATTGTTGTATGCTTACACCATGTCCAAATCATGGTCACAGGACCCATCTCTGCAGCGGGTTGGGGGCAGACAAGGGGACAGACAACTGCATGATCCTGCACATTGCAGGTAAGCAAGTGCAGTTAGCACAGAGGGCATCTACTTTGGGGCTGTCGTACCACCTACGTGCCCCTCTCTGACTGGTTGTCCAGTTCATACCGGGGCAAGTACAGCCCATTCTCCACTGGCCCCCAGTCCTGGGTGAAGAGGTATGGGCTGGGGGTGTCACTGGCACTGGTCTGATAGTATGGCACATTTCTGGCTTGTTTTGAAGGGGGAATGGCAGTCTCTGGTGGACTGGCATGGGCTGCCATATCCTGTGGCTCCCCACCCCTGGTGTCACCCACTGGTCCTGCACAGTAAGGCCAGAAGACCCCAAGGCACACCACAACACTTGTCGGTGTCTGCAGGGTAGGGTGAGGTGAAATGGCGTGAGAGCTATGGCTGATGATCCAAAGGCGCATCCCAGTGCCTGTCAGTCTCTGCGGGGTGGGGGTGGGGTTGGCATCAGTTCAATACTTCACTGCCATTCCAATTATGCATCTCTCTAACTTCTGCACTAATGCCAATGCCAGCAGGACAACATTCGGCATTGACAAATGCTTGGTTTTGATTGGGAGAACAGGAAAATAGATCAGGGAAGGGCAATGGATGGATGTGGCCTATCTGGACTTTAACAAGGCCGTTGACACAGTGCCACACAGGAGACTGATTAAACAACTGAGCAGCCTAGGGATATGATCCAAAGTGGTGAATTGGATTAGAAACTAGTTAACAGATAGGCATCAGAGGTTGGTGGCTGATGGCATTCACTCTAATGACTGTAGAGTGGTCAGCATACTGTGCAAGGTTCAGTAATGGAATCAGTACTCGTCACTGTCTTCATAAGTGACATTACAGAAGAACTGGAAGGGAGGATATGGCTTTTTGCAGATGATATCAAAATCTGCAATAGGGTGGACATACGAACATATAAATGTGCAAGCAGAAACAGACCATCAAGTCTATTTAAGTCTGCTTGAGTGTGCAGTTAGCAACCCTGGTCTGCAACTGCCCCACCCCCCTCCCCTTTGTCATACCACTGCCACCCCCCACCTTCCCCACCCTCACTCTCCCTTGTTCCCTGTCACATGGTCTTTTGAAGCTGTTCACAGATTTACATGACACAACCCATTCTGGTAGTGAATTCCATTTTGCTACCACCCTCTCTGTGAAATACTGTCTCCTCATTTCCCTCCTAAATCTTCCCCCCTCTATTCTTAGTCCATGCTCCCTGGTGTCCCTTCCCTTCCTTAGCTTAAAGACCCCACCTGCACCATCCCTATTGATTCCCCTCAGATACTTGAATGTCTCTATCATGTCCCCCCTGCCCCTTCTATCCTCCAGAGTGTACATATTCAGGTATCCCAGCCTGCTGTTATAGTCTCTCCCCTCCATTCCACATATCAACTTTTTTTGCCCTCCTCTGCACCCCCTCCAGTAGCCTGATATCATGCCTTAGATACGGCCTCCAAAACTGCACACTATACTCTAAGGGCGGTCTTACCAGCGACCTGTAAAGGAGCAAAATCACATTCTCTTTGCCTGGACAAAAAAACACTTTCTATGCACCCCAGCATTTTATTCACTTTTGAAGCCACTCTCCTGCACTAGGCACTGTTGTTCATGCTCCCTGTTATCATTACACCTAGGTCCTACTCCTCCTCAGTGATTCCCAGCTTAACCCCCCCCCCCGCCAGTATTCTCTTCTTGGGTTCTTCGCTCCAAAGTGCATAACCTTACACATCTTTGCATTGAACCCCAGCTGCCACCTCTCTGATCACTCCTCCAGCTTGCTTAGGTCCCCCTGCAGCTGCTTTCATCCCTCACCTCTATCCACCACTACTCTAATGCTGGTGTCAACAGCGAACAGACTTACCTTGCTCACCACCCCATGTGCAATGTCTGATATGAAGAAACCAAATAATACTGGCCCCAGCACAGAGCCCTGTGGTACCCCACTCATTACCGGCCTTGGAGTTGAGAGCTCCTCTCTTACCACCACCCATTGCAGCCTCCCACTCAGCCAGCTTGTAATCCAGTTCATCATTTTTGGCCCCAACCCTACACCAGTTAGCTTCCCCCAAGCTGCCCATGAGGCACCGAATCTAAGGCCTTACTGAAGTCCAAGTAAAGAACATCCACTGCATGAACCTTATCCAGCTCACCTGTCACCCAGTCATAATACTGTATCAAGTTGGTCTGCCCCGCACTAATCTCTGCTCCCTCTAGGCCTTGGCTTCTCTCACTTTTCTGGTCACCTTCCTGGACCATCTTGCATATTCCTCCCTGTCCACTTCCTTCCCCGTCCTCCTAAATCTCTGGTGCACCACTCGTTTTGCCCTCACCACCTCCACAACCTCGCTGTTCAACCAGCATGGTTTTCTTGCTGTGCTCCTCTTATTCTGTGCCTTGACGCAGGCTTCTGTTGCCTCTGTAATCCTCCATTTAAATATATCCCATTTCTGCTCCACGTCCATCTCCTGCCTTATGCCCTCCAGTTTCCCTTTCAGTACTTCCTGCATCCTCCCAAAGTCTGCCCCCCTGAAGTTTACCACCCAAGTAACTGATTTCTCTGGCTCCCCACACATCGTGATATTATACCACACTGTTTGGTGATCACTGTCAGCTAGCGGTTCCTCTACCTTTATTTCCCTTGCTGCCTCCCCATTCGACAATACCAGATCTAAAGTGTTCTTTAACCTAGTAGGTGTAGTAACCTACTGTGTCAGGAGACCCTTCTGGATAGCATCCAGGAGCACTTGCTTCCTAGCACTGGAGGTGACTGGAATGCTCCAGTCAACCCCCGGCAAGTTGAAATCCCCCACAATGACCACCTTCCCTTTTATACATACCTTTTTGATTTGTCCCATTAATTCCCTGTCAAGCTCCTCAGACTGGCACGGTGGCCTGTATATCACCCCAAACTTCAATTTCCTACCCCTTGAGTCTAAGACCTGCAGCCAGCTTGCCTCTGTTCTCCTTTCTTCTCCCTCATCCCTTTTGCATTTGATCCCATCCCTCACATAGACTGCCAACCCATCCCCCCTTCCCTCCTTATGGTCCTTCCTGTATAATTTGTATCCTGGGATTGCCAGATCCCAGTCCTAGTGCTCAGATGCCCACGTTTCTGTGACGGCTGCAATATCCACCCTTCACACTGCTAAGAGTGCCTATAGCTCAGCAGATTTGTTTCCTAGTCTCCTTGCATTCAGTGAGACCACCCTCCATCCTGCCCACTTCCCTTCACTGGCCTCTATCTCCTCCTTTCTATTCCCTCCTTTTTTGGCCACCCGAGTCCTTCCCTGCTAGCCTGTGGGGTAGGCTGTGACTCCACTCTATTGGATACCTGCCTACCTGCTGTCCACTTGCCACCCCCCATTAAGTTTAAATCCACCCTTGTCAAAATATACCTCCCCAGTCTTTGCTTTAATAACTCATTCCCCTCCTAACTCAGGTGCAGCCTATCCCTTGCAAACAGATTGTTATTATCCCAGGTAATGCCCCAGCTGCACACAACCCCATGCCCTTTAGTTCGACACCGTTCTACCAATCATGTGTTCAACTCCCTAATCCTCTCCTTTCTCATTGTGCTTGTGCAGGATACTGGGAGCACTTCAGAGAAGGCCACAGACTCCCCAGTCTCCTTGCACAGCCTTCCCACTTCCTCAGTCCTCTCCCTTGTTACTGCCACCATTTCCCCCGCTAGGTCATTTGTCCCCACATGTACCACAATGTGTGGTTTCCTCCTACCCCTCCTTACACACCTTAGGATTGCCTGTCCTGCCTAGTCTGCCTTTAATCATTTTATGGACTCCGCCCATATCAGACTGTGCCTCTCCCCCTTGCTGCCCCATCTGATCCCCTTGAGTATGCAGTCCCCAACACCAGTACATCCCACTCCTTTTTCCTTGTGCCTGTCACCACCCTTCCACCTAGGTTTCCCATTTTTGGGATCACTCAAGACTGTGTTTTTACCATGTGCCCCAGTGTCTTCCCCCTACCACTCCCAATTGAGACTCCTCCCCATCCTCCTGTTTGACTGCCAGCCTCCCTCTCCCTCCTCACCTCTAGCCAGGCTAGATGTGAAACCACTCAGGAGGGGTTGGAGAGAGTGGGCAGAGATCTTGGGGAACTTGAGAAGTGGTCAAGAGTGTGGCAGTCATGGTTCAATGCCAACAAATGCAAAAGTTTTAAACTAGGGCATAAAAACCCAGAAGCTGAGTATAGGATGGGAGAGAGGTACTGACAGTGGTTAAGCAGGAAAGGTACCTTGAGGTTATCAGAAGCTCAAAGTGGCAGGGCAGTGTGACAAAGCAGTGGGTAGAATTAGTAGGATGCCCTGGTGTATAGGAAGAGGTACCTACAGCAGCAGTAGGGGGTGGTGTTGCAACTTTATCGTTCACTGGTAAGACCCCACATAGAGTATTATGTACAGTTCTGGAGGCTGCACATCAGAAAGCACAGAGGCAGGGTGGAGGTAGTCTAGAGGAAGGCATCAAAAGTAGTGTAGGGCATGCACCAGGAGTCCTAAGATAATAGACTAACAGATCTCACAATGTACACCATAGAAGAAAGGAGACTGAGAGGGACATGATAGAGACGTACAAGTACATCACATGGGTGAACAGGGTGCAGAAGGGGAGACTTTTTCAAATGAGAAAAAGCACCAGGACAAGGGGAAAAAAAGGAAAAAGAAACTGGGCACACACCAGGCCAGATGTATAAAAATATGTCAGGTTAGATGTGAAAAAAATATGTTTAAGTTAATCTTACAGCATGACTTTAACATAACTTGATCTGATAGCATAACACAAAACTGGGCTAACACCTAGGCAAAATATTTAAACTAATTGGAAGCAAATCCTAAAAAAAAAAAAAATAGAGATATTATTTAACAAATCTTAACTGAAAATACAATCCCTTCAGAATGGAGAACAACACAAGTTCTCCCAATATTTTTAAAAAAAAATCATGCTTAAACATTGCAAACTATGGGACCATCAGCCTCACCTCGATTCCAGGGAAAATTTTGGAAAGTTTGATTAAGGACTGCCTGAGAGCTCATATGAAAGATCAAGGGGTTACTAATAAACATCAACATGGGTTTTCCACAGGTAGATCCTGTGTAAAAAAAAATACATTTGAGTTGTTTTGAGAATGTAAACAGCAAGCTAAGTAAGGTCACACTGGCATGGATGTCATTAAGGGGTAGCCAGGGGTTGCAATTAAGACCCCTATGATTTCCTTGCAACCCCTATGACATCCATTGCAACCCTTGGGAACCACTAAAACAAGGTTTCCCTGGGCTTTATTTACATAAATACAGTGGTAGGAGGAGTTGTGTAAACCCTGTAATTCTGCTGTAAATGGACTTTGCAGTGCTTATGATTCTGGTGAAATGACAATACTGCACACTGGTAGAAATTAGTCTGCTGAATTTCAGACAGGCCTTTGATACAGCCACTCACGGGGCTATAATGAAAAAAAAAACTGATCTAGAGTTCCCTATAGCTGTGATAAATCGGATTTCGAACTTGTTACAGAACAGGACTCAAAGGGTCTTAATCAACAATTATCTGTCAGATGAGGGAAAACATTACCATCTGTGTACCACAGAGGTTAGTACTGGGTCCTATCTTGCTCCAAATATTTATTAGAGTTTTAGATATTTGTTTGTAAGGATGGTGTAAAAACTATACAAATGATGCAAAACTTGGAGGGCCCTGCTGCTGTCCCAAAGATACCAGAAAACTACAATTAGTCCTGGACAGAGTGTGTACTTGGACTAATCAGTGGAGATGCAGTATAATAATGATAAATGTGCAGTGTTGCACAAAAAGGCACAGGATAACTTACACTACTATAAACTCCAGGGACACCAGTTAAAACAAACATTTCTCAAGGCTGAACATTTGATGCTCGGTAAACTATTTGTTTTTTGCAATTTTGACCCCCACATTTTGAAGATGCTTGATTTAGGATTTGCTTTCTAGAAATGACATGTACCATTTATAATATATTGGTCAAAATGTTACGTCACACCAGAGGTGCAAAAACACATCTTGTCAAGGATTTTAAAAATAACTCATGTCACATTTATGAGATGGTGTGGCAAAATAGCTATGTTGAAAGGTTGGAGTCAGATTATTGAAAATTAGTGAAATTATGAGTGAACACTGAAATAGTGTAATGTTCAACATAACCTGGGTAGTTTATCATATGTGTACACATTTTCAGAATAGCTTTCTTATTACCCCAGCTTATGAACTCAGTAGGTGAAGATTTTTGAATCCCTGCCAAAGCGTCATTCCATGCTACTGAAATGTCATTCTGCACCACAAGTACGAAAACACATTTTGGCCAAGATTTGAAAAATGACAGCTGTCACATTCACGAGGTGCTGTCTGATGTGCAGAAATGGCTATCTTGAAAATTTGGTATCAAAAGATTAAATCACCAAAGTTACAAGCCTGCATTTGTAAATTTCAATGTAGACTCATAACTTTGTTGTTTTTTAATATTTTTGCCCAAATTTTCAACATAGCCTTCTTATGACCCCACCTCATGAACAAGTGCAGAGAACATTTTCAACTCCTGCCCAAAAGGTGATTTAGTGCTGCAAATGCAAAATTACTTTTCAGGTCCTGAAAGCGCAATTTTGCCAGGATTTGAAAAATGACGGCTATCACATTCATTAGGTATGTCAAAGAAATGGCTATGTTGACGATTTGGGTTCAAAATATTGAAAATTATGAGCCTGCATTTACAAATTTCAACATAGGCTCATAACTTTTTTAAAAATATTTTTACACCAAATTTTCAACATAACCTTCTTATGACCTCCACCTCATGAACAAGGGCAGAAAAAAATCTCAACTCCTGCCTGAAAGGTGATTTTGCTCTGCATCAGACCCCTGTGGGTAAGTAAAGGCTTGTTGGGGTGTGGGGTGTTGGGTGCTGAGTGGCAGGATCAGGTGGTGGGACTAATGGCACAACAGACATTGATGGATGGTTTTCTGTTTTACAGGGTTAAAAAAATATAAGTGGTTGGAGATGGTTTTCTATATTTCAGGTGGTAACATGGGGGGATTAGGCACTCCCAGTGTCCGAGTTATGTTTATGAGCGGGGTCAGGCCGAGGGGAGGTGGGGGACAGTTACAGGGCATCAGCAACAGACATCAATGGTTGTTTTTATTTGTTACAGGCTTTATAAATAATATATATAAAAAAAGATAAGGTGGCAGCACTTGGGAATTGGGCAACCCCAATGTCAATGTGGTGTTTTGGGGGGTGGGGTGGTGGGTGCTGAGAGGGAGGTTCAGGTGGGGAGAACAGTTACAGAGGAGCCAGCAAGAAATGTTGATGGATGGTTTCCTTTGTTGCAGGTGAAATATAATACAATATAATATAATATAATATAATATTATATATGATATGATACAATATAATATAATATAATATCCCTATAGGGGACGCTGGAGGATTGGGCACCCCAGTATCAGTGTTATGTTTGTGGGTGGGGAGTGTGGGGTGATGGGTGCTAAGAAAGAGGGTAGAATGGGGGGGGTTACAGGGGCTCCAGCAACAGATATAAGAGGATGGTTTTCATTGTTACAGGGCTTGATACAGCAGTCACACACCGGTGATGTCTGTAACAAATTCTGGTGTGCAGCTCTTAACTGTTTTGAAAGCCAATCAGCTGTTTGCTGACATGGCTTCATGCAAATCAAAGGACCAAAGCCCTCTTTGATTGTAGCGACTTCAGCCCTGTGAAGTACATGAAGTTTCCACCCAACATGCAGAGAGTTGTGTCAGAACCACAGTGCATGGTCATTGATGTAGACTGCCGAGCCCCTGCTATTCTGAATTGCAATGGGTTTGGTAGTGACACAACACAGACATCCCTTTTCACTCATCACAAAACGTTTGGTACGTAGGTGCATCAAACATAAAAAGTACTCTCAGAAAAAGATCTAGGAGTCATAGTTACCAATAAATTCAACTCTAATAAACACTGTTCAGAGGTGATATCACATGCTAATAAGGTACTGCAGACTATCAGAAAGAATATTCACAATGGGGGCTATTCTGCAATGTGTGGAGTGGCTACACGCCATGTATCTGCAATGTGTAGACACTCCACAGCAGCTGCGCCCCCTGTGCCCCATTCTCCACAGAGGCACAAGGCTGTTACGATCAATACCTCCACCACCTGGTGAGCTCCACAGATCGGTGGTCAGGGGGGCAGTACTGGGGGTCTTCCCACGATCTGTGATATTCTTGAAAGCTTGGAGTGCTGGGTGAGGGGAGGCACAGGCTACACATTCCAGAGGCAGTCATAGCCACTGTGCTCCCCCTGACAGTATGCCACCAGCAACTGCAAACACAGAAGGGTCCCTCTGGCATGTCACCCCATCCCAAACATGACACAAGAAATACAGTGGTGGACCAGATCCAGGCATCCCATTAGCTGCCCACCCATGTTTGCTGGACAGTCCCATGCTCCTGCACACCAGGGGGCAGGGCCATGGAAGGGTGCTGCGTGGTGGCAGGTGGACATGAACGCAGCTACTGCACATCGTTTCATAGGTGCATGGCTGTCCGGGTGGGATACACGTCTTTGGTGCATACTGCTCCCCCCTTTGAGAATCACCCCAATTAGGAATTTTAAAGTAACAGGTTATATATATATATATATATATATATATATATATATATATATATATGACATATTTCTGTCTTATCCTTGATTATGGAACCCAGTTCTGAGTTCCCTATAAACAGAACAAGGTACAAGGAATAGAAAGATTACAAAGGAAAAAATCAAAATTTATTTTGGTCAAGAGGAAAAATGTAATGATGACAAGCTTGCAAATGGAACCAAATCTGGATCTCCTATAAACAGAACAAGACACAGGGAGTGGAAAGATTACAAAGGAAAACAACTAAATTGATTCTGGTCAGGAGGCAAAATGTAATGATAACAATCTAACAAATCTCAGCCTAATGCCCTTGCTTAAATTTAGGATTAGAGAGGACTTTTTGCTATCTTTAGATATAATAGTTGACTCAGAGATTATGTATCAGTTAAAAATAGAATTTGAGCCAGATAAAAGTAGGACTAGAGGACAGCCACTCCAGATTTAAAGAACCACTTTGAAGACTGAAAAGAAGAAGCATTTTTATTCCCAATGGGCAAATGGCATATGGAATAGTCTTTCTCTAGATCTGATAGTCAGCAAAAATAAAACTGATTTTGGACAAAAAATGAACAAATATATTAAAGGAAACTCTAGAATAAGCTGCTACCACTGAAATAGTGGTGGTGGGGCAATACTTAATGTATGTGCTACTCACCTTTTCCTGCTTTCACAAACCTTAGTAGAACCTTGTTATGAGGGCCTTATCCATATTGTTGGCAGTAAAAAGGGAGGAGCAGTCAATGCAGGAGAATTCAAGGAGGGGACTTTCAGACTGAGATACTTGAGTGACCTTGACCAGATAAATTTGGGAGAGGAAGAAGGGAGTCATATTCTCCTGACACAGTAGTCATGATGGATCACTGAAGGCATCAGTAATAGTACTAGAAGCAATAATGCAGTGGGGCAGTGGTGATGGGAGGAAAGTGCACCAATGATGATGGAGAGGTTGGTGCAGTGGAGATTTAGATGAGTTAGTTCAGTTATGAGCTGGATTAGGTTAAGAGATGTAATCATTTGGACGTAATAGGAAGGTTAAATGTTTATCCCCGAGCCAGGAAGGGGGCATAGAGGATTTGAGCATTAGGAAGACTAGATATACAGGATAGGGTAGGACAGATTGGGATAGGACAGGACAGGACAGGACAGGATAGGATAGGATAGGATAGGATAGGATAGGATAGGATAGGAAGTTTATTTTTACAGTGCTCTTTCCCGGAGGCTCGGAGTGCTTCACAATATTAAAAATATACATATTGCAAAATAACACATGAAGCAGAGACTAATACACATTCTAGCTTATACAACAGTCAACAACAAACAATAAATATTAAATCATCATTCTAAAATATAGCCAACAGTCAGTAGTCCAGTCAATTAATAAATCAGCAGAGTTACCAAATCAAATTAAATGCTTGCTGAACTACCAGCTTTTTTAAGCCTCTTTTGAAGACTTCTGCCGAGGGTGCCTCCCATATATCTCTGAGCTAGGAAATAGAAAGAGAACATCCCTACATTAGGAAGGTTAAATTAATATTTTTAAATCAGGTAGGGAACAGAGAGGATTCCTGCATTAAGAAGGTTACATTAGAATATATGGGACAGGAAGGGGACAACAAGGATTGTTATATCAGAAAGGTTAAATGAGTATCTGTGAGCCAAGAAGGTGACTGAAAGGATTCATGCATTTGTAAGGTTAAATGAATATCTCTGAGCCAGGAAGGGGGCAAAGGGGGACTCTAGCATTAGAAAGGTTAAATTATTCTTTTTTGAGCCAGAAAGGGACAAAAATCATATTAAGAAGATTTAATGACTACCTCTGAGCCAAGAACAGGACAGAGGAGGATTCCTGCATTATGCTTTGTCAAGGACATTTTCATAAAAAGAGAATCTTCCTTAACTGTTCTTCCACTCCCAACTGTAGTAAAGTACTTTTCTTGTGACATTGCAATCACTCCCAAGAAAAATACTATGATATTTCAACACATCATTATGATGTCAGGGGGTGAATGAGAAGAACAAGCAGGTTAAATGGATCAAGATCATGTTATCATGTAAATATCCTTGATAATAAAGAATAGGGTATAGAGAACTATAGAGGATATAAATGTACAAAACATATGCTGAGCTGTGGCTTAATATTAGTTTTTTCAACATGTTCCCTGAAGTGTTGGCAGCTCATTAAAATATGTAGAATGATCACTGAAGTGTTCAAAGCAGTGAACAGCAGCAGTCAAAAGATAAATAAGATACTAGACACATACTTGTCTTATAGATCACATTACCCCTCCCTCCACCTGAACAGACTGAGACAAACTATGCGTTTTGGAGAAAAATTGCCACAGGCATATGTTTATTAAACAATTTGTAACAAAAGTTACAGCCAAGTCATTGTGACATGGACAGCAAGTTAGTCATAGGAAGTCATTCTTCATATCAAATCATCATAATAATAGCCATCCAATTACTCCCAGGAGAGCTGACAGAAAGGGTACAAGCCTCGTGATGTACTTTACCCTCTGAGGTGTGATGGATGGCTTTGGGTGGGGAGCTGATGATCCCTTCCCCATCAGAGGGTACTGCAAAACTGTGGGCAATGCCTAAAGAGTCATGGCAATTGCTTTTTTTTTTATATAGCACCCTATCCAGGGGCTGAGAGCACTGAACAAACATCATAAAATAACTAGCTGCATAAAACATTCCCCAACAGCTAAAATCACAATATCAGAAAAAAATTAAAACCATTTTCAAATAGGTATGTATTTAAGGAGGCTTTAAAGGCCTCCACCATGCTGGCTGCTCAAATATAGAGTTGAAGGGAATTCCACAGCAATGAGTGGCAGTACCAAATGCCCTGTTTCCAGATCTCTTTAAGCGGGAGGATAATATGACCAGCAGCCTTGGAGGAGCATAGGTGTCAGATAGGGAAGTACGGAACCAGGAGCTCTTTTAGGTAGTCAGGTCCCAAATCACGTAGGGGCTGGGCCTTGTAAGTTGACAAATTAATCTTAAAGATGATGTGCAAACTCACAGACAGCCAGTGCAGAGTACGCAGGACAGGAATGACATGATTCTTCATAGAGGTACCCGTCAACATCCTGGCCATGGCATTCTGCAATAGCTGCAGGCAATGCATCAAACCTCCTGAGAGGCTATCCCTCCTATCCCCCCAGAGGGAGAACTACAACCCTTTGAGCCCTCACCTCTTGCCAGCCCCAGGGTGAACCTGCTGCAGATATGCAGGACTCCATGTTACCACCTCTGTACAAATCTTGTGAGACTACCATGCCACCACTAATTTCATGACCGTGACAACCTAACAATACCCAAACATAACTGAGCATGATTTTTAAACCTCGCTGGAGAAGGTGAAAATCAGAAAATGTCTTGGGGGGGGGAAAAAAAAATCCTTCTCAACCACTAAGGCAATCCCGCTAGTGGGACAGGGAGTTCCCTACATCCTACAGTTCTGCTCCCTACTTTTACTAAGGATGGTTTGGGTGGGTTCTGACCAGAGGCTGAGGAGGCAAGAGAAAGTAAACCTTTCCAGTATGGGTCTAAATAGGCCTGTGCTCCTCCCTTCCAGCCCTAAGCTTCCTGCTCCAGGGAAAAACCTACCTCCCTGCCTAACTTCAACCTCTAGAGGGCGTCTTCCTAGCTGAGGCTACCTCCCGGCTAATGTGTCAGTCAGGGCTATGTCCACAGTGAAACCTCCCTCTGCATCACTAATTTGCAGTCTCCTTAAAATGAACAGAAAACAGGTTAAAGAAGGTACTTTAATACTTCTGCACTACTGTGTAAATATAATTGAAACACCCCAGTTCCTGGGGAAAAAAAAAATCTGATTTTTTTTACTTTGGCTGAGTAGAAACCTACACTTGTTGGTAGGCCAAAGAAGTAAGTAAGTAAACTTTATTTGTATAGCACTCTTCAACGAAGTGTCAGAACCCTTCACAATAAAATAATCATTACAACAATAAAATCCTAGTATACAATAACTTAATAAGCTAGAAAACCAGAGTAATCTACAATAGAGCACCAAACGCCTGCTGAAATAAATAAGTTTTGAGGGCAGTCTTAAATCTCTCCACTGTCAGTTACTGACATACCTGATGAGGCAAAGAATTCCACAGGGTAGGGGCCACAAAAGAAAATGTCCTAGCTCCAGATGTTTTTAGCCGTACCTTGTGAATCTCCAGCAATCCCTCGTCGGTCAAGCGGAGTGGCCAGAGAGGGCAGTGGGGGTCAAGAGATCTTGCAGGTAGCTCGGTCCCAGTCCATGTAGGGCTTTATAGGTCAGCAAGCTGACCTTAAAAGTGATCCACCACTGAACAGGTAGCCAGTGCAGTTCACACAGCACAGGCATAATATGACTGGATCATGATGATCCAGACAACAGCTGTGCTGCAGCTTTCTGCACCAACTGCAAGCAGCGGATATCAACCCAAGAAAACCCTAGGTAGAGGGATTACAGTATTCAAGGAATGAAGTTACAGAGGCATGGATCAGAATAGACAAGTCACTAGGCAAAATCAGGTGCCTAATCTGGGCAATATTCCTCATATGGAAGAAAGGTGATTTAACAACTGCCGACACCTGGGAACAAAGTGTTAAACCGTCATCAAGTATTACCCTAACATTACGCACCCGATCAGAGGTCAGTAACTGGGACCCTCCGAGCCAAAGTCCAGAGGGACACCCTGTCCCCGACTCCTCAATCCAGTGATTTGGGTCCACTATCAATACCTCAGTCTTCTCCGGATTAAGTCTCAACCAGCTGATGTTCATCCAGTCCTGAATTTCAACCAGGCAGCTATTAAAGACAGAGAGCGCATGATCCTGGTTGAGTGCAAAAGACAAGTAGATTTGTGTATCATCTGCATAATAGTGAAACACAGCCCATACCATCTCACAATGTTTCCCAATGGCAGCATATGCACCACAAACAACATGGGGGAAAACACGGAACCCTGCGGTACCCACAAGACAGAGGGAACACCTCAGAGGAATAAACCCCCAAGACCACCTTCTGAGATCTAACAGTGAGGAACAAACAAAACCACCTGAGGACTGTACCAGACAGCCCACAGATGGCATGCAGGTGGTCAAACAACACCCCATGTTGCACAGTGTCAAAAGCTGAATTGAGATCAAGACACACCAGAATGGTATGTGATCTCTGATCTCTTGCAATCCGGAAATCATTGAGTACCTGAACCAGAGCAGTCTTGGTACTATGCCTTTTACGAAATCTGAACCGGAGGGGAACGTAGATGTCATGGATGGTAAGATGGTTCTCCAACTGTAGCGCCACAACCTTCTCAATAAGCTTCCCCACAAAGGGAACCTTAGAGATCGGACAGTAGCTGGCGGAGCAGTCTGGGTCAAGGGAAATTTTCTCTAGAAGGGGAGTCACCGCTGCTTCCTTTAGGGAGCAGGGGAACTCACTCATCTCCAATGAACACCAGACTATCTTCACAAGGACCAGGCTGATGACATCAGACAGCCTAATAAAAGGCGAGTAGAGCCCGGATCCAAACTACAACTGGTAGGGCGCATCTCCCTGAGAATCCTCATGACATCCTCAATCACTAGTCAATCAAACTCCGTCCAGAAAAACTGAGGTGTAGCAACATTCAGCCAACCACCCCCCCCCCCAAAGAATGAGTCGAATGGATCTCTAATCTGATGTCGGCAACCTTATCAGCAAAGAACTGAGCAAACTCCTCACACTTTCCGTGAGAAAAGGCTATCTGAACTTGTAGACAGGCTGGATTGCACAGTTTGTCCACAGTTCAGAAAAGCTGAGCTGGTCAATTCTGAGCTGTGGCAATCTCCCCAGAAAGATTGCCGACTGATAGTCTCTAAAATGGACCATCAGTCTAAGTCTGTCAGCCTCCAGGCCAGTTCTCCACCAGATACATTCTAACCTTTGCCCTGTTCGCCTCAACTCCCGCAGGGCCAAATCAAACCAAGGGGACCAAGGGCAGAGGGTAAGAGGGCAAACATGGACAGCAGCTAAGACATCCAGAGCCTTCACCACAGCCCAATTATAGGCTTGTAGAAGGTTCTCAGGGCCCTCGCTTGTACTCTGTAATCCCAACAGGTCCAATTCCTCCAGAAGACCATCAGGGGTCACATCCCGCAAAGGGTGGTATTGTACCATCTCCACAGGGGCAGGTCTATAAGGGGGAGCAAAGAAATTGAATCTTATGGAGTGATGATCAGACCAACCGACTGATTCCACCACTCAGTCAGCAGTCTTCATCCCCAGGAGGAAAATCAGATACAACAAGTGGCCTTTACTAGGAGTTGCGGAAGTAACTACCTGTGTGAGGCCCAATGATAGCATAAATTGGAGGAAGTTTTGACCAAAGGGTGAGAGTTCGTCATCGACTCAGGCATTGAAGTCACCCAGCACCATCAGTCTGGGGGACTCCAACACCATGTTGACTATGAAGTCTGCGACATCCTGCAGGAACAACTTCTCATCCCCAGGTGGATGGTAAATGAGAATGATCCTGCACCCCACACTCGCGACCACAACACACTCGAAGGACCTGAATCCCTCAACTGGCACATCCACAAGGCTCAATTCTGATCTAAAACAGACAGTTACGCCTCCGCCCCTGAGATCTGACCTTGCACAGTGTATCACCGATAAACCGGCTGGAATTGCTGCAGCCAAAATAGGGCCAGCATTATCATCCAGCCAGGTCTCGGTGATGCAAGCCAGATCTGTTGTCCCAACAAGATCAGCTATAATAGCCGTCTTGTTCTTAATGGATCTAGCATTGCATAACACTGTGTGAGTCAGATGAGACACCGGGACTGACCCAGCTACCGGCCCACCCAAAGTGGAGCCCTAGTGTATGGACACAAAGCAAGGTGGACCTCTCTCGGAGTTTTGCCACAGGGTGCCTTATGGTCCTAACTACTGCAATCTGACCACCCAGCTCACCACCCCTCCCAGGTCCGGAACCCCTGCCCCCCCTACCTTCCACTCACTATCCCCAATGCCCTTCAGTGGCCTTATACCACCACAGGCAGTTGGGGGCAGACAAAAGGGCAGAGGTCCAGGAGCTCGGATGTGGAGTAGAGGAGAGCCAACTGGCATCACATGTTAGAGTAGCCAGAATTTCAGCCTACAATTATCCCAAAATACCAAACAAAAAAGCCCACCCACCATTAAACTAAAATGATGTAATAAAAACCCCTCCCTCACTTTAATTAACTAAGAATAAACAAAACTCCAGAATCCAACCCCTCCTTGATAAATATCCCCCCAATAAATTAAATAAAATCCCCCACAGATTGAGAAGAAAACAACAAATATAACCGGGGAAACAAGTTCAGATGCTAGTCCGGCTGTTAGTCTGCTATACTGAGGCTCTCACTCCCAGCAAGCAAATGTTTAAATGACTACTGGAAAACACCAGACTCTCACTCCGGCAATCCTCCAATCAACAGAATTAAATACAAAATCGCTTAAAGGAGGCTCTCTGTCACAACCTCCAGTCAAACCCCAGCAGTTGAGATGAAGCAGATAAATTGCCAAAACTTAGGAGCAGTTCTTCAACACAGTCTAGGGTGAGTAGAGTTTCAATCAGCAAAAAAAATGATCCAGAATAAGGCCTTACCAAGTGGCCATGGTGGGGAAGGGCAGCACCCCTGAATAAATGAGCCCCACCATCTACCAATTGGGGGACACCGTAAGGAACTGAGGACCAACTACTCTCCAGCCGCAGGTCCCTGGCACCCTACCAGAGAGGCAACCCAGCCCACACCCAACCACCCAGCTAGCACCCCAGGGTCAAATCAAGCCCACTGGGAAGGAGTAGAGCTGAATTGGCCCTCTGGTGGCTCAGGGAAATTAGGGCACAATTGCCCCTGCCATCCTTCAACAGCCACACAATTAGAGCCTTTTACTGCTAAAACCCATGCCTCTTTGGCAAAGGCTCAAGCAGCAAAACCCCAAAGCACCAAGGCCACAAACTAGGACCTCAGCCTCCAAGATGTTTCCCACAAGATCTTAAGTAGAAAACCAGACTACCAGCACTCACGGCCTCCACCAGTCCAACAGTCCTCAGGCCGATCCTTAGTCCAGGAAATGTAAAGCTTCCCGCTAAGAAGAGCACTCCTTATCCAGATAACAGACTCCACTGCATCCACCAATGTAAATGACAAGCAAACTCCTTTAGCGGATTTGGCCAAAAAGCACAGTGAACTGAAAAAGCCCCACCACACCGCTCCGCTCCACTCCTTCAACGGCTCCCAGAGAAAAGCTATCAGAGGAACAAACCACCGTAGGGACCAAATGAAAGTGCTAATGAAAGAGCTCAATATTGTTTATGAGTGCTGACAAAATGAGTTGAAAATATATTAAAATAGTGGCAAGCAGAAGGAATATTGTAAAATATGACACCTTTGTAAATGAGTGCTATTGTAAATATTAGGTCTCGGACTAGACCATACAACGCAGCCTGCCACACTGCAAGCGGTCTCCCAAGATCCCAGCAATGAGTAAGCCGGAGTAACAAAATGCTAACAAAATCAACCCCAAAAAAGTGCTCAAGTCCTAATCATCCTCACTTCTTCCACCCTGAGCTAACTAAAAACTTCAGTAACAAGCATTTGTCAATGCCGAATGTTTGCTTGCTGGTATTAGCATTGGAAATGCAGGAGTTAGACAGAAGCAGAGTAGGAATGACAGGGAAGTATTGAACTTCACGCCAGCCCCACCTCCACCCTGCAGAGTTGGACAGGCACTGGGGTGTGTGTTTGGGTTGTCGCCCATAACGTTCATGCCATTTCACCTCACCCTATCCTGCAGACACTGACAAGTGTTGAGGTGTGCCTTGGGGTGTTTGGCTTTACAGTCACCCCACTCCATAAGGACATACGCTGAAATGGGTGCAATATAGGAGAATGGGGTGAACTCTGGGGCTGAAAAGTCCAAGTCACACCTCAATGTCTGTCACTGGCTGCAGGGTAGGGAGTGGGGGTGGGGGCATGAGCATTACAGTCTGCAATCCAAAGGCACACCCCTGATGCCTGTCAGTCTGTACAGGGTGGGATGTTATGGTTAGAAACCCTAACTCCCCGGGCATTTGTTGGTATTTGCACTACAAATTTTCAACAAGGCCTTTTTGTGTCCCCCAACTTATGAAAGCATTTGGGACCTCTTCTCATGAACAGTGGCACTGTGATTTTGTCAATGTGTCCTGAACTTTGAGTTTTCACAGCGACCATGCCAATATGCACCAGATGTACAAAAACACAGATCGGGCAGGATGTGAAGAATGACAGCTGTACCATTCATAGGGAGGAGTGAAGAGATGGCAATGTTAAACATCTGTAGTGAAAATATAAAAAATGCGCAAACTTCTGACCATACATGGAAACTGCACAATGCATGCGTGTAACACTGTCATTTAGTGGTATTATTTCACCAAATTTTCAAAAGAGACATTTTGTGACCTCTGCTCATGAACACTGTCACTATGATTTTCTCAGTCTGTCCTAAACATTGATTTCCCACAGCGACTGTGCAATTCTGCGCCAGATGTGTAAACGCATATTTCGGGCAGAATGTGAAAATGACAGCTGTACAGTTCATAAGAAGGTATGAAAAAATGCCAATGTTGAAAATCTGGAGTGAAAGTAGTACAAATTTGCGAAGTGAAGAGGGTGCGTGGAAACTGCACAATGCGAGCTTGTAACACAGTCATTTTATGGACATTTGTCACCAAGTTTTCAACATAGTCATTTTAGGACCTCTGCTCATGAACGGAATCACTGTGATTTTACTTATGTACATACATGCGAACATATGAACATATGAATCTGCCAGCAGAACACATCAATCGGTCTTTCTAAGTCTGCTCGAGTGTGCAGCTAGCACCCTAGATTGCAGCTGACCCAGCCTCCTCCCCCTCAGTTCCTCCCCCACTTGTCCCAGCCCCTGCCCCTGACTCTTCCTCTTGCTTTATCCCACTCGTTCTTAAAGCTATTGACTGTCCTACATGTTACCACCCCCTCTAGCATCGCATTCCAACTAGACACCACCCTCTCAGTGAAGTAGCGCCTCTTCGTTTCCCCCCTTGAAACATTCCCCTTCCAACCTTAGTCCGTGCCCCCTCATCTCTCTTCCACTCCTCAGTTTAAGCACCTCCTCGGCGCTAGGTTTAACTACCACCTTCAGGTATTTAAATGCTTCAATTATATCCCCCCTATCCCTCCTCTCCTCCAGTGTGTACATGTTCAGCTTCTTCAGCCTATCTTCATATTCCTTTCCTTCCATCCCCTTTAACATTTTTGTTGCCCTCCTTTGCACCCCCTCCAGTAACTTTATATCTCTCCTCAGGTATGGCCTCTAGTATTGCGTACAGTACTCTAGGTATGGTCTGACCAATGATCTGTACAGAGGTAGGATCACATACCTGTGTCTGGATGAAAACCCCCTTGTGATGCACCCCGGCATCCTGTTTGCTTCGCTGCTGCTCTCCTGCACTGGGCAGAGTTGTTCATGCTCCCAGTTACCAACATCCCTAGGTCCTTCTCCTCCTCTGTGATCCCCAACCAATAGTCTCTCTTCTGGTTCTTAGCCCCAAAGAGCATCACCTTACACTTCTTTGCATTGAATCCTAGCTGCCACTCCACCAACCATATCTCTAGTTTGGTTAGGTCCCCCTGCAGTTTTTCCCATCCATCCCCTTCGTCCACCACCACCCCCAATTTGGTATAATCTCGAAACAGACTAACCCTGCTCCCCACTCTGTGTGCCATATTGGAGATAAAGAGCCCAAATAGCACAGGGCCCAGCACTGACCCCTGCGGCACCCCGCTTGTCATTGCTCTGGGTGCCGAGAGCTCCCCCACCACCACCACCCTCTGCACCCTCCCCTGTAACCAGTTTTTTATCCATTTAGTCAGCTTTTTTCCCACCCCCACTGCCGTCAGCTTCCCCCCAGTCTCCCATGAGGCACCGTATCAAAGGCCTTACTGAAGTCCAAGTACAGGACATGTACCGCATGGCCCCTGTCCAACTCACTTGTCACACAGTTATAATACTCTATTAGGTTGGTTTCACAAGAGCTCCCTGAGATGAACCCATATTGCCACCCATCTTGGAGGCCATTACTCTCTAGTAATGCCACCAGTGTTTCCTTCAGTATCGCCTCCATAAGCTTACACACTATGAACATGAGACTTACTGGCCGATAATTTCTTGGATCCTCCCTAGACCCACTCTTGTGTATGGGCACAGCATGGGCTACCCTCCAGTCCTGGGGCACACATCTTGTTTCCAGAGAGGTGTTGAACAGATCTGCTAGAGGCTCAGCCAACAGCTTTGCCATGTCCCTCAACACCCTGGGGTGGATGCCACCGGGACTTGGTGACTTGTCAACCCTTACTGCCCTTAGCCCCTCTAGCACCCTACTCCCTGTGATCACTTTGTCCATCACCTCATTCCCCCCTTTCCCCACTCCCCCAGCCCATTCTGGTAGTGGACCATCTCTCTCCTAAGTGAAAAATGGAGCAGAAGTATTCATTTAGAAATTCCACTTGCTTCTCCCCCTTTTCCACCCAATCCCCTCCCCGCTTTATCCTCACAATATGTTCCTTTCACTTCCTCTTTTCCCTGACATACCTAAAAAAGTCCTTTCCTCCTCCCTTTATGCCATGTGACGACCTTAATTCCCTGGAGGCCTTAGCTTTTTTCACCCTCCTGGCCACCTCTCTTGACCAACTCCCAAAGGCCTCCTTATCACCTCCCTTACCTGTTCTTCTGTACTTCTGGTATGCAGCCCTCTTTGCCCTCACCCCTTGCAGCACTTCTTTGTTCAGCCAACATGGTTTCTTGGCTCTGCCTTTCTTACTCCTGGCCCCAGTGCAGGCTACTGTGGCCTTTGTTAGCCCAGTCTTTATGACTCCCCACTTTTGATCTGCATCCATCCCCGGCCTTATATCCTGGAGTCTCCCTTGCAGGATTGCTCCCATTCCCACAATGGCAGGGCAAGGCAAATTTTATTTAAAGAGATGCCCATCCCAGAGGGTCTGGGTGCCTACATCAATCCAATAAATATAGCACTATCACCACACTCCCGCTTCTACATACCCTCCTTATCTGCTCTGCCAACTCCCCATCCAGTTCACCGGATTGGGCTTGTGGTCTGCACGCCAATCCCAGACTCAGCTTTCTGCCCTTGGAGTCCAGGAGCTGTACCCAAAGCACCTCTGTTCTCTTCTCTTCTCCCTCACCCCTTATGCATTTAATCCCTTCCCTCACATAGAGTGCAACCCACCCCTCTTCCAACTCCCTCCGGTCCCTCCTATATATCCTATATTCCGGGATTGCCAAGTCTCAGTCATGGTACTCTGTGGCCCAAGTCTCTGTCACTGCAGCAATGTCCACCTTCCCCTCTGAAAGGAGTGCCTGAAGCACTGCAATTTTGTTCCCCAGGCTTCTTGTGTTAAGAGAGACCACCTTCCACCCATACCCCTCCTTCTCCTCACTCTTATCCTCCTTGGCCTGTGTCCCTCCTCCCGGTAGTCCACACCCTTTCTCCTCCTTATTCTTACTGGGTGGTGGTGCCTTCTATATTTCACTCAGACCACTTTGTGTTACACTCAGACCACTCTGCCTGCCCTCTCCCAGGGTTACTACACCTCCGTCTTTACCTATTTCTAGGGGGGTGAGCTCATTAGGCTCCTCTGTCTGGACCTTTCTACCAACCTCAGTCTTTTGGTCACCCCCCCAACTAGTTTAAATCCACTTTAGTGGAGATATACCCCCTCTCATCCTGCCTTTAACACTCCTCTCCCCTTCCTGCTGAAGTGTAGCCAGTCCCCAGCGTACAAGTCACTATTCCTCCAGACCCTACCCCAGTTAGTCACTAACCCATAATTTTTGGTGTGACACCAATCCCTCAGCTACTCATTGAACTCCTCAATCCTACCTTTCCTCCCCATGCCTACACATGGCACTGGGAGTACCTCCGAGAATGCCACCGACTCCGCCACCCCCTCACACTGCCTGCCCAACTACTTGAACTTCCCCCTCACT
This sequence comes from Neoceratodus forsteri, assembly GCA_016271365.2. Lineage (NCBI taxonomy): Eukaryota > Metazoa > Chordata > Ceratodontiformes > Ceratodontidae > Neoceratodus > Neoceratodus forsteri. Next base: position 1,046,066,399 of record CM057451.1, read on the forward strand.
ACTTCCACAGTCTTCCCCACCAAGTCGTTCATACCCATATTCAAGACTTAATGAGGTTTCTTCCTGTCCCTTGCTGCACACTTGAGCAGTGCCTGCCCTGCCCCTCCTGCAGTCAACCTGGGAATAGTTTCAACTTAAATATGACTGTGCCGTTCCACCTTTCCACCCCATCTCACTCCTTTCAGTATAGAATCCCCCAGGATGAGTACCTCCCATTCCTTACCCTCTTTCCCCTTCTAATGCCCCTTCCACCACCCCAGTATTCGTTCTTCCCTGCCCTTTTTCCCAAGCCAGCTGCAACCTCTGTGACTTCTGTATCTGTGCCCCCTACATCTGACTCACCCCTTTTCTCTACCTTATTTCTCCCATCCCCCTTGAACCCCTTCCCAGCCTGACTACTTCCTACTGGGCTTCTCATGTCGACCTCCCCTCCTACTCTGCTGATTTCCAACCCCTCTCCTATCCTCGTTGTTGTCGATTTATAGCCCCCATTCCTTTCTACCCCGATAGTGATGCCCCTCCCATCCTTCCCTGTTCCCATAGCCTTCTCTCCTCCAGTCATCCAGTCACCACCCCCTCCTTCCATATTAGCCCTCATCTACCCTTTCATCCTTGCTATCTCTTCCCCACCTGTTGCCATCCGTCTCATGCCCCGCTTGTCCTCCCCCCTTCAGTATGTTCCTGCTCCCTCCCTCTCTCTCCGATAGCAGAGGCTCGAATCTATTCCTAGTCGATCGATACCTCTCCTACATCTCTTCCCCCATTGGTTCCCCCCTCCTACTTGTTCCCCTCCGTGCCACTCCTGGCCCCTCCCTACCCACATCCATCTGCTCTCTCCCCTGGTACTCCTCATGGTCTCTTCCTCCCCCCCCATCAGGAGGCCTCTTCCCTTGCCTAGGGCACCCCCTCCCTTCTCCTCTCTTTTCTGCTAGTGCCTCTGATACTGGGGTCGGTTTCAGTCCCTAGGTGTTCTTCCTCCATCCCCCCCTTGCCATCTCCTAGTCCACCCCAGCCAGGATGCCTACCATATTCATCTGCCCTGCCACTTAGACTCCTCTCTAACCTCCATAGTTCCTCCCTCAAACTAGCCAGTTGCCTACAGACCATACACCCCCCCCATCCTCCAAGCCCAGTCCAGGATCATGGCAGACTCACACCCTGTAGCAATCCTAAAGCCTCCTTGTCCATTTTTTCACCATTCAGCTACCATTCTTTTTGTTCTCAGCTCTCATATAGTTTCACTTAGCCCAGTTAGAAATCCTATTGCACTCCAAGTATTACTCAGCTCAGTTAGAGAAATAAACAGAACAAACAAATATGTATTATTACAGCAATCCTAACAGTATAGCTCAGTACTTAGCTCAGTTAGATAAATAAATAGAACTAAATCTGTATTATTACAGCAATCCTAAAAGTATCCAATCATTGCTTTGTCTCCACCCCAGAGACCATGCTGTAATATAGGACCACAGAGGACCCTGGGCAGGAGGGTGAGTAATTCTAAAGTCTTGGCAGAGCTCCGTTGAGCTCGCTCACTCCCCCTCTCTCACTCGCTCATTCTGTTTCTCCTAGCACTGCAGGCTGCCCTGTGGTACTGGGTTCCTGCCTGTGTTGGTGCATTTTTCTGCCCCCAAAGAAATCTGCAGTAGTCCTGAAAGAGCTCCATTGAGCTCGCTCTCTCCCCCTCTCTCACTCACTCATTCTGGTTCTCCCGGTGCTGCAGACTGCCCTTTTGTACTGGGCTACTGCCTGCATTGGCACTTTTTTTCTGCCCACAAAGAAATCTGCAGCAGTTCCGACAGAGCTCTGCTGAGCTCGCTCATTCCACCCTCTCTCACTTGCTCATTCTGTTTCTCCCAGTGCTGCAGGCTGCTCTTTTGTACTGGGCTCCTGTCTGCATTGGTGCCTTTTTCTGCCCACAAAGAAATCCGCAGCAGTTCCGACAGAGCTCCATTGAGCTCACTCACTCTCTCGCTCTCTCACTCACACGATCTTAATCTGTCCCAAACACTGATTCCCACAACAACCGCGCAATTCTGCGCCAGATATGCAAAAACACATTTTGACCAGGATGTGAAAAATGACAGCTGTACTGTTCAATAAAAGATGTGAAAAAATGCCAGTGTTGAAAATCTGGCATGAAAATATTACAGAATTTGTAAAGTTACAAGGGTGCGTGGAAACTGCAATACACACTTGTAACACAGTCATTTTATGGACTTTCATCACGATATTTCAACATAGGCATTTTAGGACATCTGCTCATGAACAGAGTCACTGTCATTTTCTTAATCTCTCCCGAAAACTGATTTCCCACAGCGACCGCGCCATTCTGCATCAGAAGTGTGAAAACACATTTCAGCCAGGATGTGTAAAATGACAGCTGTGCTGTTCATAAGTAGGTGTGGAAAATGCCAATGTTGAAAAGGAAGTTACGAGCATGTGTGGAAACTTTACAATGCAAGCTCGTAAGACAGTCATTTTTTGGATTTTTTTCACCAAATTTGCAACATAGGCTTTTGGAGAGCCCATCTCATGAACAGTGGCACTGTCATGTCTTTAATCTGTCCCAAAAGGTGATTCTGCGCAGTGATTGCAAAATCACCTTTTGGGACCGAATAACGCCATGATGGTGACTGAATTCATGAGGAGGAGTCCGAATAACCTCATGTTGAAACTTTGGTACCAAAATTCCCAAAAATGCCCCAGATGTGCACCAAAGTTGAAAAAAACTATTTATGCCATTATACAGCTTACCTGCATTTCGTCAGTTTGTGGTCGGCTTTGAGGAGTGCAGATGTGCTCCTGGTCCACAGAAGATCATTGTGCCAGGCTCCAGAGGTAAGTATGGGGTGAGGGGGGTGTGGGGAGTTGGGGTACACAGAGGGTGGGTGCGGGTTGGGGAGGGGCATGGACACTTCAAGGGACCATTTTCTCTCATTTTACAGGTTTTAAGCAAAATACAGACAATGCGGGTCAGTTTTTTAATTTTGCATGTGTATTTTCAGTACATTGGGGTGTGCTCCCAGAGTGCCACCAGCATTTTTGGGGAGGGGGACTGAAGTCAATGCGGATTGGGCTCCCCATCGGCACAGAAACAAGTGGAGGGGCGCATGATGCCGAGGGGGATTGGGCACCCCCTAGGCAACTGGAACTGGGAAGGGGGGACTGAAGCTGACAGAGATTGAGCTCCCCGTCAGCACCGAAATGTGTGTGGGGGGCAGATGATGCCAAGGAGGATTCGGCACCCCTTCGGGAATCAACTGAAATTGTGGGTGGGGATATTATGCTTACGGGGAATGAACTCCCCTGTCGGCAAATGAAGTGGGTCGGAAGCATGCTGACAGGGAGATTGGGTACCCCTTCGGCTTTCATGGGGCTCTGAGGTGGTGGCATAGAGCCACCATGTGCCTGATAATGTTACACCAGGCAAGGTACCACCTTGCAATGATGGATCACTCCCTTATTGCAGTGTAATAGCTGATGCGGCAATGACAAGGCAGCTTCTGATTGCGACGGTGTAATCCTTGCAAGTTGGTGGCACTCTGCAAAACCAGTGTCATCAGGACACTGGGCCTGCATTGTTTGAGCACTGCTAAGCCCAACAATGCAGTGCTGGCATTGGCCGTCACAGTGCAACACCTCCACAACCCGCTTCTCTCTTAAGCTGCCACATAATGTTTCTTGCTCATGTGCTGAAGCAAACATAAAAATGGAAATTAACAAAATAAAAACAAAAATAAAATGTTAACATAATTAAAAACACACAACAAAGAACAGCAGACCTCTATTTTTATGATTAACCCAGTCTATTCTGCAGGAAGAGATACTGTTTTTTCACAAGGCAATGTTATGAAGATGAACAGGGGTTCAAAGAATTAGAATGATGTCCTTGGAAAAGAGAAACAATGAGAAAGCATGATGCACGTCTTCAAAACCTATTTTAATTCTATTCATTTAGAATTCTTCCACACCAGGGTAGACACATTTCATGTAAAAACCACATCTATTTTGTAAGTAATTCATGGGCATCTGAAAAGAGTAGAAGAGGTAATACTATTTACAGGTGTGCAAAAGTGCAAAAGTTTCAGCTGCTAAACAAACTGGGTTGGACATTTAGTCACATGTCTAGGATTTACGGCATGACTGTGCTGTATTCCCAACGATCACTAATATTTAAAAGGTGGTCTAAGAATTATGTGCATCTACTGGGAATTGTGGTCTAACAGGTTTCTTATAATGACCCATGCATCAAATAGAGAACACTGGTCATGTAACCATGCACAACTAGCCTAAGCTACCACAGAGGGGTTCTGATTATATCATACCTTGACAGTGAAGCTTGAGAGATCTGATGTAATTAGAAGCCTGAGGTGGCAGCACAGGCTGGTTGGGCACGTGGTTGCTCAACCACTATTTTTGACAGTTTACATTTTTTCTTTCAGAGTTAGGGGAGTCCCAAGGGGGCAGTAAAAGTCAAAATGGAAATGTTGAGACTTGCCCTGAAATGGCTGTTAAACAAGCAGTCACATTTTAAAAGCAAGAAGTTGCAGTAAGAAAGTTAACACAGGATTAATCTGTTTTTGTTCTGTGGCATGTTTGTGTTCAGTCAGTCTTCCTCTCCCACACCTGGTGGCTCAACAGCTTTGCCTTTCATAAAAAATAAAATAAAAAAAAACCACTGTGCACAGTGGTTCTCAGTGCAGGTGGCTCAAAGATTTCTGATTAGCTGATATGTTGTTATACCACACAAGGGTAAAACAACATTCCCTGACATTTAACCTATGGTACAACAAAATTTCAGCAAGGATGGAAATCTATGCTGAACAAGGGCTCACGATTCCCTATTATATGATGCATGCATCATAATTTTAGTGTAAAGTGGATCCAATTTTCATAAATTTGGCAGTGTTATAAAATAACATTCACACATTGTGATGCATTCATGCTGCCCAAGGTGCACAGCAAAATTGATTCCTTTGCCTGGAAAAGGTCCTTTGAAAATCCAGCCTATTCTATGCATGCTAACATAACACATAAGGCATAATCATGTTGACAGAAAGTTATTAAATACAATGCAAAATAACCATACAAAGTGAAGTAAATGCACATGATATACCTATTTATTAGAGAAGGGCTAGTTAGTAGGCTTAGTTATGGAAAAGAAAGTATAATGTAAGACATGTGAGAACACAAGGATTAGTTGGGGAAACTGCAATGCCTGTACAATGCTAGCCAGTGACAAGATGCACCATCTATTTGGATATATCAAGAAATATTACATAAATTAAATTTAAATGAATAGGGGTTTTCTATTATATTGTATAATTTATTTATTTATTGAAATGTTTCACCAGGAAGGCACACTGAGCAACAAGTCACTCATCTCCCAGTGCGACCTGGGGGAAAGGGGTACAATAGGAATGAGACATTAAACATTCAAGTTACAAGATCAACATTAACATACAGTTGTAAGGTAGGTGTTACAAACAGTGTTACAACAGTCTTGCGCATAATATGTAGAAAGAGTGGACAATAATAAGTGCTGGATTAATAAGTAAATAAGTGCTACTTGAAAGGGGAGGGAGGGGTGAGGTGAGGTGAGGGGAGAGGGAAGGGTCATGTTCCTGGAGACCCCCTCAGGATGCAAGGAACCCTGCTAGGGTACTGGGGGACCAGAAAGAATGAGATATGGCAGTGTCCCAGAGAGAACCCTTTAGGATGGTGGGAGAAGGGAGTACATGAGAGATACAAGTCCCTTGGGGGGGTAGGAGAGGAACCCATAGAGAGCATTCAGGGTCCTTAACATTCTATGAGAGATCAAGGGAGGCCAGTAAGGGGGAGCAATTTAGGGGAAGGGGGAGAGCTAGAAGTTTAGGGGTTAGGTGTGTATAGGGTAAAATGAAGGAGACAGTAGGGGTGTTGCGTTTGTCTAGGGCTTAGAGGAGGGAATTAGGGAGGGACATGGCAGGATCAGCTAGGTGCAAGGTAATTATTGAGGGCAGAGCTGATGGAGTAGGTGGGGGATGAGTGCCAGATTTGAGGGGGGAGGGAATTAAAAATTAGTGGGAGGCAGTGAGTGTAACTGGATTGCCTGATTTGGGTGGATCTGCAGGGGATAACCAAGCATGGAAGTTGGTTGATCTAAGGGAATGGGAGGGTTTGGGGGTGGGTGTTATAAAGGAGGAGGTGAGGTAGGAAGGGAACTCACCCAACCAGTGCTTGAAGGTGAATTTAGCACAGTGGGAGAGTCGCCTATTTGGAAGAGAGGGGAAGGATAGGGCACGATAAAGATCAGAGTGATGGTTGCGAGGGGGGCATCCAGGGCAAAACAGAAGAAGGAATTGAAGAGGGTGTCCAGTCTGGCCAGGGAGGACTTAATGGCAGCGCCATTGACTATGTCACAGTAGTCAAAAATGGACAGTATCATCTTCTGAACAAGTTCACATCTAGTCATAGGAGGGATGCAACTATGATTCCTGAACAAGGCAACAAGCTTGGGATCCAGTTTTTTCTGGATGGTGTCAGTATGTCCAGAGAAATTTAGGTGCTGGTCCAAACAAACACCTAAGTACCTGAAGGAGGATGTGTCCTCAAGTAAAGTCCTATCAAGGGTGTGAAAAGTGGATAGGGAGGAAAGCCTAGAGAGTCTCTGCCTTGTGCCAAAGATCATGGAGACAGTCTTCTTGGTGTTGAGGAAACATTGATGGTTAGCAAACCAGAGCTGAACTTTGTCAATGTCTTGCTGTAAGCTGGTTGTAATCTCATCAAGACAGAAGCCAGATGCATATAGGACTGTACTATTGGCATACATATGTGTAGTGCAGGATGGGGAGCAAATGGGGGGAAGGTCATTTAAGAAGATGGAGAATAGGAGGGGCCCTAATACAGAGCCCTGGAGGACTCCACTGCTAAACGGGAGGGTAGGGGAAGTGACATTAAAGATCTAAACTGATTGGGTTCTGCCAATAAGGTAGGCCTTGAATCAATTTGTGGCAGAGGGAGATAGACCAGCTGCTGGGAGTGAGTCAAGAAGAAGGGATGAGAGACAGTGTTGAAAGCCTTGGCCAGGTTGACAAAAATGGCAGAGGCAATTTGTCCATTGCCCATCCTGGTTAGGATGGAGTCTGTGAGCCATAGGAGAGAGGTGGTGGTTGAATGTTTGTTCCTGAAATCAGACTGGAAAGAGGTAAAAAAGGAGGTGTCAGATAGAAGAGAGTTGAGTTGGGAGAGGACAATCTTTTCTTAAAGCTTGGCAAAGGTAGGGAGGAGGGAAATGAGGTGATAGTTGCCAGGGGATGAGGGGTCACCCCCTTTGGGTAGAGGGGAGGACCACAGCATGTTTCCATGAAGAGGGAACCGAGGCAGTAGTGAATGAGAGATTTAGGCTTATTGAGAAGGGGTAGGCAAAGGTTGAAGTGGAGAGAGGGGGAGTTTTGGGTCAAGACTGTCAGAGGAGGCACCTTTAGAGGGGTTAATGGTGAGGAGAGCACTTAGGGCATTGTTTGGGGTTAGAGTAGTGAAAGAGAAGGGAAGGTGGGAGGGTGGTGAAGGGGGCACACCAGTAGAGGGTGGGGAGGGGGATAGGTAGGAGGAGACGGATTTCAGTAGCTCAGTGGCACAGGAGGTATAGGAGGAATTAAATTCCACAGCTACAGCAGGTGGGTTGGACATTAGTGAGCTATTTACTTTAAGTACTGGGGAAGGGGAGATGAAGGGGTAAATAGGGCATGGACCAGCTTCCTTTTGAAATATTGTGAAATATATGGATATTGTGCATTATGTAATTGGGTACCATGGCTAATAAGTTAGAATGTACATGTTCTGTGAAGATAGTTGTGTATGGCTCACTTACGGTAATGGAGATAATGCTTTTGGTTCCTCTGACTGAGTAAGGCAAGGAAGCATTCCAGCTGATGGGGTTGTTCTGATGAAAGCTGCTCTCTGATGGATTTTTGTAATCTGTGTTCAAGAAGCAGGTTCTTTAAGTTTGATTGTAATTGATGCTACGAATGGGCTCCCATCAGGTAACTGAATTGGGTAGATCAGATATCAGTGATTTTTGGCCCTGTAGGATAGTTTGGGTAACTTACTACCCTACCCAAAATAACAGTGTACTTCATGGGTCAGGTAGTCCTCACATGGGTAACGGGTTGAGTAATGGGTAATTTTTAAGGCTGCAGTAGATGAAGCCTACAGACATTTTGCATGTACAAAAGGAGTGATGTCATGTTTTCTGTCTGTGGTACTGACTGAAGGTGTAAATAGTCTCCTCCACCTTACCATCCTCCAAGAAATGTTTTCCACCCTCAAATAAATACACTTTCATGTTAGTCAATGGTTGCAGGGTACTATTTTCTTTATTAAATGTGTGGTACAAGAACTGGAACCTGAATAGTGGGAGGCAGCATTATTTTTTGGGGGGAGTAAGATCCAGCCCCACCCCCACCTTTCTTTGATTCATGTGGGAGGAGCATGAGATGGATATAACACGTTAGAACAAGACACACTATTTTGGGACCTGGACCAAGCAACATAACAAGTTTGTGGAGTGATTGAGTTGTGGAGCCCCTGCATTTTATTAAGGACTAGGGGAACAGAAGTTACTTAATGACTTCAAACTGACTTAAAAACCCATGGAACAAATGATTATCAGAGCCACCTGGTGCCACAGAAAGAAAAAGTAATTAAGGAGTGCCTGAAACTATAGCTACCAAGGAAAACAATAGACACAGCATTCTGATTCAAGTTGAAAGAGCCACAGGTTTTCTTAAACATTTATTTACTAAAACATAAAGTTCAGCTTTTGGGATTAACAATATTTGTTTACCATATTTAATCTCTCTCTCTATATATATATATATATATACATATCTATATCTATATATATATATAGTTTGTCTTTTTAGTAGTTTCAAAACTTTGAAAGCATTGGTATTAGTAATGCATTTAGAAATACAGTTTTTAATTTTCTTTACAGTCAAACATGCAGTTTCATGTGAGGGCACATTTCTTTGGGGGGAGGGGTTCAAATTATTTTAATCATGGGCACAGTACTTGGTAAACAGAGTCCTTTGATGATAAAGTGTATTTTTTCCTTTAAGTTTCAGAATTGGGCTTACCACTAAAAGGCAGACCAGTTTGCCCTGGGACCCAGCCAGGAATTATTAAAAGGGGTAGGGGGAGGGGTGGGGTGACAGGAAAAGGGGCAGGTGCTATGACCGCACAGATGGGGTCATATGACCAACCCTGGGGCTCGCTGGCCATTGGCCATGGGGAGGGTCCAGAAGGGGTCCTGATCTGGGGTCTTTAGGTGCTATTTAAGGGCATGCAACCCTCAGTAAGCCCTCTTTCTTGCTGTAGAATTCAACTCTTTTGGAACTACAGCACATCACTGGTATTTTAAGGTAAGGCACTGAGGCCGTGGGCCCGTGGCCATGGAAGCCACCCAGGCTGATGGTGTGAGGGGCACCAATTGGTGGATGGTTTGGTTGTGATATGGTACAGCATGTAAGTGGGATGTGCAAAGAAATTTAGTGGGTTGAAGGCAGGATGGAAGCTGTATTTGTTTTAAAAAGGAGGATTATGGTAATCATGCTGGGTGGTGCATTTCAGGCTGGAAGCTGGCCTGCTCAGCATGTGTCCATGCTGGGAGTTACTGCTGTTGTAGGGTTGAGATGGTGTGGCAAGGACTAGCAGATGACCACTGTGCCTGAGCCCAAGGTTTGGCAGGGCGCTTAAGGTGTGCACGCTCGGTTTAAAAAAAAATGTTATTGGGTTTTTCTTGCTCATTGTAAGGAAGGAGCAGTTTCTATGAGCTTAAGGGTGGCAGAAGAGCTGTGTGACTAAGGATGCAATTCTGAGGACAGGAGGGGGCATCGGAGGCCCGATGCGTCAAGTGTCTGTGCCTAGTCCAGGACAGGGCTTGCTGCACTCGCAGCAGGCAGGGAGAATGCCCGGATAGGGTGCTATTGCTTTGAGAGAGCGCTGGATGATAGGGCTGGGGCAGGATAGCCCAGTAATGAAACCAAGGGTGATTTCGGCAGGCCATGGAGTTGGGGCAGGTAGGCCCACCAGACAGGCTGGCGCAACACCAAGCCTTTGCAGTGGAAAGGCAGGGCGGGCTGTGGCTGATGCTGCAGGGTGCCATTTTCTGCAACGAGCATGCTCGGGAAGGGCTGGAAAGCCTGAAAGGGGTCAGGGGGGTCCGCATGGAGTGGGAGAGGTGGAGAAAGCTGTGATGGCTCTGTGACCTGGGCAGTAGCCAAAAAAGAAAATAAAGAAAAAGGAAAGTAAAGGGTTTTAATGGAAATGATTGGTGGTTATTCCCACATCTTAATGGGTGTTGTATGATGTGGTCTGGCAGTAAGATTCTGATTTTGGTAAGTTTGGGGGCCTGGAGGAGGATCTGGGCACAACTTGTTTGAGGCCTGATTATGTGGTCCAGGGCCATTTTGTTGGCATCAGGATGGCGCCAGGCTGTGTGGCATGGCGGTGTGTGGGGTAACGGGAAAAGGGGTTGTCTGCTTCTGCCAATCGCTGAGCATGTTGTCACTCCCAGCACAAGAGGCCAGCTTTGGTAAATCCGGCCATTTTTGATGCCATTTTGGGGAAAGCGGCAGACGAGGGGTTGGGGCCCCTGGTGGCCCAAAGGAGCGGGGGGGCTGCCACCCCAGGAGCATGGTACGAACAGGCCATGAAGCCAAGGCTGGGTGGGAGGGCTCCACTTCACAGGGGGAATATCAGGGGCTGCATGTGGTGGAATGGGGCCATGTTGCCCAACCATGTGGGGGGGGTGAAGGTGTGGGAGCATGCAATTATTTGCAAGGTGGCACAGGCCTCCCTGAGCATGGGAGGTCATGACAATGGAAAGGCAAAAGGGGAAAATGAAAACAGGAGTTGTCTCAGAGAGATATAGAGGGGTGCAGGGGGGACAAGCCAAGCCACGGCAGCAGGCCTCATGGCTGAGCACTGGTCAGCGCGGGGACATGGAAGCCTGGGGGTAGGTTTGATATGGTGATCAATCAGGGGGCTATGGGGTCGGATATGGCTCTGGTAAGGCAGCGATTGGAAGGGGTCACATTTGGAGTGCCCCTGGCGGCTGTGGGAGGGCTTGGGCTCCTTTCTTAGAGGCATGGCAGGGGCTAAAGGCCCGAGATTGATGGTGTACTGCTGGTCGACAGGTGGAATAGAAAGGTGATGATGACTGCAGGGCTGCAGGGCAGGTACGTGGCAATGGAGCGTATGCAGGCCACAGGGGTGGGGCCAAGGGTGCAGGCCACGTGGTCTAGCAGGGATCCAGGAGGCCTGTGCTTAGTGGCACATGCTGAGAATAGAGGACCCTGTGTTGGTATGGGGCTCAAGGAGATTTCCCCGTGGGCAACAGGGGGATCTCTGTGGTGCATCGGGGAGCCGTGGTGGCCAGCTTCTCAGGGATGGTGGGGCACAATGGGCTGGTGGGGGGGTGAATGGCAAGTCGAAGAAGGACAAGTGATCATCTGGTGTTTTTGCCCTGCAGACTAGGCATGCGAAAACAGGAATGGTGCCTAAGAGAATCCCTGTGTCCAGCATGACTATATTAGTGGAGGCTTCAAAGCTGATGACCCAGATGATGGAGTTGATGGAGGCAGCAGCAAAGAAAAGGGAAGCAGAAGAGGAGGCCTAGAAGAAACGGAATCAGCGGGGCAAGATGGCCAGTTCTGGGAAGCCCAACAAGAGACTAAGAAGGATGGGATCCAGCCCACCGGCGGAGCCCGTGGGGGGTGCACAGCCCATTCAGGTGTCAGTGGATCCGCAGCTTGATGGTGGTAAGGATGATGTGGACATGAATGATGAAACTAGTTTGAAGGAGTATATTGAGGGTTTGTTGGGGGACATGGGGGCGGATGGGGTATTCAAAATGGAGAAGGCCTTGAAGGCCATAAAAGGAGGGGCCCAGCCAGACTTGGAGGGGGCAGGCGTCACAGGGGGGATGGCGGAAACTGTACGATGGACCACTAGGCTTCACACTGGGTGACCATGTGCCATCCTTGATTAAGGACCAGATGTGGAAAGGGGAGTATGTTGACATCTTTGGTTTGGTAGACAAAGAGAAGGCAAACAATTTCAAGCAGAGGGAATCGGTATGCAAGTTGGAGATGGAAGTGGCGTTGGTGGTGGTGGGGCACAAGGCAGAGGAGGCCAGGTTCAAAGGAAAGAGCCTTGATACGTGTCAGGCGGGCTTCCTGATTTACAGCACATTTTTGTTGGAGAAACAATCAGATCTGGCAATCCTGCTCCTGATTTATATGGTGATCATTAGGGATGCATATAAGGTGAAGCTGGGTTTCAGCTGGCTCAAGTAAGATGAGGCCTTCCAGAAGAGAATGGCAGCGAAAGATTGCCTGAGGTGGGACTCCACCCATTCAGAGTTATGGGTTAGGACTCTTTCGGGTCCAGCGGTGGGCCAAGTGGTGGAACAGGGAAAGAGAGCTGGACAGGCCCTGGGCACCAAGGCCTGCTGGGCTTTTAACAGGGCTTCATGCACATGGCCCTAGCTGCAGGTTCAGGAATGTCTGCTCGCAGTGCAGGGGTCGCACCCAGCGACAGCATGCAGACACAGGGGTGACAAAGCTGGGCATGCAGTTGGGCAGCCTCAGGAGCAGTCCTTTCAGGGCAGGGGGGGACATTTCAGGGACGGGGGGCCCTGGAAGGGTGGGATACAACCCCAGCTACAGCTGGAACTAGTGCGGCAACCGGCAAAGGCAGGAGGGGTTATGGCCTGGCTCACACCCCCATTAAGTGTTGGATAGTGGAGGCCTGGATGAAACATTACCCCAACAGAAGTGGGATGGAGCTACTGAGATCAGGTTTTCAGAGAGGGTTTGCACTGGGATTTGAGGGTAAGAGGATGGGAATGTGGGCTAAGAATTTGAGCTTGGTGAGAGGCAAGGAGGACATAGTCCGGGGTAAGATTCTGAAAGAGGTCAGGGTGGGAAGGGTGGAGGGGCCATTGTCCAAACCACCTTGTGAGCAGTTCTGGGTGTTGCCCCTGGGGGTGGTACCCAAGAAGCAGGTAGTAGGAGTTTCAGCATACATCATTATCCTACTCGCTAAGGGTTCCGGTGAATGGAGGGATCCTGGAGTCATTAAGCATGGTCTCTTATGCCTCACTGGACCAGGCCTTGGAGTTGATCCAGGCAGCTGGGAGGCCTGGCTGGTGAAGACAGACATTGAATCCACATTCTGGCATCTACCAGTCTGCCCTGCAGACTGGGAACTCCTTGGATTCCAGTTTGAGGGTGGGCTGTATTTTGATAAAGCTATGCCCATGGGTTGCTTTTTGGCATGCTCCACATTCGAGGCATTCAGTTCATGGGTCCAATGGGGGTTTGGGTGCTGGTATGGGCATAGGAGGGTTGTCTACTATCTGGATGATTTCTTGTTGATTGGGGCCAGTCAGGGGGAGACCCAAATGATGTTAGTGGATTTTAGGGATCTGTGCAGCACCATAGGGATTCCCCTGGCAGCAGGGAAGATGGAGGACCCATCCCACAGGCTGGAGTTCTTGGGGATCGAGGTGAACACCAAACAAGAGTGCTTCCAGCTGCCAGGGGACAAGGTGTCATGCTTAAAAGGTTTATTAGCCCTAGTGGGGAGGAGGAGGGTGCTGCTGGTACAGGTACAACAGCTACTGGGGCACCTTTATTTTGCCTGCAAGGCCATAATCCCGGGCAGAGCTTTCATGAGACAGTTGGGGAGAGCCACAGGCAGGGCAAAGCACCCCCACTATTGGGTGAACATCAGTAGGGGCTTGCAGGAGGACCTGCAGGTATGGGAGGTTTTCTTGGATTCATACAATGGGGTGACGTTCTGGCATGAGGACTGGGCCTCCAATACGGACATGAAGCTGTACACAGATGAGGCCGGGAGGTTAGGGATGGGGGTCTATTTTCGAGGTGAGTGGATCTCAGAGGCATGGCCAGCCTAATGGCAGGATCGGGGATGGACCAAGGACATCACATTTCTGAAGATCTTCCCAATCTGGGTGGCATTGGAGATATGGGGTGACAGGATGGTGGTACAGTTTATTGTATTCTGGTGTGATAACAAAGGGGTGGTATGGGTAATCAACAGACAGAGTGGCCGCACAGAGTCGGTGGGATGGGTGTTAAGGTACATGGCATTGTTCAGCCTGCATCTGAACCTGTCCTTTAAGGCACAGCACATTGAAGGGGCACTAAATGAGGTGGCTGATTGTCTTTCTCGTTTACAGATGGAATGGTTCCAGGAGTTGGCACTGCATGCCTCACCTATTTGGACCAGGCTCCCGGAATGACTGTGGGAGATTTGAGAGAGAAAGCCAGGGCTCTCTATAGGGGGCCATGGTCCACAAATACCCTGAAGGCCTACAAAGGGGCTTGGGAAAGTTTCCAGGCATTCTGGCTGAGGATGGGCTGGGAGGCAGAGGACCCAGCGCAGGAGGAACAGGTCATGTGATATATGGTGGAGAAATGGGAGGACAAGATGGCTCACACACCCATGGTGGTCCAGTTAGTAGGGATCAGCCGGACATGCACGGATCAAGGGTGGTTGGATGTGGCAGACAGCCAGGCCATCCAGAGGATTGTTGTAGGTTGGCTGAGGGGTCAGGGCAGGATGCAGGATGGGAGAAGACCCATAACGGGACCCCTGCTCACAAGGGTGGTAAAAGCACTGGAGAGCATTTGCCACTCAGCGAATGAAACCTGTCTGTTTTGAGCCATATTTGCAGTCATGGTGGGGCGTTCAGGGTGGGGAAGTGGCGCCTATGAAGGGGCGCACTTACAGAGTGTATGAGAAGAGAATGTGAGAATGGAGGTGGATAAAGTGATCATCTGGCTCCAAGGTCAAAACAGATATCAGTGGTAGGGACACCATTGTAGAGATATGCAGACAGAACAGGGGCAGGGTGTAATGTGTCCAAGCCATGTGATGAGTACATTAAAAGGCGAGGTCGCATGCCAGGCACCTGATTCGTATATGGGACAGGTTGCCAGTGACAGGGTTCCAAGTAGGGGAGGTACTGAAAAAGGTGATGGCATTTGTGGGGGAGAACCCGAATAATTTTGCCCTGCATTCCTTCAGGATCGGGGCAGCATCAGAAGTGGGCTGCGATGGGATCAGGAGAAAAGGAGGTCAAACGGGCAGGTAGATGGACATCAAACTGTTATATAAGATATGTGAGGTGTTGACAGTGGCTAATGGGTGTTCCCTTTTCTCTTCCTGCAGCAGGTTCCAAGAGGCAGGTCTGGATCATAGGGCACTCTTTCTTCTAGTGGGCAGAAAGGTTTGCGGCCTCCACAAGGATAGGGACGCTGCTCCAACCAGGAGCAAATCACACCAGGGTACGGTGAAGGGGCCGGAGAAGCACGAGGTGGCCGCAGATGCATCCCCTGCTGGAGGAGCTTTGGGTGAGCTGAGCCAGACCAGATTGTATCATTGTGCATCTAGGGGGAAGTGACTTGGGGACACTGCTGTGGGGGGTCTTGATGAAGGACATGATTGCGGATTTGGAGAAGCTAAAGAGCTGGTGGCCGGGGGTGGTAATCGGATGGTCTGAGATTACCTACCAGAGGGTATGGAGGGGAGCGAAAGGGCCAAAAGCAATAGAGGTGGCGAGGAAGTGCCTGAACAGAAAAGTGGCCAGGGCAGTGATCGAGATGGGGGGGTGCGGTGCACATCCAACATAGGGACATCTCATTTGAGCAGGACGTGGTTTACAGGGTGGATGGGGTTCATCTGACAGAGTTTGGCATGGGCCTGTTCCTACAGCCTTTCGGGGAGCTAGTCTGGGAAACTAACAAGAGGGGCCTGAGGGTTAACTAGCAGGGGGCCCCATCGTCCATCACAAGCTGGAGATGGGTCAGTGGAAGGGGTTGGGAGCAAGGGGAAAAAAAGGGGGCAGGCAGAGGGGGGAAGGGAGTAGGTACCACAGACTGGGGACAAAAGAACTCAGGCATGGGAGTAACGGGGAAGGATCGCTGTGTCCACACCTAGTGGGGGGGGGTGGTCCAGGTAAGTGTGGTACCCATTTATGGAGATGGAAAGGGGAGGCCAGATCAAGGTGTCCAGACCCAAAGAAGCAGCCCTGGAAGAAGAAGAAAAGAACAGGGAAAGAACCCAAAGAGGGAAGACAGGACTGTTATGTCCTAGAAGTGACATGGGACTATTATGTCCAACTGTAAATAATAATTGTTAGAATTAAGATTGATGTAAACTGATGAATATGAATTGTGCCTTTTAAATAAATACGCCAGAGAGCATCCAAAGTGACAAAGCAGTGGCCTGAGTTATTTCTGGGTGAGGATCCAGGGACGAGTATGTATTATATATGTGTGGCACTGTTGTAAATGGGACTGGGGAAAGAATAATGGTTAAGTGCCTTGAATTTTTCTTTTAATATAATTGAGTTTATATGTGGCGAGTAGGTAGGGGATAGTGTTTTGAACATGGCAGTAGGACAGATTTGTCAGGATAAATATATGCTGCCTTGCAAATAAGAATAAGTTTGTAAGGGATACATTTTGCAAAACAGTGATATATATCATAGGGTTTTCTTTCATGTATTGTTGGAAGAAATAGCTATGGCTCATTTTGTACTATCAGTAAAAGGAGAGAAGAAAATATTGAACAAGAAAACAACTGGTGATTTTAAAAGCTATTCTGATCAGAGCTGACATTAAAAAAAAAATCTCAACTGTATTTTTTGTTTTATTGTATCATGGACACTAGAAACAGGGACCCAGATATTCAAACTAAGCCATTCTGAGGCATAAGCCCTCACGCTACTCAAAATAGTTGCGCGAGGGTGTGGCGGTGATATTCAAAGAGGAGTTAAACTGTTGAGCAGCTCTTTGAATATCACCACCAACTCCACAACACTAACGCGTATTTCGTAAGTGGAACTTCTTGCTCACCATAAGTCCACGAGTTGAGCATTAAACTTGCGGTGGTGCAAGTACCATTGCGCCATGCTCAAATTCCGATATTCAAAGGTGACATGCAAATGGGGCCATAAGCCCGCCGCCGACTGACTGTTCAGGGCGTACGCCCATTGGGCAGAGTTACAGTCATCGGGCGCAGCCCATATCAGACATGACAGTTCAGATTTGTGGAATGAACATCATTCACAAATCTGGACTGTCGGTATGGTATGGTAGGCGGGCTGCACGCCCATTGGCTGTAGCTCTGCAACCAATGGGCGGCAGCCCTACCGACAGTTAGTCGGCGGGCGGCGGGTCGGGCAGGCTGGTGGATGCTGCCGCCACCGCTGCGGGGCGGGTGGAGGGCTTCGCGGGTGGGTGGGGACACTAGACACCAGGGAGATGTTTGGGGGTTGTACCATGACATTCTGCCCGCGATCAGGCTTTTGCCGTCCACTGGACTCACCAGGGAGATATTCGGCTGGGGAGGTTAGGCATTCTGCCCGCGATTGGGGCACTGGGGGTGCCCGCTACACGCTCTGCCCGTGGATCAGGCTTTGGGAGATGTGGGTGGGGGGTTTCATGTAACTGTAATGCTCCGCGATCGGGCTTCGGAGATGTGTGGGCGGGGAGTTCATGTAATCGTAATGCCCGCATCGGCTTCGGAGATGTGTGGCTGGGGAATTCATGTAACTGTAATGCCCACGATCGGGCTTCAGGAGATGTGTGGGTGGGGGGTTCATAACTGTAATGCCCACGATCGGGCTTCGAGATGTGTGGGGGTCTATGTTACGCTATGACCACATCGGGCTGGTGGGGGTCACAGGGATCGAAAGTCAGTCAGCTGTGTGGCAGCTGCTGTGTTGCACCCCGCAATACAGCAGCTCACCTGTGGATGGCCCTCAACTTGATCCTTTTTTTGGCTCAAGGTTGTGCAGGCGCAGGTTGGGGGTTGCGCATGCACAACTCTGCACAACCCAACTGAATATCGGGTTGCGCAGGTTATGCATGGTTTCTCCCCCTCCTGTTGAGCATGCATTCATTTGCATTGCTCTTCTGCACAACCTGTTGTCAGTGGAGCAACTGCCTCCTGCTGAATATCGCAGAATGGCGCAATGTAGGACTTACGCATGCGCAACCCTGTTGCGCATGGAGCAACCCTTTTGAATATCTGGGCCAGGATGTTAACACATCAGTTAGCACTGATGCCATTTGTCTGTGTTAGGGAAGTTGTCGGTGGAGTTGCCTTGCACATGTTAAAATTTACCAGATGCAATTAACAACTACTTGTAGAAGCAAAAGGCCGGGTGTTTTTTTCCTACTGATAATATAAACTG
This sequence comes from Neoceratodus forsteri, assembly GCA_016271365.2. Lineage (NCBI taxonomy): Eukaryota > Metazoa > Chordata > Ceratodontiformes > Ceratodontidae > Neoceratodus > Neoceratodus forsteri. Next base: position 1,046,084,679 of record CM057451.1, read on the forward strand.
AGCCATGAAAAAAATAAGACTGAACAGATGAGAGTTGACATTAAAAAAAAGTGATGTTCCTAAGGTCTGTTGCATGTACTAAGCTTTCATTTTCGTGGGAAGGGCATGAGGTGGATCTATCATGTTGGAACAACTATCAGAGCTGCCATCTCTCTGGACATGCCATTTATCACTCATTTTAAATAACACAAATGTAGTTTCACATTTTTACTATGAGGGAAGCAAGAAGATGAACCAGCATGGTTAACCAATACATTGATTGACACTTGCGAATGAGTGGGGAGGGGGAGTTTTTTCTAACATTCCTTGTTTTTTTGTACTCCCTGGAACCTGCTATTCAGGTTTTTTTTTATTGCATCTTGTCCCAGGCAATCTTTCCAGAGTGCAGTTTGAGTCATTGTTTAATAATTATGGGTGGAGGCCAGTGTCTTGTTACATTGTCTTTTGTTTCAAATTAACCACAGACAACATGGCAGCCAAAGGAGACACACTTTGAGTCTTAGGGTATGTACAGCATAATTAATAAGTTTTCATATGCATAATCTTTCTATTCATGTTATTACTAGACATACTGCAGCTAGTTTGGTTTGAGGAAGGGTTAACATGCTCAGGCCCATTAACAATTAAGATATATTTGAAGGAAATAAGTCCAGATGCGCTAACTTACCCTACAACTGTTAAGTGTCTCAGTCCGCATTTTCTTCTTGAAATGGTTACTTCAGCATTTATGTTTATTTTAAAATATTTAATATTCTGACCATGTGATTATGTCATGGACCATAACTGATCTAAGATCACTATAGCTGAGGTTTAAGCTTGCAAAAAAAAGAGGAAGAACTGGGGACAGCTCAGTTGAAGGAAAACTACATGATAAGTGAGTGTGTGTGTGTGTGTGTATGTTGATTCAATTGCTTGTGTCTGGAATTTCAACATTTTAGTCTAAACTTTGCATTCTGATTTTCTTATTCTGAATTTTTTGCAGTATGTTATCTATATTTATATTACTTCTGTTGGCATTCCTAGTAATGTAGAGGGGGCAGGGGACTGACTTGTGACTGGTATTGAATAAGAAAGGGTTGCAGGAACACAGGGAATGATTACAGTGTTGGGGGGTTGTTGGTCATCAAAATGGAAAGGGATTTTATAGTAATCATATTGGACAACCTAAAGGTGGCTAAGCAATGTACCAAAGCTGTGAGGAGAGCCAGTGGAATGCTGTGGTGGATAGGGAGAGGTATTACCAGCAGAAGGAAGGAGGTGGTGATGCCACTGTGTAGATCACTGGTGAGGCCTCGTTTGAAATATGGTGTCCAGTTCTGGATGCTGCATTTCTGTCATGCAACTTTAAATCACAAATGGGTTAAATGGTTCTATTTTAGATTTCTATCCCTTTCCCCTACTTTTCCCACTGGTTAGCCTTATGGAACGCATCCACAACATATCTTGGCTAGCATGATGAATGCACCTACACAAGCTGATTCTCAGTCTGCAGCACTCTCTTTTTAAAATGTTGACGTCTTGTTAAATATATGGCATAATTTATCCATCCATATTATTGCTAGACATACTGTAGCTAGCTTGACTTGAGGAAGGGAGAACATGGTCAGGACCCCATAGCAGTTGAGATGCAAATGCAGCAAATAAGTCCAGATGTGCTAACTTACCCTATAACTGTTAAGTGTCACAGTTTTAATTTTCTTCTTGAAATGGTTACTTTTGTATTTATGTTTATTTTAAAATATTTAATATTCTGACCATGTGGTCATGTCATGGACCATAACTGATCTCCAGCCTTAACCCCCCCACCATGCTCCAACTTGCAAAGAAGATAGTGCTTGCAGACAAATCTAATCATTTTGCTGCTGTGTTCTGGTGTGTGCGTGTGTGTGTTTGTGTGTGCTTTTGATTCAATTGCTTGTCTTACATGGAAAACAGTGCTTGTAGACAATCTAATCATTTCACAGCTGTGTTCTGCTGTGTGTGCATTCCTATGAGACTGTTCTTGCAATCTAGGAAAGGTACTTCCCCAGACATAGCAGCAGTACATTGCATAACAGATATAAAATGTCAATAAGCAGGTCATGCAACAGATGTGCTGAGCAGATACTGAAGCAAGAAATATACAGCTGTCATTTTTTACATCCTGTGCAAAATGTGCTTTTGCACCTGTGGTGCCAAATGGCACAGTTGCTGTGCAAAATCTCCTTTCAGCTAATGAACTGATAGTGTCACTGTTCATGCGGTGGAGTCACAAAAAGCCCATGCTAAAAACTTGGAGTGAAATACCAAAAAAAGCCCAGGGCATTAGGGTTTCTGACCATAACACCCTGCACTGTAAGGACTGACAGGCATCAGGATTGTGACTTGGGATTGTCAACAGTAATGCTCATGCCATTCCACCCCCATCCCCACCCTGCAGCCTATGACAGGTATTGAGGTGTGCCTTTGACTCTTCAGCCCCAAAGTTCACTCCATTCTCTTATACTGTACCCATTTCAGTGTATTTCCTTATGGAATGGGGTGAGTGTAAAGTTTTTTTTTTTCCATTAAATCTTTATTAGACTTTCAAATATACAAACAACATAAACCAGGTGTACTTAGAAGAGACATGTACATTTGGGAGGTAAGGCAAAACAGAGAAAACAACAACAAAAAAACAAAAAAAAAACCCTCCGTCCCCCAACTAACCCCTGCCTCCCCACCCCCTGTTCCCCACTTGTCCTAGGCCAGGCTACTCAGTGTCAAACCTTGGTGTGACTATCAAAGCTTTGATTTATATTAAGGTTGTGGCAATTGCTAAGAATAAAGCGCAAGGAAAGGGGCCCATATATCATGAGTGTAAAGTTTGAAAACCCCAAGGCACACCTTGACTCTTGTCTGTGTCTGCAGAGTAGGGTGAGGTGAAATGGTGTGAGCATTATGGGCAGTGACCCAGAAAAAAAACACCCCAACGCCTGTCCATGTCTGTGGGGTGAGGTTGGGGTTAGCATCACTTCAATACTTCACTGCCATTCCTATTCTGCCTGTCTGTCTGTGTGTGTGTCTCTCTATCTCTCTATCTGTATGTCTATATAATTATCTTTCTATTAATTGCATGTATCACTATTTTACCCATTTCTAAAACAAACCTGTGTATCACATTTGCCTGCACTCTGAGCACATACTTATGAAACTGTGTATATTTGTACTCCGCTTCTGCGTAGACCTCATACTTTCCTAATATTCCGATTTTCACAAGCATAACTACCTTGCCCTTGTCAAAAGTGACCCCCTCTGAAAGTTAATATCACATTTTCTCTAACAGTCCATCATCATTACTCCTGACTTCCTGTCATCAACACATTACTTAAAAATAACTTACATCACCTCATGGACAAAAACCCTGTTTCTCTTAAAAAAAAAAAAAACTGTGCAAATAATTCCAAGGCTGAACATATGCCAGCCATTACTTTTTCATGTACTGACACCTTCTGTACCATCATGGGGATGTGCATATGTTTCCCTTGATGCTTTGTATTATTGGGATATGTGCAATTGTGTTTTCTTTAAAATTTGTGTTTTCTTTAAAATTTGGCTGCCTGGCCAATATCATTCAGGATAACACTTACATCAGTGACATTTGCTCTGGGGTTCTTTTGCAAGCTTCCTATTCCTTCCATTAAAATGTACACCTCCATATATTTTCCTAATAATGCGTATGCCTTCCTTATATCCAAAACTAAAACAAATCTTGTTACTTACATTTACATTGTGTTGTTTCTCCATACCTCCTTAACTATTAACTTCTTAATGCAACCGTGGAGGATATGACCAGTCTTTGTTTTACCTAGGCATAACAGGCAGCCTGTGAGGTATTAGAACTCCTTCCCAGGCAGGAAACAGTCATGAAATGGCAGTCTATGGGGTCCTTCATGAACTCACAACAGAGTTAGGCCGAGTAAGATTTTTGCCCTGAATGCGGACCTCAGGACAGCACTGCCCCTGGAGCAGCACACTGTAGCTCCTCCTACCACCTTTGCCTTCTGGTGCATTTCATCCCTTGCCCCTGGGGCAGCACCCTGTAGTTCCACCTACCTGCAAATCCTACTAATGCAAGTCCATGCAATGCTATTGGCTATCAATACACTGCCCCAGGGCAGCACCAGTAACCAACCATCATGACACTGCCCCAGAGGCAGACAATTGGAACCACCTACCCAAGCACTCTCCCAAGGGCAGCCCACAGGAACCAACTACCCTGGCACTGCCCCGGGGCAGACCAAGGGAAGAAATCATCCAGGCACTACCCCAGGGGCAGCCCCAGGAACCAACTACCCAGGCCCTGCCTCAGGAGCAGCCAACAGGAACAACTAACCAAGCAGTGTCCCAGGGGCAGCCAACAAGAACAAAATACATTGGCACTGCCCCAGGGGCAGCCAACAGGAAGAACTACTCAATCATGGCCCTATTGGCAGCCAAAAGGAACTACCCAAGCAGTATTCCAGAAGCAGCCCACAGGAACCAACTACACAGGCAGTGCCCCGGGGCAGACACCTGTAACAACTACCCAAGCACTACCCTAGGGGCATCCAACAGGAGTCAACCATCATGGCACTGCCCCAGGGGCAGCCAACAGAAACCAACCATCATGGCACTGCCACAGGGCAGCTAAAAGGAACCAACTACACTGGCACTGCCCCATGAGCAGCCAATGAGAATAATCCATCCAGGCACTGCCCCTGCCCCCCCAGATCCAACCACACAGGCACTGCCTAGGGCAGACAACAGGAACCAACTATCCAAGCACTGTCCCAGGAGCAGCCCACAGGAAACAACTACCCAAGCAGTGCCCCAGGGCAGGCAACAGGAATCAACCATCATGGCACTGCCCCAGGGGCAGTCAAAAAGAACCAACTACAAAGGCACTGCCCCAGGGGCAGCCCATGGGAACCAATTACCCAGACACTGCCCAAGGAGCAGCCCGCAGGAATAAACCATCCAGGCACTGCCCAAGGGGCAGACAACAGGAACCAACTACCCAATATCTTAATATAACTTTACAAAATTAAAAGACATTAAAATTTGGTAGCATATCAGGATATCCACACACAATACAAACATTAGAGGCAATAATATGTACACAGTCTTTATAAGTGCTTTGTTTTCCTATCTTATGTTGAGACAATCCTAGACTCTAGGTTATTTACTGAATATATATATATATATATATATATATATATATATATATATATATATCCTATTCTATTACTTCCAGTATTGTTCACATGCTCAGTATACCACTGTTTTATTTTGTTTAACTGGCTTTCTCTGTTCAAAGGTCTCAGACATTGAGGTAATTTATTCCACAAAACTGGTCCTCTGTATGTAAGATGGTTTCTTCTAACTTCCATTCTACGATTGGGCAATATACATTCCAAACCTTCAGCTGATCGTAAGCCACTTATAGGGGTTTTAATACAAATACTTTCTACAATATAATCAGGAACTTTTCCAAAGATACATTTTGACATAAATATTATATTACTTAAGTCTCTCCCTTGAGATAGAGACATCGAGCCCAGTTCCCTGTACATATCTTTTATATGAGTCCTTTTTGTTGCCCCTAAAATGAATCTAGCTAATTTGTTGTACATAATATCCAGTTTGTATAACTGTGTTTTTGATGCACCTACATATATTATATTTCCATATTCCAATGTGGATAATATCATAACATTTACTATAAGCAGTCTCATTTCAAGTGGCATACAATTTTTTGTTCTGTACAGGGACCCTCTGCATTTCTCTACCTTCTTTAGTGTGGCATCAATATGGGTATCCCATTGTAGATATTTATCCAAATGGACCCCTACATATTTATGGTTGTCTACTTGTTCCAGTATAGCTCCTGTAAAGGTCACAATTTGTAACTTATTTTCTTCCAAAGATGCATTTTTACCTCTTTGGAACACCATAATCTGCATTTTTTTTTTTTCATTTAGAACAAGTTTGGAACTTGTTAAAAAATCTTTCACGTAGTCAAAAGCTTTTTTTTTTAACAATGGCTGAATAGATACCACTGATGTCCCTTTTACATAAATAATAGTGTCATCAGCATAGAGGTGGTACTCCACCCCCAGCTGAGAAAAATCCAACTCATTCATATAAAGATTGTATATTATTGGTCCAAGTATGGATCCCTGTGGCACACCAAAGATGGTTTCTTTCAGGCTTGAGGACCATTAATTAATGGTCACTCACTGATGTCTTTTTTCCAGATAATTCCTGAACCATCTGGGAGGCCTCCTCGAACATGCCACAGGATCTTAATCTTAACAGGAGGATGCCATGGTCTAAGGTGTCAAACGCTTTTGAAAGGACTATAAATATTGCTCCCACTGGCATACTCCCATCAATCCCTTCCACAATATCTCCAGTAAACTTCAATAGAGCTTTTGAGGTTCCATGTACTGGTCTAAAACCCAATTGATATCTGTTAAGGACATTATACTTAGTTAAATAAGTCTGCATTTCTTTTGTCACAATTTTTTCCAAGATCTTTGAAATAGTTGGCAATAATAAAATTGGTTTATAATTTTCTATCTGCATCCTAGAACCTGACTTAAATACTGGTACCACCCTTGCCATTTTCCAAGAAGAATAAGGTAGTTCTGCATATGTAAGAGACATATGGAATAAGTAGCCCATAGGCTGTGCTCTAATGGGAGATGCTATCTTCAGTAGAACATTTGGTATTCTGCCAGGTCCTTCTCCATTGTTTGTACTTATCATAAATAATAATTCTCTTACTTCTTTACTTGTTACAGGGACAAATCTAAATTCCACTTATTTCCCTTGATATATATTTTCATTACCTACTTCATCCCCATTTGATTTTATTTGGGGGTGAACTTAAAGTATTACTCCAACTATTTGTCAATACATCCGTGCCCATACTAACAAAGAAATAATTTAATTCATTTGCCATTGTAAACCCTGTTTTCATCTTATTTCCATTTATCATAAAATGATCTGGATAGCCCACTTTCTGTCCCTCTTGTAGTTTGTTTATTGTTTTCTAGAATATCATTGGATTGTGTGTTACTTCCTTAGAGAGTTTCTCCTTACAATAAGATTGTCTTGTTTTCCATAACTCTTCAGTGTATAAATTTCATGACTGTCTATAGGCACACCAATCCTGAGTATCATTTGTCAGTTTAGCTTTTTTCCAAGCCTTATCCCTGATTTTTTTAAGTTTAAATAATCCAAAACCATACCACGAAGCATTATTTGATTTAACCTGCCTAGTTTTTATAGGTGCATGTTCATAGCAAATCTGTAAAAAGTCCTTCTGGAACATATCCCAGGCATCACCCACATTAGGGACCTTAGATTTTAATGTTGCTTGCAGACCATTCCAAACACTAGGACCAGTGTTTATAATGCTAGAGTTAGCTCTTACTGTTCTCATCACTGGTGTTTTAAGATCCAAATGTTGTGCTGTTCTCAGGTCACCAATCAATGTGTGAATTTGGAACAGGTTATTTTAGTAGGGTAGGATATTTTGCAGTAATTTCTGGTATGTAAAATGTAGAATATGCATTTGTCTACATTTTGCAAAGTTTATCCAGCCCAAAGTTTTTTATAGCGAACAGTGGTGCATCAATTGGGGGACATCTAAGACGAAGTTGGCAAATCTATTCAAAATAACATGTCCAGCCTGTTCAGTTCTGTCCCGGGTGCCCCCCCGACCACATCCTCATAATCAATAAGTGGCATTATCATGGCATTCACTATTGATTTTATTTGTTTTTATTTATTTAAATCTTGGATTGACACCTATGAGCTAGGAGCTCTTTTACATAGGTTCTGCATCAAAATACATAGGCAAGGTACAATATAACTTATGACATGAGGACATGTGAACAAAAATACAATAGCAGGCAAACAAGGAAATTACTATGGACAATCAAACAAATAAACTGAAAACAGGCATTGGACAATGTATGCCTGGTCTAGTAACTAATAAACTAGAACTCAGATAGAGATTTGTGACTGGCCCAGTGGTGATGAAGGTTGAGGCACTGGATGCCACACCTTGTGCCACACTGGTGACCCAGGTTTGGGAACAGACTCAGGTTGTAGGGGGTTGTCAGGGGAGGGTGGAAAGAGATTGAGCAGCCAGAGGACTGCTCTCCCTTCCTGAGGAGGGTTCCAGGGTTTGCTCTATTCCTTAATGGCCCCTGATGGAAGTTGGATGTAGCACAGGGATAACAGTAGCCAGGATGTGGGGCTGAGCTGCAGCGGACATTGGCACACTTGTGACATGGACATCATTGCTCATCTGAGCTCCAAGTGGAAAACAATGTGGAAAAAGCCTCCAGATGTTAGGGAGGTGATGAGGGCACCAGGGAAACACACCCACATCCCCAGTGCTGGACCTCTCCCCTGATGGCTTCTCTGGACTCCCCACTGGACAGATCCTCTAACTGCATTAGGCTGTCAGGTAGGTGAGGTGGGACTGAGAATTCCAGGTGGGGAGAGCCAGAGGAGCAAGAGTCTCAGGTGGGAAGCAGCAGCAGTGGAGTTGAGATTGTACCTCTGAGAGATGCCCTGGCATCTGGTATAAAAATAGAATCTACAAAATAAGATAGAGATTTGCAATTACTAGTGCTCACTTTCTTACTTTACATTAGGAGAAATGCAGCCCAGAGGCATTGTCAAGGTGGGAGAGAGATATTGGGTAGTGAGATTTAGGTGAGGGAGAGACAGGAGTAGAGAGGGAGGGCATGGAGAGAGAAGGTGGTGTTGCACAGTTAAGGTGTTAGATGGAGAGATTCAGATTAGACTAAAATACAGAATGGGAATGGAATGGGAGGAGGACGGGGGAATGGGGAGATGGGTAGGGATAAGGGGGACAGTGTAACAGAAATAATTGGTAGGTGATGGAGGGATGGGGCAAGATGGGGTGGGGGAATGTAAGGAGAGGACAGTTGGTAGATGATACTGGCTGAGGGGAATAGACCTTCTCCAGTTTTAATTGAAACAATCACAGGAGGCACTGGCCACAAGGTGTTGCAGTAGTTTATGTTTGAAGGGGCCTAGTGTGGCATTGTTGGCAAAATCACAATCAAGCGACTTAAACCACTTAGAGGCTCTGATTACAAATGACCACTGACCTTGGGAAGTATGATAGTGGGGCACTTGGAAAAGTTGGGTTCTCGGAGCATCTTGTTAGCCGGGAGCTGCAGTATGGACTGAGGATCCTCTGAACCCATGAGGGAGTAAGACCAAAAAAGACTTTCTTTGCTAATAGGCAGGTTTGATAGGAAATCCTTCCCTTTAGCAGGAGCCAGTTAGCCTGCTCATAGATGTCACAGCTGTGTGAGAGGCATGTAGTCCCTGTAAGGAGTCAGCAGGCCTTGTTAAGAGCTATAGCAATGTGACATAGGGCAGTGTTGGTGGCAGATCCATAGATCTGCCACCAGCCCGTAGTTGATAATGGAGACTACAGAGCTTTGGATTGCCAGATTGAGAGCTTCAGTAGTTACAGTGCTTATGTTTGAACAATAGACTGATATGGATGTTCACAACTTTGACAACATTGTCTATGTGATTGGTGTAAGATAGAGTGCTGTCTAAGGTCACTCCCAGGTATTTGAACAGTTTGGTCTGTTTAAGAGCAATGCTTGAGAAGTTTATTACTATCAATTGCTGGGCTTTATTCCTACTGTGCAAGCTGTGGAATAACATTACTTTGGTTTTTTTATAGTTTAATATGAGTTTCTGAGAGTTGAACCAGGCCTCAACATTCACAAAGCTGTTCTGTAATTGGTTTTCCAGAAGTAAGGGATCGGGGTTGCTAGTGTAGATTTCCATGTCATGCACATATAAAAGGATCTGGTCATGGCAGGAGGCAGAGAGATTGTTTAACAAAATGCTGAAAAAGGAGGGGACCCAGGATTGACCCTTGGAGGACACCTGATCAGACATATTGCTTGGTTGAGAGGACATCTCGAATCTTCACTTGTTGCAAATGGTTACTGAGGTAACCAACTTGTGGTGTCCTTAGATAGCCCTATTTCAGTTAGTTGATCATTCAGCAAAGAATGATTGACCATATCAAAAGCCTTGGTAAGGTCAATATACGTGGCACCAAGAAGTTGGCTATCATCCAGTGCATTGTGGATGTAGTTCATAAATTCAAGTAGGGCCATGGTGGTACTGTGCCCTCTTCTAAATATGTGCTGCTGGAGACATTGCAGGTTATATTTCTCTAGATAATCTACCAGTTGGTCAGCCATAATTCATTCAAGAGCTTTGGAAAGAGGTGGATGGATGGAGATAGGCCTATAGTTTCCATGTTGTGCCCTGTCTCCACTTTTATGGACTGTGATCACCAAGACTGATTTCTACTTTAGGGGGAATTGTGATAGCATGACAGAATGGTTTATAATCTTTGTCAGGGGGGACAGGACTTCATCCAGAGTAAGGGCAATGAGTTTAAGATCAAGTGAATCCCAACTTGATCTAGTTTTTCTGAGTATCTTGAGTATATATTTTTTAGCTTCACCTTCATTCACCGCCTTAAAGTAGAAAGGGGGATGTTCCTGTCTATTTTCCAGTTTTGCATTGTAATCAGTGTCAGAGGAGGTATCCAAGAAATTTGAGGGGAGTACATGACTAAGGTCTGTGAAAGCAGAGTTAAATGTATTAGCTATGGTTAAGGGGTCAAGGGTAATTATGCCATCAATGTTGAGCATGGAAGGTGCCACTTTAGGGTCCTTCCCAGTTACTTCTGTGAGGTTGCTCTGGAATTTCCTACCATCATTCCAGGAGTTGGCTAGGGTGTCTCTGTAGTACTGAGCTTTTACTAAGTTGATTAGTCTGGTAGAGGCATTCCTAGCTTTTTTGTATGCCTGAATATAGACCTGTCTGCCGGTTGCCCTTGCCGATACCATAGGTGGTCTCAGGATTTCATTAGTTGTAATAGCTCAGGTGTAACAGATTACACAGAGATCTGCAACAGGGTTGGTACACAGGAGGGGGGTGGAAAGGATAAGAAGGGACTTGGCAAGGTTGGAGGAATGGTCAAAAGTATGGCTGCTTAGATTCCATGCAAAGAAGTGCAAAGTAATGCACCTGGGAAACAAAAACCTAGGGGAAGAGTATACAATGGGGGTACTAACAACAAAAAAATGGAAAGGGACCTGGGGGTAGAGATGGGTGAAGTGGCCTCAATTCACTCTGTGAAGTGCTTTGTGGAGTGAAGGCAAATTCGAGGAGTGCTCGGCAATGCAAAGCAGAGTACTTCGCGTTATAATGGATAACATGAAGTCCATTGAAAACAATGACTTTGCGTTACTCCGTCTTCCCAAACCACTACTCCACCAATTCTTAAGGTGAAGCACATGGAAAACAATGTACTTCGCCTCACTTCGCCTTGTTTTTAACCACCAAAGACGAATTTTGCAGTGATTAATGGGATTTCAGGTCACATGGGCTCTAAATTGTTCTGCACAGCCTCAGTTTGGGATAGTGTGTGTAGGAAGCTGTAGGAGACAATCTGCTCTGAGAGTTCTCTGCAATTCAAACCTTTTAAAAGCTGTTAAAAAAGCCTTTTTGAGTCATTTTTTTTGCTCCAACTTTAGTTCATCAGTTATAGGAAACCCTCCTGTGCTCATATCATCGAGCTTTTATTGTTTGTGTGTGGATTTTGAATGTTAATGTACAAAATTCTGTTTGTGTACTGAGAGACAGTGGAAGTGTGCTTTGGGAGAGGGGCGTATCTGTGGTGTAGTTAGATTAACTTGGAGAAAAAGACAGTGCTTTCTATTTTGGTGATATTTTTCTTGTAAAACTACTGTGTTAATGTACACACAGTAATATTTTCAATAATTCTTGGCATTTTTTTGCTGATTGTTGTGGTGCAGCAGTGCATAACTTTAGTTTGTTTAAAATATGTGGTTATATTAAGGAAGTTTTCAATTTGCTACGCATTACTTAGTATGTGTGTGAGTATGTGTGTGATGTGTGTCATCAAATCAGACACCTTTAATTGTGCCACATAATAATTTCAGCAATGTGAACCTGCTATCCACTGCAGCTATGTGATTTTTGTACTTCTTTGTGGTATCTTTACTGGTACTAGTACTAGTGACTGTTACTGCAGCAGTGCAGTATACTGCCCCCCCCCAGCCCGCCCCAACCGGCAAAGGTATTCTTTTCCAGATTTGAATTTCTGATGGTGACCACTGGAAAGGTGTTGTGCCTTTGCGTCTGCATCTCTTCAGTACACAGAGCAATCTTAATCTGTCTGTGCATTTGCATCTCTTCAGGGCCCAATCTCAATCTGTAACTTAAGTCACAGTTGTTTCTTTGGTTTCCCTTTAGAGTACTGGACAGGTGTGGTGCATAATTCTGCATGAACATTGTACTCATTAATATGCATTTTTAAGTCAGGACCATCATCACAAGTCACTCGTGATACAAATCATGTTCTTCATCATCACGGTCACAAATGCAGTCACAAATTGCTATTCACAATCACGTCACAAATCACAACATTAATTTTTTTAATAGTTTCTTTGGATGTATTGTAAGCCTGTTTTGTAGTATCTTTCCATGCTTCACCATCCCACCATTGTACTCATTAATATGTGTTTTAACTTGGGGAATTTTGTGCTACAGCTCTTTGGGGAAAGTACAGCCATGGGCATTCACTTTCCCAGTACAGTTCCATATTAGTTATCTCACACTGTCGACACTGAATCACGTTCTTCATCATCATGGTCACAAATGCAGTCACAAATCATGATTCATGATCACATCACGAATCACAACATTAATTTTTTTACTAGTTACTTGGATGTATTGTAAGCATGTTTTGTAGTATCTCTTCAGGCTTCACCACTCCACCATTGTACCCATTAATAAGTGTTTTTAAGTCAGGGAGTTTTGTGCTACAGCTCATTAGGGAAGTACAGCCATAAGAATTCACTTTCCTTCCAGTACAGCATGTGAGTTACAGTACTGTAAGTAGTGGTGGTCGAAGTGACCCCGATTTGCTCCGTGAAGTGATTCACTGAGTAACGCAGAATCTGTGGAGAACTCCACAATGTGAAGTGGAGTACTTCGCTTCATAATGAGGAATGCAAAGTCCATTGAAACCAATGACTCTGCATTATTCCACCTTCCCCAAACCACTTCTCCACTAATTTTAAGGTGAAGTACATTGAAATCAATGTAATTCACCTCACGTCACCCCGTAATTGAACTCCAAATGAAATTCTGAAGTTATTCATGGGATTGCAGGTCACATGGGCTCTAGATTTTTCTGCACTTCCTCAGTTCTGGTCTGGGTAGTGTATGTGCAGTGGTAGCTGGAGAGAGTTTGCTCTTAGAGCTCTTCAATTCAAAACCTCTGAAAGCTGTTTAAAATGCCTTTTTGAGTAACATTTTTTGCTCAAAATTTAGTACATCGATTGTAGGAAACCCTTCTGTGCTCATATCAATGAGTGTTTTTTTTTTGTTGTGTGTGGATTTTGAATGTTAATTTACAACAGTCAGTCTGTGTACTGTGAAGTGTGCTTTGGGGGATGGGCGTATTTGTGGTGTAGGTAGATTAACAGGGAGAAAAAGCAGTCTTTCTGTTTTGGTTACATTTTTCTTGTATAATTGTGTTAATGTACACATAGGAATATTTTCAGTAATTCTTGACTTTTTTTGCTGATTGATGTAGTGCAGCAGTGTACAATTTGTCTGTTTAAAACATTTGGTTATACTTAAGTGTGCATGTGAGTGCATTTGCTATGTATGCCATTAAATCAGACACCTTTTATTGTGTTGCAGAGTAATTGCAGCAATGTGAACCTGCTTTTCCACTGCACCTGCATGATTTTTTTTTACTGCTATGTGCTATCTTTACTGGTAGTGGATTGTTACTGCCGTGCACTAATCCCCCAACTGGCAAAATGTATTCCTTTCCAGATTTGGTTTTGTGACTTGTGAGCACTGGTTAGGTGGTGTTGTGCCTTTTTGTATGCATCCCTTGAGTATGCAGCACAATCTTCATCTGTCAGTGCGTTTGCATGGCACCATTAATTCTGGGAGACTGCATTTCTTGTTATGCTCTCATTTCACTTTGTTAGCACTGTGGAATTTTCTGAACACAGGACAGTAGCATTTTGGGGATGCACATTAATTTTGGTGACTCTGTGTGTGAACTGACCACTGCGTGTATGACTGAAGGTACCATTAATTCCGGGAGACTTTACATTTCTTGTTACACTCTAATATCACTTCATCAGCACTGGGTAGTTTTCTGGACACAAGACAGTAGCACTTTGGGGATGCACATTCATTCTGGTGACTGTGTGGATGGGATGCTGCCAATATTGTTGTCACTCCACCTTACTTTGCGTTTAAGGCAGAATGACAATGTGAAGTAATAATAACAAGGCAAAGTGAGCCTTTCTTATGGGGCACTCCATGTAGCAAAATGCCAACATGAAGTGGCCACTTCACATTCACTTTGCCAGTGGATTTTAAATTCGCTGCACCTCTACCTGCGGGTAGTCATATCAGACTACCTAAAGGTAAGCAGGTAATATAAGATGGCAGTAAGAATGGCTGGGGGGATACTGGGATGCATAGGGAGAGGCATCACCAGTAGAAAACAGGAAGTTGTCCTCCCTCTGCACAGACAGTTGGTGAGACCCCATCTGGAGCACTGCATGCAGTTCTGGAGACCCCATATCCGCAAGAACATAGACAGGATAGAGGTGATCCAGAGGAGGACAATTAAAATGATGCAGGGTCTGTACCAGAAACCATATGAAGAGAGACTAAAGAAGATTAATATGTATTACCTAGAGGAAAGGAGGCAGAGGGGGGACATGATAGAAATGTTCAGACACCTATGGGAATCAACAAAGTCCAAAAGGGTAGCCTCTTTCAGAAAAGGAGATGTGCAAGAACAATGGGCAGAGTTTGATGATAGAGGGGGATGGCTCGGGGCAACATGAGGAAGTAGAATTTCACAGAGAGGGTGGTGGAAGCATGGAACAGCCTTCCTGTGGAGGTCATGGAGTCAAGAACAGTGGGGAAATTCAAGAATGCATGAGACATACATAAGGCAATTATAGTGGAGGGGTAGGAGGAAGTTGGCTGTTGGTTAACTAGGATCTGCAGCTTATCCAGTAGGTAGGGAAATTGGCAAACTGGGTGGGCCAAGCAGTCCTTATCTGCTATCAAAATCTATGTTTCTTTGTTTCTTAATTTATTTATTTATTGCAGTTGTTTCACCAGGAAAGGTACACTGAGCAACAAGATGCTCATCTCCCGGTGTGACGGGGGACATGGATATGATTGCACACAGGTTATCAAGCGAACAGTTAACAGAAGCAAATAAAAAAGCAGCATAAGGATACACGATTGCATGAATATACTAGCAGCGCACATTGAATGCTTAGGATATTATAGTATGTAAACCAAGCACTGCTGATGCCCCGCTTTTTTGCTTTTTGTAGGGGAATGAACATCGCAAGCCACATTGAAGCTGGAGACGAAATAATCCAAAGCTGAGTCCACATCAGCAGCTGTATCAATCTGTATCCAGTCACATTGTCACAAGAGTGTTTTTAGTGGCTCAAGGTGTCCATGGGTCAGTACTCTTCTATTAATTGTTTAGACTAGTGGTCTGATGAATGTGTTTAACCAGAAGCACAGGATGGAGGAATGGTCACTTATAGAACCAGAGAGTACTTTAGTGTCAGTGATATGAGCAGGGTGGTCAGTAAGCACCCACTCCAATAGCGTACAGGTCCCTGTTCTGTAATTTGTACTAGTTGGGGACTGAACTAGCTGTGAAAAGTTTGCAGCAGCCAACGTGTCCTTATACTTACTCACATTGGGAGAGAGACAGTTTACATTGAAGTCCCCTAGCATTATGATTTCAGAGTTATGTACTGGATTGCAGATGCAATCAAGGGGAGAGTTTAGGCCAGGGCTATCAACTTAGGTGGCATATAAACTGATGATGTGACAGTTAATGCTTTGCTGTGTGCATCAAGCATTATGATGATGGCAAGGACCTGTATGTCAGTCTCAGTTCCAGGTAAAGACAATGCATGCTCCATTAAAGATTCTTCAAGGTATAGATCACAACCATCACCTGTTTTAGATAATCTATCTTGCCTGAAGATAGTGTAACTTGCTATTGCAATGGCAGTATCAGTATCAGGGATCCTGGGCAATAGCCACATCTCAAGCACTGATAGGATGTCTGGGTTGTGCTGCGAGACCCATGCAGTAAGTGCACCACATTTTAAGAGAAGGCTGCAGATGTTGCTGCTTGACAGAGAGAGTGGCCCAGATCTACTTTTGCCATTGGGACTAGGCTGAGGGGGGCCAGGGTTAGGGTGCATGTTGCCAGAGATAAGCAGTAACAACAGTATTATCTGTTTCACGAATTCCCTAAGGTACTTGCTATGAAGCAAGCATTCCTTTCTTAGGAAGGATTGAAGGCTAACTATTTGTTGAACAGAGGGAATCCAAGTAGTAGAAGAGGTATGCAGAAGAAAGTGAGGATAATCTGTGGGGGGCCATGAAAAACCATGTGTGTGGTAATCCTCTGAAATTAAAATCAGTGCTGTTCAGAGCTATGCCATTAGTTACAGTTCCATGGCTATTTAGGGGGTATTCTTCTAAGAGAGATATGGTACGGAGGGGAGAACATTCTCTGACCATGGCTGTGAAGGCAATCAGAGTGAGCATGGTGAGCAGACAGGGCACAAGGGATGCAGGTACCAATTTGTTAACAGATGTAGTAGATTAGGGGAGCGCAGTAGTTGAATCAGGTAAGTACAGAAGTGGCTGTGCAGGAGACAATATGTGTTTTCTAGCTTCAGTTGGGATACACCTCCTCACCCTGTATAAGGCCCCAACCTAGTGTTTAGTTTCTTAATCAAACCAGCTACATGTATATCCCATCTTAGTTGTGAATCTAATCATCTTCCAAGGTATTTATAGGAGTTAACTTGTCTCAAGACAGAATTTATGTTAGTTTTAATCTCAAGAGCTTTGGTTTGCATTATTTTGTTTCCAAGAATCATTACCTGGGATTTCCTGTCATTTAGTACTAGTCTATGTGATTTAAAATAATCCTGTAACTTTGTCAAAATGTATCCGTAATTTATTTTGTATTTCAGGAATTGATGCACACTCTGTGTACAGGATCACATCACCTGCATACATATGGTACCGGGACTCCATAACAAGAGGCCCAATTCCATCAGTATACCGACTGAACAATATTTGCCCCAACATAGACCCTTGAAGAACCACTGATTTAGTATTTTCTATCTGAGATATTGAGGTTCCTAAAGATACTAACTGTGCCCTTCCAAATAAATATTCCCTAAATCAGTTCAGGGCCACCTGGTTGAGGCCAATTCCTTTCAGCTTGCCCAGCATTAAAGTATGATCCAGGGTGTCAAATGCCTTGGACAAATCTATAAATATGGCCTCGACCAGGAAGCCCTTATCCAAAGATACTTGGATATCAGTTGTTACCTTCACCAATGCAGTCGAAGTACTGTGACCAGTACAAAAGCCAGATTGATATGGATCATGTATGTTTTGTGAGTCCAAATAATTTTTCATTTGCTTTCCAGTCATTTGTTTCAATAAAAGCTTTGATATAACAGGGTGGAGAGATATTGGTTTATAGTCTGAAATATCATCTTTGGGACCAGATTGATGTATGGGTATTACTTTTGCTATATTCCATGCTGTGAAGTATATACCAGTAAGAATAGAAAAACTGAAAATTTCTGTAATGATCTGAGCTATTACTAGTGAGGCAATTTTTAAAACAATATTTGGTATTTTGCCTAGACCTATATCTTTTTTTTCATTAAGCTTCAGTAGTTCTTTTAGAGCCTCTTTTGTGTCAACTAGGTCAAATGAAAAAGTTAGCCTCTCTAACTTTTCTATATAATTTCCCATTTCTATATTTTCTGTGTCCTCTGCTTGTATACTGATAGCTATAAAAAATATGTTGAATGCATCTGCTGCATAACTTGAAGTGGGAACGTTTTTCCTTCAATTTTAAAATAACCTGGACGTTCATTTGCTTTTTGCTCTTTTAATTTAGAATACAAGCCCCAAAACTTGAGTGGATCATTTGCATTTTCTACTTTAAATTGTTCATTGAAATAATCTGCCTTTGCTTTATTAATTTCTTTTTAGTAAAAATTCTTATAGCTGAACTTATACCATCCATTTTTTGTTTTGTTTTCTCTTTCCCCCATGCTCTGTCTCTGCTTTTATGGTGCAGACTCAAGGTCCTCAGATACCAGCCTCTGTTTTTTGTTTCTAGCTTTTTTTTGCAAAAAGGTGCATGTTTGTCACATACTGACATAAACTCATTAAAAAAGTAGCTCCACATGCTGTCTATGCCTCGGATAAGTCCCAGTCTGTCCCATTTTCTCTCTTCCAAATCGATCATAAATCTTGTATAATCAAAATGTTTCATGGAATGCTATTCTTTTATTTGGAATCTTTTCACCTGTTTTTCTATTTTTTGGATGCAAAAAGTGACCTGATGGTCGCTAAATGCATTCGGTAAGTAGAGACGCAGCAAATTTAAAATCCACCTGCAAAGTGAATGTGAAGTGTCCACTTCACGTTGGCACTTCGCTACATGGAGTGACCCATAGGAAAGGCTCACTTCACCTTGTTATTATTATTTTGCTTTGTCATTCCACTTTAAACATGAAGTAAGGTGGAGTGACAACAATATTGGGAGCACCCCACCCACACAATCACTAGAATTAATGTGCATCCCCAAAGTGCTACTGTCTTGTGTCTAGAAAACTCCCCGGTGCTGACAAAGTGAAATGAGAGCATAACAAGAAATGCAAAGTCTCCCAGAATTAATGGCGCACTCAGTCATGCACACAGTAGTCACACACAGAGTCACAAGAATTAATGTGCATCCCCAAAATGCTACTGTCTTGTGTCCAGAAAATTCCCCAGTGCTGATGAAATGCTACTATCTTGTGTCCAGAAAATTCCCCAGTGCTGACGAAGTGAAATGAGAGCATAACAAGAAATGCAGTCTCCTAGAATTACTGGTGCACTGCAAATGCACTGACAGATTAAGATTGCACTGTACACTCAAGGGATGCATACAAAAAGGCACAATGACACCTAACTAGTTCACACAAGTCACAAATCCAGATCTAGAAAGGAATACATTTTGCCGGTTATGGGATTAGTTCATGGCAGTAACAATCCACTACCATTAAAGATACCACAAAGCAGTATGAAAAATTCATACAGGTGTGGAGGGTAGCAGGTTCACACTGCTGGAGTCACGCTATGGCACAATAAAAGGTGTCTGATTTAATGGCACATATCACACACACACTCACACACACACTACAAGTAATGCGTAGCAAATTGAAAACGTTTAGTAATATAACCAAATGTTTAAGCAGACAAATTATACACTGCTGCACCACAACAATCAGCAAAAAAATGTCAAGAATTACTGAAAATATTACTGTGTGTACATTAACACAGTTATACAAGAAAAATATAACCAAAACAGAAAGACTGCATTTTTATCCCAGTTAATGTACCTACACCACAAATACGCCCCTCCCCAAAGCACACTTCAGAGTACACACTGACTGTTCTAAATTAACATTCAAAAACCACACACAACAATAATCACTCAATGATATGAGCACAGAAGGGTTTCCTACAATTGATGTAGTAAATTGTGAGCAAAAAAATGACTCAAAAAGGCATTTTAAACAGCTTTTAGAGGTTTTGAATCATAGTGCTCTGAGAGCAACCTGTCTCTAGCTACCACTACACACACACTACCCGGGCCAGAACTGAGGCTGTGCAGAACAATCTAGCGCCCTTGTGACCTGCAATCCCATGAATCACTGCAGAATATCATTTGGAGCTTAATTACAAGGTGAAGTAAGGCGAATTACATTGATTTCAATGTACTTCACCTTAAAATTGGTGGAGAAGTGGTTTGGGGAAGGTGGAATAACATAAAGTCATTGGTTTTAATGGACTTCTGCGTTTCCTCGATATCGAGCGAAGTACTCCGGCTTCACATTGTAAGTACTCCTCAGTTCTAGTTACTCATGAATCACTTCATGGAGTAAATTGGGGCCACTTCGCCCACCACTACTTATAGTACTGTAACTCACATGTTGTACAGAAAGGAACGCAAATGCCTATGGTTGTAGTTCCCTGATGAGCTGCAGCACAAAACTCCCTGGCTTAAAAACACTTATTAATGAGCACAATGGTGGGGTGATGAAGCCTGGAGAGATACTACAAAACAGGGTTACAGTACATCCAAGTAACGAGTAAAAAAATTTATGTTGTGATTCGTGACGTGATCGTGAATCGTGATTTGTGACTGCATTTGTGACCGTGATAATGAAGAACGTGATTCGGTGTTGACGGTGTGAGATAACCAATATGAAACTCTTTTGGGAATGGGAATGCCTATGGCCGTACTTCCCCAATGAGCTGTAACTTAAAACTCCCAAACTTAAAAACACGTATTAATGAGTACAATGGTGGGGTGGTGAAGCCTGAAGAGATACTACAAAACAGGGAACTAAATGAGAAAAAGACCAAGGTAGAAAGGTCAGTGGGGGATGCTGCAAAAGAAGGTAAAGCCATCAAAAAATGGAGAGCAATGAGTACCAATGCTCGTAGTCTGAGTAACAAGCTTCCTGAATTAGTGGCCTTGATGGGGGAGGAACATCTGGATATCGTGGCAGTCACAGAAACATGGTACACACAAAACCATGACTGGGACGTAAACATACCAGGATACACTGTCTACAGGAGGGGCAGGGAGGGTAAAAGAGGAGGAGGAGTAGCTCTTTACATAAGGGAAGAAATCAAAGCAACAGAACAAAAGGGAAAACAGGGAGGAGAAGAAGCACTGTGGGTAAATTTGGAGACCGGAAATGGTACCACAATCCGCACAGGGGTGGTAGACAGACCCCCTTCTCAGGGGGAGGAAATGGACAAGGAAATGATAGAAAGAATACTTAGAATGGCAGAAAAAAGGGGAGATATTGCTGATGGGTGATCTGAATATGCCAGATGTTAACTGGAGTGCAGTTGCAGCAGCCACTTCGAAGAGTGGGGTTATTCTAGATGCCCTACAGGGGACATGCCTTAGACAACTAGTATTGGAGCCCACCTGAGAGGGAGCAATCTTAGCTTACAATACATCCAAGTAACTGGAAAAAAAATGAATGTTGTAATTCGTGACGTGATCGTGAATCATGATTTGTGAGTGCATTTGTGACCGTGATGATGAAGAACGTGATTTGTAGCACGAGCGATTCATGATGATGGTCCTGACTTAAAAACACATATTAATAAGTACAGTGTTCATTCAGAATTATGCACCACACCTGTCCAGTACTCGGAAGGAAAACCAAAGAAACAACTGTAACTTAAGTTACAGATGGAGATTGGGCCCTAAAGAGATGCAAATGCATAGACAGATTAAGATTGCTCTGTGTACTGAAGAGATGCAGACACAAAGGCACAACACCTAACCAGTGCTCACCATTAGAAATTCAAATCTAGAAAAGAATACCTTTGCTGGCTGGGGCATGCCATGGGGGAGGGGAGTGTACTGCACTGCTGCAGTAACAGTCACTAGTACTAGTACCAGTAAAGATGCCACAAAGAAGTATACAAATCACACAGCTGCAGTCTGTATTACAATGTCTGTTAGGTGCCTGATCCATGTCATTTATTACTATGACATAGCTACACTGTGTGTGACATCTCTCTGCAGCATAATGAAAGCCATTTAGGCTGTATTACACTGTTTGTTAGGTGCCCCAATCCCTGTCATTTATTACTCTCTGTGACATAGTTAACTACCCTGTCTGTCTCTGCAACAGTTAGGGAAACAATATCCATTTCTTTCATGGCTGTGTCCACTATGTCTCATATTTCCCAGTCTAAGTCTACTAAAAGGAAGCACAGTGCTGCTGCATGTACAACTGTTAATGATGCGGACAATATGAATCCTAGCACTAATGATGAACATAGCAGCAATAATAATAGCATCACCAGGACTGGCACTAAATGCCCTCCTAAACCAAAAAGCATATTAGCAATGAAATGACAGTAGAGTTTTGGAAAGAACTGACTGGATTTACTTGTAGAGGCACTGAACATTTTGCCACATGTGCCAGGATACTTCCAGCTGCTGAAACAGCATACAAGGATGCATCCTTCTCAACTATAAGCTCAGATATTGAAGCAGCAAATGCTGATAAAGATGGTGGTGATAGTGGGGACTGGGAATGGTATAGCCCATGCTATGTCCCTCATAATGATAATGGCACTTCCAGTTCTTTTGAATCTTGTGGTGATGAGGTTTATAGTTGTGATGAGGGGGTAGGAGAGGATGCCATTGTAAGGCATGAGAGGTAAGCACATAACATATGCCTAATGAAAGAATAAGAAGATGAGCATGAATGAGAACAATTCATGTCAACAAAGAAATGGCAGTGTAGGGTTTCCTCCATGTCTCTTGACTATACAAGAAACTGTGCCAGGCACTGTGGTACAAAACACAAAAGGTAAATCTTTAGTGTGGAATTTATTTTATATTGGCACTGCAGACAACTCTTGAGCTGTATGCAGTCTGTGGAGAAAGAGTGTCAGTTGTGGTGGAAAAGCAGGAAATTTTGGAACATCAGTAAAGATATGACATGGAAAGGCAAAATACCCAATTGAATGGGGCATGGCAGAGAACAGTCTGGTTGGTATGGGTGGTAGTGGGGGCGGTGATCATAGCAACAATGAATTGGAAGCAGGAACTGACATTGAATCACTTGATGTGTCCTTGCAGTCTTCCCAGGCAAACATAGATTGTTTTCTTCTGTTATCAGCGAGTACTGCAAAAATCACAAAGTAGTATTCCACATGAAAAATACAATCCCCCCAAAATATCTTGTCATTCTCCTCAACTAACAATAAAAGAAAGTGTTGTGAGGAAATGAAAATTTACCCTCAAGTATGCAACATGCCAGCTGTTAAACAAAGTCATTGAAGAGCTTTTGGCCAACTGTCAACTCCCTCTTACGTTTGTTGCCTAAAAAGGTTTCCTCAAGCTAATGAACTGGATTGAACCATGGTACACCAATTCCTGTCGAACTTATTTCTAGAAAAGGCTATTTATTTATTATCTAGGCAAGTACCTTTAAGTCAATGGCTCTTTTACAAAGGTTCCAAATCATAGCAATCACATATGTACAAATTCAAAATACAGAAGTTACATATACACAATCATCAAATTTTCAGTTTATAGTAAAGCAAGGTTATAACCAGTAAAAGTATCAACTGAGGAGTACAAACTACTTAGCAGAAAATGCTAGAACAGGTTCAGTTGGTAAAGTTATGTACAGTTGTTTTGGGGTCAGGGTATCACACAGTGGTATAACCAAGACAAGGTAACTTGGCCTAGTTAAGAAAATAAGGCAGTTAGCAAGATAGTATGTTTCAGGAAACATGATGAGCATCAGAACTAAAATTAGGTAAGCTATGAAAACACTTATCTAGATTGCCAGAACATGTTAAAGCATCAGTTCTATTGTCTGAAGTGCTAATGTGAATAGACAGCAGGGAGACCCATGTTATCAGGATGAGACGTGACAAGGCAGAGACCCTGAAGACTATAGGGGGGAGTGACTTACCAGAGTGGGAGGGGGAGGTGAACAAAAGTAAAAATGAGAGAGAAGGATAACAAAAGAAAACTGAGGGAGATGAGGAGGGATCAGGGAAATGAGAAAATGGAGGAGAGGGACAGATAGGTGCTGGAGAGGTGGAGGGTTGGGGAAAAGAAATGATTATGGGCAGAGAGAGGGTGGGAAGATGGAAGAGCATGGGGAAAACCAGGGGCAGAAAGGGGGCTGGGGTGGGAGATGGGGTGGAACAAAGGGAAGGAAACATGGATGAGGTGCACAGGGGAAGGAGAGGATAGGGGATGAGGGAAATAGGTGTGTCACAGGGATGCAGAACAGTGGGGGTGGAAGGAAGAAAGGGGGAAAATGAGAGGGAAAGGAGGAGAAGAGCCAGGGGTTGAACAGAAAGTAGGGAGGGGAGAGGAGCAAGATTAGAGGGCAAGTAGGAAGGTGGAATACTGATGAGAGGAGAGTAGATGGGAGGGGAATCAGGTCCCACAATCGCAGTTGCTGTTAGAGGCTAGGGCTGTATGGAGTTTAGATTTGAAAGATCCTAGCTTTACTTCTTCTGTAATGCCTATGTCAAGCACATTGAGTCATAGTGGCACCCAGTACTCATAGGACCACTGAGCTTGCATGGCTCAGCAGAAGGGGAAGCTTAGGGTCGAATTGTTTACCCCCCGATACATCTTATGGTGTTCAGCCGGTTAATGAGGCTTTGTAGTCCTGGAGTGATAAGTTCAAGAGTAGAACTCTTGGTGAGAAGGCAAACTTGATACTAAATGCAGCAATCAAGTTTGAGCCACCCCATCTGCGAGTATAGCTCACAGGTGTGGGTGAGGCGGGGTATGCCTAGGACTAGACAACATGCTTTGTTAAGCGCTGTTCTGATAAATTTTAGTGAGGATTGGGAGGTAGCCCCATAGACTGCTAGACCATAGTTGATCACTGAGATCACTGAGATCACTGAGTTGTTTACTGCAACTTTTAGTGCTTCAGCAGTAAGACATTGATGAAGTCTGCACAGTAGTCCCAGTTTTGCATTGCATGACTTTGCAACTGAGTCAATATGTTGGCTGAATGATAGGGTGCTGTCTAGTGTCACTCCCAGGTATTTAAATGTTTGGATCATTTCAAGGGGAGAGTTCTGACTTTTAAGAATGTGAAGTTGGTGAGTACGGTGTTTGTTATATGACAATGTGAATAACATGGTCTTGGTTTATTTGTAATTAAGGAGTAATTTGAATTGAAGAAACTAATTCTCTATATAGTAGAAATTAGCCTGCATTTGCTTTTCAAGTATAGTGGGATTGGCATTGCATGAATATAGGAGCACGTCATCTGCGTACAGCAGAATGTGGTCATTTACAGATTGTGGGAGGTTGCTTAGAAATTAACTGAACAGTACAGGGCTAAGGATAGAGCTTTGGGGAACCCCTGTGGTGACACTATGGTTTTCGGAGAAGGTGTCTTGTATTTTCACTTTTTGGACCCTTCCGGTGAGGTAGCTCCTGACCCAGTCTACAGATTCAGAGGAGAGGCTGGAAAGGGAGAGTTGACCCAGGAACAGATTGTGGTTTATGGTGTCAAAGGCCTTGGTGACAATGTGAATAACATGGTCTCCTGCCCAGTGCAGGAGAACGGCTGTAAAAGCAAACAAAATGCTGGGGTGCATAGCGAGGTTTTTTTTGTCCAGGTGAAGCAAGGTGATCTTGCCCCTCTACAGGTCACTGGTAAGGCCGCACTTAGAGTATTGTGTGCAGTTTTTTAAGGCCATACATAAAGCGTGATATCAGGTTACTGGAAGGGGTGCAGAGGAGGGCAACAAAGATGTTATGTGGAATGGAAGGGACAGACAATGACAGCAGGCTGAGAGACCTGAATATGTAAACCCTGGAGGATGGAAGGGACGGGGTGGGGGGACATGATAGAGACATTCAAGTATCTGAGGGGAATTAATAAGGATGGGGCAGATGGGGTCTTTCAGTTAAAGAGGGGAAGGGTCATGAGGGGTCATGTGCTAAGAATAGAGGGGGAAGATTTAGGATGGAATGAGGAGACACTATTTCACAGAGTGGGTGATAGCAAAATGGAAAGACCTATTAAAATGAATGGTATCATGTAAATCTGTGAACAGATTCACAAGGGCATGGGAAAGGGAACAGGGGAGAGTGATGGTGGGGAGGTGGGGGTGGCAGTGGGATGACAAATGGAAGGGGGGTGGGGCAGCTGCAAACTAGGGGTGCCAGCTGCACACTCAAGCAGACTTAGATGGACCGGGTGGTCTGTTTCTGCTGGCACATTCGTATGTTCGTAATGTACGTAGCCCCCACCAAGAGCCCTCTGTCCAGGGCATTGTGAATAAAGCTGGTATACTAGACTAGAGCAGTTGTAGTACTGTGTTGTTTTCGAAAGCCATGTTGTTGCCGTCATTGTGGTTTGTATTTGTCTAGATATTCTGTCAGTTGGTCAGAAACGACGCGCTCTAATGCCTTTGAGAGAGGGGATAAGATTGATATTGGGCGGTAGTTGTAAAATTGACTCTATCTCCACTTCTGGAGACAGAGGTGACCACCGCCACCTTCCAGATCCATAGCAATTCACCAGAGATCAGGGAAAGATTTAGGATTTTGGTGAGGGGAGTGAGAATTATGTCCAGGGTAAGTCTAACTAGTTTGAGGTAAAGCTGATTACTACTAGTACTGAAATTTCCGAGAGCTTATATGAGATATTTTTTACCCTCATGGGGGGTGATAACTCAGAGGTAGAAAGGCAGGTGGGAGTTTGATTGGGTCCCTGGGTTTTGTGTGGGGTATATATCAGTTGAGTTTTGGAGGAAGCTGGGAGGCAGTATGCTGCTGAGGTCGATAAATGCCTTGTTGAAAACATTAACTATGTAGTATTGATCCTGCGTTGGATGACCCTCAATGCTCAAAAAGGTGGGAGGAGTTTTATTGGGTTTGCCAGATAGAGACTTAATGTTCTCCCAGAACCGACGGCTGTCTCCCCAAGGGTTTGTCTGCTCACTCTTAAAGTGATTGTTTTTGGCCCTACATATAGCCGAGGTGCACTTATTATGAGCAGTTCTATAGTTCTGGTAGTCTTCTGGGGTGCCAGAATTTCTAGCTTTGCACCACAGGGCTGTTCCACAGTTGTATGACTTGGTGTGTACTGTAGTAATTAAGCAGTTGAAACTCTCTGAGGCGAAGCAGGTTCACATAACCACAGATATATGGATCAGCAACAAACCAATTGACTACTTGACTGTTACAGCTAATTGGGCAAGTTTTCAGGCAGAAAGTACTAATCCCCACTCTGCCATAAGTAGTAGGAAGCAGGCTATATTATGTGTCTCGACTTTTGAGGAAAACCGCACAGATGTGAATATTTTGCAGGAACTGCAAAATCAATTCCAGAAATAACTTACTCTGTATTTCTTATTTCCAGGGTTCATAGTGTCAGATAATGGTGACAACATATTCAAAGTTGTTAGAGATGGCAGCTACCAACACATACCTTGCTTTGCACATTGTTTAAATCTTCCCATTTGTAGTTTCTTAAATGGAAACAGAAATTTTGAAAACCTGTTAGGTCTTGCTAGGAAAATATGTGGGCATTTCAACTACTCTGTGAAAGCACAAAAAATCCTGAAGGGGCTACAGAGGTTAAACAACTTACCATTACGTACATTAAAGGATACCTAAACAATATTTAGACAACAAACTATTCAAAACTCTGACTCCGTAGGTGACTAAAGGAAAGGCTGCTGTATTCATTAAGGCTAAAACTACATATATAAAATTTACTTAAATGTGGTTCCAGAGTATTTGAATATTGTAAAATCAGCCTTCTAATTTCAAAAACACTGCCTTACCTGCTTCCTAAAATGGCCTCCAAACGTGTTATGTGATGACGTCATTTGAGTCAAAGCAGAAAGACATATGGCTCTCTATAGTGCTAACTAGTTATTTTTTTCCCTTTGTATAGAATTGCTTCCTTCACCCCAAAGGTCAAAACCATGTACATTATTTTGTGTAATACACATGTTAGGCTATGGTTCTGTTCGTTTTGTTTATTTTAACATGCTGAAATTGTATTTTGATCTAACCGACTTTCTCTGTGGCAAACCACAGTGCAGTACAAATCTTGAATAACCTGGTGGTCTAGTGGTTATGGTGGATCCAAGATGCTACATTGGGGGTGCTGGGGTGGTGTGCATGCTTAATATGCACTTTTTAACATTTTTATTAAACCTTTATATTGTCTGCTATTATTCTTTTTTAGTACGTTTTTGACAGAACCTACAAATGTAATCCATAGTTTGAATAAAAACATTTGTACAATCAATAAATTAGACTTCTTCAACAAAGTGAAATGTGGCAGCAGCATGCAAGTACATTACTATGTGTGTGTGGTGTGGGTGCAACCACATCCTTCACCACCCCCTAGAGACACCACTTTTTTGTAGCAAAGTTCTTGTTCAGTCCAATGTTAGAGTTCATACTTTCTCAAAACTCAAATATATGCTTGTCTTGTCTTCCTTTTTCATGGGAAATAATAACAAGAATCTGCCTTTATATAGTGGTTTTTATACACACTGTATCCCAAAGTGCTTTACAAGCAATACCAGATTGGTAGTGAAGCGACTGAACATGTAGTGGCAGCCATTTCATACATTAATAACCACACACAGCTTTAGACAATTGCATGAACTGGTTTTATGGGAAGGGGAATGTTGGCCAGGACTACAGGGCCAGGTAGTGATCAAGGAGCTGGCAGCCCACATCTTATTTCTCATAGTAATCTGCTCATATTTCTGTCCTTTGTCTTCCCCCTTCCCTGAATATAGCAGTACCTTGCAAGAGTGGCTTTCTCAGTCCCTCTCTGGTATTCAGTCATCTCTATTCCTTCTCACACTGAAAACTGGTGAGCTCATCACCCTTCTGCATCATGAATGCAAGTAGCAGATTCCCCATTTTATTTTGACATATCAAATATAAACATATCTTCCCAATGCAGGTCCCAGAAGACTGGAGAAGGGCTCTTGTGATCTCACTACACAAGAGTGGTAGAAGGGAGGAGGCAGGGAATTACAGACCAGTCAGTCTTACCTCACTAGTGGGCAAGATTATGGAGGAACTCCTTAAGGAAAGGGTAGTGCAACACCTGGAATCCATAGGGGCACAGAATCCAAAACAGCATGGGTTTACAAAAGGAAGGTCCTGTCAAACTAATCTCATATATTTCTTTGAATGGGTAACCAGAGTGGTGGACCAATGGGGAGCAGTTGATGTCACCTACCTTGACTTCAGCAAAGCTTTTGATACTGTTCCACATAGAAGATTGATAAATAAGCTGGGTAGGCTCGGGGTGGGTCAGAAGTTGGTCAACTGGGTGGCAAACTGGTTGACAGGCAGAAAACAGAGAGTGGTGGTAAATGGTATACAGTCAGAAGAGATGCAAGTCACAAGTGGGGTACCTCAGGGATCAGTCCTGGGGCCAGTCCTCTTCAATATCTTCATTAATGACACTGCAGATGCACTAGAGGGTAAGGCTTGTCTGTTTGCAGATGACACCAAGATCTGCAACAGAGTACATGATCCAGATGGGGTGGGCAGAATGAGAAGAGATCTGGATAAACTAGCAAAATGGTCAGAAGAGTGGCAACTGGGATTTAATGCAAAGAAGTGTAAGATCATGCACATAGGGAAGAGAAACCCTGAAGCCACCTATAGGCTGGGAGGGGAGTTGCTGGCAGTCACAAAGGAAGAAAGAGACTTGGGCATCATTATTACTGATGACCTGAAATCATCCAAGCAGAGCTCTAAAGCAGTAGGTAAGGCTAGGGGGATGTTAGGGTGTATTAGTAGGGGTATCACAAGTTGTAAGAAGGAGGTAATAATCCCTCTTTACAAGACACGGGTTAGGCCCCATCTGGAGTACTGTATGCAGTACTAGAGGCCACACCTTCACAAGGACATTAACCAAATTGAGGCAGTCCAGAGAAGAGCAACCAAAATGGTGCAGGGACTGCATCAGAAGACATATGAGGACAGGTTAATGGAGCTCAATATGTACATCTTTGAGCAAAGAAGGGAGAGAGGTGATATGATTGAAACATTCAAACACCTTAAGGGCATTAACAAGGTGAAAGAGTCTAACATGTTTAAATATAAGAAAAATAGCAAGACAAGAGGACACAGCATGAGATTAGAGGGAGGCCGATTAAGTGGGAATGTGAGGAAATTCTTTTTCACAGAAAGAGTGGTGGATGCATGGAACGGCCTACCTCAGGAAATGGTGGCTATGAATACAGTGCAGGGCTTCAAACAGGCATGGGATAGGCATAAGGGAGCGATACAGATGAGTATGAATAGATAGGCCACTGACAGAGCAAAGGTCGATGGCACATTTATAAGGTAGAAAAGAAAAAGGCAGACTGGATGGCTCATGGCCCTATCTACCTGGCCAACCTCTATGTTTCTGTTTCAGTAAGTCAGGCTGATAGCAACAGGGAACAAGGGGAATGATGGGCTTTCCTATCCTTAAAAGATCTAGGCTACTTTTGATTAGGCATGGGTAAATGATAGGTGTGCGCATCATTATGCATGTCATTTAATAGTGCCTAATCATAGGTGGCTTAGATCTTACATGGATAGGAAAGCCTATTTTTCCACTTGTGCAATGCAGCTTTCAGCCTGGCTTACCAGAAGATCATGTTTATTATTAATATGTAAAAATAACATGGGAGACTGTACTAACCACATTCATGATGCAGAAGGGTAGTGCACTCACCAGTTTTTGGTGTGGGGTGCAGGTGAGAAGAATGAATGCCAGAGAGGAACTGACGAGGCCATTCCAGGAGGGTATAGCTATATTCAGTTTAGTTGAAGACATGAAGGAGGTCGTTGAACAGATCACTGTGAAATCTGAAATGAGAGGCTGTCAACATTGTGATCACTACCTGAATGTGGATGAGAGTAGCCAGTGATGACAAATACTCAGAGTGGCAGGGCTGCACCTAAACTGTTAGTTGAATTCAGTGTAGGGAGATTACCCTCAGGTTGGGGGGGTGGTGTTGACATCTGTTAGGACAGTATTGAGGGAGTTGTGTATAGCTCATTCAAGATTTGGAAGGGTGGTAGCCGTCCAACTCGAATTGTGGAGTACAGCACAGAAAAGTACTGGAGAAGAATTGCTGGGACCTGTCCTGCGGGGTTCTGCAGATCACAGGTAAAGGAGTAGACTGACAATGGAAAT
The DNA here is from genome assembly GCA_016271365.2 of Neoceratodus forsteri. Lineage (NCBI taxonomy): Eukaryota > Metazoa > Chordata > Ceratodontiformes > Ceratodontidae > Neoceratodus > Neoceratodus forsteri. The sequence goes on from CM057451.1 coordinate 1,046,115,683, forward strand.
CAGGTGGATTTGTTCAAGGTATTAGTATGCCTCTCCTGCTAATATCGTTACCCATTCTAAGTGCAGCCCTTATGAGGGCATGAACAGCAGTTTTTCTGATGGGTCATGATGCTTATTGCTTGGCCTCCTGGAAGACCTAATTGCTGGTTAATGAAGTGGGGAAAAAAACACAACAGGGGAACTGTACATACTACCGTCACTGTGCAGAAAGGTAGTGATCCACTCAATGTTTACTGTGGGAGCAGAAGTAAAACACTGAGAATGTGGACTGGAGAGTGATTTGGGAGGCATTTTGTTAACAGTGCCAGCTGATGATGCATATTGGTATAGGTGTGCACAACTCTCTGATGCACAAGATTACAATCTGAGGTATGATAATTCTATTCATGAGACCATAAGCACATATGCAGCATCAGGCAGTACTAAGGACAGGGTATGGATGGTGGGGTGTTCAACAGAAGGCAGGCTAGGTGCAGGGGGTTCACATAGAAAAAGAAAGCCTTATTTGTGGATTAACAAGAAAGCATGGGCTTTGGAACTGAACCAGACCAGTACATTGCTCTGTGACCCTGAGCAAGTCATTACACTTCCTTGTGCTCCCAGGCCACACTTGTAAACAAGCTTTCAGCTTAGCGTGTCTCTCCTGGCTAACAAAAAAAAAATTCAGTGCATCACATAACCACTAGCTCATCAGGTAATTGAAGTGTTGTACTGTAATGCAGTTTACCAAGGAAAACGTCAGCTGGATTGAAAACATTTTCCACAAGTTAAAACTAAATGAACAAAATCATAGCCTAACGTGTACTAATCAAAATAATCCATGAGTTAATACATGGTGTTGATCATTCTGGTACACCAATTCAAAACAAAGAGGGAAAGAAGAACTAGTAAGCGCTATAGAAATATATGTGGGTCTCTGTCTTTTACGCAGATGATGTCATCATGACTCATCACTTAACAGACTTGGCAGCCATCTTAGGAAAGAAACCAAGGCTGTTTTTTGAAAGTGAAAGGCTGATGTTTTTAAAAAGCTATGAAACTGCATTTATATTATTTACATAAATGCAGTTTTAGCATAAATGTAAACAGCAGCCTCTACTTCACCTTGTTATGAAGCCAGATTTTGGAGAATGCAGTTTTAAAAAACTGCTTGTTTAGGTACCCTTTAAAGCATGAAGTTTCAACCCACTCAAATTCAATATTTTACATGTTGGAAAGGCTTCTTCAACAGAAAAAAGCTGTACATGATCACACCATGCAGAATCAAATAGGTAAAGTAGACATCATGCTCAGTTCCAGCACCTGAACTCTACCTGAATCTTTGATCACCATGCTGGAGTCATTTGAGGCTGCCACACATGATGGCAATGTGGACAGTTCAACTCTGAGTCAGATTCTTCCTCAAATAAGATTTGTTAACATTTTCTTTGATGACATAAAGAAATACATTCAGTCGAAAGATGGCACCACTGCTGATATGCTGTCAGATCACTTGAGTCTCTGACTGTTGACTGATCATAGAATAAATGACATGTTTAAGAATGACACCTATGTTTTGGCTATGTTGCTAGAACCCCACTTTAAGTGGAACATTGAAGTCATTCTTCCTGCAGGGGAAGACATTGAGTTTTGGAGAGATCTTCTGCTAACCAAATGTGACATGCCCCACCAACACCATTAACTGATTCACAGCAGTCAAACCCTGCTGATCCATCAGAGTGCACCTTTGGAGCAGAAAACAGTGCATTTTATTAACTAATTTATTTATTTATTGATGTCATTTTGGTGACTGGGTAAACTCACTGGAACCAAAGATCCCTTTTTATGGGGTGACATGGGATTAATTACATACAAATAGTTGAAATTCATAGTACAGCAATACAGAGCCGCAGAGGTAAGGGCACTAGAAGTGTAAATAACAAACTGCAGATATACTGCAGACAGTTGCACCGTATTAATTACATACAAATAACAGTAATATTTGCGTTCCGGTGGTTTAGAGGGCTGAGGCTTTGGGGGCCTTACCTCTTGCCATGCCGACAGAACCTCGTTCAGGAATGAACACAGGTTGCTAAGGGTCAGCTGGGAGGGGGAGGGCTGGGAGGGGATAGTGTGGCTGCCAGGCTGCTCTTCTTTCCAGATTTGGGAGGTTCTCTATCTCTCAGCTTCAGACTACCACCACAAGAAGGCATGATGGTGGTGCAGGCAGGAAAAGGAGCTAGGCACTAGGCCAGGGTTGAGTGTAGTGGAGTAATCTGGGCCAAGGGATGTGTGTGTGCCTCCATCGGCATGCCTGACTTTGTCTGGGGCTCTGGAGGCTAGAAGGGGAGAACAGGTGAAAAAAGTGCAGATTGTGGGTGGATGATGCCCCCAGGCTGACTCCGGTGTTTTCATTAAGGTGGAAGTGGGTGAGGCCCTGAAAAACCACAGAGTCTGATACAGACAGCTGACACAAGCCTCCAACCTACCGGGAGAGATAAATACTGATTTAAAATAAAAATAACAGTAACATAGGATACAGATGACAAAAGGAAAAAGGATACATTGGCAAACTAGTTTAAGGGACACTTTTCAGGTTGGAGGGTCTGGCATGTGCCATAAGGGTTCCCAAACATTGGCGACAGAGAACAAATCATCTAGAACAGACACTTAATCTATTGCTTCTTAATACCAGTTCAGTAGCTATGTCGTCTATCAATTCTTCACAATCACCAGTGTTATCAGCGAGGGAAAGGACATCTACAGCTACTTCTTGTGCATTCTATGTTCAGGATCAGAATGGCAAATCACTTCTGAGTTGCCTGAAACAACATGGACAAGTATCCTGTAAAGAAAGTGCAGCTGGTTCATCTGCTAGACTGGTAACCATCTCAAGCAGCACAATGATCCTGGAGTATTTTACAGCCGGTACTGTGATTGGTCTCAAGGAAGATCCATTATTTTATTGGAAACAAAATAGAACAATATGGCCAGATCTAGCAAATCTTGCAATAATGTACCTCAGTTGTTCACCTTCAAGTGTATATTCAGAATGCATATTTAGTGCAATTGGAGGAATAGTCACTGATCACAGAAGGCTTCTAATTCTTGTAAATGTGGAATTGCTTACATTTCTCAAAAGGAATGTTGACAGTTTCTCAATTGTCCCAAGCACTAAATCATGTGATTCTGACCTGAACATGAACAGCAGCCTGCAAACAGTGATACTGAATATGATGACTAGGTTGTGTACAAAACAAATAGAACCATCACCACTGACACAATGCCAGCCACATATGCCACACTTTGTTTTGTCAATCATCTGTTTTATATTATGTCATTTTAATGCCCACTATGGGTATAATTTCTGAAAACAGCAGCAGCATCACTCAGAGCAGCTGCACCTTTTGTACCTACCTCAGTAATGCCCGCCATGGGTATAATTTTTGGAAACAGCAGCAGGCTTAATCAGAGTAGCTGTACCTTTCATACTTGCCTCAGCAGTCCCGCCATGGATATCATTTTTTGAAACATCAGCAGGATCAATCAGAACAACTGTGCCTCTCATACCTGCCTCAGGAATGCCCCCCATGGGTATAACAACTCAGGGCACCTAACAAACTGTGTAATAGTAAAACAACAAATAAATAACAGTCTTTCATATGATTTTGGTTATGGTGATAGTAGGATAACTGGGTAGTAGAACTACCCAACCTAATCCAAGTACTCATTTTTCATCTGGGTATTTTTAGAGTACTTTAGAGGGGGTCTATGTGATAACAGCGAACGCCTAAAGGTGATCACTGTTATCGCACAGTCAGACTGCCAAACACATTTTCGGCACTCTGACAACCCTGGAGCAACCAGCACAAAGGCGCCAGGACATACTTTTACTACTTTCTGTGGGGGGTTGTGCCCCCCCCTTGCAGGAGGCTTCACCCCACGCACTTCCCCCTACTTAAGGATTCTCAACTCCAGGGGGGTGCATGTCGGGGGGGGGTGAAAGTAGTAAAATTAAAAAAGTTTGGGCCGGGTGCAATAAAAATTGCACCAGTGCCTGGATCTGAACCCGGTACCTCAGCCACCCCAGCCATTAACCAATCCCTGACGCCATGACGCAGCTCAAATGGCAACCACAGCGCCACTCCCTACAGCCTCTCCACCCCTCCCAGTCCACGCTCCCGTACTCACTCCCACCCCTGCACGCATATAGTGACATTCTGTCACCCTAGTTAATACCCTCATGTAGTTTGCCTTACCTATACTCGGTGCGTGTGAGTGGATTGCATGGGGAAGGTGTCTCGTAATGGACTGGCACCCTTCCTCATGCACCCACTTCACAGGTTACCCTTTAGAGGTACCCATGGGCAGTCTTGATGGTTGGGTATTTTAGTACCCACCCATCCTTAATTAATACATTTGAACAGGCCTGAGCTGCAATGTTCTGATGTTGTCAGGTTAACCTGCCCAGTGGCATGGGCCGCTTTAAGCGGCCCATGTTATGTTTCTTAAATGGTGAGCCGCTCTAAGCGGCCCAAGTGTACACTGTTTACTTTTTAACTGATTATTTTAAATCCCATTAATCTTGATAAACAAATAATGGTTTATTAGTAACTAGACATCTGCTGTTGAAATTTTACCTATGTAGCTTACTGTATGGTAAAGAACTGACAATTTAAAAATAAGCAAGAGTTTTATTTTTTTTTTTGCTCTGCAGAATGCTCACTCAGAGCACCTGAAACAGCACCTTTGTGATGCTTGGAATGATTCTCAGCTCAGAACAGAGAAATCCACTCTGAGCTAACAGACATGCTTTCTCTTTAATAAGGGAGATACATTTTGCTTTATCTTTTATGTGTGCTGTGAGGTATAGGGATAAAAATTGTTTGTGTGCTGTTTATTTTAATTTTTTAATTTGATATAAAACAAAACACACCATTTTGCTTTCCAATTGATGTATCATTTCATACCTCAGCTTTCTCTGGATAAACACTGCAGTTCTTTCTAGCTTGTGGGACCTAAAGCTTTGCCAGTTTCTCACTTGAGTTTTGATACAAAATTACAATTTTAAATCCGCTCAGCACCAGAAGCAGCTCAGCCTCTTTCACAGTTGAATTTTGATACAAAATAACTACTTCATATTAGTCCAGCACCTGTGTGGTAGCACACACTTTTTACTGTGCTGTTGATAAGTGGACCAAAGGATTTACTTGGCAATGAGGAACTTTTTGAAAGCAAGTTCGCTAAAACTAATGTGGTGTTTTTGTGTGTGACTGTATTAGAACTTCAAAGCAAGATTCTTGTCATGATTGATATATAATATTTCATTTCCCCATTACTTATTTATTAATTTATTTATTTGCTGTTTTGGTTATTCATTCTTTATGAAGGGGCTTGAAATTCGATGTCTAGGCATGGGTTGTCACTTTTGTTCTGCTAATGATCATCATCTTCTAGCAAGAAATTGATCTGATTTTGTTTTTTGTTCTGAATGGTAAGAAGAAGGGACTAAGTTTTATTTTGTATATGTTATCTATTTTTTTTCTATCATTTAGCAAAGCTGCTGTATTTGCTACCCCCCCCACTTCCTGTTTGCGTGTCTTGATGCTGACTGTTGTATAAATGAGAGGTGAAGGAAGGAGTGAAGACTAGGCTACTCATCGTGCTTCTTTTCATGTAAACATGAATGCTTTATTGAGGATATCAAACTGTATTTGTTCTTCATTATGATGGTTTTCTTTAGGGGTACTGTTTTGACAGGCTGAAAAAACATCTGAGGATGTCATGTCCAGGCAGTTACAGTAAGTGCCTTCATGGCTATTTGCATATTACCTGCATTTGATTGTGGTGGTACATTATACATAAATAAGGCAGTATAGCACAGTGGTCTAAGGCTCCGAGCTGCAAATCTGGTGGTATCCAGCAACCCAGACCTGGGTTTGAATCTCACAGCTTCCACTTGCATACTGAGTGACCCTGAGCAAGTCACTTAACCTCCTTGTGCTCCCTGGTCGCTCCTGTGAAAAAAGCTTTCAGCTTAGTGTGCTATACCTGGTTAATAAATAAAATAAATCATTTTTTCCCTGTTTGTGCTTGAATGTTGCCTGATTGCGGCTTTTGGACCATGCACAATTGAAAGGCTCAGCATAAACCTTTGTGCCGCAGTTTGTGCTTTTTTGTGAATCCTGCCCCAGGGCTTTCACTGATTTTGAAGTGCAAGCCTGTTTTCCTAGGATCTTTCTGCCCAGAACTCTGGGACCAACAGAACTGGGCCTAAAAACAGAAGTCCCTAGAACTTGGAAAGTTTTAAGATTTAGTACCAAAAAGCACCTCCACTACAAACATGGTTTGAAGGGGTTTAAATGCAAACTGTACATTCATTTTATTTATTAAAAATGTGGTCACCAGTATAAGCACAGTAAGCCGGGACTGGTTTACAGGTGCATCTGTGGGTGGGTCGGTGGGTGGGGTGTGTCAGGGAATCCTTCGAGGGGTAAAACAGGGAGTGAAACAGTAACAACAAAGTGATAGAAGTAGTAATGTAAACTTGTACTGTAAAATCATACAAGTAAGGAATTTCGAAGAAGTACAAAAACAATGGTTACGGTGTAAATAAGCATGTGATCAGGAATGTCATGCCAAGAACATTTCTATAAATATGGCACGTTACCCTTGGGCCTAAGCGCAAAAGCTTACCATAGGTCAGAGGGGAAAATCGGGGGGGGGGTCAACCACATTAGAGGGGCCAATGAAGCAGGGTGAGGGTGGCTCCAGAGCAGGGTCCCCCCAAGTCTACAAGGGCTAGGGTCATCTTTGGGAGGCTGGTAGGGTATACTGGTTGTGGGTCATCCATGGTACTGGACATACAGTATTCTGGAAAATGGGGGGATGCATGGTATGAAGGCAAATTGCACAGCTAAGGGAGGCGGTGGGATTGCTGAGGTGGACACTAAGATGGAAAGGGAGAGGAGTAGCAGAGAGGACAGGAGGGGTCCTGCAGAAGGAGCTATTGCAGCTGGGAGGTTAGGTGCAGTTAAAAGGTGGGCTGCAGGGGGACAAGGAGCAAACATGGGCACAGGAAGAAAAAGATGGGATGGTGTATTTATTTATTTTATTTTTTTAAAAGAAAAATATCTGAGGATCAGTGGCAGGATTTTTAGGACAGTAAATTAATAAAAAGGGAACTAGGAGAGCTTCAGTAACAGACAAGTAGTGGAATAAAGGTATAATTGCAGTATAATGTGGGGAGTGGTGCAATGCAGTAGCTGCGGGGCAGCCATATTCAGGCAGACCTTCTGGACACTGAGGTGATGCCCTATCTGCATGCATCTCTCTCTGGACTGCGGAATGAGGTGGCCAGACTTAGAGCAGAAGTAAACTGGGTCAGGAGTACCATCACCTCTATCCAGAGACCACCCATTCCAATGCCCCTGCCTCAAAGTATGCAGAGGACGAGGGGCACTTGGATGACAGTGGGCTCAGGGCAGGTTAAGACGGTCAGGTAGAGGCACATCCCAGAGCCTTTTCCACTCAAGAACTTATATGCCACACTGGCAAATGGGGGCAACCAAACAGAGGTACCCAGTGAAGTGGAAGGAAAGGATGTGGAGGTTAGCCAAGGAGGTGACCTCAGCGAGGAGAGCAGTGGACCCCAGAGGAGGAGAAAGTGAATCCTGGTGGGGGACTCCATCATAAGAGGGATCCATCTAGGGGGAGAGGGAGGACATAGAAACATAGAATCTGATGGCAGATAAGGACTGCTTAGCCCACCCAGTCTGCCCATTTCCCTACCTAATGGATAAGCTGCAGATCCTAGTTAACCAGCAGCCTACTTCTTCCTACCTCACCCCTAGAATTGCCTTATGACTGTCCCATGCATGCTTGAATTCAACCACTGTTTTTGACTCCACAACCTCCTCCGAAGGCCGTTCCATGCATCCACAACCCTCTCTGTGAAAAAAATACTTCCTTACATTACCTCTGACCCACCCCCCCTCTATCTTCAAATTGTGCCCCCTTGTTCTTGAACACCTCTTTTTTTGAAAGATGCTACCCTGTTGGACTTTGTTGATTCCCTTGAGGTACTTGAAAGTTCATATCATGTCCCCCCTCTCCCTCAGCCATATGTGCCAAAGCCAGGAGCCTTAGCAACAAGATGGAAGATCTGGAGGCTGTCATGGTGCTGGACAGGGAGGTGAGGTGCCTACCAGGTACCACGGCATGGAGGGATGGAAGGAAGATCCTGGGGATCACTGGGAAGGCAAGACCGGAGGGTTAGCTGGATGTCATTATCCACCTAGGTACTAATGACCCGGCAAATAGGGAGCCAAAGGAAGTTCAGGAAGAGTTTAGGAAATTGGGAAGGGGTCTCAAGCAAGTAGCTACTTCTGCTACCTTCTCAGACGTGCTACCTGTGAGAGGCATGGGAGAGCATAGGGGTGCATGCACCAGGAACTTTAACTCATGGTTGAAGAACTGGTGCTGTGAGGAAGGGTTTGGATTCACTGGTGACTGGGGACCCACCTGGAGGGATGGAGGTTTGTTCAAGCCTGACGGCCTGCATCCATCCTGGAGGGGAATCCAAGCACTCAATGATAAGTTTAAATGCTACATTGACAAGCATTTAAACTAGCCAAGGGGGGTGGCAGGCCAGCAAGGAGGGTACCTACTTGCTCACCCCCCCCAGCTAGCAGTGGAACCAGTGAACTGGAGGAGTGGATATCTCAACAAAGCAGTGTGCAAAAGATGGAGATTAGCACCCAAGAGATGGATAGGCAGAAAACGGGCAAAAATCAGCAGAAGGGCAGACAGCAAGTAGAACCAGGGATAAAGAACAACCAGGGAAGGGGCTGAAGTAGAACAGCTAAACAGTCTAAGGAGGTCAAATCATGGAAAGCCATGTGTGCCAATGCCAGGAGCCTTAGCAACAAGATGGAAGATCTGGAGGCTGTCATGGCACAGTCAGACCTGGACATTGTGGCCATCACAGAAACCTGGTGTAATGATAACCATGACTGGGAGATGGCCATTCCTGGCTACAACATATTCAGAAGACACCGGGCTGGTAGGAAGGGAGGAGGAGTGGCTCTGTATGTCAAAAATGACATAAGGGCCACAGAGATCCAGGAGGAACAAAATGGGGAAGAGATACTGTGGGTTAAGCTGGAAAGGAAAATGGGACCAGCCATCTGCACAGGTGTGGTCTATAGACCACCAGCCCAGGAGGAAGAAACAGGGAGCTGATGATACCCATCCAAAGGATGGCAGACAAGGGTGAGGTAGTACTGGTTGGAGACTTCAATATTCCAGATGTGGACTGCAGCATCCCAGCAGCAGCATCAACTAGGAGCAGATTTATCCTGGAGTACCTTCAGGGTGCCTTCCTCAAACAACTGGTCATGGAACCAACTTGGCAGAAGGCAATACTGGACCTTGTGCTCACAAACAGGGACAGTGTGATGGTGGTAACAGTGGGGGAGCACCTTCGGGACAGTGACCACCAGTCATTGGTGGTTTGAAATCACAGAAGGAGCAGAACCAAACCACACAAAAACATGTATCCTGGATTTTAGGGGGGCAGACTTTGAGAAAATGGGGAGATACTTGAAAGAGACATTAAAGGGAATGGGGCAGGAATCAGAGGTTGAGGAACAGTGGGCAGTATTTAAAACAGGGATTACAAGAGCAACAGAATTATGCATTAAGCAGCTTAGCAAGAGGAAAAGGAAGAGGAGGCCATTATGGTTTTCCAAAGAGGTAGCAAAGAAAGTGAAAGCCAAAAAGATTGCATTCAGGTAGTACAAAAAGACACAGGCAAAAGGGGATAGGAAGAAGTACCAGGAGAAGCCAAGGGAGGCAGGGAGGTCAGTAAGGGAAGCCAAAGCTCAGATAGAAGAGCACATTGCAAAATCAGTGGGTAGAGGGGAGAAAACCTTTTACAGGTACAAAAGTGAAAAAAGAAAGGCAAAGGGAGGGATAGCAAGTCTGAAGGGGGAGGATGACAACAGTAAAGCTGACATACTGAACAGGTATTTCTGCTCAGTCTTTACTGAGGAAGAGGAAGATAATGGGTCTGAAGGGAGTAGAAGGGGTGAGAATGGTGCAGAAATGGACACAAGTCCCTTTATACGAGAAAGGGTCCTGAAGGAACTGGAAGTAATAAGAGTTGATAAAGCAATGGGGCCAGAGGGGGTGCACCCCAGGGTCCTTAAAGAACTCAGAGATGTGGTGGCTGAACCTCTGGCTATCCTGTTTATCTGATCACTGGAAACAGGGGAGGTACCCAAAGACTGGAGGACAGCAGATGTAGTCCCCTTACACAAAAGTGGGAACAAAGAGGAAGCAGGGAACTACAGACCAGTCAGCCTCACCTCGGTAGTGGGGAAGATCATGGAAGCACTACGGAAGGAGATTGGTGGAACATCTGGTTGTCAATGGGCTGCAGGATCCAAGGCAGCATGGTTTCACCAGGGGAAGGTCATGTCAGACCAACCTCGTTGAATTTTTCGACTGGGTGGCTAGGGAGGTGGCTCAGGGAAGGGCAGTGGACATGGCCTATCGGGACTTCAGCAAGGCCTTTGACACTGTGCCACATAGAGACTATTACACAAACTAGGGAATATGGGTGTGGGCAGGACAGTAGTGTGGTGGGTAGGTAACTAGCTGGGCGGCAGGACACAGAGAGTGGTGGTAAATGGCTGTCACTCCACAGAGGGAAGAGTGACCAGTGAGGTACCACAGGGATCAGTGCTGGGACCGGTCCTATTCTATATCTTCATCAGTGACATTGTGTAGGACCTAGAAGGCAGAATTTCACTGTTCGCTGATGACACAAAGCTCTGTAACAGGGTAGACACACCAGAGGGTGTAAACAGAATGAGAAGGGACCTGCAGAAACTTGAGGAATGGTCAGGGTTTTGGCAAAGAAGTGCAAGATAATGCATATGGGGCAAAAAAACCCTGGCACAATATATCAGTTGGGGGGTGAGGATATAGCATGCACCAAGCAGGAAAGGGATCTTGGGGTTATCATCTCTGATGACCTCAAGATAGGGAAGCAGTTTGACAAGGCAGCAGGTAAAGCAAATAGGATGCTGGGATGCATAGGCAGGGGCATCACCAGCAGGAAAAAGGAGGTCATTATTCCATTATACAAGACACTAGTGAGGCCCCTCCTTAAGTACAGTGTACAATTCTGGAGACCTTACCTATGTAAGGACATAGACAGGGTAGAGAGGAGGGCAACAAAGATGGTACATGGATTGCATCGCAAGTCCTATGAGGACAGGTTGAAGGAATTGAATATGTACTCCATGGAGGAGATGAGGGAGAGAGAGGACATGATAGAGACATACAAGTATCTTACAGAGAGGAACAGGGTGCTAGAATACACTATTTTTAAGCGAAAAAGATGTTCCAGAGCTAGCGGGCATGGGATGAAGTTGGAGGGAGGACGATTCAGAGGAAATGTGAAGAAGAATTTCTTCACAGAACGGGTGGTGGACAAGTGGAACACCCTGCCTGAGGAAGTGGTGGGGGTGAAAACAATCATGGGATTTAAGATTGCATGGAATAGACATAAAGGAATTCTGGAGGTCAGGGGTAAGGGGCAACAGAGTTCTAGGAAAACATAAACTGAAGTTACAAACTCAAATGGGCAGACTAGGTGGGCCATAGGCCCTTATCTGCTGACACTGTCTATGTATCTATGTAAGGAGAAAAATAGAGGAGCACGAAAGTAAGGAGTGAATGTAGGGGAAGTCTCCAGAGGGGATACAAGAATCCCAGATAGTGGCAGAAAAGGGAACAAGAGTAATCAGGGGGGATGGCAGGTGATAAAGTATAAGAGTCCAAAGCCTGTGCAGAGGACAAGGGAGAGGAGAGCAATGGGAGGACCATCCACCAGAGAGATATACAGGCAGTGGGTCTAGAACAAAAAATTATATTTGCCCCACCAGGGGCACAAAATGTGAGGGAAGAGCAGGAAAATGGAGTTAAAAGAGCACACAGGGGAAATAGGAGAGACAGGCACAAATGAAGGCTCAGAAAAATTGGAAAAGGGGGTTGCCCAATCAGGTAAGAACAACAGGCAAGCCCAAAAGGAGATGGGGCAGTGTGCTCGGGTCCAGAGGTGCAAAAGCTGGATGGGTCAGGGAAGGGTGAGGGCCCCCAGGAAAAATCAGTCAGGGCACAAGCAGGGGCATAAAGACACTGAGGAGAAAAGTTCACAGATAGAGAGGCGGAGGTGGGAAGCCTGGCAGAAAGCTCCTGTGGGGGTCACAAAGCTGGTGGGGCACAGAATGAAGACAGTGCTTTGGGAGGTGACATGGGCAAATGGGGTATTGAAAATAGGGTAGTAAATAGGATACAGGGGGTTGGGGGTAGGATGGAAGGGAGATGTAACCAGAAGGAGATGGAGAGTAGGGTTCTACTGGTTTGGGAACTCTATAATAAAATTAATTGGGTGGGGGCAGGGGGGACAAAAGCACATTGTGGGTGGATTGTCTGCCTGGCATGATGGCAGCTAAGGTCATTCACTATATCCCCTCAAGCTGGAAGCAACAGGATGAGAAAACGCACCTGCTGTTCTACCTGGGAATGAATGACCTGGCGAGAAATCACCTGATGGAGGTACAGGCAAGATTCAGAGCTCTTGCTAGATACTGTAGGGGATCAAATTAGTGACTTTTTTCAGAGGTACTACCATTACCAAGGGCAAGCACTGTTAGGCAGATGAGGATAAGGGAGTTCAATGAGTGGCTGGTGGGGTGGGGTGAGAAAATGGGGTAAGGGTTAGTAGGGGACTGGGGCTCTGTGTGGGGGACAAGAGTTTGTTTGCACCAGACAGACTGCACCTGAATATGGAGGGGGTGGCAGTACTAAAAAGCAAACTAGAAGAATTGATAGCAGATACCTACAATTTAAACTAGGTTGTGAGGAATCTGCTCCACAAGGAAGAAAGTTTGGGGTGCTGCAAGCCCCCCCCCCAGGATAGCACTACATTGTTGGGCAAGAGGGAGACGGGTGAAGTGGGAACAATGAGGGAGGCTGGAGGAAGGGATTAGCAGCAAACACCAGAAGTTTGAGAAATATGAGTGTGAACCTGGAGGCCATTATGAGGGATAAGGGCCTAGATGTAGTTGCAACGAGTAAGACTTGGTGAACAGAGCATCACACCTGGGAAACAACCATTCCAGGATACAGACTGCTCAGAAAGGACAGGGAGGGTGGAGGAAAGATTTGCCTTATACATCAGGGAAATCATTAGTGTAACTGAAGGGCAGGAGGAGGAGGAAGGGGAGACTGAGCTGCTGTGGTAACACTAGTTAGGAAGAGGGATGAATCCCTGTGGCTGGGGGTGGTATACAGGCCTCCTGCACTAGGGGAGGAGGATAATAAATGGCTAACTCAGGCAATCATGAGGCTGGCCCAGAAAGGAGAACTGCTACTGGTGGGTGACCTGAACCTCCCAGATGTTAACTGGGAAATCCCAGATGCAGCATCGGCAAGGAGCAGCGACGTATTAGACGAGCTGTAGGGGGTATTCCTTCAACAGCTGGTCAGGGACCCAATGATGGGAAGCAACTTGTTAGATGTAGTCCTGACTAATGGGGAGAGAGTGGAGGAGGTGCAGGTGGGAGAAGTCTTGGGCACCAGCGACCACAGCACGGTATGGTTCAGGGTCAGGGAAGGAAGGGAGGGAGACAAGCAAAACCAGTACGTCAGTCATGAACTTCAGATACATGAACTCTGATAAGATGAGTAAGACAGAGAAAAAAATGGAAGGCAAGGTGAATATAGAAACAGTGGAGGAATTATGGAAAGCTGTCAGGGGAGGGGTTCATGAAGCAGTGGAAATGTGCATAAAAAAGGTCAGGAAGAGCAAGAGGGGAAGGGGACCACTCTGGTTCACTAGGGAGGTAGTGGGGGCAGTCAAGGAAAGGAGGCGGACTTTCAGAAAATTTAAGAGGACACTCTGAGAGGAAGATAAGGAGGAGTAAAGGAAGAAGAGGAGTTTGGCAGGGAGGGAGATCAAAAGGGCAAAAGCAGCCACTGAGGAGAAAATAGCTAAAAACACTAAGGGGGGATAAAACATTTTTCAGATACATGAGGGAGAGGAGAGAGAAGGGCTGGGCACGGTATTGCTAGACCATGGGGGGAATAAGCTTGGAGCAGGACTATGTAAAAGCAGATGCATTAAATAAGTACTTTATCTCGTATTCATGGAGGAAGAGGAAGGCCAAAGTCTAAGGGGAGGGAGGGAGGGAGGACAAATGAGTGGATCAGAGCCTGTTCACTGTGGATAGGGTCAGGTCAGTGCTAGATAGAGTAAGGGTGGACAAGGTGATGGGGCCTGATAGGTTGCATCCCAGAGTGATCAGGGAATTGAGGCACAAGCTCACCCCATCTGTCACAATGCTCTTCAACCTGTCCCTGGATACAGGGAGGTGTGCCGGAGGACTGGAGGAAGGTGGATGTGGAGCCCTTGCACAAGGGAGGTGCAGTAGGAGGGAGCTGAAGAAGAACTACTGCCTAGTCAGTCTCATGTCTGTGGTGGGGAAGGTAATGGAGGCATTAATCAAGGAGAGGGTGATGGATTACCTTGGAGGAGTGTGGTGTGCAGGACAGTAGACAGGATGGCTTCATCAAGGGGAAATCATGCAAGACCAACCTAACTGAGTTCTTTGATTGGGTGACTCAGGTAATCGACCAGTAGGGGGCAGTGGACATGGCCTATTTGGACTTCAGAAAGGCCTTTGACACCATCCCCCACAGGAGGTTGGTAAGCAAGATGGAAAGCATAGGGTTGGGAGGGAAAATAGTAACCTGAGTGGAGGCATGGCTAGCAGGGAGAACTCAGAGAGTGTTACTAAATGGGATGAACTCCTAGATGGCAAGGGCAAGGAGTAGGGTGCCACAGGGCTCAGTTTTGGGTCTGCTTCTCTTCAACATCTACATCAGTTATATTGCAGAATGTTTAAGAGGGAGAGTGTGCCTATTTGCTGATGATACAAAAATCTGCAATAGGGTGGACACTCAGGACGGGTGGAGGATATGAGGAAGGACCTTTAGATGCTCGAGGAGTGGGAAGTGTCAGCTGAAATTTAATGCCAAGAAATGCACTGTGATGTATTTAGGGAGTAAAAACATTCATTCAGGGTACACACTGGGTGAGGAGGAAATAAAAAAAATCAGAACAGGAAAGGGATCTGGGGATCATAGTCCCCTGATACCTTAAGGTAGGGTTCCAATATAGCAGGGTGGAGGGAAAAGGCTAATGGAATGTTGGCATGCATAGGCAGGGACTTTACTAGCAGAAGGATGGAGGCAATACTGCACCTTTACAAAGCTATGGTGAGGTCGCAACTAGAGGACAGGGCTCCTTTCTGGAGACCACATCTCCACAAGGATGTAGATGCATTGGAGAAGGTTCAGAGCAGGGCAACAAAAATGGTACAGGGTATGCAGGGGAAGACATACAAGCAGAGGTATAAGGAGCTGAATCTGTACATTCTGGAAACAAGGAGGGAAAGGGGGTGACATGAGTAATACCTTTAGATATGCAAAATGGCTAAATAAAGTAGGAGAAGGGGATCTGCTAAAGAGGAAGGAGGGAGCCAGAACTAGAGGGCACAGCCTTAGATTGCAAGGAAATAGATTCAGGGGCAATGTGAAGGGGTGCTTCTTCACAGAGAGGGTGGTGGTGCCTTGGAACAGACTGCCAGATGGAGTGGTGGGAGCTAAAACAGTGGTGGAATTTAAGAGGGCATGAGACAGGCATGTGGGGCTGAGTAAGGTGGTGGAGGGCAGGGGCAGGTGGGGAGGGGGGTATATGAAAGGGAGGGATGGGAAGACTTGACGGGCCAGAAGGGTCCTTTTCTGCCATCAAGCTTCTATGCTTCTATGATTCTGTAATAAGCACAGTGAGTCAAGGTTGATTTGCAGGTGCATCCGTGGGGGGGGGGGGCACTGAAGCCTTCAAGGGGTACAACAGGGAGTGAAACAGTAATAACAAAGTGACAGCAGTAGGAGCGTAAACATGTACAGTAAAATCATGCAAATGTATCCCCTAGGTGGCACTACCCCAGGGGGGCTACTACCCCTGCCGGCTTGGCTAGTTGCAGGTTAAGGGGTCTGTGTACTGAAATGGGTGCCTCCACCTGGAGGTCGGAGTTGTTAGTGGTCAAGCTAACCTGGGTACAGACCTCCAGGACACTGTAACACCCCCTTTCCCTTCTAGTGGCCTGAACAATATACAGTGATCAGTTTTGCAATGACCCTTATTCACCATGCAATTACCCACACAGTTTGCACTTACCACCAGGGCTGGTTCCACCAGTTCGACCCTGGAGACCCCTTGTAAAACAAGGTTAGGCACAGCAAACAACAACAGTACAGTGCTTTTGGTACAAACTGGAACCACAGTCAGGTTAAATGCAAATAGAATTAGATCTGATTTATTAAGGGGGCTTGAACAAGAAAGGGGGCATAATCAGGTTAATTGGCTTAAGGACTAGATTGATCAGACAGTCATGCATGCACTTCAGAGTCCCTACACAGTCACACACTTCGGGTACCCAGGTGGGAGTAAGGTGGGCTAGCCAGGAACGTTGCCCGGGGTAGGACGGCATCGCAGCTGGTTGGGGCCATGTGATGAAAGAAAGAAACCTGCACAACACACACTATTTGTAATCCGGAGCTGGAGGGCTCAGTTCGAGAAGGAAAAGACAACAAGGCAATCAGATGACAACACTTTAGATTTAACTGTTATTGCAGGGAGCTACACTGATGTTTACTCACGTTTCCCAATACTGGACACAGGCAGGATGAAACTGAGACTGCAGGTTGTTTAGCTGGAGTGCCAGGAGAAGCAAAGCCCACACGAATCACCGAGGCATCGTTCCTGTTCAGGGCGTTGAGCAGGGGGCTGATTCCCAGGTAGGTCTCTCGTCAATGGCTTTCTCTGTGTAGCTAGTAGTCTGGCTGGGCCAGTGTGACAAGGCCCAGGCCAAGTGTAGGTGAATACGGATTCAGTCCGGTGTGGCTGGATGCAGCCTCCAGCAAGCAGAACACAGTTCAGCAAACAGTGGGGAACCAAATCATGGCCCACTAATAGCACAAAGCACATTTATAGTAAGGAAATACCACTGTACCAGGCAAATGGCAGTCCGGTCGCAATTACAGTCTGTGCCAAACCTTGATTCCAGCAGTAATTGAGGTCCTGACAGGCTGATCGCATTCAGCAAATCTTCGATCTTCTACAGGTTTCAAGCCTGGTCACAGTTCAGTGGCTTTAAACTCTCTCTCTCTCTCTCTCTCTATTCGGATTCAGTCTGAAATAACCACAAGTTCCCTCTGAGACAGCAGGCAGGCAGGCAGGCCTAAATCAATCCTTCCACAGTTCTCCCACGTGAACTATGTGGAAATTGCTGTTCGACTATCTCAAGCTGTTCACCTTTTCACTTCCCCGCTCAGACTGACTGACTGCAGCAGCTGGGAATTTCCCTTCAGTCTAAAAGGTTCTGATTGGCCCATTCTGGCAGTCCTGGACCAAGGTGATGGTGATAAACAGACACCAACATAGATATGTCGATAGTGAGAAGCGCGGGGTAAATGGAGAAAGCGACAAACGCAATAAGGACAGGAATGGGGCAAAAACGGGTAAGGCCATCAAGAAAAGGAGGGTAATGAGTACCAACGCCCATAGTCTGGGCAACAAGCTCCCTGAACTGGTGGCCTTGATGGAAGAGGGAAGCCTGGATATCGTAGCAGTCACAGAAACATGGTACACAGTGAACCATGACTGGGATGTTAACATACCAGGATACACAACCTACAGGAGAGACAGGGAGGGGAGAAGAGGGGTCGGAGTAGCTCTCTATGTAAGGGAAGGGATAAAAGCAACTGAACAAAAGAGTAAACAGGAAGGAGAGGAGGCACTGCCGACACCGACAAGTGTCACAGTGTGCCTTGCAATCTTTGGCCCTTATGCTCACCCCATTCCATTAGGAAATATAGTGAAATTGGTGCTGTATAGGAGAATGGGGTGAACTTTGTGGCTGAAAAGTCCAAGGCACACCTCAATGCCTCTCACTGGCTGCAGGGTTTGGAATGGTATGAGCATTACAGGCGATAATCCCAAGTCACACCTCTGATGCCTGTCAATCTCTACAGGGTGGGGCGTTAGGGTCGGAAATCCTAATACCTCAGGCATTCGTTGGCATTTTCACTCCAAATTTTCAACATGGTTTTTTTGTGACCCCCCACCTTATGAACAGTGGCAATATCAGTTTGTTAGCCGAAAGCTGATTTTGTACAGCGACTATGCCATTTGGCACCACAGGTGTGAAAACAAATTTCAAACAGGATGTGAAAAATGACAGCTGTACTGTTCACGGAATGGTGCAAAAAATGGCAATATTGAAAATCTGCAGTGAAAATATAAAAAAACTGGTGAAGTCCGAAGCGTGCGTAGAAACTGCGCAATGCACACCCGTAATGCAGTTAGTTTGGGGATTTTTTTACAGCAGATTGCCAACACAAGCATTTTGGAACCTCCGCTCATGAACAGTGTCACCATGATTTTCTTAATCTGTCCTGAACAGTGATTTCCCTCAGCGACCACACATTTCTGCGCTGGAAGTGCGAAAACACATTTCGGCCTTGGTTTGAAAAATGACAGCTGTACTGCTCGTAAGGAAGTGTGGAAAAATGCCAGTGGTGAAAATCTGGACTGAAAATATTAGAAATCCATGAACTTATGAGGGTGTGTGGAAACTGTGCAATGGTTGCTCATAACACATTCATTTTATGGACTTTTTTCACCAAATTTTCAACATAGCCATTTTAATACCTCTGCTCATGAACAGTGTCACTGTTATTTTCTTAATCTGTCCCGAACATTGATTTCCCACACCGACTGCACCATTGTGCACTACATGCATGGAAACACATTCTGGGCAAGATGTGAAAAATGACAGCTGTACTGCTCATAAGGAGGTGTGGTAAAATGGCAAAGTTGAAAATCTGGAGTGAAAATATTGAAAATTCGCAAACTAACGAGAGTGCATAGGAACAGCGCAATGCATGCTCGTAAAACAGTCATTTTTGGGAAATTTTTCACCAAATGTTTAACATAGCCATTTTATCACCTCTGCTCATGAACAGTGTTACTGTGATTTTCTTAATCTGTCCCAAACATTGATTTCGCACACCGACTGCGCCATTGTGCGCTATATGCACGGAAACACATTTTGGGTGAGATGTGAAAAATGACAGCTGTACTGCTGATAAGGAGGTGTGGTAAAATGGCAGTGTTGAAAATCTGAAGTGAAAATATTGAAAATTTGCGAACTTACGAAAGGCATGAGGAACAGCGCAAATGCATGTTGTGAAATATTTTGGTTTTTTCATTAAATTTTCAACATAGGGTTTCTGAGGCCTTCCTCATGAACTGTGACACTGTAATTTCGTAAGTCAGTCCCGAAAGGTGGTTCCATGCAGTGCTGATTAACAAAATGACAGTGACAGAATTCATGAGGTGGGGTCCCAAAAACCCCATGTTGAAAATTTGGTGAAAAAATTCCCCCAAATGCCTGATATATGCATCAAAGTGGAAAAAAAACCTATTTATTCCATTATACAGCTTACTGGCATTTCCTCAGTTCGTGGTCGGCTTTGAAGAATGCAGATGTTTTCCCGGTCCACCGAAGATCATCGTGCCAGACTCGGAGGTAAGTATAAGCGTGAAGGTGGGGTGTGGGGAGGCAGGCTGTGCAGAGGGTGGGGGCGGGTGGGAGGGTTGTCAGGACAGTCAGCAAGGGAAGGTTTTTCTTGCAGGTTTTTTAGGCGACTGGGACTTGTGCCGCTGTGGTGGGCTCCCAGCGTGGCAGCTGGAAGCTGTTTGGGGGTTATTGGAGCCGGCGAGTTGGGCACCCTGTCGGCCATATGGACTGTTGCCACGCTGGGGTGGGCTCCAGCGTGGCACCTGAAACTCTGTTGGGAGAGGGGGAGCAACAGCAGAGCCTAACGGGGATTGGGCACCCCTGCCGGCCATATGGTGTGTGCATGGGGGGATGCATGAGCAGCACTTTGTGTGTCTGTGTGCGCTGGGAGGAGCTTCCGCATGAGCACGCACTATCTTATCGCTGCTCACTGAAGCGGAGCTCTCCCTTTCAACTGTACGGCACTGCATTTTCAACTGCTGCCATAGAGAGCTGTAGCATTCATTGGTGAACTGTGGCCATGCCTGCAAACACACTGACTGAACTGAAAGACAGCTGCCACACCTACAAAAACTCGAATGATGGCACTATGTTTCTTGCACATGCGTGCAAGCAAACATAACAAATGACAGACAGGATCAGGAGGACAAGGGTAATACAGCAATAAGCAAGGAGAACTAAGAGAGAGAGAGAGAGAACAAGAAAAAGGACCAAATTCTATAGGGATCATAAGACAGTAACAAACAACAGCATCAATGTTCAATAAAATTATTTTACAAAAAAAAAATTATTTGTGCTGCCACATTAAGTGCCAGTGGGGCCACCATTGAATTCTGACTGGATGCACATGATTTTGTCAACATCACACTATAGTTTGGAAATCTCCCACCGGGCATCACTAAAGTCCTATCTGAAATCGTTTAACTCTTGTCAGACATGCTGGACTTCAGACAGGACAGCGGATAAGTCCTCATGTGTCACTGGCACTGCTGGCAAGGCGGAGGCTGCCTATGCTGCTGGCTTTGGACAGGGAGGACCCTGGAGGGGTCTTGATGTTATTGACTGCTGCTGTTTTCTGGTATGGTGAGCACAGCGAAAAACTTTAACTGGTCCGGCCATGACTCCTTCATGCTCTCCCTCTTCAGTGCTTACACCCACACTGCTCCCCACAGCTGCAATTGATGATGCTGCCACCTCCCGCAATTTGAGGTACCATTGCGGCAGGTAGTGGTGGACCATGTGGCTATGCTGGTCGGTTGTCCCAAAGTGGAATCCACACTTTCCTCGATGCACTTCCTGCCCGCATAGATTGCAGGTGACCACTGGGTAACCAACCAATATTAAGTAGAAAAAATCCCAAACAGGAGAACTTTGGGGATGACTGAAGCATGGGGGGTGCCGCAGATAATGTCTCAGGCACTGACTCCTCTGGCTGCTTTGAAGGGGGCACTGTCTCCTGCTACTGGTGGAGGAACAGTATTCTCCTGGTGCTGGGGAGTGGGCATTGTCTTCAACTGCTGCTGGTGAGGGGCTACAGTTTGCTGCTGGGTGCTGGTGCTGGAGCAAAAAGCCCCTGCTGTGGCATTTCATTTGTGATGGTTAGCTGAAACCCGCATACAGGTTCCCCGCTGTCTTCATCCTTCTCCATTATGTCCACAATCCACAAACACCACCAATTCAAATAAACAAACAAAAAAAAAGAAACAGAGACTCAGAGATGGCTGGGGGGGTGGGATCACACACACAGAATCACACACACATAAACACAATCGCCATGTACTAAAATAAGAACTATGACAAAGACAAACAAAAAAAATTTAGAAAAAAGTAGCACAAATAAGCAATTTAGGTGTAAAAGTGCACTTGGCAGTCACAGAGAGTATAAATGCTGCCTGCTTCCTCAAGATACATAGTACAGGAAATGAACCACTCACTTACTGCCTGTTTAGACTCAACCATGTGACCCCCAGCAAAGTGAAATGCCCAATTTCGCCTAATCTTGCCTCAGATGGGCAGGTGAAATTGGCAGTGAAATTTTGCCGGCAAAATTTTGCCAAAAGGCCATAATTTCACAAAATATTTTGCTAGGTGAAATTGGCGATTTCACCATAATTTCACCTGTGAAATAAAATTTCATTGCATCTCTATCAGAGAGCATGTGGGTATGGTGTCAGGTGGCTTGACAGTGTGAATGTGGTATAGTGTCACTGTGTGCCAGCATACATAGAGGTATAGTGCAGGGCTGTGTGGCAGCGTGCATGGAGTATGGTTTTGGGTGGAGTGACAGCATGCATGGGGGTATGGAGTTGTGAGGTGTGTCAATGTGCTTGGGAGTTTGGAAATGCTGTGTATGTCATAGTGCACTGTGGTATGATGTTGGCTAGTGTATCAGACTGCACAGTGGTATGGTGCTATGTGGTGTGACAGCGCGTATGGTGCATAGTGTCGAGTGGAGGGACAGTGTACATGGGGCTGTGGGTTTGTGTTGTCTCTCAGTATGCATAGTGGTATGGTGTTGCAGTGTGTGTGTCACATTGCATGAAGGTATTATGTTGGTTTGTGTGTAAGAGTGCATGGTGGTATGAACCTGGGTGGGGTGACAGCATGCATTGTCAGAATGCATGAGTATGGTGTCGGTTGATGAGGCAAAGTGCATGGGAGAATTGGGTCTTTAGGTGTGTCAGCATGCTTGACTAGTATCATGTTTGTTTGTGTGGCAATGTGCATGGAGTGTGATGTCAGGTGCTGTGTCAGATTGCATAGTGGTATGGGGTTGTGAGATGTGTCAAAATGCACGGCGGTATGGTGTGGGATGTTGTGACAGCATGCATGAGGTATGGTGTTGGGTGGTGTGACAGCATGCATGGGGTATGGAGTTGAGTGGTGTGGCAGCGTGAATATGGGTATGGGGTTGTGAGGTGTATCAGCATGCATGGAGGTATAATGCTGGTTTGTGTTACAGTGTTCATGGTGGTATGGTGTCAGGTGGTATGACAGTGTGTATGGTGTAGAGTGGTGTGACAAACTGCATAGGGGTATGGTGTCGGATTATGTGTTAGAGTGCAAAGGGGTGTTATATTGAGTGGTGTGATAGTGCACATGCAGTATTCTGTTAGTTGGTATGCCAGTGTGCATAGAAGTATGGGATCATGAGGAGTATCAGCATGCATGATGGAATGACGCTCATTGCTCTGACAGCGTGCATGATGTATGGTGTCAGGTGTGTATCAGATTGCACGTGGTTATGGGGTCATGATGTGCATCAGAGGATGTGTGTTTATGGTGTTGGTTGGTGCAACAGCGTGCATGCAGTATGGTGTTTTTCTGTGTGTCAGAGTGCATGGTTGTATGGTGTCAGCTGGTGTGACAGCGTGAATGGGGTATAGTGGCTTGTGTGCCAGCATTCATAGGGTATGGTGTCAGGTGTTGTGACACAGTGCATAGTGGAATGGGGTGGAGAGGTATGTCAGCTTGCATGGCAGTATGATGTTGGTTTGTGTGACAGCATGCACGGTGGTATAAGTTTGGATGCTTGGTCACACTGCATGGACTGTGGGGCTGTGAGGTGTGTCAGAGTGCATGGGAGTATGTTGTTGGGTGGTGTACCAGCATGCATGGGGTATGGGGTAATTATGTGCATCAACGTACATTACAGTGTAGTGTCACTGTGAATGTCACAGTGCATGGGGGTATGATTTTGGTTTGTGTGCCAGAGTGCATGGTGGTATGGCATTGGGTGGTGTGGCAGCACATATTGTGTCAAGTTATGTGACAGAGTGCATGGGAGTATGGTGTTAGTTTGTGTGTCAGAGTGCATGATGGTATGATATTCAGTGGTGTGATAGCATGCATGCGGTATGGGGTCAGGTATTGTGACAGCATGTATGGGGTATGGTTCACCCCGAGATGTGTTGGAAGTGGTGCTGCTCAAATATAACCCAATAAATGGGGATTGAAATGCCACTGCCAATACACCAGAAGGTATGGTGTTGTAGTGCTGCTGCCATCACACCTGAGGAGGATGTGATGCTGTTACATTCACCCATGGTAAGTGCTGGGAGTGGTGCTGCTGCCATCAAACCCAAAATGTGGGGATTGCAGTGCTGCTGCCAATACACTAGAGGGGAAGGTGATATGGTGATGCTGCCATCACATCTGATGGGAGGAAGGGGGGCTGTGATGATGCTACCTTCATCCATGAGAGGTGCTGGGGATTGCAATGCATGTGCCAATACACCAGAGGGGAAGGTGCTGTAGTGCTGCTGCCATCACACCGGGGGGGAGGGCTGTAAAGCTGCTATCTTTATCCTGAGAGGTGGGGGAAGTGGTGTTGCTGCCATCAAACCCAATATGTGAAGACTGCAGTGCTGCTGCCAATACACCAGAGGTTAGATACCGTAGTGCTGCTGCCATCACATCCAATGGGGGGGAGGGGGGCTGTGATGATGTTAACTTCATCCATGAGAGGTGCTGGGGATTGCAATGCATGTGAAAATACACCAGAGGGGAAGGTGCTGTAGTGCTGCTGCCATCACACCTGGGGGCGGAGTGCTGTAAAGCTGCTACCTTCAGCCTGAGAGGTGGGGGAAGTGGTGTTGCTGCCATCAAACCCAATATGTGAAGACTGCAGTGCTGCTGCTGCCAATACACCAGAGGTTAGATACTGTAATGCTGCTGCCATCACATCCAATGGGGGTGGGAGGGGAGCTGTGATGATGCTACCTTCACCCATGAGAGGAGCTAGGGAATGCAATGCATGTGCCAATACATCAGATGTGAAGGTGCTGTAGTGTTGCTGCCATCACACCCGGGTTGGGGGGCTGTAACTCTAACTCTCATACCTTCAACCTGAGAGGTGGGGGAAGTGGTGCTACTGCCATCAAACCCAATATGTGGGGATTACAGTGCTGCTGCTAATACACCAGAGGGCAGATGCTATAGTGCTGCTGCCATCACACGGGGCTGTGAAGCTACTATCTCCACCCCTGAGTGGTGCTGCTGCCATCAAACCCAATATGTGTGGATTGCAGTGTTGCTGCTAATACACCATTGGGGTGGATGCTGTAGTGCTGCTGCCATCACACCCAAGGGGGGAATGTGATACTGCTACCTTTACCCATGATAGGTGCTAGGAATGGTGCTGCTGCCATCAAACCCAATATGTGGACTCATCAAGAAAGCTGACACAGGTGCTTACCAAGGCAAGGATCCAAGGAAATGTGGTTTCACTGGGAGGGGGGTCGTGCCAGACAAACATAACCCAAATTGTTTGATTAAGTAACCAAGTAAGTGGATAAGGTGGAGCACTTGATGTTGTCCACCTGGATTTCAGAAAGACCTTCGATGCCATTCCACATTGAAGGCTGGTGAGCAAGCTGAGAATCCTAGCAGTAGGTCTTAAAATAATAAGATTGGTAGGGATCTTGCTAGGCAATAGGAATCAGAGGGTGATGGTAAATGGCATCCATTCTAGAGAAAGTAAAGTGACCAGTGAGGTGCCAAAAGGGTCAGTACTAGACTCAGTCCTCTGCAATGCCCTAATTACCTATATTGCAGAAGGACTGGAAGGGAAGGAATGCCTGTCCGCAGATAACACAAAAATCTACAACAGGGTTAACACATGGGGGGGGGGTGTAAAGAACGATAGATCATGTAAAAAAGCTGAAAGAATGGTCATGAGCTTGGCAGCTGGATTTCAAAGCAATAAAGTGCAAAATGATGCACTTGGGGCTCAGAAACCCGATGCAACGTTCCAAATGGGGAGGTAAAGTAGTAGCAGTCACAAAATAAGAAACTGACCTGGTAATAATCATTACTGATGACCTAAAGACAGCTAAACAGTGTGACAAGGCAGTGGGAAAGTCCAGCAGGATGCTTGGATACATAGGTATGGGAAATACTAGTTGAAAGTGGGAGGTGACAATACCCATATTTAGATCATTGGTGGTGAGACCCCACCTCGAGTTCTGTGTACAGTTCTGGAGATCCCGACTCCAAAAGGACATTGACAGGGTGGAAATGGTACAGAGGAGGGCAACCAAAATGGTGAAGGGACTGCACCAGAAGCTTTATGAAGAAAGCCTTAGGTAGCCAAATATGTACTTCCCAGAGGAAGGAGGGAAAGAGGGGGATATGATTGAAAGATTCAAATACCATACAGGTATAAACAAGGTACAGGGAGAGAGCATCTTCAGTGTGGAAAAGCTTGCAGTTTGCCTCCAGGGCCCCAATTTTAAAGAATTGTGTGCACATACTCCCAGGAAAAGAGGAGGAAGGGGTGTTATTATGGAGAACTTTAAATACCTCATGGGGTGTATAAGGTACAGGAAGGGAGCATTTTTAAGAAAAGGAGTACAGGTACTTCATGGCATGTAATGACACTGGAGGGGAATGTTTAGGAGGGATATGAGTGTAACCCCCCTACAAATGGGGGTTCCAAAAAGTCTTCCTTCGGCTTGCCTAAATGCCTACTGCCAGACTGGTGCTCTGTGTCCTAGCGATTTAAAAGTGTTTGCATGTGAGTGGCCTGTTAACCTCCATGCCTGTCTCTTTAAGAGTTGCCTATTTTGTGATATAAAATTAACTTGGGTAGGGGCCGAGTAGTGTCAGGCTTGTGTCCCACCTGGGCTGCAGTGTTATCGCTCCATTCTACAATCATTATTTGCGCAGAGGGAGCCCTGGTAGGAACTGTGACTGTTTACGGTTTATCTGTTTTGATAATAATAATATTGTAGTCTGTCTAACCCGCCTTCTTTTGCAGCCTGAACATTTCAGTATTGCACCACCATCTTGGTTCTGGATTGCCTACTGGGACCAATCAGTACCTTTGGGGACCTAAAATGGTGTCTGTCACCAGGGGTCTTGTGGGAGTGAATTTCTGTAGGAATTGTAGTTTTTGCACTTTGTCGCCTAAATGAACCTGGAGGAGCTCTAACTGTGACAGACAGATGGATCAGCCAACTGAACCTTTTGGATTTCTAAGGAAGTCCTGGTGTTGCCTGCAGCAGAAGTCAGTCTGGAGAGAGAACAGCTCGAGTGATTCGAGCAGGGCCCCTGTGTAGTTCGCGCAGGAGATTGGTGAAAAGGCTGAGTTTGGCCTGTTTGCCTGCCTGCTGTCCCTCAAGAGGGAGCATTTGAAGAAACCAGATTATACCCAAAACTTAGCGTGCAAAGCCACTGAATTGTGACCAGACTTGAATCTGAAGAAGACCGAAGATTTGCTGTATGCGATCGGACTGTCAGAACATTCATTCACCACAGAACTCCCAGTTTTGCTCAGAGACACTGATATTGCTGCCGGACTGCTATCCACTTTGTGGTATGGTGATTGCTTTACTATAAATGTGCTGTATGCTGTTACTGGGTCGCAGTTTGGTTCCCCACTATTTAATTGTGCCACTCTTGCTGGAAGCTGCATCTAGCCTTCAAGGACTGATATCCAAACTGTTCTACCTGGCCTGGGTCTTGCCACACTGGCCCAGCCAGCTACTCCGGGTGCAGAGAGTACCATCGACAAGAGACTCACCCAGGGATCAGACCCCTGCTCAACATCTCAAATAGGAACGACACCTCGGTGAATCGTGTGGGCCCTGCTTCTCCTGGCATACCAATTGTCAACTTGCAGTCTCCATTTACTGTGTCTCATGCGGGTAGCGTGTATAACAATCAGGGTAGCTCCCTGCAACATCAGCTAAATCACAAGTCTTGTCATCTGATTGCATTGCTGGGTTTTTTCTCTTTCACGAACTGAGCCTCCTGGCTCAGGATTACAAATTGTGTGTGGCTGTGCATGCCTTTTCTTTTCATCACAGGGCCCCGACCAGCTGCAACGCCGGCCTACCCCAGGCAACATTCCAGGCTAGCCCACCTTACTTCCAACTGGGTACCCAAAGTGTATGACTGTGCAGGGACTAAAACTGCATGCATAATTGCCTGACTAGATCAGTTTTAGAATCAATCCACCTGATTATGCCCCTCCGTTGTTTAATTCCCTTGAATAAATCAGATCTAACTCTTTTTGCATTTAATCTGACTGTGGTTCCAGTTTGTACCAAAAGCACTGTACTGTTCTTATTTGCTGTGCCTAACCTTGTTTTACAGGGGGTCTCCAGGGTCAAACTGGTGGAACCAGCCCTGATGGTAAGTGCAAACAGTGTGGGGATTTGTATGCTGAATAGGGGCTACTGTGAAAGTGTTTGTTGCATATTGTCTTGGCCACTAGAGGGGAAAGAGGGGGAGTTATGTCTCCCAGAAGGCTGTACCCAGGTTAGCCTTGCTACTAACAAACCTGTCCTCCGGGTGAAGGCACCCGTTTCAGTACCCAGGCCCCTTAACCTGCAACTAGCCAAGCAGGCAGGGGTAGTAGCCCTTGGCATAGCACTCCCTAGGGGTTACATGAGGAAGCATTTTCTTCACTGAGAGGGTGGTGGATGTATGGAACAATCTTCCAGCATGGAATAAAAATAGTGGTTGGCTAAAAGCATGCATGAGATAGGTATAAAGGAGAACTGGTATCAAAGTGTGTGTGTGGGGGTGGGGGCTGAGACCAGGTAGGTAATAAGGAGACAAAATAAGCATAGAAAAGAAAGGCAGATTCAGCATTCTTTTTCTGCCAACAAATTATATGTTTCTATGTGGATCATTTGCAGTATGCCTGTCTCCCAGCTGAGAACCGGCACAATAATGTGACTTTGTGACATCAGCAAATGCACCATTTTACTCAGATGTCCCAGGAGAGAAAACTGTAAGGAAAATAACTTGCTAAGTAGGATGTTGCACAGCTCTTCACAGGCTTGGCACCACTGTCTGAGAAGGCCAGGCTTGATCCTGCTTTGGGAAACATTCTAGTCCCTCCTACCCTGGTGGTATGTAGAGGTTAATTCCAGAGATGATAGGTGACTAAGCTGGGGAGGACCCGTCCAGAAGAGGGCCATCAAGACAGCAGGAGCACCCACACAATTAAAAATTATTGGTATACAAGTGCAATAGGTTTTATTGTATGAGTAGCATTTCAACACATGTGAGCTTTTGGCCACTCACATTTAGTTACTAACCAAATATCGGAAACCAAGCCTCAACCTAGTGTGTCTTTTCAGGCCAGAAAAAGATTTGAACTTAGATATGCTGTTTGTATCGGCTCAGTGTTTCTTTTTTGCATACCTTTTGTAACCTTTTCTTTAATTGCTATGGTAACCCTGCTCTCAAAAATTCCAGGCTAAGAATGTTATGCTAAACATTGTATCCAATATGAGGCTAGCAGGCACATGCTTCTAACTGCCAGTGTGAACTTTTTTTAACCTCTTTCTCATCATCTGATCTGAGGTGTTACTCTTCATGTGTACTGTTGAGTTGAACAAATTTCTGCTAGGAACTTTTTAAATCAGTGTTATACTTTTGTGTTCTCAGATAAAGCTAACAGACTTACTGATTTCAATTTATCAAAAGATACATATACAACTAACTCCTACATAGTAAATAATCATGAGTGGTGCAGCATTTTTATGCACAGTTAGTTATGTGATCCAAGTCTGATTACGCATACAAATGAAACATGAAAGAAAACACTGACATAATCAAATCTTTCTGTAAGATTCCAACTGTCTGCCAAACAGCACAACTTAACATTTCCAATTAATTTGTGTGACCCCCCCACATCACCATGTCTGGGTTCATATCACTACCTGGTGACTGTACAGGGACCACCTGGATGAGGGTGTAGGTTTCATTCTTTCTCTGTGATAGGGGGTTAGCCCAGATCAAATAAGAAATGGTGAAGTGGCTCCTGCCAGAGAAAATAAGTGGGTCAGATATTGTGTGCGGTAACACCTCCTTGGATGCAATATCTACTCACCTTCCTACACTGGACTGGACCACCTCCTGAGGTCCAATAAACAGAATAATAGATAGATTCTGTTATATTATAAGGTAGTAATTCCATCGAGAGGTTCATGAATCCCCAAAACCTTGAGATGGAATTACTACCTTGTTATGCCAGAACCTATTTGTTATTTTTTTTAACATATGGATACGAGGTGAATTGATTCACCTCCGTTTAAACAGTGGAGTCAGCGGGTCCATGTGAGTGCTGGCAGGGGTCCCCAGTGCTGTGTGGATGACCGGTGCTGTGAGATTCATTTACAGCTGCTTTTTTTTAACTGTTTGTCGGCAACGGTATCGGGCGAGCAGAGGAGCTCAAAATATTTTTTAAAAAGTGAAAAAAACAGTTGTAGCGGCTGTTGACCGTTCACTTGCTAAGCGAGCGAGCAAGCCACCATGTTTTCCTGCTCGTTGTGCCTGCCCACAGAGCAAAAGCGGCCAATCAGAGGGCACGCTTTGTAAAATGTCGGGGATACAGTTGAGCATGCGCTCTTCAGCTTTCTTGTTAATACTATCGATCGGGTGCTGAACGATACTATTACGGCACCCGAACGATAGTATTATCATTTACCAACAGTAGCATTATCGCTCCAGGAGCACTGGTATTACAAGGATTTTTTTGTATGCTTTTCAACCATGTTATTTTCACAATCCATATATTAAAAGACAGTTGTTACCTTCACTGATAAACACTCCAATCAGGTTATGCAAATTTGGCACCCACACAAAAGTAAAAATTCAACAAATTAACAGGAAGGGAGTACTGTTAACTGTTGTACCCAGGCAAGGAAGGAGAGGCTGAAGATGGTTGTACTCTGGCTGGGGGGGGCTGGTAACTGTCGAACCTGGTCTGGGATGGAGGGCAGGTGACTGCTGTAGCCAGGGAGGGAAGTCAGGTGAGGGCTGTACCCAGGCTGGGGAGGGAGATCTGGTGACTGTGTAGTGCCCCAGAGTCCTGGTGCCCTCCAGATAGGGGCAGCAAGGTGCTTTGGGGCTGGGGTGAGAGGAAGGTGCCCCAGGGTGTAGGGAAGGCCCCTAGCCAGGTATCTCCACCCACAAACATGAAACCCCAGCAGGGCTCTGTTTTAAAGATAAAGAATTTTTTTCCCTCTGCTCATTTTCTCTGCCTGCAGCCCCCCCCCGTTACCTCGCACCAGGCACCTGCTCTCATGGGCCCGGACATGACGGAGTGCAGGCAGGGATGGGCTCATGAGGATTCTGAGATGGAATCCTCAGCCTTTTTTGAACAGCAAGAGCTGTTCAGTGTTTGTCCCATAGAGCAGGAGCAGAAGAGGCAGCAGCAAGTGTGAAAGGGAGTGCTAGGCTGGCCGGGGCCAGTTAAAATGGAAGGGGACTTACCTGACTGTTGTACCTGGTCTGAGGATGGAAGGCAGGTGACTTCTGTACTCAGGCCAGAGAGGAAGGGCTGGTGAGTGTTGTACCTGGGCTGTGGGTGAGTTGCTGGTGACTGTTGTACTCAGGCAGGGGAGGGAAGGAGGGTAATAAACAGCTGTACTTTGGCCTAGAATGGAAGGGCTGGTGATGTTTGTAACTGAGCTGGGGGGGCTGATTACTGCTGTAATAAGGCTAGGAAGGGAGGACTGGTGATGGTTGTACCTGGGTGGGGGGGCTGGTGAATGTTTTACCAGATCTGGGAAGGGCGGGCAGCTGACTACTACTCAGGCCTGGGAGTGGGGTGACAGACATCTTTGGCACTGGGGTCAAGAGTGGACCATCTAGGGTGGTCAGAAGAGGGCCTCTGCCATAGCAGTTTGCCCCATCTCAGACATCCTTGGTGCTAGGGTCAAAAGTGGACCGTCTAGTATGGTCAGAAGAGGGCCTTCTGCCATAGCAGCTTGCCCCGTCACAGACATCATTGTTGCCAGAGTCAGTAGACCGGATTCCCATAGTGATCGTGGTGAGCTAGCTTGTTTAGCTGACACTTCTGTGACTTTACAGATCTTACTTCAAGGGGGAGCTCTTGCAGCCAGCTATTATCATTAGGACCAATGCCGCAGGCCTTAGGACCCACTGTAAAAAACTTAGCTAGCAGTACCAAGTGAGGCCGGCCCCCCGATGTCGGCTCTGCCCTGACGTTGGTCATGCTATAAAAGGGGCGGACCCCAACTCCACCTCGGTTCTCTTCCCACCACAGACTCGCTCTCATTGGGAAAGCCTTAGTGCTTAGGAAGTCTGAGCTGGACGTCATTGTCCACCTAGAGAGAAATGACTTGGCTCATCATGAGATTAGAGTGGTGCAGGAGGACTCTGTAGAGTTGTGGAGGGGCCTAAGACAAGTAGCACACATAGTATCCTTCTCAGAGGTGCTACCTGTCAATGGCATGGGTGAGGCAAGGGTACTTTGCACCATGCAGTTTAATGAATGGTTGAAAAAATGGTGTGGAGCACTGGGGTTTGGCTTCATTGGGGACTGGGGTTCCACCTGGAAGGACACCAGCCTATACTGGCAGGATGATCTGCATCTGTCCAGGAAGGAACAAGTCTTTGAGCAATCGGTTTAAATGCTTCATTGGCAAGCTTTTAAACTAGTCAAAGGGAGGCACTGATAAGCAACAGTAAAAATCCCAGCCTCTCCCTACAAAACAGGGTACTAAATGAGAAAAAGACCGAGGTAGAAAGGTCAGTGGGGGATGCTGCAACAGAAGGTAAAGCCATCAAAAAATGGAGAGCAATGAGTACCAATACCCGTAGTCTGAGTAACAAGCTTCCTGAATTAGTGGCCTTGATGGAGGACGAACATCTGGATATCATGGCAGTCACAGAAACATGGTATGCACAAAACCATGACTGGGATGTAAACATAGCAGGATACACTATCTACAGGAGGGACAGGAAGGGTAAAAGAGGAGGAGGAGTAGCTCTTTACATAAGGAAAGGAATCAATGCAACAGAACAAAAGGGTAAACAGGGAGGAGAAGAAGCACTGTGGGTAAATTTGGAGACAGGCAATGGCACCACAATCCACACGGGGGTTGTATAAAGACCCCCTTCTCAGGGGGAGGAAATGGACAAGGAAATGATAGAAAGTATACTTAGAATGGCAGAAAAAGGGGAGATATTGCTGATGGGTGATCTGAATATGCCAGATGTTAACTGGAGTACAGTTGCAGCAGCAACTCCGAAGAGTGGGGTTATTCTAGATGCCCTACAGGGGGCATGCCTTAGACAACTAATATTGGAGCCCACTTGAGAGGGAGCAATCTTAGACCTGGTTCTCTCAAATGGAGATGGAGAGAGGATCACAGATGTAGAAGTGGGTAGCCATCTGGGAACCAGTGACCATCGAACAGTATGGTTCACAATAAACACAGCAATAGAGTCAAGCCATACAAAGGCAAAAGTACTGGACTTTAGGAGGGCTGACTTTGCCAAAATGGGTGAGTGCCTAAGGAATGCACTAGCAAATGGGCAGGAAGGAGGGGTGGAAGAACAATGGGGAATAATAAAAACTGCCATCACAGAGGTAACAAGCCTTTGTGTGAAGCAAATAAACAAAACAAAACGATGTAAGAAACCACTACGGTTCTCAAAGGAAGTGGCAGTGAAGGTTCAAGAGAAAAGAAAGCATTCAGGAAGTACAAGGAATCGCAGAAGGAGCAGGACAGAGAACTGTATCAGTTAAAGCAAAGGAAGCTGGGAAGGCAGTCAGAACAGCAAAGGCCCAAACCGAGAAAAGATAGCCAGCTCAGTTAAGAGGGATAAAACCTTTATAGGTACATCAGGGAGCGAAGGAAGATCAAGGGAGGGATGGTGAGGCTTAAAAAAGAGGAGGGAGGGTGGGCAGAGGGTGACTGTGAAAAGGCAGAAATACTAAACAAATATTTTTGCTCAGTATTTACAAATGAAGAGGGGTAGGTATCTAAAACAAACAGTAGAAACACTCTGGATACAGAAGTTGATACCAGCCCATTTACAGAAGAAAGGGTTCTGAAAGAACTCTTAAAACTGAAGGTGGACAAAGCAATGGGGCCTGATGGGATTCATCCCAGAATTCTAAAAGAACTAGGGGTAGAACTAGTGACACCACTGACTACCCTCTTTAACAAATCATGGGAAGATAGGGTGGTACCTGAGGACTGGAGGAGGGCAGATGTGATCCCCTTCACAAAAGTGGGACAAGGCAGAAGCAGAAAACTACAGACTTGTTAGTTTAACCTCAGTGATAGGAAAATGATGGAATCATTTCTGAAGGAAAGAATTGTCGAGTATCTAGAGGCCAGAGGGCACAGGACCCAAGGCAGATGGATTCACAGCGGAAGGTCATGCCAGATTAACCGATAGATTTCTTTGACTGGGTGACCAAAGTAGTAGATCAGGGAGGGCTGTGGACATGGCCTACTAGACTTTAGCAAGGCATTTGACACAGTCCCACACAAAATATTAATATACAAGTTAGCCAGCCTGGGAGTGGGTCCCAAGATGACAGCCTGGGTCAAAGAATTGGCTGGAGAATAGGACACAGAGTGATAGTAAATGGAGTCCACTCTGAAGAAGGGGTTACTAGTGGGGTACCGCATGAGTTCAGTATTAGGACCGGTCCTCTTCAATGTCTTTATAAGCGACATTGCAGAGGGACTAGAAGGAAAAGTATGTCTCTTTGCAGATGACACAAAGATCTGCAACAGAGTTGATGCACAAGGTGGGGTGGAAAGGATGAGAAGGGACTTGGCAAGGTTACAGGAATGGTCAAATGTATGGCAGCTTAGATTCAATGCTAAGAAGTGCAAGGTAATGCACCTGGGAAACAAAAACCCAGGGGAAGAGTACACAATGGGGGGTGAGATACTAACAACAACAAAAATGGAAAGGGACCTTGGGGTAGTCATATCAGATGACCTAAAGGTGGGCAAGCAATGTGAGAGGGCAGCAAGGAGGGCTGGGGGGATACTGGGATGCATAGGCAGAGGCATCACCAGTAGAAAACAAGAAGTTATTATTCCTCTGTACAGACAGCTGGTGAGAGCCCATCTGGAGTACTGCATGCAGTTCTGGTGACCCAATCTCCGCAAAGACATAGATAGGATGGAAGCTGTCCAGAGGAGGGCAACTGAAATGGTGCAGGGTCTGCACCGGAAGACATATGAAGAGAGACTTAAGGAGCTTAATATGTATAGCCTCGAGGAAAGGAGGGAGAGGGGGGACATGATAGAAACTTTCAAGTACCTCAAGGGAATCAACAAAGTCCAAGAGGGTAGCATCTTCAAAACAAGAGGTGTGCAAGAACAAAGGGGCACAATTTGAAGATAGAGGGGAGGCGGCTCAGAGGCAATTTAAGGAAGTATTTTTTCACAGAGAGGGTTGTGGATGCATGGAACGGCCTTCCGGAGGAGGTTGTGGAGTCAAAAACAGTGATTGAATTCAAGCATGCATGAGACAGTCATAAGGCAATTCTAGGGGTTGGGGGTAGGAAGAAGTAGGCTGCTGGTTAACTAGGATCTGCAGCTTATCCATTA
Organism: Neoceratodus forsteri; assembly: GCA_016271365.2. NCBI lineage: Eukaryota > Metazoa > Chordata > Ceratodontiformes > Ceratodontidae > Neoceratodus > Neoceratodus forsteri. Next base: position 1,046,150,736 of record CM057451.1, read on the forward strand.
GGTAGGGAAATGGGCAGACTGGGTGGGCCAAGCCGTCCTTATCTGCCATCAAATTCTATGTTTCTATGTTTCTATGTTTAGTGCATGTTACTGCAGTACCAGTAAATTTTGTTGGATTTTTTCTGTTTTTTCTTCTCTTTCAAACTGTTTTATGCCTTTTCTCCTTTCTTCTGATCTCCTTTCTGGCGTATGTCTTCACCGTTGTCGGTCTCCTCCTCTGGTTCCAAGAAGATGAATTGTGCCTGTGGCTGCCAAATTCCATCCAAGGACGGCCACCAGAAGTGCATCTTCTGTCTGGGGTCTGACCACAACAGTGCTGCCTACAAGATCTGCAGAGGCTTCACCAGCAGGACTCACATCAGACGCCTGAAGGCCCACCTATTGGAACAGAAGATGGACGTCCTGCAAACCTCGGGGTTGGGGGCCTATAAACAACCCCCAATCGGACCATTGCCCCTTTTGGGGCATGCAGTTGTATCCAAATGACTTCTGACCTATCTTCTTTCCCCCTCATCCCTGATGCATCCAGTCCATTGCCTTATGTAAATAGATACTCCCCCCTCCCCCTTACCTTTTTCTCTGTACCGCCTGAATAATTTAAATCCTGGGATGGCCAAGTACCAGTCATGGCTTTGGGTTGCCCATGTCTCAGTGATAGCTCCTTCTGCCAGCAGTGCCTGCAGCTCTGCCATCTTACTCCCCAGGCTCCTAGCATTTAGTGATACCACCCTCCACCCTGACTCTCCCCCAGCTGCCCCCTTACTCTCCCCTCCCCCATCCTAGACAATGTAGGCCCTATCATTTCTATTGAGGGGGTCCTTTCCTGATTCACTGCACCTCCCCAGCCCCCCCACAGCAAGTTTAAATTATACTTTTTGGAGATAAATTCCCTCAGTCTCTGCTTTAACACCCCCAAACCCTCCTTACTTAGCTGTAGCCTGTCCCCTGCATATAGATCTGGGTTTTCCCATGTGTTGCTCCACTCTGCCACCCAGCCATACCCCATGGACTCACACCATTCTCTCAGCCACTTGTAGAAGTTCATGATTCTGCTTTTTCTGCCCATACTTGCCCTTGGCACTGGCAGAACTTCTAAGAATGCCACTGTGCTTCCCTCCTTTCTGTATAGCTTCCACACTTCTCTGAAGCTGTCCTGAACCTCCTCTATCTGCTTTCCTTCCAGATCATTTGTTCCCAGGAGAACAATGATGTGTGGTTCCCTCCCCCCACCTTCTGTCCACACCTACCGATGTGGTGCTGCACCCTACCTGCTGTCATGCCAGATGCTACTCTTCCTGGCATCTTTATATATAATAAACAGCTAAACATCACACCTGTTCAACATTTCACATGTATGTATCCATGTAAATAAGCAAAAGGTGTGTTTTGTTACTGTAAATTACTAGAAAGTGGCGGCCATCTTGTTTTAAGTCATGTGATCCAAGGCATCATGTAATTTACCTATTCTATGGTGTGTTGTACACTATAACAACCCTGACAAGTATTTCTGTCTATTTCCTGCCATTACTTCATGGATTTAGTGAGATATGGGGCATACTGCCATAGAATTGGTCACAGCCGTGGTAGTGAGGTATGGTAGCCTATTTGACATAAACTGAGGGTGCAGTGTAATATTCAAGATCAGAAATCACATCCAGGCACCTATATCTATTACCAACATCGAAACATCACACCTTTTCACCATTTCACATGTATTTATCCATGTAAATAAGCAAATGGTGTGTTTTGTTACTGTAAGTGACTAAAAAGTGGCCGCCATCTTGTTTAGGGTCATGTGACCCAAGGCATCAAGTCATTTGCCCATTCTATCACTTATTTTACTCCTTGACAGCCCTGACAATTATGTCTGCCTATTTACTGCTATTACTTCATTGATTTAGTGACATATAGCATATAGTGCCATAGGTGATACATCCTAGGCCTGAACTGGTCACAGCCCTGGTAGTGAGGTATGGTACCCTATCTGAGATAAACTGGGCATGCAGTGTAATATTCCAGATCCGAAATTATATCCAAGCACCTGTATCTATACAAAACAGGTAAACATCACTCCTATTCAGCATTTCACTTATATTGATCCATGCAAATAAGCAAAAGGTTTGTTTTATTACTGTAAATGACTATGAAGTGGCCACCATCTTGTTTTGGGTCATGTCACCTGAGGCATCAAGTCATTTGCCCGTTGCATGGCTTGTTTTACTTCTCAACATCCCTGGCAAGTATTTCTGCCTATTTACTGCCGTCAATTCGTGAATTGAGTTACTTACAGCACATAGTGCCTTAGGTGGTACACCTCAGGCCTGAATTGGTCACAGCAAAGGTAATGAGGTATGGTACCCTAGCTGAGATAAAATGGGAGTGCAGTGTAATATTCCAGGTCAGTAATTATATCCAGGCACCTATATCTATAACAAATAGCTGAACATCACACCTATTCAATATTTCAGACGAATTTGTTCATGTAAATAAGCAAAAGGTGTGTTTTGTTACTGACAATGACAAGAATGTGGCTGCCATCTTGTTTTGGGTCATGTGACCCTAGGCATCAAGTCATTGGCCCATTCTATGTCTTGTTCTACTCAACTACCCTGAAAGATATTTCTGCCTATTTCCTGCCATTAGTTCATTGATTTAGTGACCTATATCACATAGTGTCATAGGTGGTACACCAAAGGCCTGAATTGGTCACAGCCCTGGTAGTGAGGTATGGTACCTATTTCAGATAAAATGGGGGTGCAGTGTAATATTCCAGATCAGTAATTATATCCAGGCACCTGCATCTATAACAAACAGCTAAACATCACACCTGTTCAACATTTCACTTGTATTTATCCATGTACAGTAAATAAGCAAAATGTGTGTTTTGTTACTGTAAAGGACTATAAAGTGGCCACCATCTTGTTTTGGGTCATGTGACCTGAGGTATCAAGTCATTTGCCCATTCTGTGTGGCTTATTTTACTCCTTAACTACTCTGAGAAGTATTTCTGCCTATTTCCTGCCATTATTTCATTGATTTAGTGACATATAGCACATAGTGCCATAAGTGGTACACCCCAGGCCTGAATTGGTCACAGCTCTGGAAGTGAGGTATGGTACCCTAGTTGAGATAAAATGGGGGTGCAGTGTATTATTCCAGGTCAGTAATTATATCCAGGCACCTGTATCTATAACAAATAGCTGAACATCCCACCTAGTCATTATTTCACGTGTATTTATCCATGTAAATAAGCAAAAGGTGTGTGTTTTGTTACTGTAAATGACAAGAATGTGGCTGCCATCTTGTTTTGGGTCATGTGACCCTAGACATCAAGTCGTTGGCCCATTCTATATCTTGTTCTACTCCTCAACTACCCTGACAAGTATTTCTGCCTATTTTCTGCCATTACTTTATTGATTTAGTGACATATAGTACATAGTGCCAAACGTGGTACACCCCAGGCCTGAATTGGTCCCAGCCCTGGTAGTGAGGTATGGTACCCTAGTTGAGATAAAATGGTGGTGCAGTGCAATATTCCAGGTCAGTAATTATATCCAGGCACCTGTATCTATAACAAATAGCTGAACTTCACACCTATTCAATATTTCAGACAAATTTATTCATGTAAATAAGAAAAAGGTGTGTTTTGTTACTGTAAATGACTATAAAGTGGCCACCATCTTGTTTTGTGTCATGTGACCTAAGGCATCAAGTCATTTGCCCGTTCTGTGGCTTATTTTACTCCTCAAATACCCTGACAAGCATTTCTGCCTATTTCATGCCATTACGTCATTGATTTAGTGACATTAAGCACATAGTGCCATAGGTGGTACACTCCAGGCCTGAACTGGTCACAGCCCTGGTAGTGAGGTATGGTACCCTGTTTGAGATAAACTAGGGGTGAAGTGTAACATTCCAGATCAGAAATTATATCCAGGCACCTGTATGTATAACAAATAGGGTGAACATCACATCTATTCAATATTTCACATGTATTTATGCATGTAAATAAGTAAAAGGTGTGTTTTATTACTGCAAGTGACTAAAAAGTGGCCGCCATCTTGTTTTGGGTCATGTGACCCAAGGCATCATGTCATTTGACCATTCTATAGCTTATTTTACTCCTCAACAACCCTGACAAGTATTTCTGCCTATTTACTGCCATTACTTCATTGATTTAGTGATATGTAGCACATAGTGCCATAGATGGTACACCCCAGGCCTGAACTGGTCACAGCCCTGGTAGTGAGGTATGGTATCCTAGTTGAGACAAAGTGGGGGTGCAGTGTAATATTCCAGATCCAGGCACCTGTATGTATAACAAATAGGGTGAACATCACATCTATTCAATATTTCACATGTATTTATCCATGTAAATAAGTAAAAGGTGTGTTTTATTACTGTAAGTGACTAAAAAGTGGCCGCCATCTTGTTTTGGGTCATGTGACCCAAGGCATCTTGTCATTTGACCATTCTGTGGCTTATTTTACTCCTCAACAACCCTGACAAGTATTTCTGCCTATTTTCTTCCATTACTTCATTGATTAAGTGGCATATAGCACATAGTGCCATAGGTGGCACACCCAAGGCCTAAACTGGTCACAGCCCTAGTAGTGAGGTATAGTACCCTGTTTGAGACAAACTGGGGGTGCAGTGTAACATTACAGATCAGAAGGTATTTTCAGGTACCTGTATCTTTTCAAATAGCTGAACATTACACCTTTTCAATAGTTTGCATGTATTTATCCATGTAAATAAGCAAAAGGCGTGTTTTGTTGCTGTAAATTACAAGAATGTGGCCGTCATCTTGTTTTGGGTCATATGACCCTAGGCATCAAGTCATTGGACCATTCTGTGTCTTGTTTTACTCCTCAAGCACCCTGACAAGTATGTATGTCTATTTCTTACCATTACTTTATGGATTTAGTGACCTGCAGAACACAGTGACATAGGCGGTTCTCCACATGCCTGAATGAGGCCCAACACACATATTTGAATAAAAAGCAACAATCCATGAAAAGGCATAATTTATTGTCATACATGCATATTTTTTTTATAAAACACATATTTTGCCCGCATATTCGCTGGGGGTCATGGTCAGTGAGCTAGTAGTATTAGCAGGTATCATGTTGGCCATCTTGGATTTGATCATGTGACAATTACATTGTTTCCATACTATCAACATATGGCTAAATTAAAAGAATAATACGTTATGAATTCAAAAATATATAGTTTGTTGAGGTTTTGACTCAAAACAATACATGGAATACTTGCTCAAATCTTAATAGACCCAATTACAGGAAACTGCCTGACATTTATCATTATTCCATTGCCATTAATAGGGTTAAAGACCATACACACATCAGCTGACAATTTGCCTTTTGTCATGAAGGGAAAGGCCCAGATTGTTAAGTACAGTGTTGATTTCTTTAGTAACATCTAATTGGCTGAGCTGTAGACTAAGATAAGCTGATAGTGAAGATGTAAGAGGTCAGGATTGATTGTGACGAGCAGGGAGAAGTGGAGGGATGTCACTTATACCTATTTGTAGTCTGCTAAATCCCAACATCAAGGACCCAAAGTGTCAAAGCCAAACCACAGACCAAGGGTTCAACTTGGAGCTGAACTAAAACTGACAGTTTCCACATTCACTTGCCATTACTGTAGATCACATGCCCGTATTCCATAGGTGGACCCATGCCAGACTAGTTTATGTGTGTTGAAGTCTAGGCAACTGTAGTTTTTCTACTTGTCATAGTTTTGGTGTGTTATTCCAAATGCCTTGTTTATGTGCTTGAAAATGGGCATTTGGTGCACTTGGGTTTACTCTGAAAGCATCATTTTTACTCTCTGCTGCCTGCTTATTTGCGTTAGTTGTAGCCGACTGGAAACCATTGAAAGGGTTGAGAGGGGACTTACTGTAAAAGGCAATCCCCGTCCCCTCTGGATCTCCCAATGGAGTCAATTCTCCACCACTCAGGATTGCAAGTTATTGAAACAGCCATTCGGGCTTTTGCTGGGAGGAATTCATACGATGCAACACGCAGTCCTCTAAAGAGGTGCCAAGCTCAAACTCTGGGAGCATTTTATTATTCTCTGCAGCTTGCTTACTAGCATTAATTGCAGCAGACTGGAAACCATAGAAATGTATGAAGGGGGACTTGCTGTAAAAGACACTCTCCCCCAGACCCTCCACCAGAGCTGATTCCCCACTGTCCAGGACTGCAAGTCTTTCCCTCACCTTACATTGTTAACCCTCGCCAGGGAAATAAAACCATCCTCCTCTTGCAGCATTCCAAACAAATACACAAACTTCTCTTCCTCTGCTCTCCATCTCCTCAGTCCTGCTTGTGCCTCCTACTACTGTCCGGCAATGTCAAACTAAACCTGAGACCTAGAAAGAGGCAGATACTGAGACACACAATGAGGGCCACTCCTGACCCTCTAACCTCCTTCCCTAATTGGCTTAACTCCAAAGGTCTCAAAATAGCACATATGAATATACAGAACATTAGGGGAAAAATGGCAGAATTGGAATCCTGGATACTGTATTACAAACCAGACATCCTTTGCATTACTGAATTGTGGTTAAAACCATCCATACTATCTCACGAGGTCGCCCTTCCTGGTTATACCTACTACAGATGGGTCCAGATCCCCAGAAAGGGAGGGGGGTTAATTTATGCTAGGGATGGATTTGTAGTCAATGAATTAACTGACTTAAAGATTAACTTGGCTGCAGAGTATGTCTTTATCACAGTAACCCTTGGCCAAGTCAAGAATGTAACAGTAGGGTGCATCTACCTACCCGCAAATCAAGCATACTCCTATGTTGAATTCTTCACTAGTCTGGACTTCCTCCCTAAGAAAGACAGTATAATATGTGGTGACTTTAACGTGAATTGGTTTGGGTCTCTTAAAGCACAGTACCAAGCTGCCCTACAGGACGCTAAACTGGATCAACTCCTCGACAATCCCACAAGACTGAATATGAAGTCAGGCAAGCACACTCCTAGATTGGATACTAATAATCCAAATTCTATTAAGGCCACTGGTATCCTCCCTGATGCACTCAGTGACCATTCCTGACTTTTTGCATTTGGAAAAATTATTCTTCTCACCCCCCCCAAAAAAATCCATAAAACTAGGGACCTAATCAACTTTGTTGCTGAAGCCTTCTGCTCAAGTCTCTTCACAGAGACTTCACCAATAATCTCCCTTCCTGGCATAAACCCAGCATTAGAATATTTGGTCAATACCTTCACCTCCATCCTTGACCACCATGATCCCCACAAACTAAGAAGATCAAAAGGAATCCACTCTCCCTGGCTCACACAGGAACTGAGGCACCTCATGCACTCTCGTGAAAAAGCATGGCATGCATTCAAAATCTCTAGACTCCACTCTGACTGAAACACCTACCACCAGATATGCAATATTTGTAAATCTAAGATAGGCAAAGCCAAAAGGAAGCATCTCCTATCACTACAGAAACAACACCTCTCCAACCCCAAATGTTTCTGGAAGGAAATCAATGCGCTCCTAATGGCTAATGAAAGGATCTTCCCACAATCAATGACAGCAAAAGGCTCCACACTATCCTCACCAATGGAGATATTGGCAGGGCTGAATCACTTCTTTACAGACCCTGATGCCTACAAAACTGGCCTTCCTGTTAATTGTCCTGCACCACCAGATAGCCGCTTGGATTTTCCACACCCACTCTTCCACTTAAAAACCACCTCCTGAAAAAAGGTCTTTAAATTTCTAAATGGACTTAACCCTGACTGCTCACCAGGGTTTGATTCCCTACCACCCACATTTCTTAAAATAGATGCACCTGCACTTGTCTACCCAATCTCCTGCCTAATCAATAGATCCTTCCTCACACAAACCATCCCAGACAAATGGAAAGCCACAATTGTTGTTCCAGTACATAAAAGTGATCCTACCAACCTTATCGAAAGCTATAGACCCATATCTAACTTGTGTCCAATTGCTAAAATACAGGAAAGAATACTTTGTAATCAATTAGCATCCTACCTTAAACAGACCAATGCCCGCACTAGTAACCAACATGGCTTTCGAAAATCGCATGGGACAGAAACTGTTCTCTTGAGGGTCACCACTGATATATTTCAAGCTATGGACCAGGGCAAAGCCACTGGTGCAGTCTTAGTCAAACTAACAAAGGCATTTGACCTAGTCAGCCACTCATTTTTCATCTGTAAGCTTTGCCATCTTAGTCTTATCAAAAACTCTCTCTCAGGTCTCTAACTACTTAGAGAATAGGTTTCAATGTGTCAAATGGGCCGGTATCATCTCAGCCTTATCTCCTATCACCAACGGGGTTCCCAAGGGATCAATCCTAGGGCCTCTTCTATTCTCAATATGTGTTAATGATCTTCTTCTGAATTGTGGAGGGGCAATGGTTCAGCTATATGTAGATGATGCCATTTTATATAGATCCTCCAGTGATGTCTCAAGTATTAACTCTGACCTAACAAATGACTTTAAGACTCTAAGAAACATGGTTTAAAAATAACCTACTAGTTCTGAACACAAAAAATGCTAAATCCATGTAGTTCCATCATACCTACTTTAATACAACCTCATAGTCCTCCTGATTATCAAAACATCCACTAACATTCAATGGGAAAATGCTACCTCATTTAAATACCTGGGTGTAGTACTTGACAAGCATCTATCCTTCAATGAGCACATAACCTGTGTAATTAAGGCTACAAATCAAAAACTAGATCTTCTATATCACATTGCTCCCTACCTCTCAAGTTGTGCAAGAAGCACTATTTCCTCTGCCACCCTTCTCCCAGGCCTCTTCTACAGTGCGTCTATAATCCAGTCCTCTAAGACTAAACTCCTGAACAAACACAAAATTACCTATCACAGTATTACTTGATTTGCTATTAAGGCCCCAGTTCATGCCCATCACTGTGACATGCTGAACAATTTGGGTTGGCCATCTTTCATGGCCAGACTTAACCTTCCAGTATATGGCACCACCTTGAAGCTAATACACTTCCCACCTCCTCCGAGTATATCTAACCTACTAACCCTGAAAACCTTCCCACGAATACTCAGGTACTTACACCTCCCGATGCTGGGTCTGCACAAGACTTGTCTAGCTGTTGGAAGAAGATCCTTCTCCTTCACAGCGCCGCAAAAGTGGAATGACCTCCCACACTCACTACTCTCATGCAAGACCATTACTCTCTTTGAAAAACAATATAGGGAAATATTTTACAAGCCTCTTGTCTGTAATGGGAACTGAGCCTAATCTTCTCTAAATTTCTCCACCTGCTGCCTATACACTCCTGGTGTGTATGATCAATGTCTAGGGCTATAAGTATGTACATAGCCAATTGTCTATACTCTGCTCTTATGTACTAATTGACTCTACTATGATTATATTGTATGCTTGTACAACCCTACTGTTTTTTCACCTATGTTGCAATTGACATTTGCAATTTGTACTGTCTCTCAATGAATGGAATGGTTAGTTTAGTCCATGAATGTATGCAACTGTCCAATGATAGTTGTACATAATTATCTGTATCTGTACTGTTTTCTTATGCTTGAAACATTTGGTTCCCTGGGTCGCCATTGAAAAAGGGACTTGACAGTCTCAGACGGCCCATCCGGTCATCAAAATTTAAATAAATAAATACCTTTTTGAACAGCTATTCGGGCTGTTGGTAGAAGAGACTCACAGGATGCAATGTCAAACCCCATCAAGATGCACTATATTCAGTCCCTATGAGTGTCTTTTTTGCTCTCTGCTGCCTGCTGGTCAGCATTAGTTTCACCCGACTGGAGATCATAGAATGGGTTGAGAGGGGGACTTGCTGTAAAATGCATTCACCCCAGCCTCACCACCACAGCAAATTCTGTACTGCCCAGGACTGGACTGCAAGTTACTGAAACCACCAATCTAACTGTTAGTGTAAGGGACTCACAGGACACAATGTCTAATCCTCTAAAGAGGCACCCAGTTCAAACTCTGAAAGCATCTTTTTTTAAACTCTGCTGCCTGCTTGTCAGTGTTAGTTGCAGCTGACTGGACATCATAGAGAAGGCTGAGAGGGCACTTGCTGTAAAAGTAAATCCCCCCCCAAAAAAAAAAATCACTGCTACAGCTAATTCCCCACTGCTCAGGGCTGCAAGTTATTGGAAAAGGCAATCAGGCTGTTGATGGAAGGGACTTTCAGGATGTGATGCCCTATCCCGTAAAAAGGTGCCAAGTTCAAACTCTGAGATTGCCTTTTTTACTCTCTACTGCTTGCTTGTATGCTTTAGTTGCAACTGACTGGGGACCATATAAAGGGTTTACAGGGACTTGCCATAAAGGGCCCCCCCCCAGGACCCAATGCTGAAGCCGATTCTCCACCACCCAGAACTGCAATTTAATAAAACAGCCAATAAGGCTGTTGGTGGGAGGGACTCCTTCTACTCTTAAACAGAAAACCAACTAGGGGCCCTCAGTGCTGTGGCCCTCCATGTTAAAGACTGCAGTTCAAAGGACATCAGGAGAGTCTGCCAGAAAGAGTCAGCCAGAAGAGGCAACCAGCAGCCAGGGACTCTGGCTATCTCTTTCCAGGAAAAACTGTATATGAACAGTTGACTGCATTGTTTTTGGGAGTATTGATAGATGAGCACATTAATACTAGGTCCCAGCTGTAATCTATCTGGGTGTGTACTGCAGGGTAATGGAGCAGTCTGCATCAGCTGCAATTAATACTTATCGCTTAAGTAAAGCATAATTTCATGCCTTTGTTCTGAGCTATAGCTAGTGTAGCTTTAATTTGCAAAGTTGTTTTATGCTATAATTAAATCTAATAGCTTCACCCTCTCTGGGTGAGCATTACGAGATAGATTTTACTCATGTTTTCTTTGTTAGCTCAGCCTACAGCTACCCCCTATCTGGGTGAGCACTACAAGGTCATTTGTATTCCTGTTTTCTTTGCTAGATCATTCTAAAGCTGCACACTAGTGGGTGAGCACTACATGGTAATTTTTTTATTCCTGCTTTCTGTGCTTTAGCTAAGCCTTGTAGCTACATCCTACCTGGGTGAGCATTAAAAGTTAATTAGGCATCTGTTTAGTACAGATCCATATGAGGATGGGGTACAGAGAGAGGCAGTCAGTTGTGGCAGTTGTTGGGTGCTCTTCTTTAGAGATATGCTCTGGAGGAGGAGGCACTGTCCCATCTGCAGGTCCTTTGCAGAGCTCCAGGCTCAGCTAGTGGCAGCAAGGGTATAAATATCTTAGCTATGACACCAGCTCAGCTGGGTTCCACCCCCCACATCCCAACTCTCCCAGAGACTCACTGGTCTAGGCAGGTGGAGTGTTTCTGGAAGGGGCAGAGGTAGTCATCAGGAGGTTAACAAGCCCCTCACCATCCAGACAGTGAATAACATTGCACCCTTAGAGTAGGTTCAAGCACCTTAACTCCACTAGTGGCAGACTCGGGGTAAGTTGATTGGAAAGGGCAGGACAACATGATTTCAAGCAAAGGGAGCAGGTCTGCCAGGAGAATATTAGTGGTAAAGGACTCAATGATCATCAGGGTAGAGAGGGTGACGGAAGGGGTTTGGATGTGAGGGGAATGGTATGGTGCCTTCCTGGGGGCATCAGCCATCAATGATTTAGGCAGGAGAGGGAGGATGGTTTAGAGGGAGCAGGGGAAGCTGGGAGTGATGACACACCTGGGTACCAATGATTTGGGGAGCCAGTCAGTGAAGATGGTGAAGCAGTATTTCCATAGACTGGGGGACAGGTTGGTGGTGCACACTTGGCCTTCTTGGCCTTTTCAGAAGTGGTCCCTGTGTAGGACAGGGAGGCAAAGCTAAATACAGTCAGACCTGGTTAATCCGTAAGCATTTGTGTTAGCCCAAATGTTTACGTAATAAAAATCTACGTAGTAACCAGACATTGACCAAATGATAATTTTTTTTCAATGATTTATTACAATACTTTAAAAAAAATCACTTTTTAAATACAGTGCAAAACATATGGGTACTGTACATTACTCTGCTTCAGTCAGTTCAGTTAAGCAACACTCAGGAAATAATAAAATAAGCCTGATCTGAATTAAACTTTGGCATTTAAAACAAAGACTGAGGTAGCCATTGTCAATTGCAGCACAGGAGAAAATTCAAAATGCCAGTGTTTTCCATGAATACTGTAGATCGAGGGGCTCACATCGCTGACTGCTAGCCGGGTAGCCGAACGATGGGGTCGGACATATTCTATGAGAATAATCAGGGGAACATTTTATTTTCAAGGTATGCTTAGAGCTTAGAGAACATGGTCAGAATGGGACTTGGGGGAAAATGTGAGAAATGGAGCCATGACCACACTGGGGCAGGGAGCGAAGAAAAACAGAACAGATCAAGGGGCTCACTTTGCTGACTGCTAGATGCTTTCAGAACGGGTCACCGCTACCATTATTCTGAGACAAACAGAACTGCTATCGTGCAACTGGCAGGGTGAGCAGCCGGTGGGGTGTTTAAATTTTTTTTTAGAATGGTTTGTGGGGCAGGGAGTGGATAAAAACAGAACAGAGCGAGGGAGGAGGAATCTCAAAACATCAGTGTCTGTCATGAACAGATTGAGGGGCTCACATCGCTGATTGCCGTGTAGCCGAACAATAGGGGTCGGGAATATTCTACAAGAACTATCGGGGGAATGTAAACATTTTGTTTTTCAAGGTATGCTTAGAGCTTAGAGAACATGGTCAGAATGGGACTAGGGGGAAAATGTGAGAAATGGAGCCATGACCACACTGGAGCAGGGAGCGGAGAAAAACAGAACAGATCGAGGGGCTCACTTCGCTGACTGCTATCCAGCTAGCCGAACGATGTGATCAGGCATATTGTACAAGAACAATAGGGGGACTGAAAATGAAAACAGAACTGCCGTCAATCAACTGGCAGTGCGAGCAGCTGTTTGGGGGGGGATGTTTAAAATCTACTGTACTCACAAATTAAATTAATTAAAACATGTCTTTACTTAACATAAAATGGCGGCAGCAGCAGAACGAGAGAGTACACTCATGCAGTTATTGGAAGTCTTGGTCTCCGCTGAGGTAACATGCTGGAGGAGATTAAGACGGGATTAAGAGAGTTTGTGTTTAACAGTCTGTTACAAACCTGTTAGCACCTCCGCCAGAGCACAATAAAAAATGGATTAAGGAGGTCACAGTGAATAGGAATTAATTAGACTAGTTAAAGACAAATGCAAATGGATTCGGATTCTCAGTTTTATGTATTAAAGAGGTAATTAGCATGAGAAAAAATCCGTTTGCATTGTGTCTCATTCGGAAAGTCAGACATACGGACTAATGAGGCACGGATAAACCAGGTCTGACTGTAGGATAAGGAATGATGTGACGGAGAAGTCTAACAGATTTCTTAAGGGATGGTATCAGCAGATTGAGCACCATTTTATTGGGGATTGGATGGACTTCTTCGACCAGAGACTCTTCAAGGGTATCAGATTTCACCTGACAAGAGATGGGGCCTGAACATTGAAGCAGAAGTCTGAAGTCTACAGTACGTATGACACAAACTGATTGTAAGAGACTGGGCCTATGGGAAACACAGTGGCAGATGGGAGGAAGGGGATCCTAGCTAGTACTGTCCCACATCTGGGGGCTTATAACAGCACAGTGGTTACAAAAAGAGTTGTGGCCTTAACTGGACTAGATGAAGGGACATTAGAGAGGGGGAATTCAAAGGGAGCATACATCAAGAAAAACAAGAGGATAAGAGGAAAGGAAAGCATAAAGTTAGTAGCAAAGTAGGATCGGGGTCAGACACAAGGGGGGTATGCCTGAATGCCAGAAGCCTAGAAATATAGAAATATAGAAATATAGAAACATAGAATCATAGAACTTGATGGCAGATAAGGACCGCAAGGCCCATCCAGTCTTACCATTTATTCTATGTTATGAATGTGCCATAGGCCTTTACTCTGTCAATGGCCTATGTATTCATACTCATCTGTATTGCTCCCTTATGCCTATCCCATGCCTGTTTGAAGCCCTGCACTGTATTCATATCCACCACTTCCTGAGGTAGGCCGTTCCATGCATCCACCACCCTTTCTGTGAAAAATAACTTCCTCGCATTACCCTTAATCGTCCTCCCTCTAATCTCATGTTATGTCCTCTTGTCCTGCTATTTTTCTTACATGTTAGACTCTTTCACCTTGTTCATGCCCTTAAGATGTTTGAATGTTTCAATCATATCACCTCTCTCCCTCCTTTGCTCTAACATATACATATTGAGCTCTGTTAATCTGTCCTCATATGTTGTCTGATGCAATCCCTGCACCACTTTGGTTGCCCTTCTCTGGACTGCCTCCATTTTGTTAATGTCCTTGTGCAGGTGCAGCCTCCAGTACTGCAGGCAGTATTCCAGATGGGGCCTAACCAGTGTCTTGTAAAGAGGGATTATTATCTCCCTCTTACAACTTGTTATATCCCTACTAATACACCCCAACATCCCTCTAGTCTTATCTACTGCTTTAGTGGTCTGCTTGGATGACTTCAGATCATCTGTGATGATGATGCCCAAGTCTCTTTCTTCTCTTGTGATTGCCAGCAACACCCCTCCCAACCTATAGGTAGCTTCAGGGTTTCTCTTCCCTATGTGCATGATCTTGCACTTCTTTGCGTTAAACCCCAGTTGCCACTCTTCAGACCATTTTGCCAGTTTTTCCAGATTTCTTCTCATTCTGCCCACCCCATCTAGATAATCTACTCTGTTGTAGATCTTGGCGTCATCTGCAAACAGGCAAACTTTACCCTCCAGTCCATCTACAATGTCACTGATGAAGATATTGAAGAGGATTGGCCACAGAACTGATCCATGCGATGCCCCACTTGTGACTTGCATCTCTTTTGACTGTATACCATTTACCACCACTCTCTGTTTTCTGCCCACCAACCAGTTTGCCACCCAGTTGACCAACTTCAGACCCACCCTGAGCCTACCCAGCTTATTAATCAATTTTCTATGTGGAACAGTAACGAAAGCTTTGTTGAAGTGAAGACAGGTGACATCAACTGCTCCCCTTGGTCCACCACTCTGGTTACCCAGTAAATGAAATCAATGAGATTAGTTTGACAGGACCTTCCTGTTGTAAACCCATGCTGTCTTGGATCCTGTGCTCATATGGATTTCAAGTGTTGCACTATCCTTTCCTTAAGGAGTGCCTCCATAATCTTTCCCACTACTGAGGTAAGACTGGTCTGTTCCCTGCCTCCTCCCTGCTGCCACTCTGCCTACAGAAACTCAATAAGCTGCAGGCACTGATGTAGACATTGAGGTGGACCTTATGGCCCAGTCACAGAACAGTTGGAACAGAAAAAAATGACTGGGAACTGATGGCCTCTGGGTACTTAAAGTGGCCCTTTTTGTCAAGGAGGGTATCGAGCTGGTGGGTACATCAGGGGCAGTAATGAGGAGACAGAATCAATGTGGGGAAACTCACAGCAGCCTCAGGTAAGATACTGCACTTGGGGATGATCTATTGACCTCTGGGGCAGGAGGAGGAATGGTACAGAGAGTTCAGGGCAGAACCTGAAAAAGGGATAGGAAAGGTTGAAGCAATGGTGGTGGGTGATCTGAACCAGCTGGACATAGACTGAGATGTTCCAGTGGCCAAGAGCACTGGAAGTCAGGCCTTGCTGGATGTGTTTCAAGACTGTCTACTGGTAGAGCTACTTAAGGGAACCCACCAAGGAGCCCACAATTTCCAATGTAGTGTTTGCAAACTCAGGAGTGGAAGGAATGGTGGGAGTAGGGGAGCCACTGGGGAACAGAGGTCATAACTCAGTTTAGTTCAAACTGGCCCTCAGGTTCAGTAAACCACAATCAATAACTGAAGTCCTTGATTTTAGAAGAGCAGACTTCAATAGACTGTGGGAGTTGATCAGGGATAAGGTAGTAGAGGCAGGTAACATGGGGGGTGGAAAAGAGGTGGGAGGCAATTAAGAGGGCCACCCACAATGCATTTAAGGTATGCATGAGAATGTTAACCAAAAGATCAGGTGCAAGAGATCATTATGGTTCTCACAAATGGTCAGTTAAGTGGTGAAGGCCAATAAAAGGCCTTCTATAAGTATAAAGAAAAGCAGGGGGAGGAAGAATGGGGGTATATTTACTGAAAAACAAGAAAAGAAAGAGGGTAGTTAGGCAGTTAAAAACAGACACAGAGATGTGTATTGTGAAGGGGGTCAAAAGCAAAGACAACAGTTATTTGGATATATTAGGGAAAAAAGGAAGAAAGGAGGAGGAATCATATGGCTAGCTGATTGAGGTAGGGTGACAGAGAATGAGGGGCAAAAGGCCACCACTCCTAAAAATTACTTTTGCTCAGTTTTTACTAGGGAGGATAGTCGGCCCTTGCCAGTGAATGGCATCAAAGTGGCCACTAAGTTAATCCTGAAGATGAGACAGTAAATATTTACAAGCGAAAGAGTCCTGAAGGACTGGTAGCCATAAAGATGAATAATGCCCAAGACTAGATGGGTTGCATTTGAGGATACTCAGTGAATTGGCAGTGGAAGTGGCTGAACCTTTGGTAGGTCTGTTCATCAGGTCATTAAGGACGGAAAAGGTTTTTAAGGATTGGAGGGTAGTGCATGTAATTTCACTGCATATGGAGGGTCAAGGGACAAGCAGGGAACTATAGATGTGTCAATTTTACTTCTATTGTAGGGAAGCTGATGGAATCACTAGTTAAAGAGGATCTCATGCACTACTTGGACAGCAATGGTCTTCAGGATTGTGAGCAGCTTGGATCTGGAGGTCTTGTCAGACTAACCTGTTAGTCATCTTTGACTGGATGATGAGGAATTAGATAGGGGCCATGCTGTGGATTTGCTCTACTTCAACTTCAGCAAGGCTTTTGATTTAGTGCCTCATAGATAGTTGCTGAAGAAGATGGAGCACCTGTAGGTAACTGGCTAAAGGGGAGATGATAGAGGGTTGTATTCAATGAGGTTAAATCAGAAGAGAGGGAAGTCACGAGTGGGTGCTACAGGGATCTGTCCTGGGTCTGGTCCTCCTCAATATGTTCATCGGTGACATTGGTGAGGGAATTCAGGGCAGATTACTGTACATCTCTTTGCAGATAGCACTAAGCTGTGTTGAAGGTTGGATAGCAATAAGTGAATACAGGAAAGACCTACAAAAGCTTGAGAGGTAGTTTAAGATTTTGAAGTTGAAATTCAGCACCAGAAAGTGCAAAGTAATGCATCTAGAGAACAAGAACCCCAGGACAGAGTACTGGCTGGGTGTCTGATACATAACACTACAACTGAGAAATTAAACCTTGGTGTTATCATCATTGAGTCTCTGAAACAATTGAGTCAGTGTAACAAGGCATATAACAAGGTTAATAGCATGCTGGGATGTATCAGAAAGGGTACTGATAGCAGAAAGGAAGAGGTAATACTTCCCTTATATAGATTCTTAGTGAGGACTCACCTTGAGTACTGCACCCAGTTCTGGAGTCCTCACCTCAGGCAGGATAGGAATAGGCTGCAAGCAGTGCAGTGCAGGGTGATAAATGTGATTCAGGGCCAACAGAGCAGGTCCTACAAGTTATGACTCAAGGCACTGAACATATTCTCACTGAAGACCAAAAAGGACAGGGGGATATGACAGGGACCTTCAAATCCTAAAAGGAATTAACAAGGTGAACTGAGGGGAAGTAATTAGCTTAAATACTAGCTCGCAGTCAAGTGGACATGAGTGGAAACTAACAAGAGGGAGGTTCAGGGAGGACATAACTAGGCACTATTTTAGAGAAAGGGTGGTGGAGTTGTGGAAGAGTCTGCCAGCTGAAATAGAGGGTATACAAATGTGTTAATGGTTTCAAGCATGGTTGGTACAGAATGCAGTGTATAGTGGTTGCTCAGGGCAGGTGAGCCAGGGAGGAAAATGGGAGGGGAGGATTGGAAGGACTAGGACCCTGGAGGGACAATAGATCCCAGGGTTAAACAGAGAACTGGGGTAAACTGGATGGACCACTGGCCTTTCTCTGCCATCATTGTCTATGTTTCCACATTTCTCAATGGTTCATTGGACCTACACAACTTATTGAGGACTTATGCTAGTGAAACTTTGTTGATAGGCTGAAGGTATTTGAAAGAATGTGTTGTAGTTGACTGACATATATAGATACCTTGGCTGTCTGCACTCTCTGTCCAGTGGGAAAATACCACCCAATTAGGGTAACATGAAGGCAAAGGAAACCTCTTGAGGAGGATTCCACCCATAGAAGTGCAGCAGGAACATAATTCCTTTAAGCTAAAGGTACCTTAGGAAGGAGCCCCAAGGAGAGAGGTGCACTGCTGGCGAAGGTGAGGATGGTGGGGCAGAGATACACTGCTTCTGAGTGAGGCTGGCAAAACTGGCTTATACAGCTCAGGTGAGGGGCATGGTTGTTTTTCCCACCCATTGAACTGCAGGCATAGCCTTTGAATTTAATGGATGTACACAACTCTGTGAGCAATTATGCTTGTGAAACTTTGTTGATAGTCTGAATATATTTGAATGAATGTGCTGTTGGCTGACATAGGTGGATTTTTTGGCAATTCATACTCTCTGTCCCATGGGGAACTACCATCCTGTCAATGTACCATGAAGGCAAAAGAACTCTCTTGAGGAGGGATCCACGCCTATAGATGCCATGGAAACACAATTATTTTAGGCTTAAGGTACCTTAGGAAGGAGACAAGCATTCTGCACAGCAGGTGGTGAACACAGAGCCTGCACAGGCCAGACTGACAACAACTAGTGATGACTGATATCAGATAGAGGTTGAACTGAGCAATGACTAATGGTAATTGGTAAGTGATAGCAGACAAAGGTACAACCTCCATAAAGAGAAGTAGCATGGCAGGATGGAAAGAAGGCTGACATCCAACCCCAGTTCACAGTGGAAACCTACTAGGGTAAAAGGAATACTAATATAAATGTACTGCATTATGCACCACTTCCTATGAAGACTACTTAACTTTTATGATCTGTAGCATGGAGGACAGGAAAACTCTCTATGAGGAGGAAACCTTTGGGGATTCAATGCTTCAGTCATCTTCCCTCTAGGCTTGCGATAAAATTAGTGATGGCTCATCTATAGAGACCCAGTTCAAGAAGAAATTTTGGAGGAAGAGCTCTCTAGACTTCCAATGAGAATACCGTGGGGGTGCCATGAGTTGATCTCTGCAGCTAAAGGAGGCTCCTCATGAATGAGGCTCAACCCCAAGGCAGGAGGAGGAGGAGGAGGAGGAAGAGGAGAGTTACAACTGCTGAAAGACACTCACATGGCCTCCATCCAGGGGAAGCCTAGAGAGGAAGCCAAACCCTTTAGGGGTAAGAAATGAGACTTGAGTCCTTCAGGAGCCAGGATCTGCATAACTGTATGATCTTCACCCTTGAGGGGTACAGGAAAGGAAGTAGGTGGAGACCAGGTGAACCTTAGGTGACTGTAAGGAGAAATAGTTTTTGAAGGTGCTGCCAACATTGTCTGTGCAGCTAAGAGAGCCCCCACATATTTAGAGGCCCCACCCTCTGGCAGCTGAAGACTTAAATGCTACAAGAGATGATGCTGAGTCAATTTGCACAACAAAAGATTCCTCTGGAGGGCTGGACATTCTCAATCAAAGGACAGAAAGAGCAGGACCCCACCCTGTACAAGTGACCCATTCTCACGATGTGTACTTCAAGAGAGAAGAGTGAGATCAGCTGCACAAAGGGCAGAGAGCCCTGGAAGCCATGTTATGGTTGTGGCTGGCATGTATCCAAGTGCAGAAGTAGTGGGAGGCCAATGGCAAAGTCTGACAGCCATGAGCACAATGTAGAAATAAAATTTAGGCAAGGCTGAATAACTGAGTGAGACATCAAATGAGAACTAGAACACTGTACGAGAATGAATTATATTTGCTTAGACAGAATGGTGACAGCATGCCAACCAGTTCCATTATGGAGGTCAATGTTAGTTACTGATGCACTGTATGTCAAGTAGGCTGAGGTAGAACAGAACAAATGAAACTGCAAGTGAAAAACAGGAGTATATGAAAACTGAAAACCATGAAGCAGCATGCTGCTGAACCAAGCAGTGAATTAAACCGCAAGAACACAGAAGGGAGTGGTTGCCTTACTAGGAGCCAGGTGTAAACATTTAAGGATTGTAACTGAACTGCGAGACTGAAAATGGCTTGGAACAAACAGCAACATGTAAAGCCTGAAATAACACAAGCAAAGCAGAGAACAACATCAGACATTGTGAAAACTAGTAAGCACACAAGAACCTAAAACAGAAAGAAACAGGAGTTACAAGAAAACAGGAATGCAGCAGAAGTAGTTGACTGAGAGAAGAAGGAAGCACAAACTGCAGTCAGGAAGGTAGAACGCAAACTACTGACCTAAAATGCTGGTGAAGCACAAAGCAAATAGAAAGTCCAAAAGCACTAAGGGAAGTGGAGTCAAGCACTGGGGGTAGAAAGTCCTAAAGCACTAAGGGAAGTGGGAGTCAAGCACTGGGGAGGGGGAGTCTTGGCAGAGCCTCTTGCTGCTGCAAAGAAACAGTGCACCTGAATGAGGCTGGAAAAAATGCTAGCTTATATACAGTAGCTCAGGCAGTGGGCATAGCTGGTTGCTCCCACCCACTGAACTGCAGGCATAGACTTTAAATTAGCAAATTTTAAATTGAAAAATAAAATGTTGCTAGCCAACCTGCGCAGCGGTAGGGCTGCCACCTGTGTCACTGATGACCCACGTTTGGGAATGAGCAAGGAGTGTTAGAGGGTCAGCTGGAGGGAAGTAGAATGAGCACACCATGGACAGCCCTTCTCCTCCTCCGTGGAGGAGGGTTGTGGTTTCCTGACATGTGGGTGATACCCACTGGGGATTGGGTGTTTACTGGACAGGACCACCTACAGTAAGGTGAGCTATGGCAGATATTTGCAGGTCATGTGCGGAAACCCATGGAACTCATGATGATGTCACTGCACATCTGGGCCTCCTGGGGAAAACTCAAGGAAAAATCTCATGGGCCAGGAGCATAATGATACCACTGGACCACCAACTAAATGATGCACCAGGTGTAAGCCTCGGCTGGGACCTTGGGTAGATGTCAGACTCTCCATTCAGGGAGTCTCACCACATGGGGCAAGCTGGGGGCCTCCCAGACTGAGCAGCCTGGGTGGATGCTGGGTGCCAGGTCCAGGCACCAACAGAAGGGGGTACATCCCCAAACGAAGCCAGAGTGACTTAAAGAAAGTTGAAAAAAAATGTGCTCACTATAAATTCAAGTTAGAATTGAGCCTAACTCTTATATTTTAAGGCTGGTATACTTTCCAAGGAGGGGTATGATAGAGAAGGATGTACAGTGAATTAGGGAAATGCGTCTTGGTCCTGAATTGCTTGATTTTGGTTTGTATTATTTAACTGAAGACCAGTGGAGGCTGTCTAGAGTGAACACTGGTCTGTAATGATAGGTTGAGCCTGCAGTGATACAAACTAGTTAAACACAAATATATACATTTACACTCAGGGGAGATAAACATTGTGTAAAATCAGAAAGTTCTTCACTCAGGAGAAGGTTAATCTTTGAAAATACAGTTCTTGCCAGAGATGTCTGAAATGGCAAAGTACGGTAGTATACAAAGCAGAATAGCTCAGATAGTACAATACCTTAACAGCAGCATGCATGCTCCAGCAGATTCTTTAGATATCCATCAGTTAACCCACTCTAATTCTGGGGACATGCATTCCGAGTTAACTTTTCAAGATAATGTTTTCCATATGCAGAGCTAATTATCCATATCCAGTGTCATTATCCATCAGACAATGCTGATGTAGCTAGATTCAGGTTATTCTTTTTCTCATAGGGTGGGACTAAAATATATGTACAGTACAGCCAGTTTATATTGTAGTTACTGTACTACTGTATATGAAAATATCTAATTATCTACTGCAGGCAGTCTAATCAGTACAGGCTCATGTATATTTCTAGCCTGTGTCATGTGACAGGGGCTTCCTCTGTGATTTGTAATTTAACCTAAGGCTTATCCGCAGGGCACTGTAAAACTGTTAAGAATTTTTGTTAAATATGGCATTCAAAATTTTGATTTTAGGAAAATCAAGAATGTCTCAGAACCAGAAATAGCAGTAGTTTTCATAAAGTGTATTTTAGATATTTGGGTGGTAGAAGTTAAGCAACAAAACTAGAACAATAAAACAGTATACAATGGTAGTTGACTACCTGGCAAAGATCAGACCATGTATGTCCAAGGTGGCAGCCTGGATACACTCCAAGATCATCTTCATTTATTTAAAATTTGTTGACCGGGAAAGACACACTGAGCAGAAGCTCATTTCCAGGTGCGACCTTGGGACGGGAGTACAAATATAACAAAGGGATGACAAAAAATTCAGCTACAGTGTAATATGGAAGAACATAAAATATTCCATATAATACAGAGTAAATACATCAATATACACACTACAATGAGCAGATAAAGTTACATTATAGGAATACATTACAGAGTATTGTACAGGAGATTTGATTCATAATGGAGCTAAAGGAATAATTGGCAGTTCCACTTGCAATGATCTTTCTGGAGACTGTCTAGATGACTGTGATAACTGTAAAGTGGCCAGTGCTGCCTTCAGCTTCAAGAAGGTGACAAAAGTGTACCTGGGCAACTATAGGTCAGTTAGTCTGACAGTCATTGCTGGGCAAGGTCTCAAAGGAAATGATCAAAAACATAATAAATGAGCACTTAGTTTAATTCCAAAGTTCTTGCCACCTCACAACATGGTTTTATGAGACATTCCAAACCCACCAGATATCCTTCTTTGAGGGGTGGCCATGGAAGTGGACAAGGAATAAGGTCATGGACATAGTGTATGTAGACAGGAGCAAGACCTTTTATGCTGTGGTGCATGACAATCTTTTGAGTCAAATAACTTATAACATGTATAAGTTATAACATGTAACATTCACAAGCCAGACAGCCAGCTGGCTTGGGGGCAGGAAGTAGAGGCAAGTGACGGATAGGCACTGATTGGGACTGAGAGGAGTATTATTTAATACCCCACAGGTATAAGTCCTCCGACAACTGCTATTCAATATATTCATCAGTGATCTGAAGCTGGTGTCTTTAGTAGGCTATTTTAAGTTTTGCAGATGGCACTTAGCTAGACTGGGTGGTGGGCTCCCTTTGGATGGGGAAAAATGTCACTAGGATCTGAAGACCCTGGGTAATTGGGTTGATTCTTGGTTCAGAATTAATCCAGACAAATGCACAGTGCTACACTTTGGGAGAAAAAACAGAGGTAGGTCTACAGACTGTGTTGGACTCCTCTTGCTTCAGTGAAGAAGATGAACCAGGGGATTTTACTAGACTAGGAGCTTAAGCAGTACAAGCAGTATGCTGCCACTGTCAAGAGCGAGCTGTCCAGCAGAACAGAAGAAGTAATCCTGTTACTTTGCAAGGCTCTAGTGAGGCCCCACCTGGAGTAATACAATAATTTTTTGGGCTCCTCAATGCATAAATGACAGCAGTCAGGAGGATGCAATACATGGCCTTCAAATGATCTGTAGGATGGTGAACTAAAACCATGAAGAGAGGTTGCAGGCTATTAACATGTTCACTCTGGAGAAAATGAAGCCAAGAGAGGACATAACTTCAGTCACTCTCATACATAAGGAGTCAGAGGTGTTTGAGTGCGGGTCCAGAGGCAGAATGTAGGGACATGCTATAAAATTCAGTGGTGGAGAATTCAGTGGTAAGTACATTAGGAGCCACTTTTTCTACCAAAAGTTGATGAGCCTCTGGGAAAGCCTATGAACAGGGACAGTGTATATGATGACATTTCTGTCCCTTGAGGTAAGCCTGAACAGATTTCTGCTTAACAAGGGAATCACTTCATACCCTGGATAGTAGAGTGGGTAGGGAAATCCTAACTGATATGTGTTTGTAGCTTATAATTTAGATGGTGGCATCAGACATGATGAACCTAGATCCTGGCTGATCTTCAATTGCTATGTTAGTATATTACACCTGAGTAGGGGTGGCAAAGTCAGGGAAATTCACCAAGAGCTTCACCAAGTGCTCAGTGCAGGAAGGCTGTGGCTAAAGCCAATAGAATGCTGGGGTGCATTGCACGGGGGTTCTCATCCAGACACAAGGATGTGATCCTATCCCTGTACAGGTCATTAGTCAGGCCGCATTTGGAGTACTGTGTTAAGTACTGGCATCCATATCTGATGAAGGATATCAGGCAGCTCAAGGTGGTAGGGCATAACGCAGCAAAATTAATACAGGGAATGGATGGCAAAACCTACAAAGAAAGGCTGAGACACTTGAGTTTGTACACCCTGGAAAAGAGAAGGGATCAGGGAGATATGATTGAAACTTTCAAACACTTGAGGGGATCAACAAATCTGGCACAAAGGGGTTGTTTAAGCTGAGGAAGTGAAAGGAGATGAGGGAGCATGGGCTAAGACTAGAGGATGGCAGATTCAGGAGGGAGATGAGGAGGCACTATTTCACTGAGAGGGTGGTGTCAAAATGGAATGCTCTACCAGAGGAGGTGTTGGCATGCAGGATGGTGGGCAGTTTCCAAACAGCATGGGACAGGGCAAGGGGGGACTGGGTATACAATGTTGAGCAGTTTCTGAGGGTGAGAGGGAGGATGGGGCAGCTGCAGTATAGGGGTGCTAGCTATGCATTTGAGCAGACTTGATAGACCGTGAGGCCTGTTTCTGTTGGAAAGCTTAGTATGTTCATATGTTCATAAGTTTCCCCAACTTCACTTTGCACTTCAGGTACAGTAGCTTTTACCTGGTAAACTGACCACATTTATCTGGTGAAGACTACACTCTCTTCTTCCACTCAGGGTCCTGGTAAAGTAAGTAATAATAATTATATTCCTTCCCCACCCATGCCACATCATATTACACATTCCACACACCTCCACCACGCCATACCTGTTATCACAATAGTTACTGAACCAATCCAACCTACCACCCCTAGCAACTAATCTCTCTCATTCCCCATTCCCAAATTA
The DNA here is from genome assembly GCA_016271365.2 of Neoceratodus forsteri. Classification (NCBI taxonomy): domain Eukaryota; kingdom Metazoa; phylum Chordata; order Ceratodontiformes; family Ceratodontidae; genus Neoceratodus; species Neoceratodus forsteri. The sequence goes on from CM057451.1 coordinate 1,046,175,851, forward strand.
GGTATTGAATGAGGATCCATACTGTAAAAAAGGAAATCATCTCATGCTGGAGTGAGACATCCATCCTCTCTCTTTAGTGCCTTGCTGTCAAATGAGTGAATAATGACATCCTCAACTATACTAACACTTGATTTGTCATTTGTTAGTGAGATCTCAATGTATCTTGAAAAGTTAGTGGCTTATCTGACCAGTTGTAATACAGAGTTTCAAAGCTAGGTATTATGGTGAGAAATTCTAAAAATATCAACCATAGAAACACCTGATTTGCCATTTGTTAGTGAGATCCCACTGTAGCTTGAAATGTTAATGGATAATCTGACTAGTTGTAATACAGAATTTCAAAGCTAGATATTGCTGTGCTCAATTCTAAAAATCTGCTTTGGCTGGTAAATCTGCAATTTCCATATTTTTCTACAAAACATTTTTCCATAAGATAACTAACTAAACAACTGTTCACATTACAAGCCCATGGGTTACCTTAACAAAATCACAGTTTACTGGTGGAACTCTGTGAAATTTCCCACAAAATGTAATTAAGCTGTTCAGAAGTACAATACTATTCTGCTGGAACTCAGTAGATGGAATTTAACATTTTGCACAGCTCTAAAGCAAGGTTAGCAATGTTCTTGGCTGAGTTGTATTAGTGATTATGACTGAATCCTGGGGGATCGATTACGTTTACTATTGGTTGAGCTCTGTCTCTAAATATTTTTAAGGCATGTTTCTTCTTACCTAGGAGAATTTCACATTGATCTTTATGATGGGGTTAGAGAATCGGAAAATTGCTTGATTTATTTTTGTGTGCTAATAAACATTGAATATTGTATTATATTTACAGATGTTGTGAAGTTTCACTGTGTCGACAAAGTTCTGACAAAGTTGCAAAATTTTCCTTGGAGAAAAAACTTTGCAAATTATTCACATCTCCACTCTGTCACTTTGCAATGAGTTTTCTTGAGAAACTGGCACATTTTCAGGTGAAATCAGGCAAAGACACGGCAAAATTGCAACTGCACTGGGGAATTTGCGTAACTCACCTAAAAAGTGCCAATTTGCATGCAGAACATTTTGCTGATTTTGCACATCTCTGATTATATTGATGCTTACTCAAATAATAGATTAAGGATTTGAATGGGTTCTGTTTTTTTCCACATACTGAGCCATCTGTATTACAAGAGCCACAGGTTTCCAAACTGGTAGGTTGAAATTGTATTGTTCAATTGGTAAAAACGATCATTACAAAAATTGAAAAATGACATACAAGTTAAAATGACATACAAAATGAAGCAGCATTCAAGAAAAGCCTTAAGTTATGTATTAGGACAGAAATAGTTTTTCTTAATCAAGAGGCAGTTTACTGCAGTAGTTTAGGGCTCTGAGCTGCAAACCTGGATACCTGGATTTGAATCCCACAGCCCCCCACTTACATACTGTGTAACTCTCAGTAAGTCATTTAACTTTCTTGTGCTCCCAGGTCACACCTGGAAGCAAGCTTCTGCTTACTGTTTCTTTCCTGGTTAAACAGTTCTTCTTTTCCCTAATCCACCTTTTCCTAACTTTCTACATGGTAACTACAAATTTAGCCACCCTCAAGATGATAAAACTGTTTTCAAGCCAGAACACTTAGGATTTGAACTTGCAACACTTTGAATCCCATCTCAGGATTTTACCACAGGCGTAAACAATAGCTTCCCTAACTGAGCAAGAGGGAGATGACGATATACTTTAGTTAGCTTTCATATGACCCGTCTCTTTTTACATCATCCTGCCAATTACCTTTCTGCTCAAATGAGAAACAGCTTTCCCATCTTTACTCAACTTACTATCTGTCCGGGGGTCTGGTTCAGAATCCTGTTCAGAAATGTGTCAGGAATGCCATAAGCCCTGGTTGCACTGAATATCTGGCACATGAGGCTTGCTGCATTACTGGCCAGTGATTGGGATTCTTAATCCCACATGCTGATTGCTTCAAGTTAGAACAGCTATTTTTTGTCTAGTGTACAGTAATCTGAGGTACCTGATTTACTGGACTTGTGCCATATATTTGGTGCAAGCTGCTGTAAAGCAGGAAAAGTGTCGCAAATGCACCCAATCTCCTCTAATCAAGCAAAGGTTGCGGTAAATAGTTCAACAAAGCTGTGCTGACCACTGGGGTTGATGCAGGGCTTGTTTGTTGTAAGCCCTGCATTGTCTTTTGTGATTCGGGCCCCATGTGATTAATTCCCACTACCGGCACCTGTTGAGGACTCCCTGAGACTGTAACTTCAGTTTTCCATAACTGTGGAACTTGGGATTTGAACTCAAATGATGTGGCTCTGAATCTACACTAAGATTGTATCACAAAGATAATTGATGGAGGTCCCCTGGAGAGCTATCAGGATGACACTGCCTACATTGGCCTGGTTATTTATGCCCTTCAACATTTTTTATTACCCCATCACAAATTCACAGTGCCAATGTTTTAATCTTTTCCAGACAAATCTATAAAAATTGAAAAGTTATATGCTGTAAAACAGGAAATAATCACTTTCTTTTTATTTGTATAATTTTCGCTGGTTTCATGGTATGATGAAAATAAACAGACAGTGAATACAAGGTACATTACTATACAATAGCAGCACTACTGTTCCAAAAGTGACAATAAAATGGAGCGGACATGTTGGATGTGCTTGGAGTGCTAAATATAACAGGTATGGATTTAAGCTTCTGTGCAGTATATTCTTTCCTACCTCTCTGGTTCTGCTCTTTTAAATATTATCTCTAGTTGCAAAATAATCATTATTTGCTCTTCCCATGCACCAATTACCTAAGACAACATTCTTGACTGCATTTCTAGATGTGACCTATGCCTTTATCTTTTCTGTTACTAAAGGAAGCCTGCTTCTCCCTTTTGAAAAAGTTGGCAATACACTGTAAAAAATGTATATTACAAGCACAGACATTTCATATACAGGATTAGCTTTCTTAATGTGACATGTATCCTTCTGAGAGGTAGTACTGAAATCTTATAATCTGTTCCCTGGTTGTGCAATTTCAATATGGTATTTAGAATATAGTATATTTACTAAAGAATCATCCAGAAAGAATGTCATTTACAAAAATGACAAAGCCCAAATTGGATTTCAGGTTTCCTTGTTGCAGTGACAGTTATAGTGGATAAAATATCAGTGGGGAAAATTGCAACTACTGCAGTTTGAAAAGAGACCAGCTTCCTAGGGTTTCCTCATGACACTGACAAGGTTTTTTGAGCACTAAAGGCTTATCCAAATGGAATGTCAATCTTTCTCAAATACTACAGATGCAGATTAAAAAGTTTAGAGCGCTGTATTGCAGAATGCAGAACAGATCAATATTTAGCTACATGACCACTGGAGTTGAGGTAATATCCAAAGTTTAAAGCAGCAGTGCAATAAAATTGGGTTAAAATTTGACCCCATATTTGTTCTTCCTAACCGACACCAGATGTCTTTCAATTTATTATGGTGGTAAAAGTTTCAGTTTCCATTATCATTTAAGAATTTTATGAATATTTTAAAGTAATTACTTCTCAAGAAAAAAAGATGTCTGCCTCATTTTTGCCTACAAATAATACAGAAGACGTAAGGAGGGTAAGAATTCAGACAGCAGTGTAAATGTACAGTACATACAGTAACATAGGAAGCATCCAGAATACCCAAATCAACAGTTCTGCCAATATTTTTTTCATAACTATAACAGAAAATTAGCTTTCTGGAATAACCTTTTTCATTGCACTGCTGCTTTAAAGAAAACAATATAGTATAGTATGATTGTGTCTCTATAAAGCCAGAAAAAATAAAAATGTTAATCCTTGGATTTTTCTGGGCATTTTCCTGGAGCAGCAAGCAGAATACTTTTAATGTTTTCCTCCACAGTAGTAAACATGTCAAATTAATGAATTATATATATATATATATATATATATATATATATATATATATATATATATATATATATATATATATATATATATATATATATATATATATATATATATATATATATATATATATATATATATATATATTTATACAATGGGGGTGAGACATATTCCAGTGAAATAAACCATGTTATTTTCACTGCAGTGAAATAAATCCTGATGACTTCAGCAGAGTTAAAATAAATACCGTTTATTACACTCCCGAAACCCGTGCTAAACCCACGCAAAGCCACGCTAAACCCACACTAATCCCATGCAAATTGTACATTTTGCAACAGTGCCTCATTGTATAAATAGGACACATGATGGGCACAAATAATGGAATATGAAAAATATTTTCACTACTGCCTCGTGTGCACTGTATATTCCACTTGTGCTTTTGGCACTCATGAACTATTCAGGCTCACTCTGCAGGAGTGAAAATATTTTCCATATTCCACTCGTGCCCATCATGTATCCCCTACATATATATATATATATGTATATGTGTGTGTGTGTGTGTGTATGTATGTACAGTGCTCCCTCAATATACTGAGCCCTATTACAGCAAATTCCTAGTTATACCAAATGGGGTTCGTGGCTCTCGATCTGAAGCTGCCGTCAGAAGAAATACCACTGTTCCAAAGAAAGTGTTCTGACAGGGTTCAGTATTTCAGAGTTCAGATTACATCATAATATTATTACATTATATTTATTCAATCACTCAGTGACTCAGCCAGTATTAAATTTCCAATTGACAACCAATGAACGAAGGTATCATTGAAATTTTTTTTTTTTTACTTTATTTCTCCGGTCAGCCGGCCCTCCATCCACTGGTCCCCCCAGACCCATCACCCTGTCATCCATTGGTACTCACCTATCATGCCTCCTCCTCTGAGATGCCCAACTGGCTGGTTGCAGAGCCTTTGGGGGACCAGTGTCACTCTGCTGGTTGGCCTCTGTTTTCTCCTGTTTTTTTCCCTCAAGTGCAGCAGCATGCAATGATGTCAATGGTTGAGCTGCACGCACTCCCACATGCAGCATGCCAGGTGCCTGCTCTGCATCCACCCCCTCTGTATGCAGGTCCATTGTGCCAGGCCCCAGCTGCACCTAGGAGCCAGGTATACAGCAGACTCTATCACCACCCCTCCCCAGGAGAGGAGAGTTGTCCTCCAGATGCTTGAACCTCTCACTCCCTGGTAGACCCCCAGTGACCCACTCACACCACAAACATGGGTCGCCAGCATGGCAGGAGATAAGGCAGTGATGCCTCTGTCCTCTGCACCACTGGACCAGCTCAACATCAATGATATTTAAAACAAAAAAAAAAAACACTACAGAAACAGACTTGAAGTAAACAATAAACACACCCCTGAGTCAAATGACAATTTTGGCACTCACAACAAGGCTTGAGTGCTGACAGGTTCAGAACAAAGATCCACTGAAAGTAATTCATCTATGACAGGTAATCTTATATTTAAGGGAATTGGCATGAAAAAAATAAGCACACAGAAAACTATCACTAATATTTTGCCAAAGGCCAAGTGCAATATTGAACTAATTTCAATCCATTTCTAACCCAGTTAAATATTTCAATAACTTTGAAAGCTTTTAGTACTTATAAATGTTGTACTGGTTTTAAAATAGGCTAGAATATCATAGAATCATAGAAGTCTGCTGGCAGAAAAGGATCTCTCAGCCTATCAAGTCTGCCCATAACCCCCCCCCCAGGAAGACCCCCTCCCTTCCTTACCAGCCTGCCCTCTGCCTGCTAGGCCCATGTGCATGTCCAAGGCTCTTTTAAAATTATCTACTGAATCAAGCTCAATCACCCATTCCAGCAGCCTGTTCCATGACTGTACCACTCTCTCAGTAAAGAACTTCCCCCTGGTGCCCCTCTGAATCTGCCCCCCTCTAGTTTGTAGGTATGACCTCTACTGGAATTTTTCTTACTCAGTTTGAAGATGCTGTTGATCCTAACCCTGTTTATGCCCTTCAAGTATTTGAATGCCTATACCATATCCCTCCTCTCCCTCCTCTCCTTCAGTGTATACAGGCCCAGCTCTCTCAGTATCTCCTCATAAGACCTCCCCTGCAGCCCCCACATCATTGTGGTTGCTCTTCTCTGGACCCTTTCCAGCCTGTCCTTGTCCCCTTGCAGGTATGGCCTCCAGAACTGGACTCTATATTCCATGTGTGGTCTGACCAATGTTTTGTATAGTGTCAGGATCACCTCTCTCCTCCTGCTTGTGAAACCCCTCCCTATGCATGCCAGCATTCCTAGTGCCTTTCCTGCTGCTCTGTCGCATTGACTCCAGATTTTCAGAGTGTCTGAAATTGTTATCCCCAGGTATCTTTCCTGTTCTGTGTCTTCCAGCTCCCCCCCACCCCCAAGCCAGTATTTTTCCTTTGGGTTATTATACCCTATGTACAAAATTCTGCATTTTATGTGTTGAACCATAACTGCTACCTTCCTGACCACTCCTCCAGCCTGGCCAAATCCTGCCTCATATCCTCCACCCCCCCTTTCACTGTATCAACCCTGTTACTAGATATCTTTATGTCATCCACAAACAGACACACCTTGCCCTGCAGATCCTCTTTGATCTCTTCAGTATATATGTTGAAAAGTATGAATCCCAACACAGACCCTGGGGAACCCCAATCATCATCTTTTCTTTCTTTGAGTGTACCCCATTCACTACAACACTCTGTATCCTCCCCTCCAACCAATGCCCTACCCAAATCACGAGCTTGCTCCCCACTCCCTAGCTGTCTACCTTGCCTGTCAGTCTCCTGTGGGGGATGGTGTCACATGCCTTCCTGAATTCCAGGTAGGCCATGCCCACCGCCATGCCCTGGTCCCATATTGACGTCACTCTTGCAAAGAATTCAATCAGGTTGGTCTGACAGGACCTACCGCCTGTGAATCCATGCTGCTTGCCATTTAGGCAGCCCTCCCCCTCTAGATATTTAATCAACCTTTCCTTAATCAGTGGCTCCATTAGCTTGCCGACCACAGAGGTAAGGCTAACCGGGTGTTAATATCCTGGCTCGTCCCTCCTTCTCCCTTTATGTAGGGGTACTACCTCAGCCTTTTTCCAGTCTCCAGGAACCCTTCCCTTGTGCAGTGACAGGTTAAATAGCCTCATGACGGGTGTTGCCAATTTCTGTTTTAATTCTTTGCATACGCTCAGGTGAATCCCATCTGGGTTCATCGCCTTATCTGTCTGCAGCTTTCCTAATTCTTCCAGTATCCTAGCCTCTGTGAAGGGACTTGAGTCCATCTCTCTACCCATCCTCCCCCTATTTTCCAATTTTGTCCCTTCCCCTTCCTCCACCGTGAAGACAGATGCAAAGTAACTATTTAGGACATTGGCTCTTTCTATGTCACCCTCCACCAGTGCCCCTCCTTCCCCCTTGAGCCTCATAATCCCACACTTACCTTTTTTTATGTTGTTCACTAGAATATGAAATGACAAATAAACCAAGAACTACAATGAAGTTCTTCCAGTGTGCTTATTAAATTCATTGTGTATCAGAACTGACCAGCTCACCTCTTTGGAACTGTGGACAGACTGTGCAACCCAGCATGTCTGCAGGTTCAAAGAGCTTTTTCACAAGTTGAGTGTGATGAGCTTGCTCGTTTCTTTGTAGCTAAGGTGACCGACATCAGGGTGGCACTCCAGCCTGCATCCTGTATGGGAGAAGCTGTGGATCGGTGCTCAGTCATGGTCCCTAGCCTCTCCTGGAGTTCCTTTGACCAGCTAGAGTTCATTGAGGTCATGAGGATTGTCCAGGGGATGCATTCTACATGCTGTAGTTTGGATCCTGGCCCAACTTCCCTGATAAAGGGTTGTTGTGAAACTATCAGTCCAGTCCTAGCATGGATAGTCTGGTGATCCTAGGAGATGGGTGAGTTTCCTAGCTCCTTGAAGGAGGCAGTGGTAATACCCCTCCTGAAGAAAGCTTCTCTGGACCCAGACTGCCATGCTAACTACAGACCAATCTCTAACCTTCCCTTTATGGGGAAGGTGATTGAGAAAATAGTGGCCATACAACTGGAGAACCATTTGACCATCCATGACATCTATGAACCACTCCAGTCTGGTTTTCGAAAGAGGCATAGTACCGAGACAGCGTTGGTTCGGTTGCTCAATGATCTCCTGATGGCAAGAGATCAAAAGAGCCATTTCATATTGGTTCTTCTCAATCTCGTTTCAGCTTTTGACACTGTGGACCATGGGGTACTTCTCGAATGCCTGAGGTTCATCTGTGGCCTGTCTGGTACAGTCCTCAGATGGTTTAGATCTTTCCTCACAGGCATAACCCAGAGGGTGGTATCTGGGATTAATTCCTCCTGCCCAGTCTCTCTGTCTTGTGGGGTTCTTCAGGGCTCGGTGTTGTCCCCCATGTTGTTCACAGTGTACATGCTACTCCTCGGAAACATTGTAAGAAGGTATGGGCTGAGGTTTCACTGCTATGCTGATGATACCCAGCTCTACCTTTCTTTTCCACCCGACCAGGATAGAGCTCTCTTGTTGTTTAACAACTGCCTCATTGAAATCCAGGACTGGATGAATTCAAGCTGGCTGAGGCTGAACTCGGAGAGGATGGAGATGATGATTGTGGACCTGGGTCACCGAATAGAGGGGACGGGTGCTGGTTTAGCCTCAGGACTTTTCCTGGGAGGTGTTCAGCTCCATACCTCTGAATGGGTACAGAACCTGTGGGTGATAGTTGACAATGAGCTGACACTATGACTGCAGGTGTCAGCAGTCATCAAATCATCCTTTTACCATCTGAGGAACATCTCCAGGATTAAGCACCTAGTTCCGTCCAGTGATCTGCCTACATTGATCCACGCCTTTGTGACCTCGCATCTTGATTACCTCAATTCCCTTTATCTATGACTTCCTGGGGTTGATATCAGCTGCTTTCAGCTAGTGCAGAGCGCTGTGGCCCGGTTATTGACGGGTACTCCCGGTACCTGTCATATTTCTCCGGTGCTGCGCGATCTGCACTGGCTGCCAATACAGTGGCGGATCACCTTTAAAGTTGGTCTTCTGACTTACAAATCCCTACACAGACTGGGCCAGGACTACTTGAAAGAGCTTCTGGTACTTTACTGCCCTAGGCCATCACTCCGCTCAGCGGATGAGGGGTTGCTAGAGATTCCGAGGGTTTTTCTAAATCTTCGGCGGCCCATGCTTTTATGTACATGGCCCCTGACCTTTGGAATTCTCTACTCCATTCGTTTTGGCAGTGTGCACCCATGGAGGAATTTAATAAGGCCTTAAAGACCTATCTAGGGTTAAAGGCATATACTTGACGATGATATTTTATGGTATTTTATGAATTCGGAAGTTTTAGATTTGTGTTTATTTTGTCCTATGTGTGATTTTTGTAAGGCACCTTGGTTATAAGAAAGGCGCAATATAAATAAAGATTTATTATTATTATTGTGAAAACTGTAACCATGCTGCCTCAATTTAACAAACACTCCAGTATAACAAAAGTGTTATAGGACCCTGGCTTGATTCATTACAGTATGGGGGCACTATATATCTTTTGTCTATTGAGAATACTGTCACATCAGTACAAACTGTAGGTCATTGATGACAGCTGAAAAAACGCTGTGACTAACCAAGGTACCTAGTTTTAGTGTGATTTGCAGATTGTTGCATGCTGTGGAAATGGCACAACTATTTGCGTTTTTTCCAGTTGTGCTACAAAAAGTAGTTTATAAAGTAAAAAACATTTTAAAACTTTGAAATGATTTCTTATGTAAAAAAAAAATAGTAAGTAAGATTTTAGTTGCCGGGGGCTCAGAATGCTGTACATAGTTTAAGAAAACAGGACAGAGTGTAAACAAATAAAATCGTATTACATAAACACTGAATATGCCCTCTGCTGGTCACTAGGGGACAATAGTGTAGCCAGTACGTAATTTGCACTGCAGCATATCTACTTCATTTGCGGTATTGTTGGTAGGTTGGTAATAGTTTACTAATGTTTTTTCCTCCATTTTAATGTTTTTTTAAAATGTTGTGGAGTTCCCCTTAACTTTTGGATGCTGCCTGTTGTGTGGGTCTGGTGTGTCTTTAGAGAGAGAGTGACCTATACAGAGGGTTAACTGATGGGGTAGTGATAGAAACATAGAAACATAGAATTTGATGGCAGATAAGGACCGCTTGGCCCACCAACAGCCTACTTCCTCCTACCCCAACCCCCTAAAATTGCCTTATGACTGTCCCATGCATTCTTGAATTCCACCAGTTTTTGACTCCACAACTTCCTCAGGAAGGCCGTCCATGCATTCACAACCCTCTCTGTGAAAAAATACTTCCTCACATTACCTCTGAGCTGTCCCCCCTCTATCTTCAAATTGTGCCCCCTTGTTCTTGCACACCTCTTTTTCTGAAAGATGCTACCCTCTTGGACTTTGTTGAGTCCCCTGAGGTAATTGAAAGTTTCTATCATGTCCCCCCTCTCCCTCCTTACCTTGAGGTTATACATATTAAGCTCCTGAAGTCTCTCTTCATATGTCTTCTGGCGAAGACCCAGCCCCATTTTAGTTGCCCTCCTCTGGAATGCCTCCATCCTGTCTATGTCTTTGTGGAGATTGGGTCTCCAGAATTGCACGCAGTACTCCAGATGGGGTCTCACCAGCTGTCTGTACAGAGGGATAGCAACTACCCATTTTCTACTGGTGATGCCTCTCCCTATGCATCCTCATATCCCCATAGCCCTCCTTACTGCATTTTCACATTGCTTGCCCACCTTTAGGTCATCTGATATGAGTACTCCCAGGTTCCTTTCCATTTTTGTTGTTGTTAGTATCTCACCCCCTCATTGTGTACTCTCCCCCTGGGTTTTTGTTTCCCAGATGCATTACTTTGCACTTCTTAGCATTGAATCTAAGCTGACATACATTTGACCATTCCTCCAACCTTGCTAAGTCCCTTCTCATCCTTTCCACCCCACCTTGTGTATCAACTCTGTTGCAGATCTTTGTGTCGTCTGCAAAGAGAAATACTTTTCCTTCCAGTCCCTCTGCAATGCCACTTATAAAGACATTGAAGAGGACCGGTCCTAGTACTGAACCCTGCGGTACCCCACTAGTAACCCCTCCTTTCTTCAGAGTGGACTCCTTTTACTATTACCCTCTGTGTCCTGTTCTCCAGCCAATTATTTAGCCAGGCTACCTTCTTGGGACCCACTCCCAGGCTGACTAACTTGTACATTAATCTTTTTGTGGGACTTTATCAAATGCCTTGCTAAAGTCTAGGTAGGCCATGTATCTAGCCCCTCCCTGATCTACTACTTTGGTCACCCAGTCAAAGAAATCTTTTAGGTTCGTCTGACCTGACCTTCCCATTGTGAATCTGTGCTGCCTTGGGTCCTGTGCCCCTCTGATCTCTAGGTACTCAACAATTCTTTTCTTCAGAAGTGATTCCATCATTTTTCCTATCACTGAGGTTAAACTAACAGGTCTGTAGTTTCCTGCCTCTGCCCTGCTCCCACTTTTGTGAAGTGGAATAACATCTGCTCTCTTCCAGTCCTCAGGTACCACCCCATCCTCCTATGATTTGTTAAAGAGGGTAGTCAGTGGTGTCACTAGTTCTACCCTTAGTTCTTTTAGAATTCTGGGATGAAGCCCATCGGGTCCCATTGCTTTGTCCACCTTCAGTTTTAAGAGTTCTTTCAGAATTGTTTCTTCTGTGAATGGGTTAGTATCAACCCTCATATCCAGAGTGTTTCTATCATTTGGTTTAGGTACCTCCCCCTCTTCATTTGTGAATACTGAGCAAAAATATTTGTTTAGTATCTCTGCCTTTTCACAGTCACCCTCTGACCACTCCCTCCTCTTTATTAAGCCTCACTATCCCTCCCTTGGTCTTCCTTCGCTCCCCGATGTACCTATAAAAGGTTGTATCCCCCTTCTTAACTGAGTTGGCTATCTTTTTCTCAGCTTAGGCCTTTGCTGTTCTGACTGCCTTCCCTGCTTTCTTTTGCTTTAACTGATACAGTTCTCTGTCCTGCTCCTTCTGTGATTCCTTGTACTTCCTAAATGCTTTCTTTTTCTCCCTAACCTTCCCTGCCACCTTCTTTGAGGACCATAGTGGTTTCTTACATAATTTTGTTTTGTTTAGTTGCTTCACACAAAGGCTTGTTGCCTCTGTGATGGCAGTTTTAATTATTCCCCATTGTTCTTCCACCCCTCCTTCCTGCCCATTTGCTAGTGCATTCCTTAGGCACTCACCCATTTTGGCAAAGTCAGCCCTCCTAAAGTCCAGTACCTTTGCCTTAGTATGGCTTGACTCTACTGCTGTGTTCATCATGAACCATACTGTTTGATGGTTGCTAGTACCCAGATGGCTACCCACTTCTAAATCTGTGATCCTCTGTCCATCTCATTTGAGAGTACCTGGTCTAAGATTGCTCCCACTCCACATAGAAAATCATAGCAGAAAAAGACCCTTTTTCCATCTAGTCTGCCAATAAACTCAAACCTACCCAAGACCTACTCCAAATATGGGATTTCTGCTCACAATAAACCCCCAATACATATTTTCTGCATTATTGCTACCCCCGAGTCACTATTAAGAGCCTAACTCTGTTCCAGTGAGGAAAATGAGTGACCATTGTGTAGCATGATCAGCAATCCAGTGACTAAACAATGCAGGCCAGGAAAGAAAGTGAGACTGTATACTGAGTGCACACAGCAATATACTCAGTTAATGTTCTGATCATCCCCCCACCCGTACCCCTCAAACCCCTCCCCTCTTTCTACTTCCAGAACATCACCCTCAGGGACACTGCCAAACTGCTGAAGAGTCTACCCAGCTGGAGCAGCCCAGGCAGCAATGGTCTTTTCCCTGCTATCTTAAAACCACTCATCTACCTCACTAACATGCCTAATTCTGTGTAACTGCCTGAAATTTTGCTCCCAGCAACCAAGTGAACTAGCCCCTTCATGCCGTTGTAACTCCTTTCAGACTGTAAGGTGCCAAGGAAATTGCTGGTCCTTTTCACTTGCTAATTTGCTGTCCTCTCCCTGATTGCTGGCCTTTGTGCAGCCCCAGTATTAATATTGTCTCCTCTCTCCTCTCCTTTAGCCGAGATCCCACCAGGGATTCCAGCTCAGCCACTGTCCATGAGGACCACGGCCACCAGGCAGACAGCACTTCCGAAGCCACTGCCTGAGACCACTTCCTCGGACTCCACCACTAAAAAGGTACGGCAAAGCCACAAATTTTCACCTGCCCACCCATCCCCCCTATGCATAACTATATACATCCCTAGCGCCGCCACTGCTGTCCTTGATGTATCCTTGCTCTCACACTCGGCACCTTAAACAAACACTCTCCCTAAGAAACACTCTAAACGCAGGCCGCGAGTCCCAAGTGAAATCCCTCTCCTTAATTTAATCTGATCTCACCTGCGAAATCTAAGGGAAATCTTCCCCCAGCAGCTGGTGAGTCATCTGCGCCAATATAATTCATTTATTTACCCTCACAGCTGTAACAATGGTGTATATGTGGCAGCTCTCTTTCCTCACTGCCCTTTGCACCATGTCCTTCACAGGCTACATCCCTGTCAAGTCCGACACTTGGGGTACATCGTATCTACCTCCCACAGACTGTTCTCCCACCTAGACGCCATATAATCCATGCAATGCTCCTGATCCTTGTCACCTGACTCAAGTGGACTATCTACCTTGAAGTGAAACCAGCGCACTGTCTCACACGCCATCCTCCTTACCTCCTTCTACTTTAAAATACTCCCCTTGGTACCCCTCAGCTAGAGTGTTAGCCTATGTGTCCTTAGGCTTGCACAAACTAAAAAGTAAAGCCTGGCATTTCGGCTCCTTCCTCACGTCTAGCCGAAAAGGTCTCGAGCACTCAGCCTCTCACTTGCATCTTTAAGGAAACTTATACTCCTCCTCTTAATTTGCTCTGGCAATGTTGAGCTCAGCCCTGGTCTATGAATATACTTTCCTCCCCTTCAGAGCCCAAAACTCTCAAAGGAATCAGTTTCATGCACATCAACGTGTGCAGCTTCTGAAAAAACTCACCTTAATCCAAGCATGAACTATTCATATGGTGCCAGATGTGCTTGTGATCTCGGAATTCTGGTTACAACCTTCTACGCCATACAGTGAGATTAATATACCAAACTACCAGATATTCAGATCTGACAGACAATCCAGAGATGGTGGGGTCACCATCTATGTCTAAGACAAATTTGCGGTATCAACCCTTAATTCCATCTCACTGGCAGCAGGATTTGAATGACGGGTTATCAAAATTGAACTATCCTCGTCGCTGACACTCCGAGTCATAGGATGTTATAGACCCCCATCCTCTGGCTCACAGCTCCTGTCCTACCTCACATCCATCATGGACACCAGCCCCTTGGAAACAATTATCCTTGGGGATCTTAATTATGACTGGCTGTCGGAAGCCAGACACCCCCTTAAATCCTTCAGCGACTCCCATGGTTTCACTCTACTCAACCAGGAGCCCACCCATATTAACAGGAATAATCCAGATAAAAGCACACTCCTGGATGTCCTGCTGGTGCATAAGCCCCACTCCTTCTCCCATGTTGGAACCTTTGATGCTGATGTTAGTGACCATCTTCTAGTAGCTGGGGTATGGGCAGCCCATAAAATGCCAGTCACTGCCATATTCTCCTCCAAAAGGCCAACCAGGTCCATTGATCCAAGGGCATACATCTTTGACCTAAAAACCTCCCCATTGTGGCTGAGTTTATTTCTAGCAAAATCAGTGGTAACAGCATATACCACTCCTCACAAAATTATAACTTGTGCCCTGAACCTTCATGCGCCTCTGACAAAAATACGTATAAAAGCTAGGAAATGTCGCTGGTTCACCAGCGATCTCAAGGCTGCACTACTGTCCAGGAATAAGCTTTGAAAAATGGCCCACAAATCCCAAAAAGAGGAAGACTGGTGCCTCTTTAGAACAGCCAGGAACTGCTGCACCAAGATGATTAGGGAAACCAAAGCTAGATTCTACCAAGCAGAACTAGACTCTGCATCCAATTATCCCTCCAAATTCTGGGCCACACTAAAAGAACTGTCGGGGTACATGTCACAAAACACAATTCCCATAAAAATTATCTCAGGCAATGCAGAAATCAATGATAAAAAAGAGATACTGAAGGCATTTAACACACACTTCGCCACAGCAGGCCTAGCCTTTGACAACTTGCCTGCATGCAACTTGCGGACCCAGCTTGACGTGACACCCCCAAATTCTGGTCCCACAAGCCAGTCTTTCTCTTTCACACCTGTTTCCCTCAAGGAAGTGGAAGACCTGCTTCTCCAACTGGATCCAAAGAACAGCGCCTGCGCAGATACATTCGACCCCTACTTCCTAAAGATAGTACATCATGTACTGGCTGCGCCTATCACTCATCGATTTACTTGTCCCTATTACAAGGTACCCTCCAATAAATGTGGAAAATTGCACATGTTATTCCATTATTCAAATCTGGAGACCTCTGTGACCTAAATAATTACAGGCCGATCTCTCTCCTCCCCACACTCTCGAAACTCTTGGAAAAAATCGTGAATGGCCAGTTGAGATCCTTCATCGACAGCAAAAAACTACTAAACCCCCTACAATCTGGCTTCAGAGCCAACCATAGCACAGTCTCAGCATTAGCCAAGGTAACTAATGACTGGCAACTAGATCTGGAGCTCAAAAAGTTTGTCTGTGCTGTGTTTATTGACCTAAGTAATGCATTTGACACAGTTGACCACAGCCTGCTCCTCGCCTCTCTGAAATCGATAGGGCTGGACTCTACCTCTCTAAACTGGTTCCATGACTACATGACCAACAGATACCTGCAGGTAAAGGCTGATGGTGAACTTTCTGCACCCAAACTGTTACAAAGAGGTGCCCCCCAGGGATCTATTTTGGGACCTCTCCTCTTCTCCATATACAACAACAATATAGATGTGGGAATCAAGGAGGCAAGTATTCGTCTATTCACGGATGATACAGTGCTTTACCTGAGTCGACAAAAACATGAGAAGTGGCATGCGCTGATCTACAAAAAGACTTCAATCTCCTGCAACTTTAACTAATCAACAAAAAATTGTTATTAAATGCCAAGAAAAAAAAAAGCCTTGTTATTTTCCCCTGCCATCCATCTGGCTCACCCAACTACAATACCCCCCCCCCCCAATCACCAAGACCCTGGGAGAGAACCTAGAGTATGTTTCGAAATTCAAATACCTTGGGGTTTGGATAGATTACAAACTTTCCTTCACTGACCACCTGGACGACCTGTTGAAAAAACTAAGGCAAAGACTTGGCCTTTTCTATAGGATAAGATGGTTCCTAACTGCAGACGAAAAGAAACATCTAGTCCAATCTACGTTTCTGTCCTTAATTGACTATGTGGACTTCATATATAGTAGCTGCGCTGCCTCATACCTTGGAAAATTGGATACACTTTACCACAGAGCTATACCCTTCATCACCGACCTCCCCCTCTCTACCCATCATTGCTCACTATATGCCGCTATGGGCTGGACCTCTCTTCAATACAGGTGCAACATGAATGCGGCACTCTGGACACTCAGAGCCATTAGTGGCAAACTCCCCCAATACATAGCTGACTGCCTGACTCCGATTGTGGCCAGAAACTATACCCTCAGAAGCTACTCTCTGATCTTGCTATACATACCTAGGGCTCACACACGCTTCAGGAGAGCCGCCATAGACTTCTCACTCCCCTCACTCTGGAACAAAATCCAGAAATCCCTAAAGCTGAGGTCTCCGGTTAGTATTCACTTGTTCAAAACTTTTTACTGTAATGGCACAACAGAAACCTGCAACTGCTTTACTCGGTGCTAGCTAACCGTCTTCCCCCTACATGGTAGCACCTTCACTATACTTTTACTCTCTCTTATGCTTCTGCCTCAAGTTATTCGTAAGTTCACCGATCCTCCCGCGGTTCCCACTGCCAACCTGTGCTACCCCAACCGGTCACGTACAGCACACAAAAAACCTGCAGCTCGTACCCCCCCGATGCTGCAATGGGTATCAGTCAGCTGGTATTCTTTCCCCCCTGACAGTTTTTTGCTTGCCCCCTCTTTCTTTCTATCCCAACCCTCAACCTGCCATACTCAACTCACATTGACTACCTGCCCCTCTAATATTATACAGTACTTGCCTCTTTTTATCCCCAGTGCCTGCCAATTCCTTAACAAATACTCTTAAAATTGCACAGTTTTGGGCATGGATCCAGCACAAGCACTATATTGATGTCTGTTTTCTGACTTATGTATGATGTCTATTATCTGTATATGCATATTATTACTGTAAAAGCTAGCGTCTTTACTGCTCCATATGACTGTAACTTGTCCAACTGTATTATTGTTTGTATGCTGCAGGTCCATCTTATAAATGAGCTTGCTCAATGGTGTCCGCCTGGGTAAATAAAGATATTGATTGATTGATTGATTGATTGATTGATTGACTAACCTGGCATTGACTACCTCCTCAGTGCCCAGCACTTGGAAGCATGCCAGGGTGGTTCTGATTTTTAGGACTGGTAACCCACTATTCCCAGATAACTATCGGCCTATATCCTTGCTCCCCAACCTTAGTAAACTCCTGGAAAGGATTGTCCACCGACAACTGTCTGACTATACTGACACACACAACCTACTGCCCAGACAGCAATATGGTTTCCTTAAACATCACTTCACCACATCTGCCCTTGCCCTGTTTACCAATCGTATTCTTAGGAACATTGACCTTGGAAGGCAACGGATGCTGTCTTTGTTGACCTGTCTATAACCTTCGACCTGCTCGACCACTTCCTGTTATTCTCCTCCCTCCGCACCCTTGGCTGCTCTACTGAGGCCACACGGTGGCTCCAAAGTTACCTCTCAGATAGTTCTCAGTCAGTATGTGTAGGACCTTCCACCTTCCCTGCCCTTCCAGTCACTACCAGTGTACCCCAGGGCTCCATCCTGGGCCCACTCTTATTCTCTCTGTTTATCAAATATCTGGGAGTTATCCTGGACCAGTCCCTCTCCTTTTCTGATCACATCTCCTCTGTTATCTGCTGTATTAACCAGAAATTGGGTGCGGCTTATCGGATAAAGTCACTCTTGACCAGGGAAGCCTGTTTAGCCATTGCCCAAGGCAACCTGCTTGATTGACTACTGCTCCCCTATTTACTCACACACATCCTTAGCCTTGTGTGCGTGCCTCTGCTCCATGTACACGTGCCTGGGGAGGCAGTATAGCGCAGTGGTCTAAGGCTCTGAGCTGCAAATCTGGTGACATCCAGCAGACCAGACCTGAGTTTGAATCCCACAGCTTCCACTTGCATACTGTGTGACCCTGAGCAAGTCACTTAACCTCCTTGTGCTCCCAGGTCACTCCTGTAAAAAAGCTTTCAGCTTAGTGTGCTATACCTGGTTAAACAACTAAAATAAAAAAAAAAAAATATGTCATTTCACTCTTCTGGCACGATATTCCACTCACCACTGTCACCTGTACCAGACTCTTAGCAGGCTCCCACTACACTGCAGATTTGATTACAAGCTTGGCTGCCTCCTATGACAGTGCCATCATGCATAGTGAAGCCTCTTCTTGTACATATCTACTCAGGACCAGAACTCCCTCAAGGTGTCTGCGTGCATCCTTAGTCCCCCCAAATGGATATCCCAAAAGTCTCCTCAGCTATGTGTAACAGAGCATTATCTGTAGCTGCTTCCACTCTGTGAAACAGAATCCCCATGCCCATCTGCTCTCTGGACTCCCATGCCACTTTCAAGACACATCTCAAATCCTGGCTGCTTGATGAGGCCACATGCCGATGCTAGCTTGGATAATCCTTCCCCCTACCTTTCTGACTTTTCCCTCTTGGGCTGCTTTGGGCTCCCCTGCCCTCTTTCATTTCTTTGGACTCCTGTCTTTCATCCCTCACTGCCTGCTTCTTGGGCTCTCCCACTTGGCTATTGTCTTCAATGGTTTTTTTTTTGTTTGTTTTGCATCATGTATTAATTTGTACTGGCCACTTATCCTTAGTAAATAATTGTATAATAATTGTTGTTTATCATAATGTACTGGTTGTTTTTTTCAGCCTGTCATTAATTTTACTTTCCTGTGTCACTTTCTTTGTTCACCAATGATGTCTGTATATCCACTTCGATCACCAATGATGTCTGTATATCCACATGGCTTGTACTCATTGTATAACTTGTCACTACCTCTGTAACTGCCACCTGTGTAGCCCGGGTCATGCCTGAAAATGGTCCCCTGGATTAGCGCACTTACCCAGTTACCAAAGACTTAAATAAATAAAATAAATAATAAATGTTAACAACAACAAAAAAGAGTGAGTGTCAAGCAGCTAGCTACTGTTTTTTTTTTTAAACTTTCAGATGTATGGGCTTCCTTTTTTTTGTTTGTCCTTGCATTTGTGCAAATCGAACATATTTGTATGAGAGTATATTTTGAGAAGTGTGTTACTGTCAGTCCAATGCAGGGCAGCCTGCAAGGGGCTCAACAGTGTTGGACCACTCATCTCATAGAGTGATCATGACACTTTTCTGGTCTTGATGGGTGGAAACTTTGTGTAGTTCAAATAAAAGAGCATTCAAACTTATAGGGTGGTTACTTCCTTTGATCTGCATAATGCCACCTCTAAAGCACAGCTTATCAGAGTCAAGATCAGCCTACTGTGGTCCTCCCACCAATCTAAAAACAATCCCTCCCACCACTTCCTTCTTAATTTTTGGATGCCAGGTTGCTCAATCCTTGATACCAGCTAGTACTTTCCACCCTATCTGTTTTCACTATGTGACACCAGGGAGCCAGCACCCACTACCACCAAACATAAGAGCGACACTGGGATGCCCAATCTCCAGTGTTGGTACCTGATATAAAGAAAACTGTCCCTCAATCCCTTACACCCCTTCATTCTTAATTTTCTAGCACCAAGGTGACCAATCCTGCTGTGGGCTAGTACCCCTTACTCCTCCCATTTTCACTGTGTAACACTGGGGAGGGGTCCCAGGCCCACCCCTGGTGCCACCAAACATAACACTGAAACTGGAGTGCCCAATCCCCAGTGTCAGTACCTGAAATAAAGAAAACTGTCACTTGTAGTATTTTTTATTTTTATACATCCTATAAAAAAGAAAGCCTTCCATCAATGTCTCTTGCTGCTTCTGGCCCACTGTCACCACTACCCTCCCCTCTCCCAGGCCTCACACTTAGCACTCACCCCTCCACACACCCCCATCCCTTACTTACCTACCAGTGATCCAACACTGTAATCCTGTCTGGACCAGAGACTTGCCTTCACTCTTCAATGATGGACTGGGAACTGAGGAAAGCAGGTATGCAGTTCAACGTATTTCAAAGTGTTTTGAACTTGTACTCATAACTTTGTAATTTTTAAATATTTTTCTCTACATTTTCAACACGGTCTTTTTACCCCATCCCCCACCCATGAACAAGGGTGGTGAAATTATACACATCCATCCTGAAAGCTGATTTTGTGGTCACTGTACGAAATCTCCTTTTAGGTAGGATTTGAAAATTTTCTCTGCCCTTGTTCGTGAGGTGGGGTCATAAGAAGGCTACATTGAAAATTTGGGGTAAAACATTTAAGAATAACAAAGGTATAAATGTACATTTAAATTTTAAAATGCACGCTTGTAGCTTTGGTGATAGTCAATGGGTTGACTTCAAATTTTCAACATAGACATTTTTGTCACACCACATCATGAATGCAACAGCTGACATTTTTCAAATCCTGATCAAAATGTGTTTTTGCACTTGTGGAATGAAATAATCTTTTAGGCAGGATTTGAAAACTCCTGGCCTTTTCATTAGGCGGGGTCATGAGAAGGCTATTTTGAAACTCTGCAGTCACTATTGAAAAAAACATTAAAGTTTTATTTATTTTATTTATTTATGTCTTTGGTAGCCAGGTAGGTGCACTGATCCAAAGGATCATTTTCAGTCATGACTCAGGCCACAGGTGGCAAAAATAATATGGTACCCAAGTACACAGTATAAAAGGAGCAGTACATACAGGAAAAAAAACACACACCCCAAACATGAGATGGTAAGAAAAATAAAATTAAAAAAAGGAGTGTACAGTACATAATTGAGTTATACAGTGACAATCACAATAGGTTAAGGACAATGTGATTACAACAAAAAGAAATAGTGCAATTTACAGTCAGTAGCAACATATGATTACATGATGTAGCTTCATTAACATCAGGCAGAAACAGCCAATGCTATGTATCAGATGCAGACAAACTAAACTGTGAAGGCTGAGACAATCAAAATGTCATGGGCTTCTTAGGGACCAGAGATAAACCAAGGAGGACCAGAGACAGATGTAATAGTATCATGGCAGGCTAAGGCATAAGAAGACAGAGGTAAGATAGGCGGGGCAGAAGAGTAAAGGTAAACAGTGATGCCTATGCATTAGAGAGCATGGGTCATTATAGAGCATGGGAGACTGGTAGGCCCTAGTGCTGTTTTAGGGGGCAGTGACAAGTGGCTGCAGTCAGGAGCCAGACTTTTAGATTTTGTTTGAAGGACAGGTGAGAAGGGGATAAGAGAATGGACAATGGGAGTTTATTCCATAGGGAAAGTGCAGAGATGGAGAAAGCTCTATTTGCCATTGCAGTGAAGACGTGTGGTACCTCTAGTGGAGGGACAGAGGATACCTAAGAGCCCTAGAAGCCACTATACTTATCAGGAGGGATGAGTAGGGGGACATGTGGTGATTTCTGAGGAAATTGTTCACCAGTCAGCCCACTGCATAGTCAAAATGATCTTCTAGAGGGAACCACCCTAGGGACTGGTATTGTGCGCAGTGATGGGTACAAAAGGGAGCCTGAAGTATGAAATGACAAATGGAGCTGTATGTTGTGTTTAGCCATGAGTGTAATGTAGAGGACATGATGGAGTAGACAGGACAGCAATAGTCAAGGAGGGAGCAGTAAGTTGCCTTGTGCTATGGCAATGCATGCTTTGGAAGACAGGAGATGTTTGAAATGAATGCAGTGCCTAGCTTCTGGTAGATTCTCCACACAGTGATGTTGATATGCTTGGAGAAAGAAAGGAAGGGGTGAAGGGTAACACCAAGGTATTTAAAGGATGGGACATTTTCATGTGGGGGGGCCTTCTGGGGTGAGTACAAGGAGGGAGGAGTTGGTTTTCGCGACCTTGATGAGGAAAGGTTTAGAGCCAAAGAGCATAGATTTAGTCTTTTTTCCATTGACTAGGAGCTTGTCTGACAGGAACCAATGAAGGGCAGAAACATAGTTTTGTGTGAGGGTGGGGGAGATGGGTTCAAGTGATTTGTTACTGTGGTAGAGGACTTGGTTGTCCACATAGAGGAAAACTTTACAATTTAGGCTGTCCTTGGGGTGTGCATTAATGATCATGGAAAAAAGTAGTGGGCTGAGTATTGATCCCTCTGGGACTCCAGTATGTATGGATATGGCAGTAAAGGATGCTTTACCTATAATGAGAGAATGAGAACTGTCAGAGAAGTAGCTGTGGAACCAAGCTGCAGTTCCAGTGGAGTTGCCAAAGTGAAGCAGGGAGGAGTGTAGATGGTGGTGGTCAGCAAGGTCAAAAGCCTTTGATAGATCGACCAAGACCACACCTGTGGCTTTGAATGAATCCATGTTTCTCAGAACATGATCAGTGAAAAGGGCCAAAGCAGAGGAGGTACTATGGTGCTTATAGAAGCCATGCTGGAAAGGACATAGGAGGTTATATTTTTCTAAGTGCTCATACAGCTGGAAGTGTACAATTTTTCCAGTAGTTTATTTAGGTGTGGGAGGAGGGAGATGGGCCTATAGTTGTTGGGCGAGAGTGGATCACTAGCTTTGAATATTGGCACTACATTTGCATGCTTCCAGGAGTCAGGCACAGTGGATGTAGTAAGGGCAAGGTTAAACAGGAATGTGAGGGGTTTAACAATGGCAGAGGGGACACATTTTAGAAAAGCAGGGTACAGTTTATCACTGCCAGGGCTTTCTTTGACTGAAGAGATTTCAGGAGTTTGATACTGACATTTTTTCCTATAGCTCTGAAATGGAAAGGTGGGGACTGGTTGGTGTTTGAGATGCAGTGGAGGTTATTTGGCTGGTGGTTTTGAGAAGGGGAAGTCTGGGGGTGGGGGTTGCTGAGATAAGAGGATAAGTCTGTAAATTGTGTGTTAAAATTATTTGCAATCTCAGTCAGATCAGAGATGGGACCAGAGAAGGATGAGAGCTACAGTGGCGTGAAAAAGTATTTGCCCCCTTCCTGATTTTCTCTATTATTGCATATTTGTCACACTGGCTGTTTTCAGGTCTTTAGACAAAATATAATATTATATAAATGGAACCTGAGTGAACAAATAACACTTTTTTTTTTACTTATTTCATTTATTTAATGAAAAAAGTTAACCAACACCAACTGGCACTGTGTGAAAAAGTAATTGCCCCCTAGTTAAATCAACCCAATTAAAGGGATAATTAGAGTCAGCTGATTGAACACAGCCAGGCTTGATTACAGCCAGCCCTGCTCAATATAAACCTCACTTATTTTGACCCTTACCATCAGAGTCACATTGCCAGCACATCGATTCAACCAGCACATTATGCCATGATCAAAGGAAGTTCCTGAAAAGATCAGAAAAAAATTTGTTGCCCTCTATCAGTCTGGAAAGGGTTACAAAGCTATTTCTAAGGCTCTGGGACTCCATTGAACCCCAGTGAGAGCCATAATCTCCAAATGGAGAACACTTGGAACAGTAGTGAATCTTCCCAGGAGTGGGCGGCCTGCCAAAATTACTCCAAGGGCGCAGCGAAATCATCCAGGAAGTCTCAAGGATCCTAAAACAACATCCAAAGAACTGCAGGCTTCTCTTGCCTCAGCTAAGGTCAGTGTTCATGACTCCACAATCAGAAAGAGACTGGACAAAAATGGGCTTCATGTGAGAGTAGCAAGTCGGAAACCACTGCTAACCAAGAAGAACATAAATGCTCGTCTCTCATTTGCCAAGAAGCACCTGGATGATCCACAAGCCTTTTGGGAAAATGTTCTATGGACAGACGAGTCCAAAGTGGAACTTTTTGGATGACATGGATTCCATAATGTCTCGCTTAAAGCAAACACAGCATTCCACTGTAAGAACACCATACCAACAGTCAAACATGGTGGTGGTAGTGTGATGGTGTGGGGATGCTTTGCTGCCTAAGGACCTGGATGACTTGCCATAATTAAAGGAACCATGAATTCTGCTCTGTATCAGAAAATTTTAAGGAGAATGTCCGTCATCCTTCCATCAGCTGAAGCTGAAGTGTAGTTGGGTAATGTAGCAAGACAATGATCCAAAACACAAAAGCAAGTCCACATCAGAATGGCTAAAAGAAGTAAAATTAAAGTTTTGGAGTGGTCTAGTCAAAGTCCAGACTTAAACCCAATAGAGATGCTGTGGTAGGACCTGAAACGAGCAGTTCATGCCTCAAACCTACCAAATGTTACTGAATTAAAGCAGTTCTGCAAGGAAGAGTGAGTTAAAATTCCTCCACAGCGATGTGAAAGACTGATATTGAATTATAGGAAGTGTTTGGTTGCAGTCATTGCAGCTAAATGTAGTAACCAGTTATTAAGTGTAAGGGGGCAATTACTTTTTCACACAGTGCCAGTTGGTGTTGGTTAACTTTTTTTCATTAAATAGGTGAAATTAAAAAAAAAACAAGTGTTATTTGTTCACTCAGGTTCCCTTATCTAATATTACATTTTCTCTAAAGACCTGAAAACATCCAGTGTGACAAATATGCAATAATAGAGAAAATCAGGAAGGGGGCAAATACTTTTTCATGCCACTGTAGCTAATTTGTTTACTTGACTTAGGGTTTAGGAGGGACCCAATGGAAGCCCAAAAACTACATGGATTGCTAAGTTGTTTCTTTGTTGGTCAATGTAATATTTGAACTTGAACAATGTGGCAGCCTGTTTACAGGTGTTGCACAGTCACCTATAGTTATTCCATAGTTGGGGAGGGAAACCTTGTATGCCTTCCACTTACTATCCCAGTCCTTCATTTGGGCCAGCAGTTCCCTGAATAGTCAGCAGGCACACACCCCTCTTACTCTTCTTGTTGTGAGGGGGAAATGGACATACTGTAGATGAGAGAGGTTGGCAATAAAGAAAGTAACTGCAGTAGTTATATTGTCGTGTTGGTAGATGGCAGACCAATTTATTGCCCTGACATTTTTGAGGACAGGCTTGATATCTTGGCAGTTGAATTTTCTGAAAGACAGGAGTTTATGGGGAGGACAGCTTGATTTGGTGGACAGTATAATGTAGGTTGGGGAGTGGTCACTGATACAGTCAGACATTGTGCCAATCTGGAGAAGTCCACCCGGTTTGTGGTGACCCAATCAATGAGGGAGTGTTTTAGAGAGTAAGCATTGTGCCTGGTAGGGAAAGATATAACTTGCTCCTGATTATGTTCTTTAAGCACATTTGCGTAGTTGAGTAAAGGGGCATCTAACAAATTAAGGTTAAAATCTCCAAGTACAGTACTAAGATTCGCCTAGTGGGTAATGTGCACTCTGTGCCATCTAGGAAATCTGATAGGCCTTGGATGCCTCCCATAGGTGGGTTATAACAGCAGCCTAGGTAGAACTTCTTTGATGCACCAAGGGTTATCTCAGCAAGGATCCACTCACTTGATGAGGTGGGGGTTGAGCAGCTGATGGTGGAGGCAGTGATGTGCTCTTGCACATACAGTGCCACACCTCTATCCCTCTTTCTTCCTGGTCTGTGCCGACATAGGAGTGAGTAACAGTGGAGTGGAAATGAGGAGTCAGAGTGGTAAGGCTTTAACCAGTTCTCAGTGAGACCTAACACCTGCTGCTTGTATAGGGATACCCGTGCCTCAAGCTCAGGAAACTTTAATAGGAGGCTGCAGATGTTTGTGTGGGCAACTCTGAGTCCAGATGGTTTTGCCCAGGTGGTGTCTGTGTGGTTGATGTGACTGTTTATAGGACCTGAATTACTTTCAACATCTCCAGAAAGGAGTAGCAGTGAAAGGAGAGAGCTTACAGGAAGGAGCCAAAGCGGATCCTGGAGAGTGTATAGATAGGCCAAGCAGTCAATGTTCATAGTTAGACAGTAGTGCCAAGAGGATTGTGCTCATAAGAATAAGTTCATGTTTGGCAACAATGACTGGTGGGTCTGAATTTTTGTGTGGGGAGGAGGAGCATAGGTTTTATTGATCAACAGCAAGCATTGAGGCACTAACATCAGTTGCCACTAGCAGGATGGTCATGGAGGCCAACATTAGGGGGATCAAATATGTGTTCATCATGGAAATTTGTGGGGGGTGACCAGAGAGAACAATAGGTGTTACAGGGTTTGTCCATTACAAAAGCATGAGTAAGAAGTAGGAAAAGGAAAAGGAAAAGTAAGCTGGCAGGGCTGCTTTAAGGAAGGGCCACTTTAAGATAAGCACAGTGGGGACAGGCAGTCCAGCAAGGCAAGAGCATTAAAGAGTTATGAGACATGAGACAGCTATGAGACATTGCATCTCATCTGGACTATCCTGCATTAATATATAATAAAGTTATGAGCATATGCTGAAATTTGTTCATGAAGGCTCACAACTTTGGTAATTTTCAATATTTTTATCCCAAATTTTCAACATAGCCATTTTTTTCACACCATCTCATGTATGAGACAGCTGTCATTTTTCAAATCCTGATCAAAATGTGGTTTCACACTCATGGCACAAAATGACATTTTTGCCACTATTTTATCAATGACACCTGTCATGCTCAGAAAAAGTGGTCAATCTGGGGTCAAAATGTGAAAAACAAGTAAGTTATGAAGAAACACTGAATTGTTCCAATGTTTACTCATAACAGTATTTTTCAGATTTTGACTCTTAATGTTCAACATACCCCTTATGTTACCCCACCTCCTCAACATGATAGGTGCTATTTTTCAGTTCCCCATGAAACTTTGCTTTCGCAATCACACTGCAAAATCACCTGTCAGATGGGATTTAAAAAACTCCATCTGATTTGATCATAATGTAATTTCATAAAATGACTGCTGGAAATTTGGGGTCAAAATGTGGGAGCCCGCTGAAAATTATATATTGCCACTCAGCTGGCCTGTCCTGGGTAAATACAGTCTAAAAATGTGTAAAAGCAGGACACAACTGAAAATGAGACATTGCATTTCATCTGGTCCATCCTGTGTAAATATATAATGAAAAATATGTACAAACAAGACCCGATACAAAAGCAATGCAAACAGTGAACATTTGGCATTGACAAACACTTGTTTATTTTGTGCTTTAGTAAAGAGAGGCTGTGAAAGCAAACAGGCAGTGGAGAAAAATGGCAAATAATGTTTTTGAAGTAGATCAGTGGCACATATATACGTTTTGTAAACAGGACCATGAGTATGATCACTTTTTTTCACAAAGGGAAACCCTAGGAGGCATACGCCAAGTGCGGTCCAGCCCCTAGCCTTACTTTCTGCTGAGCTTCACTGATCTTCATCAACCGGGAAAGAGACCTTCTCTACTTGAGTCTCTAGTTATACTACTAAGTGGCAGACCTTAAGAAACTGATTTTTTTTTTCAGCAGAAAGGAGTAACAAAGGTTCTGCCCTCCCACCCTACCCCTACTCCTACCACCCCGGTCCTCTTCCTATATGGGTCCTGCATGTCACCACCCACTTCCTTCCTGACCTGCCTAGAAGACAAAAAAAAGTCTGTTTCTCTTTCATCCGCCTGGAACAGATAGTCTTCCTCTAAATTTGAATAATTATGTACTCTTTCTTTCTGTCCACTGGTAGTCACATGGATATTGTTGGCTGCCAACACTGTGGGACACTCTTCAATGGTCACATCACCTGAAGGCAGGGCCACTGTCCCATATGTTCAGAAATATGTCACCACAAGGTTCAGCTGCAGGAGGCATGGGATGAGATCAGCATCCTGTGTAACCACCTATAGGGAAACATTTCTTTTAGGAGTGCACCTCCACATCGCTGACACCAAACAAGCACACCTCTCCCCTAGACAGCGTCCAGGCCTGGAGGATGGCAACTGGTTGCAGGAAAAGGGGGCAGAGCTTGGGAAACTCTCCCAAATCAACAAAGCATTCTAAACACAGCAAACAGGTACACACCTCTTGTGTCCATACCATCCATAATGACAGAGGATGTCTTGGGCTCAAGCAATGCCAAATGCAACAGGATAGCAAAACACCATCATAAACAAAACCTCAACAGGAAAAAAAATCGTAATCATAGGGGACTCCATGATTCATGGTGTGCCCCCACCTGAGGCAAAACAAATGTGCAGATGTTCAAGTCAGATGTCTCCCAGGAGCATTCACTTGCAGGGACACTGACTGAATGGTCAACATAGTTAAAAAGGAACAAGAGGGCTCAAACATCCTGGTCCACCTAGGGGACCAATGACCTTGCTAGCCAGTCAGTTGAGGAGGTTAAGGAGCACATTGCACAGTATGGTGAGAAATTGGTTTCAGTTTCATCCAGCATTGCATTTTCTGAGATTCTACCTGTTTGGGAAAAGAGAAAGAACAGGCAGAAAATCAGAGAAGAAGAGATAAGTAAGCTCAAAGCATGGCTCAAGGACTGGTGCCACACAAAGAGGCACCACTTGGTCAGAAAAAGGGGCAACTTCTGGGAAAAGGAGCTCTTCAAATTTGATGGCCTCCACCTGACTAAAGAGGGAGTCAGAGCACTGTGTCAGAAATTTGACGTCCACATAGGGCATTTAAACTAGCGGGATGGTAGATGATGGCAGCTCTAGGAGAAGCATGCATAACTCCTGCTGTCTCTCCTCCTCCAGCTACCACCAAATCTACACACTCCAGGATAGCAAAAGCAGATAGCCAGGAACATAAAACCCTTTCCGGCTCTGGCGTTGACCATCACAATGGAAAGGGAGGAACCATAAACAGGGAAAGCTACAAAGGGATGGACAATAAGATCAAGGGAGGCATGACAAACAAAGTGACACAGCAAGACTGGTCAGCACTATGCCTCAATGCATGCAGTCTGGCTAACTAGATGACTGACCTCACTGCCGCAATAGCTGAGGCAGGACTGGACTTGGTGGCCCTGACCGAAACATGGTTCAGAAATAATCATGGCTGAGAGGTGACTATCCCAGGGAACAACATATTTAGGAGAGATAGGACTGGGAAAAGGGGAGGGGTAGCTATTTATGTTAAGAATGCCATCAATGCTACAGAAACGCAGCAGTCACTAGGTGAAACAGAGGATCTTCGTATCACAATAGGATCCAGAAGCCAGAAACCCATTCGGGTAGGAATAATCTACAGACCCCCAAATCAGGAGGAAGCCAGGGATAAGGAAATCCTGGGAACCCATCCTCCAAATGTCAGGTGAAGGGGACATGGTGCTAGTGGGGGATTTCAATCTGCCAGACATCGATTGAAATACCCACACAGTTGCATCACAGAAGAGCAGGGAATTCCTAGTCACACTACACAAAACAGGCCTAAGTCAACTAGTGACATCACCCATAAGAGGTAAGGCAGTTCTAGATCTGATATTCACAAATAGCGATAGGGTTATGGGTGATGAAGTAAGGAACCACCTGGACAATAGTGATCATAACATGGTGTGTTTCAGGGTAAAAAGGACTGTAGACTCCACACACTCCAAACTGAAGGTCCTTGACTTCAGGAGGACAGACTTCACAAACATGAAGGCCTGCCTAAGAGACAACCTTAGTAACTCGACAGAAGGGAGTATTGAGGAATATTGGACAAGAAGAAGAAGAAGAAGAATCAGCATTTATATAGCACTTTTCATACATCCAAAGCACTTTACAAGCAATGCTAGACTGGTAGTGAAGTGACTGAATGTGTGGTGGCCACCATATCGCGCATCATCACTCACACACAGCCTGGATAATTGCATGAACTGGTTTATGGGAAGGGGAATTTTGGCCAGGACACTGGGAATGTTCCCTACTCTTTGCGAAGAGTGTCCTGGGTTCTTTTACTTCCACCTGGACACCCACCAGGACAACACCAGGATGGGCAGAAGGGACCTTGGTTTAATGTCTCATCCGAAGGACGGTACACCCCAGCAGTACAGCACCCCCCAATACTGCACTCAGATGCCAGCAATTTTTAAGTGCAAGTCCAATCCTGGTGTGGGACAAGAATCCACAACCTTCTGGTCCAGAGGTGGATGTGCTACCAACTGAGCCACGCTGACAAGAGTGAGGGATGCAATAACCATGGTCACATCAAAGTGTGCCCATCAGGTTAGTAAGAATAAAAGGAGAAAAATTCCATTATGGTTTTCCAAGGAGGTGGCAAACATGGTGAGAGAAAAGCGCATAGCCTTGAGAAAGTATAAGGAGTTGGGGAATGAGGCAGACAAAACAGAATATAAACAGAAACTAAAAGAACAGGGAAAGTGAAAAGAAATGTAAACGCTCAAACAGTACAGCAGCAGGATTAACCTGTGAGACAGCCAAAAGCTGTTAGACAGGCTCCTATCCTTGCTGTGAGTCATGTAAATTGCACTGCGTGTCTACCGAGCCTACTACTGAAAGCAACATTGCTCCTGGGAAGTGTAGTCCTTGTAAGGACTACAGTACTGGCTGTGACCTAGTTAACATTGCACCATTATAATGCAGGTAAAACGCTTTACTATCGAGACCTAGCTGAAGGGTAATCTGTGCGGTTAAGAACTAGCTGTTACTTATTTTAAAAGTTAATATTCTGCAGGTTGATGTGTTTGCAGTCGGGACACCCAGTAATTAGTCACGTGACTATCTGTGACTTCCGGGTCCCGGTTGCAAAATGCTCACGTAGTGAGCAGTGTCAGCATTTGTTAACTTCTAACTTGTAAAGGACTGCAGCAGGATTAACCTGTGAGACAGCCAAATGCTGTTAGATAGGCTCCAATTCTTGCTCTGAGTCATGTAAATTGCATTGTGTGTCTACCAAGCCTACGACTGAAAGCAACGTTTCTCCTGGGAAGTGTAGTCCTTGTATGGACTACAGTACCAGTTGTGACCTAGTTAACATTGCACTATTATAGTGTGGGTAAAATGCTTTACTATCGAGACCTAGATGAAGGGTACTCTGAGCTGTTAAGAACTAGCAGCTACTTATTTTAAAAGTTAACAATCTGTACGTTGCTATGATTGCAGTCAGGATGCCCGGTAATTAGTCACGTGTCTGTCAATGACTTCTGGGTCCTGGCTATAAAACGCTCACATAGCGAGCAGTGTCAGCATTTGTTCACTTCTAATTTGTAAAGGACAGCAGCAGAATTAACCTGTGAGACAACCAAAAGCTGTGAGACAGGCTCCAATCCTTGCTGTGAGTCGTGTAAATTGCACTGTATGTCTACTGAGCCTACTACTGAAAGCAACATTGCTCCTGGGAAGTATAGTCCTTGTAAGGACTACAGTACTGGCTGTGACCTAGTTAACATTGCACTGTTATAGTGCTGGTCAAACGCTTTTACTATTGAAACATAGAAGAAGGGTACTCTGTACTGCTAAGAACTAGCAGCTACTTATTTTTAAAGTTAATATTCTGTATGTTGTTAAGTTGCTGTATTTGCAGTCGGGACACCCAGTAATTAGCCAGGTGACAGTCAGTGACTTCTGGGTCCCAGCTGCAAAATGCTTGCATAGCAAGTGTGCACAGGCAAGTGTGCGTCTTCGTGCATGGAGATGCATGCAGAGACATGTGCATCTCTGTGCATGTGTCCAGCGTGTCT
The DNA here is from genome assembly GCA_016271365.2 of Neoceratodus forsteri. Classification (NCBI taxonomy): domain Eukaryota; kingdom Metazoa; phylum Chordata; order Ceratodontiformes; family Ceratodontidae; genus Neoceratodus; species Neoceratodus forsteri. The sequence continues at coordinate 1,046,207,645 of CM057451.1, forward strand.
AGTGTGGACAGTAGGGAGACAGGCCTGTATCATTCACCTTCATTGTAAAAAGGTGTTACTGTCTTACAAGTGTTAAAATGTCTAGTATTGCTGTAGAAGTTTACACTTTGTCCCTGAATACAGGGAATGTTGCATTAATGTGCTGGTCTTGTAATCTTGTGCTTCTTAATGCACCTTCTATACCCAGTTTGCCAATGGCATTAAATTGTCCTTACTGATCAGAACTTAAAACACTAAAACCAGAAATCATTAAACCAACCAATGATCTGCAAGCAGTTAAAGAAATCAGGGAGTTAGATAATTTTGTTGACAATATTGTTAGAAATATATCTTCTTCATTAGGCAATGAAAATAAGATTTCAAATGATGCCATACTGCAAGAATGCAATTTGGAATTGATGACCACAAGTTAGCCCCCTGTAGGTAAAAATACCCCTACCTCACAATTATCCACTAAACTAACTAGGGACAACTGTTCTATGTCAGATATGAGAATTAATCCACCATTCCTATCCCAACTTCCTCTGTCTAATGGTACCCCTTGCACAAATAAAAGATGCAGAGAGCCCCCATCAGTTTTAGACACAGAGAATGGTTGGGAATCTGTCCCTAAGTGAAAAATTAAAAAGGGCAGAAGGGCCGAGCATGTGCATTCTTCAGTGACCAAACTTGTCCCTGCAGATAGGGCATCTAATGAGCCCTTTTTTTCTACAAATAGTTTTGGTCCCTTAGCTCCCATGCAACCAGACTCTACCCAGAATAATTATGCACAAGTGTCTGCTTTAACAACCATTATTACTAGAGACTCAATTATAAAATATATAGATTCATGGTTATATAATAAACAGATTTCTGTACACTGGTTTCCTGGAGCTAAAATTGAGGAAATTTTATCCAGAATTGATTTATTAATATCTCATCCAGCTAATGTCGTTATACACGTTGGTACTAATAATGTAGGATTTTCCCATGAGAAAGACATCTGTTAAGAAATTATTGAGTTAGGAAAACACATTAAAGAAAAAAAATTGCAATGTGTTTATTTCGGGAATTCTACCTGTACCCCATGCAAGAGAGGAAAAGAGCACCATAAAGCGTATTAATGTATGACTGCAAAATTGGTTTACCCTGGAAAAGTTCAGCTTTATTAATCATTGGATTTCTTTTCATAAAAATTTCAACTTTTTTGCTAGAGTGGCTTGCATTTGAATAAATATGGGGTGAATGAACTTTGCCAACACTTTCAAAAGTTTGTACCTTCTGTTACTTTAAAATGGTAGATAATGGGGAAAATCTAAATAAAGATTCAGTTGGTCACACATACCAGGCTTCCCAACAGATTCTAAAGGACAAGTTAAACATTTAGTTGTTAAATGCTAGCAGTTTAGGAAATAAATTTGATGAACTTATAGTAAGAGTTTCAAATGACAATCCAGATATAATCAGTATTACTGAAACATGGTGGTCACAAAATTCAGCCTGGGATAAGTCTATTCCTGGCTATGCTCTATTCTACCTTAGCAGACTTATCAAGGGAGGGGTGGTGGCATAGTTATTTTTGTTAATTCAGTTTTAATAGTGAGTAACATCTCAAATAAGCTCAAAAGAGAATCAAATACTGTAGAGTCACTTTGGCTGAATATAAAAAAATCTAAAGAACCAAAACTATATTAGTGCTCTGTTATCGAGCACCAGATGCTCAGAAAGCAATTTTAAGTGAGATCCTCTCTGAAATGGCATTAGCAGCCCAGATAGGCAACATCGTATTTATGGGTGATCTAAACTTAAATGATATGGACTGGGCAAATAAATCTACCTCATCCCAAATTTCAAAATATTTTTTAGATGCTTGTGAAGAAATGAATCTCATTCAATATGTCACATATCCAATTCGAGGGTCAAATATTCTGGATGTCATTCTCTGTAATGAATCTTTAAATACCACTAATTGTACAGTTTCAGCTCCCTTTGGTGATAGTGACCACTGTGTGGTTACTTTTCTTCTGCATATGGCATTGCAAAAGTCAGTAAAAGTAACAGAAGTTTACGCATTACATAAAGTGGATAAAACTGCTTTATATAATCATTTGTACAATTTTAATTGGATCAATCATTTAAATCAAAATAATATTGAAGATATGTGGCTTTCATTTAAATCAGTTATTACAGGTGCAGCAAATAAATTCATCCCAAAATAAAGAAAAGAAGCTCAAATCTACAACCAAAATGATTATGTAGTGGACTAAAGAAAATTATTAGGAAGAAAAATAAGAAATCTTTATGCCAACAAATGTGATAGAACCTTGTTGGCATTTAAACAAATTCAAAAGAAATGTAAAAAAGAAATCAGAAAAGCAGAACTGGAGACAGAAAAATATATTGCAATGCAGGCTCAAAAAGGAAACAGTAAAATTCTATCAAGTTATATTAATTCTATAAAAAAGAAAGAATGTAAGGTAGGCCCTTTAGTTATAAATGATTTAAAAGTCTCAGAGCCAATAGAAATGGCAGATGTGCTCAATTTACATTTTTGCAAAGCATTTAGTAAAACACCAAACAATATGGATATTGAGTTTGGCCCTATATCTTGTGGAATGGATATTCCCTTAGAAACCAATAAGAACAAACTCAGTGAAATCAAGAAGGGTTCCACCCCCAGTCCAGATGCCATATCAGTATGCGTTATTTTACTGATGAAAGATTATTTATGTTTACCTCATAAGATATTATTTGAAAAAAGTTTAATTCCAGGCAGTGTGCTATCTGACTGGAAGAAAGCTAATGTGGTCCCGCTTTTCAAAAAAGGTCAAAAGAGCCCCCTCTGACAATTATTGCCCATCATTCTCACCCCTATTTTTAGCAAAATTTTGGAAAGAATCATCAAAGATGAATTAGCCCCCTCCTTAGCAGTAGTTGACCCTAGCCAACATGTCTTTGTAATAGGTTTGTCATGTGCAAATTATCTTGTGAGCTTTCATGATTTCATTAGTAACAACCTTGACAAAAACGTCCCATGTGATATAATTTGCTAGATTTCAGAAAATCATTTGATTCTGCTCCACACTGGGCACTTGTCAAAAAATTGAAAACTCATAACATCAATCTTCTATTTGTCCTTTGGATTGCAGATTAGTTAAAAGATAAGAAAACATAGAGTTGTTGTAGATGGTCATCAGTCTAGCTGGTGACCAGTTGGAAGCGGAGTCCCTCAGGGATCAGTTTTGGAGCCTGCCATTTTTCAAATATTTATTTCTGACTTATCATTTAACACTCAAAGTAATATTTCAAAGTACTCAGATGACTGCAAACTCTCTAACAGTTGCGGTACATCTACTGATTTTCAGATAATTCAGAAGGATTTTTACACTCTTGAAACATGATCTATTAAATGGAATCTAAAGTTTAATTTCTCTAAATGTTGTGTTATACATTTGGGTAAACAGAACCCAAGAAATCAATATTATTTGTATACAGAGTTTTAGCTAGTAAGAAAAATGAAAGAGATCTGGGAATAGTCATAGAGTCCAAATTAAATTTTGATCTGCAAATTATGAGTATCACTAGTAAAACTAATAAAAGTTGGGGGGCAATTAGACACAATATAATTTCTAGAGATCCATATATATCCTATTATCCCTTTATTGGGCCTATGTTAGACCTTGCTTCAACTATGTTTCTCAACTATGGAGCCTTTTTAAACAGAAGGATATAAGTAGAATAGAAAAAGTTCCTAGAAGAGTCACAAAAACAATCTATCTAGACAAAGCTCTTACTTATCAGGAAAGGCTCCACAATCTCAATTTTAATGTCCTTAGAACAAAGGAGACTTAGACGGGATTTCCTATTAACATGGGACATTTTACAAAATATATAGCTAACACTAGAATGTGGTCTCAAATTTAAGCAAATATCAGTTAACAATAGAGGCCACTCGCTCCAATTGATGAGAAGCAAATCTTACACAAAAAAGGGCCTTCTATTTTTCACACAGAATCATTGGTCCATGGAATAAACTCCCTACAGCTGTTATTGTTAGTCAGAATAAAAATACATTAAAAAAAAGGCTAGATGATTTTTGAAGAACAAATAAATCCTTAGCCTACTATACGTAACCCAAGAGCTTAATGAGTGTCTAGCCTTTTGCTCTTTGCTATCCTTAGTATGATCCTTAGTATGACAGCTCAGGAAGTAAAACAGGGTAATAAAACCTTCTACAGGTACATACGTGAAAAAAAGGAAGACCAAAGGGGGCATTGTTAGAATCACAAAAAAGATGGACAAACCACAAAGCAAGATGGGGAGAAGGCAGAGGCACTCAATGAGTATTTCTGCTCAGTCTTCACACAGGAAGCAGACAGTAACAGACCAACAATAGGCATAAAGAAGTGTCTGATTGAAGAAACAGACATGGGTCCCTACACAGAGGAAAGGGTCCTGGAGGAAATAGGAAAGGTAAAGGTAGATAAAGCTATAGGGCCAGATGGGATACACCCAAGAATACTGAATGAACTAGGAAGGGAACTGGCAGCCCCCTTAGCAGTTCTCTTCAACAAATCATTAAGGATCAGGGAGGTGGTGGAGGATACGAAGAGTGCAGCAGTACTACCACTCCACAAGAGTTGAAGTAAGGAACAGCCAGGTAACTACCGTCTGGTTAATCTAACATCAGTCATGGGAAAACTGATGGCGTCCCTGCTGAAGGAAAGAATCATAGCTTTTTTGGAGCAAACTGGTCAGCTCAACAAAAATCAACATGATTTCACTGCAGGGAGGTCCTGCCAGACAAACCTGGTTGATTTTTCAGTTGGGTCACCAAAATAGTGGATCAGGGTGCGGCAGTGGATGTGGTTTACCTGGACTTCAGCAAAATGTTTGACTCTGTTCCGCACTGGAGATTAGTCAAAAAACTGGAGAACATGGAAATTGGGCCTGGGGTTACAAACTAGATCAGAAACTGGTTGCATGTGGCCCAGCCATGGACTAGAGGACTAAAGAACTAGAAGAAGAAGACTAAAGGACTAGAGAGCACAACCTTTGACTTAAGGAAGGAAAGTTCAGAAGCAATATGAGGAAATTCTTCTTCACAGAGCGTGTTGTGGAACCATGGAATAGCATGTTGGAGGGGGTGGTGGGAGCCAAGACAGTGGGGGAATTCAAGTGGGCATGGGACAGACACTGTGGGATACACAAGCATGCAGCTAAGTAGGGAGGTAGGAAGCCAAGGGCAGACTTGATGGATCATATAGTCCCCATCTGCCGACAGCTTCTATGTTTCTATGTTTCTATGTTATGGCAGGAAATGTGTCTCAGCCAGTCACATTGCAGGGCTCTCTTTATGGCATGGGATTATTATATCATATGACACAAGAGCGCAGCAATGTACCACACTGTAAATTCAGTGTATATATTGCTGCCACTCGAATAAACTTCTGAAACACATTTTGGCAAAAACAATATGTGGTATCTTAATTTTCTGTGCCCCCAAACCCCCCCCTATTAATATAATCAACTCCTGGGGATTCAACATGGGGACGGGGAGAAACACTGTGGGGGAGCAAAACAAAGAAATTGCACAATGCAGTTTAGCAAAAGTCTGGGACTGGGATTTGAGCCCCAGCCCACAGATGCACAATGACCTCATGCACTTAAAGCTCATCCCACTGAGCCACGGCGGTAGCTCAGTGGACCACCTCTTGAACAGAGGTCTTCACCTCCATGTAACTCCTCCTCCCCACCCATGCTTGATAGGGTACAAAACCACATACCACATATGTGTCGTGTGGGGTTTTGTACCCTATCACGCTAGTGCACTGCGCAATATATTCTGCACGGTATTCCATGCGCAGGTATGTATGCGACAACTTGACCCAGTAGGTTTAATTACCAGATTTATAAATAATAACATGCAGCATGTGCTCTGTAAGTCATTAAACTCATTTTCAAGTACAGAATTCATTTAAAAATTGAGTCATATTGTAAAAGATACTGTAGATTGACAGACAGACAGATGGACAGGCAGACCAAAAGAACTGTATTTACTGTATACAGTTCTATGATTTTCCAAGCATACAGATACAGTATAGAAAATACTTATACAATTTAAAAAGCTGTATTTGATGAAACATAATATCTAGAAGGCTATTATAGAACACATTGCAGTAATCAATTTGCTAGTTGGTGACAAAGGTTTTCACAAGAGCATGCACAATTGCCATGGTCAAGGAAGGTGCATAACCTTGATGTATTCTTTAAATGATAAATGCAATTTGGGGCAACAGCCACCAACTGAGAAAACAGAGTCAGTTCACTGTCCAGAGTGACACCCAAGTTGTGAAAAATGAAAGTGACACATTCTCAGGTTATTGGGTAATACATTCTAGATTATACAATGGGGTCCAAAAATTCTTTAAGATGATTGGCTGACTGGCACCTTTTACCCATGGTAAATCCTGGCATAATGTGCCAGCCAGCTGCATCATAAGGAGAGTTCATTCTGACCCCCCCCAAAAAGAACTCCAAGCTCCCATCTTCTTTTCACCACTAAACCACGAGTAAAACTGCCATAGCAGCTTGTGTGCAACTTCTAAAATCCCATTCAGCTAAACACATTTTTTAATAGGGACAGCAATGCTGAATTGGGTAAAGTGTCATTAAAGGAAAACCAATGTCTATTACTTGTAAAATCAAGGCTGAAAAGTGGAGCCGTTACACTGCCCACTCGGTCATTGTGCACAATATCAGATCACAGCCTTTCTCTTTAATGTCCGTTTAGCTGCCAGCTTTGTGTGGCAAACGGAACACACCATAAATAACAAACACAAGCTGTCAAAGCACCTTCACTCTTCACTTACAACAAGAAGCCCTGAATCCACTGTAATCTAAATTTTGTTTTGGTTTTGTCCCAACCACTCCCAGTTTGCACCCACCTTCTCTCATTTGCTTTCCAGTCCACGCCCACTCTCTCTCTCTCTCTCTCTCTCTCAGCTCCAGTCACTCTTTCTGGTACACTCCCACTCTCTCCATCTGTCTCCAGGGCCATCACTTTAAATCAAAAAGAAACAAAACAAAAAAAGAAAAAAACAAAGAAAAAAATGCCCTACAGAACAGTCCCTTAGGTTGTGTAAACTTCATCAAGCAGGTTGTAATGGAGCACACAAGCTGTTCATGGCACACAGCATGACCAAAGACATCAGCCTGTCACACCAAGCTTAGTTTAACAGCCACAGTGTCTCATATAACAAAAAAAAACTTAAATAGAAGCCGAGACTGTATCTGTCCAGTGTCAGGACTCCTACAACCCCATCGGAGACAAAAAAAAACTTTAAGTTGGGAGTGTGTGAGTTTTTTGGTGGTGCTACATTCTCAGTTTATGTTTCTGACTCCTCTCTGCTTCTCCTCTGCACCAAATCAAACTGTGGAGGGAGTGGGAGGGGGGCTGCATCCTTTTGGAGATTTGAAGATTGTTCAATAATTTCACCCCAGTATGCAAACAACAAAGAGTCTATGTTATGGGGTGGGAGAGGGAGACATTATTCTGCCTGCCAACAGGGAACTATTTTCTGTGGCGTGACAATAAACTCACTAAAATATGATTTAAGGCAACAAAAATCTGTACTTTTCTTTAATGTTTTCATTACAAAAAGGGATGGGGAACATTGTATAATTATGACATAGGGCAAGGGAGACTGCAGGGGTGTGCACTATTGAAATAAATGGGGATTTTTTTTATTATTATTTTATACATTATTGATAGATAGTTGGAGATTAATGAAGGCTACCGCTCGACTAACAAGGGCCTTGTTAGTAGAACAGAGGCCTTCATTAATCTCCAGCTTGCCATCTGATAATGTATAAAATAGTAATAAAAAATAACTCCATTCATTTCAAAGGGGTACTCCCCAGCACTCTGACCCATGGACATCTCTTAAAGTATCCTATCTCTGGCTAGTATGTCTATACTTGGTGGGTTGTCTGTAGCAGCATGGCCACACTCATTACAGTGTGTGTGCAAGGGGTGGGAATGGCCATGTGGGTGGTTGTCGAGTTATTGCTACTTTTGTGTTTTCCCCTTAAAGACTGTTTGCATGGGAGCATTCAAAACTATGGAGAGAAAATAGTAGGAGAACAATTCAGACAGAAGCAATTAAGTAGTATTTTGAGTAAGTGTGTGTATTGGGGGTTGGAATAACCACATGTGTTTCCATTGGTATGTGTGCTACAGTTCAGATGTGCAGCTGAGATGGGGTGACAAAAAAAACTAAAAAGAATAACAATGACTATAAGCATGCTGCATGCGTATAGATGTATGCATATTTGCATTGAAGTATAAGCAAGTCATATGTGTTCAGGCAGTGTAGCTTAGTGGTTAAAGACACTGTACTGCAAACCAGGAGACTTGGAGACCTGAAAATCTGTGTTTGAATCTCATCAACCCCCGCTTGTATACTGTGTCATCCTAAGCAAGTCAATTAACTTTTATGTGTGCAGTTATCAGTGACCACTTGCTTTTGCATGCATGCCACACGCATGCAGTCTGTTCCAATTTAACATAAAAAGCATGCTTTCCACACTTGCTTGCTGCACACATGCCACATGCGTACAATCGGTTCCAATTTAACATTTAAATCATGCTTGCAGCACGCATATCCCAAGGGTAGTTTTATGTGAGCAGCATGAACATTTTTCATATAATTATTTCTGTAATGTTGAACAAATACAAATCTTTGTAAACATCAAAGACTTGCCCACATTTTGCAAACTGCTTTCACAGTGTATTTAACTATTTTTTTCAGAGTTTATTTACTGAGAATAGCTCAGCTGAGATGCAAAATCTCATTTTTCAGAACAGTCTTGCTTTGGATTAAAGAATTGAGAGGATAAGTAACTTGCATAGGATTACTCAGTGAGACAATGGTTCTCATAGGATTTGAACATGGTTATCAAGTACCTGCTCTACCCACTAGGCCACATTGCTTCCTGGGGCTTTATAGTGCATGTGAGTTTTTGTGAGAGAAACAACTACTTCAACCTATTTAGCCATTTGCTAGATCACTTTAGCTCTCTATAACCTTTCTAAAGATGTACTGCACTGCACTTCTTGCAAGATGCCACTTCTATATGCTGCCATTGTGTGTACAGTACTAATACAAAATTGTTGTTTTCTTTTAGGGCTGAAATGATACTTGGATGATACAGTAACTGCCCCACTCAGAAGAGTCTCAAAAGAATGAAACTGAAGCAAATGTTGAAACCTGTTTTAGGCAATGTCTGGTCCAATAAGGCCTTATACACCTGCAACACAAAGATTTCCATAACAGCTACCCAGAAAGCATTACACTGGGTTCAGATTAGAGTCTATGCATGTCATCATGACAGAGACAAAGAAACCAAAACAACTTGCTGTATCGACAGTAAGGCAAGTCAATTTTATTTGTATGATGCCCAATCCCAGGTGCTCTGGGTACCTCACTGAAGCAAACAAATTAACAAAATAATACAGTTAAAACAATAAGTAATGCAATCAGAAAATAAATAAGCACATCTGAATATTGAGGGAATAACAGCATCAAGTCCTAATACAGATGGTAATAAAGTAAGTCTTAAGCTTGATTTAAAAATGGGTAGGGAAGGGGCACCTCTTACCTCCTGGGAAAGGCATGAAAAAGAAGTGGGGCAGCCACTCCAAACACCCTATCCCCCAGGAATTTTAGATGAGCATTTGGAACAAAAAGAAATTGCACATCTATTGACCAAAGGAAGAGACCAGGAACACATGGGGTCATGAGATCTTTTGGGTAGCCTGGCCAAACTATGCAGGACCCTGTGAGTTAAAAAGCACACCTTGAACATGATGCATCTCTGCATCAGCAGCTACTGCAGAGCCTGGACAACTGGCATGATATACTTGAACTGGGAGGCGCCAGCAATCAGCCAGGCTGCCACATTCTGGACCAGCTGCAAGAGACACACCATCTTCATGGATAACCCAGGAATAGTGTTACAGTGATCCAGTGTTGACAAGACAAGTGCTTGCACCAGTGTTGCTAGGTCAAATGGCTGAAGAAAGGGCTTGATCTGGGAGATGTTCTGAAGATGATAAAAGACACTGCAGCAATAGCTGACACCTGGGGCCTGTTTTAGAAAGCCCTGGTTAGACTGGTGCAAGCTGCAACAAACTGCAGCTTGCACTGATCAGTGGTGTACCAGAGACACTGTGCCCAATTCACAAATGAGTGGGGTCCCAGTGCCAAAGTCCCACCGCTTGAGGCAAATGTTATGTGCCAAAGGCTCTCTGGCAGATCTCAGAGGGTGGTGTCAGGGATTTTTTCCTCTGACACATTCTCACTGCCATATGGGGTCCAACAGGGCTCTGTGCTGTCCCCATGTTGTTCACGGTGTACATGCTGCAGTTGGGAGACATTGTAAGGAGGTACAGGCTGGGTTTTCACTCTTATGCAGATGATACCCAGCAGTACCTGTCCTTTGTTCCCGAGCAGGATAATACAGTTTCAGTGATTAACTACTGCCTCGCTGTGATACAGAACTGGATAAATGATAGCTGGATGAAGTTGAATCCTGAAAAGACTGAGGTGTTGGTAGTGGATCTGAGCCATCAGATTGTGAGACTGGTGGCTGGCAGTGCCTCAGGGCTTTGACTCAGGGGGTTGTCAGCTGCTGACCTCTGAACAGGTGCAAAATCTAGGTGTAGTATTCGACAATTAGCTGACACTTCATTCCCAGGTGTTGGCTGTTGTCAAATCCTCTTTTTACCATCTGAGGAATCTTGCCTGGATTAAGCACCTTGTTCCATCTGATGACCTTCCAACACTGATCTACACCTTTGTGACCTCCAGCCTTGACTATTGTAACTTCCTTTACCTAGGGCATCTGGGGGTGGAAATCCACCTCCTGCAGCTGGTGAAGAATGCTGCTGCCAGGTGGTTGACTAGGTCATCTCGATCTAGTCATATTATTCCTGTGCTGCACAAACTGTATGGGCTGCCAGTTCAGTGGTGGAACACCTTCAAGGTCAGTTTGCTGACCTATAAGGCCCTACAAGGTAAGGGACTGGGCAACCTTCAAGAGCTTCTGTTTCCTTACTGCCCCTCTCGACCACTCTGCACCCCTGACGAGGGATTGCTAGAGGTTCCAAGGGTTTGGTTGAAGACATCTGGGTCTCTGGCTTTTATGTTTGTGGCCCCCACCTTGTGGAATTCTCTACCTCATTGGATATGAGACTGCCTGACTATGGAGATCTTTAAAGCTGCTCTGAAAACATACCTGTTTGAACTCATGTTTTGTGACTCAGTTTAGTGACGCTATCTGGTTGGAAATATTATTTTAATGTTTTTATTGTTTTTTAATTGTTAAGGTGTGATGAGCTTCTGGAATAGTGCCTTTTTTTTACAAATAAAGAGAACTGAATTGAACTAAAATGCAAGGTGCACAGGAGGGGTTTGCCATAAGCTGTGGGGTAGTCAGGTACCATCGGCACCCAGTGATCGAGACCTGCCTGGAGGCTGGCTGGGTTACGTGTGACAGGATGGGGGATGCAGAGGCAGGTAGGACACTGGTGGGTGTGGCAACAGATCTCCAATGGTGACATTACAGGGTACTGCCATACCTGTGTTGTACATGGGAGGGGAGGCTGCTGTATGCCTGGGAGCAAGGAGGACACCCTGTAAGCAACATACCACTGAGTGCTCTGGGTTCTGTGGGAGCATGGGATACCACAGGCAGGTGGGGGCACAGGTTCTCTCCCACCCAATGACAGCACTGAGCATGGCTGTTAGACCAGCCCCTGTCTAGTCTGTAATGGCCTGTGCACCTTGTGGGGGGGTCCTGAATCCCACTGAAAGGGATACTGCAGCTTGCTTCTTTTCAAGACCCCTATCACCATGGTGCACATTGGATCAAGCAAAGAGCTGGCACAGGCCTTATTTGTCACAAGTGGTCCCGAAATTGCTGCAGCCTGTGTTCCTGAATCATAGGCAGTGCAACCTTTGAAACAAGGTGCCCCTTGCATCTAATCTGATTAACACAGTCAACTTGCATCAAATGTTCAGCTTTTTGAATCAGGCCGCTGATCTTGTAATGTCAGCTTGGAGTCCAAAATGACCCCCAGATTCCTCACCATATCTGCAACTTCAAGACTAACATTGTCCAAAGATAGTAAAATGTATCCGAGTTTGAAGCTGATGAAGCAAACCCCCCCTGGCTCCACCAGTGGTGCCTTCTTCTTCAAAGGATTCAGCCTAAGCCAGCTGGCTGCCATCCAATCCTGAATTTTCCAAAGGCACTCAGTCAATTCCAAGACATTCACCCTGCCATCATGTGCACAAGACACATATAGCTGGGTATCATCAGCGTAACAATGAAAACACAAGCCTTATTGTCTAATAATCTCCCCAATGGCAAAACCTACACAGCAAACAACATGGGAGCAGTGATTGACCCCTGAGACCCACCACAGCAGAGCACAGCACTGCATGTGATGAAATAGCCAAGTGCCACCTGCTACACTCCACCAGATAAGTAGAACTCAACCCACCATAACACCATCATTGTGAGTCTCACATAGTGTGCCAGAAGAGACAAGAGCACCTCATGGTCCACCGTGTCAAAGGCCAAAGAAAGGTCAAGCAGAACCAAGATGGAACTAGGTCTGCTATGGTAGCCCTTCATGACAGCGGTGCAAAACCATGACTGTGAAAACAGTGATGGCTTCATGATGAAAGGAATGATGGCAATGGTCACATTCCCCCTTCCCCGAGGTGGTATGACCTCAGATTTAGTATATTTAGAAAGGGGGTTGTGGTGGGCAAAGCCCCACTCAAAGGAGTGGGTACAGTGGGTGAAGGCCCCTGCAAAAATAACTGTTGCTGTCTTTCAGGTTCGTCTTCAAGCCGTCACTGTTTTCACAGTTGCGATTTCGTGTTTGCGGTTCTGAACCATCTGCTATCCCATGAAAGAAGCAGAATATGGTGCACCTTGACCAGATCAGTGTTTGTACTATGATGAGGCAGGAATCTGGACTGGAAAGGTTCATAAACACCATATGTCTCCAGGTGCTGTTCCAACTGCCCCTCCACTACTTTCTTGATCAACCTCCCCAAATAGGAAAGGTTTGATATAGGCCTGTGATTTCAGAGAACATCAGGGTCAAAAGATGGTTTCTTAAAGAGCTGGTGACACATTCAGGAAAACGTTAACAAAACCTAATATTTAGACACAGTACAGCTTGTATTTCCTATTAGTGCTGTATTCCTGTTTCACATTTTTTATTACTGTGGTCATCTGTATGAAAACAGGATCTTTGTTCCTGAAGAGTGTGTCTATACCTGCTGCTTTCTCCCTACCTGAAGTTTTAGAGCACTGCTTGTGATATCACAGTTACTCCCATGGCAACAGATTGTGATGTCACAACAGAGGATTATGACTTGAAGTAGGGAATAAGCTATAGAGGCATATGGACTCTAAAGGAACTCTAAGGGATAAAGATCATACATTAATGCAAATTTCCTTAGTAATAAATAATGGGGAGGAGAAATATATAAAATATAAATGGAATTCTGGCAGAATTGTACTGAATTATTATGTTTTCTAAAGTTTTCTTTGAGGCATCAGTAGCTTTTTAACAAGGGGTCTCACCACTGCCCTTTCAGGGCATTGGGGAAACTCTCATCCTCAGGCGAACACCTAACAATCCCCACAAAAATTAGACTAAGCATTCCCCAGCACTCCAAAGAAGCCAGGTCAGCCCAGGATCCAATATACGGTAGGTGGGGCACAGTGCATAAACTACCTGGAGGACATCCTCCTCCAACACTGGCTCAAACTCCTTCTATAAAGATGAAGTGCCCCTGTCTGAAGACTGGACACTGTCTACTGATGACAGACCACTTAAGGATATCTAAGCCCTGACAGAGGATACCATGTCCAGAAAGAACTGATTAAACTCATCACACTTTTTTGTGGCAAACACTCAACTCCACTGGAGTCAGAGAGGATTTAATTATTTGTTCACAGTGTTGAGCTGAGCTGGACAGTTCTTCCCAGTAGTAATCACTTGTGACTAAAACACTGATTTTTATAGAGTGATTGTCTGTGATACTCATCATAATTAACCCTCAGCCCCAATTTATCTTCATAGCAGGACCTCCACCAACAATGCACCAGCCTCTGCCCCTTGGTCTTCAACCTCCTCAGGTCGCCATTTAACCATACTGACCTGCAGCAGGAAATCAAGGGGCATACACGTAGAGGTGATAGAAAGTCGACAGCCATAGCAAGAACCATGTTTTAACCCTCCAGCACTGCACTGACTCCCATCACACAAACCATTTCCATGCCTGAGATGTCCAGTGCCACCAGGAGACTCTGAGGCTCCAGATTTCTAAAACAGTGGTAACTGATCATCTCCACAGGGGAAGTTAGTTGAGGATCCTTGCAGAGAAACTGCATGGCATAATTATCCAAACAATTGACTGGATCAACCTTAATATCTACCTTGACAGTACATCAACAAGGACTTAGAACTGACTATTAAAGGGGATATTGCCAACCTGCCAAAGGCTGAATCTGTCCTTTTTATGCTAAAATGAAGGTTCCTTGTGTTCTAAATATACCCAGTGTTCAAAATATACATCCACATTTAGTTTATTGTATTATGGCAAGACTGTTTTATTTGTATTATTTAATATCACAAGTGAACTGCATTATTAGTTAATCCAAATGTAACTACCAGAGAACACTATACTCTTTGCAACTGGCTTATCCATGATCTTTGACAGCAAGAAGTATATTGTCAAGCTCCTCAAAACCACTACCTTAATGACTCTGGATGACTCTCTCCTTGTGAAAGTTTCTGACTTGAAGGTCCTTGATGTATGGCTGGTTGGTAATCTAATTTGATACTTTAATATCAATAGCATCTACAAAAAGCTTCTCCACAAGCTCAGCACCCTGTCCCACAACAATTCCTACCTGCTTCCCTGTGTACTGTTAGGTCATCCTCAAGATGATCCACTTGGTCTTTGAGTATGTGGACATGGCATGTACCCCTGCTCTCCAAACCACCTTAGCCAGACAAAACACTTTCATTCTTTCTGCCATTGCACCCTCAGCTGCCCCCTTTTACCCACTGCTCCCTATTGGGAGCATCATGTCATGCTCCTGACAGATCATAGCTCTTCCTTCAGTTGTGCATGAAACAATCACATTTCTGTAAGAGTCTCACATGCTGTGTCCCAAGAAATTGACTTCTTGCTTGCTGCTCATGCCCACAATGCTTTGTAGAAAATATGGTTATCTGAAAATCTGACAGTCTAAAATAACGTTTGGGGTTTTGTTGGATGCCTGTTGTGGATTTGAGTGTTGCCTCTTGTCTCATTTGCTGTGCCCCAGAAACAGGCTTCTTGCTGGCTGCTCACTCCATCAACATTTTGAAGAAAAAAAGGTCATTTGAAAAACTTAGCACAATGTAAAATAACTTTATGGGTCTGGTTGAGCACCTCTTAAGGATGTAGAAGTGTTGACACCTGTGTCTATAGGATGCCAGAAGTTACCTTTCATTCGCTGTTCTCTAACCCTAAGAATGCATAAGGTTACACTCTTATATCCACAACAGGCCCTCCAACTGGACTCATATGCTTACAGTATAACCTCTGCCTCCCTACTCTAGAATGCAGGCACCTCTAGCAGTGCTACTCCTTTCACTCCAAATTGTGGTTCAGCTCTCTTCCTGCCTTTTTACCACTCATGCCGTCTCTCCTGCTCCATTGACTATACTCTCTAAACTCAGTTGTCTCCATCTCCTTCTCAGTTTCTTTTTCTACAAACTCTTCTGGGCATGCAGCCTTATATTTTTATCCCCCTCCTCTTGAACAGGATGATCACTTCAGTCCACTCCTCTTCCTCCTCACTCTTCTTTAAAATTCTCCTCACATGTATTCCTGCAACACATCACCTCCTTCTTTCCCCCATAGTGACTTACTTCTTTTATTCCTTTCCTTTCACATTGCCCCCTCTGTTTTTGCTTTTCTGCTCCACTACTTCAACAGTTCTGATTTTATCATTTGTGGAAATTGTTCAGTATGTGTTCTTAAACATCTCAACTTTTGTATCAATATAAATAGCTTATTGTATTAACATGTGATTTATGTTTTGAGCCCTTGCACTGTGATATACTAACATTGTACAATTTGAAGTTTGCTTTTACATACCTGTGTTTTTTGATCCACTCTGACACTGTCCATTTACTGTACCTTTCCTCTCTTCTGTTAACCACCGCAGAGTCAGATGATTGCATCAGTCTGCCTGGTATCACTAATGATGCAACTGCTCCATTCCCTCTTTCCTGATTTCATACCCACTCACTCAATTGTGGCTATAGATTTTTATGGAGCAAGCACTTTGTGGGTGGGGGCACTGAGTTAGCCTGGATTTATCTACTGCTATTCTCCTTAAATCAAGAACTAAGGCTCAGGAGGGGGTCACCTCTTAGAAACATAGAGCCATACACAATGACAGCAGAAAAATACCAAATAGTCCATAAAGTCTGCCCATGGCACCCTATCAAACCCCAGGACCTATTGTTCATACTGTTTTCTAGCCCTTACTTTCCACCCTCATGCTCAATGCCCTACTGCTACAATCTTGAACAACAACTAAACCCTTCACTCTGTCCCAGTTATGCTTGAAACCATTAATGGTACTGTTGCCACACCCCTTCAGCTGGCAGACTGCTCCATGACTCAATCAATCTTTCCATAAAATAAAATGTTATCATGTCCCTCTTGAAACCCCCCCCCACCCCACTAGTTTCCACTCATGTTCCTTTCTTCTTGAACCATTACTCTTGCTAAATAGGTCCTCACAGGTAATCTTGTTTAATCCTTTCAGGAACTTGAACGTCTCTATCATATCGCCCTTCTCTCATTTGGCCTACATCGAGTACATGTTCAGTGCCTTGAGCTGATCCTCAAAATATCTGCACTGATGACCTTGAATCATTTTGGTCACCGTACATTGCATTGACTCCATCCTGTCTTTGTCTATTCTTAGGTGAGGACCTGAGAACTGGGCACAGTACTCCAGGTGCAGCCAAACCAGAGATCTATAGAGAGAGACCTGTTTTATTCTGCTGTCACTACTCCTTCTGAAACACCCAGCTTCCTGTTCACCTTACTGTAGACCTTGGTACATTGACGTGATTGTTTAATTGAGTCACTAATGAAGATGCTTAGGTGTCTTTCCTCAGTAGTATTGCCCAGTTTTACACCTCCAATCCAATACTCTGTCCTTGTTCTTGTTCACAAAGTGCATCACCATACACTTTTTGACATTGAATTTCCACTGCCAAACCTTAGATCACTTTTCTAGCCCTTGTGGATCTCTCTGCATCTTCAATTTAAATATTTTTGGGACTGTAGTGGGTTTATGTCAGGGAAGGAAGAGTAGGTAAAAAGATGCTGTTACCGCCTGGTGCACTGCAAGGTGCATTCTTTTGCTTTTCGCAAAAAATGTAATGTCTTTGTGAATGGGTAGGGGGAGGGAGAAGGAGGAGGAAGGCATGAAGTGACTAGGTCGGGGGTTGATGCTGATATAACCCTGTTTTAGCCTGTTAAACCCACATACCATACGTAAAAGTATCTTTGGCCAAAAAATCAAAGAAGAGCCATATTCATGGGGCCTGACAAAGCCTGACCCAGGTTTTCCACTGAACTGACAGACGAATACTATCAAAATGTTATGTGTCTTAAAGGTTTCACAAAACTGACACACTCACAGTAATATCTGGTGCTCGATTTTCAAAGCCCAGTGACTGACGCAAGGAATGAGCATCACTGAACAATGTCACAAGGAGCCAGCTGCAGCAAACCATGCTCCAAGGACAATTTTCAAACACTGCCTGCTCCACCAGGGGAGCCACCTGCAACATAGGGGTGTGCACAATGCCTGCACTACTACAGGGCTATGCCATTGCAGAAAGGGGGGGTGTGTGCCAGAATCTGGCTGCATCATCCCCTTTTGTGGGATCTTCATAGCCCATGGGGCCTTCCTGTGGTTAGACCAGCCAGGGTTGGCCTACCAACCCTTGTGCCATTACTGAAGCCTACAGCGGCAATGCAAAGCAGACCTTTGTACCCGTCATGCCATGCTGTTGCAGGGGGCTATAGTTGGGAGCACAGTCACACTGACACCTGTCCTGGCCATGGCAGCTGTGGCAGCCAAGGCTCACATGTACTGAACACAGTGGAACTGTACTGTGTCTACTATGCTTGAGCTGGAGGGGGTACTAAATACCAAACAGGGTGGCACTGAATGGGGGTGAGCTCAGAAGAGGATGCTGGTGAGGACTAGCAGAGCTCCCAACTTGCAGAACAGCAGGTGGTACGATGGACCACGGGAATGTGTGTGAGCACAGTACAGTGGAAGAGGGTCATACAGCCATGCAGGACCCTATGGTGGACACCTCTGATAGGCCGTGACCATCTGTGTAGGTTGTAGTGGTGTCCCATGATATGGCAACTGATGTCCACAGCACATATCCAATATATGGCATAGTGGCCCCATGGATCATATCTTGTAGCCATACCTATATCGGTAGCTGTGAGCACAGCATGGTGAGTGGATAGTAGTGTACCCCATGTGCCACAGAATGCACAACCAGGACCAAATGTGGTGCACAGCTATACTAGGTAACCTGTATGGGAGGGAGTTGTGCAACCTGACTGCAAAATCCCAGTCCTGTGCATCTACAGCATAAGGCAGACAGCACTGGAGTATATGCAGCATTCATGCTGGCCAGGCTCTCACCTGTGTGACACCATCTTCAGGGGGTTTTACAGTCACCTATGTCTGTGAGTTGGCATCCTGCATGGTAGCTGTTTTTGCCTTCCACAGAGCTCATGGCTGTGCCTGGGTGCAGCATGACAGTGACATGAGCCCACTGCTAGCTCTGGTACTCATATGTGTCCATCCACAGCTCACCACTGTACCTGTCATTTCAGCCATATCAGCTATTGCCTGCCACCAGTGCATTCTTCCTTTTGTCATCACTGGTGGCACTGGACTGTCATGCTTTACTCTTGAGCACTCTGTGACTGCCTCCACTTCCATCAATCCCTGCCCATGTGTCCTGTGTTGTGCACAGCAGACCACCTGAGGCAGCTGTGAGGACTTTGGCTCCAATACCAGCATTGTTCCAGTATCTGGCACAGAGTCCCTGGTGCACCAGGCTTTGCTACAAGCAGCCCGTGGCCACAACTTGGCCAGTTGTAAAGGGGGTTGAAAAATGAGCCCTGGCCTGTATAATCATGCATTATTGATATTTCAAAAATGCAGATCACACAGCCAAGGAGTTTATGCCATGTAAACCTGGACAAATTTCTGCTTACCAAGAGAATCACGTGGTACCCTGGGTGGTAAAGTGGGTAGGGAATCGTTTTGCATTACTACATGTTGTGCAGTATACTTATTTATCCCTGCTTCTGAAGTGGGATGGGTGGAGGTGGGGGGGACTGCTAACATTATGGACATAGAGTCCCTTTTGATTTTAAATTACTATGTTGTTAAGTTACACTTCTGATGGGCTGTATAACTGCTTGGGACTGCATAGAGGGAAATTTTGCTTAGCTGATTGACTGATGGAAACCGCTTTGTTGCTGTAGTAGTTATGGACTGAGAGGCAGTATAGCTTAGCAGTTAAGAGCAATGAGCTGCAAACCTGGAGAACAGGGTTTGAATCCACAGCCACCACTTGCACACTGTGTGAGCATGAAAAAGCCACTTAACTTCCCTGTGCTCCCCAGATGCATCTGAAAACAAACCTTAGCTTAGTGTGTCTTTCCTAGCCAAAAATTGTAAAAAAACATCAATTCTGAAAAAAGGCCAAAGCATTTACTGGCAAATCCCTTGATAATTATTTTTTTCAATCCATGCTGACAGAAGTCAGTTTAAGTGATTTTAACCATGGATGGTATGTAATGGGAGAGAAGGAACTTTATTTAAAGCTAAGCCAGGACATTTAAGTATTTAGTCATACATTCAGAGTGCGGCTACATACATTATAGTCAGAAGTACATCAGAATTTCCAACTGAGTCTGATCAGTGTTAGGATTATTTCCTTCATCATCATGACGTGCCAGTCTTGTTGTAAACAAGAAATTGATGGATCAGGGAACTAAATTCAACAGTACTGGTATAAGTAGTGCAAAATGTCCAAATTGTGGTTTAAGAGCCCAGTAAAGCACAACTGAGGACAATGAGACCCTCTCTCTCTCTCTCTCTCTCTCTATATATATATATATATATATACATACACTGTATATTAAAAAAGGAGATTGATATGGGATATAAAAATTGCATAACATACTAACTGAAAAGAAAAAAGAAAAGATAGGAAGTGGAGTTCACTGGAGAGTACCCCAATAACATTATTATTTTTCATTTATGCTGTGACTATTTTGTTTTAAACAAACATTTGCTGACTCTGATCATCATCTTGATTTTTTTCCAAGGCCAGATAGTCAGAGACTAATATGTTGAAAAAATCTAAATAAAGTCAATATATAGTATACTGATATGTTTGTCATACTGTATGCTAAACAGTTAAATGTAAACACCATATAGATATGTAAATGCCTCAATGGAATTTTTACAGATGCAGTCCGTGGAGCCTGCAGCTGTCTTGCTATCGCTTGAAAAATGAGTGACCAGATCTGACTCAACAATAAAGTTGGAGTCGCATCATGATCACTCCACAAGTTGAGCACTCCACTCCATTGACTGCCATTAGTTTAGACCCCCCCATCAGTGCTCTATTTCATATGTTCGGCACATCCAGTAAAGCCCGCCATGCCAAAGAAGGCCGCTGGAGCTCAGTGCGCATGTGCGAGCAGCAGCACAAGTACCACTGGCCATCTTGGGCATGGCAGACTGCCCCACTGTGAGCTTAGTGAGTGCTTTTAAAGCGAAACTGCCCCAATGTTGGCACTGACCAAAGCTTGATTATTTCATCTGTAATTAGCTGCAAAAAGTCACACCATGATTATGTTCTGTATCACCCTATTATACTCCACAAGAACGTTAAAACAATTTTCCTATTATCAGCAACACTGACACTGGGGGTGCTCAATCCCCCAGTGTCACTGTCACTCTCTGTTGTTGCCACCCCTGCAACTGTCCCACCTACCAGACCCTCCCTCTCAGCTCCCACGAACCCCCCCCTACATAACACTAACACTGGGGTTGCTCAATCCTCCAGTGTCACAACCTGAAATAAAGAAAACCTTTCTTCATCTTTTTTTTTTAAATGTACCCTGTGGAAAGTAAACCATCCCTTGATGTAAACTAGCCAGGGATTCATATTCAGTATATTTTGGGAGATTTACATCTGTTAAAAATTAATATCTACCTTTCATTTTTTTTTTTTACTCCTCCCCCGCACTCTGCCGATCTCTTCTTTGGGCCCCCACATGAACTCCCCACTGTGGCTACTCTCCACCCCCTACCTCCCCATATCGCAGCCAACCCCAGGTAACCCCGGTGTATCCCTTCTCAGGGCGGGTCTCTTACCCCCATAGGAGAATGGCCCTGGAGGCCAAACAACGATCCTGGGGTGCTGCTGGGATGGCATATGGAGGTCCGGAAGCTCGGTGGTGAGGGTTCTGGAGGACCGTCACCCGATCGTCCTGGTGCCATTTTCCACTTTGCTCCCCTGGGAAGCGATGTGCCACTGACGTCAAGGCATATGCCAACGTCTGTCACTCCCCTTAGTGTATTGGGGCCGACGTCCTGCCATACTCCCAGCCTCCACCAGGAGTCAGCAGGCACCGAGCCACGTATCCCCCGAGAAGGCGAGCTGTCGTCGGACGCTCATTTCCTTCTCCCCCAGCCGGCACTCCAGCAATCCGAGTCTGTTCTCGAACCCGGGTCGCTGGCATTGCAAGCAGAAATCCAACTGCTGTGCTGGCAGGCCAACCACCATTTTTTTATTATAAAGTATTCTCTGTTTGCTTGTTATCAGTGCTCGATGTGTTTTGAGTTCCCATTGCAATTTATAGTAATTATATGGCTATATTGTAGAAGTGCAAATCTTTATGTATCTCACAACTCTTTGAATAATTCAATACATTAACTGTCTGATCAGTTACATATTAATTTGATTTCACATATAGGTGACATGATTATTGTCAGTACCAATGTTTTCAAGTCATAATTCATCAGAACAAATTGATAAATTAAGTTATGTAGAAGGATAAATGAACTATGTCTGCTGTGATATAAACATCTCTGGAGTTTCCTTTTGCAGCTTTTGTTCATTTTTTAATTTACTAATCCAGCTCTTATGGCCTTCAAGCATGTCAATCACTTGATGATCAAATATGCAAGCAATAACACACAACGAGGTGTGGGTTATCTCCTGATAAGCGCATGTCCAGGTGCATTATGAGGCACTAGGCGCTTGCGCTGAGTGCCTTATGCACCTGGCATGCTGTTATCAGATAACCCATACCTCGAAGTGTGTAATTGCGCTTATTAAATGGGGCCCAAAAAAATATTTAGTGGGTAAAAACAAAATATGTAAAAATATCAACAATTTAAAAAAGGAGATTTTAGTACCTCAGATTGTAAAAAATAGTCCCCCATTAAGTCTCAGTTAAAGTGTTTCATTGGCAGTACAGTGTCCCTATGTGTTCATGAGGTTATCTGTGTATTACTGTTGTTTTACTACTTTAGATCTGCCTCCCACATTGTGTTTTTTGTGTTGCAATTTTTCTGTTTAAATTGTGACAGCAGTCATTTCCTTTACACTGAGCATGCAGTTTTACTGACAGCTGCAGTCGTGTCTTCAGATGTTGCTGTGTCCCAGTGCCCCCCTTACCCCTATAGACAGATTCAGAAATTTATAGTGGAAGAAAGAGAGAGTGCTTATTTTGTTCACCTTTTGTATGGATTTTTTTTTTTAACAGAGCTAGAGGAGTCTCCAGCAGTATCGGAACTGATTGTGCCACTTACTAGCCGTTGTAGACAGCGGGGGTCTGAACTGTGCCATGGGAAAGAAAGTTATTGTGTGGTATAAAGAGGCATTATGAGGGCTGCACACAAACAGATTGAGGGTAGAGAAGTTAGAAAAAAAAATGTTTGAATGATTAGTAACATTCGTTGAGTGAGCCAGCCACTGAAGTGACCTTTGACCTTGCCCCCCTCACTGCTCTCAACATTTTATTTACTTTTGTAAGTGTGGTTTTCTGTTTAATTTTTCCACTTGTTCCTTTTCTGCCTGGTTTCAAAAGGGGATATATTTTGTTTGTGAGAGTTAGTGACCACGGTTGATGGAGACCACCGCTAGAGAGTTACTTCCAGTTCTCTGACAAACTTAGGAGATCATGATTGGCACTGTGGTGAGGTTTTGAAATGTGATTAATTTTGATATGGTCAATTTTTTGTGGGAAGGGGATATGTGACATGTTTTTTTCATTTAGAGCTGACAGCTTAGCCTTGGACTGAGTTCTGGTTTTGTGGTCGGCCTAGAAGATCAATAGCGGTCTAGTTGTGGAATGAAGATTGGCGCCCACCTCGGAGAGACTAAAGATAATTGCTCACTGATATATTGTTGTTGTCTGGTCAGTTTGGGAAGCTCAGTGCTGGTTGGCATCATTACTGGCTGATAAGGACACAGCTGAGATGTTCTTTCAGCCAATTAGATTTAAGGATTTGCTTTGCCCATTTTATAAGTCTTATTAACCAGTACTCGACAGACAACATTTTTTGTTGTATAAATTAAATTGGTCAAATACCAGCTCATTTTTATCTATAAAGTTTTTGTCATTTCATGTTCATCATTCATAATGCAGTTCAACGTATTTCAAAGGGGTTTTGAACTTACTGGCATAACTGGGCCATTTTTGCCCTAAATTTTCAACATGCCTTCTTTGTGACCCCAGCTCATGAACAATTGCACTGACATAGGCAAATCTGTCCTGAAAGGTGATTTTGTGATCCCTGCATGAAATCCCCTTTCAGGCAGGATAAATGTTCACTGTACTTGTTCATGAGATGGGGTCATAAGAAGGATATGTTGAAAATATGGTGTAAAAACTATTAAAAAATAACAAAGTTACAGTATGAACCTACATTGAATTTTATGAATGCTGGCTCGTAACGTTTGCAATTTTCAATATTTGTATCTCAAATTTACTGCATAGCCATTTCTTTACAGCTCCTCATTATTGTGACACCTGTCTTTTCTCAGATCCTGGCCAAAATGTGTTTTTACATCCCAAAAGGTGATTTCCTGGTCCATGTGCGAAATCACCTTTTGGGCAGGGGTTTAAACTTTTCTGTGCCCTTGTTCAAAGGATGGGTGTAATAAGAAGGTTATGTTGAGAATTTGGTGTAAAAATACTAAAAAAAAACAACAAAGTTGTGAGCCTACATTGAATTTTGTAAATTCAGGCTCATAACATAGAAACACTGAAACATATATTTTTATGGCAGAAAAAGGTCATCTGGATCATCTAGTCTGCCCATTTCCCTTCCTACTTAATCTCCAGGTCCTAAATGATCAGCAGCTTACCCTCTTTTTCCTATCACTAGAGTTGCCTTCTGTCTATCCCAAGCATTCTTGAACTCACCAATTGTTTTAGCCTCTATGACCTCTACTGGGAGGCTGTTCCATGCATCCACCACCCTTTCTGTGAAAAAAATACTTTCTCACATTACCCCCGAGTTTCCCCCCTCTGGTCTCATATTGTGACCCCTTGTTCTTGCACATCTCAGTTTTTGAAAGGTGCTGCCCTTAGGACCTTGTATTTCACTGAGGTACTTGAATGTATCTGTCATATCCCCTTCTCCCTCCTTTCCTCCATGTTAGGTATGGGTCCCTACCATCTACTGACCCTCCTAGTATATATATTGAGATCTTTCAGTCTTTCCTCATATGTTTTCTGGTGCATTCCTTTCACCATTTTTGTTGCCCTTTTCTGGACCACCTCCATTCAGTCAATGTCCTTCTGGAGATGTGGTCTCCAGAACTGAACACAGTATTCCGTATGTGGCCTGACCAATTGTCTGTACACTGGCATCACCACCTCCAGTTTTCTACTGGTGATGTCTCTCCCTATGTACCCCTGCATCCTTCCAGTCCTCCCCACCACCTTTTCACATTGCTTGACCACCTTCAGGTCATCAGTTATGCTTACCCCCCAGGTCCCTTTCCAGTTTTGTTGTTGTTAGTATCTCCTGATCTCCCTCCTTCCCCTCCTGTCTAAATTACTAGAAAAAATAGTGTGTGGCCAGCTAGGGGTATACTTAGAATCCAGAAGCCTATTAAACCCAGTTCAGTCAGGATTCAGAGCAAAAGCACAGCACCATAACAGCGCTAGCTAAGGTGACCAAAGATTGGCTCCTAGACCTTGACAACAAGTAGCATGTCTGTGCTGTTTTCTTGGATCTTAGTAAGGCATTCGACACAGTTGATCATAGCCTGCTTCTTTCCTCCATAAGCACCTTAGGCCTGGACCATAAATCTATGTGCTGGTTTGCAGACTACCTCGGAGAATGGAAACAGCAGGTTAAAGCTGAAGGTGATCTTTCTCCATTAAAACCTATGCTGAGGTACATGACCCAGGGCTCTATCCGTAGTCCCCTCCTCTTTGCAGTCTACATTAACAATATCAATGACCCCATCAAAAAAGCCAACATCCACTTATTCGCGGATGACACTGTACTGTACTTGACTCGTCCCACGCTGGAAGCAGCCTGTGAAGACCTCCAAGCTGAATTTAACCTTCTACAATACCAGCTCATAAACAAAAAGCTTTTGCTCAATGCAAAATAGACAAAAGCCATGCTCTTCTCCCCCTCCTTGCATGTGGCAATTCCTGCTGGGGGGGCTATCCCACAAATTACCACTGTTCTTGGAGAAACACTAGAGTATGTAGCTAAATTCAAATATCTAGGAGTCTAACTCGATCATAAACTTTCCTTCGCCGATCATCTCGAAGAACCACAGATGAAACTAAGGCAAAGATTAGGACTATTCTATAGAATTAACCACCTGCTAACAAAGGAGGCCAAGATTCAACTGGTTCAAGCTACCTTCCTATCTTAATAGACTACTGCTCTATAGCCACTGCACTGCCTCTGCACTGGCTAAGTTGTACACCCTCTACCACAGAGCTATCAGGTTCATTATTGGCCTTCCACTTTCCACACACCACTGCTTCCTGTGCTAATCGTTAGGCTGGACTTCCTTTCACTATAGAAGGAATAGAAATGCCGCCCTATGGGCCTTCAGAGCGGTGACTAACATGCTCCCCTCATATGTCTCAGATTGTATTCCTCGGAGTGTGTTAGGCACCTACACTCTAAGGAGCTATTCCCTAATTGCCCTCCAAGTTCCAAGGGTCAAAACTCATTTCGGCTAAGCTTCTCTTTACCCACATTGTGGAAAGGTTTACAAAGGAACTTGAAGCTGAGCTGCCTGTTAGCCTGAATATCTTCAAGGCGCTCTACGATCACTACATGAAAGCACCTTCCAAATGTTTTCCTCACCGCTAGCCCACTAATTCCGCAACTCCTCCTTTCCATCCTGATGCTGGCCATGTTTCTACCCCAGGCTCTCACTCTTTCCCTATTAACTCTTCCTGCTGCACCCACCCTTCCCTGTCTGCTCCAGCCTGGCTAAAGTCCATCCCCATCCATAGTAGTGTCCCAATTATCTACCCCTCCTCCGTCATTATCATAACAAACAAGTACACGACAGCCATTGTCACTTTCTGTGGTTTTAGCCCAGTTTTTCCCCCAGTCGTCAGTAATATATCCCTCCTCTTCTTTACCTCAGAAAAGACTTGCCTGCTTCTGTTGGCGGCTGAGAAACTTGCTATACTGCAGAGAACAAACTAGAACACATTTGAGGAACTGGAAACCTGGTAAGACATAGTATTGTTGGGGACTTGTTAGGAAGGTAAGCTACGCTTTCTACAGAAAGTTTCATTTTTTCTTATTGGCATTAAGAAGAGAATTGCAGGATTCCATTAAAGTGTAGTAATTTTATAACCGGAGGGGGTGAAATACAACTGAAGTTGCTTGTTCCTGTGCTTGAGACCTAGGATTTGGAAGGATATTTGTACAACATTTTAGAAGTGTTCTGCTGGCTGATCAGTGATTTTAGCCCTGGTTTCAGAAAAGGGTTTGTGTATTAGAATCAGACATAGCAAAATGTCTACATTGAAAGGCCTGCTTACCTCATAGGTGTCACTAGTCAATCAATTGATTCTGGGTGGGGCTTTTATCACTGAGCTGTCTTAGACAAACTACACAGTGAGATGCCAGTCATAAAAGACTTGCTTGCTTCTGTTGGAGGCTGAGAAACTTGCTATACTGCAGAGAACAAACTAGAATGCATTTGAGGAACTGGGAACCTAGTTAGACATAATATTGTTGGGGACTTGTTAGGAAGGTAAGCTACATTTTCTACAGAAAGTTTCATTTTTTCTTATTGGCATTAAGAAGAGAATTGCAGGATTCCATTAAAGTGTAGTAATTTTATAACCAGAGGGGGTGAAATACAACTGAAGTTGCTTGATTTCTGTGCTTGAGACCTAGGATTTGGAAGGATATTTGTGCAACATTTTAGAAGTGTCCTGCTGGCTGATCAGTGAGTTTAGCCCTGGTTTCAGAAAAGGGTTTGTGTATTAGAATCAGACATAGTAAAGTGTCTACATTGAAAGGCCTGCTTACATCACAGGTGTCACTAGTCAATCAATTGATTCTGGGTGGGGCTTTTATCACTGAACTGTCTTAGGCAAACTACACAGTGAGAAGCCAGTCAGAAAAGACTTGTCTGCTTCTGTTGGAGGCTGAGAAACTTGCTAAACTGCAGAGAACAAACTAGAATGCATTTAAGGAACTGGGAACCTAGTAAGACATAATATTGTTGGGGACTTGTTAGGAAGGTAAGCTAAGCTTTCTACAGAAAGTTTCATTTTTTTCTTATTGGCATTAAGAAGAGAATTACAGGGTTCCATTAAAGTGTAGTAATTTTATAACCAGAGGGGGTGAAATACAACTGAAGTTGCTTGATTCCTGTGATTGAGGCCTAGGATTTGGAAGGATATTTGTGCAACATATTAGAAGTGTCCTGCTGGCTGAGCAGTGAGTTCATTTTTATCCCTGGACTCAGTAAAGTGGTTTGTGTAGGAGCGGAGATCTAGTAAATTGTGGTGTTGGCTGACTTACTATAAAGGGCAGTACTCACCAGGGTGGTGGAGCAGTGGTGTATTTGATTGTTTCTAACAGTCACCCGTGGTTGTGGCCTACCCACCCACCCTTCCACTCACCCCGCCCACCCCAGGCATGGCATTTCCTATATAGCCAAGGTTCTGACATCACTTCCTCAACAGGTCTTGGGGCAGAACTGTCATATTCTTAATAACCCAGCACAGTGCATAAAGGGTAAGTGCACACCAAAAAAAAACAAACAAACAAACAAAAAAAATCTATTTTATATATTACTCATTGTATATTATACGGAAGAGGGACATGTGGGGAGTGATGCAATGCACTGGCTGTGGGCCAGCAGTTTTCTGGGAGACATTCTGGAACCTGTGTTGTTGCCCTAATTGCAGGCAACTGTTAGCTCTGAGGGAGGAGGTTGCTCACCTCCAGGCAGAACTGGCAAGGAGTAAGGAGACCTCCCCCACCCAAAGAGCACCAGTTCAACAACCACTGCCTCAGAGGTTGCTATGTGTGAAGAGTAGATGGACCACAGTGGGTTCTGGGAGGGTGAGGGTGGTGGAACAGAGGCGTAGCCCCCTAGTTGTACCTCTACACAAATCATATGTCAGTCTGGCAAATCAAGGTTCCTCTATGATGACACCCTCAGTGGAGACCAAGAAGAATGCTGGAAACATCCACAAGGGAGACCCACAAAAGAGTGGCAAGGGACACCACAGGGGAAAGAAACAGCTTCTGATAGGGGACTCAATTGTTAGGGGTGTAGACCTGGGGAAGGGAGAGGAGAGGGAAGTAAGGTGCCTGCCTGGTGCCATGGCTTGGAGGGACAGGAAGCAAATTCTCAGGATTACAGAAGCAGCATCACAGGAGAGGGAACTAGATATCATTTTCCACATTGGGACAAATGGCCTAGCTAGGCATGAGATCAGTGCAGTGCAGGATGAATTTGTGGAGTTGAGAAGGGGCCTCAGACAGGTAGCAAGCATGGTAACCTTCTCAGAGGTGCTGCCAGTCTATGGCAGGGGTGAGGCTAGGGTACTGCACACCATGCAGTTTAATGAATGGTTGCAAAACTGTTGCAGAGCACAGGGCTTTGGCTTCATTGGGTACTGGGGGTCCACCTGGAGAGATGAAGGTCTATACTGGCATGATGCTCTGCATCTGTCCAGCAAGGGAAACAAGCTCCTAGGTGACAGGTTTAAAGGCTTCCTTGGCAAGCTTTTAAACTAGCCAAAGGGGGAGGTGCTGATAGGAAACAGGAAAGTTCAAGCCTCCCCCCACAACACATGGAAGGTAGTAGGGTAAACACTGAGTTACAGAGCTTGACAGAGGGCAGGATGGGGTAAATGGAAAAAATAGACAAGGGCAATAAGAGCAGGGATGGGGTAAAAAAGGATAAAGCCAACATTAAATGGAGGGCAATGAGTACCAATGCCTGTAGTCTGGGAAACAAGCATCCAGAGCTAGTAGCCCTGATGGAAGAGGAAGACTTGGATATTGTGGCAGTCGCAGAAACATGGTACACAGAGAACCATGACTGGGATGTCAACATACCAGGGTACACAATCTACAGAAGGGGCAGGGAGGGTAAAAGAGGAGGTGGAGTAGCTCTCTATATAAGGGAAGGGATCAAAGCTAAAGAACTAAAAAGTAAAGGGGGAGGACAAGAGGAACTCTGGGTCACCTTGGAGACAGGGAATGGCATCACAATCTGCACAGGGGTTGTATACAGACCCCGGTCTCAAGGGGAGGAAATGGACAAGAAAATGATAGAGGGCATTCTCAAAATGGCTGAAAAAGGGGAGATACTGTTGATGGGGGACCTGAATATACCAGATGTTGACTGGATGACATGGACTGCAGCCACATCCAAGAGCAGGGTAATTCTCGATGCCCTACAGGGGGCATGCCTTAGACAGCTAGTGGTGGAACCCACTCGGAAGGGAGCAATATTAGACCTGGTACTCTCAAAAGGAGAGAGGATCACAAATTTAGAAGTCAGTAGACATCTGGGAACAAGTGACCACTGCACAGTGTGCTTCACAATAAACACAACCATGGAGACAAGCCATACAAGGACAAGGATACTGGACTTTAGAAGGGCTGACTTTGGCATAATGGTTGAATACCTGAGGAATGCATTAGCAAATGGCCAGAAAGGAGGGGTGGAAGAACAATGGAAAAAATCAAAACTGCCATCATGGAGGCAACAAGCCTTTGTGTGAAACAAATAAAGAAAACAAAACGGAATAAAAAAACACTATGGTTCTCAAAAGAAGTGTCAGGGAAGGTTAAGGAGAAAAAGGCTGCATTCAAAAAGTATAAGGAATCACAGAATGAGCACAACAGGGAACTGTATCAATTAAAGCAGAAAAAAGTGGGGAAGGCAGTCAGAAAAGCAAAGGCCCAAACTGAGGAAGAGATAGCCAACTCAGTTAAGAGGGGGATCAAACCTTTTATAGGTACATTAGGGAGCATAGAAAGGTTAAGGGAGAGATAGTGAAGATTAATAAAGGAGAGGGGAGGTGGGCAGAGGGAGACAGTGAAAAGGCAGATATACTGAATGAATACTTTTGCTCAGTATTCACAAAAGAAGAAGAGGAGGAGGAGTTACCTAAACCAAACAGGGAGGGTGGGCAGAGGGTGACTGTGAAAAGGCAGAGATACTAAACAAATATTTTTGTTCAGTATTTACAAAGGAAGAGGGGGAGGTACCTAAAACAAACAGTAGAAACACTCTGGATAAAGAAGTTGATACCAGCCCATTTACAGAAGAAAGGGTTCTGAAAGAGCTCTTAAAACTGAAGGTGGACAAAGCAATGGGGCCTGATGGGATTC
The DNA here is from genome assembly GCA_016271365.2 of Neoceratodus forsteri. Classification (NCBI taxonomy): domain Eukaryota; kingdom Metazoa; phylum Chordata; order Ceratodontiformes; family Ceratodontidae; genus Neoceratodus; species Neoceratodus forsteri. The sequence goes on from CM057451.1 coordinate 1,046,238,728, forward strand.
ATCCCAGAATTCTAAAAGAACTAAGGGTAGAACTAGTGACACCCTGACTACCCTCTTTAACAAATCATGGGAGGATGGGGTGGTACCTGAGGACTAGAGGAGGGCAGATGTGATTCCTTTCACAAAAGTGGGAGCAAGGGCAGAAGCAGGAAACTACAGACCTGTTAGTTTAACCTCAGTGGTAGGGAAAATGATGGACTCACTCTGAAGGAAAGAATTGTTGAGTATCTAGAGGCCAGAGGGGCACAGGACCCAAGGCAGCATGGATTCACAGCAGGAAGGTCATGCCAGACAAATCTGATAGATTTCTTTGACTGGGTGACCAAAGTAGTTGATCAGGGAGGGGCTGTGGACATGGCCTACTTAGACTTTAGCAAGGCAATTGACACAGTACCACACAAAAGATTAATATACAAGTTAGCCAGCCTGGGAGTGGGTCCCAAGATGACAGCCTGGGTAAAGAATTGGCTGGAGAATAGGACACAGAGAGTAATAGTAAATGGAGTCCACTCTGAAAAAAGGGGGGTTAGTAGTGGGGTACCGCAGGGTTCAGTATTAGGACCGGTCCTCTTCAATGTCTTTATAAGTGACATTGCAGAGGGACTGGAAGGAAAAGTATGTCTCTTTGCAGATGACACAAAGATCTGCAACACAGTTGATGCACAAGGTGGGGTGGAAAGGATGAGAAGGGACTTGGCAAGGTTAGAGGAATGGTCAAATGTATGGCAGCTTAGATTCAATGCTAAGAAGTGCAAGGTAATGCACCTGGGAAACAAAAACCCAGGGGAAGAGTACACAATGGGGGGTGAGATACTAACAACAACAAAAATGGAAAGGGACCTGGGGGTAGTCATATCAGATGACCTAAAGCTGGGAAAGCAATGTGAGAGGGCAGCAAGGAGGGCTGGGGGAATACTGGGATGCATAGGGAGAGGCATCACCAGTAGAAAACAAGAAGTTATTATCCCTCTGTACAGACAGCTGGTGAGACCACATCTGGAGTACTGCGTGCAGTTCTGGAGACCCAATCTCCGCAAAGACATAGACATGATGGAAGCTGTTCAGAGGAGGGCAACTAAAATGGTGCAGGGTCTGCACCGGAAGACATATGAAGAGAGACTTAAGGAGCTTAATATGTATAGCCTCGAGGAAAGGAGGGAGAGGGGGGACATGATAGAAACTTTCAAGTACCTCAAGGGAATCAACAAAGTCCAAGAGGGTAGCATCTTTCAAAAAAAGAGGTGTGCAAGAACATGGGGGCACAATTTGAAGATAGAAGGAGGGCGGCTCAGAGGTAATTTAAGGAAGTATTTTTTTTCCAGAGAGGGTTGTGGATGCATGGAATGGCCTTCCGTAGGAGGTTGTGGAGTCAAAAACAGTGGTGGAATTCAAGCATGCATGGGACAGTCATAAGGCAATTCTAGGGGTTGGGGGTAGGAAGAATTAGGCTGCTGGTTAACTAGGATCTGCAACTTATCCATCAAGTAGGGAAATGGGCAGACTGGGTGGGCCAAGCAGTCCTTATCTGCTGTCAAATTCTATGTTTCTATGTTTCTAAACAATAGAAGCACTCTGGGTAGTGGGGTTTGACACCAGTCCATTTACAGAAGAAAGAGTCCTGAAAGAACTCCTAAAACTCAAGGTGGACAAAGCAATGGGGCCTGACAGGATTCACCCTAGAATCCTAAAAGCACTAAGGGAGGACCTAGTGACACCACTGACCACACTTTTTAACAAATCATGGGAGGATGGGTTGGTACCTGAGGACTGGAGGAGGGCAGATGTGATTCCCCTTCACAAAAGTGGGAGCAAGGCAGAAGCAGGAAACTACAGACCTGTTAGTTTGAACTCAGTGGTGGGGAAAATGATGGAATCACTTCTAAAAGAAAGAATTGTTCAGTACCTAGAGGCCAGCGGGGCACAGGACCCAAAGCAGCATGGATTCACAGCAGGAAGGTCATGTCAGATGAATCTAATCGATTTCTTTGACTGGGTGACCAAAGTAATAGACCAGGTAGGGGCTGTGGATATGGCCTACCTAGACTTTAGCAAGGCATTTGACACAGTCCCGCACAAAAGATTAATAATCAAGTTAGCCAGCCTGGGAGTGGGTCCCAGGGTGGTAGCCTGGGTAGCAAACTGGCTGCACAGCAGGACGCAGAAGGTAATAGTGAATGGAACACATTCTGAAGAAAGGGGGGGGTTACTAGTCGAGTACCTCATGGCTCAGTACTGGGTCCAGTCCTCTTTAACATCTTTATAAGTGACATTGCAGAGGGTCTGGAAGGAAAGGTATGCCTCTTTGCAGATGACGCAAAGATCTGTAACAGAGTTGATACACAAGGGGGGGGTGGAAAGGATGATAAGGGACTTGGCAAGGTTGGAGGAATGGTCAAACATATGGCAACTTAGATTCAATGTAAAGAAGTGCAAAGTAATGCATCTGGGAAATAAAAATCCAGGAGAAGAGTACACAATAGCAGGGGAGGTACTAACAACAACAATAATGGAAAGGGATCTGGGTGTAGTCATATCAGATGACCTAAAGGTGGGTAAACAATGTGAGAAGTCAGTAAGGAGAGCCAGGGGGATACTGGGATGCATATGGCGGGGCATCACAAGTAGAAAAAGGGAAGTGGTTATCCCTCTGTACAGACAGTTGGTGAGACCCCATCTGGAGTACTGCATGCAGGTTTGAAGACCTCATCTGTGCAAGGACATAGACAGGATGGAAGCAGTCCAGAGGAGGGCAACTAAAATGGTGCAGGGTCTACATCAGAAACCATATGAAGAGAGACTGAGAGAGCTTAATATGTATACCCTTGATGAAAGGAGGGATGGGGGGGACATGATAGAAACTTTTAAGTACCTCAAGGGAATCAACAAAGTCCAGGAGGGTAGCATCTTTTAAAAAAAGAGATGTGTAAGAACAAGGGGGCACAATTTAAAGTTAGTGCGGGGACAGCTCAGGGTAATATGAGGAAATTCTTTTCCACGAAGAGAGTGGTGGACTCGTGGAACCACCTTCCTGGAGAGGTTGTGGGGTCTAAAACAGTGGGGGAATTCAAACATGCATGGGACAGACATAAGGCAATTATAGTAGGTGGTGGGAGGAAGTAGGCTGTTGGTTAACTAGAATCTGCAGCTTACCCAATAGGTAGGGAAATGGGCAGACTGGGTGGGCCAAGTGGTCCTGATCTGCTGTCAAAGTCTATGTTTCTATGTTTCTCTCTAACCTGACACCCCATACATGGCCTCTTTCCCCTATATGTGTAGTTGCCGGCTGCTTCACTCAAAAGATCTCTGCTTATAACCCCTGTATGCCTATGGTTGATTGTACATCTGCTGACTTCTTCAACTGTAAAACAATGCTGTTTTTTTATTTATTTCAACCTTGTACTGTACTGTATACACTGCATATACTTTTTCTTCCTTGTATATTATTGCTTTTTGTATATCTGCTTCTGTACTGTACTTTGATGTATTCATGACCAGGTTCACCTTGCAAATGAGCCTTGCTCAATGGTGCCCACCTGGATAAATAAAGATTTTTACTGATTGATTGATTAATAGTATCCCCCACACACACATTTTGTATTTCTTTCCAGGATTTTTTTGGTAATTTTTTATATTTGACCTCAAATTTTCAACATACCCATTTCTTTACAGCACCTCATGAATATGACAGCTGTCATTTATCATGCTCAACAGCAGCCACCATGGTTTCTGCCAGAACTTGTTATTTTCAGTGGTATTCTTTGATTCAATAAGACATCTTAGTCATTTATTAAGCTGTCATTATTCCAGCCAGTTAAATGTATTTATCTATTTATTGTTTTTTTTTTTATTTGACACGGAAGGAAATTCAAATTTAGGCACTGCACATATTTTTCAAGTGGGACCCAGAAGGACTGTTATAACAGCAGGGTATTGCAGAAAGGCTTACATGGAATCAGTACTGTTTCATATTGAATAATATGGTGGGACCTCACTTACAGAGCTAGATTATTGCCTAAAATTAATATTGCCTTTCAAAAGTAGTGAACTATTGCTTCTTAAATCTAACATATTATTTCTCATTTCCCTTTTTCTAATTAGAACATTTTCTACTTGATGCTACTTGTGTGATGTGTAGAACAGTACTCCACGTGAAGGCTGACGTTGCTAGTTCTATTTCTCCTCATACATCATCAGCCCTATGACCTCATATTCTGTAGCAAAACAGTTGGTTAAGAAGCGCCAATCATCTGCTGTAAGATCAGTTACTTGTGATGTCACAGTGAGTGAGTTCAAAATGCAGATGAGGTACAAAACGGAATTGAACCAGATGAGTCAGTCTCCAGTTAAGGTGCTGCTCTTCATAACACTTGATACCATAAGGTAGGAAACCTTCTAATGTGAAAATGGAAAAAGGAAAATACTTCAAAAATAAAAAGTAACCAGTGAGTACTTTTAAAAATTAATAGCATTTTATGTCTGCTATTTGTGATGCTACACGTTCTCTAAGATCCTTAAGAATCTCTTACAACTGTTGGCCAAACAACATGCCTTCATTAAAAAGACTACCAGTCAAATAAAACTTGAATGCATGATCTACTGGCCAGTGTCTCAATTAAACCAACTGAAGAGCCACAACAAATGCAATGCAAACTCTTGCTGAGGCAAGGAGGGGGGTCCCACATAGAATCATCTAAAAGGAATTTGTGATACAGTATGCAATAAAGAAAGGAGGGATCTGACCCAAAAATCCTCTGGAACCTCTGCAACTGCTGTTAACCATTTGCTCAATGGTCTTACTACCGGTGCTGAGGCCAATGCAACCCACAAACTAAAACCAGATGCAGAGTATGCACATTTACAGGCTGCATCTTGACACTTATCATTAGGGTTTGAAAAAAACTGCTGCAGCTTTTATTGGAAAAATTGTATATTTAAGTACAGAAGGGATGAATGCACCAGTAATAAGAGAAGCCTCACATGTGTTATGAATGTGTCAAAGAACAAATGGCATTTTGCCTCTGATTTATAAAGCTACTTCTTCATCCACATTATCCCATTCATCTTTAACTATCCGCGCAAAATTTTCAAACTCAGGGAAGAGCTTACTGCAGGTGCACTCCTTGTGGAGGACAAGAAGGGATTAACATTTTGAACAATAGCAGACTGTAGAAAAGAAATAAAAAAAAATCACACTTACCCCATAATGCAAAGCATCCTGGGGTGTATATACAAATCACCATGAAATTTTAGGCTGGTTCAGCTTTTAGCTTTGCTGCAGAATGTAGAGTCATAGGGCTGATGTTGCATGAGGAGGAATTGAACTAACTATGACAGCCTCCATGTAGAGTACTGTTCTACACATGGCACAAGTAGCATCAGGAAAACAGTGTCTCCTCTAGGTGGAGAATGCTACAGGTCTCCTCAGACAGAATGGAAAAATGTTTTAAATTAAACAGAAATGGGATCAAAAAGGACTGAATATCCTCTACTTATTCATCTTCTTCTTCATTCCCTCCAGAATCTAGGATCAGTAGGATTAGTTTTGCCTTAGAATCCTTCCAGGCTATCTTGGTGAGGGGTGGTCCTTTGCTCAGACAGATTCGGGGGTGCATTTACTCTGGAAGATCAACCTTTATTCCCATGTTCTTGAACAGATATCCTGATACATCTGGATATTCATGTCCCTTCCTCAAGAGGGAGAGGTTTTCTTTGAATTGGGTATAGGAGAAGGGTTGCATTCTAGCTGCTTTATCTTCCTTGTAGAAGAGCTGGTTGTGATAACTAACAAGGGCACTGTGTCAATATTTGTTGGCCCAGCCACACATGAAACCACATGTACCTTCACCTGAGCCACAAGCATCTTGGGAACTGAGTGCTGAAAAGTTAGTACTGGTTTTGCAAGTACAGAACAGACATAACATACAATACAGAGACTTTTTTTTATAAAGATCTTATGATATGCTTTACATTTCTTACTAACAGAAAAGGGCCTGTAGAATGTCATAGTGCCTTCTTTTTAATCTACTATTAAAATCTATCAAAAGGAGGATACTGTCTGATTTCTAGTGTACTTGTGTTGATATCTGTGCACTTAGATTCATTTTGTGCACCTGTGGCAATTTATGCACACTTGTGTTAAATTTTGTTCACACTTGCCTCAGTTCAGTGAACTTGTTTCAGACTTGTGTAGTAGCATCACTATTGATCAAAATGACACAACATCCTTAAAAATGATGCAAACAGGGAACAATTCAGCAACTTGTAAAAAACATACAGTGGTGATGATCAGAAAATGAAAAATTGTTAAAACAATATAAATTTTAAAGAGCTGGTGATATGTTCAGGGGACTTTAACAAACCATACTGTTTAGGTATTGTCCAGCTTGTATTTCCCATTAGTTCTGTATTCCTCCTCCCCATTATTTAGTAGTGAGGTAATTTCCATGAAAACAGGATCTTTTCCCTGAAAAGTTAATCTATTCCTGCTGCATTCTCCCTGCCTGAAGAAATATGTAATCCCCTTGCAAATGGGGGTTCCTAACATGCCTTATACCTGCTTGGTAATCGGTATAAAGCCACCTAAATGGGGACCTGGTGAGTGCTCTTTTAGGGCCTCCATATTCTGTCCCTTTAAGGGATGCCTGTTGAAGTCAGAGTTAGTTGAAGTGGGAGGGGTTTGAGTGTTGCTATGCTCGACTCCCGCCCGGGCTGCAGAATAATCGCTCTGTTTCTGCCATCGCTAATTGGGCAGAGGGAGCTTCGTTAGAAGATGTGCTTGTTTGCTGACTATCTATTAAAGTAGTAATGATATTGTAGTTGTTCTAACTTGCCTTCCTTTGTAGCCAGGACTGTTTTGACTGTTGCCCCATTTTGGTCCAGAACTGCTGAATTGGACCAATCAGTACCTCGGGACCCTACAGAGTCGGCTGACCAATAGAGGAACTGTCAGTATTTGGGAAAGGCATTATGGGCTATGGCGCTTTTCGCACCAGTGAGATGCAGAGGAAGTGACTGGCAGGTTCAACCAGCCAACTGGATCAGGTCGCACCCGAATGGAGAGGAGTGCCCCAAGCTGTGGAGAGCCAGATGCATTGTGGCTAGTGAGGAGCTGTGTGCTTCTGCGCTGCAGAGTGTTCACCTGGGAAGCATGTGAAGGCCTGAAGCGGCCATTGTGTGTTGTCGGCTCCAGCAGATGAAACCCATCAGCGGGGGTCAGAGGAGGCTGTGCTCTGTACAGCTACCCACTAGGTTCGACCTGAAAGAGGACTGGAGAAAATTGCTGAAATGCGCTCGGTCCGAAGACAAGTGAAAGCTGCCATTTGTAGTATCTCAGTGATGGTAAGTTTGTGGGAGCATTGGAAGCAGCTGTCTGGTGTGGTACCCCTCTGTTGCTGTTTACCATATAAATGCGTGAGGAGGCTTGTGTAGCTCAAGTAAATCCTGCTGCCATTAAAGGACTTTTGCCTGTTGCTGCTTACCATATAAATGTGAGGAGGCTTGTGTAGCTCAAGTAAATCCTGCTGCCATTAAAGGACTTTTGCCTGTTGCTGTTTACCATATAAACGTGTGAGGAGGCTTGTGTAGCTCAAGTAAATCCTGCTGCCATTAAAGGACTTTTGCCTGTTGCTGTTTACCATATAAACGTGTGAGGAGGCTTGTGTATCTCAAGTAAATCCTGCTGCCATTAAAGGACTTTTGCCTGTTGCTGTTTACCATATAAATGTGTGAGGAGGCTTGTGTAGCTCAAGTAAATCCTGCTGCCATTAAAAGACTTTGCCTGTTGCTGTTTACCATATAAATGTGTGAGGAGCTCGAGTTAAATCCGGCTGCCCTTAAAGGACTTTGCCTGTTGCAGTTTGTCATATAAATGTGTGAGGAGTCTCGTGGAGCTCAAGAGTAGCCCTGCTGATGTTGAAGGACCCTATCTTGTTTGGAGGTAGTGAGTACTAATTCAGGGTAGCTCCCTGTTGAATTGCCACATTGAATCCAAATGGAATTACTGTACTGCTGACTGTTTAAATAACTTTTTCTTTTCTCTGTGTGAAAGGGCCCCTACTAGCTGCCATGGTTTGGACTAGCCACTAGGGCTTGGGTACCCAGGGACAGTAACTGGTAGGGATAGGCCTGTGCACAGAGCCATAGGTAGATGAGTATAGTGATAAGCTAATCAACTTGATTCCCCCTGTCCTTGTTGTTTTCCCCCTGAATAAATCAGATTGTTTTGTACAGCTACATCCTGGCTATTGTGTACATTAATGGCTTAACTGCTGCTGGTGATTGCAACATAACTGTGCCTTACTTTAAAGGGGTCCTCAAGGAGCTGGATTATATTTTCCATGGGGTAAGTGTACTGGGAACAGAATTGTTGGTACCCCGTGGGAGTCACTAGTGGGACAAAAGGGGGGTTGCAGTAGCCCAGAGGGCTGTAACCGAGGTAGTCTTACTTGGGCTAACCCCAACCTCTGGGTGGAGGCACCCGTCCACGGATCTGGGCCCCTTACCCTGCCTCAGAGGGGGCAGACAGGGGTAGTATCCCTAAGGGTAGCGCCCCCTAGGGGTTACAAATAGATGACACAAAGATCTGCAACAGAGTTGATACACAAGGTGGAGTGGAAAGAATGAGAAGGGACTTGGCAAGGTTGGATGAATGGTCAGATGTATGTGAGCTTAGATTCAATGCTAAGAAATGCAAAGTAGTGCACCTGGGAATCAAAAACCCAGGGGAAAAGTACACAATGGGGGGGTGAGATACTAACAACAAAATGGAAAAGGACCCCGGGGTAGTCATATCAGATGACCTAAAGGTGGGCAAGCAATGTGAGAGGGCAGTAAGGAGGGTTGGGGGGATACTGGGCTGCATAGGGAGAGGCATCACCAGTAGAAAACAGGAAGTTGTTATCCCTCTATACAGACAGCTGGTGAGACTCCATCTGGAGTACTGCATGCAGTTCTGGAGACCCAATCTCTGCAGAGACATAAACAGGATGGAGGCAGTCCAGAGGAGGGCAACTAAAATGATGCAGAGTCTGCACCAGAAGACATATGAAGAGAGACTTAAGGAGCTTAATATGTATAGCCTCGAGGAAAGGAGGGAGAGGGAGGACATGATAGAAACTTTCAAGTACCTCAAGGGAATCAACAAAGTCCAAGAGGGTAGCATCTTTCAGAAAAAGAGGTGTGCAAGAACAAGGGGGCACAATATGAAGATAGAGGGGGGCTGGCTCAGATGTAATGTGAGGAAGTATTTTTTCATGGAGAGGGTTGTAGATGCATGGAGCAGCCTTCCTGAGGAGGTTGTGGAGTCAAAAACAGTGGTGGAATTCAAAAATGCATGGGACAGTCATAAAGCAATTCTAGGGGGTGGGGGTAGGAAGAAGTAGGCTGTCGGTTAACTAGGATCTGCAGCTTATCCATTAGGTAGGGAAATAGGTAGACTGGTTGGGCCGAGCAGTCCTTATCTGCCATCAGATTCTATGTTTCTATGTTCTATGTTTCTATGTTTCTTGTGACTTCACAGTTACTTCCATCGCAACAGATTGTGATGTCACAAAAGAGGATTATGACTTGAAGTAGGGAGTAAGCTATAGAGGAAGATGTACTTAAAATGAACCCTGAGGGACAACAATCATATATTCATACACATTTCTTTAGTAATAAATTATGGGGTGGAGAAATATATAAAATCTAAATGGAATGCAAGCAGAATTGCAGCTACTTATTATGTTATTTTAAAGTTTTCTTTGAGGTGTCAGTAGCTCTTTAAAATATTGAAGGGTTGCAGGGAGGTACCAAAAACACAACGGGAAGTAAAAAGGAGCCCAATCTGAACAAGTCTATGCTGAGGGAAAAAATCTGAGCAGACAACACAGTGGAGGAAAGAAAACTATTCTGAAAGGAAACACTGCAGAAAAAGCTTAGCTAAGAATGAGGCTAAATTCAGAAAACAATAACAAGACCTTTAACACTTATCTTATACCCTTTGAAGAATTCTGACAGATTTAACACAGAATGAAAGACACTAACCCTTCAACAGGAACTTGTGGTTAAAACAGAAGCCAACTTAAGCTACATGAACAACAGACACAATTTCTATTTCGAAACTCTGCCTACAAAACATACTGTGCCAAACTCTCTGCTGAGAATTATTCTACTACAGTAGGAAAAACAACAAAGGTTTTAAAGAAAGTCTTCCAGCAGGAGATCTTCTAACTATGCTGCCTACCCCTTTGGCCAATGAAGTAAGACTGAAGATTCTATGCTAACTGCCTCAGAATGGGCTATAGGTAGGGTCTTTAATGATGTCACAATCCTGGAGTGTGCTGGCCTTTAGCAAGTGAGTTTGTATAACTCAGCAGTAAATGACGCCAGCCAGTGACAATGCAGAATGACACAGAAATAGAATCTCATTCATTTCCAGGAGGCCCCAAGGTTTGAAAAACAGCTTACACAGAAAACAAGTGAACAAAGAAGGTGATTGGATACCTTTTATTAGATCAACACTAAATTTGCAGTACACAAGCTTTCAGGCTTACAGAGCTCTGGTGAAAAGACAAAAAAGGCTTCCAGGTCAAATTATGTAATGTATTAAGTACAGCACATTTTCATGAGATCAAAATCTTACTCATAACACATATTCAGACACAGACTATCCCCTTCAGTAAAAGGATACCAAAAGTGCCCAGTGTCATGGAACTGTGAACCTGGAAGGTAAGGGGTGGTACTGGTGCACACAATAGAATTCCTTTTTACAACACAGTAGCTTTCCTGACTCTGTAAACTACTGCACAAAAGCTTTTAAAATAAGACATGTGCACTGCTAAGGCAAGCTTTATGTGATCATGATTAATAGGGATTGTGAGAAATGTAGTTCACTACACATACTGAAAACATTCCATCACTTAGTAATTCAACCAAAATCCTGAACACACAGCCAGCAGTCAGAGGGAAGTCTATATTCAGAATTGCCCCCCTTCCCCCAAATCTACAGTGCATTTACACTTCAGCTTATTACTATGCTGTCTACATTTTCCATGCCATTTACTTAATAATGTCATCTCATTCACCCCTCTTCCCCATTTATATGCTACTGCAGATTAGAATCTATTGTGGAGATCTACTGAAAATGTTTTTTTTTTTTAATTCTTGATCTAATTGTGCTAATAAGCACTTTGTATTAGCACTGTAGGAGATGAAGCATTGTCTGTGGCAATCCACCTGAAACTTGGCCTCCAGGTAGGCAGGTAGGATTCTGCCCTTGGGGATGAGGATGTGCCCTGGTACCACCTCAGGAGAGGAACCACTTTGGTCACCAACAGGATGGGGGTATCTGGCTTGGAAGGAGAGTAAATAATTAAAAAGAGCTACGCCTGCGTGCTTCCTCTCTCTCTCTCCAATGGGCATGGGAAGCCAATCTCTGGTGAGAGTAGCAGCATCGGCAGGAGTGAGTCAGTCTAGGCTGAAGCATGCAATTCACAGGAACACTGTGAGTCAGAAGCATTAGCCATTAAAGACTCACCATTCTGAAATGGGCTACTGCCTATAGTTGTTTGCCAAATATTTATCTAGTGCAGATTTAAATGATTCCATAGTTTCACAATCTACATCTTCCTCTGGTAAACTATTCCGAATACCAATCACCCTCTTGTTAATCCAGGATCTCCTTCTAGAGGTCTTGTATGCCAGATGCTAGATCATATAGTTAGGAGTGTTCGCTGCCTCATCTGGCAAGCAAATACCAAATAATAAGATCAGGATATATGCAAAAACAGCAATATACAACAAAGGACACAATTATAATGGTATGAGCCTATGATTAACTCTCAAATCTGGACATGATAATTTTTTGCTATTCTTCTATTCATGTAGTTCAATGACTCCTGAATGGCAATAGTGCTTGTGTATACTGTTTAAGTTTCTTTTTAGCCTCTCTTTATTCCCATGCTTGGTAGGGAAGCTGGGTAGCATATAGGGGATAGGGTACCAAGCACCAAGGGTGAGTAGAGTGCTGGAGGAGGAGGAGGAGGAGGAGGAGGAGGAGGAGAAGGAGGAGGATAGGGAGGTTGGTGGTTGTGATGAAACACGCTAAGCATGGGATGTATGGTAGATGCTGCTTTTATTTGGCATGTGGGAGGAGCTATTCCCGCAAACTGAACCTTGTACTTTAGCCCTCCCATTTCAATGTGTTGTGAATAGTAATAGTGATTGTGTATACTGTTTAAATTTCTTATTGGCCTTTCACTAGTACCACCCTTTTTAGGGAAGCCAGGCAGCATGTAGGGAATAGAGGGCTCAAAAAGAAATTACCTCCTCCAACTCATGGACAGTGTGATGAGTAGCACACAGAAGAGGATCGCCCCCATGGAGGAAATCTCTGAGCACCCATAGCTACTGACTTGCCCATCCTCTGGGCAAGCTAATAGGAGATGATCCTAAATGCTTGTCTAATTTCAGTTTCCAGATTAGTGATGCATGATTCAAAGACTAATGAAATCTACTTTCCAAGTCGCTTGATGATGTGAAGGAATGTTTTCATTAGATGCTGAAAAAGCTGCTCCATTTTGAAAACAATGTCCTGTAAAGGAATAAGGATTGAGTGCAAGTCATTGTAGAAGAGTTCTGATGTGTTCCAGGAACCTTGTTGCCTCATAGTTATTTGATTATCAGAGGTCAGAGAAGATGTGATGGATCTGAGCATGAGTGGAAGCGCATGAGTTGGTCCAAATAAGCTAATAGATAACAGTTATCATAGGTCCGGTAATAGGTTATTTGAACTCCTCTATGTTATCTGTCAGTCTTTGAGAAAGTAAGCAACAGGATGCAATGATTGGCTTATTTCTGTAAATTGGAGACCTTAAGGAAATTAGCAGAGGAGGATGATGAGATTGTGAATTCTCCAGGATGCAGGAATCCATAGAAGGCTAGACAAATAGTGGAAGCGACCATGGTATTCAATGTAGAATCAAAAGGAACTGCCTTTAGTAAGTCCAAGACATTTCACATTATAATGCCATTGATAGGGAGATGGCGAGAAGTTGTGGTGATTGATGCTCTTTAGATACCAAGTAGAAGAAGTTTAATTGAAGGATTAGAAAACAGTGAAGGTGAGGATGGAGAAGGCTGTAAATAAAGAATGGGTTACCTGCTAAGTATTGCTTAATAGTTCCATAATTTTGAGGCTTGATGGCAAAAAGTTAGGAAAGCAAGAACATGATCCACATGAGCAGGAGTATTCTGTTAGGACTGCAGTGCACAGAATGAGGAATACTTTTTCTATGCTGTAGTATAAGTAGCTCAGGTGGCTGAAGCTAGGGTGACCCACATGATGATGTTGGCTTGCGGGAGATAAAATTCTAAGTCATTATGAGGTCGCTGAATGAAGGAGGTGGAGTAATGACTCAGTCTGCTGAAGGATGGAGTAGGTGGAAGGTCTAAAATTTGAATCAAGATAATGAATCAGCTACTTAGTTTGCAAAGCCTGGATTGTGAAAACATTGCAATGTAAAACTGAGACAGAGAGCTAGCCAAGTCAGCCTCTGCATGCACAATATGATGAAATGGGATGAAGATCTGCTCTTGTTGATGATGTCCCCTGAGGGTTGATTGTCTGAAAAAAATAGAGATTGTCTGGAGGCACAAGCTATGTCTCCATAAGAAGGCAGTGGCTACTATTGGGTAAATCTCAAAGAGAGGATACATTATTGAAAAATCTCAAAGAGATATAATATCTGAAGGCCAGGGAGCAGAAATCCAGGACTGATCAAAGATAGCAGCATAGTCATGCATCAGAGATGCATTGGTGTATATTCTGGGGTGTGAGACAGGAGAAGGGTCTTTGAAAACCATTGAACAGCCATTCCAACAGGCTAAAAATGGGACCACATGGCCAGATCAGATTGTGCCACAGCTGTGCTTTGGATATGATGGTGCAAGTTGGAAACCGATGATGCCAATGTCAAGAGGTAGGAAATGCAGGATTGACCTTGAGGGATTATCCACATTGCAAAGTTGAGGTATCCCATGAGATAAAGAAGTTCTCATTTTGAGCAAGAAGATTGGATTTAAAAGGATTCCACTAAAGCTTGTGTCCTGTGAAATTTATCAGGAGGTAATCTGGCTTCCATACGCTCTGTATCCAATATTATGTCAATTAATTTGAAGGATGTTGCTGGATCTGAGGTTTTCTTTTCAGACTGAGGAACTGATACCTCTTGGAACAGTTAAACAAGAGCAGTAATACCAGCTGCTGAAGAAGAATCTGTGGATTTATCAGGAGAAAATCCTCTAAAATGTAAACAATTGCTTGAATGTGACAAACATTAAGTAAAGTCCAACACAGCACTTCAGATTACATATCAAAAACTTTGGTCTGCTTTTACAAGCAAGGTTCAGGTGAACTGCAAAGTAATAGTGGTCCTCCCAAAACGTACCATATAGATGCAAGGGAGATGGATGAAAGTGTAACAACTAAAATGCATCTGTGTTATCAGCTTTTAAAAGCCAGAATCCAGGGCTGAAACATTTGATAATTGCTATTGCATCATCGATATGAGGCTAGGATAGAGAATATTTGTCTGAGGGAATCAACAAACTGATGACTGTGGTGGAGGAGGGCCGAGGTGCATATAAGTCGACAATGAGGCACTTCTTGCTGGAAAACTTTCTAGTAGCAATACCTATGGGATTAATTCAATAGATAGGGAATGGTCAGTTCTACAAAGGTCCCAGGAGGAATCCCTCTGAAGTTCTTTGTGTATGAGCTGTTGGACTACTGTAGATCCTTCACTGCACACTCAAGATTACAACAGATGAAAGTATCAGAGGGGAGCACTGTGATGGCTGTGTGGAATCCATGAAAAAAACTGGAAAAGATATGCTGCTCAACTGGGTGAGAAAGATGAGAAGCTAGAATCCAAGATAAAGCTTGTAAATTGATTGGAGTAGATGGATGGATGAACAAATTGTCATTAAGGAGGTCGAGGAGCTTTTGGGCAAATATAGCAAGCACAGGTGTCACCACAGAAGTTGCAGATGTGAAAGTATGTGCGGCCAGAGCCAGGGCAGCCTGTATCATTAAAGTAGTTGTAAATTGGTTTGCCACTAATGAATTTAATAGGCCTGTCTCGAATGTCCTGTTGGGAATGGAGAGATGGAAAACTGGAGATGGTACAAGATAACCTTGGCAAAGGAGCAGAAGTCGAGCTTGATGGATAATCGAGTCTTGTGGAGTGGTGGATGAAGAGGTGTCAGATACTGTTAGATGATAAATGGAAGCAAAATGGGTAAAGGAGTCACACAGGTAGCAGGAGTAAGCACGCTGCCCAGCAAATTGACAGCAAAAGAGGTCATTGTCAAGAACTACCCAATTTAATTTCATATTGTAATGAGCCAATGCTGCAGCAGCTTTTGTGGAGCAGGATCGATTGTAATCGTACAATGGGTTACTTCATATCAAATGCCTAAATCAACTGTGTGATATATACAAGAGTCCAATTCAATACCTCCATTGCGATAGAAGCTGAAAGCTAGGACACATTTGGGCACAGTTTCTTCCTGAGTCTGGGACCTTTAGACTTCAGTATTACAGAAATGTCACCACATGATGCCGTTCTGTTTTAAATAGACTTGTGAGAAAAGCTAAGCAGGGAAATCAGGTAAACATCCTTCCCATCCATAATGTTCCTGCGGAGATGACCTGGAATAAGGTGAAAAAGACAGATCAGTGGAGGATATGAGGAAAACATAATACCTGAGTTCTGGAGTGGTGGATGCTGAGGTGGGTGGAGTACTGGCAATTGGAATAGTACTCAGAGGATCAGTGTGATGTCAGGAGCATGGCTAGTAGATGGAAGTGCAGGAGGAGCTGATTGATTGGAGGCTAGAGTAGGCAAAGCCAGGAAGCAAGCTTCGATAGCCACCATACAGGATTGCAGATCAGAAACAGAAGAGGTGATCTGAGTCATTAAGTCTTGAATTTCTGACAAAGAAGCCAGTTCTGGTTGAGAAACAGGCTGGCTTGGACAGGGACCCCGAGAAGGTTAAGACTTTGAAGCTAGAAATAAATCACACAACTCCTGTTTCCATCCAGAAGCCAAGTGTTGGGCACCA
Organism: Neoceratodus forsteri; assembly: GCA_016271365.2. Lineage (NCBI taxonomy): Eukaryota > Metazoa > Chordata > Ceratodontiformes > Ceratodontidae > Neoceratodus > Neoceratodus forsteri. Next base: position 1,046,254,832 of record CM057451.1, read on the forward strand.
AGTTTTTTCAGTTCAGCCATGAGGCGGGGAAAGATCCAATCTTTAATGGAGAACTTTGATTTGGAAGCCCATTTACAAGTTGGGAGAGCTTGGTAAGAAGTCTGGGGAGACCCTGCAGGACCATTTTCTTGTTTGTAGGGAGAGAGTCGGTAGGTGTAGAAGATGCAGTGATGTCAATACATGGGATATAGAGGCTTAATAAAGGGGAGGGAATGTGGGCAGAGGGTGACAGTGAAAAAGCAGGGATACTGAATGCATACTTCTGCTCAGTATTTGCAAAAGAAGAGGATGGGGAGGTACCTAAACCAAACAATTGAAACGCTCTGGAGAGGGGGGTCGATACCAGTCCTTTCACAGAAGAAAGGGTTCTGAAAGAATACTTAAAACTGAAGGTTGACAAAGCAATGGGGCCTGATGGGATTCTCCCAAGAATGTTGAATTCAGCTGGCAGAATAAGTGTGGAATAAGTGTGGAATGCAGGAGAGGGAAAGGTCAAAATTGGAAAATAGGGGAGGATTGGTAGAGAGATGGACTCAAGTCCCTTCACAAAGGCTAGGGTACTGGAAGAATTAGGAAAGCTGCAGACAGATAAGGTGATGGGGCCTTGGGATGGCGATGGGATTCACCTGAGGGTATTTAATGGAAGAGGGGGTTTTAAGACAGTCACCAGGGGCAAGTAAGGAACAAGGAAGGAATCCAATAAATTGGAGAGGTTTCCACATGGCCCAGTCCCCAATCAAGACCAGGATCTTGCTATACTGGATAGAGGGATACCTGGACCAGGCAGCTAGAGATTTATTGAGGAAGGGTTTCACAATAGGCTTTAGGATACATTATGAGGGGGTAAGGAGGGCCATGAGCATGGGGAATCTGGGGTCAATGAAAGGGAAAGAAGACATGGTGCAGAGGAAAATAGAGATGATGATAGCAGCTGGCAGGGTAGAAGGACTATTCCTGGCCCCCCCATTCCTAGAGCTACAGGTGTCCCTCGCTGGGGTTGGTCCCCAAAAAACAGCCAGAGGAATACAGGTTGATTCACCACCTGTCCTATCAGGAAGAGGAATCAGTGAATTATGCAATTGCAGATGGCCAGAGGGTTGTGTCATATGCTATGCTGGATCAAGCAGTGGAACTGATCAGAATGCTAGAGGGATTGTGACTAGCCAAAATAGATATCGAGGCAGCCTTTAGATTATTAAGAGTGAGGGCAGAGGATTGGGATCTTCTCAGTTTTAAATTCAAGGTTGGGTGTTACTCCGACGAGGCAATGTCAGTGGGGTGTTCGGAGGCATGCGCCACATTCGAGACATTCAGCACTTGGCTCCAGAGGGCTCTCTGAGATAAATATGGGCACAAAGTGGTAGTCAATTATTTAGATGATGTTTTGCTGTTGTAACAGGGTAGAGCAGGGGTGTCCGGGATGCTACAGGGATTCCAGGCCCAGTGTAGCATATTATGGGTACCACTAGTGGCAAATAACACAGAGGGCCCATCACCCAGGCTAGAATTCCTAGGGATAGATTTAGATGCAGAGGCAGGGATGTTCCAGATGCCAACCAGCAAGGTGGAGCAGCTAAGAGAGCTGATTAGCCAGGTGAAGGGGAGGCGGAGAGTGCAGTTAGAAGTTGTGCAGCAGCTGCTGGGCCACCTAAATTTTGCCTGTTGGGCAGTGACAGCAGGGAGGTCTTTCACTCGCGGGCTCGCGAGAGCCACAGTGACAGCAAAACTTCCCCATCATTGGGTGGGAATATCAAGAGAGGTAAGGTAGAATTTGGAAGCAGCAGTTTAATGGGGTTACATTCTGGCAGGAAGACTGGCTTTTCAACACAGATCTCAAGCTACACACGGATGCAGCAACATCCTTGGGGATGGGACCATACTTCAGGGGCAAATGGATATCTGAGAAATGGTGGAAAGAATAGGTTAACAGGGATATTTTGAGGGACATAACATTTCTGGAAATTTTCCATATATGGGTTGCAGTAATCATCTGGGGAGAAACTGATGAACCAGGCGGTTATCTTCTGGTGTGATAACCGGACAGTGGTGGAGGTGCTGAACAAAGAGCAGGGGTCCATGGAGACAGTTACAAGGGTGGTGAGGCAATTGGTGTTAGAGAGTTTGAGATTAAATATTACTTTTAAAGCACAACACATTGAAGACGTAAGGAATGAGGTGGATGACAGCCTTTCCAGTCTTCAGTTGGACAGGTTCAGGTCATTGGTTCCCAGGGAGGCTGGCAAGAGAATGCTGGTCCCAGTAGAATTGTGGTAAATTGGATGGAGAGAGCCTAGCTGCTCTTCTGAAGCTCTTGGATGCTGAGCTGTCTGAGAGTTTATGAAGGGACATGAGAGGTGTCAGGAGTTTTGACAGCAGGCTGTGATGGAGGTAAGTAGGCCAGTAACTGAAAGCCAGATCATGAGGTTCATGGTCAGTAAATGGGAAAAGAGTATGGTGCATTCCATCATGGGACTACACTTAGCAAGGATAGGGCTAGTCTGCAACCTGCAGGGCTTGGGGAGCCCAATAGGTCACCGGCTGTGGGAATAGAGGTACAAGGGTGGCAGAGGTTGCAGGGGAAGATGGTAGACAGTAGGAGGCCTGTGGTGGTGGTGGTGGTGGTGGGGGAAGAAACTGCGGGAGGTAGCTGGGAAGCTTGTGGTATGTCTGCAGCTCAGCATATGAAACTTGCTTGTTCACAGCAGCATTTCTGGTCATGCAATGGGGGGCTTTCATGGTTAGTGAAGTCATTGCCAGGGACAAGCTAGATGGGAATGGTGGTTTAATATGGAAAGATGTGCTATGGAGGGATGGAAGCATCACAATTTGGCTCCAGAAATCCAAAACAGACCAAGGGGCCGGGGGATTAAAGTGCTTTTGAGGAAAGGGGCAGACAAGGGATAAGGACAGCTGTGCAGTTAGGGTAATGGAAGAATACAGGAGGACCAGGCCAAGGGGGGGGCAGTTTGTTTAGAAATGGGGATGGGATCCCAGTTACTTGCTGTCAGCTAACAGCAGTACTGAAAAAAGGGATGGAATTTTTAGGGGAGCAAGCAAGCAGGTTCTCTACTGACTCCTTTTGAATCACAGCGGCCTCTGAGCAGGCAGCATCGGGGAGGTCAGTTGAGAAACTCAAGGAGGTGGGGAGATGGCGGTCAAGCTGTTACAAAAGATACATCAGGAAGTGAGGTCCTAACTTGCATTTGTTTTATCCTCTGATGCTACACACAGCAGGATTGTCTGGATTTTTGGGAGGAATGGAAAGCAGCAATGATGCCAGGTGGGAGATAGCTGCAGCTGGCACTGGAGAGCATCAGAGTGTACTGGAATGGGGTCTGTGGGATGAAATGGGCTCAGGTGCTCCCTCTTAGCAAGGAACTACAGTTGAAGTGGCCTTAGCCAGATATGCTGGTATACACGCCGGGGGGCATGATCTAGGCGACAAGGCCCTGGGTGGAGCTACTACATGAGATACATCATGATATAGAGCTGATCAGATGATGGCCTACCATGAGACCTAGACAGGTGTTGAGACAAGAAAAGGACATTAAAGCCATTGAAAAAGCCAGGAAAAGAGTAAACAGGTGGAAGACAGCCTTTTTGGTAAAGACGGGGGGTATACATAGATACATACATAGATACATAGACAGTGTCGGCAGATAAGGGCCTATGGCCCACCTAGTCTGCCCATTTGAGCTTGTAAGTTCAGTTTGTTTTCCTAGAAGTCTATTTCCCCTTACCCCTGACCTCTAGAATTCCTTTATGTCTATCCCATGCATTCTTAAATCCAGTGATTGTTTCAGCCCCCACCACTTCCTCTGGCAGGGTGTTCCACTTGTCCACCACCCGTTCTGTGAAGAAATTCTTTCTCATGTTTCCTCTGAATCGTCCTCCTCCAACTTCATCCCATGCCCTCTAGTCCTGAAACATCTTTTCGCTTAAAATAGTGTTTTCCTGCACCCTGTTCCTCCCTGTAAGATACTTGTATGTCTCTATCATATCCCTCTCCCTCCTCTCCTCCAGGAGTACATGTTCAGTTCCTTCAACCTGTCTTCATAGGATTTGTGATGCAACCCATGCGCCATCTTTGTTGCCCTCCCTCTGAACCTTCTACCCTGTCTATGTCCTTACGTGAGGTATGGTCTCCAGAACTGTACACTGTACTCCAGGTGGGGCCTCACTAGTGTCTTGTATAGCGGAATTATGACCTCCCTTTTCCTGCTGGTGATGCCTCTGCCTATACATCCCAGCATCCTATTTGTTTTACCTGATGCCTTGTCACACTGTTTCCTACCTTTGAGGTCATCAAAGATGACAACCCAAGATCCCTTTCCTGCTTGGTGCATGCTATATCCTCACCCCCAACTGATATATTGTGCCAGGGTTTTGTGCCCCATATGCATTATCTTGCACTTCTTTGCATTGAATTTCAACTGCCAAACCCTTGACCATTCTTCAAGTTTCTGCAGGTCCCTTCTCATTCTGTCTACACCCTCTGGTGTGTCTACTCTGTTACAGAGCTTTGTGTCATCAGCGAACAGTGATCAGCAATAGCTCCAGTATAGTTAGGGTTAGTGTGAACATGTAATGTTAAAGGCCAATTTTTGCAGAGTTACAACTTTGGCCAGGTTTGACAGATCTGCTTGATGCTTTGTATGCATCCTTGGAACAGACAGGTGTATGGAAATTCCAAATTTGGTTTGAATCCCTTTTGTGGTTTGTGAGATACAAAGTGTTCAAAAATAATAAATTTTTATGTTTTAGTTTTAGCTGGGTTTTTTTGTCAACCTATATCTCACAATCAGCTGTAGTGAAATTTTCAGGGTAGAACAATTGCATCTAACAGATGTGCCTTTTGAAGGTTTGGTGAAAGAATGTGAATCCATTCAAAAGTTATTTATCTTTGTTTTTCCCATTATTGTCCTATGGGCAAAAATAGATGTCCCTGTTGGCATAGGATTCTAAGTCAGAGCAGCACTCTGACTTAGATTTTATGTTGAAGTTCAGCAATGGGCAAATGAGTCTATGTTGGAGCAGCTGTTCGGATTGTATGTCGAAGGGTACAGGGGCAGGTCAGCACCCCCACCCCAAAAAATGACTGTGGGACACTGGGGAGCCCACTGCCAGTGTCCCCAAATCTGTTTTGGGCCCCTAAAAAACAGAAAACAGTACCCCAACGTAATTTTTTAACTTTGATGCAGAATTCTGCATCGAAGTGCTCATTTTCACCGATGTTGGGGTGCCCAATCCCTGAGTTGACTGACATTCAGTCCCCTCCACTACTGTGGCACACTGTAGAGTCTAGCCCCAGTGTGCTGAAATAATTTAATTAATATTTTTACGACACAGGAATGCCGACTCCTGGTGTCAGATGTCTCCCCAAGCCCATTTCCATTGCCAACATGAGTGCCCAGTCCCCCTGTCGACATTATGCATCCCACCCTCCAACTCAAGTGGCACACTGGGAGCCCACCCCAGTGTGCCCACATTTACTTAGGAGTTCCTGTAAATAAAGAAAACTGTCCACAATGTTTTTTTAAACCTGTAATAAAGAAAACTGTCCCTCGTCATCTCCCCAGTCCCCTCTCCCCCATCCCCACCCTGCCACTGGGCACCCACCTCCCCATACCCCCTTATCCATACTTACCTCTGGAAGTTGGAAGTAGCAATCTTCTCTGGACTGGGGCACATCTGCACTCTTCGAAGCCCAACCGCAAACTGAGGAATCAAGGTAGGCTGGTATTATGGTTCTCAATGAGGTTTTCAACTTCGGTGGATATCTCAGCAATTTTTAAGAATTTGTACCCCAAATTTTCGACATGGGGTTCTTGGGACCCCACATCATGATCACTGTCAATGTCATTTGGTTATTCAGTCCCGAAAGGTGATTTTGTGGTTGCTAAGCAGAATCACCTTTCTGGACCAATTAACGAAATGACAGTGCCAGTGTTTATGAGGGGAAGCCCTAAAATGCCCATGTTGAAAATCTGGTGCAACAATTTTCAAAAATGACTGCATTATAAATTGTGCATTAAGCAGTTTCTACACAGATTCATAACTTCACCGATTTTTAATATTTTCACTCCAGATTTTCAACATTGAGATTTTTTTCATACCTCTTCATGAACAGTGCAGCTGTCATTTTTCACATCATGCTTGAAATGTGTTTTCATAGCTCCAGTGCACAATGGCACAGTTGCTGTGTGAAATCAACTTTTGGAATGTACTAAGGAAATCACAGTGCCACTGTTTATTAGGTGGGGTCCCAAAAGGTCCATGTTGAAAATTTGCAGCAAAAATACCAAAACAAAGCTCACAAAACTGGAATACTATTATACTATCTCAAAAAGCAAAGAAATGAATTAACAAAAACTTTGTTTAAAAAACAGTTAGGGTTCTAGACATAGGTCTTCAACCAAAGTGATACAGGTCAGGAAATTGGATGTTAGGGTTTATAACTGTTATACCCCTCCCCCACCAAACCCTATCATTGAAACCACAACCCCCACCCTCAACACACCAACAAACATCAAGGTGTGACTTAGAGTCGTGGTCCCACCCCCCACCCAACCTTTACATCACAACACCACCCCACCCTCTAAACACCAACAAGTGTAGGGGTGTGCCTTAGGAGTCATGGGCACCACCAGCCCCCATTCAACCCTACCATCACAACACTACCCCCACCCTCTACACACCAAGCTTTAGGGTGTGCCTTAGATCATGGGCTCCTAATCCTCACCCCCATCTCTTGATACTGTACCATGACAGGTTCCTTACAGATGGAATGGGTTGAGCGTTATGGCCCATGACCCTAAGGCACACCATAACACTTGGTGTGTGGAGGGTGGGGTTGGGGTTGCAATGGTAGGTTTGGGTGGGGTGGGACCCATGACTCTAAGTCACACACCACTGCTTCTTGATGTGTGGAGGATGGGGTGTGCAGTTTCGATGGTAGGGTTTGGTCAGGAAGGGGTATAACAGTTGTAAACTCTAACATCCAATTTCCTGACCTGTGTCACTTTGATTGAAGACCTATGTCTAGATCCCTAACTGTCTTTTAAACAAAGTATTTGTTAATTAATATGTGCAGTATATATAGCGTACAAGATTGCCGTAACTGTGCCAGTGCTTACAGGCATGATGGGGTACACCTTTTAGAGGCAGACAAAGCCCTGTTGATCCTGAAGATAGACGAGGCCATAGAAGGATGGGAAGCCCGGGTGAGCAGTTTGGGGAAGCCCATCTTCCATCAGTGGGGCAGGAGATGAACTAATGGAAAGATGTGGAAAAAAGCGGGGATGGAGAGGGGGAGAAAGGTGGGCTGAAGAAGTAGGAGTGCAGGGGGTATAGTAGGGGGTGAAGGGGCTACGGTGTGGGAAGGCAAGACATGGGCTGGGTTAACATCCGGCCATGCCGGGCACCTTGTGGGGTTATCACCCCAGGGTGTATGGAACTGGGGATCAGGTGGGACATACAACCCCAGGAAAGAAGAATGGAAAGGACAGATACATAAGGTGTCTTAGGCACACACATGAGTTCGAGAAGGAGACAAAGAGGGGTTGGAAGGATAGGTACATGAAACGGAAGAGTAAGGAGTAAAAATGGAATATTGTCAGGATTGGAATGTATTCAATAATGGTAACTGTATGATGTGAAAGATTTGTAAAGAAAGGATGAATTAGTGTTGCAAATCATGTATGTTGATCAATTGAGCACCCAAAGATGGAGTGTTTGCATATTATTTCACAAGGGAAATCCCCACGACAAGAGGGGTTTGCCTCCTTTAAGGGCAACCAGAACTGTCAGAGGTTTCCCTGAGTGAAAGTCAAGGGAAAAGGGGGAGGGGTGGACTGGGCTAGGGACAAGCAAGGAAGCAGGGAAGGAGAAGGGTCATGGGGGGAGGCAGAGAGGAGGATGTGTATGAGGGAGGAAAAGGCATGTGATTGGACACACAGCAGGGATGGGGGGGTCACAGGGAGTATATAACAAGATGCAAGGAAGAAGAGAGCATTCTTTTTGCTGGATTTCAAGGATTACTCAGCCTCCCATTCTAGGGAAGGCAGAGCAAGGGGGTCAAGGGGCAGAAAGGGTCAAAAGGCTGGACATGCCATCGACAGAGGATGGCAGGTATGGAATGAGGACAAGAAAGGAACTAACTGGGTTGCTGAAAGAGGGCAACAGGAGAAGGGACAAACAGGAAAAGGGTTGCCACTGAATGGCAACAAAAATAAATAAGAAGGCCTCTGAGGGCAGAAGGATGAGAAAAAATTGGGGGGGAGAAGGGGGGAGACAGGTGGGCAGAAGGAGTAGGGGATGCAGGGGGTACGGGGTGGGAAGGTGAGGCACGGGCTTGGCCAACATCTGGCCATGCTGGGCACCTCATGATGTTATCACCCAAAGGGATATGGAAGTGGGGGTCCAATGAGACATCCAACCCCAAGACAGAAGAATGGAAAAAACAGATACGTAAGGGATGTATGGCAAATACCTGAGGCTGAGATGGAGACAAAGAGTGGTTGGAAGGATGGTTATATGGAAGGGAAGAGTAAGGAGTAAAAATGGAATGCTGTTAGGACTGGAATGTATTCATAGAAACATAAACTTTGACAGCAGATAAGGACCGCTTGGCACACCTAGTCTGCCCATTTCCCTACCTACAGGATAAGCTGCAGATCCTGTTTAGCCAACAGCCTATTTCTTCCTACCTCCCACAAAAAAATGCCTCATGTCTGCCCCATGCATTGTTGAATTCTCCCACAGTTTTAGACCCCACAACCTCCTCATGAAGGCTGTTCCATGCATCCACCACCCTCTCTGTGAAAAAATACTTCCTCATATTGCCCCTGAGCCATCCCCCCCTCTATCTTCATATTGTGTCCCCTTGTTCTTGCACATCTCTTTTTCTGAAAGATGCTACCCTCCTGGACTTTGATGATTCCACTGAGATACTTAAAAGTTTCTATCTTGTCCCCCCCTCTCCCTCCTTTCCTCAAGGGTTTACATATTAAGCTCCTTTAGTCTCTCCTCATATGGCTTCTCTTGCAGACCCAGCACTATTTTAGTTGCCCTATCCTGGACTGCCTCCATCCTGTCTATGTCCTTGCAGAGATGGGGTCTCCAGAACTGGATGCAGTACTCCAGCTGGGGTCTCACCAACTGTCTGTAGAGAAGGATAACAACTTCCTGTTTCCGGCTGGTGATGCCTCTCCGTATATATGCCAGTATCCCCCCAGCCTTCCCTATTGCCTTCTCACATTGCTTGCTAACTTTAAGGTCATCTGATATGATTACCCCCAGATCCCTTTCCATTTTGTTGTTGTTTCTACCCCCATTGTGTAATCTTCCCCTGGGTTTTTGTTTCTCAGGTGAATTATTTTGCACTTCTTTGCATTGAATCCAAGCTGCCATACTTCTGACCATTCCTACAACCTTGCCAAGTTCCTTCTCATCCTTTCCACTCCTTGTGTATCAACCCTGTTGCACATCTTTGTGTCATCTGCAAAGATGCACACTTTTCCTTTCAGTCCCTCTGCAGGCTTCAGGCAGGAAGCGAATCATGCAAGAAAGTGAGTTTCACTTTCGCCTTGTAGGAGAAAAAAATGGTTGAATAAAGAGAGAGAGGAGACTAAATCCAAAAACTGCTATAAATCTTTTAATTTTTGTGCTAATTAGCCGATTTTCTTGGTATTTTAAAATCCCATTTGTTGTCTGGATTTGTGTTTGTGCAGTATTTCAGTGCAGTATTTGTTAATTGTTAATTTGTTTTGTGTGTGTGTGTGTGTGTGTGTGTGTGTGTGTGTGTGTGTGAGATTGTGTGTGTGTGTGTGTGAGAAAGAGAGAGAGAGATCAGAATGGAGGGGCAGACAGGTCGTTTTCGCTGACATAGCAGAGAACATCGCGTAGGTGTACACACATGTGATGGCAAGCTGTGTTTGAACCAGAGCACCATCTTGACTAGTATTCTTCACCGTGAAGCAGGAGGTAATGAACTTGGTGCCATAGAAGCACCACCTCTGGTGGCACCTACCAGTGCCCCTCCAGTGCTACCAAGTGTTATGGCCCCTGCACCAGCGGTTCAACAGTAGGATGTCAGGGAGAAGGAGCCGCAGCAGTTGCAGCAGCAGGTTTCGGCACCCACAGCCCCAACTGTGTAACAGCAGCAGCTGCCATGGTCTACAACAATATCTGGGGCCCCCCACTTGCCTGTGCCCTGTCCTCCCCACACCTCATTAGTGTGGGAGTTCTTCATTATACTGCCTGGGTACAGCAGTGTAGTGAAATGTAATCTGTGTGGTGTAGTGGTGCACTGTGGCCCCAAAGGAACTCACCTTGGCACTGGTGGTCAGCACACCCACCTGTACAACCACCACCATGTAGAATGGCATGCCAAGGTTTCAGAACACAGCAGAAATGCGCCTGCTGGCCCTGCTGGGCACGAAGTGGCTGCACAGCATCCACCTGCACAAGGTGGTGTGAATCGGGGAGGGCCATGGATCAAGCAGCTGCTCCACCACCACAACATGCAGCAAGTAACAGTGACAATCCTCTCCAACTACTTGCCACACAGTCTGATTTGGGCCTGATGTGTAGTGAGTTGGAGGCTGTTAACCACTGTCTTGACAATGTTGAGCAGCAGCTGGATTAAATTGAGGGGCACCAGCTACAAATTATGGGGATGCTTCAACTGCTTCTGTCCCAGCATAATGTTGATCATTAGTTTTAGTTTGTCTTTGCACCCACCACCCTCTCAAGGAAAAAATAGTTGCAGATGTTGCCCCTGATCTGTCCCACCTCTGTCTTCAAATTTTGGCCCTTCTTCATGCATATCTCTTTTTCTGGATAATGCTACCCTCTTGTACATTGTTGATACACTTTTGGTACTTGGTAGTTTCTATCATGCCCACCCCCCTTTCCTTTCAGTTATCCATAATGTCCTTTAATGCCTCTTCATCTGGCTTCTGGTGCATACCCTGCAACATTTTAGTTGACCTCCTTTATACAACCTCCATCCTGTCTATGTCCTTGCAGAGATATGCTCTCCATAACTGCACGCTGTATTCCAGATGAGATGTCACCAAATATCTGTACAGAGGGATAAGAACTTCTGGTTTTGTACTTGATTGTAAGGTGATGCCTCTCCAATGCATCCCGGTATCCCCCCTGCACTCCTTACTGCCTTCTCTCATTCCTTGCCTACCTTTAGGTCATCTGATACAGGTCACTTTCTATTTTTGTTGTTGTTAGTACTCCCCCTCCCCCATTGTACACTATTTGGTGCATAATATTGTGTGCTCCATCTTTCTTTCTCATAACCTTGTTTCCCCCCCAAAAATTGTAAGAACAGTGCCCAATAACAGTTTATAGAAAATAACCTAAAAAATTGTGTCCTTCCCTTTCTTATATTCCTACTTAATAAGCTCTGTTTACCAACAGGAAATATTTATTTGGGCTCTGTAATGTTTTCTTCCTGTCGTGCGGTGTTTGTGGAAAAGCAGCAGTGAGCAGTGCAATAATCTGCTAAACAGCATGTTTACACTGTCAGGTGCCCTCTGCCCTGCCCCCTGAAAACATATATGGTAGATGACTTGGTCCACTGTTGATGATGGTAAAAATAATATATACGGTATATATTATTTATACCACCAGGAGTCACGTGATGCAGCTGCCCGAGAAAGATGTACTTCCCTACAGCTCCGCTCGCTTGGGCTATTTCCATACTGAAAACAACTACTACATTAACTTTGTTTAAAAGAGAGAACCTTCTGCAGTAGCTGCATAACAGGAGCTTTCCCGAGACTTTAGCTGGAAAGGCTATGGAGACAGAAATGCATCTGGTGACGCCCAGACACACCCCACCAGTAATTCCAGAGAAGCAGGCCAAGAAGACCAGGACAAATCCTGTTAGTTCAACATGGAATCAACACACATCGGCTCCGTCTCTGCCTACGAGCCTTCCTGGAGCAACCCCACTAAATTTGGAAGGATTCTTGCTCAACTTCCAACCATTTTGGGATGAAATACGATCCTTGATGTCAGAGGTGAAAGCAATTTCAGAAGCTTTAGACAACACTTCTAGGAGAGTAAAGGATACCGAAGCCCGCATTTTCTCCATAGAGAAGCAGATTGAGAAATCAGAATCCTCTACAACCTTAAGTCATCAGGCCCTCTAAAAGCTAGAAGCTAAAATAGAAGACTTCGAGGGTCATAGCCGAAGGAATAATTTGGTGATTATTGGGATTCCAGAAAAAGAAGAGGGGTCGGACCCCCTACTGTTCACACAAAAACTTTTAAATAAACTTGCTGGGCCTTCGCCGTTTGGTTTCAACTACATCCTGGAATGAGTGCATAGCCCTTAGACCAATGCCCCCCCAACAGCTCATCCCAGGCCATTAATTTGTCACCTCCTTAACTGTCAAGAAAAACAACATATTCTCCATAAAATTTAAAAAGTTCAAGAAATATTGTGTGAGAGGTCTAAACTTAGAGTAACTCAAGATCTTCCAGCATCAGTGCGACAGCGGTGGGCCCTTTTCCACCTGATTGTTTCAAAATGCATAGCCACTGGCAAAAAGTTCATAATGTTGTACCCAGCAAAGCTCCAGGTTCATTTGGATGACTTGTGGGTCTCATTTGAGGAGCTTGATCCTGCCCTATTGTACTTGAAGCAGAAACAACCTGCCTTATTCTCTGACCATTGAGGAAATACTACAGAAGAAGATGTTGGGAAAAGCTTCACAATTAGAGAACAACCCCAGTAATTTGAATTTTTTGGGGGGGCATATACTCAGTGTCTGTACAGGACTCATTTAGGTACTGTTTATACAACTTCCTGACAGTTTCAGTTCTGAATCTCAACCATTTGGACTGGGTCTTAATATAGTTAGTGGTTTCAGCACAGGTACTTATCTTAGATTTCACTGAATAAAATCTCGAAGTGAGAGTAACATGTAATGGTTCGGGGCATTTTCATTTAGTTCAAGCATATTCATTTTTTTTGCCTTTTTCTTTTTGATTATCAGATGATTGAAACTCCTGTGCTTTTACATGATGAGTCCCACTTTATGTCATCAGGGCCAAAAGAACTTCATCACTTGCTCTCAGGGACTTTATATCAGTTTATTTATTAACAGCTTTTGTTTCCCTCTGGAGAGACTGTAAACATAAAAGAGACTTTTCAAATATCTCAGGCTGGGTGGCGCTGCAATTGTGTAAATCCATAGAATTTTGTACCAATATTATTTCTTCTTGGTATCCCTTTGCTCTAATGTTTCAACTCATTTTATTTGCAGGGAGGATTGAATGTATAATGTTGTCACTTATCAAGGGAGCAGTAAGTTGCGACAATCTCATTCAAATCCACTGCCTCTCTTGACACCAGTTTCTTCTTACAGTTGATTAGTTAAAGAAGCTAAGTATAGCAATGGTAGTTGTTTCAATTATGCCTTGCTTTTCGATTTTGGTTTGACGATAGTCTAAGTTGTTTGGATATTAGTAGATCAATATTGTAGTGGTTTAGCTCGGGTGGGTGGGGTGAAGGGTGGGTCCTCAGAAGGCTGATCGCCATGGACCGACGCTCTGGGGGGGTGGGTAGTTCAAAGACCCATAAGATAGTTATTACATTGTGTGTCACATTTTGGGGTGTTTCTATGATAAGTAGTATTATGGTAGAAGATCTTTATGAAAGGGAGGGGAATGGGAGGGTTAGCATAGGAAGTAAAGGGAGGATAGGAGGAGGGGGATTTTCAGACTTTTCAGAAGTTCCAATCTAATAAAGATCAGTACTGGGGGGGGTACCAAATAAACAACTAAGATTTCTGAACAGATGGTTAACAAAGAGCCACTATATAGTTAGAAAGTTTCCATGCATGCTAAGAGAATATTATGTCGAAATCATTCCAGTGTAGTACGTAGAATGTTAAGTTAAGTCTCCATTAGCTTACCCATGATGGATGTGAGGCTCACTGGTCTGTAGTTTCCCAGTTCATCCTTGGGGCCACTCTTGTGGAGGGGCACCACATGAGCCATCCTCCAGTCCTGAGGTATACACCCCGAATGTAGTGAGGCATTAAATAGGTCTGCCAAAGGTCCTGCAAGGACCTCTGCCAGCTCCTTCAGTACCCTGGGGTGGATGCCATCTGGGCCTGGTGCCTTATCCACCTTCAGTGCCTTCAAACCCTCCCGAACTCTGCCCTCCATAATTTTCCCATCTGTCACCCCCGTTTCTGCCATTTCTCCCCCTTGGGTGTCACCTCCCTCTTCTCTTTAGTAAATACTGAGCAGAAGTACTCATTTAGTGCTTCTGCCTTATCACTCCCTGCTTCCACCCAAACCCCTCCATCCTAATCCTTACTATGTGGTCCTTACAGCTCCATTTCTCCTGATGTACCTAAAGAAGTCCTTCTCCCCTTCTTAATATATATATATATATATATATATATATATATATATATATATATATATATATCTTAGCTTGTGTGTTTATTCCTACAGCTAACAAGCCTCTATTGCTGCAACACTTAACCTCACAGTGGGCACTATACCCTAGAGGTACTAATGTCTACTTCCCCTGCCATGAGGCAGGTGTATCTTGTAAAATGTGTCTTCTACTCAATCGTGTATTGTATCATGTCATGGTACTGTAATCATGCTACTGTAATCATACTGTATCACTACATGTTACTGTCTATCCAAACTCCTCCCTCCCCCAGGACGCATCTGGAATCGAGTGTACTCCACTCAGCATGCCTTCCTGGTAACACTTTTAAATAAATAAATAAATAAATGAGGAAAATGACAATTTTGTCATGGAATATCTCTGCAACCAATTAATTCCCCAAAAGCTAAACAACATAATTGACATCAGTAGGGCATCCTCTCAAACCCCTGAAAACTTCATGTAAAAAGACCAAGCAATGCAATGTAATCATATGGGGAAAACGTCAACTTTGTCATGGAATATCTCTGCAAGCAACTAATTTTCCAACACCTAAACAAGCTAAGTCACATCTCTAGGACATCCCCTCAAATCCCTGAAAATTTCAAGTAAAAAGACCAATCCGTATAAGAATTATTTAGTTCTTTGACCGCGAGGCTGCAAAATAATTGTCCGCGATCACGGCCAAAAATTCTTCTTTCGAAATCATACATATAAATCTTCCCTTTGACTTATAATGGGAACTTCAAACTTTAATAACTTTTGAATGGATTAATACTTTTTCACCAAATAAAAAGTGGCATGTTCCTTGACCCAATCGATTTCTATCTGCCAAGCTTCAGACCAGCAGATGACACAGCTGCCGCACAGTGCCACAGACAAATACTGCACAAAAATGGTGAAAAGTGCATTTTTTGGCACTTTGCTGTGCACAAATCATATGTCTGACTGAAACACAACTTGGTGAATAAAGAGATCTACCATCCCACACCCTGCATACTGAATTTTGTGCAAATCTGTTAAACGATTGCAAAGTTATTAACACACAAAATTTGAGGTTTAACATTAAAGTGCCTACTCAACCCTAAATATAGGGGTGCAACTGCACCTCTATAATACATATATACACACACACACACACACACACACACACACACACACGTAATCACTGCTGTTTTTCCTCTCACGAGTCACCCAGTCATACTTTGGTTGTGCATTTTTTGGCTTGCTAAGGAATTTTCTGTAGGAAAACTGTCAAGCCAGGAAAGGTAAGTATTTTTTTGGGGGGAATCATTTGGATGCAAGTTTCGTGAATGCTTTTATTTTGATGTTTTTACAGGTTTTCTGTGTATCCTCCAGATTCATACCAGTTGCATGTGTTCTTATTTGAAGAAAGCACTGATGGCAGCACACAGCACTGAAATGTTACCTGCAAACAGACGAAGAATAAATAATTCATACTTCATTGCACTAACATATTCTGTTCTAAGTGTGGCAGTTACTATCTGTTATATCCTACTTAACAGATACCAAGCTATTAGTAAACCACACCAAGACCAATAATAAGTTTAGAGCAAGTGACAGACACTGTCCCTGTGTATTAACTTAAGTTACATTCCAAGACGTCTTGTCATGACCCGGATAAAACTTTGTTCAACCCCATAGCATGCTGAAATAAGACAATGACTGATGTGCCTGAAAAATATATTATCTGCCATACATGTCACCTACTTTGTAAATTTACACTGGCTTTAAAAAATGAAATACCTAAAAGAAGTGATGAAATAAGATTGATATACTTACCTGAAACAGATATCCTGTACCGTAGGTGGCTCTAGGCAGTACTGCAGTACTCCTGCCCTCCAATCAGTTACACCATTTAAAACTGTAAACTAGAAAAAAAAAGAAAAAAGTTTACTGTATATGTTTCTAAAGTGCATCTTTAAAATATTAAAGGAAGCATTCACATAGCTCAAGGAAATTCCATAGTATGACAAATACCCACATACTTACTGTAAACTACTGATAATAAGAAGCGTGGTGGCTGTGGCTGGATGCGGGCTCCTTCTGGCAGGTCCTGGTCACAGGAACACATTCCCTCTCACTGGCATAGTGACTGGTGGCTTTGGCTGGCTGCAGATTACTACTGGTCATGGGCAAAGGAACACGTACTCTCTCCCTGTTAGACAGATCAGTGGCTTTGGCTGGCTGTGGGTTACTTCTGGTCATGGACACAAGAACACATTCTCTCTCCCAATTAGACAGATCGGTGGCATTGGCTGGCTGTGGGTTACTTCTGGTCATAGGCACAAGAACACATTCTCTCTCCCAATTAGATAGATCGGTGGCTTTGGCTGGCTGAGGGTTACTTCTGGTCATGGGCACAGGAACATATTCTCTCTCCCTAGTCAACAGATCAGTGGCTTTGGCTGGCTGAGGGTTACTTCTGGTCACGGGCATAGGAACACATTCTCACTTACTTTCAGACAGATTTCTGGGTGGCTGGATATGGTGTGTTACAGTCTTTTAGTGACACTCAGGAGGAAGGTATCTTTAAATGGCAGGATTTAAGTGGCCACTGCCTACTACAAATGGACAGTAGTGTTTAAGATGTTGACTGTGTTTGCTAATGACAGCACACATTCTGTTAAACAGCAGGTACCCACTGTTAGGTACCCAGTCCCCCTTACACATATATAATAGCTAACCTGCTCTACTATTGAGTGGTGTAATAAAAATTCCATGTGCTTCCCTCCAGTTAAAAAGTTATAGCACCTCGAATGTGCAGCCCCGTAAAAACAGAGCCATGCTTGACACACCCCTAGGGATGTACCCACAGCCCCCTTTTGTGATGTCAGAAAATGAATACTGAGTGTGCATTCCATTAACCTGTATGTATGTGATATTTCTGTGGCTTTTAGAACTATATAGAGATGCCATGTAAAAAAATAAAAGCAGCTGCTGTAGTAACAGTCACTGTTTACTGGAGTGGTCACTTTCATTTTTCCAAGTGGCCACTGTAAATGGTACTAAAAGTGATTGACAACATGGTGAAAATACAGGTCTATGGAGCACACACACAGCTTCATTCACAAAAGGGGGCTGGGGTACATCCCTCAGTGTGTGTCAGGTATGGCTCTGTTTTTATGGGGGACGGAGGTACACATTCAGAGTGCTATAACCTTTTAACTGGAGGCAAGCACATGGAATTTTTATTACACCACTCAATAATGGAGCAGATCTGCTATTATATATGTGAGAGGGGCTGGTAAGAGTGGACCCTGGCGCTAAGTGGAATCAGAAGATATACCAAGGGAAGGTAAAATAGAATGATTTTGATGGGGCATTATTTGTGCCAATCTGAATTATGGAATGAGACTGACTCAATAACACTGGTTTTATTTAATGAAAAGCAAAAAATGTACCATTAATAAAATGTGACAGCTTTTCAAACCATTAACTTAAATACCAGCAATATCCATGTCATCCTAATCAAACAGGAAGCTGCCATCGCAGTCATCAAGGTTGGAATTGTGCCCAGTAGGGAATTCTTTGTGCATGATGGCATCATCAACCTCAATGGTCGCCCAGTTGATGCTGCCACCAGGATGGTTTGCTTCTCCCACATCATCAGCACAACCATCAATGTTATGGGTACAAACACAGATGTGGTAGTTCAAGGTGGTATGTGACCTTCATTCATTTTTATGAATGTCAGCATGCTGACATTTGTTGGTGAGAGGTTGGTACAATGGTCACGAACTATTGCCCCAGCAGAACTGAATACCCCATCAACACTTACACTGAAGGGTGGGCTGCACAGGTACTTCAGTGCCACTGAAGTCAGCTCAGGTCAGTCACTCACCTTTCCACTCCAGTACAGCAGTGGATTGTCAATTACTGACAGATGCCTTTCTTTAGACAAATGTGAGTCAACCATTCTCTGTGCTGCATGCAGTCCTGTTGTTGACTCATCCTCCTGTTCACAGAATTCATCAATGTCACAGATTCCCACTTGGGAAAAGGCACTCCAAAGTGAATTAATGGCAACTGGTTTGCTGACATCCCACCTGGACCCGCAGCTACCTTACTGGATGTGCCCAGTAGTCCACCGTGACCTTCAGCCTTGTCATGCTGTGGTTTGATGAACTGGGCACATGGCTTCTGTGCCCCATGAACAATATCACACCAGTTCTCCACTGAGATTTTTAACCTGTTCAGACCCTTCCTCCAGTAAGGATGCTATTCCTTGTTTGTATCACGGATCCGGCATTGTTGCTGTTCTGAATTTGGCACATTGCAGAATACTTGCGATGTGGCGATTTCGGTCCAATGCTGTCAGCATGTGTTTAAATAATTCACTGCTTGAACAATCTCCTGACACATCAAGGCTATGCTGCAGATTCAACAAAGTCTGCCTCTGCACCTGCAGCTGTGGAATGGCTTGGCTTATGGAAACAGTGTTGCCACTCAAATCCTGTGCGGCATGTTAAAATGGCCTCAAAATTGATATCACCAATTCCATGAGGCACCACTGTTCTGTTATCATAGACATCGAGGCCCCCGGAATTGTCACAGCTAGTGTGCAGGTATTCCAAAATGGCTTTGTACTGTTCATACAACCTCTTTGTCATGTAAAGAGTCGAATTCCAGTGTGTGACAACTTTCATCTTGAGGCGGTGCTGAGGGAGGCTGTTTTGGATCTTCAGCTGCTGAAACTGGCCACTGGCCTTTCCAGAGCATGCAAAGTGTGCACAGATGCGGCATGCAGCTCTCCACATTTCTTTGATCTCTGGGTGCTGCAGAAACTCCTGGACAATGAGATTTAAGCAGTGGGCCATGCATGAAACCTGAACAAAGCCACCATCGATGACACATTTCACCATGTTTGAGCCATCATCACCAGCCATAAAGCCAGCTTTCAGGGACAGGGGGTGCAGTCATTCATCAATTTCATCAGAAACACACCTTCTCATCAGTCCTTCAAACTGCAACTGAGAGAGCAGCTAAAGGCCCAGGCTACCTGTATGTACTCCCGAGGCAACTCTCTCACCCAACAGCCACTGTAGAAGCCATACTGTATCTCTTGACTTACCACTTGGACACTGACCACTAGTTTGTACCTCTTAGCACTGATTGTCCCTTCCTGGGTTCACATGGATCACCGTAAGGTTTATCACCATGCATTGTCGCATATCCTGACTGATCAAGTAATGTGTAGATCTATGATGTGACCATTCCACATGTGATCAACCATGTATCAGAGACCCAGGCAGGCACTCTTGTATTTGTTATGAAACTTGTGTGTTAGATTTGATGTGTAATGTTTCATTGCTGTTGACTTCATGTTACTCAGTGTATATTGCTCCTTTCTGTAATGTAGCCTGTGCCCAATGCTTCAGCCTTGTATTGTCTGCCACTGTATGGCCAGGGTCACAACTAAAAACGGTCCTTTGGATCAGCTTGCCTACCCGGTCACCAAAAACATTCGTACATACATAAATTAATTAATTAATTAATTAATTAATTTTGGTCAGTAGCAAGTCTAGCATGTGTTCACCAGTGTGGAAACCAGCCACATTGCACATTGCAAGTTTTGCATACTGTCAAATTCCAGGAAGGATGCTACAATGACAGTCTGCCTTACTACACTGATTTCCAATACTGCCAGCACAGACAATCCCCAGTACCTGCGCCCAATGTGCAGTAATACACAAATATGAACTGCCTTCTGTTTTGCCACTTGTCCGTATATCCATACTTAAGTGGATAAATGGTGAGGAGGAATGTTGAAGGTAGTGTCTTACAGACTCTGTCACAGTTTGGTATAACTCTGGGACAGCACAGGTGGAAAAGTATGTCCTGGACGGGACTTTCTATTTGGGACAGGCATGTGCTGCAAAATGCCGGAATCTGGAATTCTCCACAAAGAAGGGCAACAGGTCAATTGCCAGCATTTCCACTACAGCATCATTCAGTTCACATGACACTGCATGATTGGGTGGGAATTCCATGTTACGGGCAAAAAGACTCTGCAATGTGGGCTGAGTTATTACCAGTTTTGCACGGGGTGTGCCAACTGGCTCTGCTCTGCGAACGGCCATGGGTGGGGTGCTTTTAATGTATGATTAAGAGAGGTGCATAGGTGACAAGTCCACAAATAAAGTTATTTTCCCTCTTTTAAGCACAGGGGTTGATGTTGCACTTGCACTAGACATACTACATAAACCACCACTGCTGCTGCTACTCTAACCACAACTTGACAACAATTCAGAATCCTCCTCCTCCTCCTCCTCCTCATGACTGCATTAAACCTCATCTGTTATTTCACCACTACTACAAACATGGCTACTTGGGCTACTTACAGTCATGGAAGGGGATAACATGCTTAATAAGGTGGATAACAGTGAAGGCCTCACTATGGCAGCATTAGCTCCCCTCTTGTGCAAAGTCCACAGTGCCATGTGCCTGTTCTTCAAATGTGTATGCTGGCCCCCAGTGCCTAGATGACTACCCTTTTTACCACGTCTGACACGTGCTTGGCAAAGCTGGCAGATTGCCACTGCTTCATCACTTGGATCTTGTACAAAAAAATTCCAAACTAGGGATTTAAATCCCCTATACTTTTAGTTTTCACAGGTCCCTGATGCTGCAGATTGGACAACAGTTTTTTAGACAATGACAATGGAGATGTACTATTACATGATTTCTGCTGCTGGGCACACTTGGGCTCTACCTGCCTATCACTGTCTATGATGACTACTACTGGGTGATCATCAATCAACAGAAACTGCCACATCACAGCTTTTAAGAGGGGGTGATTTAACACTGTCAGACTGAGATTGTTTATACACAGCCACCTTTAATTTCTTTTTCTCCGGTTCCCAACAGGGGTCACTAAAATCATCATCATATTCCTCATCTGCATCCACAATGTCAGCTTGGATGCTGTCCTGTGGAGAACAAGTACCGACCACAGCATCATTATGATCATACAATATTTTTTCTCCAACATCTAAAGGGTTGAATGGTACAGGCATGACCTCATCAATAGCACTGGAAACATGAGCTTGCAAAGACTCTAAATCAGCATCAGAATCATGTTCAACCAACGTGGGGACAGGGATGGGGACATCTGAGAGTGTGATATCTACTACACTCTGACTCACGATCACGGCTTTAGACTCCACAATATTCTGGAAACCAGTTAACTTGTTGTCACGGGTTGAACTTGGGGCAATACTCGTGCCATCAGCAATTTCACTACCACCAGTGGGGACAACAGCATCTCCAACCATGACTGAAGCTACTGATTGCGCTGTGAAAAACATAGAGAAATCCCTTTACTGGCATCAGCTAGGCACTTCTGCTGCATACTACTACCATGTCCACTGCCACTCTTGCCACTGGCAGCAGTGCCATGGCTGGAAGCACGTTTGTATGCATGTCTCTTTGCAGGCATTTTTTGGGGTTACACAGAAAATTCACAACATATTGATATTTCTGAAATTTGGGGGGATGGGAAGCCAAAAAACAACAACTGTGGCTTACAGATACTGATTAGACACTAAACAGATGCAAATGCACAGACGAAGATAGCACACTATAAAGAGATGCAGCTGCACAGGCAAAGAAACACCTTAACCAGTGTTCACACAAATCAAAACCGGGAAAAATAAATTATACCTTTTGCCGGTTGGGGGGGCGGGGGCCACTGCAGTAGCAGTTCACTATCTAGATAGATGGAAGCAGTAAAAAGTACCGCAGACAGATAACTGACTAAGAGTACGGCGACTACTGTGTAGCACAATAAAATGTGTCTGACTTGATGACACGCACACACACTCACACACTGCAGGTGATGCATAGAAAATTTAACAGTGTAGTACACTATATAACCAAATCTTTTAAACAGAATTAAAATATGCACTGCACCACAACAAACAGAAAATAATTATCAAAAATTACTTCAAGCATTACTGTGTGTACATAAACACACAAATACTGACACACACTAGTACAAAACAGTTAGAAAGACTGCCTTTCTCATGTGAATCTCAATGATACACCCCTTCCCCGAAGCACACTTCAACAGTGTCTGTCAGTACACAGCCTGAATGTTCTAAATTAACATTCAAAATGCACAGAAAAGCAATCAACGTTCGATAATCTAAGCACAGGAGGGGTTCCTACAGTCGATGTACTAAATGTGGACCAAAATAATTGGATCAAAAGTGATTTTTTAAAGCTTTTTCAATAATTTGATTCTCAGAGCTCTGAGATCAAACTGTCTCCAGCTTTCCACTACACACACTATGCAGAATGGAGGCTGTGCAAGACAATATAGAGCCCATGTGACCTGCTGTCCCGTGAATCAATGCAAAATTCATCTCACATAGCAATAAACAGGTGAAGGAAATCGAAGTCCATTCAAATCAATGGCACTTTGAGTTAAAATTAAGGGGACGCAGTAAAACAAGGCGAAGTACCTAAAAATCCATTGAAACAATGCACTTCGTGTTCCTAATTACCAGATGGAGTCATTTGCTTTGTGTTGTGAAGCACTACGCTGATTGAGAGACAATACACGGAGTGCTCCACATAGCGAAGCAGGAGCACTTCACCCAAAACTAATCCCTATGCCCTGTACGCACAGCTAGGCTGGATTTTACTTAGCACTAGAAGATTAAAAAATGCCTCCTTCTGGGTATACAGAGCCATTACTAACAAGTTGTCATCCTACATCACTGACCTTTTTAAATACACCTCTGGAAATTACCTGCTCAGAAACTACTCATATCACGCTAGGTATACCCAGGATATGGACTCAGTATATCTCCTCATCACTAAGCCATGCCCTCCCTACACTTCGGAATATGCTGCAAAGATATTTAAAAGTAACACATATCATTGGGTTGAATGCTTTCAAACTCTCGCTTAGACAAGCACTGAAAGAAAATTGTAACTGCTATGCTTAACCTGGATCTTATTTATGATAAGCCCATAGCTCTGTCTATCAGCACTTGTACAATTCCTTTAGCTGCTATCAGACAGTGTTTGGTTACCTCCCCTCCTGTGCCACCTGCCCACAACTCTCATGAGTCCCCCTCTCCAATATAATTTTTAACCCACCTATTCTGCTGCTGCATTCTTAGATATTACATAACCCTTATAGACTATCCTATCCTATATGACGTATCCCCTATACTGCTAAATACTATATATTCAGTGTCCCTTCTAATCCTTTCCTGACTTTTCCTTCCTTATTATTTCTGAATAATATTATACATTCAACCTAACTACCTCCCCCATCAAGTTCCATACCCCAATCGTATACCTTTCCCATCCCACTTTATTTTTCTTATTTCCATGAACTATCCCCAACTGGAAGATCATTCTAGCCTTCTTATATTTCCCTTACTGTGAAGTAAATGTCTATCATGCTTAGTCTCATTAATTCTACAATTACCTGCACTGTATCCTCTTGCTACTCCTAGGCAGGTTGCTAATTATTAGTGTAATTATTAAGTCACTGTTTAATGTATTGCTAAACAAAGTGACCCCACTTGTATGAATTATTAAAGGAATAATGCCTGACAGTGTGGGTGTTATGCCTCGATAACATCCCACCTCGGGTGGTTGGGCCCGAGGCCACTGGCCGAGGGCGTCCAACACTGAGAAGGGATGTTATCCCAGCATAACACTCACCCTGGAGGGCATTATTCCTATTATACAATGGCTTGTTGTTATATATAAAATAAAAAAATAATTTTAAAGAATGTTTTTATTAGTGTGGATAAATATTTTTGTTTCTTAAGAGGAGATGCAAAAAAAGAGAGACTCAATAATGATGGCACTAAACCTGTGAACAGCAGGGATGTTATGCCAGGATAACATCCCTGCTGTGTTGGCCAATTGACCAATCAGAACCCAGGATTCTTTCTTGCCATTGTATAATGTTTTGTATTCTTTATGTCACATCCTCCCAAGACCACCTTGTAAATGAGTCTGCTCAATGGTGTATTTTCCTGGCAAAATAAAAATAGAAAAATAAAAATTGAATACATAGCCCACAGGCTTCCCTGCCCCAGGTGCATGACTTCACACTTTTTAGCATTGAATCCCAGCTGCCACACCATAGACCACTCAGCTAGTTTCCCCAGATCCCTTTGCATTCTCACAACCCCTTCCTGTGTGTCCACCTTGTTGCAGATTTGTGTGTCGTCTGCAAAGATACACACCTTCCCCTCCAGTTCCTCAGCAATCCTCACTTATGAAGACACTGATGAGGACAAGACCTGATAACAATCCTTGTGGTACTCCACAGGTCACTCTTCCTTCCCCAAGTGACTTCCGTTAACCACCACACTCTGTCTCCTATTCTTTAACCAATTTGATACCCAGCTTACAACATTTTCCCCAATCCCCATGTTGCTAAGTTTCTTTCTTAGCCTCCTTTGTGGTAGTGTCGAATTCCTTACTGAAGTCCAGATAGGTCACATTCACTGCCTTCCCTTAATCACTTTCCCTCATCACCCAGTCAAAGAAATGTATGCATTTGTTTAACAGGGCCTCCTTCCTGTGAACCCATGCAGCTGGTGGTCTGTGACACATTTGTCTCTCGGTACTCCATTGACCTCTTCTTCAGCAGAATCTCCATTACTTTCCCCCACCACCTGTGTGAGACTGACTGGCTTGTATTTGCCAGCCTCCTCCCTGTTGCCGCTCTTGTGCAGAGGGACCATATCGACCATTCTCCAGTTCTGTGGAACAACCCCAGTCTCTAATGAGGCACTTAATAGTGCTGCCAGAGAGGTGCATTGCACTGTGCTTAGTTTTTAAGGATCCTTGGGTGAATCACATCTGGTATAGTCCTCTCGTTTTCTTTTAGGGCTTCCAATCCCCTTTGGACTGTCTCCTCCAAGAATGAATTTGTGTCCAATCCCCCATTGCCTGTTGATATATACTGGTCTGTCCCCTTTCCCTCCACTGTGAATACCAAGCAGAAGTACTCAATTAAAATATTATCTTTTTCTTGATCTTCTCTGCAGTCCCTTCCTGCTCTCTGGGTCCTCATAATCCCACCCCTTGCTTTCCGCTTTTCCCTCACATACCTGAAGAAAGTCTTATCCCCTTTTTGACCTCCTTGGTGATCCTCTACCTTTGTTTGTGCCTTAGCTGCCCACACCCTCCTTTCTGCCTCCCTTTGTTTATCTAGCGATATCTCCCTGTCCCACTCCATCTGGGTCTTCTTGTACTTGAATACTGCCTTTCCTCTTCCTTCAGGAACCATAGTGGCCTCTTCCTCGTCCTACCTTTGCTTACTTCCTTTAAACAGCTTGCCATTGCCTTATTTATTCCCTCCTTGATCCTTTCCATTGTGCCTCCACTCCTTCCCCCCCGATCATCCCCCCATCAAGGTATTTACTGAGGCAGTCACCAATTTCTTTAAAAATCAGTCTCCTGAAGTTCAGGATCCTTGTCCTAGTGTGTTTTTTTCATGCCCGATTCCATATGCCAAACCACACCTTTTGATGATCGCTTATAGAAAGGCTGCTACCCACTGTGACATCTGTGATGCTGTCCCTGTTTCTAGCTACCATGTCCAGCACTACCCCATATCTAGTGAGTTTTGTAACCACCTGCCTGGGAAAGGCCCCCTGACGGGTGTCGAGATGAATAGCCCTGCTTCTTGATGTAGCTGTGGCCAGAATGCTCCAGTCTACAGTCAATATTCCTCTTTTGCTTGCCATTGGGACAACATTTTCCCCAATGCCTTGTCTAACTCCTCCCCTTTGTGTTGGTGGTCTGTAAACCATCCCACACAGACAAAACCTCCATCTTCTGTCTCTAACCCGACCAAAAAAACCTCCAGCCCTTCCTTCTCTCCTTGGTGTCCCTGTATCTTCATGGCCTTCATGCCTTCCCTTGCATATAACACAATCCTCCCTATCCTATACTTCCAGAACATGATGTATCTTGCAATAGCCACATCACAGCTGTGGTTCCTGGTGCACCATGATTCTATTATGTCCACCAGATGCAGGTCTGCCTCCTCAATGGCTGCCTCAAGGTCAGAAACTGTATTTCCTAGAGAACCAATGAGGGTATGCAGCAGACCAGCCAAGCTGAGGGTTACTTCAAGCCACTGACCAGGCACTCAGGCATCAACATCATGGTAGGTATATCATCATTACAAAGTGCTGCTGGCATGCCATGTGCTTGTGTACAGGTTGTACTGACCTTGCAGGGTGCACATACCAGCACACAGCTATCATACAGTACATATGACTGTGTGTGTGTGTGTGAATAAGATGTTAGGGACTATAGAGAACAAAAATGCACAATAATTTTAGCTTATGGTAGCTAGAGGTAGAGAAAACTGTAAGTTTGAAATAGACACAACTATCCCCTCGATGTCTGTATAAAACATTATACGGATATATTTTATTAAATATACAGTAGGGATAGCTCCTCCTCCATAAAATGGCCAGCTAATAGATTGAGTTTTCCAGCATTACAGAGGAATGAAATATATTTGGCTATTGCTGGGCTTAAGAAGAAAAAAGCTCCCAGTCCAGACCTCATTCCCACTAAGGTCTATTTACTAAACCCCTCTCTCTTGACTTCGGTTTTACAAGTATTTTCTTTTTATTTTTGTATCTTCTATAACTGATTACCACCATCGTGGAAAGGTGCAGTGATAGTATCTATATATAAAAAGTGTGACAGAAAGGATCCCCAAATGTATAAACCCATTTTGTTGATATGAAGCGCTGGCAAACTATTTGGCATAACCTATATAAATTTGTTAAAAGGGATTGCTATCGATGGACCCAATTTCATGTACTACATAATATGTATTACACTCTTTTGAGACTTTGCATGATGGGCCAGGCAGCTACCCCAGATTGTACTTGTTGTGGTTCCACCATGGGACTTGTGGGAATGACCCAAGGTGGCTCCTTTCTGGCTGAACATTAAGGATTCTCTGGACCCACTATTAGGCCTGGATAATGCTTTTACTCCAGAGATTTGTTTACTTGGGGTCTACCCTTCTTCTCTGATTGGGATTTGTAGGACCCATATACCCCTGATCTCGGCTGTGGCCAAGGTGGTTATTCTCCATCACTGGTGGGAAGACACTACACCTCCCTTCAAGGAGTGGTACCATGAGTGTATGCTGGCTCTCATGGTAGAGAAACAGATTGCAAGACTTCACCATAGGAATGACCTGTTTCTTTGGAGATGGTCTTCCCTCCAAATCCTTATGTCAATTCTGCATTTAGAGGAGTGAGGGTGAGTGCTAAGTGTGAATTTTCCTATTTTGGTTTATTTGACTCTTCTTTTGTTTTGCTGTGCTCTGGGTAGGAGGGGAGAGGTGGGGGAGTGTTTTGGTGGGTTGTCTTTGTCTTGTTCAACTATGCATTGTACTTCTTTCTATTTGGGATGGGAGGGACGGTGAGGGGGATGTGGATGGTTCTTGTAGTTCTCATGGAATTGGTCTGGTGCTTGCTGTTGGTTCCACTTTATTGCCTTTCTATCGTGTTACTGTAACTGTCTTATTTTCAATAAAAAAATTGAATTATAAAAAAAAAACATTTTGTTGCTTGATGTTATGAGTAAAATGTTAGCAAAAGGTATTATCCCAAGATTATGAATGCAAATAGATAACCTGGGTGGTATCTCAGAATTCCAGGCATGCTTCAGAGCTCTCTACAGTTCAAGTGCTTTACAGTAACTGGTAATTGCTATTTTTCTTTTAAACTTAGATTGTGAGCTTTTAGTGACACTGTACTTTCTTTGTTGTCTTTACATAGAATTGTTTTTGGGCTGTTGAAAATTTAAAATGTAGTGGTGGTGTATTTCTTTGCTGTCTTTAATTGCTGCAAATTTTCACCCCCCTTCCCCCAACTCTTAATTATATGCCCTGTTAAATCTGATTGACAGGCGCTAAATACAGGGGATAGTAAGGGGTGTGGAATAGGAGGGGCATAAGGGGAAAGAAGCCTACCCTAAGCACGACAAGTGTTTTGTCTCATTTATTTATTTATTGGTTTATTTTCTTTTTTAAAAAGAAAAGTATCTGAAGATCAGTGGCAGGATTTTTAGGACAGTAAATTAATAAAAAGGGAACTAGGAGAGCTTCAGTAGCAGACAAGTAGTGGGATAGCAGAATAATTGCAGTATAATGTGGGGAATGGTGCAATGCAGTGACTGTGGGGCAGCCATATTCAGGCAGACCTTCTGGACACTGAGGTGCTTCCCTATCTGCATGCATCTCTCTGGACTACGGGATGAGGTAGCCATACTCAGAGCGGAAGTAAACTGGGTCAGGAGTACCATCACCCCTATCCCAGAGACCACCCAGTCCAACGCAACTGCCTCAAAGGATGCTGAGAATGAGGAGCACTTGGATGACAGCGGCTCAGGGAGGGTTAGAGCGGTCAGGCAGAGGCACATCCCAGATCCTATTCCACTCAAGAACTCATATGCCACACTGGCAAACGGGGACAACCAAATAGAGGTACACAGAGAAGTGGAAGGAAAGGATGTGGAGGTTAGCCAAGGAGGTGACCTCAGTGGGGAAAGCAGTGGACCCCAGAGGAGGAGGAAGCGAATCCTGGTGGGGGACTCCATCATAAAAGAGATCCAGCTAGGAACACAAGAGGGGGATGACAGGGAGGTGAGGTGCCTACCAGGTGCCACGGCATGGAGG
The DNA here is from genome assembly GCA_016271365.2 of Neoceratodus forsteri. Lineage (NCBI taxonomy): Eukaryota > Metazoa > Chordata > Ceratodontiformes > Ceratodontidae > Neoceratodus > Neoceratodus forsteri. Next base: position 1,046,283,988 of record CM057451.1, read on the forward strand.
GATGGAAGGAAGATCCTGGGGATCACTGGGAAGGCAAGACAGGAGGGTGAGCTGGATGTCATTATCCACCTAGGTACTAATGACCTGGCAAATGGGGAGCCAAAGAAAGTTCAGGAAGAGTTTAGGAAATTGGGAAGGGGTCTCAAGCAAGTAGCTACTTCTGTCACTTTCTCAGAAGTACTACCTTCGAGAGGCAAGGGAGAGCATAGGGGTACATGCAACAGGAACTTTAACTCATGGCTGAAGAACTGGTGCTGTGAGGAAAGGTTTGGATTCATTGGTGACTGAGGACCCACCTGGAGGGATGGAGATTTGTTCAAACCTGACGGCCTGCATCTATCCTGGAGGGGAATCCAAGCACTCAATGATAAGTTTAAATGCTACACTGACAAGCATTTAAACTAGCAAAGGGAGGGTGGCAGGCCAGCAAGGAGGGTAACTACTTGCTCACCCCTGACAGCTAGCAATGGAACCAGTGAACCGGAGGAGTGGTTATCTCTACAAAGCAGTGTGCAAAAGATGGAGATTAGCGCCCAAGAGGTGGATAGGCAGAAAAGGGGCAAAATTCTGCAGGAGGGTAGACAGCAAGGAGAACCAGGAATAAAGGACAACCAAGGAAGGGGCTGGAGTAGAACAGCGAAACAGTCTAGGGAGGTCAAATCATGGAAAGCCATGTGTGCCAGTGCCAGGAGCCTTAGCAACAAGATGGAAGATCTGGAGGCTGTCATGGTGCAGTCAGACCTGGACATTGTGGCCATCACTGAAACCTGGTGTAATGATAACCACGACTGGGAGACGGCCATACCTGGTTACAACATATTCAGAAGAGACAGGGCAGGTAGGAAGGGAGGAGAAGTGGCACTGTATGTGTAAAATGATATAAGGGCCACAGAGATCCAGGAGGAACAAAATGGGGGAGAGATACTGTGGGTTAAGCTGGAAAGGAAAATGGGGCCAGCCATCCGCACAGGTGTGGTCTATAGACCACCAGCCCAGGAGGAAGAAACAGATAGAGTGACTAGCCATCCAAAGGATGGCAGACAAGGTGAGGTAGTACTGGTTGGAGACTTCAATATTCCAGACGTGGACTGGAGCATCCCAGCAGCAGCATCAACTAGGAGCAGATTTATCCTGGACTCCCTTCAGGGTGCCTTCCTCATGCAACTGGTCATGGAACCAACTCAGCAGGAGGCAATACTGGACCTTGTGCTCACAAACAGGGACAGTGTGATGGGGGTAACAGTGGGGGAGCACCTGGGGAACAGTGACCACCAGTCATTGTGGTTTGAAATCGCAGAAAGAGCAGAACCAAACCACACAAAAACATGTATCCAGGATTTTGGGGTGGCAGACTTTGGGAAAATGGGGAGATACTTGAAAGAGGCATTAAGGGGAATGAGGCAGGAATCAGGGGTTGAGGAACAGTGGGCAGTATTTAAAATGGGGATTACAAGAGCAACATAATTATGCATTAAGCAAGTTAGCAAGAGGAAAAGGAAGAAGAGACCATTATGGTTTTCCAAAGAGGTAGCAAAGAAAGTGAAAGCCAAAAAGATTGCATTCAGGCAATGCAAAAAGACACAGGCAGAAGGGGATAGGGGGAAGTACCAGGAGAAGCAAAGCGAGGCAGGGAGGTCAGTAGAAGCCAAAGCTCAGACAGAAGAACACATTGCAAAATCAGTGGGTAGAGGGACACAAAACCTTTTACAGGTACATAAGTGAAAAAGAAAGGCAAAGGGAGGGATAGTGAGACTGAAGGGGAGGATGGGGGCCATGTAGAGGATGACAACAGTAAAGCTGACATATTGAACAGGTATTTCTGCTCAGTCTTTACTGAGGAAGAGGAGGGTAATGGGTGTGAAGGAGTACAAGGGGTGAGAATGGTGCAGAAATGGACACAAGTCCCTTTACACGAGAAAGGGTCCTGAAGGAACTGGAAGTAATAAGAGTTGATAAAGCAATGGGACCAGATGGGGTGCACCCAGGGTCCTTAAAGAACTAAGAGAGGTGGTGGCTGAACCTCTGGCTATCCTGTTTAGCCAATCACTGGAAATGGGGGGTACCCAAAGACTGGAGGACAGCAGATGTAGTCCCCTTATACAAAAGTGGGAACAAAGAGGAAGCGGGGAACTACAGACCAGTCAGCCTCACCTCAGTAGTGGGGAAGATCATGGAAGCACTACTGAAGGAGAGATTGGTGGAACATCTGGTTGTCAATGGACTACAGGACCCAAGGCAGCATGGTTTCACCAGGGGGAGGTCATGTCAGACCAACCTCATTGAATTTTTTGACTGGGTGACTTGGGAGGTGGATCAGGGGAGGGCAGTGGACATGGCCTATCTGGACTTCAGCAAGGCCTTTGACACTGTGCCACATAGAAGACTGTTACACAAACTGGGGAATATGGGTGTGGGCAGGACAGTAGTGTGGTGGGTAGGTAACTGGTTGGGCAGCAGGATACAGAGGGTGGTGGTAAATGGCTGTCATTCCACAGAGGGAAGATTGACCAGTGGGGTACCATAGGGATCAATGCTGGGACCGGTCCTATTCAACATCTTCATCAGTGACATTGCGCAGGACCTAGAAGGCAGAATTTCACTGTTTGCTGATGACACAAAGCTCTGGAACAGAGTAGACACACCAGAGGGTGTAGACAGAATGAGAAGGGACCTGCAGAAACTAGAAGAATGGTCAGGGGTTTGGCAGTTGAAATTCAATGCAAAGAAGTGCAAGATAATGCATATGGGGCACAAAACCCTGGCACAATATATCAGTTGGGGGTGAGGATATAGCATGCACCAAGCAGGAAAGGGATCTTGGGGTTATCATCTCTGATGACCTCAAGGTAGGAAACAGTGTGACAAGGCAGCAGGTAAAGCAAATAGGATGCTGGGATGCATGGGCAGGGCATCACCAGCAGGAAAGAGAGGTCATAATTCACTATACAAGACACTAGTGAGGCCCCACCTGGAGTACAGTGTACAGTTCTGGAGACCTTACATATGTAAGGACATAGACAGGGTAGAGAAGGTTCAGAGGAGGGCAACAAAGATGGTACATGGATTGCATCACAAGTCCTATGAGGACAGGTTGAAGGAACTGAACATTTACTCCCTGGAGGAGAGGAGGGAGAGAGGGGACATGATAGAGGCATACGAGTATCTTACAGGGAGGAACAGGGTGCAGGAATATACTATTTTTGAGCGAAAAAGATGTTCCAGGACTAGAGGGCATGGGATGAAGTTGGAGGGAGGACGATTCAGAGGAAACGTGAGGAAGAATTTCTTCACAGAACGGGTGGTGGACTAGTGGAACACCCTGCCAGAGGAAGTGGTGGGGGCTGAAATAATCACGGGATTTAAGAATGCATGGGATAGACTTAAAGGAATTCTTGAGGTCAGGAGTAAGGGGCAACAGACTTCTAGGAAAACATAAACTGAACTTACAAGCTCAAATGGGCAGACTGGGTGGGCCATAGGCCCTTATCTGCCGACATTGTCTATGTATCTATGTATCTATGTATTGACAACCATTACATAATGGAGCACCTAACTGAGAATTATATAAGGTTGACAAAACAAAACCTATATGTGGCCTTTATCGATTTCAGCTCTGCCTTTGATACTGTATCATGTCTAGTCTTGGGCGAAGTCCATGCACTTCGTTACACAGAGCACTTCACATATAATGATAATTGTGTGAAGTATTCAGCAACGCGAAGCAGATAACTTTGCCTTGAATTTTAATGCAAAGTCTCATTGTTTTCTATGGACTTCATGCTGACTTCGCCTTTTTAGTTTAGCTTACTTTAGTTTATTGTTCTAGGAATTAATACCTTTGAGCCAAGGCTCTTTTACAAAGGTTCCACATCATAAAAGTACAAAAACATGGTAGACAGTATTACAAACAATCAGTAATCAGTTTAACAAGGCCACACTAAAACAGTAACATTTATGTATGGAAAAGAAAATGGAACTCAGAGGCAGTTTCAAGGGCAAGGAATAAGGTTGGAGAGGTGGGGGGGGAGATAGGGAGAGAGGGAGAAATAAGAAGTTTAGAGGCAGACAGGACCAGGTTAGTGGTACTCAGGTTGTCTTTGTCAAAAGAGGAGTCATGGTGGTTGATTGAAACATCTGTAAGTGCAATCAGATGGATGAGTCTTTAGTCAAAGCAGTCACCGGAGCTGGAGGCAGTGAGGTGAGCATATAGCATGGATTTGAAAGCTCCCAATGACGTGGAGGATAGGGAGGGTAGGTTAAGGGCATTGTACCAGGTAGGGGCACGGTATGCAAAAGATCTTTGTCCCTGAGCAGTCCGGCATCTAGGGACAAGGAAAGGTTGGTGTTCAGATCTTCTGGTGGTATGAGTGCCATTGTTCAGGCTGAGTAGGTCCCGGATACATGGAGGAGTGAGTCCCAAGATTGATTTTTTTGCCATCATGCAGGTGAGATACATGAGGCGATTAGAGAGATGTAACCAACCGGTTTCCATGTAGAGATCACAAGTGTGAGTCCGTCTCTGTGCTCCTGTGAGGAGTCGACAGGTTTTGTTTAGGGCTGTTGAGATGCGCTTTAGTGCGGTGGTAGTAGCTGAGCCATAGGCAATTAGACCATAGTCTATGATTGAGATGATGGAGCTTTGTACAGCAATCCTCAAGGCAGCTTGGCTGAAGAATTGACAGTTCCAGTACAGAATTCCAATGTGTTGGTTCACTGTTTTTGCAGTGTTATCGATATGGGCTGCAAAGGTAAGACATTCCTCAAAAGTGATACCAAGGTATTTGAAGGTGTTCACTTTTTCTAGTGTATTTCCAAGGGAGGTTTTTATAGTGAGTGGAGTATGCCTATTTCTGTTTTGATGACTGGCGAAAAGCATGATTTTTTTTTTTTTATTTAGGACCAGTTTGTGATCAAGGAACCACTTTTCAACACAGGAGAAAGCAAGCTGCAAGCTCTGTCGTAGTGGATTGGGATCCTTATGGGAGGAGAGAATTACAGCGTCATCAGCATATAGTATTAATTTTTCACGGCAGGATTTGGGAAGTGAGTTTAGAAATAAGTTGAAGAGGAGAGGACCTAAGATTGAACCCTGGGGGACACCAGAGAGGACTGGTTTAGAGTCTGAGAGAACCTCAGAGATTTTTACTGTTTGAGAATGTTGTGCCATATAACTTTTTACCCAGGCTCTGGGTCCCTCGGCTAGCCCAATACTGAGCAGAAGAGAGATTAGTAGGCCATGGTGAACAGTGTCAAAGGCCTTTGTGAGGTCTATGAAAATAGCTCCGGTTAAATAACCCTTATCCAAGGCCTTGTGAGCTTCACAAGAGAATTCTAGTAGGGCCGTCTACGTATTGTGTCCTTTCCTAAATCCGTGTTGTTGCATGCAGAGTAGATCATACTTTTGCAGGTAGTCTGATAGTTGATCTGCCACGATCCGTTCAAGAGCTTTGGAGGGGGGTGGAAGTATAGATATGGGCCGATAGTTCTCTGGAGTGGATTTGTCACCCCATTTGTGCACTGGTGTGACTATTGCGGCCTTCCATGTGTTGGGGAATTGACTTTGGCAAAGGGAGAGGTTGAGAATTTTGGTGGGGGGGTGGATCACTTCTTCCAAGGTGAGAGACAGAAGTTTTAGATCAATGGTGTCACTGCTATTTCTAGATTTAGAGCAGGCCTTTTTTATGTATCTGTAGGCTTCATATGTCTTTACTATTTTAAAGTGAAATAGCGGTTGGTCTGGCGGGGCGGTTTGGGATACGAGTTTTGGAACTGACAAGTCCAGGAAAAAGTCTGGTGGGAGGACACCACTGAAGTCTGTAAAGGTTTTATTTAGGGCATCAGCCATAGTCTTTGGGTCAAGGGTGGTGGAGCCATCAATGTTCATTGCCGTGGGAGAGGATTTGGACTGTTTGCCTGTAATATTACGGATATTGTCCCAGAAGGATCTCCCGTCACCCCAGGTGGTTTCTAGAGCATTCTTGAAGTAGGAGCTCTTCATTAGCCTAATTTGCGAGGTGCATAGGTTGCATGCCTGTTTATAGTTTAGTGTGTCTGTTAAGGAACCTGTGGCTCTGGCTATAGCCCAAAGATGGTCACATGCTTTGAGCTGAGCCAGTAGTTCGGCTGTTAGCCAGGGATTTGACAGAGCTTTGATTTTTCGTTTTTTTAATGGTGTGTAAGTGTCACAGGCAGTGTTGAAAGCTGTAATGAAGAATTCTAGGGCAGCGTCAACATCCAGCGTATTGTAGATTGGGGACCAGTCTTGTTGTAGGAGGCAGGTCTTTAGTTTAGCGAGGTTTCCGTGTGGCAGCATTTGACTTAGGATGGTTTTGGGAGGTGGTTTGTGGAATTTATTTGTCCAGGTACAGATCACAGGGGAGTGGTCACTGAGGGAGTCGAAGAGAACAGTGGTGTTTTTTATCCTTTGTTTTGCCATTTAAAGTGAAATTTGCAGTGAAGCATGGGAAGGCAAGTTACATGGACTCTAGATTGTCTTGCACAACCTCAGTTCTGTGTAATGTGTGTTTAGTGGAAAGCTGGAGATAATTTGCTCTCAAAGCTCTGAGAATCAAACCATCGAAAAACCTTTTAAACAGCATTTTTTAACCAATTTTGTGGGTCAAAATTTAGTACATAGATTGTAAGAAACCCTCCTGTGCTTATAACATCTAGTGTTTATTGTTTGTGTGTGTGTTTTGAATGTTAATCTAGAACATTCAGTCTGTGTACTGACAGACACTGTAGAACTGTGCTTTGGGGAGGGGCGGATCTGTGGTGAAGGGAGATTCGCAGTGAAAAAGACAGCCTTTCTAATTGTTGGGTAACTAGTGAGTTAGTTTTGTGTGTTCATGTACACACAGTAATACTTGTAGTAAGTTTTGATAATTTTTTACTGTTTGCTGTAGTGCTGTGCCTCTTTTCAGTCAGTTTAAAAGATTTGGTTGTAGTGTACTGAACTGTTACATTTTCTGTGCATTACCTTAAGTGTGTGTGTGCCAATCAAGTCAGACACATTTTATTGTGCTACACCATAATCACAGCACTCTGAATCTCTTATCCATCTGCTTCGTTCTATCTAGGTAGTGGACTGGTACTGCAGCTGTACCCCCCCCAAAGAAGGTATTATTATTTTTCCAGTTTTGAATTTGTGATCACTGGTTAAGGTGTTGTTGTGCATGTGCGGCTGCATCACTTGACTGCTCAGTCTCCATATGTCTTTGTGTCTGCATCTGTTTAGGGCCCAATCTCCATCGGTATGCCACAGTTGCTGTTTTTTTGGCTTCCCATTCTACCCCAAAGTTCAGAAATCTAAATTTATTGTTAATTTTCTGTGTAGTCCAAAAATTGCCTGCAAAGAGACATGCATACAAAGTTGTTTCTGGCCATGGCACTGCTGCCAGTGGCAAGAGTGGCCATGGATGTGGGCATGGTAGTATGCAGCATAAGGGTGCAGTTGATGGCAGTAGAGGGATTTCTCTGACTGTGTTTTTCACAGCACAATCAGTTGCTTCAGTGATGGTTGAAGACGTTGTTTTCCCTGCTGGTGGTGATAGTGAAGTTGGTGATGGCATGAGTATTGCCCCAAGTTCAACCCGTGACAAGTTAACAGGTTGCTAAAATATTGTGGAGTCCAAAGACTTGAGTCAGAGTGTAGTTGATGTCACGCTCCCCATCCCCATCTCCACAGTACTAGAACATGATTCTGATCCTGACAATGACTCACAGTTACAATCTCATGTTTCCAATGCTGTTGAGGTTATGCCTGGACCATCCAGTGATTGAAATGTTGAAGAAAAAATAGTGGGTGATCATACTGAGGCTGTGGTTGGAACATGTTCTCAACGGGACAGCATCCAAACTGAATTTGTGGATGTGGATGATGTTTATGATGATTTCAGCTACCCCAGTTGGGAACTGGAGAAAAAGAAAGTAAAGGTGGCTGTGTGTAAACAGTCCATTATTAAATCCCCCCTCCTCAAAGTTGTGATATAGCTGTGCCTGTTGATGATGATGACCCAGTAATAGACATAGATTGGGATGGTCAGGTAGAGTCCAAGTGTGCCCAACAACAGAAATCGTGCAAAACAGTCCCCATTTCAGTGTCTAAAAACTGGAGTCCAATATGCAGCATCAGGGACATGTGAAAAATAGGGCATCAAAATCCCTAGGTTGGGATTTTTTTGTACAAGATGCAAGTGATGAAACAGTTGCAGTCTGCCAGCTTTGCCAAGCGTGTATGAGGTATAGTAAAAAGGGCAGCCATCTGGGCACCGGGGGCCAGCATACACATCTGAAGAGCAGGAACATGGCACTGTGGACTCTGCACCAGAGGGGATCTAATGCCATAGTGGGGTGTACACCCTCATCCACCTTATTGAGCATGGTATCCCCTTCCTTGACTGTAAGTAGCCCAAGTAGCCATGTCTATAGTAGTGGTGAAATAACACCTGAGGACTACTACGAGCGTGAGGAGGAGGATGATTTTGAATTGTCAAGAAGTGGTCAGAGCAGCAGTGGTGGTGGTCTATGCAATATTTCTAATACATCAACTCCTGTGCTTAAAACGAGGAAAATAACATAATTTGATGACTTGTCAACTGTGCACTCCTCATCACATGGCAAAAGCACCCCATCCATGGTAGTTCACAGAGCAGAGCCATTTTGCATGCCACGTGCAAAACTGGTAACAATGCAGCCCACGTTGAACAGTATTTTTGCCCGGAATGGAAATACACACCAAATCATGCGGTGTCACGTGACCTGAATGCTGCTGTAGTGGAAATGCTGGCACTTGACCTGTTGCCCTTCTCCTTTGTGGAGAATTCTGGATTCCAGTGTTTTGAGGCATGCGCCTGTCCCAAATAGAAAGCCCTGTCCAGGACATACTTTTCCACCCATGTTGTCCCAGAGTTATATCAGACTGTGACAGAGTCTATAAGACATGCCCTTCAACATTCCTCATCACCATACATTCACTTAAGTATGGATATGTAGACAAGTGGCAAAATGGCGGGTAGTTCCTATCTGTGTATTACTGCACATTGGGCGCAGGTACTGGGGGGTTGTCTGTGCTGGCAGGACTGGAAATCAGCATAATAAGTCACAGTGTTGTGGTAGCAACCTTCAGGGACTTAGACAGCATGTAAAGCTTGCAATGTGCAGTGTAGCAGGGTCCCACTCAGGTGAAAACATGCTAGACTTGCTACTGACAGAAATTGATGAGTTACTGAACCCCCCTGTTCCTAAAAGCTGGCTTTATAGCTAGTGACAATGGCTCAAATACCATTAAATGTATCAGCAATGGTGGCTTTGTGAGGGTTCTGTTCATGACCCACTGTTTAAATCTTGTGGTACAGGAGTTTCTGCAGCACCATGACATCAAAGAGCAGATAAAAAGCACAGATATAAAGAGCAAAAAGTTTGTGCAAAGGATAATAATAAATAAAGATAATAAAGGGGTATGCTATTAAATAATAGTAACTGATCTATGTCTATGTATTGTACCTACAAAGGCAGGTCTATAAACTGTGTGACGTGATGGACTTTAATCTAAGATTTAGTAAAGGTGTCTAAAAAACAAATCATGTTTGCACAAACTTTTTGCACTTTATATCTGTGTTTTAACCACTGTCACATCAATTAAACTTCTTAAACATTGTGTAATGCCAATTATCACCTCAGCCTTGACAAAGTGCAGGTACAGCGCAATAACGTTCAACTTAGTATTTGTGGACTGGGAAGGGGTACCTGTATCTGTAGGCTGGTAAAATAAACTTATAGGGAATTTATCCTACTGCAATATCTGTGGATTATTAAACTGTGGATAGTGACAGCTTCTACTTCACTAGATGGAACCACATGGTATTATTATTATTATACCCCTCAACACTGGAGCAAGTCAGCTATCATATATGTTTGCAGGGGGCTGTACGACAGGAAGAAAACATTACTGCTAAATGAAAATACTTTTACTGTATGTAACAAGATTATTAAGAAGGAAAAAGTAGGAAAAGAAGGAAGGGAAGGACAGCATTTTTTTGTATTCTTTTCTTTAATTATTTTTTGGGGTGTGTCTTTACAATTTTTTTTGGGGGGGGGAATGGTTAGTCAAAAGAAGAACAGAACACACAATGGAAGTTATACCAAAACCAAAAAGACTACAGCTCCAGGTTGTGATGACTCAGCAGCAGTTGCAGCATTGCCATTATTTGCGACCGATTACCCTCAATTCTCTGCATCTGCTACTCCATATTCTCCACCACATTACTAAGGTGGTCTACTTCACTTCACAGCAGCCCAAGATCTGCCTGTGTAGCAAGACTTAAGGAGTTGCACTCCCATGCAGGTGTGGGAGCAGTCACTTGTTCCCGTTTCCTTCTCCGTTTCTCATCCCGTGCATGCAGAGGCCATGCCGCCACCTGTTGCACAGCAGGTGCAATGCTGAAAACTTCCGCTGCCTTGGCCTCCCACTCTGCATGGTGGTGGTGGTTTACAAGGTAAGTACACTGCCCACCTGTCCCAAGATGGCTACCCCTGGGCCCACACTGCACCAGCACACAGCAGATGTTACATTTCACAACACTGGGGTCACCAGGCAGTGATAAAAAAATGGCACAATATGGAGCTGCGTGGCTGACCTGGCACAGGTGGTGAGGTTCTCCAGATGTTACAGGCTGCTGGACATTTGAGGGTGACAACCTGTTGCTGTTCTTCTTGCTGCTGTGGTGGCTGCTGTAACCCTTCCTGCTGCTGCTCCTGCTGCTGCTGCTGACCTGCCATGGCCAGCGGTGGGAGAACAGTGCTAGGTGCCACCAGCAGGGGTGCTGGCATCATGGCACCACTACCTCCACTTCCAGGGAGGGTAGCACTAACAGGGAACAAATTCCCATGGTTGATGAGAACGGTGCCACCACGCATCCTTGGCCCGACATAACGATCTCTTTGTGCCCCCAAACCGAAACCTCCTCTCTCCATTTTACAAAACAAAGAAACAAATTAAACTGTTAAGTACAACTACTAACAAAAAAATAAAAACAAAAGAAAATCGAAAGGGACACAACTCAGAACAAGAAATATGGCACTAAACTGCAAAAAATAAGAAAACTGAAAAAAATCTAAATCTCTCTCTCTCTCACACACAGGTAATTCTTTCTCTAGCATTTGGCAAGGGGAAAGTGAAACTAGTTCACTGTCTTGCCTGATTAAGTTCCTGCCTGCAGCATGTGACTTGCAGATTGTGAGTTATGTGATCAGTGGCTGTTTAAGTTCTTACACACGTTGCCTTTCTGAAAAATAAGGCGACGTGAACCCGAAGTCAATAAAGCAAAGTCATTTCAGGGTGAAGTATCCCTTTTCAATGGAGACTTTGCGTAGCCCAGAATGGATGCGAAGTAGGTGACTTCGCGTTTACTTCGCTTAGGGAGCAAAGCTTCACTGCATCTCTAATCACTACAACTATTGTGAGAAATAATGTGGAAATGGGGAATAGACCCAAATTTAATCATCATTATTAGAGATCTATATTCCAATACCTGGGCCAGTATTTGACTGGGGACTAGGGGGCAACACTCCTAAGCCTGCCATACAAATGGGGGCGGGCGAGACTTGGATGCATCCTTGACCCCACTCTTTTTTTATATTTACCTGAACAATTTATTTGTGAGTTTGGAGAATCTGGTGTCTGACTTGCTCATGATAGATACTTCCCTCGGTTATGCATTGGCATATGCAGATGATTTGGCCTTAATAGCTTTAACAAAATCTGGGCTACAAAAAAGCTAGACTTTCTGAAGGACTTTGCAGTGCAATTTAAGCTCAAAATAAATGAAACCAAAAGTCAGTTCCTTGTATCTGGATCCAGGACATCCAATTGGACATGGAAGGTTGGAGTCAAACCAATTAAACACAGTTAAGTTACATACCTATCTGGGCATCACCTTTGCAGAGAATGCTCTATGGGCCACTCAGAAGAGAGAAGAACTTTAAAAACAGACTGCTGTAGGTCTGAGGAGATTTAACAGACATTATGGGACTAACAGTGTTCGCCTCTTACTTGAAGCAATAAGGGCAAAATACATATCACAGGCACTCTTCTCAACTAAAGTTTGGTAATCAAGGGGACTTTGATCTGCTGGACATGCCTTTGAACTAACTGTATAGAACCCTATTAGGTTTGGAAAACTCAACCCTTGCCTACTACTGAAGAGCAGAACTGGGCACCATAAATTTTAATGCCATTGCAGCTACTCACAGAATAAATTACTGGAAATCACCAGGGTGGCAGATTACAGGCTACCTTACAAATGCCTGAAGGAAAAGCAGAGCTGGGCCAAGATAGGTTGTAAAGAATCTGATTGGCTCAGGGGAATATAGAGAGAGACCTCAAACAATATGATTTGGAATTCTTTGAAAAATTCATCAAAAAAAGAGTTTCCCTTAGTATAAAATACTATTTAGTAGATAACTCTCTAATTCTGAGAGTGTATGCTGTGTTAACTATCTGAGCCTGATCTTTTAGCTGTTATTATATACCATACTGTATTCTGTATTGCTGGGCTTTGTGTGAAATACCTTACTTCCTGGATTGGGATCACAGGGGCAGTGTGGGAAATTGGAGGACTGTGTTGGTAGTGCCTCCGACTTTACAGCTTTTCCCCACTAGCAAACTGTGCCCTACTAAGGGACTGTATTAACAGCTGAGCATTACTGTTACGGGCTATTTTAGAGTCCTAAATCTTTTAATTTGGCCGTTTTTTGCTAGCGCGAAACCGGAAGTGGTGTGACGACGCACTTCCAGTCCCGCTGGCAATAAAACACTCGCACTAGCGAGTGGGGCGAGCGTGCGCGGGGCCGCACGCAGAGACACGCGCGTCTTAGCGCGTGTCTATCGTGTCCATCGTGTCCATCGGGGCAGCAGTCTTAAACAACTGTTAGCAGATATATCCATAGAGGGAAACCCAAGGTACTGTACTTATAGTTAGAGTTAATAGCTAGTATCACAATGAAGAGAGCAAATAAGTACTGTACGTCCTGTCAAATGTATGCATTAGGTAAACATATTGCGAATTACATATGTGACAGGTGCATTTTGATCAAAACCCTGCAGGATGAAATAGCCCGACTCCTTAAACCAGGGGAAGCTGCTTCTGATGTTACTCAACATGCTATTGATCCAGAAATCGAAGCATTAGAAGAATACATTGACCACATGTCCTTTCTACTGGAAACCAATAATATCCCCCTTCTCCATGACAATGGTCCCTAGGGTACTCCCAGAAATCAATAGGTCTCACAGTGAAATTATTAATACTCCCTCAATCCCCAAGGGTATCTCCAGAATAAAGACTGCTTTAACTAATGAACAAATTGCTTCTACCCTGCACTGTTTCAATTCCCCCCCACAACCACTGATAGTTACTGATAACACAACTTGGTCTACTATTGCATCAAAAAAAAATAATAAAAGATCAAACTTACAAGCAGGAGAGTCTAACACCCCCCCCCCAATTTCATTACATAATTCCTATGAACCACTGGCTTCCCTTTTAGATAGAGAAACTTGTAATGCTGAGTGTCTATCAAATATTGCTCAGGATGACTTTCCAAATTCCTCTCTCCACAATAACAGCACCCTCACCCAGGTTGTTGTCTTAGGTGACTCAATGGTTAAATTTATAGATCGAACCATCTGTAATCCTGATAAAATTAATAGGTCTTGCTTAAGTTACAGGGGGGCCAGGGTCTCTGACATAACCGCCATGACCAGTACTGCCTTACGTGCAGTAGGCACTAACCCTCTAGTTATAATCCATGCTGGGACAAATGATATAACAAAAACGTCATTACAACAACTTAAACATGACCTAGTTGCTCTCTGCAATGTACTAAATGAGAGGGGATGTAACATTGGTATTTCAGAAATTCTTCCAGTACCTCGAGCTTCCTTCTATATCCAAAGGAAGATTAAATCTTTAAATGAATGGCTTCGGAAATGGTGCCTAAAACAAGGTATTGCATGTCTCACCCACTGGGAGGAATTCAGTGATAACCCTGCCCTCTTTTTCTGGGATGGTCTGCACCTCAGCCGAAGGGGAAGTTCTCTCCTTGGTTGTCAATTTTTATCATTTATCAATGATAATTTAAACTAAATCTAAAGGGGGAGATTGGTTCTAATAAGCCATCTCTAAATAATTTATACAAGTTGAACATCTTAACTTGCAATGCGAGAGCACTTAACATATCTAAAATGGCAGAACTAGAACTAAAGATTCAGGAGTCTAATATTGGTCTGGTTGCTATAACTGAAACATGGGGGAAACCAGGATAAACAGTGGATAACGAATGTTTCAGGATTTAAACACTATTATAAAAATAGACCTGATGAACAAAGGGGGGGAGGGGTTAGTCTCTATGTCACTAATGATATTCCCTCATTTGAGGTCTCAACACCAGTATCCACCGAGAGTGTTTGGGTATACTTGCAACCCAAAGGACATCCCCAAATTTTGGTTGGAAACTGCTATCGGCCACCTTCTTCAGATCTTATTTACCTAAACCAATTAACTTCAGAAATGGCTCAAATAGCAGATAAAGGCTTAGTAATAATTCTCGGGGACTTTAATCTCCCTTCTATAAACTGGGATATACTCTCTGGACATAACTCATATGATTTGCAGTTGATTTCCACTATTACAGATCTTGGCCTTATGCAACATGTAAGAGAACCTACAAGAGGGAACAATATTCTTGATTTAGTTTTTACTAATTTGAATACAGCTTTATCAAGTCTACGGATGCTGGACCCCCTGGGTAACAGTGATCACTTAACTATCCAATTTTCCATGTCTCTAGCTCATACAAATCGCTCCAATAACAACTGCACGATAAAACAATATGAGAAAGCTAATTTTTCTAAAATCAATGAACATCTTGCAGCTCTACCATGGGACTCAAAATTTGCACCTCTCAATGCAAATGATGCTTGGAACACCTTTGAAAAAAATTATACACAACCTAGAAGATAAATATGTACCTGTAAGAAGGAGATACAATAATAAAGGAAAGGTCCCTGCTTGGTATAGTAATAACATTAGAAAAATTAGTAACCAAAAACAAAAATTATTTACGTCATTAAAAAAGTGCAAACCGGAGGACAAGAAGGACAATTATATTAAGTACAAGGAAGCATTAAAAAATCTAAAAACATCTATCACCCTGGCTAAAAGGAACTTAGAATTTAGAATTGCCCATACTAAGGACTCACACAAAAGTCTCTATTCATACTTAAATAATAAAAAGGGTACTGTTAATAAAACAGGTCCATTAATTATTAACAATACAACTATTCTTTCAGATATGGTGACTGCGTCCGAATTTAATAAGTACTTTTGTTCTGTCTCTGAACAAGATAAGGAACCTAGAACGATTACTCATACTCCCATATTCCATAGTTATACCATCACTACTTCTGATACTTATAAACTTCTGGGAACTTTGAAATCAACTACAAGCACAGGCCCCAATGGTATTACCTCTAAATTTCTCATAGGAACCAATGATAATATTGTCACTCCACTTACAATCATATTTAATAAATCACTCACTGAATCTACTGTGCCTACTGTTTGGAGAACAGCTATTGTTACACCAATCTTTAAAAAGGGGGTGCACTCCAAGACTGAGAACTACAGACCTATCAGCCTAACCTCCATTCCCTGTAAATTACTAGAAAAATATATCAAATACTTAATAGATGAAGAAATGCTTGAACTAAAAATAAATGACCATACACAACATGGATTTAAATCAGGGCATTCATGTACTACAAACTTAATATCCTTTTACAATTTTATAAGCAATAATTTGGATCTAAAAATCCCAGTGGACGTTGTCCTGTTAGACTACAGTAAGGCATTCGATAAGGTCTCACACTCGATATTAATCAATAAACTAGTTACATTAGGATTCTCTAAATACATTGTGTCTTGGGTGAACAGCTGGTTATACAAAAGAACTCAAACGGTTAGAATTAATGGGGTATTATCAGAGGAAAGACCTGTGATGAGTGGGGTTCCCCAGGGTTCTGTGCTGGGTCCAACTTTGTTTGGCATTTTTATAAGTGATCTCAAGATCATATCACAGAATAAGTTATCCAAATTTGCGGATGACACTAAACTGGGGGGACCAGTTCATAATGAAAACAGCAGGAATATAATTCTAAAAGACTTAAAAATAATCAAAACCTGGGCAACTACCAATAAGATGTCTTTTATTGTGTCAAAATGTTCTGTGTTGCATTTTGGTAAAAATAACCCTAAACAACCATATATTCTTAATGGTACTAAAATACGAGATTCAGTCGTTGAAAAAGACCTTGGTATAATGATTGATGACGGCTTGTCTTTTTCAAATCACTTCAATAAAGTTACAAATAAAGCCAACGCTCTTTTGCGTAGGATAAAAAATACTTTTGTTTCGAAGACTGAAGAATGTATCATGACATTATACAGGGCTCATGTTGGGCCCCACTTGGATAACGGCTCACCTTTGTGGAGTCCATATCTGATAAAGGATATTACAAAAATTGAGAGGGTACAAAGAAAGGCGACAAAAATTATACCCCACCTTTCCCGTCATGACTATGCAACTAGGCTTCAAAAAACAGGGTTATACTCATTAGAAAATAGAAGATTAAGAGGTGACATCCTTCAATTATTTAAAATTGTATCATCTCCTATATTAATGGAATCCTGTGGTTTGTCCTTCGCATTTAGAAAAATTGTCGCCAGACTCCATAATAAACAAATTATAATTGAGAAAACAAGAACAAATAAAAGACAGCAATTTTTTAATGTTAGAGCTCCAAGAGTTTGGAACTCCCTGCCACAGGAAATTATTGACTGCAAGAATATTAGTACATTTAAGTTTAAATTAGACAGATGGCTTCTGAATAAACAATAAATCTATTAATGATCCACATGTGTGGAGGACATTCTCGATGGGCTTCGGCCTTCTTATGTCCCAATTACCAAGTTACCAAGTTAGTATAAAACTTACATCAAAAATAGGATAAGAAGATCTAAAAAAAATCAGAAACTCTAAATATTCATCTTGATTCATATAAAATGACATCAGGCATTGCATAAGATATTATCTAGATCTTTTGATTGAGCCATCTAAAAGGAGACTATATACTCTCTATAGACTCAAACTATTCCATAGTTGCATTTTAAAGGCAAGGTATAACAATTCAAGTAGCACCTATGATAAACGATATGGATGTGAGAAACCAAATTGTGAAAACTTGTTCCATTTAACATTTGAGTATACTTGGTATAACAATACCAGAGGTATCTGGCTAACTCCAGGCTAACTCCAGTATGAAAGGCATACAATCTGAGAACAAACTTTGGGCTGGATTTTCAAAGCTGAAGAATGATGCAAGGTGCTTGTGTCAAACAGAAATGACACAAGTGGCACCTTACCTCAGACTACGCAGCATTCCCAATTCAAAAACGTGGCCTACACCTGAAGTGGGAGCCATTGCATCAAATTGGCACTGCACCACTCTTGCGACACTCAGCAGGGTACAGCAGATCACAAGACAGCTTGCATCATGATGGGGCTGCACCATCCTCTTCTCTGGGATTCATTAAGCCCCGCCATGGGTACAGCAAGGAGCTCAAGATAGACCAGCACTGAGCTGGTCTAAGCCCCTTGCTGCAGTGGCATACACTTTGGTGACTTGTGTAGGGGGCCCTGAAAGCTGGGTCTGAGCATGGAAGGGTTACAGGGTGCCAGAGTAGGTGTTGGGAAGGCTGTGGGCAGTCAGATCAGTGATGTGGCACCTGGTGTGCCTTTTATATAGCAATTACATCAATGACATGGTACCGATGGGGGGGGTGTCCAGTGACACACAGTGCCATGGCCCTTCATGGGCATAGCTCTGGGGATGCTGCCAGGACTGTGCTCATGTGGAGCCATGACACTATGTGTCACTGGACCCCCCCCCATCAGTACTATGTCATGGGTGTAATTGCTATATAATTGGCAAGCCTGTCAGAGGCCACATCACTGATCTTACTGCCCACAGTCTCCCCAACACCCACTATGGCACCCCATGCCCCTTCCACCCTTGGACTACTCCTGCTTGACCTGTTGCAGCCTGATGCCCGCTCACGCTCTAGCCTCACCATATGCAGCTATAACCGAACCCCTCCCCGCCATACATAAACCTATTCAGCATTCAGCTGCCATGCTGACCACTAGAACCATAGACATTTTTCTTTTTCCTTTTCCTCCCTCTGCCACCAAAATACGTGAGCAACATGGGCTCCCCTAAGCCCTGGTCACCTCCCATGCACTGAACCACCCTCCGGGGCCTGTAATGCTATTAACTTGTACCATCCTGTAAAGTCATGGACAAATATGCAACTCTAAATCCTATGTCATTAAAGGCTGTAATTAATGTCATGTAATCCTATGTGAATACTTGGAATTGTATTTATTGCACCCACCTCATGTTTGTAAGTTTATTCTTTTGCCTTCCTTACATTGTTTAACTCATCTTTAAGTTATGTGTGTATAACTGTCATTTTACAAATGCAGGTCCACCTTGTAAATGAGCTTGCTCAACGGTGTCCGCCTGGATAAATAAAGATTTGATTGATTGATTGATTGATCATCCCTGCTTCTCTAGTGTTGCTCTGAGAGGGGATGGGGGGGCAGATCCCTATGCCATTTCCCCACAGGGGCACCAATTGTTTGGTGCTCACCTGCAGGTGTGGCAACTCCTCAGTTTGAGGTGCAGGGACTCCATTTGTTCCTGAATTAGGCACCGGTACCCTGATGTATCCAGAGTGTGCCACAGCCCTTGATCACTGCAAACTGTGGCAATCTTGGGTCTCTGAAAATCTTGCCCACCATCTCTTGACAATCATGTTTG
This sequence comes from Neoceratodus forsteri, assembly GCA_016271365.2. Lineage (NCBI taxonomy): Eukaryota > Metazoa > Chordata > Ceratodontiformes > Ceratodontidae > Neoceratodus > Neoceratodus forsteri. The sequence continues at coordinate 1,046,302,931 of CM057451.1, forward strand.
CTACTGAAGATGACTATATTATTATAAGAGTAGATGAATGCTTATGTGCAGTAAATAGAATATGGCTTAAACATTGATAATCTTGTTAGCTGCTCTGAGGGTTGCCTTTGCAAAGACAACTAGAGAATCTTATGCATAGTAAGATTTTCTGTTTTGTAATTTGTATATGATATTAATATTTGCACTTGTAAAATTACATAGCAATATATTCTGTTCAATGAAATGATATGCCTGAAGCTGCACACAAATTATTTAAGAGCTCAATTAGTACTGTATTTTTTGAGGGAATAAGGGATCCTCGATCATCCAACTAAATCAACATGTTATAATTGTATCTGTACTTTCTGAACTGTTATTTATTAAACATGATTGTTGTATACCTGAAATCCTATTTTAAATTGTAATGATCTTTTTAATGATGGAATTCTGTTTTAAATTGTAATGATCTTTTTTATGATAGAACAATAATAATAATAATAATAATAATTTTATTTATAAAGCGCCTTTCATAATATCAAGGCGCTGAACAAATCCATAAAAACATCAGCAAACAAGATAATAACAGACCATAAAAATTATAAAATATATTCTAAAACATAATAAATTACAATAAAATTACGCACACTATACAGTGTATTTAACTTTCAAAAAGGCCTTCTCCAAAGATAGGTTTTAATTCCTTTTAAAGGTCTCCACGGAGGGCATTCTCAGAATCGGCAAGGTAGAGAATTCCAAAGAGTGGTGCTGCATAGGAAAAAGCTCTACTGCCGGAAGATTTCAGACTCACTCTGGAATCTCTAACAACCCTATGTCGGCCGAAAGGGAGGATCGGCTAGGCAATAAGGTACCAGAAGGTCTTTCAGATAGGCTGGACCCTGATCGTGAAGGGCTTTGAAAGTCAATAAAATGACTTTGAAGGTGATCCGCCACCGTATGGGAAGCCAGTGCAACTCGCGGAGCACCGGGGTAATGTGACAGGACCTGCTTGTCCCAGTCAAAACCCGGGCTGCCGCACTCTGCACTAGCTGTAGGTGGTGGATTTCAACCCCAGATAGCCCAAAGTAAAGGGCATTGAAGTAGTCGAGGTGCGAGGACACAAAAGCGTGGACCAGAGTTGGCAGGGAGTCAGACGGAACAAGGTGCCTTACCCGGGCAATATTCCTAAGATGGTAAAATGAAGTCTTGACGATGGCTGACACCTGAGATTGAAGAGTCAGCCTATCATCAAGAATCACCCCAAGGTTACGCACCCGTTCAGAGGCCAAAAGCGACACACCGCCGAGATAAATTCCAGACGGCGCCCCAGCACATGACCTCCCAATCTGACCACCTGGGTCCACTATCAAAACCTCAGTTTTCTCCGAGTTCAACGTTAGCCAACTAGAATCCATCCAGTCTTGGATCTCCCCCAGACAGTTATTAAAAACCGAGAGAGCTCCATCCTGGTCAGGTGCAAAAGACAGGTATAGCTGAGTATCGTCTGCATAGCAGTGAAACCTCAGCCCATACCGTCTTATAATGTTTCCGAGGGGCAGCATGTACACTGCAATAACATGGGTGACAGCACAGAACCCTGAGGCACTTCACGACAACAAAGGACTGGGCCAGAGAAAAAATCCCGTACAACTCTTTGTGATCTTTCCAGTGAGGAATGACTCGAACCATTTAAAACGGTTCCAGACATTCCACAAAAATTGCCCAGTAGTGCTAGCAACATCGCAGGATCCACAGTGTCAAAAGCTGAAGAGAGATCAAGGAGAACCAAGACAGAACGCCTCCTTAGATCTCTCGCCCTCAGAAGATCATTTAGCACCCAAACCAGAGCTGTCTCGGTACTGTGTCTTTTACGGAACCAGACTGGAAGGATTTGTAGATATTATGGATGGCTAAATGGTCATCCAGTTGGGCAGCCACGACCTTTTCAATGACCTTTCCAATAAAGGGAAGGTTAGAGATAGGTCGATAGCTGGAAAAACAGTCTGGGTCCAAGGAAGCTTTCTTCAAGAGAGGTGTCACCACCGCCTCTTTCAGGGAGCTAGGAAACTCACCCGACTCCAATAAAATAAACTGAATAGAAACTAAGCTGATAAAATATAACTGTCTGGTCTGGCCACCAGAGATGTGCTGGGTGCATCATTGCCTGTTTATTTATTTAGCCAACAGCATCATAGTTTCTGTTGTTATTGCTTTACTTTTTGTCTTATACTAAACAAAACATCATACATTGTTTTCATTGCATTTATTAAAACAAGAGCCTGAATTCAGCTGTGTGCCGATCCCTCTTTGCCACAGCTGCACCCAATTTTCCATTAACAGGTGCAGTTGCGACAGTTGCCGTGTTTTATGGCTACTTGCGCAAATGCTCTGCTGCAAGCACTGTGACCTTGTCCTGGAGGGACAGCTTAAGCAAGACCACACTTATGTGGTCTACAGGCCTATACTGGTTGCAAGGGATGGAAATTCCCCCATGTTGCCCGATGAATGCCGCAAGCCCCGTGCACCGTATCTTCGGCACACTGAGGGCTTGCAGCATTCATTCACAATGGAAAATCCAGCCCCTGATGTTTTGACATAACAAATTCAAAAATTACAAAGTTGTGTTATGCCTGGTGGGTGGGTTGGGTGAGGGACAGTTATGCTTGTTTATGTGGAACCATGACATTGTTGTCTCTATTGCTCAGCTTGAGGGATGTGCTTTTTTATGTTGATCTGCAAAGCATGCAAAAATATTGGTATCATTCTGAGCTGTGAGAGGGCTTTTGGGGACACATTTCTCCTCAATCTATCACAGCTTCCATATACAGTACTGAATTTCATCCATAATTCTGCCCCCCTCTGCCTTTCTCCTCCTTTTCCCTTTGAAGTCCTTGCCAAATCACAATGCTGGAAAATGTAAGGTGGAAGTAATTTTTCTTGGGCAACTTTTAATTTCTGCTTGAAGGCATAAAACTGCTTTTCTTTCCACATATGTGCTACTATTGAGTACATTGTTTCTCAGGGGATAGCAGAGATATTGTACAACCCCATGATACAGTGCTTGCAATTCATGAAATGTATGCATTTTCACACTGTGGTTACAACATGTAAAACATATGCTCTAACATGTTCCTATACTCATTGATCATTTTAGCTAAGGAGCTGTGGTAGTCTGCTTACTTCTGTTTTGAAAAAATAAATCATTTTGTTCCTTACAACATGCAAGCAATAAGACTTGAGGTGGTGTGTATTAGACATTTCTAATGCATGGCCAGGGGTGTAGTGAGGCAAGATGCTGCATGATGAATTCATGTGGCCCCTGGCCATGCATTAGAAATATCTAATGCACACCCCAGATAACCTTATTATGCTTATACAGTGGGTATTTAAAAAAAATGATTTAAAACTTTAAATAAATATAGTTGAATCTAAAATTGATTATTTTTCTTGATATTTTTTAAAGTAGTTCCTCTGCCTAGCAATTTTGGCTTTTCTAAGCAGACATTTGTCCTGATGTTGTACCCATAGATGTAGTTTGCTTCACCTTTGTAGTCTGAGTCCACCATCCTGATGCAGAATCAATGGTATTTTAAATTAGAAAAAATGGGGTGCAGTGTTTGGCTGCAAAGAGGTGCTGCGAGTGAAAGAAAACAGTTTTTTTCTATGGAGAAATATTTCTCTGATATGGGAAATAAAGCATGATCAGGACTGCTGCATAAGAACTGAACATAAGAAAGACCTGGAAGGGGACAGGATCAGTTGTGTTCCAGGACAGTAGCTGCTGCTGTTGTTTTCACAGGGTTCTTGTGGATTTTACTTGGTAGGTTAGTTCTTTTCTTTCTTACTTCTAAGGGGCTAGCAGGGTATTGTTTTGGGGGCTGCTGGATGTTTGTAAACTGATTTGGTGGCTGTAAGTGGGGCTCATTTTGTAGATGTTTCACTGTGTAACAGGCTGCGCTGGTAGAGAGCCTATTCTTCTGATTTAAAACCTATTTGGTGGGATTTGCTTGGGCCTGGTTCTTGGCTGCTGGGCTTGGAGGGGAGACACAGGGCTGATACACTCTCTCGAGTCAGGTGTCTGCCCAGGACACCCTCCCCAGAAGTCTGCGAATTTATAGGGAACACCTGCCCTGCAATTGAGGAAAAGGCTGCAGGTGCAGCTCATGTAGTTCTAGCCACTGGGGTTGGATTTAAAGGCTGGGAGAGGAGCTTAGGGAGTTGTTCATTTCCCTTATAAGTTTAATGTGTTGTACTGCACCTAGTAACAGGGTTACTGGTGTACAGTGGGACTGTCTCTAAGATTAGTGGGTGACCTGATTAGGCAGTAGGGGTATCTTGGACTAGGGGGAACCTGGTGACTCACCCAAGGAAACCTATTTGGAAGGGGATGGAACCACACATCATTAGGGCCGGCATCTTTGGGAGGTGGTGGGGTGCACAGGGTGTGGAGCAGCCATGATACTGGACTGGGCTTGAAGTTCGGTGGTTTGCCCAGTGTGCTAATAGCTAGCACAGCTTAGGGAGGAGGTTGCGGGGATTAGGAGAAAGCTGGGGGAAGGGGGGTGATATGGTTGGGGAAGGGGGCTGGGAATCTCCCACAGGGTTGCACCAAGCACTGGGGGTGGGGGCATAGGGAAAGGAGTGCAGGAGAATACTCAGGGGTCACATAGGGACCCTGGCAGAGGGGGTCCAAAAGGACACTACCAAGGAAGCAGGCAGGTAACTGGGGACCCTCACAAAGGGAGGATGGAGGGACAACATTCTCAGGGAAGTAGGCAGATGGCCATGGCTGGACAGAAGACAGCAAGGCGGGGAGGTGGATCAGACCTTACACTCAGTAACCGCTCCAATTCTCTTCTCCTGCTCAAGGATGAGGGGGGTGATGTAGCCACGACAGAGGTGGTTAGAGACGGAAAGGGAGTGGGAGTGGGAGGCAGGAGGCAGGGGCCAGATAGCAGGAAGAACAGGGGGGACCTGGAATGCAGGAGAATGGGGGGAGCAGTGAATCAGAGCAGGAGGGGCAGGGGCAAGAGGGAGGAAAGTGCAAGGAGAAGGACCAGTTGGGAGGAAAGGTAAAGGAGAAGGACCAGAAGTACAAGGAGGATTCAGTAAAGGGAGCTGAGGGTTTAGGCCAGGGGAGCACGACGAGCAAGGAGGAACAAAATGGAGACAGGAAGGAAGGGAGGATGAGCCAGGCTAGTTTAGCAGATGGGGGAGAAGGACCAGTCGCGAGCAGTGAGGGGGGAATTAGCAAGGTACAGAAGGATACTCAGGAGGAGGAGAGGCATAGGACTGGAGGGGAGGGGGTGGCCATGGTAAATATGGAGGGGGTGGCATGTGGCACCCAGATAGGGGGAGGAACAAGGAGCCAGCTGGGTGGAGGGCCTGTAGAAAGGATGAGGGACATGGAAGGGGGAATGGAGGAAAAGGAGTGGTCAGAGTGCTCCTGCTGGGGGATTCTATGATCAGGGGTATCAAATGTGATAGGGAGGGAGAAGCCTGGCCAGTTAGAACAAGATGCTTCCCTGGACTAACGGTGCACAGGGCTAAGCACGAGGTATATCAGCTGGCAAAGGATTGTGGGGGTTCCCCAGATATACTGGTCCACCTGGGTACAAATGGCATTGAGGGAAATAGCGAGCTAGAGATACAGGCAAGATTCAGGGAGCTCGCCAGGGTCTGTCATGACATAGGATGCACAGTTTCCTTCTCAGAAATCCTGCCAGTGCCAAGGGCTAGTGGGGAACACAAAGGAAAATTAGGGAGATAAACCAGTGGCTCAGGGAGTGGGTGTGAGGCCAGAGGGTATGGGTTGATAGGAGATTAGGGGAGACGTGGGAGGATAAGGAGCTGTATGCTAGAGATAGACTACATCTCAATTTGGAGGAGGGAACCTTAAGTTGAAAATAGAGGGTTCATTGGTAAAAGTGGGTTTAAACTGTGAAGGGGGGTGGATGGGAGAAAAGGCTGTCAAGGGGTGCCGATAAGGAGGACTCTGTCTCCACCCCTGGGGACCAGGAGGATTGCAGGAAAAGGCCAACTGGCAAAGTGCAGACCAGGGGAAAACAGAATCCCTATGGGAACACGAGCAGGGAAATGGAACTATAGGAAAGGGGTGGAAGGTAGTCCTGCTAAATGCCAGGAGCTTGGGCACTAAAATGCCTGAGCTCCAGGCGATGCTAACTGAGGGAGCAGTGGATGTGGCAGCGGTCACTGAGACTTGGGCCACTACAAGACATGACTGGGACCTGAACCTGGAGGGTTACACTATGTTCAGGAAGGACAGGGGGGAGGGAAGGGGAGGAGAGGAAGTAATGATAGTCAAAAACTGCATTGGCATAGGGGGAGTAGAGGATGTGGAGGGAACCGTGGAGGCAATTTGGGTCACCTTGATAACAAGGGGGGGCAAGACAGCAAAAATAGGAGTGGTGTATAGACCCCCTGCCCTGGCGGAGGAGCTGGAGGACAGTCTGGTGGCAGATGTTAGGAGACACTGCAGACTGGGCAGAGGAACGGTGGAGGTGTTGGGGGACTTAAACATGCCAGGAACAGACTGGGAGACTATGACATCCTCTGTGACCAGGGAACGGAGGTTGTTGGATGTCTTTCAAGACGCTACCCTAACTCAGCAGGTGAGGGAACCGACCAGGGAGGCACGGGTACTGGATGTGGTCCTGGCAGAAAGTGACCAGATTGGGGGCCTGGAGGTAAGGGACCCATTGGCGGGGAGTGACCATGCCACGGTCTGGTTCTGCCTGGACCTAGGAGGGGTAGAAGGCTGCACAAAGACGGAAGTAACCAACTTCAGGGGGGCGGATTTTAAGGAAATGGGAAGGATCCTTAAGGAGCATTTGGATGGGATTGGGTCAGACATGGACGCTGATAGTAGGTGGGAAATCATCAGGAGAGGGGTGCAGGATGCTACCAGCACCTGTGCAAGAGTAAGACAAAAATGCGTAGGCCCAAAACTCCTGTTGGTGGACCAGGAGGTCCAGGAGGTGGTGCGGGAAAGAAAGCAGCCTATAAGCAATTCAAGTGCTCAAGGAGGAAAGGGATTGAGGGAGGCCAAGCTGATGGCTAGAAGGGCCACCAGAGTGGTGAGGGTGGCTAAGGCAAGGAAGGAGCAGAACCTGGCCAGGGAAATTAGGAGAGGGAACAAGGGGTTCTTTAGATACATTGGGGAAAGACGAAGGGTGAAGGGGCAGATTAGCAGGATTAAATCAGGGGAGAGATGGGCACAAGACCCGGGGGAGCAGGCTGAGGTACTAAATGAGTACTTCACCTCAGTTTTCAGCAGGGAAAATGGGGGTGCTGCATCATACATGGGAGGAGACAGAGATACTGAGGAGGTGGGGACCCTTATCAATCGGCAGGTCTGGGGAGAGGGGGAGGCATCACTGGCAGGTGGGGGGAGGGCTAAGCAGGGAGAAGAGGTACCGGAAGTGGAAAGCACAGCAGAGAGAGTGAGGGAAGCCCTCAGCTCCCTTAAGACGGAGAAAGCACCGGGGCTGGATAAATTACATCCCAGAGTGTTGAAGGAACTTGCAGATGTCCTGGCGAAACCCCTGGCAGAGCTTTTCACCATCTTTCTGAGGACAGGGTGGGTGCCCCAAGACTGGAAGACGGTGCATATAGTGCCTATCCACAAGGGGGGATCAAGGGAGGTGGCAGGGAACTACAGGCCTGTCAGCCTGACATCGGTGGTGGGCAAGGTGATGGAGGGCATTGTCAAGCAGAGGCTGGGGACCTGGATAAGTCAGGTGCCTGGACGATAGACAGCATGGATTCATCCCGGGAAATCATGTCAGACAAACCTGGTGGAGTTTCTATGACTGGGTGACAAGTGCCTTGGACCTGGGTAGACCAGTGGATGTCCTCTTCTAGACTTCAGCAAGGCATTTGACTCTGTTCTCATGTGGGCCTGTTGGATAAGCTGGGAGAAATGGGGTGGGGAACCAGATGATCAGATGGATAGGCAATTGGCTCCAGGACCGGACCCAGAGGGTCGTAGTTGGTGGGATAGTCTCATCCCCAAGGAGGTCATTAGTGGGTCCCACAGGGATCAGTCCTGGGCCCTTCTGTTCAACGCCACGATCTGACATAAGGACAGGAATCAGGAGTGAGATGAGTCTCTTTGCAGATGACTCAAACTGGGGTGTGGTGGATGGGGAGGAGGGAGGGTGGCCTACAGGGGACCTGGAGGCTCTGGAAAGATGGTCTAGAAAGTAGAAGCTGAGGTTCAATGCAGGAAATGCATGTACTCCATCTGGGGGCCAGAAACCCAGTCCAAGTGTACACCCTGGGGAATGCTACAAGTCTCGATGGCTGAGAGGGACCTGGGGTGGTGGTGGATGTCAAGATGAACAACTCTGAGACTTGTAGGAGGGCAGCAGCCAAGGCCAACAGGATGCTGGGATGCATCGCTAGGGGATCACTCCAGAAGGAGGGAAGTGATACCCTCTGTATAACTGCTTGGTGAGGCTGCACCTTGAGTACTGCGTGTGCAGTTTTGACGCCACACTTAAAGAGGGACATTAGCCTCCTGGAGAGGGTCCAGAGGAGGGCAACCAAAATGATTTGGGGCTTGGGGACAGGACCTGTGAGGAGAGGCTTGAAGAGCTAAATATGTACACATTGGAAGAGAGAAGGGACCCGGGGGACATGATAGAGGTCTTCAGGTACATGAAGAGGGTAAATAGGGGAGGAACAGTCAGGGTGCTTCGAAGGAAGGAAGAAGGGGCCACTAGAGGGCATGGGTGGAAGCTGGAGGGGGGAAGATTCAGGGAAGAAAGGAGGAGGTACTACTTCACTGAGAGGGTGGTGGAGCCATGGAATGCACTGCCTAGGGGGCTGGTGGAGGCAGAGACAGTGGAGGGGTTCAAGAGGGGGTGGGACAGGTACAGGGGAAGGGTTCTGGAAGCAAAATCCAATGCAGCAAGAATATCCGGAGCTGGGAAGGGAGAAGCCAGAGAAGGCGAGGGGGACAGAAAGGTCAGCATCCAGGGTGGGGGCTGACCAAACAAGCAGACACAAAAGACCGTTAGGCCTATTCTGCTGGCATTTTAGTATGTTAGTATGTTAGTATAATGGGATTGGAAGCAAGTGAGGTAGAACAATTTTTTTTTCAATTGAGTTGGCTGTCTGGAACTTTACTGGAGAAAAGCTGCTGTGCTGTACTTCACATAAAATGGTTAGTGAGTGTGGGAAAGAGAGATAGGTGGGAGCAAGTGCCTGCTGTATGGGTGGGGGGTGGTACAGATCACAGTGGCAGTGGACTTGAAAAAGGAGAGAAACAGAAGTGTGATCAGCAGTTGCTCAGCTATAGCTCTGTTCATTAAGTGTTTTAAAATCTATAGTATGTAAGTACCATTTTATTTATGAAGTGCCCTGTCATTGAGGTTCAGGATGCTTTACAATATATGAAAATAGCAATAAAATAACAATGTGTAAAAGGTAAAGCTAAACAATGACAATGAAATAAAAAAAGTTCAGTTAAAATCATCCAATGGTATCAGACAATTCCCAATAGCTTCTTTAAATAGATGTGGTTTCAGGACTGGCTTAATGGACACCAGTGAGGACAAGGAACTAGAAAGTGAATTCCAAAGGGCTGGCACAGTCACTACAAAAACACTGTTACAAGATGTTTTTAGCTGAGCCCTGGGAATTGGTAGGAGGCATTCCCTGGAAGAGCAGAGTGGGCGCCGAGGTTAGTATGAAGTCAGGAAATCAGTCAGGTAGCTTGGGCCGGGATTGTTTTGAGCTTTATAGGTGAGATGACCCACCTTGAAGAAGATTCTCCATTTCACCAGCAGCCAGTGCTGATCATGCAGCAGTGGGGTCACATGCTCTGTTTACAGCTGGGGCAGACCCAGATTTTCAAAGTCTTTCAACTGCACCATCTTTTGGTGCACCTCCCGCTGGAATGAATAGGGGCCAAGATTTTAGGGGATGCTCTGATCAGCTGGTGAAATTGAGTGGCCTGCCGCATGCAATATCTAAGATGTATACACTCTTGAGTGGTATCACCTTGGACTCTCATGGTGCTGTTCCTAGGGCTTAAGTAGCACACTTCTCTGACTTCGCAGATAGATGGGAGGGCATTTGAAGAGCCACTTACATGTATATTTTGCAAGACAGACTGAGCCTTACCCAGTATCAGATTTTAAATGACATGTACTGGACCCCTGTCAAATCACATAAAGTGGGTAGATCTCCTGATAATTTGTGCAATAGATGTCAACAAAAGGAGGGCTCCCTTAAGCATATCTTTTGGCATTGCCCAGAGATTAAAAAGTTGAGGGTCCAGATTAAAGATAGGGCTGATCCTCTATTGGGTATAGATAACTTGTTCACCCCAGAGATATGCCTCTTAGGTGATTTCTCCCAGTTTCTGGTGAGGATTCACCAGCACCATATGACACTCCTATCTTTAACTCTAAAGAAACTTGTGCTATGCTACTGAGTGGATGGGAAGGTCATATCATACCTGGAATGGTTAAAGGAGCTCCTATTCAATCTCAGGGTGGAACAAATGAGGGCCAATCTGTGAGGCCTGATGTCCAGATACAAGAATCTATGGGATGTCATTCATATTCTGTATTTGTCTCAACTGGGGGGAGCTCAAGATGGTAATATGGCTGGTCCTTAATGTCCCAGTATTGTGCTTTATTTTTGCTTCTCAAACTCATGAGCATGGTTAGCTTTCCTATGTCCTGGTTAGGTGTAATTGTGTATTTCTCTCTGAGTTCCTGTAGTACTGTATTTTGGTGGCCAAGCCGGGAGGGGGTTGGGGTTGGGAGCATGTGATGAATTTTTTTTTTTTTTTTTTACCTTCTATTTTACCTGTATCATGTCATGGCCTGTAGTGTTGGAACATTTTATAAACTTGAATTAAAAAAAAAAGATTGTTACAGTAGTCCAGTCTAGATGTCACCAGTACATGCACAAGTGAAGACAGGTGTTCCAGTTGGTAAAGGGCTTTAATCAAGATGATACTGCTCAAGTGATAAAAAATACTGTGGATGATGGATGACACCTGAGCCTCAAATGTTAATCCATTATCAGAAGTAATGCCAAGGTTTTTAAACTTTGTGGTAGCCATCAACCAGGTCGAGTCCAACATCATGCTGGGACTAACTCCAATGCTTCCAATGCCTTCCACCTCCAGCTGGGGACCATGTTCTATCACTAGTACCTTAGTTTTGTCCAGATTGAGCCTTAGCCAACTGGAGCACATCCAGTCTTGGATCTTGGTCAGGCAAGCATTTAGTACCTCTACGGTGCCATCAGTATCCGGTGCAAAACACATATAACAGCTGGGTGTTGTCTGCATAGCAGTGGAACCCCATGCTGTAATGTCAAATGATCTCACACAGAGGCAGCATATACACTGCAAACAACAGAAACACAGCAGCACTCTTCACAGCCATATTTTAAAATTAAAAATAAAGTAGTCAAAAAGCCATAGGCTCTGCTAACAAAAGCTGCAGCACTACTGCCCAGCTGCTTTAAGTAGTAATCATGACAATTCATCAGGTGGTGGGATTCCGGTGCTGTGTCCCACAATTTATTCATTTTAATTAATGACATAATATACATGTGCAACATACAACACCAGAACCATCTCAAATAAACACAGACACAGTATTATACTGATCAATATAAACATGCTCCTCAATGCAAAAGGTGCTTTTAATACAAAAATCAAGCTGCATACACTTAAAAAACAGAAAACAGAACTGAGTTAATCTCAAACATAGATCTGTTCAGCCCAGAAAAAAGAAAACAATAGAAAGTTGTAGTAGCCAAATAGCAGGATGGGAAGGGGGCTGAGGGCAGATAAAAAGTAATATATTTCAGAAAAGGTAGCAGGATTAAGGCATATAGCTAAGAATGTCTAAAGTTGCCATTTCATAACATTGCAAAAAATTCTAGTAAATGGTGAATGTGTACATAAAAATATATGCCCCTATATTCAAAATTCCCCAGCAAACTCACAGAAGTGACTGAACTGCACACCTGAGATGTGCCGGCCCAAAATAATGAGATATTCAGAAGATGCGCCATGAGATGCACTCATGCATGTCCAGCTGAATATCCCGATGATGCACGGTCGCACAGTGGGAGATGCGCAGTGCAGAAGGTAACCTAAGCTCTATGCGGAGCATGGGGAAATGCATGTTGCAAAGCCACTTACATCATGTTCAAAGTTGCAATATTCAGCTGGGATAAGCAAATGAACTCATTGCACATTCCATGCCCATCTCCCACAATTACATCTCATTACTGGAATGTATTCACGCCATTTGCATACCCTGGGCATGCTCAGTTCCAGCTTTGCAGGACTGTCCCACCACTCCACAAAGGTGAACAGGAGGAACTACAGCCTAGCAGGCAGGTGTGAAGGAATGTTTCTGTGTGGGAGGCTGGACTGCATTGACCTGGGTACAATGCTACACCCAATAGCCCAGTATATGGTTGGACAGGGGTACAGGGGGCCCAACTGGACAGTGTCCGCAGGGGCCACCTGGACATGCAATAGGGGCAGGCACAGGAAGACACAGCCTGCTTGGGCTACCACATGCATGTGATACAACAGCTCCAGATGCTGCATACAATCACCTGCAGTGCCCCACACTCCTCAGTATGGGAGGTACCCAGTGGGCACTGCAAGGGATGGCAGTGTGCAGACATTGACCGGGGGTACCCAGATGGTTGGTTTCCCCTGTGTGCACCCATGGGGTACCATAGTGGGTGTGTGCCACTGCACAGTCCCTGGCCCATGTCATGTGGCCACTAATACTACCGGGCAACATGGGCACCATTGCCACAGATGCCACCTTGGGTGCATGCCACCACCAGGTTGCACCCTGCAGGCCACATGGGTGCTGGCCAGTGCCCCTGGTACATGTGCTGCAGTGTGGTTGTATGCTCCACTGGTGCACCCAGTGGTCACAGAACAGCACTGGTATGCGATTGTTCATGTCTATGTCCAGGGTGCGGTGTGGGGTGTTGCTCCCTGGATGGTGCAGGTGGTGACATGGCACCTGTGGCTCAGGGTTCATCCATCCTGGCATGACTGCTGTGTGTGGGTGCCTGGAGCATGTCCTGGAGCACCTCCAAAGGCTGTCTTCCAACTGCATTTCTGCAGTTCTGCTGCCTGCCTGTGGGTGGCTGGCCATTTAGGCATGCTTCTTCCATGCCTAACTTTGGGAGCTCATCTCTGAGATGTGCAGCAGATGCACCACACATTTTGGCTGAATATAGGGATGCATGGCACATTCATGGGAACGCTCTCTCTACATGTGCCACATACATTATAGATGCACGATGGCACATCTGGAGATGTGTGACTCAGAGAAACATAGAAACATAGAATTTGATGGCAGATAAGGACCGCTTGGCCCACCCAGTCTGCCCATTTCCCTACCTACTGGATAAGCTGCAGATCCTAGTTAACTAGCTGCCTACTTCTTCCTACCCCCACCCCTAGAATTGCCTTATGACTGTCCCATGCATGCTTGAATTCCACCACTGGTTTTGACTCCACAACCTCCTCCGGAAGGCCGTTCCATGCATTCACAACCCCTCTGTGAAAAATACTCTCTTAAATTACCTCTGAGCCGCCTCTATCTTCAAATTGTGCCCCTTGTTCTTGCACACCTCTTTTTTGAAAGATGCTACCCTCTTGGACTTTGTTGATTCCCTTGAGGTACTTGAACGTTTTTACCATGTCCCCCCCTCCTCCTTTCCCCGAGGCTATACATATTAAGCTCCTTTCATCTCTCTTCATATGTCTTCCGTGCAGACCCTGCACCATTTTAGTGCCCTCCTCTGGACAGCTTCCATCCTGTCTATGTCTTTGTGGAGATTGGGTCTCCAGAACTGCACACAGTACTCCAGATGGGGTCTCACCAGCTGTCTGTACAGAGGGATAATAACTTCCTGTTTTCTACTGGTGATGCTCTCTCTATGCAGCCCAGTATCCCCCAGCCCTCCTTGCTGCCTCTCACATTGCTTGCCCCACCTTAGGTCATCTGATATGACTACCCCAAGTCCTCTTCCATTTTCTTGTTATTAGTATCTCACCCCATTGTGTACTCTTCCCCTGGTTTTTGTTTCCAGGTGCATTACTTGCACTTCTTAGCATTGAATCTAAGCTGCCATACATTTGACCATTCCCTCTAACCTTGCCAAGTCCCTTCTCATCCTTTCCACCCCACCCTGTGCATCAACTCTGTTGCAGATCTTTTGTGTCATCTGCAAAGAGACATACTTTTCCTTCCAGTCCTTCTGCAATGTCGCTTATAAAGACATTGAAGAGGACCGGTCCTATTACTGAACCCTGCGGTACCCCACTAGTAACCTTCCTTTCTTCTGAGTGGACTCCATTTACTATTACTCTCTGTGTCCTATTCTCCAGCCAATTCTTTACCCAGGCTGTCATCTTGGGACCCACTCCCAAGCTGGCTAACTTGTATATTAATCTTTTGTGTGGGACTGAGTCAAATGCCTTGCTAAAGTCTAGGTAGGCCATGTCCACAGCCCCTCCCTGATCTACTACTTTACCTTTTGAATATCACGGTTCTGCTCATTTTCTGAGATGCGCAGTGCATCTCCACTTTGCACCACACATCTCCTTTCAAAATGTAGGCCATAGTGTACATGCTATGTAGATTATACAAAATAGTAACAACACACTATGGGGGGAGGGAATAAATAGAAAGTATTGAAAAGAATATCTCAGATGGTCAGTGGTCAGTAAACCAACCAGGTTAGGAAATACCCTTGACCTTGTGCTGGTAAACGGGGACTTTGTGAGAGAACTTACAGTGAGATCATGAACAGTGTCACTGTGATTTTCCTAATCTGTCCTGAACAATGATTTCCCACAGCGACCATGCATCTCTGCGCTGAAAATGTGAAACCACTGGAAAAATGCCACTGGTGAAGATCTGGACTGAAAATATTACAAAGTCATGAACTTACGAGGGTGCATGAAAACTGCACAATGCTCACTCGTAACACAGTCATTTTATGGACTTTTGTC
This sequence comes from Neoceratodus forsteri, assembly GCA_016271365.2. Classification (NCBI taxonomy): domain Eukaryota; kingdom Metazoa; phylum Chordata; order Ceratodontiformes; family Ceratodontidae; genus Neoceratodus; species Neoceratodus forsteri. Next base: position 1,046,317,959 of record CM057451.1, read on the forward strand.
ACCATATTTTCAACATAGCCATTTTAAGATCTCTGCTCATGAACAGTGCAACTGTAATTTTCTTAATCTGTCCCAAACATTGCTTTCGCACACCGACTGCACCATTGTGCGCTACATGTGTGGAAACACATTTTGGGCGACATGTGAAAAATGGCAGCTGTACTGTTCATAAGGAAGTGTAATAAATTGGCAATGTTGAAAATCTGGAGTAAAAATATTGAAAATTCAGAAACTTACAAGCGGCGCAAGGAACTGCATAACGCACGCCAGAAAACAGTCGCTTTTAGAATTTTTTCATTCTAAATATTGCCATTTTAAGACCTTCTGCTCATGAACAGTGTCACTGTGATTTTCTTAATGTGTCCCATACATTGATTTCGCACACCGACTGCACCATTGTGCACTACATGGGTGGAAACATGTTTGGGCAAGATGTAAAATGACAGCTGTACTGCTCATAGAAAGTGTAATAAAATGGCAATGTTAAATCTAGATTGAAATATTGAAAATTACATGAAACTTATGAGCGTGTGTGGAACTCATAGCAATGCACGCTAGAAAACAGTCATTTTAGAATTTTCCACCAAATTTTCAACATAGGCTTTTTGAGAGCCCACCTTATGAACAGTGTTGTTTCGTTACTTGGTCCTGAAAGGTGATTTTGTGCCGTGACTGCAAAATCACCCTTCGGGCCCGACTAACGCCATGACAGTGAAAGCATTCATGAGAAGGGGTCCCAAAAACCCATGTTGAAAATTTGGTGCAAAAATTCCAAAAAATGCCTGAGATATGCAGCAAAGTTGAAAAACCCTATCTATCCCATTATACAGCTTACCAGCATTTCCTCAGTTCACGGTCGGCTTTGAAAGAGTGCAGACATGTTCCCGGTCCACCAAAGATCATCGTGCGGAGTCCGGAGGCATGGGGTGAGGGCGAGTGTGGGGAGGCAGGGTGCACAGGGTGGTCGGTGGGAGCAGAGACATGAGGACCATTTTTCTATTTCAGGGTTCTTTTTTACACTAAGGACTAGATGACGTTGGATGTTTGCCACGCTAGGTGGGTTCAGCATGGCACAAGGACGCTGTTTGGGGCGGGAGCCGACGGGGGATTGGGCACCCCCATTGGCGACAGCATCTGTTGCCATGCTGGGTTGGCTCCAAGCGTGGCACAAGGATGGCTGTTTGAGGGGGCGTGGAGCCTACGGGGACTGGGCACCCTTGTTGGCAACAGCATCTGTTGCAAGCTGGGGTGGCCCCAGCCTGGCACCCTGTACTGGGTGGGGGAGCAGTGGAGCCAATTGGGCACCCTCGCCGGCTATACATGTAGCCATGCTGGGTGGGCACCCAGCGTGGCATGTGCAACAGTGGTTGGGGGGAGTGCATCACAGCTGATGGGGGATTGGGCACCCCCATAGGCTATACAGTGTGTGCATGGGGGGGGCGAGCATGCAGTATGCATGCATGTGTGTGTGTAGGGGGAGCTCGCATGAGCAAGCGATATCTTATCGCTGCTCACTGAAGCGTAGCTCCCCCTTTCAACGGTACTCCACTACATTTTCGACTGGTGTCATAGACAGCTCCAGCAGGCATTGGAGAACTGCAGCCATGCCTGCTAACACACTGACTGAATTGTAAGAGGGCTGCCACACCTCCGAAAACTTGGATGGTGGACTATGTTTCTTGCACATGCGTGCAAGCAAACATAAAAATGCCTCCTTCTGGGTATACAGAGCCAATACTAACAAGTCGCCCTCCTACATCACTGACCTTTTCAAATACACCTCCGGAAATTAGCTTCTCAGAAACTACTCACATCACGCTAGGTATACCCAGGATATGGACTCAGTATGGCTATTCATCACTAAGTCATGCCCTCCCTACACTTCGGAACATGCTGCAAAGATATTTAAAGGTAACACATATCATTGGGTTGAATGCTTTCAAACTCTCGCTTAGACAAGCACTGAAAGAAAATTGTAACTGCTATGCTTAACCTGCATCTTATTTATGATAAGCCCATAGCTCTGTCTATCAGCACTTGTACAATTCCTTTAACTGCTATCAGACAGTATTTGGTTACCTTCCCCTCCTGTGCCACCTGCCCACAACTCTCATGAGTCCCCCTCTCCAATATAATGTTTAACCCATCTATTCTGCTGCTGCATTCTTAGATATTACATAACCCTTATAGACTATCCTATCCTATATGCCTGATCCCCATCACTGCTAAATACTATATATTCAGTGTCCCTTCTAATCCTTCCCTGACCTTTCCTTCCTTATTATTTTTGAATAATATTATACTTTCAGCCTAACTACCTCCTCCCATCAAGTTCCATACCCCATTGATATACCTTTCCCATCCGTCTTTATTTTTCTTATTTCCATGAATTATCCCTAACTGGGAGATCATTCTAGCCTTCCTATATTTCCCTTACTGTGAAGTATATGTCTATCATGCTCAGTCTCATTAATTCTACAATTACCTGCACTGTATCCTCTTGCTACTCCTAGGCAGGTTGCTAATTATTAGTGTAATTATTATGTTACTGTTTAATGTATTGCTAAATAAAGTAACCCCCTTGTATGAATTATTAAAGGAATAATGCCTGACAGTGTGGGTGTTATGCTGGGATAACATCCCACCTCGGGTGGTTGGGCCCGGGGCCACTGGCCGAGGGTGTCCAACACTCGAGAAGGGATGTTATCCCAGCATAACATTCACCCTGGAGGGCATTATTCTTATTATACAATGGCTTGTTGTTATACATAAAATAAAAAAATAATTTTAAACAATGTTTTTATTAGTGTGGAAAAATATTTTTGTTTCTTAAGAGGAGATGCAAAAAAAGAGAGGATCAATAATGATGGTACTAGACCTGTGAACAGCAGGGATGTTATGCCAGGATAACATCCCTGCTGTGATGGCCAACTGACCAATCAGAACCCAGGATTCTTTCTTGCCATTGTATAATGTTTTGTATTCTTTATGTCACATCCTCCCAAGACCACCTTGTAAATGAGTCTGCTCAATGGTGTATTTTCCTGGTAAAATAAAAATTGAATACATAGCCCGCAGGCTTCCCTGCCCCAGGTGCATGACTTCACCCTTTTTAGCATTGAAACCCAGCTGCTACACCACAGACCACTCAGCTAGTTTCCCCAGATCCCTTTGCATTCTCACAACCCCTTCCTGTGTGTCCACCTTGTTGCAGAATTTTGTGTCATCTGCAAAGATTCACACCTTCCCCTCCAGTTCCTCAGCAATCCTCACTTATGAAGACACTGATGAGGACAAGACCCTATAACAATCCCTGTGGCACTCCACGGGTCACTGTCCCATCCCCAAGTGACTTCCGTTAACCACCACACTCTGCCTCCTATTCTTTAACCAATTTGATACCCAGCTTACAACCTTTTCCCCAATCCCCATGTTGCTAAGTTTCTTTCTTAGCCTCCTTTATGGTAGTGTTGAATTCCTTACTGAAGTCCAGATAGGCCACATTCACTGCCTTCCCTTAATCACTTTCCCTCATCACCCAGTCAAAGAAATGTATGACATTTGTTTAACAGGGCCTCCTTCCTGTGAACCCATGCAGCTGGTGGTCTGTGACATTTGTCTCTCAGTACTCCATTGACCTCTTCTTCAGCAGAATCTCCATTACTTTCCCCCACCACCTGTGTGAGACTGACTGGCTTGTAATTGCCAGACTCCTCCCTGTTGCCGCTCTTGTGCAGAGGGACCATATCAACCATTCTTCAGTTCTCTGGAACAACCCCAGTCTCCAAAGAGGCACTTAATAGTGCTGCCAGAGAGGTGCCTTGCACTGTGCTTAGTTTTTAAGTATCCTTGGGTGAATCACATCTGGTCCAATCCTCTTGTTTTCTTTTACGGCTTCCAATCCCCTTTGGACTGTCTCCTTCAAGAATGAACTTGTGTCCAATCCCCCATTGCCTGTTGATACATACTGGTCTGTCCCCTTTCCCTCCACTGTGAATACCAAGCAGAAGTACTCATTTAAAATGTTATCTTTTTCTTGATCTTTTCTGCAGTCCCTTCCTGCTCTCTGGGTCCTCATAATCCCACCCTTTGCTTTCCTCTTTTCCTCACATACCTGAAGAAAGTCTTATCCCCTTTTTGACCTCCTTGGTGATCCTCTCCCTTTGTTTGTGCCTTAGCTGCCCACACCCTCCTTTCTGCCTCCCTTTGTTTATCTAGCGATATCTACCTGTCCCACTCCATCTGTGTCTTCTTGTACTTGATTACTGCCTTAGCCACTTCCTTCAAGAACCATAGTGGCCTCTTCCTTGTCCTACCTTTGCTTGCTTCCTTTAAACAGCTTGCCATTGCCTTAGTTATTCCATCCTTGATCCTTTCCATTGTGCCTCCACTCCCCCAATCATCTCCCCATCAAGGTATTTACTGAGGCAGTCACCCATTTCTTAAAATCAGTCTCCTGAAGTTCAGGATCCTTGTCCTAGTGTGTTTGTTTCATGCCCGATTCCATATGCCAAACCACGCCTTATGATGATCGCTTGTACAAAGGCTGCTACCCACTGTGATATCTGTGATGCTGTCCCTGTTTCTAGCTACCATGTCCAGCACTACCCCATATCTAGTGAATTTTGTAACCACCTGCCTGGGAAAGGCCCCCTGATGGGTGTTGAGGTGAGTAGCCCTGCTTCTTGATGTAGCTGTGGCCAGAATGCTCCAGTCTACAGTCAATACTTCTCCTTTGCTTGCCATTGGGACTATTTTTTCCCCAATGCCTTGTCTAACTCCTCCCCCTTGTGTTGGTGGTCTGCACACCATCCCACACAGACAAAAGCGCCATCTTCTGTCTCTAACCTGACCAAAAAAAACTCCAGCCTTTCCTTCTCTCCTTGGTGTCCCTGTATCTTCATGGCCTTCATGCCTTCCCTTGCATATAACACAATCCTCCCTATCCTTTACTTCCAGAACATGATGTATCCTGCAATGGCCACATCGCAGCTGTGGTTCTTGGTGCACCATGATTCTATTATGTCCACCAGATGCAGGTCTGCCTCCTCAATGGCTGCCTCAAGGTCAGAAACTGTATTTCCTAGAGAACCAATGAGGGTATGCAGCAGACCAGCCAAGCTGAGGGTTACCTCAAGCCACTGACCAGGCACTCAGGCATCATCATCATGGTAGGTATATCATCATTACAAAGTGCTGCTGGCATGCCATGTGCTTGAGTACAGGTTGCACTGACCTTGCAGGGTGCACATACCAGCACACAGCTATCATACAGTAAATATGACTGTGTGTGTGTGTGTGTGTGTGTGTGAATAAGATGTTAGAGATTATAGAGAACAAAAATGCACAATCATTTTGGCTTATGGTAGCTAGGGTACAGAAAACTGTAAGTTTGAAATAGACACATATATCCCCCTCAATGTCTGGGTAAAACATTATATAGATACATACATAGATACATAGACAGTGTCGGCAGATAAGGGCCTATGGCCCACCTAGTCTGCCCATTTGAGCTTGTAAGTTCAGTTTGTTTTCCTAGAAGTCTATTTCCCCTTATCCCTGACCTCTAGAATTCCTTTATGTCTATCCCATGCATTCTTAAATCCCGTGATTGTTTCAGCTCCCACCACTTCCTCTGGCAGGGTGTTCCACTTGTCCACCACCTGTTCTCTGAAGAAATTCTTTCTCATGTTTCCTCTGAATCGTCCTCCTCCAACTTCATCCCATGCCCTCTAATCCTGAAACATCTTTTTCGCTTAAAAATAGTGTTTTCCTGCACCCTGTTCCTCCTGTAAGATACTTGTATGTCTCTATCATATCCCTCTCCTCCTCTCCTCCAGGGAGTACATGTTCAGTTCCTTCAACCTGTCTTCACAGGACTTGTGATGCAACCCATGCACAATCTTTGTTGCCCTCCTCTGAAACTTCTCTACCCTGTCTATGTCCTTACGTAGGTATGGTCTCCAACTGTGCACTGTACTCCAGGTGGGGCCTCACTAGTGTCTTGTATAGCGGAATTATGACTCTCTTTTCCTGCTGGTGATGCCCCTGCCTATACATCCCAGCATCCTATTTGCTTTACCTGATGTCTTGTCACACTGTTTCCTCATTTTGAGGTCATCAGAGATGACAACCCCAAGATCCCTTTCCTGCTTGTGCATGCTATATCCTCACCCCCAACTGATATATTGTGCCAGGGTTTTGTGCCCCATATGCATTATCTTGCACTTTGCATTGAATTTCAACTGCCAAACCCTTGACCATTCTTCAAGTTTCTGCAGGTCCCTTCTCATTCTGTCTACACCCTCTGGTGTGTCTACTCTGTTACAGAGCTTTGTGTCATCAGCGAACAGTGAAATTCTGCCTTCTAGATCCTGTGCAATGTCACTGATGAATATGTTGAATAGGACCGGTCCCAGCACTGATCCCTGTGGTACCCCACTGGTCACTCTTCCTCTGTGGAGTGACAGCCATTTACCACCACCTCTGTATCCTGCCACCCAGCCAGTTACCTACCCACCACACTACTGTCCTGCCCACACCCATATTCCCCAGTTTGTGTAATAGTCTTCTATGTCACAGTGTCAAAGGCCTTGCTGAAGTCCAGATAGGCCATGTCCACTGCCCTCCCTGATCCACCTCCTAGTCACCCAGTCAAAAATTCAATGAGGTTGGTCTGACATGACTTCCCTGGTGAAACCATATGCTGCCTTGGGTCCTGCTTGTCCATTGACAACCAGATGTTCCACCAATCTCTCCTTCAGTAGTGCTTCCATGATCTTTCCCACTACCGAGGTGAGGCTGACTGGTCTGTAGTTCCCAGCTTCCTCTTTGTTCCACTTTTGTATAAGGGGACTACATCTGCTATCCTCCAGTCTTTGGGTACCTCCCTGTTTCCAGTGATTGGCTGAACAGGATAGCCAGAGGTTCAGCCACCACCTCTCTTAGTTCTTTAAGGACCCTGGGTGCACTTTATCTGGCCCCATTGCTTTATCAGCTCTTATTACTTCCAGTTCCTTCAGGACCCTTTCGTGTAAAGGGACTTGTGTCCATTTCTGCACCATTCTCACCCCTTGTACTCCTTCAGACCCATCACCCCTCTTCCTTAGTAAAGACTGAGCAGAAATACCTGTTCAATATGTCAGCTTTACTGTTGTCATCCTCCATGGCTCCCCATCCTCCCCTTCAGTCTCACTATCCCTCCTTTGTCCTTCTTTTTCTTATGTACCTGTAAGGTTTGTCCCCTCTAACCACTGATTTTGCAATGTGTTCTTCTGTGTCTGAAGCTTTGGCTTCCTACTGACTTCCTACTCCCTTTGTTTCTCTTGGTACTTCTCCCTATCCCCTTCTGCCTGTGTCTTTTTGTATTGCCTGGAATGCAATCTTTTGCTTTCACTTTCTTTTGCTACCTCTTTGAAAACCATAATGGTCTCCTCTTTCTTTTCCTCTTGCTAACCTGCTTAATGCATAATTCTGTTCTTATAATCCCCATTTTAAATACTGCCTACTGTTCCTCAATCCCTGATTCTTGTCCCATTCCCTTAATGCCTCTTTCAAGCATCTCCCATTTTCCCAAAGTCTGCCCCCTAAAATCCAGGATACGTGTTTTTGCGGTTTGGTTCTGCTCTTTCTGTGATTTCAAACCACAATGACTGGTGGTCACTGTTGCAGGTGCTCCCCACACTGTTACCCCATCACACTGTCCCTGTTGGAGCACAAGGTCCAGTGTTGCCTTCTGCTGAGTTGGTTCCATGACCAGTTGCTTGAGGAAGGCACCTGAAGGAGTCCAGGATCAATCTGCTCCTAGTTGATGCTGCTGCTGGGATGCTCCAGTCCACGTCTGGTATATTGAAGTCTCCAACCAGTACTACCTCACCCTTGTCTGCCATCCTTTGGATGGCTAGCATCAACTCCTATCTGTTTCTTCCTCCTGGGCTGGTGGTCTATAGACCACACCTGTGCGGATGGCTGGCCCCATTTTCCTTTCCAGCTTAACCACAGTATCTCTCCCCATTTTGTTCCTCCTGGATCTGTGTGGCCCTTATGTCATTTTTCACATACAGTGCCACTCCTCCCTTCCTGCCTGCTCTGTCTCTTCTGAATATGTTGTAGCCAGGTGTGGCCATCTCCCAGTCATGGTTATCATTACACCAGGTTTCAGTGATGGCCACAATGTCCAGGAATCTGACTGTACCATGACAGCCTCCAGATCTTCCATCTTGTTGCTAAGGCTCCTGGCATTTGCACATGGCTTTCCATGATTTGACCTCCTAGACTGCTTCACTGTTCTACTCCAGCCCCTTCCTTGGTTGTCATTTATCCCTGGTTCTCCTTGCTGTCTGCCCTTCTGCTGAATTTTGCCTCTTTTCTGCTTAGCCACCTTTTGGACACTAATCTCCATCTTTTGCACACTGCTTTGCAGAGATAGCCACTCCTCTGGTTCACTGGTTCCATTACTAGCTGTGGGGGGTGAGCAAGTAGGTACCGTCCTTGCTGGCCTGCCACCCCCCTTTGCTAGTTTAAATGCTTGTCAATGTAGCATTTAAACTTATCATTGAGTGCTTGGATTCCCCTCCAGGATGGATGCAGGCCGTCAGGCTTGAATAAACCTCCATCCCTCCAGATGGGTCCCCAGTCACCAATGAATCCAAACCCTTCCTCACAGCACCAGTTCTTCAACCATGAGTTAAAGTGTCTGGTGCATGCACTCCTATGCTCTCCCTTGCCTCTCACAGGTAGTACTTCTGAGAAAGTGACAGAAGTAGCTACTTGCTTGAGACCCCTCCCCAGTTTCCTAAACTCTTCCTGAACTTCCTTTGGCTCCCATTTGCCAAGTCATTAGTACCTAGGTGGATAATGACATCCAGCTCACCCTCCTGTCTTGCCTTCCCAGTGATCCCCAGTATCTTTCTTCCATCCCTCCATGCCGTGGCACCTGGTGAGCACCTCACTTCCCTGTCCTCCCCTCCTGTGTTCCTAGCTGGATCCCTCTTATGATGGAGTCCCCACCAGGATTCCTTCCTCCTCCTCTGGGGTCCACTGCTTTCCCCACTGAGGTCACCTCCTTGCCTAACCTCCACATCCTTTCCTTCCACTTCCCTGGGTACTCTATTTGGTTGTCCTCATTTGCCAGTGTGGCATATGAGTTCTTGAGAGGAATAGGATCTGGGATGTGCCTCTGCCTGACTGCTCTAACCCTCCCTGAGCCCACTGTCATCCAAGTGCCTCGTTCTCGGCATCCTTTGAGGCAGCTGCATTGGACTGGGTGGTTCCTGGACAGGGTGATGGTACTCCTGACCCAGTTTACTTCCGCTCTGAGTCTGGCTACCTCATCCCGCAGTCCCGAGAGATGCATGCAGATAGGGCAGCACCTCAGTGTCCAGAAGGTCTGCCTGAATATGGCTGCCCCACAGCCACTGCATTGCACCACTCCCCACATTATACTGCAATTCCACTACTTATCTGCTACTGAAGCTCTCTTAGTTCTCTTTTTATTTATTTACAGTACTAAAAATCCTGTAACTGATCCTCAGATATATATTTTTTTAAGGAAAAAGAAACCAATAAATAAATAAATGAGTCAAAACACTTGTCGTGCTGAGGATGGTCTTCTTCCCCCTTATGCCCCTCCTACTTCACACCTCTTACTATACCCTGTGTTTAGCTCCTGTCAATCAGATTTATCAGGGCATATAATTAAGAGTTGGGGGAAGGGGTGGCAGCAATTAAAGACAGCACAGAATTACACCACCACTATTTTTTAAATTTTCAACAGCCCAAAAACAATTATAAGTAAAGACAACACAGAAAGAAAGTATAGTGTCACTACAAGCCTACAATCTAAGTTTAAAAGAAAAATACCAGTTACCAGTTACTCTGAAGCACTGAATTGAATATGTTTCCTTCCTTCACCTTCTGGCTTCTTCTGAGAAGATGAACTTCTGTTGCTGCTTTAACTGTGACTAAGCCCCACCTCCAGTTATCACGTAGCTGAGGTCAGAGGCCAGACAATTAACACCCTTCACCCAGCTACAGGACAGTCAGACAAGCCAAGATAAAATTTGCAGCAATTAAAGACAGCACAGAATTACACCACCACTATTTTTTAAATTTTCAACAGCCCAAAAACAATTATAAGTAAAGACAACACAGAAAGAAAGTATAGTGTCTCTACAAGCCTACAATCTAAGTTTAAAAGAAAAATACCAGTTACCAGTTACTCTGAAGCACTGAATTGAATATGTTTCCTTCCTTCACCTTCTGGCTTCTTCATTATAAGGATATATTTTATTAAATATACAGTAGGGATAGCTCCTCCTCCATAAAATGGCCACCTAATAGGTTGAGTTTTCCAGCATTACAGAGGAATTAAATATATTTGGCTATTGCTGGGCTTAAGAAGAAAAAAGCTCCCGGTCCAGACCTCATTCCCACTAAGGTCTATTTACTAAACCCCTCTCTCTTGACTTTGGTTTTACAAGTATTTTTTTTTTTGTATCTTCTATAACCATATACCACCATCATGGAAGGGTACAGTGATAGAATCTATATATAAAAGGTTGACAGAAAGGATCCCCAAATGTACAAACCCATTTTGTTGATATGAAGCGCTGGCAAACTATTTGGCATAACCTATATAAATTTGTTAAAAGGGATTGCTATCGATGGACCCAATTTTGTGTACTACATAATATGTATTACACTCTTTTGAGACTTTGCATGATGGGTCAGGCAGCTACCCCAGACTGTACTTGTTGTGGTTCCACCATGGGACTTGTGGGAATGCCCCAAGGTGGCTCCTTTCTGGCTGAACATTAAGGAGTCTCTGGACCCACTATTAGGCCTGGATGATGCTTTTACTCCAGAGATTTGTTTACTTGGGGTCTACCCTTCTTCTCTGATTGGGATTTGTAGGACCCATATACCCCTGATCTTGGCTGTGGCCAAGGTGGTTATTCTCCATCACTGGCAGGAAGACACTACACTTCCCTTCAAGGAGTAGTACCATGAGCGTATGCAGGCTCTCATGGTAGAGAAATAGATTGCAAGACTTCATCATAGGGATGACCTGTTTCTTCGGAGATGTGCTTCCCTCCAAATCCTTATGTCAATTCTGCATTTAGAGGAGTGAGGGTGAGTGCTAAGTGCGAATTTTCCTATTGTGGTTTATTTGACTGTCCTTTTGCTTTGCTGTGCTCTGGGTGGGAGGGGAGAGGTGGGGAGTGTTTTGGGGGGTTGTCTTTGTCTTTTTCAACTATGCATTGTACTTCTGTCATTCTGTTTGGGATGGGAGGGGAGGTGAGCGGGATATGGACGGTTCTTGTAGTTCTCATGGAGTCAGTTTGGTGCTTGCTGTTGGTTCCACTTTATTGCCTTTCTATCCTGTTACCGTAACTGTCTTATTTTTAATAAAAAAATTTGAATTATAAAAAAAAATGTTGTTGCTTGATGTTATGAGTAAAATGTTAGCAAAAGTTATTCTCCCAAGATTATTAAGGCAAATAGATAACCTGCGTGGTACCACAGAATTCCAAGCAGGCTTCAGAGCTGGCTACAGTTCTATTGACAACTATTACATAATGGAGCACCTAACTGAGAAATAGGTAAGGTTGACAAAACAAAAACCATATGTGGCCTTTATTGATTTCAGCTCTGCCTTTGATACTGTATCATGTCTAGTCTTGGGTGAAGTCCATGCACTTCGTTACACAGACCACTTCACATATAATTATAATTATGTGAAGTATTCAGCAACACAAAGCAGATTACCTTTGCCTTGAATTTTAATGCAAAGTCTCATTGTTTTCTATGGACTTCATGCTGACTTCACCTTTGTTTTGGCATTTAAGGTGAAATTTGCAGTGAATCATGGGAAGGCAGGTTACATGGGCTCCAGATTGTCTTGCACAACCTCAGTTCTGTGTAATGTGTGTAGTGGAAAGCTGGAGATAGTTTGTTCTCAGAGCTTTGAGAATCAAACCATCAAAAAACCTTTTAAAAAGCATTTTTGATTCAATTTTGTGGGTCAAAATTTAGTACATAGATTGTAAGAAACCCTCCTGTGCTTATAACTCTAGTGTTTATTGTTTTTGTGTGTGTTTTGAATCTTAATCTAGAACATTCAGTCTGTGCACTGACAGACACTGTAGAAGTGTGCTTTGGGAAGGGGCGGATCTGTGGTGAAGGGAGATTCACAGTGAAAAAGGCAGTGGCCCAGATATTCAAAAGGGTTGTGCATGGCACAACGGTGTTCTGCCATGCACAACCCACTGATGTGTCCTGGTGCGATATTTAAAAGGGAAAAGTGCGCGGCACAAATCCTGATGCACCGGGGCGCATCAGTAATGTATGCAGGCACAGGTAGGGAGGGCATGACCATGCATAACCTGCACAGCCCGATATTCAGCCTGGGCCATGCAGAGTTATGCAGGCGCAACCCTTACCTGCGCCTGCACTAAGTTATGCCTAAAAAAAAAAGGAAAGTGTTGAGGGCCACCCACAGGTGAGCTGCCTCATTGCAGGGTGCAACACAGCAGCTGCCACCTGTGGGTGGCCATCACCTGTTCCCGCCGCACCTGGCGGTGCTCCCCCATGTCCCTATTGCAGGCATCAGACATCCTCCCCCAAAGTCCAATATCCCTGGTGGTCCAGTGGACTGCGATTAGCCCGATCGTGGGCATCAGACATCCCCTCCCCCAAAGTCCAATATCCCTGGTGGTCCAGTGGACCGCATGGAGTCCGATCGCGGGCGGCATTCCTCACCCTCCCAAGTCCAATATCCGTGGTGATCTAGTGGACCCCCACCCCACCTGCCCACTGAGCCCCACCACCCCTCTCCTCACCCATCAGCCGGTGGGCAGCAGCACCCCACCTGCCTGCCGCCCTGCCGCCCGCCGACTGACAGCTCAGTAGGGCTGCACGCCCATTGGTTCAGAGCATGAGCCAAATGCAGCCCATACCGTACTAGTCTCATTCACATATCTGGACTGCCTAGTACAGTATGGGCTACACTTTGCCTCATGCTCTGAACCATGGGCGTGCAGCCGATTGAGCTGTCGTTCGGCAGGCAGCGGGGTGGCAGGTGGGTGGGGTGCTGCCACCCGCCGGCTGACGGGGAGGGAGAGGAGTGGTGGGGCTCAGTGGGCAGGTGGGGTGGTGGGTCCACTAGATCACCAGGGATATCAGACTTGGGGGGGTTAGGAATGCCGACCTCGATCAGGCTCCATGCGGTCCACTGGACCACCAGGGATAAGAGACGTTCTTTGTCCCTTACGGGACGTCCCGCGATCGGGCTGCAGGAGACGTCGGTCCCCGACGGCTGCTGCCTTGCAGTGCACCAGGTGCTAGTCATCGGGGATCAGTGCACCTGCATGATAATGGCATGCAAATGGGGCCGTAATCAGATGCAAATGGCCCCCATGCGCCTTGCATAAATTATGGCCTAATTTGCATGTTCCCCTTTGAATATCGCAGGTGCTGTGCATGGCACAATGGCAGTTGTGCCACCGCATCTCAATGCTCCACTCTGACCACTTGCTCTGGCGCAGTGCCACTGCGCCATGCACAGTGGGGGTGGCCAGGGTGCGACATTCAAAGCAGTTGTGCCATAGCGCAACTCCGTTTAATATCGCCCTGGCCACATCCCTGCGCAACAAATTTGAGCTGCGCACAGGCTTGCGCCACAGGCTGGCGCACTTTGAATATCAGGGCCAGTCTTTCTAATTGTTGTTGGGTAGCTAGTGAGTTAGTTTTGTGTGTTCATGTACACACAGTAATACTTGTAGTAAGATAATTTTTTACTGTTTGCTGTAGTGCTGTGCCTCTTTTCAGTCAGTTTAAAAGATTTGGTTGTAGTGTACTGAACTGTTAAATTTTCTCTGCATTACTTTAAGTGTGTGTGTGCGTATGTGTGTGTGCCATCAAGTCAGACACATTTTATTGTGCCACACCATAATCACAGCACTCTGAATCTCTTATCCATCTGCTTCGTTCTATCTATGTAGTGGACTGGTACTGCAGCTCTACCCCCCCACAAAAGAAGGTATTTTTCCAATTTTGAATTTGTGATCACTGGTTAAGGTGTTGTTGTGCATGTGCGGCTGCATCACTTGAATGCTCAGTCTCCATATGTCGTTGTGTCTGCATCTGTTTAGGGCCCAAACTCCATCTGTATGTCACAGTTGCTGTTTTTTGGCTTCCCATCTACCCCAAAGTTCAGAAATCTAAATTTGTTGTTAATTTTCTGTGTAATCCAAAAATTGACTACGAAGAGACATGCATGCAAAGTTGTTTCTGGCCATGGCACTGCTGCCAGTGGCAAGAGTGGCCATGGATGTGGGCGTGGTAGTATGCAGCATAAGGGCATAGTTGATGGCAGTAAGGGGATTTCTACGACTGTGTTTTTCACAGCACAATCAGTTGCTTCAGTGATGGTTGAAGATGTTGTTGTCCCCGCTGGTGGTGATAGTGAAGTTGGTGATGGCATGAGTATTGCCCAAAGTTCAATCCGTGATAAGTTAACAGGTTGCTAAAATATTGTGGAGTCCACAGACTTGAGTCAGAGTGTAGTTGATGTCACACTCCCCATCCCCATCTCCACAGTACTTGAACATGATTCTGATCCTGACAATGACTCACAGTTACAATCTCATGTTTCCAGTGCTGTTGAGGTTATGCCTGGACCATCCAATGATTGAAATGTTGAAGAAAAAATAGTGGATGATCATACTGAGGCTGTGGTTGAAACATGTTCTCAACAGGACAGCATCCAAGCTGAAATTGTGGATGTGGATGATGTTTATGATGATTTCAGCTACCCCAGTTGGGAACTGGAGAAAAAGAAAGTAAAGGTGGCTGTGTGTAAACAGTCCATAATTAATTCCCCCCTCCTCAAAGATGTGATATAGCTGTGCCTGTTTATGATGATGACCCAGTAATAGACATAGATTGGGATGGTCAGGTAGATTCCAAGTGTGCCCAACAACAGAAATCATGAACAGTGCCCATTTCAGTGTCTAAAAACTGGAGTCCAATATGCAGCATCAGGGACATGTGAAAAATAGGGCATCAAAATCCCTGGTTTGGGATTTTTTTGTACAAGATGCAAGTAATGAAACAGTGGCAGTCTGCCAGCTTTGTCAAGTGAGTATGAGGTATAGTAAAAAGGGCAGCCATCTGGGCACCGGGGGCCAGCATACACATCTGAAGAGCAGGCACATGGCACTGTGGACTCTGCACCAGAGGGGATCTAATGCCATAGTGGGGCATACGCCCTCATCCACTTTATTGAGCATGGTATCCCCATCCTTAACTGTAAGTAGCCCAAGTAGCCATGTCTATAGTAGTGGTGAAATAACACCTGAGGAATACTACGAGCATGAGGAGGAGGAGGATTTTGAATTGTCAAGTAGTGGTCAGAGCAGCAGTGGTGGTGGTCTATGCAGTATTTCTAATACATCAACTCCTGTGCTTAAAACGAGGAAAATAACATAATTTGATGACTTGCCAACTGTGCACCCCTCATCACATGACAAAAGCACCCCATCCATGGTAGTTCACAGAGGAGAGCCATTTGGCATGCCATGTGCAAAACTGGTAACAATGCAGCCCACGTTGAACAGTATTTTTGCCTGGAACATGAAATACACACCAAATCATGTGGTGTCACGTGACCTGAATGCTGTTGTAGTGGAAATGCTGGCACTTGACCTGTTGCCCTTCTCCATTGTGGAGAATTCTGGATTCCAGTGTTTTGAGGCATGCGCCTGTCTCAAATGGAAAGACCTGTCCAGGACATACTTTTCCACCCATGCTGTCCCAGAGTTATATCAGACTGTGACAGAATCTATAAGACATGCCCTTCAACATTCCTCATCACCATACATTCACTTAAGTATGGATCTGTAGACAAGTGGCAAAATGGTGGGTAGTTCCTATCTGTGTATTACTGCACAGTGGGCGCAGGTACCGGGTGGGTTGTCTGTGCTGGCAGGATTGAAAATCAACATAATAAGTCAGAGTGTCATGGTAGCAACTTTCAGGGACTTAGACAGCATGTAAAGCTTGCAATGTGCAGTGTAGCAGGGTCCCACTCAGGTGAAAACATGCTAGACTTGCTACTGACAGAAACTGATGAGTGACTGAACCCCCTGTTCCTAAAAGCTGGCTTTATAGCTAGTGACAATGGCTCAAATGCCATTAAATGTATCAGCAATGGTGGCTTTGTGAGGGTTCTGTTCATGACCCACTGTTTAAATCTTGTGGTACAGGAGTTTCTGCAGCACCATGACAACAAAGTGCAGATAAAATGCACAGATATAAAGAGCAAAGAGTTTGTGCAAAGGATAATAATAAATAAAGATAATAAAAGGGTATGCTATTAAATAACAGTAACTGAACTATGTCTATGTACTGTACCTACAAAGGCAGGTCTATAAACTGAGAGACGTGATGGAATTTAATATAAGATTTAGTAAAGGGTGTCTAAAAAACAGATCACGTTTGCAAAAACTTTTTGCACTTTATATCTGTGTTTTAACCAACGTCACATCAATTAAACTTCTTAAACATGGTGTAATGCCAATTACCACCTCAGCCTTGACAAAGCGCGGGTACAGCGCAATAACGTTTGACTTAGTATTTGTGGACTGGGGAGGGGCACCTGTATGTGTATGTGTATGCTGGTAAAATAAACTTTTAGGGAATTTATCCTACTGCAGTCTCTGTGGATTATTAAGCTGTGGATAATGACTGCTTCTACTTTACTAGACGGAACCACATGGTATTATTATTATACCCCTTAACACTGGAGCAAGTCAGCTATCATATATGTTTGCAGGGGGCTGTACGACAGGAAGAAAACATTACTGCTAAAAGAACATACTTTTACTGTATGTAACAAGATTATTAGGTAGGAGAAAGTAGAAAAAGAAGGAAGGGAAGGACAGCATTTTTTATGTTCTTTTCTTTTATTATTTTTTGTGGTGTGTCTTTACAATTTTTTTGGAGGGGGAGAAGGTTAGTCAAAAGAAGAACAGAACACACAATGGAAGTTATACCAAAACCAAAAAGACCACAGATCCAGGTTGTGATGACTCAGCAGCAGTTGCAACATTGCCATTATTTGCAGCTGATTATCCTCAATTCTTTCCATCCGCTGCTCCATATTCTCCACCACATTACTAAGGTGGTCTGCTTCACTTCACAGCAGCCCAAGATCTGCCTGTGTAGCAGGACTTAAGGCGTTGCACTCCCATGCAGGTGGGGGAGCAGTCACTTGTTCCTGCTTCCTTCTCCGTTTCTCATCCCGTGCATGCAGAGGCCATGCTGCCACCTGTTGCACAGCAGGTGCATTGCTGAAAATTTCCGCTGCCTTGGCCTCCCACTCTGCATGGTGGTGGTGGTTTACAAGGTGAGTAAACTGCCCACCTGTCCCAAGATGACTACCCCTGGGCCCACACAGCACCAGCACACAGCAGATGTTACATTTCACAACACTGGGGTCACCAGGCAGTGATAAAAAAAGTGGCACAATATGGAGCTGCGTGGCCAACCTGGCACAGGTGGTGAGGTTCTCCAGATGTTACAGGCTGCTGGACACTTGGGTGGCAACCTGCTACTGTTCTTCTTACTGCTGTGGTGGCTGCTGTAACCCTTCCTGCTGCTGCTGCTGCTGAACTGCCATGGCCAGCGGTGGGGTGGCAGTGCTAGGTGCCACCGGCAGGGGTGCTTGCATCATGTCACCACTACCTCCACTTCCAGGGAAGGTAGCACTAACAGGGAACAAATTCCCATGGTTGATGCGCATGGTGCCACCACGCATCCTTGGCCCGACACGACAATCTCTTTATGCCCCAAACCAAAACCTCCTCTCTCCATTTTACAAAACAAAGAAACAAATTAAACTGTTAAGTACAACTACTAACAAAAAGATAAAAACAAAAGAAAATCGAAAGGGGCGTAACTCAAAACAAGAAATATGGCACTAAACTGCAAAAAATAAGCAAACTGAAGAAAAGCTAAATCTCTCTCACACAGGTAACACTTTCTCCAGCATTTGGCAAGGGGAAAGTGAAACTAGTTCACTGTCTTGCCTGATTAACTTCCTGCATGCAGCATGTGACTTGACTTGCAGATTGTGAGTTATGTGATCAGTGGCTATTTCAATTCTTACACACTTCACTTTCTGAAAAATAAGACGACGTGAACCCGCGAAGTCAATAAAGCAAAGTCATTTCAGGGCAAAGTAGCCCTTTTCAATGGAGACTTTGCATAGCCCCAAATGGATGCGAAGTAGGCGACTTCACGTTTACTTCGCTTAGGGAGCAAAGCTTAACTGCATCTCTAATCACTACAACTATTGTGAGAAATAATGTGGAAATGGGGAATAGACCCAAATTTAATCAGCATTATTAGAGATCTATATTCCAATACCTGGGCCAGTATTCGACTGGGGATTAGGGGGCAACACTCCTAAGCCTGCCATACAAATGGGGGGGGGGCGAGACTTGGATGCGTCCTTGACCCTACAGTTTTTTTATATTTACCTGAACAATTTGTGAGTTTGGAGAATCTGGGTATCTGACTTGCTCATGATAGATACTGCCCTCTGTTATGTATTGGCATATGCAGATGATTTGGCCTTAATAGCTTTAACAAAATCTGGGCTACAAAAAAGCTGGACTTTCTGAAGGAATTTGCAGTGCAATTTAAGCTCAAAATACATGAAACCAAAAGTCAGTTCCTTGTATTTGGATCCAGGACATCCAACTGGACATGGAAGGTTGGAGCCAAAACGATGAAACACAGTTAAGTCATATTCCTATCTGGGCATCACCTTTGCAGAGAATGCTCTATGGTACACTCAGAAGAGAGAAGTACTTTTAAAACAGACTGCTGTAGTTCTGAGGAGATTTAGCAGACAATATGGGACTAACAGTGTTCGCCCCTTACTTGAAGCAATAAGGGCAAAATACATATTACAGGCACTCTTCTCAACTAAAGTTTGGTAATCAAGGGGACTTTGATCTGCTGGTCATTCCTTTGAACTAACTGTATAGAATACTATTAGGTTTGGAAAACTCAACCCCTGCCTACTACTTAAGAGCAGAGCTGGGCACCATAAATTTTAATGCGATTGCAGCTACTCACAGAATAAATTACTGGAAATCACCAGGGTGCCAGATTACAGGATACCTTACAAATGCCTGAAGGAAAAGCAGAGCTGGGCCAAGATAAGCTGTAAAGAATCTGATTGGCTCAGGGGAATATAGAGAGACCTCAAACAATATGATTTGGAATTATTTGAAAAAATCATCAAAAAGGAGTTTCCCTTACTATAAAATAATATTTAGTATAAAACTTACATCAAAAATAGGATAAGAAGATCTGAAAAAAATCAGAAAATCTAAATACTCACCTTGATTCATTAAAATGACATCAGGCATTGCACAAGATATTATCTAGATCTTTTGATTGAGCCATCTAAAAGGAGACTATATACTCTCTATAGACTCAAACTATTCCATAGTTGCATTTTAAAGGCAAGGTAGAACAATTCAAGTAGCACCTATGATAAACGATATGGATGTGAGAAACCAAACTGTGAAAACTTGTTCCATTTAACATTTGAGTGTACTTGGTATAACAATGCCAGAGGTATCTGGCTAACTCCAGGCTAACACCAGTATGAAAGGCATACAATCTGAGAACAAACATTGGGCTGGATTTTCAAAGCCGAAGAATGATGCAAGGTGCTTGTGACAAATAGAAATGACACAAGTGGCACCTTACCTCAGACAACGCAGCATTCCCAATTCAGAAACGTGGCCTATACCTGAAGTGGGAGCCATTGCATCAAACTGGCACTGCACCACTCTTGCGACACTCAGCAGGGTACAGCAGATCACAAGAGGGCTTGCATCATGATGGGGCTGCTCCATCCCTTTTTCTGGGATTCATTAAGCCCCGCCATGGGTACAGCAAGGAGCTCAAGATAGACCAGCACTGAGCTGGTCTAAGCCCCTTGCTGCAGTGGCATACAATTTGGTGACTTGTGTAGGGGGCCCTGAAAGCTGGGTCTGAGCATGGAAGGGTTACAGGGTGCCAGAGTAGGTGTTGGGAAGGCTGTGGGCAGTCAGATCAGTGATGTGGCACCTGGTGTGCCTTTTATATAGCAATTACATCAATGACATGGTACCGATGGGGGGGGTGTCCAGTGACACACAGTGCCATTGCCCTTCATGGGCATAGCTCTGGCAGCAGCCCCAAGGCTGGGGATGCTGCCAGGGCTGTGCCCATGTGGGGCCATGATACTATGTGTCACTGGACCCCCCTATCAGTACCATGTCATTGGTGTAATTGCTATATAATTGGCACCCCTGTCAGGGGCCGCATCACTGATCTTACTGCCCACAGCCTCCCCAACACCCACTATGGCACCCCATGCCCCTTCCACCCTCGAACTACTCCTGCTTGACCTGTTGCAGCCTGACGCCCCCTATAATCCCTGCTTCTCTAGTGTTGCACTGAGCGGGGGGGGGGGTGGCAGATCCCTATGCCATTTCCCACAGGTGCAGCAATTGTTTGGTGCTCACCTGCAGGTGTGGCAATTCCTCAGTTTGAGGTGCAGGGACTCCATTTGTCCCTGAATTAGACACAGGTTCCCTGATGCATCCGGAGTGTGCCACAGCCCTTGATCACTGCAAACTGTGGCAATCTAGGGTCTTTTTGAGAATCTGGCCCATAATCTCTTGACAATCATGTTTGCTATTGAAGATGACTATATTATTATAAGAGTAGATGAATATTTATGTGCAGTAAATAGAATATGGCTTAAACATTGATAATCTTATTAGCTGCTCTGAGGGTTGCCTTTGCAAAGACAACTAGAGAATCTTATGCATAGTAAGATTTTCTGTTTTGTAATTTGTATATGATACTAATATTTGCACTTGTAAAATTACATAGCAATATATTCTGTTCAATGAAATGATATGCCTGAAGCTGCACACAAATTATTTAAGAGCTCAATTAGTACTGTATTTTTTGAGGGAATAAGGGATTCTCGATTATCCAACTAACTCAACATGTTATAATTGTAACTGTACTTTCTGAACTGTTATTTATTAAACACGATTGTTGTATACCTGAAATCCTATTTTGAATTTTAATGATCTTTTTAATGATGGAATTCTATTTTAAATTGTAATGATATTTTTATGATAGAACAATAAAATAAACTGAAAAGAAACTAAGTTGAAAAAATATAACTGTCTGATCTGGCCACCAGAGTTGTGCTGGGTGCATCATTGCCTGTTTATTTATTTAGTCAACAGCATCATAGTTTCTGTTGTTATTGCTTAGTTACTTTTTGTCTTATACTAAACGAAACATCATACATTGTTTTCATTGCATTTATTAAAACAAGAGCCTATGGAAACCATTGTCCATTTTCGTAGGCAACTGTAGTCAGGTCATACAAAAAATTACATCAGTGACAGTAACATATAATGATTCATATAGGCAATAATTAATCATAGCAATTGCAAATGTCAATGGTACTAATATAATTTCTCAAAGTTGTTGCAAAAAAATTTATATTTCTTCAGAGTCATGGGGCAGGATTTTCGAAAGGTGACGCAGGGCGTGTGTCCAGCCCTGCACCATGGTACTTTGAATTTGGCTGTGTGCCGATCCCTCTTTGCTGCAGCTGCACCCAATTTTCCATTAACAGGTGCAGTTGCGACAGTTGCTGTGGTTTATGGCTACTTACGCAAATGCTCTGGTGCAAGCACTGTGACTTTGTCCTGGAGGGATGGCTTAAGCAAGACCACACTTATGTGGCCTACAGGCCTATGCTGGATGCAAGGGATGGAAATTCCTGCATGTCACCCGATGAATGCCGCAAGCCCTGTGCACAGTATGTTCGGTGCACTGAGGGCTTGCGGCATTCATTCACAATGGAAAATCCATCCCCTGAATTTTGACATAACAAATTAAAAAAATACAAAGTTATGTTATGCCTGGTGGGTGGGTTGGATGAGGGACAGTTGTGCTTGTTTATGTGGAACCATGACATTGTTGTCCCTATTGCTCAGCTTGAGGGATGTGCTTTTTTATGTTGAGCTGCAAAGCATGCAAAAAATATTGGTATCATTCTGGGCTGTGAGAGGGCTTTTGGGGACACATTTCTCCTCAACCTATCACAGCTTCCATATACAGTACTGAATTTCATCCATAATTCTGCTCCCCTCTGCCTTTCTCTTCCTTTTCCCTTTGAAGTCCTTGCCAAATCACAATGCTGGAAAATGTAAGGTGGAAGTAAATTTTCTTGGACAACTTTTAATTTCTGCTTGAAAGTGTAAAACTTTTCTTTTTCATTCCACATATGTGCTACTATTGAGTACATTGTTTCTCAGGGGATAGCAGAGATGTTGTACAACCCATATTATTTGCATACCCATGTGCTTGCAATTCATGAAATGTATGCATTTTCATACTGTGGTTACAACATGTAAAACATATGCTTTTACATGTTCCTACACTCGTTGATCATTTTAGCTAAGGAGCTGTGGTACTTTGCTTACTTCTGTTTTGAAAAAGTAAATCAGTTTGTTCCTAACAACATGCAAGTGATAAGACTTGAGGTGGTGTGCATTAGACATTTCTAATGCATGGCTAGGGGTGTAGTGAGGCAAGAGGCTGCATGCTGAGTTCATGATGCCCCTGGCCATGCATTAGAAATGTCTAATGCACACCCCAGAGAACCTTATTATCCTTATACAGTGGGTATTTAAAAAATGATTTAAAACTTTAAATAAATATGGCTAAATATAAATGATTATTTTTCTTGATATTTTTTAAAGTAGTACCTCTGCCTGGCATTTTTTGGCTTTTCTAAGCAGACATTTGTCCTGATGTTGTACCCGTAGATGTAGTTTGCTTCAGCTTTGTAGTTTGAGTCCACCATCCCAATGCAGAATCAATGGTATTGAATCTGCGGCCTATCCTGTAGGTAGGGAAATGGGCAGACTAGATGGGCCAAGTGGTCCTTATCTGCCATCAAAGTCTATGTTTCTATGTCTATGTTTCTATTTTAAATTAGAAAAAATGGGGAGCAGTGTTTGGCTGCAAAGAGGTGCTGCGAGTGAGACAAAACACTTTTTTTCTATGGAGAAAGAGTGCTCTGATATGGGAAATAAAGCATGATCAGGACTGCTGCATAATGGGATTGGAAGCAAGTGAATTAGAACAATTTTTTTTGTCAATGGAGATGACTGTCTGGAACTTTACTGGAGAAAAGCTGCTGTGCTGGACTTCACATAAAATGGTGAGTGAGTGTGGGAAAGAGAGATAGGTGGGAGCAAGTGCCTGCTTCATGGGTGGGGGGTGGTACAGATCACAGAGGCAGTGGACTTGAAACAGGAGAGAAAAAGAAGTGTGATCAGCAGTTGCTCAGCTTTAGCTCTGTTCATTAAGTGTTTTAAAATTTATAGTAAGTAAGTACCATTTTATTTATGAAGAGCCCTGTCACTGAAGTTCAGGATGCTTTACAATATATGAAAATAGCAATACAATAACAATGTACAACAGTTAAAGCTAAACAATGACAATGAAATAAAAAAAGTTCAGTTAAAATCATCCAATGGTATAAGACAATTCCCAATAGCTTCTTTAAATAGATGTGGTTTCAGACCTGGCTTAATGGCTACCAGTGAGGACAAGGACCTAGAAAGTGAATTCCACAGGGCTGGCACAGTCACTACAAAAGCACTATTACAAGATGTTTTTAGCTGAGCCCTGGGAATTGGTAGGAGGCATTCCCTGGAAGAGCAGAGTGAGTGCTGAGGTTAGTATGAAGTCAGGAAATCAGTCAGGTAGCTTGGGCCGGGATTGTATTGGGCTTTATAGGTGAGATGACCCACCTTGAAGAAGATTCTCCATTTCACCAGCAGACAGTGCTGGTCATGCAGAAGTGGGGTCACATGACAAGACCTCAGAAGGCCAGTCAGTAAACTGGATACCGTGTTCTGCAGCAGACACAGGTGATGCAGGCCTCCTCCACTAACCCCAAGATAAAGATCATTACAGTTAGAGAAGCAGCCCAGGCATGCCTTTAGCAAACTGGCAGCCTCAACATTAAGCGGAGGTCTGAAGTTACCCTATATTAATCTGTATTTCTGGGCCAGTCAGGCGGCTATACATCTGAGATGGCTTACTCCACAAGTGGAGATTGCTTTTCATTGCTATGTTCCAGCATGGTTGTTGCTGGAGAGAACCATGATTTCTGAAGCCAGGATCTCCCCACAGGCTATGTTGCATATTGCTGCAAACTCTTTCCTGGCATCCGTGGCTAACTCCCCAATTGCTTTATCCCACAGAGTGCATGCCAAATTATGCACCTTCCTGCGATACAAACATACCAGAGACCCCAAGCAGCCCATGGTTAGCAATCCTAACCTTAAACTTGGGGGTAGATATATCTCCCCGACATGGCTACCAGGGTTTAGGGAGTCCAGGGTAATAGACCTCTTTCTGGAAGGGGGATGTCTAGATTTGAAGGAGATTATGCTCTGTTTACGGCTAGGGCAGACCCAGATTTTCAAATTCTTTCAACTGCATCATCTTTTGGTGCACCTCCCGCTGGATTGAATGGGGGCCCAGATTTTAGGGGATGCTTTGATCAGCTGGTGAAATTGAGTGGCCTGCCACGTGCAATATCTAAGATGTATACACTCTTGAGGGGTATCACCTTGGACTCTCATGGTGCCATTCCTAGGGCTTAAGTAGCACACTTCCATGACTTCGCAGATAGATGGGAGGGCATTTGGAGAGCCACTTACATGTATATTTTGTAAAACAGACTGAGCCTTACCCACTATCAGATTTTAAATGACATATACTGGACCTCTGTCAAATCATATAAAGTGGGTAGATCTCCTGACAATTTGTGCAATAGATGTCAACAAAAGGAGGGCTCCCTTAAGCATATCTTTTGGGATTGCCCAGAGATTAAAAAGTTGAGGGTCCAGATTAAAGATAGGACCGATCCTCTATTGGGTATAGAGAACTTGTTCACCCCAGAGATATGCCTCTTAGGTGATTTCTCCCAGTTTCCGGTGAGGATTCACCAGTACCATATGGCACTCCTATCTTTAACTCTAAAGAAATTTGTGCTATGCTACTGAGTGGATGGAAAGGCCATATCATACCTGGAATGGTTAAAGGAGCTCCTATTTGATCTCAGGGTTGAACAAATGAGGGCCAATCTGGGAGGCCTGATGTCCAGATACAAGAATCTATGGGATAACTTTCTTATTTTGTATTTGTCCCAACTGGGGGGAGCTCAAGATGGTAATATGGCTGGTCCTTAATGTCCCAGTATTGTGCTTTATTTTTGCTTCTCAAACTCATGAGCATGGTTTGCTTTCCAATGTCCTGGTTAGGTGTAATTGTGTATTTCTCTCTGAGTTCCTGTAATACTGTATTTTGGTGGCCAAGCCGGCGGGGAGGGGGGTTGGGGTTGGGGAGCAAGTGATGACGGTTATTTTTTTTTTTTTTCACCTTTTATTTTACCTGTATCATGTCATGGCCTGTAGTGTTGGAAAATTTAATAAACTTGAATTAAAAAAAAAAAAAGATTGTTACAGTAGTCCAGTCTAGATGTCACCAGTGCATGCACCAGTGAAGGCAGGTCTTCCAGTTGGATAAGGGCTTTAATCAAGATGATAGTGCTCACGGGATAAAAAAACACTGTGGATGATGGATGACACCTGAGCTTCAAATGTTAATCCATCATCAAAAGTAATGCCAAGGTTTTTAAACTTTGTGGTAACCATCAACCAGGTCGAGTCCAACATTGTGCCGGGACTAACTCCAATGCTTTCCACCTCCAGCTGGGGACCATGTTCTATCACTAGTACCTCAGTTTTGTCCAGATTGAGCCTTAGCCAACTGGAGCACATCCAGTCTTGGATCTTGGTCAGGCAAGCATTTAGTACTTCTACGTTGCCATCAGTATCCGGTGCAAAACACATTATACAGCTGGGTGTTGTCTGCATAGCAGCGGAACCCCATGTTGTATTGTCAAATGATCTCACACAGATGCAGCATATATACTGCAAACAACAGAAACACAGCAGCACTCTTCACAGCCAGATTTTAAAATTAAAAATAAAGTAGTCAAAAAGCCATAGGCTCTGCTAACAAAAGCTGCAGCACTACTGCCCAGCCGCTTTGCGTAGTAATCATGACACTTCATCAGGAGGTGGGATTCCGGTGCTGTGTCCCACAATTTATTCACTTTAATTAATCACATATTATCCATGAGCAACACACAATACCAGAACCATATCAAATAAACACAGACACAGTATTATATTGATCAATAAAAACATGTTCCCCAATACAAAAGGTGCTTATAATACAAACAATCAAGCTGCATACACTTAAGAAACAGAAAACAGAACTGAGTTAATCTCAAACATAGATCTGTTCAGCCCAGAAAACATAAAACACTAGAAAGCAGTAGTAGCCAAATAGCAGGAGGGAAGGGGGGACGAGGGCAGATAAAAAGTAATATATTTTAGAAAAGGTAGCAGGATTAATGCATATAGCTAAGAATGTCTAAGGTTGCTATTTCATAACATTGCAAAAAATTCAAGTAAATGGTGAATGTGTACATAAAAATATAGGCTCCTATATTCAAAATTCCCCAGCAAACTCACACAAGTGACTGAACTACGCATCTGAGATGTGCCGGCCCAAAATAATGAGATAGTCAGAAGATGCGCCATGAGATGTGCTCATGCATGTCCAGCTGAATATCCCGAAGATGCGTGGTCGTACAGTGGGAGATGCGCAGTGCAGAAGGTAACCTAAGCACTATGCGGAGCATGAGGAAATGCATGTTGCAAAGCGACTTGCGTCATGTTCAAAGTTGCAATATTCAGCCGGAATATGCAAATGAACTCATTGCACATTCCATGCCCATCTCCCACAATTGCATCTCATTTCTGGAATGTATTCTGTGCATTTGCATTCCCTGGGCATGCTCAGTTCCAGCTTTGCAGCACTGTCTCACCACTCCACAAAGGTGAACAGGAGGAGCTACAGCCTAGCAGGCAGGTGTGAAGGAATGTTTCTGTGTGGGATGGTGGACTGCATTGACCTGGGTACAGTGCTACACCCAATAGCACAGTATAGGATTGGACAGGGGTACAGGGGGCCCATCTGGACAGTGTCCAAAGGGGCCACCTGGACATGCAACCGGGGCAGGCATAGGAAGACACAGCCTGCTTGGGCTACCACATGCATGTGATACAGCAGCTCCATATGCTGCATACAATCACCTGTAGTGCCCCACACACCTCAGTATGGGAGGTACCCAGTAGGCACTGCAAGGGATGGCAGTGTGCAGACATTGACCGGGTACCCAGATGATTGGTTTCCCCCATGTGCACCCATAGGGAACCACTGTGGGTGTGTGCCACTGGACAATCCCTGGCCCATGCCATGTGGCCACTAGTACCACCGGGCAACATGGGCACCGTTGCCACAGATGCCACCTTGGGTGCATGCCACCACCGGGTTGCACCCTGCAGTCCACATAGGTGCTGGCCAGTGCCTCTGGTACATGTGCTGCAGTGTGGTGGTATGCCCCACTGGTGCACCCAGTGGTCACAGAACAGCTCTGGTATGTGATTGCTGCATGTCTACATCCAGGGTGCGGTGTGGAGTGTTGCTTCCTGGATGGTGCAGGTGGTGATATGGCACCTGTGGTTCAGGGTTCATCCATCCTGGCATGACTGCTGTGTGTGGGTGCCTGGGGCATGTCCTGGAGCACCTCCAAAGGCTGTCTTCCAACTGCATGCCTGCAGTTCTGCTGCCTGCCTGTGGGTGGCTGGCCATTTAGGCATGCTTCTTCCATGCCTAACTTTGGGGGCTCATCTCTGAGATGTGCAGCAAATGCACCACACATTTTGACTGAATATAGGGATGCATGGCACATTCATGGGAACGCTCTCTCTACATATGCCACATACATTATAGTTGCATGATGGCACATCTTGAGATGTGTGACTCATCTCTCCCTTTTGAATATCACGAGTCTGCTAATTTTCTGAGATGCGCAGTGCATCTCCACTTTGCACCATACATCTCCTTTCAAAATGTGGCCACAGTGTACATGCAATGTAGATTATACAAAATAGTAACAACACACTATGGGGGGAGGGAATAAATAGAAAGTATTAAAAAGAATATGTCAGATGGTCAGTGGTCAGTGAACCAACCTGGTTAGGGAATACCCTTGACCTTGTGCTGGCAAATGGGGACTTTGTGAGAGAACTTACAGTGGAGAAACTGCTGTCAGGGAGTGACCACCACTCTGCATGGCTCACATTAAATATGGGCAAGGAAGGAGTGGAATCTGGCACAAGAGTACTGGACTTCTGAAGGGCTGACATTGGGAGGATGGGGGAAGTGGTAAAAGGGTACCTGGCCAGAATTCAATCTAGTATGGACACTAACCAGAGGTGGGAGCTCATAAAGCTGGGGATAGTGGAGGCAACCAAAACCTGCTGCATGGCCCAGAGCAAGAAGGCTAGGGCTAAGAAACCGAGCTGGTTGAGCAAGGAGGTCATGGAAAAGGTAAGGAGGAAAAGAGCTGCCTTTAGGAAGTACAAGAAAACAGGGAGGGGGGAGGACAGGGAGGAGTACTTGACGGAATCGAAGGAGGTGACAAGGGCAGTAAGGGGAGCCAAGGCATCTACGGAACTCAGGCTGGCACAAGGCATTAAGAAGGGGGAGAAGGACTTCTTTAGGTACATCAGGGAGAAAAGAGCTGTAAGGACCACATAGTAAGGATTAGGAAGGAGGGTTGGATGGAAGCAGGGTGCGATAAGGCAGCAGCACTAAATAGTACTTCTGCTCAATATTTACTAAAGAGAAGAGAGGTGACATGAGGGAGAAATGGCAGAAACAGGGGAAGGGGTGACAGATGGGGAAATCATGGAGGGCAGAGTTCGGGAGGGTTTGAAGGCACTGAGGGTGGACAAGGTGCCAGGCCCAGATGGCATCCACCCCAGAGTACTGAAGGAGCTGGCAGAGGTCCTTACAGGACCTTTGGCAGACCTATGTAATGCCTCACTACATTCAGGGTGTGTACCTCAGGAATGGAGGATGGCTCATGTGGTGCCCGTCCACAAGAGTGGCCCCAAGGATGAACAGGGAAACTACAGGCCAGTGAGCATCACATCCATCATGGGTAAGCTAATGGAGACTATCCTGAAGGAGAGGCTGGTGGCCCTCCTAGAGGCCAAAGGACTACAGGACAGCAGACAGCATGGCTTCCTACAGGGCAGATCCTGCCAAACCAACCTGGTGGAGTTCTATGACTGGGTAACTAGGCAACTGGACAGGGGCCATGCAGTGGATATCCTGTATCTGGACTTTAATAAGGCATTCAACTCAGTGTTGCATGGAAGGCTGAGAAGTAAGTTAGTAGGCACAGGGGCAGGTGCAAAGCTGGTGAGATGGGTAGGGAACTGGCTTCAGGGAAGGCAACAGAGGGTGGTGGCGGGTGCGGAGCTCTCACACCCAAGGGTAGTGACGAGCAGTGTTCCACAGGGCTTGGTGTTGGGACCAGCATTGTTTGGGATATTCATTGCAGACATATCATTGGACGTCAAGAGCAAGATCAGTCTGTTTGCTGATGATACCAAGGTAGGAGCAGTGGTGGATGACCTAGGGGGATGGCAGGGGTTGCAGGATGATCTGGCAAAACTTGAAACCTGGTCAGACACCTGGCAACTGGGGTTTAATGCCAAAAAGTGCAAGGTACTGAATTTTGGGATGAAGAACCCAAGGA
The DNA here is from genome assembly GCA_016271365.2 of Neoceratodus forsteri. NCBI lineage: Eukaryota > Metazoa > Chordata > Ceratodontiformes > Ceratodontidae > Neoceratodus > Neoceratodus forsteri. The sequence goes on from CM057451.1 coordinate 1,046,347,828, forward strand.
GGAGTTACCAGCTGGAGGTAGTGCAGCTAGCCCAGACAGAGGAGGAGAAGGATCTGGGTCTGCTCATTACAGGATAATGAACAACTCAGCACAATGTAGGAAGGCAGCTGCAAAGGCAAACAAAATGCTGGGTTGTATTGCAAGGGGTATATCCTCGAGGAGGGAGGAGGTGATTCTACCACTGTATAGGTCATTAGTTAGACTGCACCTGGAGTACTGCATGCAGTACTGGCACCCGTTTCTGAAGAGGGACATTAAGTTACTGGAGGGGGTGCAGCACAGGGCAATAAAGATGATCAAGGGGCTGGGGGACTTATCATACAAGAGGAGGCTGAGGGAGATGAACATGTACTCACTGGAGGAGAGGAGGGATGGGGGGACATGATTGAAACCTTTAAGTACATGAAAGGAATAAACAAGACAGGTACAGAGTGGCTGTTCAAAGTAAGGAAGGGGAGGGACACCAGGGTCCATGATATGAGACTGGAGGGAGGAAGGTTCAGGAGGGAGATGAGGAGACACTTTTATACAGAGAGGGTGGTGGCTTGGTGGAATGCATTACCTGCAGAAGTGGTATCCAGTAGAACAGTGGACTGCTTCAAAAGGGGATGGAACAGGACAAGGGGGAGGGTTAATGAAGGGGAAGGGTGGAAGGGAGGGGCAGCTGCAGAATAAGGGGTGCTAGCTGCACGTTCGAGCAGACTTGATAGACCTCTAGGCCTTTATCTGCTGGCAAATTTCATATGTTCGTATGTTTCATAATAGAATAATTATAATAAATAGATTAGCTTATATACCTGGTCATAGATAAAGACACCAAAAAATTCATTAAACTTATTATGATTTAATCAAAAAGTATGATGCACTTGAAGGTACAGTATACTAAAAAATAATATAAAGTTAATAATATTTAAACTGCTTTCAAAACATTGATCAATGCAATTGTAGTGCATCGTATAAAGTTTGCAAAAGAATACATGAGTTTGATGTTTATTGGTTGTTGATTGATTTGGAGCTGGGGATAAAAAAAAATAACTTTTTTAAGAAGGTAACACATTTGATGCATGTATCTGAGACTGTCTAAGGCTGCTATTTTGTAACAGCACCAAAAGATCAATGCTTACATGTAAATATTTGCATGAAAATATAGCATATATGCAGTGTAAATTATTAAAAAAGTGACAACTAACCAGGAAGTTGGGGAGGAAGGAAGGAATGAGTAGAATATATAAAACAGAATATGTGAGAATAATAGAATAATTAGAATAAATAGAATAGCATATATATCTAGTCATAAGTAAAGACATCAAAAATTCATTAAGCTTAATTTGATGTATTCAGAAGGTGCTTATTTTGATGTATTCAGAAGGTACGATGCACATAAAGTGCAATAAACTTGAACTCAAAAGGTGCAGTGTGGTAAAAAGTTACATAGAGTTAAAGGTATTTAAACTGCAATTGCAGTGCAGCATACCATACATTTTCAAAAAAAAATACATACATTTTACTTGCTAGTGCAAAAACTGAGAGAAAAGGTGAAGGGGAGAAGAGAAAGAAGAAAGAAAGTATGAACGCAAAGAAGTAAAACTGCAAAAAGGATTATTAGAAAGAAACTGAATCAGAAGCATTCACTAGCAAAAATGCAGCATAACATATAAAACAAATATATCAGCTAGGGAGAGATACTCTGAAAATGAACATAGCACATTTCATATTTACAAAAATGGAGTAATGTCAGTGCTGTCATTTAAATCAAGATGAGTGTGGGCTCACAATGTGAAAATCAATCTAGACTCCCACTGAAGCAACTTTCTCAGTCTATTTCCTCCTTGTGCCTTGCTTATTACATGTTTAATACCTATAAAGCAAAAACAGTTTAAGTTGCCGTTATGGAACATTGCAAAGTGTATCCCAATTGGGGTGTCTGGTTCCTGTCTGTTGATGGAATAAACATTTTCCTGTACCCTTTCTTTACAAGCATGAACTGCACAACCCACATAAATCTGGGGGCAAGAGCATGTTTAGGCATAAACCACAAAAGGGGTTGTGCAGGTAATAAACTGACTGATTTCCATGGCTTTGTTTAAAGTGGGGTTTTCAATTGGTTTCTCTTATAGACAATATCTACATACATTACACCTTCCACATTGAAAACAACCAATAGGTTTAGATGTCATCCAATCAGGTTGTTTTGAAGTGACAGGTTCTCTTTTGTATAAGCTACTTATAAATAGATCTTTAAGATATTGCCCACTTGAATATGAAATCCACAGCAGTGGGCCCAACTCCCTTTTAAGAATTGGGTCACCATCTAGTACATTCAAATGTTTGAAAATAATGACTGAGATTTCCTGATACAAATTGTTATATTCAGTTAAGAAGACATAGGTTGATTTTCTTCTGATGTTTTAGATTTTGGAATTAGTAGGTCAGTCCTGTTGAGCATTCTTGCCCTATTGTACTCTTCAGTTAGTAATTCTTCAGAATACCCTTGTGTTAAAAATCTACCACTAAGTTCTTGTACTTGACATCAAATCTTTCCACAGTGGAACAATTTCTTCTTTATCTTAGAAATTGTCCATATGGAATACCTTTTTTAAGGTGAGTTGGGTGAGCACTGGATCCATGCAAAAGCATGTTTCCAGAGGTGGGTTTTCTGAAGGTCTCACTCACCACAGGACTACATTTTCTCCATATGGGGTAACATCCAAAAAGGAAATGGATTTGGATCATTACTATATGTGAAACAAAGGCCTAAATCATGGTTATTATGATGATTCAAAAATAAAATTACTGACTGCTCATTCCCCCAACATACAATTAATAAATAGTCCATGTAAAGGCCATAGGAACAAATATGTGACAAATATGGATTGATGGCATTGTTGAACATGATGGTCCCCTCCCATCATGCCAAAAATAAATTGGCATAAGAGGGGGGGTCATTGTGCTCCCTGTAGCCATGATTGAATCTGTAAATAAAACTTTGAATCAAACAAAAAATAGTTGCTTGTCAAAATTAGGTTTACTGCATTTTAAATAAATTATTTGGGGGTAATTCTGATCAATCACAGCATTCTCTAAATGATAAGTTAATACCCTCAGTCCCAAATTATGTCTTACAGATGTGTAATAACTGACATTTATTATAACCCATCTAAATTCCATGGAGCAGTCTAACCCCTCAATTTTTGACAAAACATCAGTAGTATTACGGATGTAAGTTGGTTGTATTTGTTCTAAAGGTTTTAGAAAATGATCAATGAAGACAGACAACTTTTCAGATAATGGGGCTTGCCATTAAAGGGCAGGCCAGGTTGTCTGATGAACCCTGTCAGGGAGGAGCATGAACGAGGAAGGGGGTGGGGAAGGGAAGGATTAGGTAGAACAGGAGGGGCTAGTGACATTACCATGCTAGGTAGAAGGGTAATATGACAAGGCGATGCCGGAGCCCCAGGGATTGACTGGGGGCCGGAGCCTCAGGGGTCCTGAACAGGGGTCCTGTGGCAGTATATCAGGCCAGGACACCTTCAGGATGACCTCTTTTTGCTGGAATTTTTAGACTGAGAACTCAGCTCATCATTGGCAAGCATCAGGCAAGGTACATGGAGGCAACTAGGCTTTGTAGGCCATGTGGCCCAGGTGGATGGGCTCAGGGTGGTTTGTGTGTTTTCTCTCATTTATTTATTTACTTTTGTTAACCAGGCCCCTATTGCGTTTAAATTTAAAAGAAAAGCATAAAATAAGATAACATGGTATTGTAATGCTCATTAATTTATTTGGAATGGTGGTTTGGTTGAACATGAATATGGAGCTCAGTGGGGCTTTGTTTGTTTCTCAGTGCATTTTACAATCAGAAGAAAGCTTGTGGCCAGAAAACTTGGGTGCACGGTGATGCATTTATTCATTTGAATGTGGCTGATGGCTGCACAGTCATCGTGGATGGCTTCGTTTGTCATGCATTTTGAATTTTAAACAGCTTGGGGGGCAAGCACAGAGACGGGGCATGCTGAATATCCATGTTTTTTTTCCTTGTAAATGGGCTTGTGAATACAGAGCTCTTGAGAGGTGTTTGATTCTTGTGGGCATTTAAGTGGAGAAAAGCTAAAAATCAGGTCAATATGTACGCTCTGTGGTTCTTTTTTGAAATTTCTCGCTTGATTCTCCTGGCGTTGTAAGGGGGAGAAAAGCTAAAATTTAGTTTTCAATATGCACGCTCTGTGGTCCTGCGTTGTTTAAATTGCTCACATGGTGTTTAAACTTCATTTCTCCTGGTGTGGTAAGTGGGAAAAGAGTTGGGAACATGGTTTATCATGCACACGCCATGGTCGTTCTGTTTGTAAAATGGTTGGAAAGCAGGGCCAGCGTGGTGTATATGGGGGATGGCCTGCATGGTCTGGTTGAAGGCATCTAGGCCTTGGAGGCCATGTGGTCCAGGGTGGCCTTGGCAGAGGATGGGCTTGTTCCTCTACACAAGGGGGGTAGAAAAAGAAAAAGCGGGTGCGAGGATAAAGCATTAGGATGAATGCGGCAGATTTCTCATTTGTTCTGTTTAAAAAAAGAAAGAAAATGCAGAGCCAGTAGGGTGTTGGGGGACCTTCAACAGTAAGGCCCTGGTCTGAGCAAAGAGCAGCTTTTACTGCGTGTTTTGGTTTTGTTTAGGAGGGTGCTGCAACCGCGCTGCTTGTTGGTGGTAGGAGGCGCTGGATTAGGTGGCAAGAAAGGTTTGGTGGCTGCAAAGAGATAGTGGCTAGGCCTCTCTGGCAGTCGATGAGTTCGAACCCACAGGAACAGACTAGCGGGGCAGGAGTGTGGCCGATTAGATTGGGTGGTACAGCAGGCTGCTCCCTGGATTGGTGCAATGTGTTTTTGACAAAAAAAAAAAAAGCAGGATGACACATCCATATTGGGGGAGCTACCCTCTCAGGGACAGGTGGGGTGGTGTTAGCAGTTGCAGTTTTTGGACAACAGTAATAGAGGTTAGAAAATGCAGTTGGCACAGATGGGGTAAGATGGCTGCTGCGGTTGCTGGATTTTGGAAAAATTTCTCTTTGCAAAGCAGTCGGCATAGTTGTGGCTAGGATCCTGGCACAGGATGAAAGGGGGCACACAGAACAAAGGAAGTACGTTTGGCTGACTGGATGGGGGTAAGGCAGGCCCTAATGTGGGCCGCTTTCTGATGCTTCAGCAGTCATGCAACAAGGCAGAAACAGTGAACGGCCTGCTAGGAGGATAGGCCTGGACCAAGGGGGCATGAGGGCTGGCAGTATAGCCTGGAAGTTGGAGTGGGGAGCCATGGGCGAGCTTGGTGACCCAGCAGGCCAGATCTTGGTGATTCTCACTACCTCCACTTGCATACTGGGTGGCTCAGAGCAGGTCGTTAAAGCTGGATAATAAAAAAAAAAAAAAGAGAGAGAAGAGAAGAGAAGAGGAGGGCTTTGCCTGTTATAGTAGCCATTTGGGGCAGAGGCAAGTACGAGACGCCCCTCCCCCTTGTGGGAGGGCAATGGTGGAGCATTCCTGGTGCCATCTTGTGGGTGAGGGGGTGAGTGAGGGTGAGCAGGGTCAAGCAAGCGATGGGTCTTTAAGGAGCTGCATCCTTCATAATCGGGACCACAAGGCCAATTGAGCCGTGGGGGGACCATGCAAAGGGGGGAGAAGGAAATGAAGGATGGATTTATGAGGTTCCTACAACCTTGGTTGTATGGGGGTTGTGTACACAGGTCTGAGCATTTGTTTCTCACCCATCTACATGCAGTGATGGAATAGCAGCAATGGCACCCAAGTGAACCCTGATGTCCAGTGAAAGGATGAAGTAGGAGGTGGCAAAATTGATGGGGCAGATGTCAGAGCTGGTGGCAGTGGTGAAGCAGAGAGAGGCAGAAAAGGAGGTGCAGAAAAAGTGTAAGGAGTGAGAGGAATGCCTGGGCAAGGGAAGAGGGGGTGAGAGACCCAGACAGGAAGTGCCACAACCCGCACCCATTCCACTGCCTCTGCCTGCACTGGAACCGGATGAGGAGAGCCTGGGTGGGGGGTAAGAATGACGTGGATCTCACTGATTAGAATGGTTTGAGGGAGAATTTGGAGGGGCTGATGAGCGACATGGGGGACACAGGGATTGAAAAGATGGAGCGGGCAATGCAGGCCTTAAAAAGTAAAGGAGCTGGGGCAAGAATGGAAAGGGGGCCAAGCTTACGGGCAAGAAACTATACGAAGGCCCTCCGGGCTGCTCGGTTGGGGACCACATCCTGGCCTCGATCAAGGAAAAAATTTGGAAAGAAGGAGTTGGTGGGGAAGTCAGATGTGGCAGTGGCTTTGGCAGTAGTAGAACACAAGGCCAAGGAGGCAAAATACAAGGGAAGGACCATCGAGAATTAGCAAGGGGGTTTCATCATTTACAGTGTGTTGGTACTAGAGAAGCAGCCAGAGCTAGCCATCCCCTTGCTGACGTACATGTCCATCATCAGAGATGCATACAAGGCAAAAGTAGGGTACGGGTGGCTCAAATATAATGAGGCTTTTTGGAGAGAATGGAGGCAAAAGGTGATCTGAGATGGGATTGTACCCACTCGGAGTTGTGGGTGAGGACCCTGTCAGGGGAGGGGAGTGGGATTGGGTACGAGCACATGAGGAAGAACCATCCGACTGTAGGGTCCAAGACCTGCTGGGGTTTTAACAAGGCAACCTGCACCAGGAACAGATGTAAGTTCAGGCATGCCTGTTCAAAATGTGGAGGGTATCACCGGTCTCCAGCTGCTGACAAGGCGGTGAAGAGGGGAATGAGATGGGGGGCAGTTCAGTGAGCAGTCTTTTCGGGGCACCCGAGGGGGGGCAAGGCAGGGGGTGAGGGGGCAGCTACAGGGGGCAGCACTATGCCTCCAATGGCTGGCATTAGTGAAGAGCCAAGAGGAGGACGGTGGGGTTACATGTTGGCACGTACACCCATTTCTCTAATGGTGGTAGAGGAGTGGACTGCGGACTACCCGAACAAGGGAGCAGCGGTGCTGCTCAGGGAGGGTTTCTGGGTGGGTTTCCCACTGGGTTTTCCAGGGAGATGGGCAGAGATGTGGGTGAAGAATCTTGACTCAGTGAGAGGGAAGGAGGGGATAGTAGGGGCTAAGATTGACAAGGAGATCAAGGCGAGCCGGGTAGAGGGGCTACTTGGGGTCCTCCCATGTGCACATTTCTGAGTTTCCCCATTGGGCATTGTACCTAAGAAGGCAGAAGGGGAATTCCACCTGATCCACCACTCATCCTACCCTGAAGGCTTGTCAGTGAATGAGGGCATACCAGACCACCTTAGGGCAGTGTCGCATGCCTCGCTAGAGCAGGCCATAACACTCATCAGGGCAATCAAGGGGGCATCGTTAGTGAAGATGGACATCGAGTCGGCATTTTGACTCTTGCCTGTCAGGTCAGTGGATTGGGACCAGTTGGGTTTTCAGTTCCAAGGGAACATATATTTCGACAAGCCATGCCAATGGTGTGCTCTGTGGCTTGTTCCACCATTGAAGCATTTAGCACCTGGGTGCAGTGGATATTCAGTGTCAGGTATGGACACTGGAGGATAGTGCATTACCTGGATGATTTCCTCCTGATCGGGGAGTCGAGAGAGGAGGCGCAGAGGATGTTGCGGGATTTCAAAGGGATGTGCCAGTGTATAGGGATACTGCTGGCTGGCACAGGGCAAGATGGAGGGCCCTGCCCAGAGATTAGAGTTCTTGGGCATAGAGGTAGATATGGAGGGGGGCTGTTTTCAGGCTGTCTGGGGAAAAAGTGGCATGCCTTAAGGGTCTGCTAGCCCAGGTGATGGGGAGGAGGAGGGTGCGACTAGTACAGAGCAGCAGCTGCTGAGGCACCTTAATTTCACCTGCAAGGCCATCAGCCCAGGCAGGGCATTCACGAGGAAGCTGGGAAGGGCCATGAGGAAGGTTATGCTGCCGCAACACTGGGTAGATGTGTCGAAAGTGGTGCGGGAGGACTTCCGAATATGGGAGGAGTTCCTCGACAGCAATAACAGGGTGAAATTCTGGCAGGATAAGTGGGGGTGGAATACAGACCTGGAGTTATTCACAGAAGCCTCGGGTGCCTTGGGGATGGGGGCATACGTCCAAGGGGAATGGATGTCAGAAGCATGGCCAATGCAGTGGAAGGAGTGAGCGATATTGAAGGACATCACATTTTTGGAAATATTGCCGATATGGGTGGCCATGGAAGTGTGGAGCACTAGTATGAGGGGGAAGCGCATCCTGTTTTGGTGTGACAACAAAGGGGTGGTGGAGGTTATTAATAGACAAGGGGGAGGACAGAGATGGTAGGCAGGCTGCTCAGGCACATGGTTTTGTTGGGGTTACAGCTGAACCTGTCTTTTAAAACACAACATATTGAAAGGCTGAAGAATATGGTGGCTGACAGTCTTTCCCATTTACAGCTCGGAAAGTTTCAGCAGCTGAGGCCGTAGGCAGTGACACACAGGACCAAGATCCAGGACCGGTTATGGGATGCTGGAGGAACACAGCCAGGGTGCTGTACTAGGGTTCCTGGTCAGCCAACACACTGAGGGCCTCCGAAGCAGAGTGGGTGAGATTTCAGGAATTCAGAAGGAAGCACAGGTAGGGCAAGGAAGAACTGGTCCGGGATGAGCAGGTAAGGAGGTTTATGGTGGTGAAATGGGAAGAAGGGCTGGACCATGCCACGGTCGTGGTGCAACTGGCTGGCATCAGTTGGGTATGCCAGGACAGGGGTTGGCCCAATGTAGTGCCAGCAGGGCAATAAAAAGGATAGTTGTAGGCTGGCAGAGGGGACAGGTTGCCAGGATGGATGGGAGGCACCCCATAAGAGGGAAGTTGCTGGAAAAAGTACTGGAAGCAACACAACAGGTGTGTACCTTGGCCCAGGAGGCAGTTCTGTTCCAGGCCGTAATTGTGGTCATGACGGCAGGGGCCTTTTGGGTGGGGGAAATGGTGGCCCCATGAAAACGGCTGCTGTACTAGCTTTGCAGCACAAGGACATCTGATGGGGGCAGGACAGAGGGTCATTAACCTGGCCAGGTCCAAAACTGACCAAAAGGGAAGGGGGACCAAGGTGTCACTGGTGAGATAACCACAGTCCACCAACTGTGCAGTGGGGACACTGGAAGCATGTGAGCAACCAGGAGAGGGCTGGGGGGGCCTTTTTCCAGCATGGGGACAGTTCCCCGGTCACCGGGTTTCAGGTAGGGGTGGTACTCAAGAGGGCCCTGGATTTCATTGGGAGGATCCAGTTGAATTTGCCATGCATTCCTTTTGGATTGGGGCATCCACAGAGACAGCAGAGAAAGGGGCTGCAGTGGAAGAGGTAAAGAAGGTTGGGCGCTGGAAGCCCAGCTGCTACAAGAGATATGTCAGGTGTATATAACAGTGACTCATACTGTTTATCTTGTTTCCATGGTAGGTTCCAAGAGGAAAGTCTGGATAGTGGGGCACTCCATCTCTTGGGCAGAAAGGTTTGCGGTCGCCATGTCCAGAGGAGCAGAATTGCATTACAACATTGAGTACACCAGGGTGCTATGGAAGGGCATTAGGGGTATGAGATGGACACAGCTTTTGCCATTATTGGACAAGTTAAGGGTCCAATGGGGCATGCCTAACTGCATTATCATACACTTGGGGGCAGTGACTTGGGGGGCCTGCCATGGGGGGAACTGGGGCGGAGCATCCTGGGGATTTAGAAAAGATTAAATGGTGGTGGGCGAGGGTGACAATCTGCTGGTCCGACATCACCTCCCGGTGGTTGTGGAGGGGGGGTCAAGGACGTCCGGCTGATTGCGAAAGTCAGGAAGCATCTGAATAGGATGGTAGAAGGGTGATAATTGAAATGGGGGGCGTACACCTGCAGCACAAGGACATTTCCTTTGATCAGGCTGTGGTGTACAGGTCTGATGGGGTGCACTTGTCGGGATTTGGCATGTGCCTCTTTCTGAGACCAATTGGGGAGCTAGTGGGAGAAATAGCCAAGAAAGGTTTGAGATACTAGCCCACAAGGGGGGAGCCCCTCTGTCCTTCGCAAGCTAGAGGAGGGGCAGTGGAATAAGAAAAGGAAGAGCAGGGGGAGGGAAAAGAGGGAGGGGGTAAGGTACATGGGTTGGGGACAAGGAACTCAGATGTGGTGCTAAAAGCGGGGAGGGGGATAGGTCCAGGTGCTGGATTTAGAAGTGTCCAGGCCTTGAGGGTGAAGGCCCAGGTAGGTGGAACCGGCATGGTTCTGGTGTGGAGGAGGGGACCCGATTCACAGTGTCTGAAACCTGAATAGGCAAGAGGGACGAACAACCAGAAGAAGAAAGAGGCTGGAACCAAGTACATTTTGAGTGAATTGTTATGTATGGAGATTGAAGTATTAACATGGATGATGTAAATATTCTTTGTGCCAAAATAAATATTGTCAATGAGCAACCAAAAAGTTAAATAAGTTGTAACATCCATCATTCCTGGGAGGGGTTCAGGGGACAATGGGGCTTGCCATTAAAAGGCAGGCCAGGTTGTCTGATGACCCCTGCCAGGAAGGAGCATGAAGGAAGAAGGGGGTGGGGGAGGGAGGAGGGAAGGATCAGGTAGAAGGGGAGAAGCTAGTGATATCACCAAACCAGGCAGAAGGGTAATATGACAAGGCGATGCTGGAGCCCCAGGGATTGGCTGGGGGTGGAGACTCAGGGGTCCTGAGCAGGAGTCCTGTGGCAGTATATCAGGCCAGGACACCTTCAGGATGACCTCTTTTTGCTGGGATTTTTCCCACCCACCTACCCTTATTAAGGAAGGTGATGGGGGGCAAGGTTGGCACAGAGATAAGTGGTGGGCAGAGGATGTGCCCGGGGCCCTGGTCAGGGGGCCAGTGCGGTTGACTCTGGGTAGGCAGCTGCAGACCAGGGGTGTGTGTCATAGCCCTCTGGGGGGGGAGGTTGGGCAGCAAGGCCCGATGACAGGTGGGAGATGATACGGAAGAAGAAAAGGAGGAGTGGGGGGAAGGGAAAGGGGGAAGGGATAGGGTACATGGGCTGGGGACAAGGAACCCAAATGTGGTATTAAAAGTGGAGAGGGGGACAGGTGCAGGCACCGGATTCAGAAGTGTCTGGGTCTGGAGAATGAAGGCCTGGGTAAATGGAACTGGCCTGGTTCTGGTGTGAAGGAGGGGGCTGCATTCGCAGTGTCCGGACCCTGAAAAGTCAAGAGGGATGAACAACCAGAAGAAGAAAGAGGCCAGAACCAAGAAAATTTTGAGTAAATTGTTATTTTATTTATTGAGAGAATCAGAATTACAACCCTTTGAGTCATAGACTCTTTTGCAAAGGCTCCACATCAGTACAGGAAGGCACAAACATTACATTTAATAACAGTAATACATAGGTCACTCAGCACAGTGTATTTACATTACATTATGTTATGTATATGTTATGTATGGAGACTGAAGTATTAACATGGATGATGTAAATATTCTTTGTGCCAAAATAAATATTGCCAACGAGCAACCAAAAAGTGAACAAAGTTGTAGCGTCCATCATTCCCTGGAGGGGTTCAGGGGACAATGAGCATATCCTGAAATTATTGGACTACCTTGTGGGTTGGTCTGGTCCTTTTGAATTTTTGGTACAACATATTATGTTGATATAATAGGAAAGTCCACTTGCATATATTCCATTTCATTCTTGGTAATCTGTCCCATGGCAAATGCTTCCTGTGGAAAAAAAAAACATCATTTTTTTTTTTTAAATCCTTGGTTGGATCACATGGTAACCATCTGTAGCTGTCCACATCAGTCAATTGTCTCTAAGTCTCACTTTCATATGTTTTTTTTTTATTTAAAATAACTTTTCTGCCTTTTCTGCCTCTTTGATTTCTATACAGGTGTTAGTTTTTAGTTCAAAAATTGCAGCTCCTTCCTCATGAGTTAAGTTTTGTTGATGGAACATCCATTTAAAGTGGAACAAGTTGTCAGTATCCCTTGTAGCAAGCTTCTGGTATGTTAGTAACGCTGCAGAGCTGACAACAGGCTGATTAAATGTGGAGCAAGATTTGAATTTTGTACTTGAGATGGAATTGTCATATCAGTTTCAGTTGATGTTTCTAATTGATAATCCAGACTTGCATCAGAAAATTCAAGAGCCCCTGCTAACTGGTCTAAATGTTCTGATTCTACCAAAAGGGATGAAAGGGCTTGTAAATCTACATCAAAAGACTAAGGGCCAGATTTTCAAAACTTTGCGCTGGGCAAAAACTATTTGCGCAGGTTTAGAGCGGGATTAGCGCGGGTCTGTCATATTCAAAAGGCCAAATAGCGCAGGCAAACTGCATTAGCGCCGGGAAAACTATAATGTATGCAGGGGCAAACTGACATGAATACAGGCGCAATGCTATATTCAGCGACTAGCGGCGCTAAATGGTTTCTGCGACTTAAGCGTGACATAGCGGCGGTGCACTGTCCGCCAAGGAAAAAGCTGGTCTTAATCCTGGGCAATCAGCTTTGCGCGACATTATGGCTTTGCGCGGCGTTTGCGCGGGTTTAGAGCGGGTTTTGTGCGACCCTAACAAATAAATATGACACATAGATAAAGCCAAACATAGAGGAAGCATGCTGCTAACTGATGGCATCACAATGATGCCATCATCTGCCACCAGTCCCAGCCATGCCAGGCAGTGGTGACCCTGCCACCAGTGGACAGCATGGCAGTGTGGCCATACAGCACACACCTGTGGACCACACTCCGTGGACACCAACAGAAGCCAGCACACACATGCAGCACTGTGGGCATGGAGGATGTTGAGGAGCATACACGGTGGCAAGGCTATGCTACAGATCAGGTGTGGCCACAAGGCTGGGACACATCATGCAGTGTACATGGGTCAGTATTGGGAATACCCCAACACCAGTGTGCCTTCGGATAATATATGCCCCCGGCCACATACCTCACAGCTGTACAACTGCCATAGACACAAAGCCAGAAATGTACATGTCACTGTGAGCATCCATGCACAGGTGCAGCATCTGTGGGTCACACAACAGCGTAACAGTAATGTCCAGTGTCAGAAAACATCCGCAGGTTGGGCCACTGTGTATAGTGCAGTCATCATCACTGCCCTACACACCATAGGCATTGCTGTGTCCATGCACTACTGGCCCTTGCTACTGTGGTTTCTGCTGTGCACTGTAGCATGCCTACAATGTGACAGTGGCATGCAGCACCATCACCACTTGTGCCTATGGTGTACCTGTCCCTGGGGTATAATATGCTATATTATGCTGTACTGTTTACATATGACCTGCAGCCATCATCATGCACTGCCAGACTGACCTACAGGTGGAGCTTCGGTTGGACCTGATCAGCCCCTGTACTTCCAGACTGACCTACAGGTGGCTCTGAGGGACTCTGCAACGCTTGAGCAACTGTATGCAAATCAGGGTATAATGAGATACTAATCCGGTTGTTTGCCCAGAGACTACGTAAGTAGGCTTATTTGCATGGCACTTTTGAATATGGCACATTTTAGCCCAGGCAAGCGTGTTTGCTCTGGGCTAACTGTAGCTCAGCTAATGCCGCGCTAATGTGTTAGAGCGGCGCTAATAATCGGGAATTTATACAGTTTTGATCACTGTTCTTTCACATCTGCTGCTTCCTGCAGCTGTACTGAAATCCATGCATTTGCTGGCACACATTGTACGTAGTTCATATGTACCTGCCCTCATGTTGCTGTGTACTGTGTGTTGTTGTTGTGGGTTGCACTTCCTGTTGCTTTATTCAGTGCTGTCTTATTCCAGGGCTATTTTTGCCCTGCACTCCCAGCCCAGTTTGCATGGCCTCATTACCATGCCATATTCAGAAGCTGTTTGCCCTGGGCTATTCCTTTTGAATATAGCGTGCTCTGTGCTCCGGGCTAAGTTTTCCCACTGGGCAGTGCTAATTTTACCCCGGGTCAAAGTTTTGAATATCTGGCCCTAAATGTTTTCTTAATTTCTATAACCCATGTTTGCTTGTTTGCAAAAAAAAATCTCTGAAGTTTAGTTTACAAAAAAAGTATTTTTTTTTGCCATTGAAGACTTACAATTCATGTGCATTGGGGTCTGGAACAAAAGTTAAGACTCTATTGAGTACTTTAATGTGAGTGAGTGTTAGTTGGGCAGTCAGATACGTTAGGTTTATTATTTCTGTGAATGACTCCTTAGGTTGTCTAATAATTATCTTGTTGTGTTTACCTCTTCTTCATTGGTCCCTATGTGTTTTACATTTCTTTTTCCTAAAAGGGGCTGTTGTGATGATTGACATGATTCAGAAAAAGAAAACTGATCAATTCTTGCTGCAGACTACAGTTCTGAAGAAATAATGGAGGCATTTTCATTAGGTGCCCTGGATTTGATCTTATTTTTTTACTCGGATCAATTTCGACCTGTGTTCAAAGATGCATTCATAATCACGTGTGTTTGATTCCAGTTTACCCTTTTTCCGCTCTGCAATTTCTTTTTCATCTGGAACAAGCTTTTTTGTAAATTAATTTCAAAGTTTTTAAAGAGGGTATTATCTTTAAACTGCAAAAGTTTGTTCTGAAGTTGAACAATTTCTAGAACAACAATTTCATGTTTCTTCATGTGGATCAATTAATATGTTGATCAATTCATTTGAGCAGATATAAAGTGCCCTTTCCCATCTATTTTGATATGACTCTTTAACAAAGCCCCCATTGATGTTTTATCAGTTCTAAGTCCTCAAGGTACCCACTTCTTTTCACAGTACTCCGTTAGTGAGGACTTATTGTAAAATAGATTCATTTCTTTAAATTTTAACTCTCTAAAGTAATTGAACAGTACCTTAATGTTGCTGTCTTTTTCTGATTGTGCTGTATCGAATGCAGTTGCTCCAGTAGCTAGTCTGTGTCTAGCTGAAGCCACTGGGCTTTCAAAACAGGAGAATGGCAAGGCTTTGGTTGGATCCATAGTCACACCTGTGCTTGTACTTGCAGCTACATTTTCATTCGTTATGCTTGATTAATAGTGTTGCTTGTTTTCCCTTTGGCACAAAACGGAGTGGCTTCACAATAAGACCCCAATCTCAATAGTATAATAAATCTTTCTTTTTAGATACTTTCACATTCAAAAAAACATATTCACATCAAAGTGCTATTCTTCCATTAGTAAAAAATCAAAAATAAAACTAAGACTCAATAGCTATAAATGTGGGGCTTGCAATAAATGTTCCAAACAACAGAAGTTGTGCTCTGACAGTGACCAGAAAGTGTGCTTTAGCACAAGTACAGACAACACCAGCACTGTCGTGTTCAAGAAGAGGAATGGGTGCTTGTAAAATTATCAACTGAACAGAAAACACAGACAGCAGCACTCTTCAGAGCCAGATTTAATATAAGTTTAATGAATTTTGGGTGCCTTTTTCTATGACCAGCTATATGTGCTATTCTATTTATTCTGATTATTCTGTTAATCTGACATATTCTATTTAATACTTTATATTTATTCCCTTCTCCCCTGAAGTCTGTCATTGCTATTTTGAATAATCTGTACTGCATGTACACTAAATTTCTATATACACATTCACCATCTACTTGAATTTGTGGTGCTTTTTTTAAATGGCAACCATAGACATTCTTAGCTACATGCATTAATCCTGTTACCTTTTCAAAAATATATTACTTTTTATCTTCCCACCCCCCAGTCCCCCCTCTCTCCTCTTGCTATTTGGCTAATACTGCTTTCTGTTCATTTATTTTTTCTGGACTGAATAGATCAATGTTTGAGACTAACTCAGTTCTGTTTTGCAGTTTGTTAACTGTGTGCAGCTTGATTTATTATATTTTTAACCACCTTTTGTATTGGGGAGCACATTCATATTGACCTGTAAAATACTGTTTCTGTGTTCATTTGATGTGGTTCAGGTGCTGTATGTTGCATATGTGCATTAGGTCATTAATTAAAGTGCATAAATTGTGGGACACAGCACTAGAACCCCACCTCCTGATGAAGCATCAAAATTATGATGCGAAGCATCTGGTCATTAATGCAGAGGCTTTTGTTAGCTGACCCTATGGGTTTTTTGACTCATTTGTTTTTAATTTTAAAATCTGGCTGTGAAGAGTACTGCCATCTGTGTTTCTGCTTAATTGATAATTTTGCAAGCACCCATTCCTCTTCTTGAACATGACAGTGCTGGTAGTCTACGCTGCAAGCAATATGAGTGAGAGGATTGAACCCTAGGGGACTCCACATGACAGGGACCTCTGGCGACAGGAGAACATCCCCATTATGACCCTATGCATCCTACCAGTGAGAAAGGACTCAAACCAGTTGATGACAGTACTGTTGAGCCCACAGAAGCCCCTAAGATGATCAAGTAATACATTGTGGTCTACAGTGTCAAAAACTGAAGAGAGATTGAGGAGAATGAGAACAGACCACTCTCTTCTATCTCTAGCCTTGAGGAGATCATTGCATACCAACACTAGCACTGTTTCAGTACTGTGCCTTGACCTTAAACCAGACTGAAGGGACTTAAAATGTTGAAAGCAGTTAGATGGGCCTCAAGCTGCAATGCCACAATTTTCTCAATAACCTTGCCCAAAAATGGCAGGTTACAGATTGGTCTGTAATTCGCCAAGATGTCAGGATAGAGAGATTTTTTTTCAGGAGGGGCCTTACCAGTACCTCTTAAGAAGCGCTGGGAAAACATCCCTTAGAGAGTGAACACCAGACAATTTCAGTGAATACTGGGCCAATGGACTCCACATGTCACAAGAAGATGTGTCGGGCCTACATCCAAGTCACAGAATGTGGGCTGCAGTAGTAAAATCACCTTGCATACTTCCTCCACCTCCACTGGCCTAAACTCACTCCAGACAGCTGGAATGTAACTTTTAACATCTGACTGGACTTGACAGAGGACACTGTGTCAAAGAAGAACAGAGCAAACTCTTCTCTCTTAGCCACAGATGCTGCAACTTTAGGCTGTAAGTAGGCTGGGTGAGGCTGCTGTCAACCGTCCCAAAGAGCTGAGCCAGTCTGTTATTTCTGGCAGCTATCTCCTTGGACAGGAACTCTGCCCTCCTATGGGAAATAGCCCTTTGATACTCACTATAGTGAGCTCTCAAAAGCAGTCTATCCTCCTCTGATCCAGACTTCACCCAGTGAGGCTTCAACCTCTGAAAGCCAGTGCTCATCTCCTTGAGAGCCCCATCAAACCATGAAGGTCTCCAGCTAAAGGACCTAGGCCATCTACAGATTGATGCGATAGAGTCTAGTGCTGAGGTCACTGCCCTATTGTAGGCTACAACTGCTTCACCCACTCCTTACACACAAGCAGTTCTGACCCCAGAAAGTTCCATTAGTGCTGATAATCCCTCTGGGGACAATCCCTCAAAGGGTGATAATGGACCATCTCCCCAGGGAGGGGATCACTAGGGAGAGCCCAGAATGAGGACCTCATTGTACAATGAACTGAATATATGACCAGATCAATCCTGAGATATTTGACCTCAAACCCCAGCAAGAATACTAAATCCAAGATGTGGCCATGGCAGTGAATAATGGAAGGAAATACTTTTGCAAGGCCCAGTGACTTCATCGTCTGGATGAAATGCATGCTGATAGGTGTGAGAGGGTGAGTCAATGGTCTGTGGGAGAGTACAGCTGGCCCCTGTCAGATGTCAGGTGGGTGGGCAGCTTTGACAGATTGCTAGAGATTTAAAAAGAAAAATAAATAGAAACAAAGTGCCGAAACTGGTACTTGATTTTCTTGTTTTTTTTTTTATATGTAGCTTCTGTTGGGTTTTTATTGCAGGTTTTCTCCCAGCTCCTACACCCATGTACCCCAGACATAACACATGCATGTGGAGGCATGTGCGCACATGCCGTTCAAGATTCCCCTCCCTTCCAGTCACGCCATTGACCGCTTGCACCGGCACCAAACCTCCATTCAGTGATGGCGGGACTACAGTTGGGTGACCCCACCCTTTACCTGGGAGAGAAGAGCCAATGTTTGATCCCACTCCCACCCTCTCCCCATGCCAGCACCCTGGTGACTTCCTGAACCAGGCTCACCAGAGTAGCGCGAGGTGTGGCATCCAGCGCCTTAACCCACAGCACCACTGGGCCAGCCCCTTGTTTATTTTTTAAGGTACATTGTATTGCATCTCAAAACTAGAACTTTTTTATGATATTATTCATGACCCAGCCCTTATTTCTGAACTAGGTATCAATTTTAAAAACTATCTATGGAACACAATGGGGCATTTGCTTAAAATTGTTGGCAAACCTTTTAAAACTGTTCCTAGAAAATATTTTTTTTACCCTTGGGTAGCGAATCCATGGAATAGTTTGCCACTTGTGACTGCCATTAGTAAAACTAAAAACAAATTTAAAAGGTGCCTGAATAATTACATTCTTTTGTGAGGAAATTTAAAATTTTATCCATTTTAAATTTATAGGAGCACTCATGGGCAACTATGCCTTCTCGCTCATTGTCAGTCTTAGTATGTTCCTTAGTATTGCCAGACATGGGAAAAACAGCTACGGTAGTCTGTATGGCACACTGGATGAAATGTTTCACTTGGTGGAGGGGAAAAAATGGCAGTTGTTTGAAATCAGAACTTTGATTCAATGGTGTGATGATTTCTGGAATTATATAAGGCTCAGTAAGACTATTCTACCCAGACTACCACTTAGCATAGCTATGAGACAATCAGGTAGCAATATTTTACCTTATTCATTCTATAAAAATTAACAAACACTGGCCATATACACCACTACATCTGATTTCTTATAGGAATGGATCTGTCTTCCTCTTGGAGTCAAGATGATTATTTTTGCTTGCAAAGCACAAAAACATATTTGTATCAGTCTGAGCTGTGAGAGGGTTTTGGGGGTAGGTCCCTCCTCCACCTATCACAGCTTTGGAAAACAAAATCTCCTCCCTAATTCTGCCCTTACTCTGCCCTTTTTAAATAACACTTACCAAAATAACTAGGTATAAGTGATCATTTTTTTTTACCTGAAAAGGTTAAGGAGGCAGTGAGGGTCAATAAGAATGCCTTTATCAGTTATAAAGAAAAAGCAGGGAGACAAAGAATGAAACAAGTACAAGGGAATAACTAGAGAGGCCAAAAAGGCAGACAGAACTGGAAAGGCAGAGACAGAACTATATGTAGCAGAGTGAGTCAAGGGAGAAACATAGACAATGATGGCAGAAAAAGACCAAAGGTATACATAGTCTGCCTGAAGTTCCTTATCTGCCACAGGACCTATTGTTCAAATGGGGTTTTATCCCTTCCTGTCAACCCGTCCTACACTCCTCCCTACTGCTACTGACCTGATAAACAACCAAACCCTTCACTCTCTCCCAGCGATACTTGAAACCATTTACGGTCCTTGTGCTCACGTCCTCCTCTGGCAGACTGTTTCCCTTCTCCCACCCTTTCCATAAAAATAGAACTTCTTCAAATCCCTCCTAAACCTTCACCCCACTACCACAGGTTTCTATTTATGGCCTTGGGTTCTTGACTCTACACTCCTACTAAATAGTTCTCTGCAATTCACCTTGTTATTCACTTCACAAACTTGAAAGTATCATATCTCCCCTCTTTCACCTGGTCTCCAGTGAAAATATATTCAGTACCTTGAGACAATCTTCTCACGATTTGCCCTGCTGGCTCTAAATCATGTTGATCAAAAAGTTGTTTTTAATCAAATCAAATCTTTATTTATCCACGCAATCATCATTGAGCAAGCTCATTTACAAGATGGACCTGCTGTTGTCCAAGACAGTTATGCATACACAGATTGAGAATACAAAGTACAACATGTGCAAAGAGTTACAAACAAATTTACAGAAAAGGGGTAGGTGCACGATATACATTCCAAGCGTTCTTGTAGGAACATACATGCATCACTCAACTTTGCTGTGGTATATACAGACTCCATGTATGCAGAAGTTGAGGTGGTATGTTTAGTCATTCTTAGTCAAGCCTCCATCAGAGGGTACAATTCTTTGCATTTCAGCCCTCAGTGACAGTTTACCATACTTGGGTGAGGGTCCTGGGCTGCATAGGGGCCCCTAATGAGGTCTGTGTGTTCCGCTTAAACAGTGAGAGAAGAGTAATATGGGAGAAGTGGTGCCTTGGGTGTAGATGGCCACTATGGCAGCTGACTAGTGGACTTGATTAAAATAGGGAGGGGAGGAACTAGGTTCATGGCTGGATGTGGTAAGGATACGGAGTGAACCATCAGCAGGACAGCTAGGAACTATGGAAACACTTACAGATTTCGGCAAATGTTTTGTCATATATGATCCTAAACAGGGCAAAACTGACAGGAGAGCTGAGTCTCAAGGATCTTTGTACCCTGTTCCAGAGCATAGGCAAAGCGTGGCTTATGGCAGCCCTGCCAAAGTGGGTACTGATCCTGGGGATTTTCAGAGAAATTAGCAAGTAGCTTCTTAGTGCACAGCTACTGATTGGGCTCAGGGGGAGGCAGGCACCAATGTAATCTGGGAGTTTGTTGGCAAGGGCTCGGAATGTCCAGAGTGCTGCATTTCTACACCACCTATTTTGAAGGGAAGGCCACCCTATGGCTGCATATAAAGAGCAGTGCTGTGTAGAGGATGGGAGACCAATTATAAATCTTAGCGTTATGTGGTACAGGACATCCAGTTTTGCAAGGTGTGAGATGGAGCATTGGCCATAGATAATGTCAGCGTAGTCAATTAATGAGAGGAAAGTTGATTGAACAAGCTGTCTTCTTGCGTCTGTGGTCAGAAAGTGTTTAATTCTGAAGAAGAGACCAAGCCTGTGCCTAAGCTTTTTCATCAATTCTTCTGTGTGCTCCACAAAGGAGAGTTTGTTGTCCAGCCATATACCCAGATATTTGAATTTAGGCACAAACTCAAGATCTTCACCTAGAAGGGTAGTTATGGGAGGAAGGGTACCAGCAGCAGCAGAGTTTTTAGATATATAAGGAAAAACAAGAAAGACGGGAGGGGGAATTATCAGGCTAATGATAGGGGGCACAGTGGCAGAGCCAGGTCTGGGAGCGTTTGGGAGCCAGGGGGGCATTCAGTCAATCTCGGGCTCCACAATGGGCACTAAACAGTGAATAAAGATGGTGGCAGGGCATCACTACTAACACTTGGGCAGCCAGGAGGGGTGACTGCCCCACCAGCCCCTCTTCTAGCTACGACACTGAGGGGGCAGGGTAACAGTCAGAAGACAAGCAGAAACTAGCCATGCTGAATTACTTCATCTGCTCAGTGTTCACTATGTATAACAGTGGACCCTTGCAAGAGAGCAGAATAAAGGCAGCTAATAGAAGGGTTCCAGAAATGAGACTGCATAAATATAGCAGTGAAAAAGTCAGAAAAGGGCTAGCCACCTAGAAGGTTAACAAGGCTCTAGGGATGGGATAGGAGGCATCTGAGGGTACTGAGGGAACTGGCATTCGTACTAGGTGAACCAATGGTGAGGCTATTCAATAGCTTTATGCAGCAAAGGGCTAGTTACTGAGGACTGGAATGTTCATTAGGTGGGGTCATAAAAAGACTGCTTTGACAATTTGGTGTCAAAATCTAAAAAAACAGCACAGTAATGAAGAAACATTGACATTTTTCAACTTTTACTTATAACTTTGCTATTTTTTCCAGATTCTGACTCCACATTTTCAGTGCAGTCATTTTTTACATCACCCCATGAAAATGGCAAGTGTCATGCTTCAAATTCTGCCCCAAATATCTTTTCACGTTCATGCAACAAAATGAAGTTTTGACCAGGATTCCATAAATGACATCTGTCATGTTTATAAGGTGGTGTCAAAAACAGACTATGTTGAAAATGTGGTGTGAAAATCTAAAAAAACAACATGACATTTTTCAACATTTACTTATAATGTTGCAATTTTTTTTTTACTTCTTGAACCCACATTTTCAAAATATTCCTTATTTTACCAATCTCTTGAACATGACAGGTGTCATTTTCAAATCCCCCTCCAAAACCTGTTTTTACTCAGTTGTGTCACAAAATTACATTCTGGGTGGCATTTGGTAAATAATACCTTTCATGTTCATATCCCAGGGAAATAAAAATCCTATTTTGAAAATTCAGGGTCACAATATGTAAAAACAACAACGTAATGTGTTAACCTCTTCATTTCCTAATTAGCTGTCAGGTGACAGGTACCTCTTTTGGATGCCATAAAAGTGGTAGTGGTAAAAAATACTGCCACCATTTGGGTACGGGCAGATGCTTTGCAGGGACATTGATGAGATCAAATTGCAGAGCTTCGACAGCAAGACAGGTGACAGACTGTTCATAGACATCTCTGGATTACTGTCTGGATGGGCCTTGTTTTAATGTTCTACTTCTGTTGTGGGTGGGCACAATGTAATCTGTTCGGTTGGGTTTTAATTTGGGCAGATGTTATATTTCCTATTTTTTGCTTTTATTTTACAGGCCACACCACACTTTTTCTGTGGCAATAAAACCTTTTTTTTTATATTCACACTACTGCGTTGTTGTTCTTTTGTGCTTCCATTCTCTGGTTCTACACTTCTGCTGGTTTGTACATCTCGGGTAACAACAAGCGAAGCCACATGCCATATACAGTACATTGCTTTCCAATTTCACTTCTGGGTAGCATGTTGTTGCAGTTGTCAGCGCACTTGACTCTGTTTGTCTGGTCACGCCAGTCATTACTTTTCCACCATTGTTTATCCCATGTGAACATCCTGTTCTCACTCTTGGCCTTTGGGGTGGATGTCATTTTTATGTCTCTTATTGTGCATTAAACAATGTTTTGCACCTTAGTGTTGTGTTTGTCCTGTTGCTGAATATCCAGCCTATTCTGCACTATCATTGTGTCCATATTCAAAAACAGTACTCCCCATGGTGGGCAGTTTTTGCTTTTTGTGGGTAGATCAGCACTGATTCTGTGAATTGACGAACCTGGTATTTAAAGATCCTACAGTGGTTCACTGTTTCTTATTCTCAGCACTTTGGAGTCATGAGAATGTTAGAGATGCAGATTCCAAGGAAGGCATCTATTATAACCCTAACTACATTTCCCCATACTACAGATTCAGAAGCAAAGGGTTTGATACCTTTTATTGGACCAACATAGATGTTACAACAAAGGAACAAAGTGCTCTAGCTTTCAGACCAATTAAGTCCTTCTTCAGAAGCTTTATGACAGTTATTTAGAAAATCCCATACTATTAACACCCAGATAATGTATAAAAAACAGAAATAATTATCATTGGTTTAACAGACTTATTCGAAGCATAACAGAAAATTATGTCGTATAAACTAATTAACACCAGTATGCTTTTAGCTGAATAGCCCCTGAAGGTCAAAGGTTATCAGAAGATAGCAACAAGCACAGAGTTCTCCTTACATAAATTTTGAAATGTCTCAGTATGTCTGAAGAATACAGTCTAATGAAAACAAAACCTTAGGAAACTATTCTACCTAATTACATGTAAGATGAGGAGCTTACAACTTTAATTGCAAGTGTCCTTGTGTGTTAAACATAGTCAATGAAAGGCCAACCTGTGGATAATAATACATGCTAAAATAAGACATAATTGCAAGTTAAAAACAAGCCCAAAAATAAATGAAAGAAATTAACAAAAAATATATATGTGTATGTATGTATGAATGGCATACAGCGGGTTTAAAGTAAAGTTTACTCAAAGTGAGCAAATGTTTCACATATAATGTAATGTAAAACTTAGCTTGAGTCATTTTCCCAAATATACTCTCAACCAGTTAATATATTGCATAAACTTTAAGGGCTTCAATGTTGTAACAGGATTTTATACATGATAATATCAATTGTAAGTAAAAGTGCCAAATAAAAAAAAAAACTACTTGTCAAGAACCACCAAGAAGTTGAGACCATAAGCCTGATATGTACAGATTTCAATACAGCGTCGGTGTATAACAAAACTTGTACAGAAACAGTCTAAGGAATCTGAATAAAAATGCACAGGAATTAAATCCCCCCCTTTCCCAGGGAAAGATAACTAGTTAGAAGGAGATATATGTACAAGGCGTCCAAATACACCATCATTCACACCAATTAGTGCAATATTTACCCAAAGGGAATTAAACCTTTCATGAACCCCCAAATAAATGAAATATGCATCTTAATATACACGTAATTTAAAAATGTGACAGTATGTAATCCAACCACAGACAATTAGTAGAAGGAAATAAATATGCACTATATATGTGAACTTGGAGTCATAGGCACTGTAACACCACTATGGCATGTGCCTGAATAAAAGCCTAACTCAATATCACCCCAAGAATCACACCCACTATACCCACAAAAAACACCCCAAGACCCAAATAAAAATTAGGGAGGCAGTATAGCGCAGTGGTTTAACGCTCTGAGCTGCAAATCTGGTAACATCCAGCAGACCAGACCTGGGTTTGAATCCCACAGCTTCCACTTGCATACTGTGTGACCCTGAGCAAGTCACTTAACTTTCCTGTGCTCCTAGGTTGTTCCTGTAAAAAAGCTTTCAGCTTAGTGTACTACTCCTGGTTAAACAACTAAATAAATTACCCGATGCCTCATTCCCCCACACTCTCACACACTCACACACACACGCACGCACACACACACAGACACAGTGCTAAGGTGAAAAGTCAACATGTAAATAACCAGATCAAGGGGACTCTATAAGAATAAAAAAAAATCAAAGGCTCACTGAAGAGCTAAAGTATTTATGTCCATCCTTTGATGTAAAGGTCTATGTAAGTTTAAGTGGAATAATGTGTCATATACCCCACATCAATGTTCATGCCATCTTCCACCATATTGAGATGTAAAATAAACCTGATTTCAGAAGCCCATCTCAGTTGTGTACTGTTGAAATGTCCTTTTAAGACCATCACAGACATATCTGAGATTGAGTGGCCATCCTGGGAGAAGTGTTGCGCCACTGGTTTGTCAGTCATCTTCATATTAATAGAACATTCTATTACTATTCTAATTTCACAGTCTGTTGGGCACTATACACTTTGCAGTTAGTTCAGCATCTCTTTGACATTCCTCATACTTTCTCCATCTTGAATGCTTTTTGGCTCTTGAATAAATTTGTTATTTATTAAATATTATATCTTAATGCCATTGGCCATATTCAGATTTATAGCCACCAAACTGTGCTGCTTCTCCAGCAAAAATGGTAAACTATGGAGAAGACCATAGAAAGTATTAGCCAGTCAATATGATGTGCTTGGATCCTCACATAGGGACTTTGCCATCATCATCTGTATACATCCAATATTCACCTTTATAGGTTTTAAAAGCATGTGTATCCCTAGTGATCAATGTTTGAATCAGCCACTGTGTTATCAGGCCAGCACCCTCAATAAAGTACTATATTATTCTTTGACTTCATCTGTATCAGCTTAACCTTCACTTAGTTTATTTTATACCTAATATGAACTTTTATTGGGTCATATTTTACAAAGACTATCAAAAGGCAGATAATGACGATCTCTACCAGTAGAAAATTACTTTATACTGCATAAGAATATACTGTATATTAGACAGTAGAGATAGGGCATGATTATTACCACACATGGCAGCATAACTAAGGTAATCTCACACAGAATGGTTACAAATGGATGTATAAAATCCAAACATTTAATTACAGAAGCAAATTATATGTAACGCATGTCTAATTTTAAAGAAAACACCACCTATGAACTGTATATGAAGAACTACTTTGAAAGCTGATATAAATATTTTAAACAATATTTTTTTATTAAAAAATACAAATTCAGTAAAACGAGATTTGCACAGCATTGTGAGGTGTACAGTGTGTGATAAAGTACTATAATAGATTTAAGTTGTAGCAGATGATACTTAAATAATAATATACAACACAGTGTGGTATAGTATGCATATATCAAACTGCACAACATTGGGCACTCACTATCTTGATAACTAATGAAGTTCACCTCATGCCATTGGTTTTGAAAAGGTGTTTTACATTTTATTTAAGTGCCGTATCAGGGTCCATGCCACCTGACACATTTCAGAAGACTGTCCATTGTCAAAGGCATTTGATAAAAACAATGTCCAAAATGTATCAGGCAGTATAGACCCTGATATGACACTTAAATAAAATATAAAACACCTTTTCAAAACCAAAGGTATGAAGTAGACTTCAATTATCGAGGTGTTGAGTGCTCGATTTTATACAGTTTGAATTACAAATTTATCGTGAGCACCCCACACCAGTGTGATTCCTGCTTGTTATGACTATTATGGATATATCACACTGTGCGTGTTGTAAAACACAAGGTGAAGCCACGTGCCTTCATCATCTCAGGAAGTGATGACATCCCAAGATATGTCACACCCTAGAGTGTGTTATTATTGTGATAACATGACCCTAAAGTGTTGCGATATGGCTGATCTTGGCATTCAGTTTTAATCCATGATGATATACTGATATATCATCACAGATTAAAGACTGCTTCAGCTAATCAGCTTTAATGATTTATTGTATCTATTTTATAATAATTATTATCACAAATCAAGCAAAAATCATGTTCCATTACCAACAGATTGAATTACCAGAAAACACTGAGAAAATCAGGCATGGAAAAGTTATACCTGGCTTGGGCCACAGCACTGAGCAGTAATAATTTCAAGTATCCCATGTACCATGCAGGGTGAAAGAGTGCATGAGGCTGTATATACAGTATATAAGGTAGAAGCATGCATCAATCCAGAAACTCTTTGTCATAGCAAAACTAATATGAGCGTAGGCAATTCTTGAGAACATGAAAGGCCTACCCGTCCACCTCTGATAGGTGAAGCCCTTTACCATACCAGAACCTGAACCGTTATTAACCATTATTCTAAAGTTAAGATGGATGATAGTAAATAATGGCACTGCTGAGCTACAGCACCGATCACACTGACATTATAAATGTTCAAAAAGCTCTTTGTCACTTCTTGGTTGGCAGAAAACATGCTCCCTCTGTATGGGAAACAGTAACTCTCTTTGCCAACCAGCTGTCTGTGTGGGCATCTTACGATGTGTTGATTACACACTGTGATCCCTGCTATTGGCAGCCTGGATATATAGGTGAGTGTGGGGAATGTGGAATAAGATGGGTTGGCATAGAATATAGGGTATATATATGCTGCAGAAGTGGAAGGTGGATTGGTGTAAAACAGAGATGTTTACTTAACCCATTATTATTTAATCTTTTTGTGAATAATCTTCCCCTGAAGTTAAATGAATGCAGAGGGCATCACCCAACATACTGGGTACCAATATATGAACTCTCATGCATGCTGACAATCGAGTTTTGATTGCATTATCTTCTGTAGGCCTCAACAGGAAAACTGAATGTAAGGAAGAAAACTGTAGTGAATCTAGACTAATAATACATAGAAGTAAGAGTAAAATTTTAGCTTATGTGAGATGTAAGAATAAATTAAAATAGTCAATAGATGAGGAAGAGTTGGAGGTGGTAAAATCATTTTGCTATTTAGGATTGCATTTCTAAATAATAGTAATAATAATGGGCCTACACATATTAGTAACCCCATAAAGAGATTAACACAAATGAAGGCAGGTGTCATAACATTTAATAACAAGTATGGAGGGTGTTCACATTACCCTGCACTGGAGGCAGCAGAAATGAAGATGAATAGTGTAGCACCCTCTATTTCTGAAGTGTGGGGAGTTGGAAACAAGGACAAGATCTAGCAACCATTAATAGCTTTATATCAATTACTCTTACAAGTTCAAATATCTATGCTTGCAGAAATAGTAAGAACAAAACTAGGCACTACGACCCTGAAGTGTTGGTGGCAAGGAGAATTTTAGAATATTGGGTGAAAGGCATGCAGCAGTATGATTTGAAATTGACAAAACTGTGTCTAATTGGTTTTACAGTGAAAACATCTCTCCATAGTTAGATTTGTAAGGGGATAAATTGATAAGCTTGAATTATGAATGTCTGTGTACAGATTTCCAAAAAGGGAAGTTTATCAAAGAAGGTTTAATTTAGGGAAGCAGTATAGTGCAGTGGTTTAAGGCTCTAAGCTGCAAATCTGGTGACATCCAGCAGACCAGACCTGGGTTTGAATTCCACAGCTTCCTCTTGCATTCTGTGTGATTCTGAGCAAGTCACTTAACTTCCCCGTGCTCCCAAGTCACTCCTGTAAAAAAGCTTTCTGCTTAGTGTGCTACTCCTGGTTAAACAACTAAAGAAAAAAAAATCCCATATTAAAAGAGAAAATGAGAAATAGTGCTGAAGAGTCAGATCTGGGAAAAAAAATAACATTAGTCAGTGGCATGTGGCAAATACTGAAGACTGTATGATAAACCCTATCTCACAATGATAAAGCACGGTAAGGAGTACACAGTTTTTTATAAAATACAGGCTGGAATTGTATACCTCAAAATTTTTAGCAGCTAGATACTTAAACATCATGATAGTGATAATGCTGATCTTAATGTGTTTGTGCAATGGGATCATGGGAGGACAATCAGCATATATTCCTCTACTGTCTAACATTTAAGAAGAGTATGGATAAATGGTTGAATCCATACTTATCAAATGATTTCCAAATCAATGATGAACGAATGAAGGGACTAATGAACATCAAGCTAGAGCTGGTGGTAATAAGGGACTTGCTAGATTTTCTAAAAAATATAGACAGCATACTTAACAAAAGGTATGGGAAAAAGTGCAGTGAAACAAGGGGGAAGTCAGAAAGCTCCTTTTAACTGGCATAATAATCAGCTTAAAGTTGTATAAATATTATAAGGGCAGAATAGCGCCCTTATAGTTCAGGTTGGTACAGCCTTTCTATGTTAAATCTGAATATTTGCACATTAATAACTTTGGCATTTTGCAATGAAATTGACCCATCATTGGTATGTGCTGTCCTGTTGCCAGTGTCACAACATTTGGAAAGTTTCATGACAGCAGCTTTTATGGCTTTTGAGATATAAAGTGGTCAAAAAGCCAAAAATTTAAGTTTTTCCCATAGGATAACACGGGATTTTTTGTCCTCTTCTACAGCACACAAAGAATGAAGTTTTACTCTGACATTTTCAGGGAGTAATGAGGTGTGTGCCAAGGGTGTGCATTGAGATGGTTTGCTAAAAAATATATTACCAGTTTTGAATTATAATGATATTTGTGATAGATGCAGGACAGGCTGCTCGATAGATAAATAACATTTACCATTCAAACAGTAAAGTGCAAAAAGTAAATGGCATTTACTGCTTGAACTTTACAGTTCAAACAGTAAATAGGCATTTACCATTCAAGCATTACTGTTTGCTGTTTCACTTTTCAGTCCAGATTCCACCATCTTGTTTCCATTTAGTGAAGGTTAAAAAGTTAAATATTTTAACAAATACTTCCGATAGGTAAACACTAACAGTTGTGTTTACTAATCAGGGCCTGAGGAACACAATTTTGGCATTAGTTTGTCTGTATGGGTTCCCAAAATATGTTTTCTTTCTGGGTGGTAGTGCCTGCCACAAATTACGTCAGAATCCGGATACAATTTTGCCGGTGACAGTATGTGGTGGTTGGATTTGCGTAAATTGCCCCTGCTCATTTTGGGGGCAAACAGACCCCAGAATTGGATTCCTGGGCCCCCAATTAGGTAAACACCAATAGTTAAATAAATGCTTGTTTTTCCCCTTTTACTTCTTCTAAGTGGAAGGGTGCAGAGGAATATTAATATTGAATATTGAAATGTCTGCAGACATTGGTGTGCCCAGTCCTGGTGCTGGCAGCTAACACTACTCCCCAGCCACCATTGGGGGACTCAGGGGAGCCCACTTCCAGTGCCCCCAGTATGTCCCCCCTCAGCAGTGTGCCCTCTTCCCATACAGTTTGCCAACAGCGGGGTGCCCAATCCATGTATCAGCAGTAGCACCCCTCTCCCAACAATGTAGGTCACTGGGTAGCCCACTCCCAGTGTCAACAGTTATGTCCTTCCCCCAGTAAAGTGGCACACTGGGGAGCTGACCCCCAGTGTCCCAAAATGTTGCTCAAAGATGTTACATTAAAAAAGAAAACAGTCCCCTGATGTCTTTTTTTTAAAAGCTTGAAAAAAAGAAAATGGTCCCTTGTTGTCTCCCTATCCTCCTCCCCATCCCAATCATCCCTCTGTGCACCCCTTCCCTGCACCCCCCCTTACCCCATACTTACCTCCAGAGGTCCTAAAAAAGAAAACAGTCACTCGTCATCTCCAAACTGGCACTGTATAATGTACCATCCTGCATTAAACTGCCATTCTTTACCAAACAGCATGCCAGTTTGATGCAGGATTCTGAATCAGTTGTATTTTTTCTAACAACAGGATGCCCACCCCCAGTGTTGGATGCCCACCCATCCACAAGCCGCTTATTTATGTTTGCCAACATCAGGGTGCCCAATCCCTGTGTCAGCAGTAGCCCCCCTCCTCCTCAAGGTGGGACACTGGGTAGCCCACTCCCACTGTCCCCAGGCCAGTGGTACCCCCCAAATACTATTGTTGGACACTGGGGAGCCCACCCCCAGTGTCCCATTGCTTAACCTGTAAAAACACAAAACAGTCCCTCAAGGTCTTTTTTTTTTACTGTGAAAAAAGAAAATGGTCCCTCATCATCTCAGAACTGGCACTGTACGATGCACCATCCTGCACTGAACTGCCATTCTTTATTGAACAACATGGCAGTTCAATGCAAGATTCTGCATTGTACCATGCCAGTTCAATGCAGGATTCTTCATTGTTGTATTTTTTCCAACACTGGGATGCTCACCCCCAGTGTTGGATGCTCCCTGCACCCACAAGCCACTTATTCATGTTTGCTGACATCAGAGTGCTCAATCCCATGTTGGCAGTAGCCTCCCCCTCAGTGTGAAACATTAGGTAGTCCACTCCCAGTGTCCCCAGTTATGTCCTACCCGCCTGCACTTTGTGATGCTGGGGAGTCCACCCCAGTGTCCTGAAATATAGTTTTATATGATATTACTGACAAAAGGGTGCCCAATCCCTGTGTTGGTACTACCCCATAATCCTCCTAGTGTGGGACACAGGGGAGCCCACTCCCAGTGTCCTCAGTTGTGTCCACCAGCCCAGTATTACACTGGGGAGCCCACTCCTAGTGTCTCCAAATGTTAAAATGTTTCTGCAAAAACGAAAACAGTCCTCCGACGTGGAATATGTGAGGACGTTTTCTATAGTTAGCAATCTGCTTCTTCAGCATGAGAGCAGCCATTATCTCTTTTTGCCACTGCTTCCAGGGCAGAGTCAAATCATCCAACTAATGTCTCAAAATCACAAGCTTTTCAACTGTAGAAATAAACATAATCTGAGTTTTCCGGATATTAATCAGTTCCTGTGGGAAAAGACCTGCCAAACAAATATTAGGAAGAAAAAATTCCTCTAACACCAGGAGTGGACCAAGGGAGTGTCTAAATGCTGTCCAGAAAGGCCCTTTTTTTACACACAATCCCACAACACGTGATGTAAGTAGCCTTCTTCCTGACAACATCTAGTACTCAAAGGGGAAGGAATTTTTCCCATTTTAAACAATCTATACAGAGTGTAATAGAGGTTGTCCAAGATATGAAACTGAGTCATCTGAAGTCTGTCCTGCTTAACACATTTATAAAGATTCTTCCAGACATTATGCCATAACTTAGGGTCAGCAGAAATATCAAGTACTTGTGTTAAGTAATAACATACTCCTGAGGGGGTGGCCACATCCAATGACTGCAAAAACTTACAAAAGGCTGATACTGGATGAAATTAGGGTACTATCAGCAAAAACCTGTCTATCATGGAATCATCTACTAATTTCCAGGGTCTAGGGTCAAACATGTAGAGGACTGCATGGGTAATCTGTAAGAATTTAAAACAGTAGCCATCTGGAAGTGAGAAAAAACTTGGCAGACCGAAATGGCAAAACTCTGTCTCCCACCAGCAAATGAGATAAAACCACTCCTTGCAGTTGTGGGCAAAACAAGGGTGAGATAGATAGCCCAGCGATCTTAAAATTCAAATTCACTAACACAGGTTTTGTTACCACTCATGGCCACTCCAAATTAAGATAATGTTCAGTCTGAGCTTTGACCTTGATGGACCATCCCAGCAGGGTAGAGCGCATGTCCATAGGGAGTTGGTCAAATTTTACAAACAATATACTAGAAGGAATAAGACTATGCCTTCAGGCAAGTTAATATTCAATCTCCAGCCACTGAGGGAAATAGCCAATGATCCTAGTCTGCGCTGCAAGTCTGCCCCACTGAAAAAACTTTTGTGCTTTCAAGGCACAGTAACACCGAAGAAAAAAATTGGAAGAAACAGCTCACCCTTCATCTTAGGAACAGCCAAACAAAAATATGAATGCTGCACTGACTTCCCCATCCAAAGGGAAGTATTTAAGATTGTTTGTAAGCAGAGAAACCGAGCTTTAGGCAGAATAATTCCCAACATTCCTTGGGGATATAACAGTCGAGGTAAAATGTTCATTTTGATTACATTTATTCTACCCAAGGAGAGGGGAAGAGAGGACCATCTATCTAAATCAAGTTTGATCTGATGCAGCAAGTGGGTAAGATTCTCCTTCAGCAATACAGGCACTGACCGTGCTAGAAAAATTCCCAAATACAACAGCAACCTGGGCTCCCAAGAAAGACCGAGACCTATCATTTTTAAGAACAAGCCCATTTTAGGGCATCACTTTCAACTTACTGATATTAAGATTATAGTAAGAGAATTTGGAGAACCGACTTATATCGGTTAAAATAGCTGGTAAAACTTGAGCTGGATTCTCAGTATGCAAAAGAAGGTCATCAGCATAAGCTGAAAGCAAGTATCTTCTTCCCACCACTTGTATACCAGTGTGACCATGATTATTTTGAACACCATGCAATTAAGGTTCAAGGTACAATTTAAAAAGCAAGAGGGAAAGGGGACGCCCTTGAAGTGTGCCTCAACATAATGGGAAAGGGTAAGAAATTATACCGTTATACCAGACTTCAGCTGAGGGGGAGGAATACAGCAGTTTAACCCATGTAATAAACTCTGGAGGAATCCCACATTTCTGCAAAACCTCAAAAAGCAAGGGCCACAAGACCCTATCAAAAACCTTTTCAGCATAGAAGGAGACTAGGGCCAATGGGACCCTACTGTCCCTGGACACATCCATAAGATGATGCAGCTTTCTCAGATGGTCACTGGACATTCTGTCCTTCATAAACCCCACCTGCACAGGACCAATGAGAGAGTCAAGAGCCTTTGAGAGCCTAGTCACCAGGATCTTAGAGAGAATTTTGATGTCTGAATTAATTAGTGAAAACCCGGTTAACAAAGACATAAATAAAAAAAAATATATAGGGCAATAACTACTTGGCAGCAGCTCGTCTTTGTCCAGCTTTTCAATTAGTGTAAGCAAAGCCTCAAAACAGAAAGAGTCAGAAATGCTAGCTTGGTACCAATAATTATAGAGCCAAACTAAGAAGGGAGCCAAAAGTTGTTACTAAAGCCATCCGGGCCCAGGGCCTTTTCTAAGGGAAGCTGCTGAATAGCAGTTTGCACTTCTTGAAGTGAAATAGGTTTGTCTAAAAGGTCCCTCAGAGATGGATCCAGAACAGGAAGAGATAAGGAATATAAGTAATCTGATATTTCTTTAGAATTAGAGATCACTGACAGTTCATTTAAATATAAAATGGGGGGGGGATTGTTTAACCAGAAAAGGCACACTAAGCTTGTTTCCAGGTGCTACCTGGGAGCACGAGGAAGTTAAGTGTCTTGCTCAGGGTCACACAGTATGCAAGTGGGGGGCTGATGAGATTCAAACTCAGGTCTCCAGGTTTGCAGCTTAGTGTCCTTAACCACTGCGCTATACTGCTTCCTTACAGAATCAAATAATTCTGGTGGAATACAGTCATGGTCTTCCTAGGATGAATCTCAATAACACCATCTATATCCACATGTAGCTGGTAAATGCCCCTAGAAGTGACAAGTTGACATAAACGGAGGTCCAGCAATTTGCCTGACCTGTCCCCAGATTCTAGGTAATTGAATTTTGTATGTTGTAAGGCTAGCTCTGCCTTCTGAGCAAATAGATCTAAATATTGTGCTCTCATCTCATTAAGTTTGGCCCAGATCTGTGTGGGGGCATCAGCAGACACCTCACTT
Source organism: Neoceratodus forsteri (assembly GCA_016271365.2). Taxonomy (NCBI): domain Eukaryota; kingdom Metazoa; phylum Chordata; order Ceratodontiformes; family Ceratodontidae; genus Neoceratodus; species Neoceratodus forsteri. Next base: position 1,046,382,031 of record CM057451.1, read on the forward strand.
TCCAACTTCCTGATATCGCTTAGCAGACAATCTAAAGTCTGTAAGAATTTTTCTTTCTGATCGTAGCCAGCCTTATCAATTCCCCCCATATGGAACATTTAGCAGCCCCCCCATACGACATCCACCGCTGCTACTGACCCCTTATTTTTTTTAAATAAAAACTTCAGAAAGTCCCTAACTCTCTCAAGGGTATCAGGGTGCAGCAACAATTGTGTGTTGAGCCTCCACAACACATCATGGTCATTCTGTCTGCCAAGGGTATGGTTGATAACTACGGGTATGTGATCAGAAATCACTGTCTCATGTATGTGGGCAGACAATAAACCATGAAGAAATTCATGGCTAATGAAAAAGTAGTCACTTCGAGATGACATACCATGTACTGTGGAATGGAACGTATACTGTATCTTAAGTTGATTAATAAGGTGCCAGGGATCTGTGAGCCCCAGGTCATCCACCAATTCACGTAGCACCTTCTGGGCTGGTGAAAGGCTCATACTTCAGGATTCAGACCTATCAACATATGACTGAAAAACAATGTTCAATCCTCATCTAACAAAATACTGCAATCCGCTAAGGGCGCTAAAAGAGAGGTTAGTTGCACAAAGAAGGAAGGGAAATCTATGTTTGGGCCGTAAATAGATCCGGGAACTACCTGTGAGAGACCCACCCATGCTTCTACAATAATATAGCACCCCTCTGTGTCTCTAAGCTCCTGAATCAGCCAGAAGGACACATGATGGGCAAAAAGAATGACCACCCCACCTCTTCGGGTACTAATCCCTGCTCCATATACTTGAGCTACCCAGTCTCATCTAAAATAACTAATATCATCCCTCATAAATGTGTCTCTTGCAGCCAAGCAATGCTGATCTGAAGATGTTTAAGATGTTACATCTATCCTGGGCCCATTTGACATTCCAAGTAACTAGCTTGTAATGCCCTGCCATTGTAAAATAGCACAAGCTGTCAATGACAAGGCAAGGCAAAATTTATTTAAAAGACACCCAATCCCAGAGGCTCTGGGTGCTGTACAAATAAATAAACACATATTCAACAAAATAAATCAATAAAAGAAAATAAAAATAATTTTTTTCTATAAATATATAAATACTAATGCTTCAAATAGATATTACCCATAAACAGTAAACTAAGCATTACATTTTCAGCAGCTGTAGTCAGAGCAAATCTATAAATGAATAACTCAATCTAGTAAAGCCTGAGTGAATAGGAGGGCCTTTAGGCAGGCCTTGAATACCTCCAAGGTAGGGGTCCCCTTAACCCCAGAGTGGAGCGAATTCCACAGGATGGGAGCAGCGACACTAAAGGCCCTGTCACCAGCTGATTTCAGCCTCATCCTGGGAATAGCTAGGGGGACTCCACAGGAGGAATGGAGGGGGTGAACTGAGAGAGCAGGTACAAGAAGGTCTGACAGATAACCATGGGCCTGACCGTGTAGGGCCTTATAGGTGAGAAGACCCACCTTAAAAAGGATACTCCAACTGACCGGCAGTCAGTCTTAAAATAACAGTTAGTACAGATCCAAGGATACCCCCAATGGGTTGCTGAGCTGTGAGGAACCCTCCCATCCCCCAAAAACTCTCATAAATGCTAACAAGACATGATCCAGTGAAGAATGTATGTATCCCCCAACCACCCCCTAAAGCCCCACAAAAACCTTCTCACCCAATAATAAAATAGAGACCCCCAAAAAAACACAAGAAAATCCATCCAAAAAACAAAGACCACCCCAGTCCTGAAGACTGTAGATCCAAATAAGAAGGTCCATGATGAAAACACTACCACCAAGCTGAGCCCCCTGCCCTTGCTAATTAGCAAATCATATCTACAGTCATCAAACAATAAACATTATTATAAAGAGATCCCTTATTGAAGATTACAATTGCATACTCTACAATAAATCACATTATATGACCCGAAAGCCAAAAATGATTCAGAACAAAACAGCTACTACCCACACCACCCATAATCAACTAGACATACCTATTTAAACCGTTATAAACTAAGGTATCTAAAACATTACTACTTATACAATAAATGTCAAAGAAGCATATGGCAAACCAGCATGAGCATCTTATCAATAATTTATGTATAATGGAAAGAACGAAAACCAGCAAACTAAGCAAATCCCATTGACAGCATCAGAATTCCTGCATGATACTTCTAAAGGCCATACGCCAGTCTAAGAACAGCAAAAACTTTCATCCGGGAAGCGCTCTCAAGACCCCATGACAAGATAAAAGATACAATGAAAGAGGGAGAGGGAAGGATCACCCCACTCATTTGGGAAGGATAGCCACAGCAGCAACACCATCCATGCTACTGACCTCCCACCTGAAGATAGCATCCAACCATCAGGATCCCCATCTCCCCCTACATATGAACTGCTCCCAGAGGGAAGCACCAGGCCCTTCCCTGTCCATCTTCACAAGGGTGACCCCCAACTGGTCCACACTCAAGAAAACCACCCACAATCAAAAGAAGCCAGAGCACAATTTCCATATTTGCAAAGGTACCCGGAGCAGATGAATAATGATCAAATAAAACTCACATTTAAAAGAGCTTCCTCAGACCGAGTGCCTGGTTTTACGAGCACAACCTCCCAACTATAAGCTCTTAAGAGTTCTTCTGGGTGACCACATATAGTTCAATAATCTCCCTGGTTCCCCAGTAAAGCTGCTTGCCCGAAGACAAAAAAACAAAACACTGCTTGTACCATGCCAGTGTTGTTGCTCCTTCCTTAGTTATTCTGCTCTGAGGACAAATAGCTCTGAGAAGATGGCATAAATGGGCGGCGAGGAAGCGAAAACAGTAAGCATTTATTTATTTATTTATTTAGGAAATTGGAATTATAACCCTTTGAGTCATAGACTCATTTCCAAAGGCTCCATGTCAGAATAAATCATAGACATTCATACAGTACATACATAGAATAAATGTGGGTGAGCAATCCTACAGAGTATAAGTACAAAGTTCTAGACTTGCTTGTAGAGCAGAAAGCAGCTAACTAAAAGAAGCTACATTTTCTTATTAATTTAACACTTCTATCTCAGCAGAAGTCGGTGTCTGTTGAGATTAAGCAAGACAGATACTTTATTAGAAGTAGAAGGGGACTTATTTAGGGTTAAAAAAAAGAAAGAAAAGAAAGTCAGTGTGTGTTCTGTGCTGTGAAGGGTACTGTATCAACTTTTTTTGCTAAACCAGTAGGAGGAGAGAGAGCTTAATTGGGGGTGTGGCTTAGACACTATAAAAGCAGGTGACTCAAATTACAACTTCCTGTTGCTTGCCTTGCTTGTAGATCAGAAAGCAGCTAACTAAAAGAAGCTACATTTGCTTTTGCGCGTGTCTGCTGTGTCCACTGGGCACGCTGAAACTGCTGGCATTAGACAAACTTGGATAAGATAATGTTAGCATATCCTCTACTTAGTAAATATACAGTACACCGTTAATAATGGAAAAAGAACTTAGTAAGTTTGATGTATAGTGAGGGGAAGTATGGGAGTGAGTATGTATGTGCTAATTGCCATCTGATTACTACTCTTGAAGCAGAGATAGCGTTTCTGCTTAATATTAAACCAGTTTCTACTGATATTAGGGAATTGGAAAGTTACATTGATCTTATGGCTGAACAACTTCATTCTAATGAACAATTTCCTTCACATTTAGGTAGCATTTCTATTTCTCCTGATGAGGAGACAATTGTAACGACTAGTACTAGTATATCTGTTGCCTCTGCCCCCTCTTATAAGGTAGATGATTATCCACCCTCTTCTCACGGTAATGATGACTAGACCATTGTCACAAATCCTCTTAAAAAAAGGAGGGGTGGTCAAATACACAATAGTGCCCCTATTGAAACTCGTAATATGTTTGAGCAATTGACTGTATCAAATAATGAAGAGCTACATGATTTATCCTGTGCATCACCCTCTGTTGATAATAATGATTTAAAAACACTTTTCAATCAGGAGTTAATGCCCATGAATACTTGTCCTAGTAAGTCTCAAGCTACCAAATCAATACCTATTAAGTTAATCACTCCAGAGTGTGTTTAACAATTACCTGTTTCTGATTCTTGTACCCCTACTGTCTCAAAACAAGTGTTAGTCCTGGGAGATTCAATCATTAAGCACATTGACAGGGCAGTATGCAATAGTGACAAGAGCAACCACACTTGTTCTAGCTTCCGTGGGGCCAGGGTATCTGACATTACCTCCATGATGCCTAAAATTTTACAAAATGCGGGGGAAAATCCACTGGTTATCATACATGCCGGTGTTAATGATATAAACAACACCCCATTTAATCAGTTACAACAGGACTATGTGGCGTTATGTAACCTGTTACTTGATAGGGGATGCTGTGTATGTATATCTGAAATTCTACTGTCCCGAGAGCAACATCTACCATGATGCAGAAAATCAAAGCCCTAAATGAATGGCTGAGAAAGTGGTGTTTTAAGCAGGATATACCCTGTATTACCCACTTGGAATCATTTTCAGATCATTCTTTCTTGTTTTGCTGGGATGGTTTACATCTCAGTCATAGAGTAGTACACTTATGGGGAAAAGTATCACTAAAATCATAAATCATTATTTAAACTAAAAACAATGGGGGAGAATGGGTCTATTCCCAAGTCTCTGAATACTTGCCAAAATATTATTACAACTAAATGTAAATTCCTAGCTTTGAATGCAAGATCTTTAAATCAACTCAAATTAGCAGAACTTAAAGCCAAATGTAAAACTTTAAATATAGGTGTGGTGGGAGTAACTGAAACTTGGTGGGACGCATCTTCAATTTGGTCCAGAGAAATTCCAGGTTATAAGTTATATCATAAAAACAGATTAGATAAACAAGGCGGTGGAGTTTGTATGTACATATGAAATTATATTCCTTCTTTTGAAGTGTGTTCTTCCTTTCCTTTGGAAAGTATATGGGTTAAAATCTTATTGAAGGAGCAGTCCTATATAACTATTGGTAACATCTATCGACTTCCATCTGCAAATTCAGACTACACAACTGATATGTTTAAAGAAATTACACATTTTTCAGAATCTCAAGATACTGTAATATTTGGTGACTTTAACCTCCCTCATATTAACTGGGACTCATTCTCAGGACAGTCCTATGCCGAGAAATGACTAATAGATGTGGTAGTTAGTACTGGATTACAACAACTTGTTACTGAACCCACTCAAGGTCCTAATATTTTGGATCTATTATTTACTAACATAGAGCAACAAATTAGCAATTTACAAATTTGGGATCCACTTGGGACCAGTGATCATTCATCTATTCTTTTTGAAATTCAACAGTTTAAAACTACACAAAGGAAGTTATACTATACAAAAAATTATAAGAAAGCAAATTTTTCTAAAATCAATGAATACTTTCAAAACATAAACTGGGACTCTAATCTTCTTAATTGTACAACACAACAAGCTTGGGACTTTTTTAAAAACATTGTACATTATTTGGAAAATACCTTTATTCCATCTAAGAGGAAATTTAATAATAAACTAAAAATTCCCCCTTGGTTCAACAAGACAATTAAAAATCAGATTAAAATAAAAATGTAACTTTTTAGGAAACTTAAAAATAGTTCTGTTCCATTTAAAACTACTCTATTACATAAATACAGACTGTGAAAAACTTAAAAAATTCTATTAAATTGGCAAAAAATAAGCTAGAATTTAAACTAGCTCACACAAAAGACTGTCACAAATCTCTTTTCTCCTATATAAATAGTAAAAAAGGTGTATCAAGGACAATTGGTCCCATTATAACCAATGGCTCTTTTCTATCTGATATAGAAACCTCGAATCTCTTTAATAAGTACTTTTGTTTTGTCTTCTCTCAAAAATCACCTATTAGTACATTTAAAGTTCACCACATAGATTATCATAGGTTCTATCCAACTGACATTATACAGGCTATCAAAAAACTAAAAAAAAATACTAGTCCGGGCCCAGATGGTATTCATCCATGGTTTCTGATCGAAACCTCTATAAATATTTCTATACCTTTGTCAATTATTTTCAACAAATCCTTACAAGAAAGCATTGTACCAAATGATTGACATTCAGCAATAGTTACTCCCATATTTAAAAAAGGCAATAGAGGTTCTGTGCAAAATTATCGTCCAATTAGCCTGACCTCAGTGGCTGGTAAATTAATGGAATGAGTAATGAAGTCTCTAATAGATCAAGATTGTAAAAAATTAGGAATTTATGATTCAAATCAAAATGGGTTTACTCCCAAGTATTCCTGCACCACCAATCTGATATATTTTTACAATAATATAAGTACTCTACTAGATGTGGGTATCCCTACTGATGTAATTATTTTGGACTTTAGTAGAGCTTTCAATAAAGTCTCACATGAGAAACTCATTACTAAAATGCACAATCTAGGTTTGTCACCTGATATTGTCAACTGGACTTTAAACTGGTCGATAAATCATTCTCAGAGAGTCAGAATTAATGATATCTTATCTGATTCGAGTAGTGTGACAAGTGGTGTACCACAGGGTTCGGTCTTGGGACCAACATTGTTTAACCTCTTTATCAGTGATTTACAAACAGGGCCAAATAACTTCATGGTTAAATTTGCAGACGATACTAAATTGGGGGGCAAGGTTAATAATCAAGAAAATATTTCTGCATTAAAAAAGGATTTGGAAAAATTAACACTTTGGGCAAATGAAAATCATATGCAGTTTAATCAGGACAAATGTTTAGTAGTGCATTTCGGTTTAAATAATCCAAAAACAATATATCATACAAACGGACTACCACTTCACTCATCAAACTGTGAAAAAGATTTAGTGATATATGTTAGTACTAAACTTACATCAAATGATCACTGTGTTAGAACTGCTTGCATGACCAACAGACTTTTGAGGCAAATAAAATGCACTTTTTTAATCGCACTGAACAATGCCTTATTCCATTGTATAGGGCATACATTAGACCATATCTAGACTATGGCTCCCCTTTCTGGAATCCAAACAAAAAAAAAAGACATAGCAATTCTTGAACAGGTTCAAAGGAGAGTAACTAGAATAATTCCAAGATTAACAAACTTGGATTATCAGAACAGATTAAAAGCTACTGGTCTCTTCTCTCTTCAAACTAGAAGATTAAGAGGTGATATGCTTATGGTTTTTAATTTAATAAATTCACCAGATCTATTGGAAAAATGTGGTCTAACACTGTCCAAAAGGAGACATGTTCCAAGACTGCATAATAAACAGCTTGAAGTAAAAGCTTATAAAACCAGCAGAAGGGAAACTTTTTTCTAATAAGGGCATCCATTTTATGGAACACCTTGTCACAAGAATTGGTAGAGGCAACTAGTGCCACTGTCTTTAAAAACAAATTAGATGTTTGGTTGAGGGATAATAGATAAATAATGTCCCACATAGTGTGTGGAACAGTCTTGATGGGCTCTGGCCTTCTTCTGTTCTTTCATACCAAGTAATAAATAAAGAGCACTAGTTAATGCCTATACATTTGGTAGCTAAAACAGGGCAGAGTTATTGACATATTTACCTAATGAGCGGTTAAAACCTATACAACTGGTAGCTAAAGCAATGCATGATATGAGTTGGTAGTAAGTCGCCTCAGGGAGGCCTTGTCTTATACATAATATAATGCATTCATAGTCCAGTGCAACTATATGGTAACCAAGGAAGGTGAAGAGCCTGTAGGCTAGAAATAGTGAGGGCTCTCCACTGCCAGGCCAAGGGCGGGTGCATGGCTTAGTGGCATGGTGCAGGATCTACAGGTTACTGGTTACACTAGCATTGTTGTGAGAAAAGGATATGGGCCCTTAAGGCAGGTTTAAAAGGACCTAGATTGGTGATTAATGTGACTGCCGGTGGGAGGGCATTGTACCAGGATGGAGCTCTAAGGGGGAAGGACCACTGGGCCAGGGTGGTCCTGACCCTAGGCACCTTCCAGATAGTTTTTGGGGTGGCCTGTGTGGACGCTGAGATGTTGGCTGTCTGAAGAGAAGCTATGACACCTATTGGGGTTAAACCCAGGTGGATTTTTTGGGTGAAGCGACAGGTCTGGTATAATAGTCTTTCCTCAAGGGAGAGAATTTTAGCGAGTGTGTATACGGTGCAGGTGTGTGTATTTCTGTCAGCACCACAGGGGAACTGGTAGGCCTTATTGATAACTACTGGTATTTGATGAAGCACCATTGGGTCAGCAGCAGCATAGATTGTGAGGTCATAGTCCATCAGTGATAAGACTGGGAAGGTAATGGCTAGGTGAAGTGCTTCAGGTGGCAGGCAGTCTTTATGTCTGCAAAGGAGACCAATGCAGGTGTTGGTGGCAGAGGTGAGGATTTGTATATGTTCATGGAATGAGAGGGAGGAGTCAAATGTAATACCTACATACTTACACTTTTGGACCTGTTCCAGTGGGATGAGAGAGCATACCATAACTCAGGGTTTTGCACCCATTGACAGCCATAAAAGCAGCCCAGTACACCTAAACCCTGAGAGGCACCCCTTCCAAGAGGGAGAAATAAAGGGTCATGGGATCCTAAGCCTAGTCAGTATAGCCCCCTCCAGTCAGGCAGTATATAGAAGCAGCACTGTGTAAAGTTGTCATACCAAGAACAAACAGCCTGCTAAGGAACGTGATCTCCCCTCCCTGAGAGTCAGCTAGTACCATAAAAGTATGTAACTTACCTGTGGTGTCCAAGGTGTCTCTCCAAATTACAGAACCTGGAAGGATCCAATAAAAAAGACCAGCACAGGTTGAAGCTGCATTCCAAAAGATCTGGCACTATCGGGACTCACCCCGGTCCAAGCCAGGACACTGCCGACCAAAACAGCACTGAATCTCCCACACCGGGATCCTCAAAAAAACATATTGTGAACCCTACAACCGGAGGGAGCAAACATTAAATCCCTAGCCCTACGCAGTCTAGATGGGCAAACAATAGGCAATGCCTTCAATAAAAGCCCAGAATGAGTCATGCACTCACAAGGCACAAGTAGTTGACCCTATACAATGAAAAATACTTTCAGGCAAAAATTAATCAATAACTAAAATAAGAAAGCATTTAGCACAATGCTTAAATAAGCAAGAGAGTCTCCATGTGTGCCACGAATAAACCTAAACTTAATAAAAGGTCTAGTCAATACCAGAAAACTTATGGACAGATTCAGACCTCTGCCTCAGGTGAAATAATACATAGGGCAAAATAAAAAACATCAAACACAGAAACAGAATTAACTAACCCCATCCCAACAATAATAAGTACCTGATAAAACATAATGCTATATTGAGGCTGATAATAATATGAAGCATACAAAGACACAGAATCTGCAGTTCTATGGAAATCACATTAGAAAACAGGCTACATGCAATGGTTCCCAATAGTAAAATTCAAGTAACTGCCTTGAATAAGCCAGGATACAGATGAGGCAACTCCTTCTTATCCAGTTCAAAAGAGTCAAAAGAATCAAGAGTGCCCTAGTAAGTATTTTGGAGCCTGGTGGGATACAACATTTAAAATCAGTTTGGAAACCACTAGCCCATAGGTAGCATGCTTCAGTCTAACAGAGTGATGTAGATCCTGCTGAATTCGCACCTGTTGGCCTTCCAATGACAATTCTTGCACATTTCTGGCCTTAGCGAGCAAATGAGCTTTGTCCAAATAATTCAATAATTAACATTTTAAAGGACAGGGAGTCAAGCCAGCCAGGGGAGTGCGCCTCAGTGCCCTTTGAGCTCATTCCACAATATATGCAGGCCCATTAGGAGAGTGGCCTACAATATTCTCGCAAAATGTTTGCACAAATAAGATGGAGTTCTGCCCCTCAGAACCCTCTGGCAGACCAGTTATGACGAGATTGTTCCTTTTGTTGCATCCCTCCAAGTCTCAATTTTTTCCTCCAGACGTGTTTGTTTATGACGGAGTGATGCAGACTCAGGGTCTATCCAGGCTCACCGGTCCTCCATGCAGCTATCTTGGGCTTCCACGTCGCTAATTTTCTGGGTATGCAAATCAGAAACACTCCTCAGTGATTTCAGCTCCTCTGAAAGACTTTGCATAGCCTCCCTGAAAGGTGAGAACTCCTGTAGGAAGCACTGCTCAGTTAGCAGCTGAGACAAAGCAGATGTTGGCGTGCAAGACAGAGATTGTGCCTTACTTCTCTTCAGGGCTTTCTCCCTTTCAGCAGTCGGAGGCTGCTATCTTCATCTCTGCAGCCATCTTCTAGTGATCTCTTTACACCGACAAAACTAAACTATCTAGAGGAAGACTTTAGTCAAAAGAAAAAAGCAGTCAGAAAATCTAAAACTGCATTTTTACAGTATTTTTATATGGGGAGGTGCGGAGCCGACAGAACAAATAACCTTCTCAACTCAGCAAGTCATGTGACTCCCCAAAGGAAATGCTTCTGAGGCAAGCCCTTTCTATCTTGACAATTTCAGAGCAAAATTTCAAACCAGTTGAATGCTACGGATGGCAAAAACAGCAACAAAATGCAAATGTTTGCATTTTTGTCACTATCCACAGCTCAGAATCCGCACATCTGACCAGAACAAAATTTGGCAAGTCAAGAGATCTACCCCATAAGACTGCATGCAAAATGTCTTGCAAATCCATTGAACAGTTGTGAAGTTACTAAAGTGCAAAATATGGGGTTAACATAGAAAGCCCTGCTCAATCCCTTAATATAGTGGTGCTACAACACTACTACGATATATATGTTATAAGTTTACATAAACAAATGTACTTATGTGTCTAGGGCACAGGTTGGATTATTAGCTTATAATGAGTATATTGTAATTTATTTTCTGTTAGACACTTGTGTCACATGAGAGTACACCTGGACTAACCTTTTTGGGCCTTATGGTCTTGTATCCAACAATAATGGTAGAGTATGGCTTTTTAGTGTGAGCAAGGATGTAGATACCCAGACTTGAACCAGTAAGGGAAAGAGGAACATTATCCATTACACATAGGCTACTCCATGTTTATCAAGGTTAATACATATATGCACATGGATAAATTATACTAATATTTGGCAAAAATGAGCTCTCAGATTTGTCATTATGGCTTACATTATTGTCACTTGCACAATATATTGTCCCACAAGAGAAATCATACTGTCTTTTTACAGCTGCAGTTGGCGGAGCCTGCAGACCTTTTGCATGTACAAAAAGGCTGACGTCATGTTTTCTCTCTGCAGAAGTGGCTGAAGGTGTAAATAGTCTCCTCCACCTTACTCTCCTCCAGGAAATGCTTTCTGCCCTCAAATAAATATGCTTTCATGTTAGTCAATAGTTGCAGGGCATTATTTTCTTTCTTAAATGCGAGGTACAAGAACCGGAACCTGAGTAGTGGGATGCAGCATTAGTTTTTTTTAGGGGTGTAAGATCCACCCCCCACCTCCACCTGAGAATCTCCTAAAGATCCACCCCCACCTTTTTTGGTTCATTTGGGAGTGGCATGAGGTGGCTCTGTCATGTTGTAAAAACTGACTATCAGAGCTGCCTGGGGCATCAGAGCTTAAGGTTCAAAAGGAAAGAAAATGTAATTAAGGAGTGCCTGAAACTACATCCTTATACAGCACATGTGAAACTGCATCCTGAAATTACAGCACTTGAGGAAAGCAAGCACTTGCAACACAAGAGTGGCAATTAAGGTATAAGCCCTCAAAGGAGTAATATAAGTCACCCAAAGAAGACTATCCCATATTGGATACTAGAGTGTCTGTTTCTTAAAAGCTTTTTATACCCCCCCCACACACACACAGCTGAAGCATCCACCCAAATAGCTAGGGGAAGCTCTACATTTTTGTATCTCTCTGGGACCTGAAGTTTAGTAGTAATGTGTGAAGAGAATAAAGTCTTGTGTTTCGTGCATTTCAATAGGTTTAGTGTTTTGAAGTTAAAATACATAAATACATATACATAGTGTCATAAACACCTGAAAAGGAAGGAGATATTACTGAAATAAATGTTATTTTGATGTTTTTGTATTTATTTGTTTATGTGTAAGATTTTAAGTGTAATTCTGCCTAGGTCACAGACACATAAGCTATAAAAAGTACATTTAAGGATGGATGTATTAGTCAAAGCTTGTAGTAGCAAAATAAAGTAAGAAAATACTATATATTTTTTTTTCTTTCAGTTGTTTAACCAGGAGTGGCACACTAAGCTGAAAGCTTGTTTACAGGGGCAACCTGGGAGCACATGGAAGTTAAGTGGCTTGCTCAGGGTCGCCCAGTATGCAAGTGGGGGCTGTGGGATTCAAACCCAGATCTCCAGATTTGCAGCTCAGAGCCTTAAACCACTGTGCTATACTGCCTCCCTAGTTATGGCAGTCATCTGTTTTATGGTTCATGATGTTGGTGTAGTAAGAAGCAATACATTGCATAGCAGGTGTAAAATGTCAATAAGTAGGTCATGAAATAGATGTGCTGAGCAGTTACTGAAGCAAGAAATATTTTAAGGATAGTAAAATATTCATGTTAGAAAACTGATAAATGTATGACATTTGCATCTCAATTTCAAGGAGGTCCTTATGGGGTGTCAATGTACAATATAAAGTAGTTATAGTTTTCAAGTTCTCTGGGTAATTGCTTTGACTACCACTGTTACTAAATTTAAATTATTCTATGAAGAAAATTAAGTTTATGTAACTGTCTGTAAATGTATTAAAAATATTTACTTGTCCTTATAATGGAATGCATTAAATTCTGTTGCTCAGTTAAGAAGTCACATAACAACGTCCAGGGCATAAGGGTTTCTGGCCATAAACCCCTGCCCTGTAGGGACTGTCAGGCATCAGGGGCATGACTTGGGATTGTCAACAGTAATGCTTACGCTATTCCATCCCCATCCTCACCCTACGGCCAGTGACAGGTATCGAGGTGTGCCTTTGACTCTTCAGTCACAAAGTTAACTCCATTTTCTTATACAGTACTGTACCCATTTCAGCGTATTTCCTTATGGAATGGGGTGAGAGTAAAGCCTGAAAGCCCCAAGGCACACCTCGACACCTGTCTGTGTCTGCAGGGTAGGTTGAGGTGAAATGGCATGAGCGTTATGGGCAATGACCCAAAGGCACACCCCAATGCCTGTCCATGTATTAAAAACATTTACTTTTCCTTGTAATGTAATGCATTAAATGCTGTTGCTAGGTTAAGAAGTCACATGACAATGCCCAGGGCATTAGTGTTTCTGACCATAACATCCTTACCTGTATGGACTGACAGGCATCAGGGGTGTGACTTGGGATTGTCAACAGTAATGCTCATGCTATTCCACCCACATCCCCACCCTGCAGCAAGTAACAGATATCGAGGTGTGCCTTTGACTCTTCAGCCCCAAGGTTCACTCCATTTTCTTATACAGGACTGTACCCATTTCAGCATATTTCCTTATGGAATAAGGTGAGTGTAAAGCTTGAACACCCCAAGGCACACCTCAACACTTGTCTGTAGGGTAGGGTGAGGCGAAATGGTGTGAGCATTATGGGCAATGACCCAAAGGCACACCCCAATGCCTGTTCATCTCTGAATGGTGGGGTGGGGTTGGCATCACTTTAATACTTTGCTGCCATTCCTATTCTGCCTGTCTGTCTGTCTGTCTCTCTCTGTCTCGCTCTCTCTCTCTGTCTATATGTGTATGTAATTATCTATCTTTCTATCAATTGCATGTATTGCACTTTTTACCTATTTCTAAAACAAACCTGCATATCACATTTACTTGCAGTCTGAAACTGTGCATATTTGTACTCCACTTCTGCATAGCACTCATACTTTCCCAATATTTCCATTATCACAAACATAACTACCTTACCCTTATCAAAAGCAACCCCCTCTGAAAGTTACTATCACATTTTCTCTGCTAATAGTCCATCATTATACCTGACTTCCTGACAAAAACACATTGCTTAAATATAACTTACATCACCTCATGGACAAAAACCCTGTTTCTCTAAAAAAAAAACTGTGTAAATAATCCCAAGGCTGAACATATGCTAACCATTACTTTTTTCATGTACTGCCACCTTCTGTACCATCATGGGGATTTGCATATGTTTCCCATGATGCTTTGCACTATTGGGGTATGTGCAATTGTGTTTTCCTTAAAATGTGGCTGTCCAGCCAATATCATCTTGACTAACACATACCTCAGTAGCATTTGCTCTGGGGTTCTTTTGTAAAACTATATTGCTTCCTATCCCTTCCATTAAAATGTGCACCTCCATATACTTTTATGTTTGCTTGCGCTCATGCACAAGAAACATTATGTGTCAGTTTAGGAGAGAAGCAGATTGTGGAGGTGCAGCACTGTGGCAGCCAATGCTGGCACTGCATTTGTGGGCTTGGCACTGTTCTCCCAGTGCAGGTCCAGTGTCCTGATGACACTGTTCTTAAGAAGTGCCACCAAGTTGAAATGATTTGGCTGCTGCAATGAGGGATCGCCTTGTCATTGCAGCATCAGCCATTCTGCTGCAATGAGGGAGTGACCCGTCATTGCAGGGTGGTACCTTGTCTGGTTTATCATTTCCCTAAAGATGGTGGCAGCATATCCACCACCTCAGAGCCCCATGAAAGCCGACTGACTGGGGTTCCCAATCCCCCTATCAGTATGCCCCTGACCCAGTTCATTTGCCAATAGGGGAGCCCACTCCCTGTTGGCATAATGCCCACCAATTTGTTGTTTGCCAATGGGTGGTGCCCAATCTCCTTAACATCTCCCCAAACAGTTGTTCTTTTTCCGACAGGAGACCATCCCATGGCTTAAGTCCCCATTCAAAAGGCAGATGGCTTATGCTGAGCCCACTCCAATGTGCGACAATCACAAAAAAAAAAAAAACCTTCCGTGATTTCTTTTTTTTCTTTCTCCCTGAAAGAAAGGAAATGGTCCAACGCCGGTCGGGTCCCTTCCCAAACCCCACCCACCCACTGCACACTCTACCTTCCCCATACCCCCTCACCCCATACTTACCTCCGAGCTCAAGCGCAACGCTTTTTGTATCAAAAACTCATCTGCACTTTTCAAAGCCGACCATGAACTGAAGAAATGCCGGTAAGCTGTATAATGGCATAAATAGGGTTTTTTCAACTTTGATGCATATCTTGGGCATTTTTAGGAATGTTGGCACCACATTTTCAACATGAGATTATTGGGACCCCTTCTCATGAATTCAGTCACTGTCATGGCATTATTCAGTCCCGAAAGGTGATTTTGTGGTCACTGCACAGAATCACCTTTCAGGACAGAGTAATGAATTGACAGTGCCACTGCTCATGAGGTGTGCCATCAAAAAGTTTATGTTGCAAATTTGGTGAAAAAAATCCCAACAATAACTGTTTTATGAGTGTCCATTGCACAGATTCCACTCACGCTTGTAACTTCGTGAATTTGTAATATTTTCACTCCATATTTTCAACATTGGTATTTTTCCACACCTCCTTATGAACAGTACAGCTGTCATTTTTCACATCCTGGCCAAAATGTGTTTTTGCACTTCCAGCACAGAATAGCACAGTCACTACGGGAAATCAATGTTTTGGACAGATTAGGAAAATCACAGTGACTCTGTTCATGTGCAGAGGTCCTAAAATGCCTACATTGAAAATCTGGTGACAAACATCCATTAAATGACTGTGTTATGAGCATGCATTGTGCAGTTTCCACGCAACCTCGTAACTTCACAAATTTGTAGTATTTTCACTCCAGATGCTCAACAATGGCATTTTTTCAGACCTCCTTATGAACAGTAAAGCTATCATTTTCACATCCTGGCCAAATGTGTTTTTGTACGTCCGGCACACAATAGTGCAGTCGCTGTGGAAAGTCAGTGTTTGGGACAGATTCAAAAAATCACAGTGACACTGTTCATGAGCAGAGTTGCTAAAATGCTTATGTTGAAAATTTAGTGACAAAAAGTCCATAAAAAGACTGTGTCACGAGCGTATGTTGCACAGTTTTCCATGCACCCTCATAATTTCACGCATTTGTAATATTTTCACTCTAGATTTTCAATATTAGCATTTTTTCACACCTCCTTATGAACAGTGCAGCTGTCATTTTTCATATCCTGCCTGAAATATGCGTTAACACATCTGACGCAGAATAGCACAGTAGCTGTGGGAAATCAATGTTCGGCACAGATTAAGCAAATCATAGTAACAGTGTTCATGAGCAGAGGCCACAAAATGCCTATGTTGAAAATTTGGTGAAATAATTCCATTAAATGACTATGTGACATGCATGTGCTGCGCAGTTTCCACGTATGCCTGGAAGTGTGAGCATTTTTTAATATTTTCACTACAGATTTTCAACATTGCCATCTCTTCACACCTCCCTATGAATGGTACAGTGGTTATTCTTCACATCCTGCCCAATCTGTGTTTTCATACATCTGGTGCAGAATGGCACAGTCGCTGTGGGAACTCAAAGTTTGGGACACATTAACAAAATCATACTGCCACTGTTCATGAGAAGAGGTCCCAAATGCTTTTATGAGGTGGGGTCACAAAAAGGCCATGTTGAAAATTTATAGTGCAAATACAGTAAAAAAAAAAACCTGGGGTGTTTGAGTTTCTAACCATTACATTCCACACTGTACAGACTGGCAGGCAACAGGGATGTGCCTTTGGATTGCCAACTGTAATGCTCATGCTATCCCACCCCCCCCCCAGCTAGTGACAGGCATCATGGTGTTTTGTACTCTTCGGCCCCAGAGTTCACCCCATTCTCCTATACTGCACCCATATCAGTGTATGTCCTTATGGAATGGGGTGACTGTAAAGCTGAATACCCCAAGGGACTCCTCAACATGTGTCAGTGTCTGCAGGATTGCAGGATAGGGTGAGGTGACATGGCATGAATGTTATGGGTGATAACCCAAATGCATACCCCAATGCCTGTCCATCTCTGCAGTGTGAAGGTGGGGTTGGCATGAAGTTCAATACCTCACTGCTATTCCTATTCTGCATCTGTCTAACACCTGCATTTCCAATGCTAATACCAGCAAGTGAACATTTGGCTTTGACAAATGGTTGTTCTAATAATGTGTATGCCTTCCTTAGAACAGAAACTAAAACAAATCTTACTACTTACAAATCATTGTGTTGTTTCTCCATACCTCCTTAACAATTCCATACAACTTCACTAACTTCATTATGCAGCCGTGGTGGATCTGACCAGAATTTGTTTTAATATGTAGTATCTGCTTATTTTCTATTTGAAATCTAATAGTTGTGAAGATTGTATGAGCTATTGTAAATGTATTTATTTTATGGTATGTCTTATTGTGTTGTCATGTAATGTTTTATATTGAAAATGTAATGGCATGTTAGGCTGTTCATAGATAATGAACTTGATCTGAGATAGTAAGTAGCATGAAGAGTTTCCATTCTTCTTGTAATTCTTCCTTCTTACTGATGATTATATGGTTTAGGCAATAAAGGTAAATGTTCTCACAAATGATGTTGCTAAGAAGAAAGGAACATTTAATTTAGATGACAAAGTTATTAAAACAATAAGTTCAAATTAAAACTTATTCAAGATCTTCCTTCCCTGATAGGAAAGGGGAGGTGATTTTTGAGAAGCATTTGACCAGATAATGGAGGATGATTTTCCCACATTTGCATCACCACTCTTGCTTCCTTTGTTGCAATGACTATTCACAATTTGCAGAAGCATGTGTCAAAAAAATGACACATACATCATTCTTTTTCTGCAAGTACCAGCATCTGAGATGTGAGTGTATCCGATCAGCAGATGCTGTTAGACCATTTAATTACAGTGCAGATGTAATTCCATGTGACAGATCTGCTTTGAAACCCTGCTCTGAATTTTTTATGCAGTTTTAAAAAGGCTGCAAAAATATTGTTGTAGAAAATTCACATTTACTTTTTATGCCACTATTTTACATTTTTTTTAAATGGCTTCAAAAAAGAATGTAACGTAAGCAACAAAAACAGTTAAAGCTGAAAGCAAGCAAACACTATATTATTTGTTGGTAAAAAACATGCATTACAGTAACATAAGATTTTTAAACATCAGTGCTCCATCTCAAAAATGGCTAACTAGTGATATGCAGTTCTGCAAGTTTAAAACTCCTGATAACAGCAATAATTAACAGTATTGATACCAGCTGAGAATTTTCTGAAGTTAAAACCCATGGGGTACTATTCTTGGTTGCAAATGGTGGTGCAAAAATGTGGGAGGGGCACAGTTGCCTCATTGTGCAGTGTCTCTTTTTGCTCTACAAAAAAGCTCTCTCAAGTTGGAATGCAAATAAGATTCTTAGATGTTAGTGGGTATGAATAGGTTTTGCAAATGTTAACATACTGGAGTGTGACTGAGAATTTCATCACTTTATAGCACCAGCTACATGATGCTATACAATACTATGAGCAGGTGTGCATGAATGATGCCACCTGAAAAATTCCAGAGCCACTCTACCTTACATTTGGGCCACTCTGGGTGTGCAACTCCTTACATTTCTTGTCCTGTTAGCTGTCACCACACTACCCCTGTGGTCCACCACCCATTTTATCCCTGGAATGCAGTGGAATCCCACTCCATAGGTTTAGTCCCACATAATTGATGCTTGACTGCACCATCCTTTCCTGAACCTCTTTCCCATCTGTTTCCAGTTTTTCTGTTACAATACTGAAACCCCCTTAATATATTCCTGTAACTGTTCTACAAGTAGGGGGATGTTACAGGAGTTTGCACTCGGTTTGTCATTTCCACTACATGTTGTGCAAACAAATCAGCAGCCATGCAGAGAATGATAGTTATCCCCCAGTGAGCTGTAGCAAAGTTATAATTGGCACTTAGTGGTCCCAGTGACTACTTAATTTTAGATGTAGTTGCTGAGAAGGTGGACTGAGTTTTCCATCGCATTGTGTCTTGTTCTGGCTGAACTTTTTATGATTTAAAGTTGTGGAATATTGTCAATTTCATATTTGTTCAATTTTGGTGAAAATGCACCAAAATCTGGCATTTTTCCCAATGTATTTTATTTAAATAGCACAATTTTCCCCAAATCTCACAGTTTTCAAAATATGAGTTCTCAGCAATGAGCAGCTTCAGCAAATGGCATCATTTTTCAAACTGAATTTTTAAAAATGTGATGTTTAAGAAAATGCACAATTTCACACAAAACTGCCTGTTTTAAACACACTGCCCTAGAACTGCAAGAACATGTAAAAATGGTACAATTTTACAAAAGTGCACAAAATGATTTTTTTTCTAATTTTACCCAGTACTATCTGAAACATTGTTATATGCCTTTTTTTCTCAAAAACAGATAAACCACACAAATATGATGGCCTAGCTAGAAAGAAATATGTATACTCTATTTATACTGATATTTTTTCAAAGTACCACTTTTTTTCATGAAACATGATGGGGGACTCTTATTGCCCAGATGAAGTAGTTTATACAGAATGTAATATTTCCAGTAGTTTAAAAAGATTGTAAAAAGAGATGCTAGTCTAGAGTCATTCTTCCCTCTCCTTTGGCCAATATGAGCATCTCATGTCTGCCTCTCTCTTACTCTCTGTCAATCTCACTTCATATGGACTCACTTCACACATATACACTTAACCAATCTTTGGATGTTCCTGCCCTCCCTTGCTTCTGCCATCTCAGTCCTCTTGTGTCATTTTCTGTCTCTTGAGTTAGATCATTTATCCCTTCTCTTATACTGTATCTTCATCTCCTTTGTGTAGTGGCTTCCCATAGGCTGGTTTTGTGCTGTACATCTCTGACATTCTTTGGTGCAACCCTGAAGTCATATTTCTTTATTGCTGTATACAGTGTTACATGGAATTCCATAGTAGTAAAAGTAACTTGAAGTGTGAGAAAGGTTATAAACAAAATACTAATGTTTCACGTAATATCTTTTGAACCAGGTTCAACTCATTTCCTTAAGTCTGCTGTGCCTAGTTGATTGAATGTTTAGCCATCTGTCTGATAGAAACATAGAAACATAGAAGTTGACAGCAGATAAGGACCGCAAGGCCCATCCAGTCTGCCCATTTCTTTTTCTACCTTATAAATGTGCCATCGGCCTTTGCTCTGTCACTGACCTATCTATTCATAGTCATTCGTATTGCTCCCTTATGCCTATCCCATGCCTGTTTGAAGCCCTGCACTGTATTCATAGCCACCACTTCTTGTGGTAAGCCATTCCATGCATCTACCACCCTTTCTGTGAAAAAGAATTTCCTCACATTCCCCTTAATCGGCCTCCCTCTAATCTCATGCTGTGTCCTCTTGTCCTGCTATTTTCTTATATTTAAACATGTTAGACTCTTTCACCTTGTTTATGCCCTTAAGGTGTTTAAATGTCTCGATCATATCACCTCTCTCCCTCCTTTGCTCAAGGGTATACATATTGAGCTCCGTTAATCTGTCCTCATATGTCTTCTGATGCAGTCCCTGCACCATTTTGGTTGCCCTTCTCTGGACTGCCTCAATTTGGTTAATGTCCTTGTGAAGGTGTGGCCTCCAATACTGCCGCAGTACTCCAGATGGGGCCTAACCAATGTCTTGTACAGAGGGATTATTACCTCCTCTTACGACTTGTGATACCCTACTAATACACCCTAACACCCCCTAGCCTTACCTACTGCTTTAGGGTCTGCTTGGATGATTTTAGGTCATCAGTGATGATGATGCCCAAGTCTCTTTCTTCCTTTGTGACTGCTAGCAACTCCCTCCCAGCCTATAAGTGGCTTCAGGTTTCTCTTCCCTATGTGCATGATTTTGCACTTCTTTGCATTAAATCCCAGTTGCCACTCTTCTGACCATTCTGCTAGTTTATCCAGATCTCTTCTCATTCTGCCCACCCCATCTGGATCATCTACTCTGTTGCAGATCTTGGTGTCATCTGCAAACAGACAAGCCTTACCCTCTAGTCCATCTGCGAGGTCACTAATGAAGATGTTGAATAGGACTGGCCCCAGGACTGATCCTGAGGTACCCCACTTGTGACTTGCATCTCTTCTGACTGTATACCATTTACCACCACTCTCTGTTTTCTGCCAGTCAACCAGTTTGCCACCCAGTTGACCAACTTCTGACCCACCCGAGCCTACCTAGCTTATTTATCAATCTTCTATGTGGAACAGTGTCAAAAGCTTTGCTGAAGTCAGGTAAGCGACATCAACTGCTCCCCTTGGTCCACCACTCTGGTTACCCAGTCAAAGAAATCTATGAGATTAGTTTGTGGGACCTTCCTTTGTAAACCCAGTGCTGTCTTGGATCCTGTGCCCCTATGGATTCCAGGTGTTGCACTATCCTTTCCTTAAGGTGCCTCCATAATCTTGCCCACTACTGAGGTAAGATTGACGGTCTGTAGTTCCCGCCTCCTCCTGCTACCACTCTTGTGGAGTGGGATCACATGAGCCCTTCTCCAGTCTTCTGGGACCTCTCCTGTGCTCAGAGACTCACTAAACAATTCTGCTATTGGCTCTGCTAGTTCCTCCTTTAGCTCCTTAAGTACCCTGGGATGTATGCCATCAGGTCCCATTGCCTTATCCACCCTGAGCTTATGCAAGCTCTTGTAGGACCTTTCTTTTGTGAAGGGGTAGTGCTCACCTCCCTCCCCCCTGTGTCCATGATGCTCAGCTGTGGGCCCTGCCCTACCTTCTCTTCAGTAAATACTGAGCAAAAGTATCTATTTAGGATAGATGCCTTTACAGGGTCCTCCTCCTCACATGCTCCCTTTTCTCCATTAAGCTTAGCAATACCCCCTCTGGACTTTCTCCTTTCACTAATGTATCTATAGAAAGTCTTGTCACCTTCTTTTACTGTTCGTGCTAGTGTTTCCTCAGTTTGGGACTTTGCCTGCCTTACTGCCTTACCTGCTTCCCTTAGGGCAGTTTGGTATGCCTCCCTATCTTCATCCCGCTGTGTTCCTTATATTTTCTGAAGGCCAGCCTTTTGGCTCTGACCTTTTCTGCTACTGTATTTGAGAACCAAAGTGGTTTCCTTCTTCTTTTGCACTTCCTTTTCTGTCTAACACAATGGGATGTTGCTTCAAGTATTGTATCCTTAATGCTTGCCCACTTTGCCTGTACCTCCTCACCTGTGTTTCTTTTTGCCAGGGCTAGCTTAACTCTGTTGGCCATCTTATCAAAGTCAGCTCCTCTGAAGTCCCATATTTTTGCTTTTGTCTGAGTCTGCTTATTTATGTTAACAATGTTACTCTAAGCAACCTATATCCTGAAGAAGCTGTTTAATTTTGCAGAATCTTTGACAAAACACTATACAATATTTACTTGTGTTTATTGAGAAGTTTTGAATTTCAAAATGAAATGCATTTTATACATTATGTTGACTCATTTAGGAGAAGATACCTATAATTGGGATATGGAGGGCATAAACAAAATAGATATTACCTTTAGCACACATGGAACAGAAGGTAAAGGAACTCGTTAGAACAATTAAAATAGTCTATTATCAACTGAAGCATATCTAATGAAAGACACACATCAGGTCTTGTGGACAGCAAGCAAAACAGGCACAGTGAATGCATCTTACAAATTGTAGTATTTGCAACAATTGCATGCCATTGCAGCTTTTTGAAAGATTACTGTCAGCATGTTTTAGAAAACTGCTTTCAGTATTGCTGTAGTATATGGTATAAACCTAAAATATATGAAATCAGCCTATTTGACATTATTTCCAGAAGGGGCCAATAATAAAACTTAGTTGAAGCGAATGTGCTCACTGGGAAGCAATCTTAATAATTACTTTAAAATTTTAATTACTTACAAAATATTTAAATAATTTCTGTTCTGCTTTTTCACATTCCCAATACTGCCTTTAATTAAGCTAAATATGCCATGGCTCCATACAATATAAAGCATGTGTTGCTTTAAAATCAAGCAGCTTCTTCAGAAAGAATGATAAAAATACGACTAATTCATTTAAATTCTAATTTCTAAAGATAACATTTCATTTCAGCTGCAGGAATTAATTACTTTGGCCTGAGTCCAGAATGTTTGGCATTTGGAAATAAAGAGAATACTATATTTTTTGCATTATTCCAAAGAAATATAAAAAGAAATCATGAAAGTATGTGATCCTATTATATAGAAAAATGCTAGTTCATAATTATCTAATAGTAGTGGTTATGTTTTTGCATACCTCAAAACTGTTAACTCATTTTCAATTCAGTTCACTTTTTAATACATGCTACATTTCTGGAAAATGAATGTCATTGTAATACAGCTGACAGAAATCATTCCATTACTTCCTTGACATTCATACTGCCTCAGGGAGCTTAACTAAGCTCATTGACTTCAACACATATGTCATTTAATAATGTTGATCTGAAGAAAACAGTTCACCATTGTCATTTTCCTAAAACAAATAACATAAACACAATAAAATGGCAAATGCAAACCCAAGACAGAGCAGCTAAGGGAAATTGATTATTTGGTTCAAGTTCAAATTAATTGAGTCTGGACAAAGAAAATGTTCAAAAATGTTTTTGCTTCTGAGATTACCTATTAGGTGGATTACTAGCATTTCTCTCATTTTTCTTATCAATGATATGTTTTTCTCCCTCTACCGCTGATCATATTAGAAGCTCATAGAAGAAATGCAGCCAAGTATATACTATAGAAGTGCTTCAAGAATATTTAACCTGAGACTTCTTTAGCTTGGTCATGTCCTGCAGGCTGTTCTGCTCTCCCTTTGTAGAAGAAGTTCCTTTTATTATTTCTAGCATCACTTCATCCAAATGTGCTAATATGTGTTACATTAGTGCACACCCCCAAATTATTCCAACTCTTTACACAGTGGACACTGTCTCTTCTTACTAATGTTCTTGTTCCAGCAGACGAGAGAGAGAAAAAGAGATAGAGCGGGGGACGTTACACTGGTCTGCATAAGACTGCAACTACTTCAAGTGTTTCAAGAAATTGGCATACCACTGCTATCTCCACTATTAGTCATAACATCACTTCTGACAAATCACAGTATGATACTCATTAACGTAAAGTTACCACTTATGTTGTCTATAGCTGGCATCTCACTCTGTCAGCTGTTGGCAATATTCACCTCTGCCACACATTCCTTGCTAGTTCAAGAATCTAATCACTTACACAGTATCATTAGGACACTCACTTTAGAAACTAACATTAGTGACTGAAAACAAAATAAAAATGTTGTATTACTGTTTTTGGGGTGTCTTACTGTATATGCACTAACTCTGCATATCTTTACAGGGCAATCACACATACAATAATGTTCAGAATACATTTCAATTGCACCATACATTTCCAAGAGAAGTGGATGCAAGTTTAAAAGAAGTATGTTTAATAAGATTAAGAAATTCCTTTTTAATTCAATAATCATCATACCTATGCAGTCTATTGCAATACATTTGCCATGATTTATAGCAATAATGGTCTTCCTACCAAAACTTCCCAAGATGACACACATATAATAATAAACATCCAGAAGGCACTATTTGTGTATAATATGTCCCTAGGGAAATGAGCTTACATAGTACCACCTGAATTTATTTCATAGGTAACCATTCTACACTGAACAGCAATAGTCATTCAATTGCATATTTCTTACTGAGTTGCTATTGCAACTTAGGAGGATGGGGTATGAAAGAGATAGTGTACAAATTTATTGGATTGTCCATACATACACATACATACATACCTCTACGTACATACTGTACATACATAGTTGTCAGCAGATTGGGTCTAACGGTTTATCTTGTGTGCCCAAGGCAGCTCACTGATAATGCACAGTAACTGCTCTGCCTCCCCTCATTAGTTCATTCCTCCCACCCATTTCCCCACCATGTGCTCCTCTGGTGATCACCAAACCCCTACCCAGTACCATGCCCCTGTCCGAACCATTCTTGAAACCTCCCACAGTTCCCAATTTTACCAGATCATCTGGCAGTGCATTCCAGGATGCCACCACCATCTCTGTGAAATAATGCTCCCTTGCTTCCCTCTGTACTGCCCCCCTGCTAACTGTAGACTATGGCTTCTAGTAGACCCCTCCTCCCTCTACTTGAGCAAACCCTCCTTGTTCCCCCTGTTGAACCCCTTCAGGTATTTGAAGGTCTCTATCATATCCCCCCATCCCTTCTTTCCTCCAAAGAGTACATGTTCACTTCTCTAAGTATATCCTCATATGACAACCCTTCCAGACCACTAATCATCCTCATTGCCCTTCTCTGGACTCTCTCCAGCAGTTTGATGTTCTCTTTCTTATGGGGGCACCAGAACTGCCCATAGTACTCCAGATGCAGTTTCACCAGTGCAGTCTAGAGGGGAAGTATAACCTCCTTTCTCCTGGATGTTATCCCCCTGACATTATGCCCAAGCATTTTGTTTGCCTACTGCTCTCCTGCACCACTCTGAGTGATTCCCTTTAGCATCAATCATCACCCCAAGATCATTCACCATTGTTGCGAAAGTCAGCTGCACCCCCCCAAGTGGTAGGTATACTCAGGGTTCCAAACACCAAGGTGCAGAATGCTACATTTGTGTGTGTTAAACCCCAACTGCCATGTGTGGGCCCTGTTTTCCAGCCTCTCCAGGTCATCCTGTAGTGTCCTCCTTCCCTCCTTACTGTCTACCACTGCCCCCAATTTAGTATCATCAGTGAATAAACTCAATTGTCTACCAATCCCCTCCCCAATGTCCAAAATGAACACATCAAAAAGGATAGGTCCCAAAACTGAGCCTTGTGGGACCCCACTGATGACCTCTCAGGTTGATGAGACTTTGTCCCCCACCACCACCCTCTGCTGTCTGTTCCTAAGCCAATTTGCTACCCACCCCACCAACTTATCTCCCACGCCCAGTTCCATCAATTTCCAAATTAGACTTTCATGTAGGACCAAATCAAAAGTCTTGCTGAAGTGCAGGTACAGGACATCAACCACCTTTCCACCATCCAGGGACCATGTCACCCAGTCAAAAAATTCGACCAGGTTTGTTTGACATGATTTCACCCAGACAAACCCATGTTGGTTTTCATCCTGAAAACCATTTACCTCCAGGAACTCCACCATCCATTTTTTCAAGATGGCTGCCATTATTTTCCCTACTATGGATGTCAGGCTGACCGGACTGTAGTTCCCTGGATCACCCTGTAGTACCCTCTTGTGGAGGGGCATGACATGGCATGACCTGCCTCCATTCTTGAGGGACCCATCCTGACTGGAGAGAAGAAATTCAATAGTTCCGTCATTGCAGCCACCAGGACATCTGCCATTTGTTTCAGAATCCTCAGTTGGATGCCATCTGGCCCTGAAGCTTTATCCATCCTCAAGGACTTGAAAGCCTCCCTCACCCTCTTTACCTGGATCTCCACATCTGTGAGAGCCCCCCCCATGCCCTCTTTCCTGCCCCTTCCCTGAGGAAATGGCCCATCCCTCTCCCTAGGAAAGACCAAGCTGAAATAATCATTCAACATTTCAGCCTGCTCCAACCCCCCTCCCATCCCACCTTCTCAGTTTTGTTATCTGCCCTTCCCCCTTCTTCCACTCCCTAACATATCTAAATAATTCCTTCTCTCCATTCCTGATCCCTCTTGCTAATCTAAGCTCTTTATCTGCCTTGGCCTTTCTTACCTTTCTGCTAACCTCCCCTGGAAATCCCATGATACCCCTCAAGGTTTGCCTCCCTTCTAAAGGTCAACCTCTTATTCCTCACAATCTCCTGAACCTCCCTTGTCCACCAGCAAGGTTTCCTGACTCTGACCATCTTGTTTTGTGACCTGGCACAGGTTTTTGTGGCCTCCGAGATGCCCCATTTCAGGATTACCTACTGCCCCTCCATGTTCATCCCAGTCCTAATTTTACTTATATGCTCCCTGAGTATACCTGCCATCTCCTAAAAGTTTTCCCTCTTGAAATCCACTACTGTGGTCTTTGTTTGGTTCCTCTCCTGCCCCAAGTCCAAGGCAAAACACACCGTGGAGTGGTTACTATAAGCTAATGTGGCTTCCACTGCCAGATCCCTGAACTGCTCCCCATCTGCTGGGACCAGGACCAGGTACATGATGTTCCCTTCCCTAGATGGCTTTTCAACCTACTGAGTCAGAAATGCATCCTGGAGTGTGTTGAGCACTCTTTGCTCCTTTGCTGATGAAGTTGCCATGCAACTCCAGTCCGTCCCTGTCATGTTAAAGTCCCCTAATATCACATTCCCACCCCTCTCCCTCCTGCAATTCTTCCTCAAGTTGTCAATCAGTTTCCCATCGATGTCCTCTGACTGCATTGGTGGCCTGCAGACCACACCCAAATTAACTCTCCTCCCTTCCCTATCCTGTAATGAAGCCCATACCGCGTCCATGTTATTCTCCCCCACCTCCTCTCTGCTGCACACTATCTCATCCCTGACAAACAGTGTAACCCTTCCCCCTACCCACTGTCCTGTCCTTCCTAAGTGTAGTATATTCAGGAATTTTATTGTCCCAGTTGTGGTACTGGGTGGTCCAAGTCTTTGTCACTGAAGCCACATCCACCTTCCCTTTCACCAACAATGCCTGTAACTCTGGCATCTTATTTCCCAGACTCCGGGCATTAAACAGAACAACTTTCCATCCTCTTCCAGAATTTTCCCTAATCCTTCCACCCCCTTGCTCCTGGTCTCCAATCCTCCAGGCTTGATCCTCACTTCCTATACCCCTCCATTATGGGGAAAGAGCCTATGCCCTCCTGTCTTGCTCAAAAGCCCTGTACTTTCCAGCACCCCCCAGTCTAGTTTAAATCTCACTGTCTAGCTATATAATCCACTAGATTGTTCTTAAGGACCTCCTTCCCCTCCTTACACAAGTGAAGCCTGTTCCTAGCAAAAAGTTCGTTATTCTCCCATGTAGTCCACCAGCCACCCACAAACCCATACCCCATAGCCAGACAACACTCCCTCAACCAATTTTTCATTTCCCTAATCTTCTGTTTTCTTTCCAGAGTTTCCTTCAGTACTGGCAAGATTTCTGAAAATGAGACGGTGCATTTCTCAGCTACACATAATCTTGCCACTTCCCTATATCTGGTCAGCACTTTTCACACACTGTTCTCCTTCACATCATTAGTGCCAATGTGTACTATAATGTGGGACACTCCCTCGTGCTTTCTTACCAATGAGTGCACAAGGTACCCCACCCTAAACAGCAACATTCCCGGCATGCATTCCACACTTATTGAGCCCCCATTCATTTTCCCCCAGTTAATTCCTCTAATGATGGAGTCCCCTATTATGAGGACCCTCTTCATCCCCCCACTCTGTGCCTTGTCTATTTTTTACTGCTGCCTTCTTCCTGCCTGCCACGTCACCTTTCCTCCCCCAAGCACCCTCCTCCTGTTCTGCCTCCACTACCAGGGCCACTCCCCCTCCTGGAGAATGATCTACAACCCCAGACCTACTGTAACAATATCCTTCCCTCCCCCTACTAGTTCCCCTGTGTCTGAGTTCCCAATCCCTTCGTCCTCAGCTGTTTTTTCAGGGGACCTACTCACCCTCTAACTTACCTCTCCCTCTCTCTCCTGTCCCCCTTGCACCACCATCCATCACTGTCTCCACATGCTCCCCTATGTCATTTCCTTTTTGTATAGGTGCACCATCATCCCTCTCTATCTCCACATGCTCCCCAATTTCCATTCTTTTTTGTATAGGTGTATGCCTGCTTTCTACTTGTAACTTTTAAAGTGGTGTATACCCATTCTTCACTACAGTACCTCCTGCAGTGCTACTGCCTCTTGCCCCCTTATCCCTTCCAAAGATGACTTTACCAGCCCCTTTAGCTCCATCCGTACCTCACTGCACTCCCCTCCTGGCCACTTCCTGCCAACTCTTGTTTGCCCCATCCCCTCCAAGAACACACTGAGTAGCAAGACCCTCCACCCCCACTTACTACCTTCCTCCTGGTCATACCTGCAATGTACGTTTACTGGTCTATTACCTTCCTCAATTTCTCCACCTTCCCTCCTCTCATTCCTCCTTCCATAAGAACTTGCAAAACTTTCCTCCTGAGTTGCCAGACCCCTACCTCCTCTCCCTCTATGCCCCGCTTCCATGATTAAGAGATCCATCACCCTCCTTGACTCCCAAATCTCACTTTCCAGTTTAAACACCCTCACACATATAGGGTATGCACCTAATCTCCAGAGTATGTCCATATGCACAGCTGCAACACATCCATTATATCTCACTATCCTGCTAGGTTCCCTACCTGCCCTGCCTCCATGTTTTATCACCACCCCCTCTACCTTCATGCCCACTTCTTTCCACAACGTTCCTCTATCCAGTCCCCTCCAACCACCCCCTCCACTATCCTCCTGTTGTCCATGCTACTCTCCATCCCCAACACAACTTAGACCATATATCTATAGAAATGTAAACCACAAAATAGAAACAGTCTACCCATTATGCCCCTTTTGTTTTCTATGGTGTGATGCTAAAGAAAAGTATTTTCCTTATAGTATTTTTTCTAATTTCCCTGCTACTGCTTTTTTCTGACTCTGCTACTGCTATACCCAGTTCAACCTCAATTCAGTATAGACTGTTTCAGACAGGCCTTTCCCATATATCCTTACAGTCAGTTACCCTCAATTATATTTCCATATATCCTTTCCTTCAGTGTTGCCCAGGAGTAATTTCATATATCCTTTCCCTTAAGGTTTCTCAAAAATATTTTCCCAATAAATTATTCCAGTTTCCCACTAAATACTTTTCCAGACCCTGCAACTGCTCTTTCCAGACTAAGCTACTGCTATACCCAGTTCACCTTAATTCAGTAATTACCATTTAGACAAGCCTTACTCTGAAACATAACTTGATAGAACTAATCATTAAAAAAGCAAATAGTACCACAGAGATAAAAAGTCACTTTAGAGATGCTTACAGGAAATACTGTAAGCCCACTTTTTGGAAAAGTCCACACCTCACTGCCTCACTCCCTCCTGTATAAGAAAAGTCCCTTGTTGCTAGCAGTAAGCCAAAGGCATTATTCCTCACAATGGTCCTTCTCCTTTCAAGAGGCCATCTCCTCCCCTTCTTCTCCTCTTGTGGTGGTAGCCCCCTATGGAAGGAGCCCAGGCAGTCTATTTAATTAACGGCAGAGGTGGGGGAGGGTGGGTTGGAATTTATTCTTCTTTTCACACCAGTCCTTGTTTAGCAGCTAGGCTCTGGCCCTTTTATAGCCAGAGCTATGTGTAGTACTGTATTCACTGTTAGATGTGGCTAAAAATTAGTTTTTCATCCCTCCTCTTTATTAAGCAAACAAAATTAAAACAAGCATTTTTCAATGCCGAATGTTGTCTTGCTGGTTTTGGCATTGGTAGTGCAGGAGTTAGAGACACATAATAGAAGTAGCAGTGAAGTATATAACAGACATCAACCCCACCCCACCCTGCAGAGAGTGACAGGCATCGGGGTGTGTGTTTGGGTCACTGGCCATAATGCTCATGATATTTCACCTCACCCTACCCTACAGAGTCTGATAAGTGTTGCATTGTGCCTTGGGGTCATCTGGCATTATGCTAACCCCATTTCATCAGGAAGTACATTGAGATGGGTGCAGCATAGGAGAATGAGTTGAACTTTGGGGGTGAAAAGTCCAAGGCACACCTTGATGCCTGTCAGTGGCTGCAGGGTGGAGGTGGAGGACCAATGGCATGAGCAGTACAGCAGACAATCCAAAGACACACCCCTGATGCCTATTAGTCTATACAGGGCGAGATGTAATGGTTAGAAACCCCAATGCCCTGGGCGTGTGTTGGTATTTGCACTCCAAATTTTAAAACATGGCCTTTTTGTGACTTCATCTTATGAAAGCTTTTGGGACCTCTGTTCATGAACAGTGCCCCTGTGATTTTGTTAATCTGTCTTGAATGTTGATTTCCCACAGTGACCGAACCATTCTGCACCACATGAAAATGCCAGCTGCACCATTGATAATGAGTTGTGAAGAGATAGAAATATGGGAAATCTGGAGTGAAAATATTAAACATTCTCAAAGTTAGGAGTGTGTGTGAAAACTACACATCGCATGCTTATAACACAGTCATTTAGTGTAATTATTTCACCAAATTTTTAACATAGCCATTTTGGGATGTCTGATCATGAACAGTGGCATCATGATTATCTTAATCTACCCGAATGTTGATTTCCCACAGTGACCGTGTGATTGTGTGCCAGATGTGCTAAACTATATTTTGGGCAGGATATGACAAATGACATCTGAACTGTTCATAAGAAGGTGTGCAAAAATAACAATGTTGAAAATCTGCAGTGAAAATATTACAAAGTCTCGAACTTACGACTATGCTTGGACAATGCACAATGCACACTTGTAACATAGTCATTTTATGGAAATTTTTTACCAAATTTTCAACATAGGCATTTTTGGACCTCTGCTCGTGAACAGTGTTACTGTGATTTTCTTACTCTGTTTTGAACATTGTTTTTCTACAGCAACTGTGCCACTGCGTGCCGGATGTGTGAAAACACAGTTCAGGTAGGATGTGGGAAATGAAACTTGTACTGTTCATAAGGAGGTGTGAAAAATGGCAATGGTGAAAATCTGGAGTACAAATATTAAAAATGATCGAAGTTAAGAGTATGCGTGGAAACTGCACAATGCACGCTTGTAAAACAGTCATTTTATGGATGTTTGTCACCTAATTTTCAACACAGGCATTTTGTGACCTCTTCTCATGAACAGAGTCACTGTGATTTTCTTACTCTGTCCCAAACACTGATTTAACACGGTGACCACACTATTCTGCACAGGAAGTGTGATAACACAGTTCAGTCAGGATGACAAAAATGATAGCTGTACTGTTCATAAGGAGGTGTGAAAAATGCCAATGTTGAAAATCTGGAGAGAAAATATTACAAATTTGCAATGTTACAAGGGTGCGTGAAAACTGTGCAACACACGCTCATAGCACAGTCATTTATCGGACTTTCGTCACCAAATTTTTAACATAGGCATTTTAGGACCTCTGCTCATGAACAGTGTCACTGTGATTTTCTTACTGTGTCCCGAACACTGATTTCCCACAGTGACCATGCTATTCTGCATCGGCAAAACGAAAACACATTTCGGCCTTGATGTGAAAAATGACAGCTGTACTGTTCATAAGGAGGCGTAGAAAAATGTCAATGTTGAAAATATAGAGTGAAAATATTACAGATTCGCAAATTTATGAGCGTGCATGGAAACTGTGCAACACATGCTTGTAAAACAGTCATTCTGGGAATTTTTTCCCCAAATTTGCAAAATAGGCTTTTTGAGAGCCCACCTCATGAACTGGGGCACTGTCAGTTCATTACTCGGTCCTGAAGGGTGATTCCATGCAGTGACTGGAAAATCACTTTTCGGGACTGAATAACACCATGACAGTAATTGAATTCATGAGGAGGGGTCCCAATAACCCCATGTTGAAAATTTGCTGGCTAAATTCCCCAAAATGCCCGAGATATGCACCAAAGTTGAAAAACTCTATTTATGGTATTATACAGCATACTGGCATTTCTTCAGTTCATGGTCATCTTTGAAGAGTGCAGACGTGTTCCCGGTCCACCTAAGATCGTCACACCAGGCTCCGGAGGCAAGCATGGGGTGAGGGTGTGTGTGGGAAGTGGGGTATGCAGTGGATGGGCATGGGTCAGGGAAGGGGGCTGCAGACTGTGAGGGACCGTTTTCTACTTTACAGGGTAAAAAAAAAAAAACATTGTGGGAGGGTTTTTTTTTTTTTTTTTACAGGTACATTTGACACACTGGGGTGGCCTCCCAGCATGTCACCTGCGTGTTTTTTTTTTTTTCGGGAGGGCGGGGAACTGGAGCCAACGAGGATTGGGCACCCAGTCAGCAAATAAAAAAAGAGTGTTGGGGGGGATGATGCTGACAGGGATTGAGCTCCCCCATCGGCAGATGAACTGGGGAGGGGGGCATGATGATGCTGACAGGAGGACTGGGCACCCCCATATGTCAAAGTTTTTTTTTTTTTTACAGGTACATTTGAGACACTGTGGTGGGCTCCCAGCGTGTCACCTGCAAGGTTTTTTTGGGGGGGAATGTAGCCGACGGGGATTGGGCACCTACTAGATTTCATCCCTTTACTGGTACCAGCACCCTCCTGGATGTCATTCTCTATAATCACCCCCACAAAATCCAAGATATAAAAGTTCTTTCCGACTCCTTAAGCGACCACTTGCCCATATTATTCCTATAGACCTCCTCCATCCCCAAACCCATAGCCCAAACCACCTTCTGTAGGCGTCTCTGCCCAGGGGGGTTAAAAAAACTCAAACAACTTCTTGCCCAAATGGACTGGTCCCCCATTAAAATAGCCCCTAGCTTTGCTATTGCACTCAATCTGTTCACACAGGCCTTCACTAAAGCCTGTGATCTCTATGCCCCACTCACCAAACACTGCACCAAAAGACAAAATGCACCTTGGATCACCCCCCCACTCCAAAAACTGATGGAAAGGGACTATCTCTGGCACAAAGCCTTAGAGTCTGGCAAGACAGCTGACAGACAATCCTATGATGCCACATGCAATAGCTGCACATGGGCCTTCCTCAAGGCCAAAGTGGACTACTATCAATCCACTTTCACCGCCTCATGGGGGTCCACTCGGACCTTCTGGAATAATATGAAAGAACTCAATGGGAAATCACACTGTCCACCCCTCCCAGCTCTCCATAGATGGCACCATTTCCACTGACCCACTTGCCATAGCAAACTGTCTAAACACCACCTTCACAGATCTCAGTTCTGTTCTCCCCAGTTGCTTCTTTGACCCTGTGCCCGAATCCCAATCCCCAACTCTGCAGCACCCTTGTTTTCTCCTGCATAAAATATCATCCCATGAAGCCCATCCATACCTGCAAAACACACTAAACAGCAACAACACTAGCAATGATCCCCTAGATGCTAGGCTCCTCTGATTTGTCCTTGATGAGGTCCTTGTCACTGTCACGGACCTACTCAACAGATCCCTAGGCCTGAGGCAATTCCCCAGTGCCTGGAACACTGCAGTTGTTACCCTCTCTCATTGCAGTGGCTAAAACCTTTCAAGGTGGTGGACACACTTCTGCACTGCTGTCATAGGCAGCGTGCAATCTCATTCATGCCACAAAGCCCAACCCCAAAAAGCAGTGGTGCCACAGGCCACAACAGGACCGCACCTCCAAAACCTGCTATTCCAAAGTTACCACAACATGTTTCTTGTGCAGGCGTAAGACAACATAAAAAATGGGATGGAAGGAACTAGGGCATGGATTGAGATACTGTGCACCAAACCATTAGTGGTGATCAAACTGGGTCAAATATGCAGTTATTTTTTTAACACTTGGAGTAAAAAAAATATTTTAATTCACATTATTCAAATTTGGACCATATTATTTACTTTTACAATTTAGATCAGTCTAATTCTCAGTGCAATGAAGCCCATGCTTCTGCAGTTCGGTGTCCCCATTACTCTTGAAAAATAGGTTGACCCTTTTAAGAACTCCACCTCAGAACATCTGCTTTTTGGAACAGGTGATAACTTCGTATAATGTAGAGTCTGTATGGTCCATTGCTTTACTTGTCAGGAGCCTTCTCTCAATTTAATATAAAAGAAAGGCTAGAGATCTGCTCAAGTAATAGTGCTTAGAGGGTATTGGTGCATGAGATAACATCTGCTATGGAAATGAGTCACCAGTGAATTCTAAAGGGTTTGGCAGGAGGATCCCTACTGCCCAATACTGTAATTGATAACCTAAAGGCAGGGTTTATGAGAAAGGTAAGGGTATATGTGAATGGCAATAAGGCAGTGAAAGTGACAGATCCAGGACAGGAAAGGGAAGGAACTTAAATATATCACTTCCTATTAAAAATGGCTACACATAGCTGGCTACAAATAGCTGCTGTAGCTGCATGTCACCGACTGATGTGGCATATGTTTGGCATACTGGAAGCCCTGGTTTATGCTCAGAGGCCAGCAGGCAGGGTGGGAAATCATCTGTGAGGACATTCTCCTCTCTGGGAGAGTGGACTGCTGTTTCCCTTCGGGAGTGGTTCCTGGTGGTAGTGTGGTGTTGTCTTGGATAGTGTGATTGGCCATGTGAAGTTTTGTCACTTTGCAGGATGCTAACTTGACATTGGGGAAGAATGGCCCAGAAGAGGGGAAATGTATGGCTTCCAGCATGGTACACTGAATGACAACCCTTATCCCCTATGCCAAAAGGCCCCTTGGCATACCACCAATATCTCCAGTCTATGTCCCCCTGATTCAGGTGCATCCTCAACCTACAGCAGCAGCAAAGGTACCCTAGAGAAAGTGATACTGTGGCCTGGGGATCAACTGGAGGAACATGCTTCAAAGAAGCAGTGGGAAATGAGTTTGATAGGCTGGAAGAACCTGTGCGGCATGTAAAAGTAGGGTGCTGGAGAGGTCCGAAAAGGAGCAACACATGTAATGATATTGAATACTGCAGCTGTCTGGATGGAAGGAAGGCAACACAATGAATTCTTGATATTCATTTCATAGCAGCAGTATTAAAACCAGTATTTTTAATCGTGATATAACAATTTGGGCTACATCCCCTGTTTACAAAGTTATCATGTTACAGTGACATTATTACACAAATCAATATTAACATTTGATATGTTCTCTCATCCTTTGCACTCAATAACTTTTCTGTGTGCTACTATATGTGAACAGATTGTATCACAATTCAGTTTGCCAATTCCAGGCTATGGTGGCATAATTTATTTATTTTATTTAGCTTTTGTTGACCAGGTAAGTACACTAGATAAAACGTATGCCTATTTTCAGGTACGACCTGGTAGAGTGCAGGAGTTACATTTACATACAGAGTACAACATGACACAAGCAAGGTAGGTACACTGACATCAGGAGAAGTATGACAGTCACAATAAGATAATTAGGATTACATGATGGTAAAGTCAAATATAGAATAAATACAGAGACACTAAGGCAATATTCTAAGCATTATATGCAGATATCAATACATACAGATATCAACAGTACAGGACCCCCAGCAGTATCAACATCAGGACAAATGCAGGCACCAGATTTAACATACCTGCATCTCAACTGTATTACATAGAATATGAATGTTGCCAGCAGAAGAAGGCCCCGTGGTCTATCAAGTCTGCTTCTGTTGTGGAGTCCTTAGCATAATTACTCTATTCAGTAAACTCTGAAAAATCATCCTGTCCTGGGACTTCCAATCCTACCATTATGCGTGATGTATCAAGGTGCCACCAATACAGTGGAAATCTTTACATTGTCTTATCTTCTTATACAACAAATGCCTCCAGGGAAATGCACTTGCCTATTTGCAGTACCTCCACTAAACTGTAAATCACAGATATACTCTCTATTCTATAAACAGAGTTTTTAGGAAGGACAGGTCTGGAAGAAAGGGAAGGGGGTAGCATCAATCAGTCAGTCAATCACTCTTTATTTTAGCAGGAGAGAACACCATTGAGAGGACTCATTTACAAGGTGGTCCTAGAGTACATAGATACACAGGGGAACATCATTACATACAGGGGGATCAGACTATATAAACAGCCAGTCAAAATGAGATGGTACAAGGACATTATATGGCAACACAATTATTAAGAACAATATGAGTCATCTACAACAAACTATACAAACAGTCAACAAGTTAAGTGCTAATAGGCAATATGACACAGCAGGAATCAGGTAATAGATTAATTTAATAGTGATGTGAGTCAAGTAATAAAGGGGGAAAGAAGGCATAGTAGGAGCAGCCAGAAGGGGACAACAAGTAAAGAGATGGGAGGGTGAGAGGGGGAAAGCTCAGAGAAATGAGAGAGGAGGGTGAGCATTTGCTGTGGTGAGTCATGCGACCGAGGAATGTCAGTAGGTGACACAGGAACTGTAGCTGGGTATCAAGGCAAGATTCAGTAAAAAGGTAAAGTTAGGAGAAGCAGGTATAGGTTTCCTTAAAATAGTAACTCAGCAGTGTCTTAAAGGCTGACAGGCCTACTAAGTTTGAAAGTTTTATGGTACTTAGGATGGTATTCCAAAGGATAGGAAGGGCATGGCTTATGGAGGATTCACCATGCTGAGTTCTGACTCTGGGAATGTCAAGCAGGAGGTATGAGTATCTTGGAGTGAATAAGGTCCCACAGAGAAGGTAAAGAGATCTGTAAAGTATTTGTGAGCTTGTTGATAAGGCCTGTAAATGTCCAGAGGGGGGCATTTTTTAGTTTCCTAGTTTTCAGTTATTGACATCCAATTTGAACATAGAGGGCACAGTGATGAGTATTATAGGGGGCGTTGATGATGAATCAGATAGCCCTGTGTTACGGGATATCCAGCTTGGCTAGGGAAGCCAGTGGTAATGACCATATATGAAATCCGCGTAATCTATCAGCGGGAGAAAAGTAGTCTGCACCAGTTTACTTTGGTGTCACGATTTAGAAGGTATTTGATTTGAGAGAAGATGCCTAGCCTTTTCTTAAGTTTTTTGGACAGTTCTTCGAGGTGAACAGAGAAAGAAAGCTGACAGTCAAGCCAAAAGCCCAGGTATTTGAACTTGTCCACGATTTCAAGTGGCTCCACCAGCAGGATCCAGATCTGGAGTTTGTGTACTGCAGGGAGGGTATTCACTGATTGAGCATGAGGGGAGAGAAGCATAGCTTTGGTCTTTTTTGCATTGATAACCAGTTTCAAGTGAAGGAGGTTGTGTTGTAGAATGTTGAAATCATGCTGTAAGTCGATACACGAAAGTTTGAGGGAAGGTCTGGCAACATTGAGCACGGTGTCATCCGCAAAGAGGTGGACACTGTCTGTGTTAAGTCTGGAGTTAATATCGTTGATGTAAATGATGAATAGTAGGGACCCTAGTATCGAACTTTGTGGGACTTCTCTTTGCAGGATTTTTGGAGGGGAGGTGGCACCCTGAGATTTTACTTTTTGTTGTCTTCCAACAAGGTACAGTAGCTGTTAAATCATTTTACGGATGTGTAGTTAAGCCTGATGTTGAGTAGCATGGCTAAGAGTAAGTCATGGTCTACTAGGTCAAATGTCTTACTCAGATCCAGGAATAAGGCACAGACATGTTTTATAGCATCCAGTGTGACTTGCCAGTTATTTGTCACTTTACCCAGTGCAGAAATAGTACTGTGATTCAGCCTAAAGCTGGATTGGAGTGGGTCGAGAATATTGTGGGATTCAAGGAATTCTCTTAGCTTGGAATTGACAACTTTCTCAAGGAGTTTTAATATGATTGGTAACAGGAATATGGGAAGATAGGGCACTGTATGTCAAGGATGACATCAGAATGGCAGAAGGGCAGGAGGAATGGGGAGGCAGAGATCCTGTGGGTCATGCTGGATAAGCAATCAGGGGCATCCTTGAGGATGGGCATGGTCTACAGACCTCTGAGGCAGGGTGAGGAGGTAGATAGACAGCTTTTAGGAAGGACGGGTCTGGAAGAAAGGGAAGGGGTAGCATTGTATGTCAAGGATGACATCAGGGTGGCAGATGGGCAGGAGGGACAGGGGGAGGCAGAGGTCCTGTGGGTCATGCTGAATAAGTGGCCTGGGGCATCCTTGAGGCTGGGTGTAGTCTACAGACATCTGATGCAGGGTGAGGAGGTGGACAGACAGCTGATGCAAGCAGTACAGAGAATGGCATGCAAGAGTGAACTTCTGCAGGTGGGGGACGTCAATCTCCCTGAGATTGAATGTGAAGTCCAGTTGGTAAATTCATCCAGGAGCAGGGAGATGCTTGAGTCCCTCCAGGAAGCTTTCCTGCAACAGCTGGTAGGGTCAAGAATATACTAGACGTGGTTCTCACAAATAGGGAAATTGTGGTAGAGGTGGTAGTGGGGGACAGCCTATGGGCAAGTGACCACAATGCAGTGAGATTCAGGGTAAGGACGGGGATGGAAGCATGCCAATCTGACACAAAGATTCTAGACTTCAGGCAGATGAATTTTGCCAGAATAAGGGGGATTTTCAGGAAGGAAATGGAGGGAAAGGAGTAAATTGGGGATGTGGAAGAGTTATGGGAATCAATTAAGGGAGCCAAAAGACATGGAAATTTGCATCAGGAAGGTTAGAAAAAGCAAAAAATGAAAGAGGCTGCTGTGGTTCACCAAAGTAAGTAATAAAAATGTTATTTTTAAACAGGGAAACATAGAAAACATAGAAACGTAGACTTTGACGGCAGATAAGGACCGCTTGGCCCGCCTAGTCTACCCATTTCCTTACCTACAGGATAAGCTGCAGATCCTATTTAACCAACAGCCTATTTCTTCCTACCCCCCATAAAAATTGCCTTATGCCTGTCCCATGCTTTCTTGAATTCTCCCACAGTTGTAGACCCCACAACCTCCTCAGGAAGGCTGCTCCATGTGTTCACCACCCTGTCTGTGAAAAAATACTTCCTCACATTGCCCCTGAGCCGTCCCCCCTCAATCTTCACATTTTGTCCCCTTGTTCTTGCACAACTCTTTTTCTGAAAGATGCTACCCTCTTGGACTTTGTTGATTCCACTGAGGTACTTAAACGTTTCTATCATGTCCCCGACTCTCCCTCCTTTCCTCAAGGGTATACATATCAAGCTCCTTTAGTCTCTCCTTGTATGGCTTCTCTTCTCCTTGTATGGCTTCTCTTGCAGACCCTACACCATTTTAGTTGCCCTCCTCTGGACTGCCTCCATCCTGTCTATGTTCTTGCGGAGATGAGGTCTCCAGAACTGGATGTAGTACTCCAGATGGGGTCTCACCAGCTGTCTGTACAGAGGAATAACAGCTTCTTGTTTTCTACTGATGATGCCTCTCCCTATACATCCCAGTATCCCCCAGCCCTCCCTACTGCCTTTTCACATTGCTTGCTTGCCTTAAGATCATCTGATATGATTACCTCCAGGTCCCTTTCCATTTTTATTGTTGTTACTACCTCTCCCCCCATTGTGTATTCTTACCCTGACTTTTTGTTTCCCAGGTGCATTATTTTGCACTTCTTTGCATTGAATCCAAGCTGCCATACTTCTGACCATTCCTCCAACCATGTCAAGTCCCTTCTCATCCTTTCCATGCTTCCTTGTGTATCAACCCTATTGCAGATCTTTGTGTCATCTGCAAAGAGGCATACTTTTCCTTCCAGTCCCTCTGCAATGTCACTTATAAAGACATTAAGAAGGACTGGACCCAGTATTGAACCCTGCGGTACCCCACTAGTAACCTCTCTTTCTTCAGAGTAGTCTCCATTTACAATAACCTTCTATGTCCTGTTGTCCAGCCAATTTTTTACACAGGCTACCACCCTGGGACCCACTCCCAGGCTGGTTAATTTGATTATTAATCATTTGTGTGGGACTGTTTCAAATGCCTTGCTAAAGTCTAGGTAGGCCATGTCAACAGCCCCTCCCTGGTCTACTACTTTGGTCACCCAGTCAAAGAAATCAATTAGATTTGTCTGGCATGACCTTCCTGCTGTGAACCCAAACTGCCTTGGGTCCTGTGCCCCACTGGCCTCTAGGTACTCAACAATTCTTTCCGTCAGAAGTGATTCCATCACTTTCCCTACCACAGAGGTCAAACTGACAGGTCTGTAGTTTCCTGCCTCTGTCTTGCTCCCACTTTTGTGAAGGGGACTCACATCCACCTTCTTCCAGTCCTCAGGTACCACACCATCCTCCCATGAGTTGTTGAAAAGGGTAGTCAGTGGTGTCACTAGTTCTCTCCTTAATTCTTTTACAATTCTGGGGTGAATTCCATCAGGCCCCATTGCTTTGTCCAACTTCAGTTTTAGGAGTTCTTTCAGAACCCTTTCTTTTGTGAATGGACTGGGATTGACCCCTCTATTCACAGTGCTTCTGTTAATTGGATTAGGCACTCCCCCCCCTCCTGTTTTGTGAATACTGAGCAGAAGTATTTGTTCGGTATCCCTGCTTTTTCACTGTCCCTCTCTGCCCACCCACCGTCCATTCTATTTAGCCTCACTATTCCTCCCTTTGTCTTTCTACACCCCCTGATGTACCTATAAATGGTTTTATCCCCCTTCTTAACTGAGTTGGCTATCTTTTCCTCAGACTGGGCCTTTGCTATTCTGACTACCCTCCCTGCTTCCTTCTACCTTAACTGGTACAGTGATTAGGACATAGGAGTCCTGCTTACTAGACAGTCCTGTATGCAAACCTCAAGTTTCATAATACAATATAAAAATATACACAACAATACAATATACAAGCATGCACAAAGCAAGCCCAGGACAGCAAAGTCACAGAAATAACAGGTAATTAAGTGAAACAGCTACATGTGTATACCACTGTTTTCCTGACAGCCTGAAAAAAATTAGTGTATTCTGGAATCTCATGAACTGTTGGATGGAGCGAATTCCAGACTATAGCAGCCCTTGTAGAGAGGTTCCTGTCTCCAAATCTGTTTAGGCATTTACCAGGTAAAATTTTATTCAAGTGGACTGATCTATTTAATACCCTCCTGGTTGTCCCCCCTTTAAAGGAAAGATGTTGAGAAATTGGATGGTTAGAAGACCTTAGCTTATGCAACAATAACAACCAAGTTCTATTGTAACCTATTTCAAGTGGCTGCTAATCCAGCCTGCTCAATAACAAGCAATGGTGAGTGTAAAAACAGCATTTTAACACATATCTAGCAATCCTGTAATGTGTTTTGTCAAGACATACCAGTAGTGATTTATTTGCTGTTCTATAAATCAGTTGGCCATAATTTAAAGTTGGTAGAACAATTTGTTCTGCAATCCTCTTTCTATCTGGCAATTTCAAAAACCTTGTAGTTCTTTTTAATACTCCTAGTTTTTTATTCACGTTCCCTATGGTGTTTGCTATATGTTTTGCAAAAGTCATTTCTGTATCAAATATGACCCCTAGGTAGCAATCGCTATCCACCAATTCCAGAACAGTGGAATTTTGGATTTGAATCTTAAGCTTATTTTCACCCTTTTGGCCCCCTTCTCCCTTTTTTGGGGAAAAATACATCAATTTGGTCTTTTTTACATTCATAAGCAGCTTTGACCTGGTGAACCACCCCTCAATATTAGAAAAGTCAGACTGCAGATTAAACTGTAATTTCTCCATGTTTCGATCTGAGGCTACTATGGCAGTATCATCCACATACAGCCTAATGCCTGTATGTGTTGCCACTTTTAATAGATCATTATTAAAAATAAGAAATAATAGGGTCCAAGAATGGACCCCTGAGGAACGCCCCTGATCAGTTTCCATATCCTGGAAGTTACTCCATTAATATTAACAACTTGGGAGCATCCTCCTAAATAAGATCTCAACCAGTCTAACTGACCTTCTGTAAATCCCATGTTCTGTGGTCTTGACACCAATAGGGGTGGTCCACCAGGTCGAAGGCCTTAAAGAGGTCCACATAAACCACAGCCGTCTCCATGTGGGAGTTCAGCGACTCATTTAATAAGTCA
Source organism: Neoceratodus forsteri (assembly GCA_016271365.2). Classification (NCBI taxonomy): domain Eukaryota; kingdom Metazoa; phylum Chordata; order Ceratodontiformes; family Ceratodontidae; genus Neoceratodus; species Neoceratodus forsteri. The sequence goes on from CM057451.1 coordinate 1,046,424,537, forward strand.
CTGAACTCCAGCAGGACAGTGGAGGTAGAATAACCCTTTTGAAAGCTGGACTGGTGAGGATGTAATAACTTGTGTTTGTTTAGGTAATCAGACACTTGAGAATGCACCAATTTCTCTAAACATTTTGTTAGGGCTGAGAGTAAAGCTATAGGTTTGTAATTGTTAACCACAGTTCGGTCACAACCCTTAAAAATAGGTCTGATTCTTGCTTACTTTCCAAGAATAAGAGGGAAGTGACCAACCACAGGCTTCAATTCAATATATGATACTGTGGGAGCAATATGGGTAGCTGCTGGGTGGCAAGGCAATTGGGGGGGAAAATGGCATTCAAAACTTACAAAAAGGAAGAAGACAGGGAGATTTACAGGGAGAAGCTGAGGGAGGCAGGGCAAAATATTAGGAGGGCAAAAGCAGAGAGGAAGAATGCCAAGCACTGGATGGATACACCATAGGGGGAAGGGGGAATACAGGTGGAAGAAGATTTTGAGAAGGCAGAAGTGCTAAATAAGTATTTCTGTTCAGTCCTCATGATAGAAGGGGAAGGAAGAGGACCAGAGTTGAGGAGGAGGGGAAGGGAATACATGGGGGTAGATCCTAGCCCATTCAGTGATGACAGGATAAGGGAGGAACTAGGAAGGTTGAGGGTGGATAAGGCTATGGGTCTGGATGCTATCCATCCCAGGGTACTCTGGGAATTAAAGTAGGAGCTGGCAGCAACTTTGGTGAGACTGTTTAACCTGTCCCTGGGTATTGGGTGGGTGCTTTGGGATTGGAAGAGGGCAGACGTGGTGCCACTACACAAAAGTGGTAGCAGAGAGGAGGTAGAAAATGATCGTCCGGTCAGCCTCACCTCAGTGGTGAGAAAGGTGATGGAGGTGCTCTTGAAGAAAAGGGTGGTCAGATACCTTGCAGACAGTGGACTGTAGGATGACAGGCAGCATGGCTTTACCAAAGAGAGATTGTGCAAGATGAACCTCATCGAACTCTTCGGTTGAGTGACCAGGAAGGTGGATCGGGGGTGGGGTAGACAGTGGACGTGACCTATATAGACTTCAGGAAGGCCTCCTGCGCCATCCCTCACAGAAGGCTGCTAAGAAAGTTGGAAAGCTTAGAGGTGGGACCAAAGATAATAAGGTGAGTGGAAAACTGGTTGAGGGACAGAAGCCAGAGGGTGGTGATAAATGGGGTGAAGGAAAGAGTGATGAGCAAGGTGCCCCCGGGGTCAGTGTTGGGGCCCATCCTATTTAACATTTATATCAGCGATATAACATAGGGACTGGAGGGGAAGATGTGCCTGTTTGCAGATGATACAAAGATCTGCAACAGAGTGGACACCCAGGAAGTGGTAGAGGTAATGAGGGAGGACCTAAAGAACCTGGAGAGGTAGTCAGATACATGGCAGCTGAAGTTTAATACAAAAAAAGTGTGCAGTAATGCACATGGGGCATTAGAACCTGCAAGCCAGCTATACACTGGCAGGGGAGGAAATAATGGCAGTGGTGCAGGAGAGGGATCTGAGGATTATAATTTCAGATAACCTTAAGGTGGGGAATCAATGCAGCAAAGCAATTGGCAAGGCAAATAGAATGTTGGCATGCATAGGGAGGGGTATAACAAGCAGTAAGAGGGAGGTGCTCATACCCCTTTATAAGTCCGTGGTGAGATCTCACTTGGAGTACAGGGTCCAGTTCTAGATGCCTCACCTGCACAAGGATATAGAAGGGATGTTGAGGGTTCAGAGAAGGGTGACTAAGATGGTGCATGACATGCATCACAAGCCCTGTGAGGAACGGTTGAGAGAGCTGGACCTGTACCCATTGGTGACTAGGAGTGAGTGGGGGGACATTATTGAGACATTTAAGCATGTGAAAGAGATAAATAAGGTGGGGAAGGGGAGCTTATTCACAAGGAAATTATGCAACAGAACAGGAGGTCATAGTCAGAGATTAGAGGGAGGAAGATCTAGGACCAAATGGAAGGGGGCGCTACTTCATTAAGAGGGTGGTGAGCCCCTAGAACAGACTGCCAGAGGAGGGGTGGGAGCCATAACCGTGGAGGGTTTCAAGCAGGCATGGGACAGATATAAAGGGTTGGACAGAGGGCAGAAAGGGAGGGATCTGGACTTAGAGAGTGAGTAGGGAGGGGGGGGATAAAGGAGCAGAATCAATGGGCCCGAAGGATCCTTTTCTGCCATCAGATTTCTATGATTCTATGAACACACCCACTTTTGAACTGCCAAAGATCACAATAGAATGCAATATATTTAACTAGCCATTTGAGACCTCAGACTTCTTGAATGGAATAAACTCATAATGGAAGTGAAGTTAGATTTGAGCCATACTACATTTAAGAAATTAAATAATAAACTTTTGATCTACCTCCCATTCCCAGGGACCCTGGTTTTCCATTTTAACCGGTAACACCGGTAACAATCACAGAATCCTGCTTGGTTTGCAGATTTTGAATTCTTGTACCGGTGCCTCACAGAAATTGCATGTCACTGCACAGAATCTCTAAGATTTCAGTACCTTTTTAAATTTTTTTTATTTTCTCCTTCTATGTCCCCTTCTCACAGCATCGGTATCCCCTAGCTTCACCCCCAGGTAATGCTCAGAAGCTCCTGTGGGCCTGCCCCATCCTGCCTGGGTTGTAATCCCCCAGGTGGGAAGGGAGGGGACTCTAGGTCACCCCTCCACACTCCCTTAGTGTGTGTTGGGCAGCCCAGTGGGTCCCTCATGGAGCCTGGTTATGAAGTCTGGGGCACCTGGGTCCCTCCTGCCAGTGGCCAATGTGGGTCAATTGTTCCTGGTTTTCTGGTCTCTGGCCCTGAGGGCACCAGCACTAGAGATCCAAGGAGGTAGGTCACATAGAGACATGCTACTGCTCCAGATCCTGGCTAGCCTCCTCCCCTCCTGATCACTCTGCAGCACCATTGCACCACCACCCATGTTCACACCGGTGGTGGTGAAGAAGCAGGACCTGCAGCCCACCCTCTCCAGAGGAGGAGGAGAGCAGTCCCCCAGGTACTCGATCCTACTCCCCTGGCCAGACCTCCAGCAACCAGAGTTTGCTTCCGACCCTGGGTCACTGGCATGGCAAGCAATAATGCTAGTGCAGCGCCAGCGGGCCGACCCAGATTTAAGCATCTTAAAATGAATGCTGCTGTGCTTTACATTCTTTCTGCTTTGCTGCGTATAGAGCCAGTAAGGAAATCACTCACACTGCTTTGTTGTAATCAGCCATTCAGTTTAACCACCCATGCCTAGTGGTTAGAGTGACAAATGGTGATTGAACTGGGTACATACGGCAGACTTGGGTTTGAGTCCCACAACCTCCACTTGCATCCAAGCAAGTCATTTAACCTCCCAAGTGCTTCTAGGTCACTCCTTAAAACAGACAGTTCTGCCTAGTGGGCCTTACCTGCTTTACAAAGAAAATAAAAAAAAAAATACCAATATATGTTTACTATATCATAGAATAGTAGTCAGGGTACCATGTAATTTACTTGAGTTTTACTTGGGCTGCAATGATTTTGTATAGGTAAAGATAAATATTCAGATATGTTTTATAAGCTTGTTTTTAGATTTTAGTCAGGTTTTTATTGTATTCTTTGCATATAAGCATCTAGGTTGTAGATTGCTAAACACAGGACCACAGTTACCAACTAACTTATTCAAGTTTATAATCAGTAGAGCCATCCAAAATCCTCAGTTGTTTGAATGAAAACTAGTCTGAATGAAAGTATGTTCACAAAGAAGAAACTGCCTTACTACTTATGAAAATACTTCACAGTTAGCACCCCAGTTAGGTGAATTGGATCATTTGCACCTTTTCTCCCACCTGCTGGTTCTGTCTCTGTGACAACAAAATGTTTTCTGATAGACTGCTTCAACAAAAAGCAAATGTTAAGTATTTAAGAGTACTTAATGAGGTAAGACCCCAGGGGCTGTATGATGCTGGTGGGCAGAGTAGTGCTCAATTCACATCTGAGTTCAGACATGAAAACTGGGAGACACCCTTTTCATGGACACCAAGTAGAAAAAAAAAAGCATCCACATGTCTGGGAGATGCATGAATCCATTTGAAGGTCCTCCACTAATCACTTGTAGATTTTTTAGGTGAAAACACTTTATTTCAAAGAAGAAAATTCAAGAAGTTTTTTTTTGCTCTTCCTACCCCCTAGCCATCCACACCTTCAGGCCTGCCAAGGCCCCCTACCACCGCTGCTGAGTCCCGACCACTATCCACTGACCCTTACTGCTGTGCTACCAGGAAACCCAAAATAACCCTTCATTGAGTGGGCCCCTACCCCTGTGGGAAGCTACCAGGGGAGGAGAATTGCCACAAAGAGCTTCCTGTGTATCCTGGGCATGTTGGGGGTCAGAACGGACACATGTCTGGGGCTTCTGGTGTATGGCGGAACCAGCAGCCATCCTTTGGTTGGCCAGCGGGTGTTTTCCCATTTTCTTGGGAGCGTGACAGGCTGCATGATATCAAGGCACAAGCCGACATCCGTCACAATCCTCCCGCAGTGAGGACTGATGTGTTGTCGTGCCTCTGGCCTCCACCATGGGCCAGCAAATGCTGAACTGCGAACCCACCTTCCCTCTCAGGAGAAGGGGAGTGGTTGTTGGACACTCAAGCCTTCACCCACCAGCTGGCCCTTCAACACCCAAGTCTGTTCCCTAACTCTGGTCAGCGGTGTCACAGGCAGATATCCAATTCAGGTGGTTAAATTATAGATAGGAAAAAACAAAGGTAGTCCACCTTAGTGGTGATGGTTCAGATTAATTCACATCTGAGTTCTAACAAGCAAAGAGACCAAGTAATTTGTAACTTGTGCATGTGGGGTGTGAGTGTTGAAATGGGATCATAGTGCTGTCACTACTGCCATCACCTCAGAGGGATGTGTACTGCATTGTTGCTACTGCCATCACACCGAAGGGGTGGGGGTTGTAGTGCTTCTGCCATCACCACTGGTGGATGGGGAATGTAGCCTGCTGCCATCCCACCTGAGGGATGAGGGCCATAGTGCTGATACTGCCATCACACATGAGGAATGATGGCATTAGTACTGGAACCATCACACCCCTGAGGGATGGGGGCCATAGTGCTGCTGCTTCTGTCACACCAGAGGATGGGGCCGTGGTGCTGCTTCCATCACACCTTAGGGACGGGGCGTAGTGTTGCTGCTGCCATCACATTTTTTACCTAAAATAACTTTAAATTGGTACAAGGATGGAAGGATGTGTAATAGTGGAGGTCAAAATTGCTAAAATGCATGTTAGCAGAGTAAAAATTGTTAAATAAAGTACACAAAACCAAACACTGGTAAAACCGGATTTTGGCTTAGCAGACACCGGTGACAATACGGTTTTTTACAATGTGCAAAATGGAATATGCCCTTTCTCAATCAGGGTAAACCAGTGTCCCTGCCCATTCCTGCTTTTAACTATATGCATTCTGTTCCTCTTTGATTGTATTTTAGTTGTGGATAGTATAACATGTATTTTATAGTCGAGATTCCTTGAATGCAAAATCACTGAGGCAAGCATTACATAAACAGGCACTGGCAATAAAGCCAAGTGTCAAAGAAACAAATATTTATGCATACACTGTTGATTAAAAACATTGTGTGTAATACAGTGTGCCCACCAGCATGAAATGTTATTGCAGTTGATTCAAGGGATATCTTGCAGGATCTTGAAGGAACACGATGTAATTCAATAGCAACTATTCCAATTTGTGGCACAAAAAACTATAATTGGCTATGGGTGAATTGAAACAAACAATGCAATTAATGTAGTGTGTAGCGTAGTGCAATAATCTGAGTAGCGAAATTTGCACAATTGCACATTCTTTATTATGCAAATTGCCACAAAACACATGCACTGCAGACCTTGCGAAAAATTTTACAATGCAAATTTCTGCACTCCATGTCAAAAATTCACTACAAAGTGAAAATTGCATCAACTTGCATAGTCAAATTTACCACAATTGCAGCAAACTGTGTAGTGCCCATTTCGCAAATGCTATGCATAGTGCATAGTTTCCAAATTCACCACAATGCACACACACATTTTAAATCTGCAACACTCCTACCTGTGACATCTTTATTAGTGAGTGCTTCATCCTGCTGGGTGGCACCCTATAAGCAAGTCACCATGAAAGAGTTTCAGTTCCCTGTTATTGACAGTTATACAATGGCAAGAACATTTTCTGGGCTCCGATTGGTCAGTGCCCACCTTCACCAGTGATGTTATTCTAGTATAACATCACTGCATGAAGGTTCCACACCAACAGATCACTCCACTCTTTCATTTCCAAACACAATGATCGGGCGAGCGCTTAATGAAAATGACAGCACAACCCCTTCAATTCCCCCTTCTTATTGTTAAAGAAATCCACCAAATAAGTAAAAATCCCTGCCTATACTCCTGCTTTAAAACATAAACCAAATGAAAGCTGCCAGTTGCCAGTCAAACCGCAAGTTTTTTTTTAAACCCCTGCTACTACCAGATTCAGATAGCGTTCAGCGTGTACCTGAGCTTGATAGCCTCATACTGCAAAAGTCTGCTGAGAGTACTTTTCCAATTTTATTTTCTTCCTCACAAAAAACTGAATTGTCCTGACAGCTTCTTTGCAAACTGACTGGCTTTGGTGAATCATGGACACCTAAACTACTGATTGTGCGGTCCACTGATGCCGCTCGGTTTGTGGGAAAAAAAGCTGGCATCAAAACTAAGCTTCTGTGTCACAAGATACATACATCTTCCTTGCCTATCCTTGCCCTAAGCAAAGCAACCAGATTTACATACTAACATACTAAAATGCCAGCAGAATAGGCCTAACGGTCTTTTGTGTCTGCTTCTTTGGTCAGCCCCCACCCTGGGAGCTGACCTTGCTGCCCCCATCGCCTTCTCTGGCTTCTCCCTTCCCAGTTTCGGATATTCTCATTGCACTGGATTTTGCTTCCAGAACCCTTCCCCTGTACCTGTCCCACCCCCTCTTGAACCCCTCCACTGTCTCTGCCTCCACCAGCCCCCTGGGCAGCGCATTCCATGGCTCCACCACCCTCTCAGTGAAGTAGCACCTCCTCCTTTCTCCCTTGAATCTTCCCCCCTCCAGCTTCCACCCATGGCCTCTAGTTGCCCCCTCCTCCTTCCTTTGAAGAACCCTGACTGCTCCTACCCTATTTACCCCCTTCATGTACCTGAAGACCTCTATCATGTCACCCCGGTCCCTTCTCTCTTCCAATGTGTACATATTTAGCTCACTGACCCTCTCCCCATAGGTCCTGTCCCCCAAGCCCCAAATCATTTTGGTCGCCCTCCTCTGGACCCTCTCCAGGAGTTTAATGTCCCTCTTTAAGTGTGGCCTCCAAAACTGCATGCAGTACTCGAGGTGTGGCCTCACCAAGCAGTTATACAGAGGGAGTAGCACTTCCCTCCTTCTGGAGGTGATCCCCCTAGCGATGCATCCCAGCATCCTGTTGACCTTGGCTGCTGCCCTCCTACAAGTCTCCGAGTTGTTCATCTTGACATCCACCACCACCACCCCCAGGTTCCTCTCAGACATCGAGACTTGTAGCATTCCCCCCCCCCCAAGTGTGTACACTTGGCCCTGGCGCCTGGCCCCCAGGTGCAGTACCTTGCATTTCCCTGCATTGAACCTCAGCTTCCACTTTCTAGACCATCTTTCCAGAGCCTCCAGGTCCCCCTGTAGGGCCACCCTCCCCTCCTCCCCATCCACCACCGCCCCCAGTTTTGAGTCATCTGCATAGAGACTCATCTCACTCCTGATACCTGTCCTTATGTCAGAGACGTAGGCATTGAACAGGAGGGGTCCAAGGACTGATCCCTGTGGGATCCCACTAATGACCCTCCTTGGGGATGAGACTATCCCACCAACTACGACCCTCTGGGTCCGGTCCCGGAGCCAATTGTCTATCCATCTGATCATCTGGTTCTCCACCCCATTTCTCCCAGCTTATCCAACAGGCCCTCATGAGGAGCTGAGTCAAATGCCTTGCTGAAGTCTAGAAAGAGGATGTCCACTGGTCTACCCAGGTCCAAGGCACTCATCACCCAGTCATAGAACTCCACAAGGTTTGTCTGACATGATTTCCCTGATGAATCCATGCTGTCTATCATCCAGGCACCCTGACTTGTCCAAGTTCCCCCCAGCCTCTCCTTGACAATGCCCTCCATCACCTTGCCCACCACCGATGTCAGGCTGACAGGCCTGTAGTTCCCTGCCACCTCCCTTGATCCCCCCTTGTGGATAGGCACTAAATGTGCCACCTTCTAGTCCTAGGGCACCCACCCTGTCCTCAGAGAGATGGTGAAAAGCTCTGCCAGGGGTTCCGCCAGGACATCCGCAAGTTCCTTCAGCACTCTGGGATGTAATTTATCCAGCCCCGGTGCTTTCTCCATCTTAAGGGACCTGAGGGCTTCCCTCACTTTCTCTGCTGTGATTTCCACCTCTGCTACCTCTTCTCCCTGCTTAGCCTTCCCCCCTCCTGCCAGTGATGCCTCCCCCTCTCCCCAGACCCACCGATTGGTAAGGGTCCCCCCTCCTCAGTATCACTGTCTCCTCCCATGTATGATGCAGCACCCCTATTTTCCTTGGTGAAAACTGAGGTGAAGTACTCATTTAGTACCTCAGCCTCCTCCCCCAGGTCTTGTGCCCATCTCTCCCCTGTTTTAATCCTTCTAATCTGCCCCCTCACCCTTCATTTTTCCTCAATGTATCTAAAGAACCCCTTGTTCCCTCTCCTAATTTCCCTGGCCAAGTTCTGCTCCTTCCTTGCCTTAGCCGCCCTCACCACCCTAGTGGCCCTTCTAGCCATCAGTTCATACTCCCCTCAATCCCTTTCACTCCTTGAGCACTTGAATTGCCTATAGGCTGCCTTCTTTCCCCACACCACCTCCTGGACCTCCCTGGTCCACCAGCGTGGTTTTCGGGCCCTACCGCATTTTTGTCTTACTCTGGCACAGGTGCTGGTAGCATCTTGCACCCCTCTCCTGATTATTTCCCACCTACTGTCAGTGTCCATGTCTGACCCAATCACATCCAAATGCTCCTTAAGGATCCTTCCCATTTCCTTAAAATCCGCCCCCTTGAAGTCAGTTACCTCTGTCTTTGTGCAGCCTTCTACCTCTCCTAGGTCAAGGCAGAACCAGACCGTGGCAAGGTCACTCCCTGCCAATGGGTCCCTTACCTCCAGGCCCCCAATCTGGTCACTGTCTGCCAGGACCACATCCAGTACCCATGCCTCCCTGGTCAGTTCCCCCACCTACTGAGTTAGGAACGCATCTTGAAAGACATCCAACAACCTCAGTTCCCTGGCCAATGAGGATGTCATAGTCTCCCAGTCTGTTCCTAGCATGTTCAAGTCCCCCAACACCACCACCCTTCCCCTGCCCAATCTGCAGTGTCTCCCAACATCAGGGGAGGTACTGACAGTCACTAAGCAAAAAAGGGACCTAAGGGTTATCATAACTGACAACCTCTAAATGGCAGAGCAATGTAGCAGAGCAGTAGACAGGGCTAATGAAATGCTGGGTTGCATTGAGAGGGGATCAGGAGGTGGTGGTATCAGTGTGTCACTCACTGGTGAGATCCCACCTAGAGAACTGTGTCTGGTTTTTGAGAACGCACCTCAGAAAGGATATAGACAGGGTGGAGTAATCCAGAGGAGGGCAACTAAAATGGTTCAGGGGTTGCACAAGAAGCCCTAAGAGAAGAGAAGAGACCAAGGGATCGTAACATGTACACACTGGAAGAGAGGAGAGTGAGATTCAAGAAGGGACATGGTAGAGACCTAAAAGTTCTCTTACAGGCGTTAACTGGGTGCAGGGTGGGGGTCTCTTTCAAATAAAAAAGTTTACCAGGACTGGGGGCAAGCGATTATGGAGGGATGTGAGGATGTTCTACTTCAGACTGAAGATGCCTGGAACAGACTGACAGCAGAAGTGGTGGAGATGAAAACAGTAGGATGCTTCAAGCATGCATGGGATACACACAAGGTATATTAGTAAACAAGCAGAGAGGGGGGAGGATTGCTGGAGACTAGTTAGGGTCTGCTAAAACAGATTAGGCTGGGAACATCTTGGCAGACTGAGTGGGCCAAGAGGTTCTTTTGTGCTGACAAATTCTGTTTACTTTTTAGTGTTTTTGTGATTTTTAAGTTGGCTTGCACATTGCGGCTAATTCAGGGGATCAGTGAGCATGCTGGTGATGACAGCAGTTTCAAAGAGAGTCATGGAGTTAAAAGAAATCTTCTGCTCCAATGAGGTGCAGTTTTCTCATTGCAGTGGCAAATGACAAGACTCTGGCCATGCGCTCAGTACTGCACATGGCCTGAGTTATGAGCAGTTGCTCAGTGTGCTGTTCCTGGTGAAACATTTCAATAAATAAATAAATAAATAAATAAAACAGCTGCCGGTGTGGCTTTCCACAATGGTGGCCCCTGCCACCGGCCACACACTCCCGCAAAGCTGACATCGGGGGTGCCCAATCCCCATGTCGGTATGTATCCCCCCCAGCCACTTTGTGGCACACTGGGAGCGCACCCCAGTGTGCCCAGCCTTTTTTTTTTATTTTCCCGACACCGGGATGCCCACTCCTGGTGTTGAATGCCCCCCACCCCAAGCTCAATTTCTTTGCTGATGGGGGTGCCAAATCCCTGTTGTCATAATGTTTCCTCTCCCCCCAAGCTTGCCAACAGTAGTGCCCAATCTCCGTCAGCATCCTGTCAACTCCCCCAAACTCAGGTGGCACACAGGGAGCCCACCCCAGTGTGCCCAAAAGTTTATTTCTGTTTTTCAACCTATAAATAAAGAAAATGGTCCCCCAAGTCTTTTTTGTTTGTTCGTTAAACTGCAAAAAGAAACCATGCAGATTCATCTCCCAGTCCCCCTACCCCACCCCAACCCTCCTTGTGTGCACCAACCTCCACACAGCCCCTCACCCATACTTACCCTCTGGAGGTCAGAAGCAGCGATCTTATGCAGACTGAGACACATCTGCACTCTTCAAAGCCAAACTACGAACTGAGGAATCATTTAAGTGCTGTATAATGGGACTCAATGTGGGGTTTCAACTTAAGTTGATACCTCAACCATTTTTAGGAATCTTGGCACCAAATTTTCAACATTGGGTTCTTGGGACCCCACCTTGTGAACATATCACTGTTGTTTCATTTCTCCATCCTGAAAGGTGATTTCGTGGTCACTGTTCTGAATGACCATTCGGGACTGATTAACAAAATGACAGTATCACTGTTCATGAGGTGGAGTCCCAAAAAGCCCATGTTGAAAATTTGGTGTAAAAATTCCAAAAAATTACCAAGTTAAGAGTGTGCATTGTGCATTTTCTATGCATGCTTGTAACTTCACCAATGTTTAATATTTTCACTCCACATTTTCAACATTGCCATTGTTTAACACCTTCTTATGAAAAGTAGAGCTGTCATTTTTCACATCCTGCCCAAAATATGTTTTTGGACCTGTGGCACAGAATGGCGCGGTCGCTGTACAAAATCAAGTTTTGGGATGGATTAACAAAATCACAGTGCCACTCTTCATGAGGAGAGGTCCCAAAAAATTCCATGTTAAAAATATGGTGAAAAAATTCCAAAAAATTACATTACGGGGATGTGTTGCTCAGTTTCTATGCACGCTCATAACTTCGCAAATTTTTCATATTTTCACTCCAGATTTTCAACATTGCCATTTTTTCATACCTCCTCATGAACAGTACAGTTGTCATTTTTTACATCCTGCCCAAAATGAGCTTCTGCACCTGTGTCACTGAATAATTGCTGTGTGAAACCACCTTTCAGGACTGAGTAACAAAATGATAGTGCCACTGTTCATGAGGTGGGGCCCCAAAAACCCATTTTGAAAGTTTGGAGCTAAAATACCAACAAACACCAAGGGTGTTACAAATTCCAACTGTAACGACCACCCTGTAGAGACTGACAAGCATCGGGGGGGCGTGACTTGAGTTCGTCGGCTGTAATGCTCACGGCATTCTGCCCCCAACCTACAGTCACTGACAGACATCAAGGTTTGCCTTGGAGTCTTAAGGCCCTAACATTCACCCCATTCTCCTATACTGCACCCATCTCAGCTTGTTTCCTTATGGAATGGTGTGAGCATAAGGGCCAAAGACCCCAAGGCACACTGCAACAACTGTTGCTGTCTGCAGGGTGGGGTGATGTGAGATGGCTTCAGCATTATGGCCCACGACCCAAAGGCACACCACCAATGATTTTCAGTCTCTGCGGGGGGGTGGCGTTAGTTAAATACTTCACTGCCATTCCTATTCTGCATCTATCTAACTCCTGCACTACTAATGCCAATGCCAGCAAACCAACATTCGGCATTGACAAATGCTTGTTAAATATTGCTAGTGGTGGTCATAGTCAATGACTTGAGTCATTAATTATAAAATGAGTAATATAAGCTCTTTTAGAAACATCTGAGAGAAATACAAAAAGGAAATCCAAAAAAACTTCTGATCATAGGAGACTCCACAATTTGGGGAGTCGATAACTATCTACAGCCAGGGGTAATGGTCAGATGTCTCCCAGATACATCAGCTTGGAGAGACACTGACTGCATTGCTAAAATTGTAAAGGAAGCAAGAGAAAACATTGATGTCCTGGTACACATAGGGACTAACGGGTGACAGACTATCATCCATTTCGTCCAGCATCTCCTTCTCCGAGATCCTGACATTCTGGGAGAGGGGGAAAGATGGACAGAAGGTCAGAGAAGGGGAGATATGGGAGCTAAACATGTGGCTTAAGGGTGGGTGCCAGGAAAAGGGACACAAATTTGTAGGGAACTGGTAACAGTTTTGGGAGCGAAAGTTCTTTAAATTTGATGGACTGCATCTGACTAAGGAGGGAGTCAGTGCATTGGGGCAGAAGTTTGATGTCTTTGCAAATATTTAAACTAGCAAATGGGGAGAGGGCTGCAGCACCCGATACATCAAATGAGAAGAACACCCTTCCCCCCTCAGCTAGTGGTCAGACAGGAGTGCAACATGTTTGTAGTTCATTTGCATCCCCAGGTAAGGAAAAAGGTCCAGTTCTCCACACCACGCACAGGGGAAATGCCAGACCTCACCCAACAACTACCACATTGAAATCTGGCCAATGGAAAATCATGTACACAAATGTTCGCAGTCTGGGAAACAAGATCTGAGACCTGCATGCAATAATGACAGAGGCTAAACTGGACATAGTAGCCATTAGCGAGACATGGTTTACCAGTAATCACACTTGGGAGACTTTAGTACCTGGCTATGTACTGTTCAGAAGAGACCGAGGTGCGAAGGGGGGGTGGAGTGGCCCTTTATGTCAATGAAAATATCAAAGCTACAGAAATTCAAAATACACATAAGGAGCCAGAAGAGCTGTGGGTCACCCTGGAAACAGGAAATGGGACAGCCATATGAACTGGGGTTGTCTACAAGCCTTCAAACCAGGGGGAGGACATAGACACATTACTGTTAGAAGATATACAAAACATGACAGCTAAAGGGGAGGTTCTGATAATGGGAGACTTCAACATGCCGATAAAGATAGGTCAATACCAGCAGGAACATCTGCCAGAACTAGACACATAGTGGATTCCCTGCAGGGGGAGGGCCTCAAATAACTGGTACAACAACCCACAAGTGACAGGGCTATCCTTGATCTAGTACTGACTAATAGGGAAAGGATCACAGATATCCAGGTAGAAGGTCACCTGGGGACCAGTGACCATCACGTGGTATGGTTCAATTTGGCCACTAGAACTAAATCATCCCATTCCAAGGCAAAAATATGAGACTTCAGAGGAGCTGACTTTGATAAGATGGCCAACCGAGTTAAGCTAGCCCTGGCAAAAAGAAATACAGATGAGGGGTACAGGCAAAGTGGACAAGCATTAAGGATGCAATACTTGAAGCAACAGCCCATTGTGTTAGAGAGAAAGAGAAGTGCAAAAGAAGAAGGAAACCACTTTGGTTCTCAAAAACAGTAGCAGAAAAGGTAAGAGACAAAAGGCTGGCCTTCAGGAAATATAAGGGAATGCAGTGGGAAGAAGATAGGGAGGCATACCAAACTTCCCTAAGGGAAGCAGGGAAGGCAGTAATGCGGGCAAAGGCCCAAACTGAGGAAACACTAGCACAAATGGTAAAAGAAGGTGACAAAATTGTCTATAGATACATTAGTGAAAGGAGAAATTCCACAGAGGGTATTGCTAAGATCAAAGGGGATAAGGGGGCGTGTGAGGAGGAGGACCATGTAAAAGCATCTATCCTGAATAGATACTTCTGCTCAGTATTTACTGAAGAGAAGGCAGGGCAGGGCCCACAGCTCAGCACCATGGACACAGGGGGGAGGGAGGAGTGCACTAGTCCCTTCACAAAAGAAAGGGTCCTACAAGAGCTCGATAAGCTCAGGGTGGACAAGGCAATGGGACCTAATGGCATACATCCCAGGGTACTAAAGTAGCTACGGGTGGAACTAGCAGAGCCATTATTAGAACTGTTTAGTGAGTCTCTGAGCACAGGAGAGGTCCCAGAAGACTGGAGAAGGGCTCATGTTATCCCGCTTCACAAGACTGGTAGCAGGGAGGAGGCAGGGAACTACGAACCGGTCAGTGTTACCTCAGTAGTGGGCAAGATTATGGAGGCACTCCTTAAGGAAAGGATAGTGCAACACCTGGACTCCATAGGAGCACAGGATCCAAGACAGCATGAGTTTACAACAGGAAGGTCCTGTTAAACTAATCTCATAGATTTCTTTGACTGGGTAACTAGAGTGGTGGACCAAGGGGGAGCAGTTGATGACACCTACCTTGACTTCAGCAAAGCTTTCGATACTGTTCCACATAGAAGATTGATTAATAAGCTGGGTAGGCTTGGGGTGGGTCAGAAGTTGGTCAACTGGGTGACAAACTGGTTGATGGGCAGAAAACAGAGAGTGGTGGTAAATGGTATACAGTCAGAAGAGATGCAAGTCACAAGTGGGGTACCTCAGGCATCAGTCCTTGGGCCAGTCCTCTTCAATTTCTTCATCAGTGACATTGCAGATGGACTGGTGGGTAAGGTTTGTCTGTTTGCAGATGACACCAAGATCTACAACAGAGTAGATGATCCACATGGGGTAGGCAGAATGAGAAGAGATGTGGATAAACTGGCAAAAATGATCAGAAGAGTGGCAACTGGGGTTAAATGCAAAGAAGTAAAAGATCATGCACATAAGGAAAAGAAACCCTGAAGCCACCTATAGGCTGGGAGGGGGGAGTTGCTGGCAGTCACAAGGGAAGAAAGAGACTTGGGCATCATCATCACAGATGACCTGAAATCATCCAAGTAGACCACTAAAGTAGGTAAGGCTAGGGAGATGCTGGGGTGTATTAGTAGGGGTATCACAAGTCTTAAGAGGGAGGTAATAATCCCTCTTTACAAGACACTGATTAGGCCCCATCTGGAGTACTGTGTGCAGTACTGGAGGCCATACCTTCACAAGGACATTAACCAGATTGAGTCAGACCAGAGAATGGCAACCAAAATGGTGCAGGGACTGCATCAGAAAACATATGAGGACAGATTAATGGAGCTCAACATGTACATCCTAGAGCAAAGGAGTGACAGAGGTGATATGATCAAAACATTCAAACACCTTAAGGGCATTAACAAGGTAAAAGAGTCTAACATGTTTCAATATCAGAAAAATAGCAGGACAAGAGGACACAGCATGAGATTAGAGGGAGGCCGATTAAGGGGTAATGTAAGGAAGTTCTTTTTCACAGAAAGGGTGGTGGATGCATGGAAAGGCCTACCTCAGGAAGTGCTGGATATGAATACAGTGTAGGGCTTCAAACAGGCATGGGATAGGCATTCATGAGCAATACAGATGAGATGAGCATGAATAGATAGGCCATTGACAGAGCAAAGACTGATGGCACATTCATAAGGTAGAAAAAGAAACAGGCAGTCTGGATGGGCCTCGTGGTCCTTATCTGCTGTCAGCTTCTACGTTTCAAAGTTTCTTATGATTTATATATAATCTAATTATGTCAGAAATATATTAATGCCAACAAACTATATAATGATATTTTTGCTTACAAATACTGCTACTTTAAAGGGACACTGTCAACATTTTTTCATCATAATATTTTTAGATGAAAACCCACACTTTTATGACTGCTTACCTTCTCTAAAATTCACTGATGTTGCTGTTTGGTTTATCTGATTCCTTTTTTAGTAGAACTGAAATGCATGATAATGGAATAATATAAACAGCATTGTTTTTTGTCAAATCATTGATCAATTCTTACTGCACACTTTATGAGCATTATGAATACCCCAAACAGTACAGCCACTCATGATGAAATGCACTCCTCTCCTTTCATTAGGTGGGGATGTTCCAAAATCCAGGAAAGATGCAGTGGAAGTTAATCAAGGAATGTAAACAAACATGTTTTGATATGGTGGGTTGTCTGTTTTTCACTTTTAAAAAGAAAAGCAGAAGGCTGGCCTGGTGGTTCTGAGGGATGAGGTGCTGAATGCTGCACCTTGCACCATGCAGGCGACCCAGGTTCGGGACTGGTCTCCTCTCTCAGGGAGGGATTCTGGGACAACCTGGCATTTCAGTGGCCCCTGGTGGAGACTGAAGGAACTGAAACACTTAGGGCTTGCACGCGGGGGGGGGGGGATGTTGGGCGGCTGCCTTCCAGACATAGGTGGGAGCATCTGTGTCACAGGCTGTGTGGCATTGCACATTCCACGTCTGGGGCGTAAACAAAGAAATACCCTGGCTTGCTGAGGAGGTGATGAGGGCCTCAGGGACCTCCCTCACATCCCCAATTCTGGGCAGACCACACCGGGGATCAACAACTGACTTCCTGAGAGGACTTGACCTTCTAATTCCAGAAAGACATCACCAAGGGAGGGAAGGCCCTGCTCCGGGGTGATCCAGGGTGCTGGAAGTCCCTCGAGGGAAGAGAGAACCGGATTGGTCAGTCATGGAGGGGAGTAGCAGGGCTAGCATTGAGAAGGCACCTCTGATAGATGCCTCAGTGAGTTTTTGAATAAATAAAATTTGAAAAAAAAAAGAAAAGCAAAATCAGAATCAAACAACTAGTTACATCAGCAATCTTTACAGACTGTGAGCAATCATACAATGTGTTTTTCAAACTAGGGACACTTTGAGGCCTGGGGGTTGACAGAGTCCCTTTAAGCAGAACTATGAATAGGATGACAAGTTTACAATTTTGAAAAAGTCTGAATCTTCTTTTAAAACATGGGGGGGGGGGGGTGCAATATTTTTACTGGTGTTGCCTGCACCCCCTATTGTAATAAACCAAGAGGTTTCTGTGAATCTGGATATTTGAATAATCCCTCCTCCCCCAAATTCTGTAATTTTGCTTCAGGTAAAACTGGAAAGCACCAGTAAATAAGAGTAATGCATCTGAATATAAGGTATCAAAATACTTTACAAACAAATTGCAACGGCTGAAAATTCAGAATAAATGCCGTTGGATGATTGCATGTACAGTATGGTCTCCGTTCAAGAGATTTTCAATCACCCTGTGAAACTGTAAATTAACCTTACCTGACTGCACACATATTAGACTGCATTTTCTGTAAATGTACAACAAAAGATAACATCAGCTCTTTAATTGCTTACCCCTGATGATGCTGAAAAGATCAACATGCAAGGGTGGTCAGTGAAATCACAAATTAGTTCTTGAGGTGTACGATATCACTGTCAATGCTCATGTCACATGCACTGTCAAATATGCTAGTTCTCTAGGAAAGGCATATTGAAGTCTACAGTTCAACTAAACAGAGCCCTTTGTTGCTAGGAAATCATCAGTAAGTCATCAAAACAATTTTCTACATTCTGTCTTGGGAATCAGTGGCATTCCATTTGCTAATGAGCAATGTTTACTTTCAGTATTCTCCAGATAAAACATGGAAGATAGTTTAACTTAATGAAAACACTTCGTGGAAAGAATCCGTTCTATTTTATTTAACTCATTCACCCTCAGCAGCCATTTTGGAATCAGCATTCAGTCTTGAAGTGGTGTGGATGTGTATGTGTTTCTTAGCAGAACACTGCATTTGTGATATCTTGTAATTAATTCTTAAATATTCAAGATCATCAGACATAATATGTGCTTAGAGTTATTTTACAATTTTGAAGCTAATTTAATATAAAATTATTTATTTTAATAAAATCACAATGAAGCGCAGTATACAACTATATTGTTTTTGTCAATACTGACTCAGCTCTGAGAGGACAGTGCTGCGCAATTAATTGGGTAACAACATGATATAATTACAGTCACCAAACAGTTTTCCTCTTGCTTGAAACAGACATATTCAGCTCCTTGAAAAAAACAAATGTTATCACCCCCTTATTTTTTCAGGACACAAGTTACCTGCTAGTTGTATGGTAGTAACTGTATAATGTATTTATTTATTGAAATGTTTCACCAGGAAGGCACTCTGAGCAAATGTTGCTCGTCTCCCAGTGCGACCTTGGGGGTGTACAGTAGGATGTGGAAATTTCACATAAATACAATTAATTTAACTCAGTATTGTGGAAACACATGTACAATAGTTAAAAGGTCATATGAATTATAGGGTCTGGTACAATTACCAGACATGTAAAATCCCTACAGCAAACTTTCCGACTCCAGTTGCCCGACTTACAAGATACCGATAGCACTAATTGCCCAAGTGACCGAAATTCAGACATGCGGTGTGCGGCAGTATCAGACCCCAACACTGCCAATTGTGCTGGATTATTATTAAGAATGAGCCATGTGGCTCCTCAATGCATCAGCTGATTAGATTCCAAACCTGTACAAGCCATATTAATTGCTGTCTATACCGACATCCTGAATAATGTCTGATGTCCTAAGTGGTGTCCGCTACCAAGCTACAGTTAAAACAATGCAGTCCCGTAGCCTGATCCCCGTTTCCAACACTGCACAGCTTTCTATATCCTCCAATGGCTAATCTGTCTAATACAAGCTGTGGTTACCAGTAAGTGGAATTTAAAGTCACACCGTCCTGTTCTGTTGCCTGTTCCTCATGCTGACACTGCACTGAGACAACTGTTTCCTCCTGTTTGTGTGCCCTAATGCAAGCTGCTTAAATTAGTAAAGCTAGGTAAAAAACACAGAAACTGTCAAACTTAAAAAATGAAGCCAGAGTAGTGGAGTTGATAAAGGCAAGTCTTTGGTGGTGAGTGGAGCAGGGTATATAGGTATATCCTGTCCAGAGTTGTGGACAGGCATGGGAGAGGGAGTTTATAGAGACAAGTAGTCAGAAGCAAGTGCAGCAGTGTACTATATGGAGTGAAGCGTGTTCCACCACCTGGCACTCTGCATCGTTCTCCTCCATCACTGACCCTCTCCCCTACAGGACTAACTAAATACCTCCATATGTCTGGATATACCAGAACAGGGAAAATATGCGAGAGTAAAAAAATATTGAAATCTAAAGTCTAATGCCCTAATGTCTAATGAACCCAGCACATATGCACAAAGCTGTAAATATATTTGCAGAACTGTCTGTGTCGGGATTTCAATGGTTGGGCAATGCTGCATCAGTCTTTGAAATGCCAGACACTTAGCTGAGTTGGGCTTGTGAAGTCGGGAAGAACTATGTCAGGCATTTCCAAGTTGGGCAATTGTACTGATTCTGCATTATACAATTGGCACATACATTATACAATTATACAATTGACACATACATTATACAATTGACACATACATTATACAATTGAAGACTGGCTTCACAGAATTAGTATTTAACCTGTCTGAAAACTTATACATACAGTAATATGCTATGACCAGAGTGGGATGAAAGTGCAATTTTCAGGTACAAGTCAACTGAATGAACTTTTGTAGGCAAGGTTATCAAGAAGGTGGTCGCTGTGCAGTCGAAGGATCATTTATTCAGCCACAATGTCTATGATTCTCTCCAGTCTGGTTTTAGGAAAAGACACAGTACTGAGACAGCTCTTGTTGGGGTACTAAATGACCTCCTGATAGCGAGAGATCGGAGGTCTTGTTCTATCTTAGTCCTCCTTGATCTCTCTGCAGCATTTGACACTGTGGACCATGGTGTGTTGTTGGAGTGTGGTTCCTCTGTGGACTGTCTGGTACAGTCCTCAGGTGGTTTCAATCATTCCTCGAGGGCAGGACTCAGAGTGGTGTCTGGGATTTATTCCTCATCTCCACTCCTCCTGCCCTGCGGGGTGCCGCAGGGCTCCATTCTTTTGCCCATTGTTTGCAGTGTATATGCTACCATTAGGAGAGATCATTATGCAGTACAGTCTGAATTTTCACTGCTACACAAATGATACTCTGCTGTACTTGTTCTTTGTGTCTGGACAGGAGACTTTCTCAGTATTTAACAACTCTCTATCCGAGGTCTAGAGCTGGATGAGTGCGAGCTGGCTTCAGTTGAACTCAGCAAAGACTGAGGTGTTGGTAGTAGACCCAGGTCATTGAGAAGCAAGTTTGCCAGCTGGCAGCCATGTGGTTTATGGCTAGGTGATGTCGGGCTGACAACCTCAGACCAGGTGCGTAACCCAGGCATTATTTTTGATGGCAAGCTGACCTTTAAATCTCAGATTTTGGCAGTCTTCAAATCCTCTTTCTACCATCTGAGGAACATCATCAAGGTGAAGCATCTGGTTCCTTCTGGTAAACTTCCCACTCTGGACCATGCCTTCATGACCTCCTGCCTTGACTATTGCAATGCCCTTTACCTAGGGTACCGGGGTTGATATTTGCTACCTGCAGCTAGTGCAGAATGCGGCAGCCAAGCTTTTGACTGGTGCTTCAAGGACCAGTCATATTTTACCTGTGCTCCGTGGACTGCATTGGCTGCCAGTTCAGTGGCGGATCACCTTCAAGGTTGGGTTACTGACCTATAAAGCCCTACCAGAGCAGGGACCTCGTTACTTGCAAGATCTCCTTCAACCTTACTCCCCTTCCCACCCACTCCTATCCACTGATGAGGAATTTCTAGTGATTCCCATGGTCTGTTTAACGACATCGGGGGCCCAGTCATTTGCATTTGTGGCCCTAACCCTGTGGAATTCTCTACCTCATTGGGTACATGAATGCCCAACCATTGAGAGTTTTAAGATACCGTTGAAAAGTTATTTATTTACTCTGGCATATCCATATTCTTTTTAGATTTTATTACTTAAATTATTGTATTCATTTTAGTTGTGTATAATTTGGTTTGTTTTCTGTCATGTTTTATTGTATGTTTGTACAGGTGCCTTGGATTTAGAAAGGTGCCTTCAACTAATAAAGTTTGATTTGATTTGATTTGATTTGAAGTAATACCTATTTAAGTGCTGAAAAGTCAGGGGTTGGGGAAAAAAAAGTGTGGATGAGGGAGGTGGACAGGGAGAGTAAGGATGGCATGTAGCTAGCCCTCCTGGGTGTAGAGAACCCAGCCAGAGACTGTCACACATGGAGGCCTGGAGATAGAAAAAGGGGGAGGGGGAGGTGGTGGTAGGGAGAGAGAGTGATCAGGAAAAGAAAGTGGGGAAATAATTTTAGAGGTGGGGTGGAGAAGGAAGGATGGAGATAGTGCTGGGGGGGAAGAAACTTGCCTAAGTACTGGCCTCTCCAGGATACTGAGAACCCTGCCAGAGATCAGATTAAGAGAGGGCAAGAATTAGATTAGGAGAGAGTCGGGGATAAGGAGGGGAGAAGAGGCAATTGCCTGTTACTAGATCCCTCCAGGATGCTGAGAACCCTGCCAGGAGATAAGTATGGGCAAGTTGGAATGGGGACAGAAGGGCTGAGGTAGAAGCAGGGAGGAGGAGGAGGAGAAGGAGAAAGGAAGTGCTGGGTAGAAGAACTGTTGGGAAAGGGGGAGAGAGGGAGTGCTGGGTAGAAAGACTGAATGGGGAGGGTGGATTAGACAGAAGCAGGTAGGGGAGGAAATACAGTAGACATGTAAGGGAACATTAGTTAGGGAGGGTTAAAACAGCAGCAATTAACAAAGGCAGAGGCTAGGGAGTGAGGGGAGGAGGAATGTCATGTTTGGGGGGGTAGGGAGTTCCAGATTTTAGGAAATCAGTGGGAAAAGCCTGATTGACCAATAAGGGTGGTACGATGGGCGACAAGGAGGGTGCGAGTGTCGGCGGATCGGAGGGAGTGAGGGGGGGAGAGGAGAGGGAGTTGGTGAGGTAGGAAGGGAGTTCACCTAGCCAGAACTTACAAATGATTTTGGCACTGTGAGCAATGTATCTGTTTTCGAGCTGGAAAAATAACAAGGCATGGTAGAGGTCACAATGATGAGTGCAGGGTGGAACATCGAGGGCAAAGTGACAGAAGGAGTTAAAGAGAGAGTCCAATCTGGATAAGGAGGATTTGGGAGGGGCACCATAGACTACATCACAGTAGTCAAAAATGTGGAGTATCATTGTCTGAACAAGATGGATCATAACATGGTAATTGTTAATATTGCTATGTAACATACAGTACATGTAAAAAGTACATAATTCCACTGTTACAGATTGATTATGTCGTTACATAATAGTTGTTTCCATAGATACATGGTAATGCCAGCCAAGCTAGAATGCCTGGGTATCACATTACATTTCAGAACAGAGGTTACACTGTAGTTATCTAGTAGTAAGTATGTTTTATAACAACAGGATAACTATTGGTATTACCATGTAACTATATAATACCATAAGTTATCCAGTTGTTACAAAGTTACTAACATTTATAACACTTTTAACAATATTACAAATGTTATCAGTTTAATAATCCACTCCAGGTGTGAGTCAGTGCTGTAATAACCTCACTTTCCTGGGTGGTAGATAACTCTTGGCTATGCCTTGGGCCTCACAACCCAACAAGTTCATTTGGTTATTACAATATTGCCACACACTGAACCATAGATTATTCCCCATTTAACTATCATGTAACACATGTACTGAAACAGAAAGTGCTACCAAAATATTAATACTACTACTTCTATAATTATTTTCTCATTACATTGTCTTAAATATTGTATAGGGCTGGAATAGAAATAATAAGTGACTAAAATAACATAATCAAAAGTTGTGAGTCTGCAAGACCAGGAATGGGATAGCAATCACAAAGGACAGTGTCACAACACTAGGGAGGTAGAGTTCTGTCATACAGCATGTTGTATTTGCCATGGGCTAGAGAAGGGCAAATTACAGCACATTTTATCAATCATTAAACCGAAGATTATAAAATTAATATCAAATGTTATTTGGCCATTGTTTTTTTACAAGAATGGTGACACACATTGCTGAACCACAAAATGGTAGAATGGACAGTACTGTATATCATGTTAGGACTATAAATTAGAGGAAAATACTGTTTGTTTTGCTGCATGCATGCTGGAGTGCATAGGAAGGGGTATCACAAACAGAAGAAGGGAGCTGTTAATGCCACTGTACAAAACACTGGTGAGGCCTCATCTGGAGTGTTGTGTCCAGTTCTGAAGGCCACATCTCCATAGGGACATAGACAGGGTGGAGGCATTTCAGAGATGAGCAACTAAAATGGTGCAGGGCTTGCACCAGAAGATGTATGAGGAGGGATTAAATGACCTCAATATGTATAAGTTGGAAGAGAGGAGAGAACAAGGAGATATGATAGAAACCTTCAAGTAACCTAAGGGCATTAACAAGGTGCAGGTGGGTGACATCTTTTGGTTTAGGAAATGTACAAGAGCAAGGGGGATTGATATGAGATTAAAGGGCGGCACGCTAGGGGGCAATGTAAGGAAGTTTTTCTTCACAGAAAGGGTGGTGGATGCATGGAATAGACTACCCGGGAAGGTAGTGGGAGCAAACACAGTGGGGCAATTTAAGAATGTATGGGATATGCATAAGGGTACCTTAGAGGGGAGAAAGTGAGGCTAAGCTGAAGACCAAGTAGGGTCAGCGGCTGCTGATACAGGTAGGGAAATAGGTAGACTTGATGGGCCTAGTGGTCCTTATCTGCCGATAAATTCTATATTTCTTTATTTTAAATACAGTTTTCAAGTAGTATTGTGTATTGTGCAAGTAATAATTAATCACATGTTTTTAGTTTTAAATGATCTTTGATAATATGTTTTTTGGTTACATGAAAACCATGCAATGGGGATTTCTACTCAGGCCTGCTTGAGTAATGTTCCAATACTCTGCCAGTGGAGCTACTATACTCAGACAAATAGTAACCTGTGACTCAGATAAACAATCTTTCTCACTGTAAAACCTGGAATCATAACAATTAGAATTACCAATATGTTTTGTTTAACAGGAGAGCTGGTGATGTGCATATGCCTGAAATAAAATTTAGAAAATAAAATAAATTATATGGGGATTATAGCACAAGCCTACTCAAAATGTCAGTAAGCTGCTCAGTAAATTGATCTACCAGGACCACTGTAAATCAAACACGACACTTATCTTTCTCAGTGCACAGGCTGCAGCCACATGTATTTCTTATTTGTTTAATTGTCCAGAAGTATACTACAGGTGGTAGAGCCAGGGACCAGGAGGTCAACAGACCCTCATTTTTGTAGCAGAGGGGTCAGCCAGTACAACACACACACATGCATTTTAATCATCGTGGCAGAATTAGCTTAACAGAAACAAGTTGGGTGGAATTATATTAGGATAGTAGGCAAGCTGCTTTTAATCTTTTATTTTGTACTCAATATGCACAAAGTTTACTTCTGAAAAAAAAGTATATAATATTTTTTTTTACTATTGCATAGGGCTTTCTTCTCCTCTCAAACCCTTCCAAAGGCTGCACCTCCTGAACATGTTCTGCTTTGATAATCCTAAATAACCTCTTCATTTTATTTATTTGATTTTATTTGTTGAAGTAATGGAACAGGCCTAATGAGCTAAAATACCATTTTCTTGGGTGACCAGAGCATATATACCATTTCTATTAAACATTATAGAAACATAAATATTGTTGGCCCACCCAGTCTGCCCAGATAGTTCCTGTCTAGTCTGCCACCACAGACCATAAATGGTCTCCGGTGACCCTCCCTCCTTCCTTCCTGCCTATTCACTAATATTCCCTTATGTCTATCCCATGCATGCTTGAAGTCCCCCACCTGGGTGACAAAGGAGGTGAATCAGGTCGAAGAGGTGGATGTCACTTACCTTGACTTATACAAGTCCTTCAACAGTGTTCCACATAAAAGACTGGTAAACCAGCTGAGTAGCCTGGGTGTGGGCCTCAAGGTGGTGAACTGGGTTAGAAACTGGTTGAGGGACAGAAAGCAGAGGGTGGTGGTACATGGGGTCCAGCCTGAGAAAAAGGGGGGGGGGGTGATCATTTTGGTATCCCAAGGATCAGTCCTGGGACCAGTCCTTTTTACTGCCTTTATTAGTGACATTGCTGAAGGGCTGGAAGGGAAAGTATGCCTATTTGCAGATAACACCAAGATCTGCAACAGGGTAGACACTCCAGGTAGGGTGGAGAAAATGAGGAGGGATCTAGGAAAACTGGAAAAAATGGTCCGAAGTTTGGCAACTAAAATTCAATGTAAACAAGTGCAAAATCATGCACCTAGGGTGCAGAATCCCTCGGGACAGTTACAGGATGGGGAGGGAATTATTGACCGTCATGAAGGAAGAAAGGGATTTGGGAATAATCATCTTGGATGACCTAAAGTTGGCCTGTGTACAAAGGCTGTGGGGAGGGCCAGTGGCTTGTTGGGGTGCGTAGGAAGGGGTATCACTGACTCATCTCCTTTTATAGAACAGGGGTAGCCTTAGTAGGTTACAGCTTCCTGTCTGCAAACAGGAAATTGATAACATCATAAATATTGTGTAAAGGGGAAGAAACAGGTGAGGAGTACTAAATAAACATAAAAAAATAAAGCAAATAAAAGGGGCAAAAACAAATAAGTAGGACACAAAATAAAACAAGACATATATTATATAAAGGCTAAAGCAAATAAATAAGACAAAAAAGGGAAACAAAAAAAAACAAAGGTCAAGCAAGTAGTTATAGAAACATAGACTTTGACAGCAGATAAGGACCACTTGGCCCACCTAGTCTGCCCATTTCCCTACCTACTGAATAAGCTGCAGATTCAGGTTAACCAAAAACCTATTTCTTCCTATCCCCTACAAGAATTGCCTTGTGTCTGTCCCATGCATTCTTGAATTCTCCCACAGTTTTAGACCCCACAACCTCCTCAGGAAGGCTGTTCCATGCATCCACCACCCTCTCTGTGAAAAAATACTTCCTCATATTGCTCCTGAGCTGTTCCCCCTATGTCTTCAAATTGTGTCCTGTTGTTCTTACACATCTCTTTTTCTGAAAGATGCTACCCTCTTGGACTTTGTTGATTCCATTGAGGCACTTCAAAGTTTCTATCATGTACCCCCTCTCCCTCCTTTCCTCAATGCAATGCATATTAAGCTCCTTTAGTTTCTCCTCATATGGCTTCTCTTGCAGACCCTGCACCATTTTAGTTGCCCTCCTCTGGACTGCCTCCATCCTGTCTATGTCCTTGCGGAGATGGGGTTTCCAGAACTGGACACAGTACTCCAGACGGGGTCTCACCAACTGTCTGTACAGAGGGATAACAGCTTCCTGTTTTCTGCTTGTGATGCCTCTCCTTACACCATCCCAGTATCCCCCCAGCCCTCCCTACTGCCTTCTCACATTGCTTGTCAACCTTAAGGTCATCTGATATGATTACCCCCAGGTCCCTTTCCATTTCTGTTGTTGTTACTACCCCCCCATGTACTCTTTCCCTGGGTTTTTCTTTTCCTGGTGCATTATTTTGCACTTCTTTGCCTTGAATCCAAGTTGCCATACTTCTGACCATTCCTCCAATCTTGCCAAGTCCCTTCTCATCCTCTCCATGCCTCCTTGTGTATCAACCCTGTTGCAGATCTTTGTGTCATCTGCAAAGAGGCATACTTTTCCTAGCAGTCCCTCTGCAATGTCACTTATAAAGACATTAAAAATGACCAGACCCAGTACTGAACCCTGCTGTGCCCCACTAGTAACCCCCCTTTCTTCAGAGTGGACTCAATTTACTATTGCCTTCTGTGTCCTGTTGTCCAGCAAATGTTTTACCCAGGCTACCGCCCTGGGACCCACTCCTAGGCTGGCTAATTTGCTTATTAATCTTTTGTGTGGACTGCGTCAAATGCTATGCTAAAGTCTAGGTAGGCCGTGTCCACAGCCCCTCCCTGGTCTACTACTTTGGTCACCTATTCAAAGAAATTGATTAGATTTGTCTGACATGACCTTCCCGCTGTGAACCCATGCTGCCTTGGGTCCTGAGCCCCACTGGTCTCTATGTACTCAACAATACTTTCCTTCAGAAGTGATTCCATCACTTTCCCTACCACAGAGGTCAAACTGACAGGTCTGTAGTTTCCTGCCTCTATCTTGCTCCCACTTTTGTGAAGTGGAATCACATCTGCCCTCCTCCAGTCCTCAGGTACCACACCATCCTCCCATGATTTGTTAAAAAGTGTTGTCAGTGGTGTCACTAGTTCTCTCCTTAATTCTTTTAGAATTCTGGGTTGAATCCCGTCAGGCCCCATTGCTTTGCCCACCTTCAGTTTTAGGAGTTCTTTCAGAACCCTTTCTTCTGTGAAAGGACTGGGGTTGATCCCCCTATGCAGAGTGTTTCTGTTAATTGCATTAGGTACCTCACCTCCTCCTCTTTTGTGAATACTGAGCAGAAGTATTCATTCAGTATCCCTGCTTTTTCACTGTCCCTCTCTGCCCACCTACCGTCCATTCTATTCAGCCTCACTATCCCTCCCTTTGTCTTTCTACCCTTCCTAATGTACCTATAAAAGGTTTTATCCTCCTTCTTAACTGAGTTGGCTATCTTTTCCTCAGTTTGGGCCTTTGCTATTATGACTGCCTTCCCTGCTTCCTTCTGCCTTAACTGCTGCAGTTCTCTGCCCTGCTCCTTCTCTGTTTCCTAATACTTCCTAAATGCTATCTTTTTCTCCCTAGCCTTCCCCGCCACCGCTTTTGAGAACCATAGTGGCTTTTTCTTTTGTTTTGATTTATTTGCTTCAAACAAAGGCTTGTTGCCTCTGTGATGGTGGTTTTGATGTTTCCCCCATTATTGCTCCACCCCTCCTTCTTGGCTGTTTGCTAGTGCTTTTCTGAGGCACCCTCCCATCCTGCCAAAGTCAGCCATTCTGAAGTCCAGTACCCTCAATTTTATATGGCTTGACTCGGCAGCTGAGTTTATCATAAAACACACTGTTTGGTGGTCACTTGTTCCCAGATGGCTACCCCTTTTAGATCTGAAATCCTCTTACTGTTCCCATTTGAGAGTACGAGGTCTAAGATTGCTCCCTCCCGAGTGGGTTCCAATACTAGCTGTCTGAGGCATGCCCCCTGTAGGGCATCGAGAATGGCCCTGCTCTTGGATGTGGCTGCAGCAAAAGTGCTCCAGTTAACATCTCGCATAGTCACGTCCCCCATCAACAGTATCTTCCCTTTTATAAGTGTAACCTGCCTCAAGGGCTTATCTTTATTGTCCATTTTGTCCGGTTCCTCTCACTGCTGCTGGCATCCCCCCAAACTCCTTCTGGTGCCCCTTGGTGTCCCCAAATCCTCCTGTATGGCCCATTTTGTTAATAAAGTCTTGTTCGGGCAAGAAGCTAAACCGTGAGTCACCGGCATGTTTCTGGTGCCTCCAGCAGCCATGCATGCGCAAGGAGCACATTTGATCTGTTAACTGCTCGGCTAGTGGTCAAACATGGAGTCGTTTGCTGGTTCCAGCATCCTGGCAACCTAAATAGGGCTGGTGAACTTAGCAACACATTGCAGAAGTCGCCTGGGGGCATTTAAAATAAAGTTTAAGCCAAGGCATTTTCAGAAGGCTCATCAATATTCATGAGCTCAATTAATATTCATGGATGGCTGCCTACCACCTAGGACAGGGCTGTTCAACCTATTTTTGTGTGGGAGCAACATCTGAAATTTAAGAACATGTGGAGAGCAACATCACCATGTGTCACATGCCGTTCAAAGTGCGCACAACATATTACTGCCATTTTAAACAGTTTTACACTTATTTATACATGCATACTATATAGTTTTATATACATAATGACTCCATTAGTCAATAATACTTTTGTAATCAACTTTTATTAAATATTTTTAAAAACACTATGATTTCACAAATAAATCTGCATTGTAATTATATCAATTCTAATGTGTGCTCTGGCACTGCATATTGTAAGCCAACTTCATGTAATTTGGTGTGTCGTGTGTCACAACCATTCTCATACAGTCATTCAGGTAGTCATCAGTTAAACTTGATCTTAATTTTCATTTTAATATTTTCATTGTTGAAAACACCACCTCACTTAGGTAGGTAGATCCAAAACGGACTCTTAATTTAAGAAATAACTGTTTTAGAAGAGAAAATCTGAACTCATCAATGTTCAGAACTCTTCCTGAGTAGATTTGACCTTTAATTGCACATCTGCATGCAAGTCTATGATTTCAGTCTCAAGTTGTGCAGCACTAAGTTTGAATACACTTGAGATTTCATTTGCAGTTTTGCTTACATCACTGACAATAAATGGGCAAGTAATGAAAGTTGCAACTGGCTTAATTTTTTAAAATTCTGAGAATCTTCTGTCAAAGTCCCTGGCTATCATGTCTAGATTTGCTGCATACTTTGCGTGATCAAATTTTATATCTTCTTCCACTTTCTTTTCTAGACTAGGAACTGGTTCATCAACAGTTCTAGCTTCATTTGGAATGCACTTACAGAGCCAATCATTTGAATCACTGTTTTCCCTTCACCTTGCAGTTCTAGATTAAGCAAATTAAGTTATACATCAGAGCTGTTAAAAAAGCCAAATCACTCAGCCAGATAGGATCACTAAGTTCTTTAAAATTATCCCTTCTGGATTCTAAAAACATAGAACGTTCTGCAAGGAGATCTTGGAATCTTTTCAAAACTTTCCCTTTGCTTAGCCACCCAACCTCTGTGTGCACAAGTAAGCAGCTGAAATGTGCATCAGGGTCATCTAAAGGAGTTTTAAACTACCTGTGCTGTAGCAGTCTGGCTCTGACTGAATTTTCAACACCACACTCATGACATGCTGAAAATCAGTTACTTTTGTGCACAATGATTGCTAATGAATGATACAATGATAGCTCTATGAATTCTGGGAAGCTACTGTAGAATCTTTTCTGCATAATGCTAGAAGACCTACATGTGCACCTAACACTGAGGGGGCATAGAAAAATAGAAACATAGAAGTTGACAGCAGTTAAGGACCGCAAGGCCCATCCAGTCTGTCCATTTATTTTTCTGCCTTATGAATGTGCCATCGGCATTTGCTCTGTGAGTGGCCTATCTATTCATACTCATCTGTATTGCTCCCTTATGCCTATCCCATGCCTGTTTGAAGCCCTGCACTGTATTCATATCCACCACTTTCTGAGGTAGGCCGTTCCATGCATCCACCACCCTTTCTGTGAAAAAGAATTTCCTTACACTACCCCTTTATCAGCCTCCCTCTAATCTCACGCTGTGTCCTCTTGTCCTGCTATTTTTCTTACATTGAAACATGTTAGACTCTTTCACCTTGTTAATGCCCTTAAGGTGTTTGAATGTTTTGATCATATCACCTCTCTTCCTCCTTTGCTCTAGGGTATACATACTGAGCTCCGTTAATCTGTCCTCATATGTTTTCTGATGCAGTCCCTGCACAATTTTGGTTGCCCTTCTCTGGTCTGTCTCAATTTGGTTAATGTCCTTGTGAGGTGTGGCCTCCAGTACTGCGTAATTATCAGATGGGGCCAACCAGTGTCTTGTAAAGAGGATTATTACCTCCCTCTTGTGACTTGTGATACCCCTACTAATACACCCCAACATCCCCCTAGCCTTACCTACTGCTTTAGTGGTCTGCTTGAATGATTTCAGGTCATCAGTGATGATTACACCCAAGTCTCCTTCTTCCCTTGTGACTACCAGAAACTCCCCTCCCAGTCTACAGGTGGCTTCTGGGTTTCTCTTTCCTATGTGCATGATCATGCACTTCTTTGAGTTAAACTCCAGTTGCCAGTCTTCCAACCATTTTGCTAGTTTATCCAGCTCTCTTCTCATTCTGCCCACGACATCTGGATCATCTACTCTGTTACAGATATTGGTGTCATCTGCAAACAGACAAACCTTACGCTCCAATCCATCTGCAATGTCACTGATGAAGATATTGAAGAGGACTGACCACAGAGCTGATCCCTGAGGTACTC
Source organism: Neoceratodus forsteri (assembly GCA_016271365.2). Lineage (NCBI taxonomy): Eukaryota > Metazoa > Chordata > Ceratodontiformes > Ceratodontidae > Neoceratodus > Neoceratodus forsteri. The sequence goes on from CM057451.1 coordinate 1,046,455,850, forward strand.
CACTTGTGACTTGCATCTCTTCTGACTGTATACCATTTACCGCCACTCTCTGTGTTCTGCCTGTCAACCAGTTTGCCACCTAGTTGACCAACTTCTGACCCACCCCAAGCCTACCCAGCTTATTAATCAATCTTCTATATGGAACTGTATTGAAAGCTTTGCTGAAGTCAAGGTAGGCGACATCAACTGCTACCCCTTGGTCCACCACTCTGGTTACCCAGTCAAAGAAATCTATGAGATTAGTTTGACAGGACCTTCCTTTCATAAACCCATGCTGTCTTGGATCCTATGCTCCTATGAATTCCAGGAGTTGCACTGTCCTTTCCTTAGGGAGTGCCTCCATAATCTTGCCCACTACTGAGGTAAGACTGACTGGTCTGTAGTTCCCTGCCTCCTCCCTGCTACCACTCTTGTGGAGTGGGATCACATGAGCCCTTTTCCAGTCTTCTGGGACCTCTACTGTGCTCAGAGACTCACTAAGCAGTTCTGATAATGGCTCTGCTAGTTCCACCCTTAGCTCTTTTAGTACCCTGGGATGTATACCATCAGGTCCCATTACCTTGTCCACCCTGAGCTTATCGAGCTCTTGTAGGACCCTTTCTTTTGTGAAGGGACTAGTGCACACCTCCCTCTCCCCTGTGTCCATGGTGCTGAGCTGTGGGCCCTGCCCTGCCTTCTCTTCAGTAAATAATGAGCAGAAGTATCTATTCAGGATAGATGCTTTTACATGGTCCTCCTCCTCACACGCCCGCTTATCCCCTATGATCTTAGCAATACACCTTCTGGACTTTCTCCTTTCACTAATGTATCTATAGAAAGTCTTGTCACCTTCTTTTACTGTTTGTGCTAGTGCTTCCTCAGTTTGGGCGTTTGCCTGCCTTACTGTCTTCCCTGCTTCCCTTAGAGAAGTTTATTATGCCTCCCTATCTTCATCCTGCTGCATTCCCTTATATTTCCTGAAGGCCAGCCTCTTGGCTCTGACCTGTTCTGCTACTGTTTTTGAGAGCCATCAGTTGTGATTGAAACAAGTTTATGTAGTGGCACCTCCATTGCTTCAATGCATATTTTGAATTCTTTGAAAATGTCTTCTCCATGAGTCTTGCCTTTTATGGGAATTATTTTCAACAGTTCCTCTTTGCAAGTTACGTTAGGAAACAACATTCTAACAAACACAATTAATTGGCCAGTGTCAATAACATTCAATTGATTCATCCAGTTGTAGACTAAAGAACTTGCAAGCTGATAGATCCCTTTTTAAGTGCTCCTCAACATCATTTGACATTGCTTTTATCCTTCTTGTAAGAGTGTTTCTTGACAGCTGGATATCTTTAATTGCATTTCGAATTTCAGATTTATTTTTATAATCTGAAAATAATGTGTTTCCAGCTGCAATGAAACAGTCCTTCACTATGTCATGATGTTCAAAGGTTTTTTTCTTTTGGGCCAGTATTTCAACAATCTTGAAAGAAGCTATAGAAGCAGCTTTAGATTTTATTGCAGGCTTGGTGAAACTGACTTGTTGTGCATTCAGGGCAATTTTCAGTTCCTGTAATTTGACTTGTCTTAGTTTGCTATGCTGAGGATATTCAAATATTGTGTGAGTAGTCTCAAATAGACATTCCAAATTGTACTTCTTCCCAACAGACATGCTGGCATGGCATATTAGGCAAACACATTTCCCATTAACAGTAATGAAGAAATACTGTTCCTCCCATTCATTTTGGAAGTTATATGAATAGTTTCTTTTTTTTTTTTTTTGGGTGGTTGACTAGAAGACATGGTAGCTGTGAATAATAAAATGAACACTTTAGAATCCTTGAAATTGGATATTGCCACCCCCAACCCACCCCCACACACACAGGTAACAAGCACTGCCCGAATGTGATATGCTGCTTTTCTCCACACTTTGTGACCCCCACCTCCCAAACAGACATCTAACCACATCTAACAACAGTTCCATTCATATTTCTTGATAGCACTATAATAACCCCACACACACAGGTAAAAGCACTGTGACCCTTTATATATGCTGAAATTGCATCTGAACAATATACTTACTAGGAGAGAGGAAGTTCTTTGAATGAGACAGCCAGAAAACTAGACAGCCAGACAGCAAGCGATGTAGAGTTTGGGATTTAATGCTCAAATACAAAACTTCATAGTGGCATGGCATCAAGTACAAAACTTCATAGTGACATGCTGCAGCAGAAGGAGAGACTCAACTAATAGGCCACAGCATTTTCAATGCGCAAACAAATGACCTGGTATCTCAGACAAAAAATAATTGCGGTGTGGTACCAGCTGAAGGAGAGAGAGTCAACAAACAGCCACAGCATGTTTTTAGCTCAGTCAGCTCAGTGCAAATGTAAGTGCAGCAAGTATTTAGCACAGAGAAGGACATCAACTAAAATCCTCAGCAAGAGAAATGAGCAAACGAATGCCCTCAGTCAGCTCTGAGCAAATGTAAGTGCAGTTTGTTCTCAAAGCTTAATAAGCTTTTAACAAAGCACCAGATGGTAATTTAAAGTCCCTCATCACACTTAATTGTAACAACGTTTTATAACAGACTGCGATGGAATGCAATGGAATGCAAATCTGATTAAGTACTTAACATAGTGTTTGATGGAACATTTGCATTCTGCATGTGCTAATTTACAATCCCTCCTCAATGACATTAGCACATAATTTAAGAGAGAATCAGCAACTGAATAAATGGGGGAATGCAGTTTAAAACAAAAAACATTATCGCAATGACAGGTAAAAAAAATGTTGATTTCTGACACATCTTTGAGAGCAACACAGAATGGCTTGGCGAGCAACATGTTGCTCTCAAATCACGCGATGAACAGCCCTGACCTAGGGGGACAGTATAATGGTGGCAGTGACAGCAAAAGTACCAGGGACACTTTAATAAATGTGGGCTTGTTTGAAAGAGAAGTGTTTGGGCTACATATGTGTCAGGAGAATAAAATAATATACTTTATTTCCTGTCTGCACCAGGCTTTGAAACATATGGAACTGTATATTTGAGACAGTGTTTTTCACTGCAGCCACCATTTTGGGAGTGCCTTAGACAATCACGAACTGGGATTTCATCCAGAGACTCATGGGACTGTAATACAGATTTATGGGAGAGTTTCAAGGACAAAGTTTGGGTGTCTAAATTGCAGCCAATTAAAAGACTTCAATTGTGTTGGGCAACCTAAATAGCCATTCGGATTCCAAGGATTCCTGCCTTTGTTTAAGAGGGACAGTTTGAATTCCAGGTAGGTCTGCAAGGAAACCAGATTGAAAAGGACTGCAGAATGCGGCCTGCAGTTCAGGGCAGGTCTGTGTTGGGACTCCAGCTCAAACTACCGAGCAGGCTCTGCAGAGATTCGGGCCTGCAAGAGACCTAGTTGCTTTTTGTGTGTTACTGGTGGTTGGAAAGTGAAGATTAATTGCTAGGAACTGCCTGCCTGCCTGCAGTTTTGGAGGTTTTACTCAGTGAATCAACTGAAATTGCATACCAGACTGAAACTGAACTGAGAGGTAGAGATTTAAATGCTGTTGCCTTTACGTGTGTTGAATGTTTGTTGTGAATCAACGTCTGCTGCCCAGGGACTCCAGATTGCCAGAAAGGAGCTCACATGTACTTGTGTGTGAGCTGCCTGCCAGCTGGAAAGGTCACCAGAAGTTAAACTGAACTTTGCCAAGAGTGTTGATCCAGCCATTGGCCTTTGTCCAAACTGGCCCATGCCATCTATTTGTGTGCCAGCCTCAGTGTCATTGGTGAGAGACCAGCTTTTGGGATCCAGCCCCTGTGCAGAAAGCCATCACAGGATGCGGACACCTTCAGGGAAAGGTCATGAAATAAAAGTGAGTCATGATGACCCAGCTTCCCCATGTGCATCAGCTTCTAGCCTCAGGTCTTCATTTAACCAGGACATAGTCTGCAATCGACTGGTACGTGATTAAATTCAGGGTAGCTCCCTGCAACAGTCTGCTAAATCTTCATGTAGTATTATCTAATTGTTTACACATTTAAATTTCATAATTTCAACCAATTGAACAGGATTACAAATAGTCAAGTCTTCATTGTGAATGCTAACTGCCTTTCTTTCCACCATGGGCCCCAACACAGCTGCAACACTAGTCACCCCCCGGCAATATTTCTGGCCAACCAGCATAGATCCTGGATACCCAGTGTTGTAGAACTGATTTATTTTGTACTAAAGTACATGCATAGCAATTTGAAGATAATCAGTAAAGTAATCATTCATCCAGATTCACACCCCCTTCCATGTCCACCTCCCCTCAATAAATCTCATTTGCTGTGTTACTTTGAAACTGGCTTGTGAGCATATTATTGCTGGGTTTAAAGTGACAAGTGTGAAGCCGAATGTGTTAAAAGTGCATGTTGTTTTGCCAAACTGTCTTTTACAGGGGGTTGCAAGGCACACCCACCAGGACCAGAGACCCTGCTGGTAATTGGGACAACAGTGAGCATGTTGTTAATGCAAACTGTATGGTACCTGCTGTTAAGGGTTATTGTTTGTGTTTGGGTAATTGGTCACTAGGTGGGACTGTGGGTGGCTATAGCATCCCAGAGGGCTATACCAGGCTATGTAGATACCCCGACTATTGTTACTCTGGGTGGAGGCACCATAATATTGAACACAGGGCCCTCAACCTGTTGTTATTAAGTCAGGCAGGGGTAGTAGCCCTAGAGATAGCACCATCCAGGGGTTACATCTTGGTGGCACCACTGGGATTAGCACCTCCTTGGGTCCAAAACCAAAAATTGCAACTAGAATTTTTATGGGTACAACTGAAGACATGGCTGTGCCTCAGTTAGTTAGTTGGTGTACACGGCATGAAACTGACCCACATAATGCTTTGTTAGTACTAGATATACCCCTGTGAACTAGTAAAGATGCTATAGAGGGGGCACTTCCAAAAGTTGAATGTCTGGTGGAGGCTGTAGTGGTAAGTCGACAAGCTGACTTGCATTCTCAAGTCTTGATGGCTTTAGTGGAGTGAAGCAACCCCGTGGACAGTACTAAGGTGCCAAAAACTATTACCATTGATGGGTCCCCTGCCACATGGAGGGTGGTAACTAAAGAGAATGAGGGTCCCACAGAACTCGAACATTCACCCTTGTCTGAGAATTGTGAGGAAAAGCTTGCCAAATTGCTACTGGATGAGGGCCAGACCCTTGAAGACTTAGAAAAGTTTGTCAAGCCTCCTGGGGTCGTTCCTTGCCCAGCACCTACACCTGTCCCGGTGCTTGCCTCAGCCCCAGCATCTGTGCCCACATCAGTGCTGGCACCTGCACCTTTGCCCACCACAGCCAGTCATGACTTTTACCACCAGCTTAAAATGTTTTCTGGTACTCTCCCTACACCTAATGGGGAGGCTGATCTGGAGACCTGCATGGACTCAGCTACTACATCAGCAAAGGACTGGTCAATGCTCAGAGGCTGAAAAAAGGAAACATTTGAGGGAAGCCTTCAAGGGCCCATCTTACATTTTATTCATTCTCTGAGGTCCTCTAAGCCTAATGCTAGTGCACAGGAACATTTAGTTGCCCTAGAGAATGTGTTTGGGAGTACTGCTACTGTTGAAGCATCTAAGTGGAAGCTCAAAGATGTTAGACAATAGCAGGGAGAATTGTTATCAGCTTACACGGTCCGACTAGGGAAACTTTCACAAAAGATTTTCAGAAAAGGAGGTGTGGCCCCAAAAGAGATGGACCAGGTAAGATTGGATCACATACTCCACTCTTCCTGACATTCCAGCTGGGTATTGCTCAAGCTGCAACTGCACCCTCAAAAATCTGATCCCTTGCCCTTCCACATGTTGATGAGGGAGGTACATGAAGCTGAGGAGGAGAAAGACTCCCAGGAGCCCTGTACGGCTGTAGCTACTGTGGCCGCTTCCTTTGTCAGAGGGTCATCCACTGATGTGCCAGAGTTCCAAGAGCTACTCAAAGAAATCCAAGCATCAAAAGCTAGAGATGTCCCAGCAAGGGCAGAGCTACTGAGGGAAATCAGAGAACTAAAGACGGGTGCCCCTACCTAGTCTGCCGCATGGATCAAGGCCCAAACATCCCTCAGACTGCATCCACTATGGGAGTGAGAGTGCACAATCAGGTACTCCCTGCAGGATGCAGCTTGAAGACTGAATAAAGTGAATTGACTGCTGTGTTAAGAGAATTAATGGGATGTAGGGTGCAGCCTTCGGCATGGCCAAGAGAGAGGGAGGCCGAGCTAAGACCCTCTACAGTCAGTGCTCTGGCTCCACGCCAAATATGTACTCCACTCCACCCCCTAGCTGTGAATGGAGACCAGCCTCTAATGCAATGTTACAGCCAAGGCCAACCAAAGGAGGTATGTTTTGCCACAACTGTCTTAAGGACAGACAAATCAAAAAAAGATTGCCGGTCTCAAACAGACCTAGAAAAGTTAATTGACAAACTACTGGGGGAGCTCTGAAGAGAAAAGCAATCTCAGAGGGTTGCAGGAAATGACCACAGTGGAGGGTCAGGAAACCCCAAATCCAATTTCTTTGTGGCTAGGTCATCTGGCCAAGTTTCTGCTATTGCTTCTCTGGACTGGTCCTAAATGGTAGGTCCCTCCATGGAGACTACTGTATGTATTTATGGTATCATAGCACAAGCCATATTTTTATTTATTTTATTTTATTTTTTATTTTATATTTTAATTTATTTATTAAGATTTCAGAGTACACCTTTGAATCAAGGCTCCTTTACAAAGGTTCCACATTGGAAATAGACAAGTAGGGTACAATCAAAGAGAAAACAAAAACAGGATACATAAAGTAACAAAACATGGTATAGTGTGAACAATGCTGAGCAGTCAAAGGCTTTGTCTGATAATGTAGTTGGCATTTATATGACATGGTATAATACATTATAATGCAGGGAGTCAAGGCAAGAGTAGCAGGAGTAGAGGTGAGAGAATAGGCTGGTGGTCAGGAGAAAAAAGGGTAGTAGGGTAGAGGTGGGAGGGGGAGAACAGATCAGAGAACATTGTCAGAGGGGAAGTGAGGGTAGGGATGTGGGAGAGGAAGGGGGCCAAAGGGATGGGGCAAAAATTGAGAAGGGGGTGGTGAAGTAAGAAAAAACAGCCTGGGAATGAAAGCAGGGAGTGAGAAGCTGGGGGGGTGGGCGCAGTAAATGTGAAGATGGGGCAGGAGATAAAGATGTAAACAGAAACAGGAGGAAACTAGGAATAAGTGAAAAGAGAAAGGGTGAGAAACTGTGAGGGGGTATTGGACAGTGGATCTCAGGTCACTATAATATTCAAAGACTGGTATGACCAGCACTTGTCTGACCACCCTCTACAACCATTAGAAGGACTGCATGTATGGGGTTTGAGTGATAAATCTTACCCTTACCTTTGTTACTTATCAATATGGCTATCTTTTCCTGCTACTGTTGCTGGTGTGGATGAGCTTGTGGACACCCTGGCCTTGGTCTGCACTTCCACTGGACTATATAGTGTCAGTGGCTCAGTAGGTAGCACACTCGCCTCTGAGGCCGGGAAATCAGAGGGCTGTGGGTTCAGTTCCCACATCTGGCACTTGGGTTAATATCCCAGTACTGACACTGTAGTGCAGCATGAGAGGGGTGCTGCACTTCTGAGGTGCCGTCTTTCAGATGAGACATTAAACTGAGGTCCCATCTGCCTGGATTGGTGGTAGTTCAGGCGGATGTTAAAGATCCCATGGCACTTATTGAAAAGAGTAGGGGAAGTTTTTATTAAAACAAAACACACTTTTTTCCAAAACAAAAACAAATCACACAGTCATTATGATATCCATATCATCTACCCAATTCCAGTAACATTTTTCCACAGCTCTCTTGCTTTCTCTTCTCCCCATAATTTACATTCATCTTGAAAAATTTTATCTACTTCATCTTGAAACTTAAAAAAAAATCCTGTACAGTCAAATCCGTATTCTGCAAAAATCTTGAGCATCTGTTTTGCCATATAGACTATTTCAAAACTGCCAAAATAACATAGACTGTATTTTTATAAACTTTTTCCCATTCTTTTGTTAACTGACCATAGATCAAAATCTCGTATGTCATATTTTTAAAAGCTTGCATCCCCCAATAACTGGCTACCATACCCCAAAAAGGTTTAATAAAATCACAATCAAAAAATAAATGCTACATGCTTTCCTCTTTTGTCCCACAATCTCTTTCTCCATGTATTATTTCCTCCATTCTTTTATGTTTATGGTTACCTCTGACGTTTAACTTCCCATGACTATACATCCATATTACATCTTTCATTTTTCCTGGAATTCTTTTTTCTAATGTAACAGCTAAAATTTCCTGCTCTTTTATTCCTTTTTCTACCTTAAATACTTGTTTTTCCCAGAAATTCCTCTCCATAATTTCTTTATACATCTGTTTTCTGTTACCCCTAATTAGATCACCCACTGTTACCCCCCACTGGGTTAAATACTTCCTTCCAATTTCCATATATATTGGCCACACTTTACCTCCTACTATATTCCCTTTCTTCCCAATACATTTAAAGAAAGGTACATTCCATTGCTGTGTTAACCAAGACCAAGCTTTGTTCTCACCTTTTACTAATGGTACAATATTTGAAAACACAAAAATATTAATATAAAAAACAATTGGATTTATCATGTTTAAACTCCCATCTTTTATGGTTCTATACATTATCCCCCTTTTAATAGGATTTAACTTGCTACCCCACAATAACAGAAAAAAAAAGACTTTGAATTTTGGATTGCATTTGAAATGGTACTGGAAAAATGTGTGCAAAAAATAAAAATATTGGGACAATAAACGTTTTTAATAAGTAAATAATTTTCTCCCATGTCATACTCCATTGTTTCCATTTATGTACTTTTATTTGGGCTATATGATACTTTTCTTCCCAGTTTTGTTGCATTGCATCATCCCCTCCAAATCTTATTCCCAGCACCTTAATGCTTCCTTCTGCTATCTCCAAATCTTCTCTTTTCTTTTTCTCCACTGCCCCCAATGGATAAATTCTACTTTTCCCTTTATTTATTTTAATCCCTGTATATTGGCTATACTTCTCTACTGACTCTATTAACTTATCCCCTGAACTCTGATCTTTTACTAAAATTTAGCAATCATCTGCATAAGCACTTGTTTTATTCATTTCCCTATTTTACCATACAATACTTTTAATCTCTTTCTCTGCCTCTGTTCTCCTCAGCAGTGGATCTAGGCAAAATACATATAGTAGGGGACTTAATGGGCACCCTTGCCGAACCCCATTCCTTATATACAGTGAAGTCCTTAGAAGCCTATTAACCATAGGACAAATTTGCGCTTCCTTATATATTGCTTTTATTAAACTAATTAATTCTATTGGAATTTTAAACTTTTCTAAGGTATCCCATACATACTGACGCTTTACAACATCAAATGCCATTTCTTGATCCGAGGCATACAAATACCCTTGCAAAGAATCCTCCTGTCCTTTATTTATGACTTCTCTAATATAAATTACATTTTGTTGTATGCTCCATTCAGGAATAGCACACATTTGAGACTCCATTACCAATTTCTCTGAAAAAGCCCCTAACCTATTATTTATTACCTTGGCTAAAAGTTTGTAATCTGAAGTCAATAAACTAATGGGCCTCCAATTTTTAAGTTGTTTTTTTTCTCCTTTTTTATGCAAAAAAATCATTATTCCTTTTTTCATGCTTTCTGCCAAATTGTCTCCATTCATTATACCATTGTATACTCTTATTAAAATGGGAGCTATTTGTTTTTCCAAAATTTTATAGAACATATTCAGAATCCCATCCACCCTAGGTGCCGTGTTAGTTGACAAAGATTTTATTGCCTCTTTCACTTCTTCTTCTTTAATTTCCCCCTTTAGAAACATAGAAACATAGATTTTGACAGCAGATAAGGACAGCTTGGCCCACCCAGTCTGCCCATTTCCCTACCTAATGGATAAGCTGCAGATCCTAGTTAACCAGCAGCCTACTTCTTCCTACCCCAACCCCCTAGAATTGCCTTATGACTGTCCCATGCATGCTTGAATTCCACCACTGTTTTTGACTCCACAACCTCCTCTGGAAGGCTGTTCCATGCATCCACATCCTCTCTGTGAAAAAATACTTCCTTAAATTACCTCTGAGCCACCCCCTTCTATCTTCAAATTGTGCTCCCTTGTTCTATGCGTCTCTTTTTGAAAGATGCTACCCTCTTGGACTTTGTTGATTCCTTTGAGATACTTGAAAGTTTCTATCATGTCCCCCCTCTCCCTCCTTTCCTCGAGGCTATACATATTCAGCTCCTTAAGTCTCTCTTCATATGTCTTCCGGTGCAGACCCTGCACCATTTTAGTTGCCCTCCTCTGGACAGCCTCCATCCTGTCTATGTCCTTGCGGAGATTGGGTCTCCAGACTGCACGTACTCAGATGGGGTTTCACCAACTGTCTGTACAGAGGATAATAACTTCCTGTTTTCTACTGGTGATGCCTCTCCCTATGCATCCCAGTATCCCCAACCCTCCTTGCTGCTCTCTCACATTGCTTGCCCACCTTTAGGTCATCTGATATGATTACCCCCAGGTCCCTTTCCATTTTTGTTGTTGTTAGTATCTCACCCCCCATTGTGTACTCTTCCCCTGGGTTTTTGTTTCCCAGGTGCATTACCTTGCACTTCTTAGCATTGAATCTAAGCTGCCATACATTTGACCATTCTTCTAACCTTGCCAGAGTCCTTCTCATCCTTTCCACCCCACCCTGTGCATCAACTCTGTTGCAGATCTTTGTGTCATCTACAAAGAGACATACTTTTTCCTTCAGTCCTCTGCAATGTCGCTTATAAAGACATTGAAGAGGACGATCTATCTGAACCCTGTGGTACCCACTAGTAACCCCTTTCTTCAGAGTGGACTCCATTTACTATTACTCTCTGTCCCATTCTCAGGCAATTATTTACCCAGGCTGTCATCTTGGGACCCACTCCGAGGCTAGCTAACTTGTATATTAATCTTGTGTGTGGGACTGTGTCAAATGCCTTGCTAAAGTCTAGGTAGGCCATGTCCACAGCCCTCCCTGATCTACTACTTTGGTCACCCAGTCAAAGAAATCTATCAGATTTGTCTGGAATGACCTTCCACTGTGAATCCATGCTGCCTTGGGTCCTGTGCCCTCTGGCCTCTAGATACTCAACAATTCTTTCCTTCAGAAGTGATTCCATCATTTTCCCTACCACTGAGGTTAAACTAACAGGTCTGTAGTTTTCTGCTTCTGCCTTGCTCCCACTTTTGTGAAGGGGAATCACATCTGCCCTTCTCCAGTCCTCGGGTACCACCCCATCCTCCCATGATTTGTTAAAGAGGGTAGTCAGTGGTGTCACTAGTTCTTCCCTTAGTTCTCTTAGAATTCTGGGATGAATCCCATCAGGCCCCATTGCTTTGTCCACCTTCAGTTTTAAGAGTTCTTTCAGAACCCTTTCTTCTGTAAATGGGCTGGTATCAACTTCTGTATCCAGAGTGTTTCTACTGTTTGTTTTGGGTACCTCCCCCACTTCCTTTGTAAATACTGAGCAAAAATATTTGTTTAGTATCTCTGCCTTTTCACAGTCAACCTCTGCCCACCCTCCCTCCTCTTTATTAAGCCTCACTAGCCCTCCCTTGGTCTTCCTTCGCTCCCTGATGTACCTATAAAAGGTTTTATCCCCCTTCTTAGCTGAGTTGGATATCTTTTCCTCAGTTTGGGCCTTTGCTGTTCTGACTGCCTTCCCAGCTTCCTTTTGCTTTAACTGATACAGTTCCCTGTCCTGCTCCTTCTGTGATTCCTTGTACTTCCTGAATGCTTTCTTTTTCTCTTGAACCTTCACTGCCACTTCCTTTGAGAACCACAGTGGTTTCTTACATCGTTTCATTTTGTTAATTTGCTTCACACAAAGGCTTGTTACCTCTGTGATGGCAGTTTTATTATTCCCAATGTTCTTCCACCCTCCTCCCTGCCCATTTGCTAGTGCATTCCTTAGGCACTCACCCATTTTGAAAAGTCAGCCCTCCTAAAGTCCAGTACTTTTGCCTTTGTATGACTTGACTCTATTGCTGTGTTTATTAGAACCATACTGTTCGATGGTCGCTAGTTCCCAGATGGCTACCCACTTCTACATCTGTGATCCTCTCTTCATCTCCATTTGAGAGAACGAGGTCTAAGATTGCTCCCTCTTGAGTGGGCTCCAATACTAGTTGTCTAAGGCATGCCCCCTTGTAGGGCATCTAGAATAACCCCACTCTTTGAAGTGGCTGCTGCAACTACACTCCAGTTAACATCTGGCATATTCAGATCACCCATCAGCAATATCTCCCCTTTTTCTGCCATTCTAAGTATTCTTTCTATCATTTCCTTGTCCATCTCCTCCCTGAGAAGGGGTCTATCAACCCCTGTGTGGATTGTGGTGCCATTGCCGGTCTCCAAATTTACCCACAGTGCTTCTTCTCCTCCATGTTTTCCCTTTTATTCTGTTGCTTTGATTCCTTCCCTTATGTAAAGAGCTACTCCTCCTCCTCCTCCTCCTCTTTTACCCTCCCTGTCCCTCCTGTAGATAGTGTATCCTGGTATGTTTATGTCTCAGTCATGGTTTTGTGTGTACCATGTTTCTGTGACTGCCATGATATCCAGATGTTCCTCCTCCATCAAGGCCACTAATTCAGGAAGCTTGTTACTCAGACTATGGGCATTGGTACTCATTGCTCTCCATTGTTTGATGGCTTTATCTTCTTTTGCAGCATCCCCCACTGACCTGTCTACCTCGGTCTTTTTCTCATTTAATACCCTGTTTTGTAGGGAAAGGCTGGGATTTTCCTGCTGCTTATCAGTGCCTCCCCCCTTGACTAGTTTAAAAGCTTGCCAATGAGGCATTTAAACTGATTGCTTAAAAGACTTATTCCCTTCCTGAACAGATGCAGACCATCCTGCCAGTATAGGCTGGTGTCCCTTCAGGTGGAACCCCAGTCCCCAATGAAGCCAAACCCCTGTGCTCCACACCATTTTTTCAACCATTCATTTAACTGCATGGTGCAAAGTACCCTCGCCTCATTCATGCCATTGACAGGCAGCACCTCAGAGAAGGATATTGTGTGTCTACTTGTCTTAGGCCCTTCCCCAATTCTACAAAGTCCTTCTGCACTGCTCTACTCTCATGATTAGCCAAGTCATTTGTCCCTAGGTGGACAATGACGTCCAGCTCAGACTCCCGTGCAGCTGTTCTCGTGATCCTGAGGATGCGCTTCCTGTCTCTCCAAGCCATGGCACCAGGCAGGCACCTTACTTCAGTTTTCCCTGCTCCCCCCAGCTCTATCCCCCTAATAACTGAGTCCCCCACCAGGAGCTGCTTCCTTTCCTTGTGGTGTCCTCTGCCTCCTTCCTGCAGACCTCCCTTGTGACAGTTGTCCTCAGCCTCCTTAGTCTCCTCTGTGGGTGCATCCATAGGGGTGCTATGCTCACCCAGAATGGTGTATGGATTGTGGTGTGGAATAACTGACTGGGTGTGCCTCTGTTCCACCATCCTCACCCTCTTTGAGCCCATTGTGGTCAACTGCTGTGCTTTCTTTGCAACCTCTGAGGTAGTGGTGGTGGCTTTGGTGCTCCCTGGATAGGGGAGGTTCCCTTCCTACTGTCCAGTGTGGCCTGGGGGAAGGGCCCCTTACTGCTGTCCAGTGTGGCCTGAAGATGGGCAACTTCCTCCCTCAGGGCAGAGAGTTGTCTGCAAATAGGGCAGCATCTCAGCCTCCAGAAAGACTCCCAGAAGACTGCTGCCCCACAGCCATTACATTTCTACTCCCACATTTTTTTTGTGTGTGTGATTGGTTTGTAATATAGAAATATATATATATATATATATATTATACAATGTGTGTCTTATATTGTCAGTGCAGTGTGCTAGAGGATATGACAGTGATATACCTTGCACTCTTGAGGAAATGATGTCAGAACCCAGGTATAAAGGAACTATTTCCAGGGGTGGGTGGGGTGAGGGTGGGAAGGGGTTGGGCCTAAACTGTGCCCTCACAAAACAATCAGCTAAAAGCTCTGACCCACCGCTGCGATGAGTGCCTTCCTGTCAGCAAGATGCCCTACACAACAATTTGACAGAGAAAATACCCTGCTAATCAAACAGAGAAAAATCCACACATCCAAGTCAGACACAGGTAAGCCTCCCCAGCACCAAAACAGGCCTGGTGGTTTGTGCTCTGAAAACTGCCAGCCCCAAAAATAAGTCAGCTGTGCTTTAAACTCTTCCTGCACTGAAAATGTTAAGAATTGTAACAAACAAACGTAAACCTAGATCCACCTCCCTCTGTTGCTTGAAAGACTGTCTTTTCCTGTTTCACACTGCAGGTTTTTCTATGACAACTCCTTAACCACAGTAACTTATTTAAAAATAGTTTAACTATCACAAACTCCTACGCACCAGTAAATTATTTAAAAATAGTTTCTGTCCCAAAATCCTATCGCCTCTGCCTCATCTTCCTCCAACTCTGGCATCTCAATTGTTAGAAAAAAATCCTCACTTTTCCTACTTCTTTGTTGCTGGTATTTCTCCTTTAAAAACTCTTGTACTGTACATTTAATATGTTCTATATCTGTACGTTTCCTCCCTTTTCCATCTTGTAATTTGTACATAACTTGATTTTCTATTCTTTCTTTACTACTGTCATAAGGATTTGTATGATATTTTGTTCCCTGGGTGCCACTTTGTTGTTCCATAATTAAAGATGTGACCCTATTATATTGGTATTCTGACATTTTAACCTTAATTTCTTCAATTTGTTTAGATTCATCCACCTTATCTTTAACCTACCTTGTCATAAGTTTATATAATCTAGCCCTTAATTTTAAATACTTCCCATAATTTGTTGCCTCTACTTTCTGTCCTTCCTCGATCATATATTGTTTGATTTCATTTTTAGTATCTTCCCACCATTCTGTTCCACCATCATACAATTCCATAACTGTTAACTTATCTTCCAGTATTATTTTAATCTTTTCTATACAAGTATCTTCTTGTAGCTTAGCTGTATTCATCCTCCAATAGCCTTTTCCTATTCTCATCCTATTCCCCAAGTTAATTTCAACTTCTACTGCCATATGATCTGATGTCTCAATCGGTATACTCCTAATATCAACTACCTCCACTTTTTTTTGTACCATCCAGAAATCTATATGAGTAGAACATGAACCCTTGAAATATGTGTGTTCTCCTTTTTTCCCTTTTAGCTTTTATTATTTATTTATTATTTTATTTAGTTTTTGTTGACCGGGTAAGTGCACTAGACAAATCCTGCCTATTTTCAGGCATGACCCGTGGGAGGGGGAAACAGATGAATACCAACTGACCTTGAACCAATTTGAGCTGTTGGTGGTATTTTTAGTGAATGAGGGAAATTTGGCCAGGGCACTGGGGAAATTCCCCTACTCTTTTCGATAAGTGCCATGGGATCTTTAACATCCACCTGAACTACCACCAATCCAAGCAGATGGGACATCGGTTTAATGTCTCATCCAAAAGACGGCACCTCAGAAGTGCAGCACCCCTCTCATGCTGCACTACAGTATCAGTACTGGGATATTAACCCAAGTGCCAGATGTGGGAACTGAACCCACAGCCCTCTGATCTCTCAGCCTCAGAGGCGAGTGTGCTACCTACGGAGCCACTGACACTGAGGATATCCATCCTCCATCCCAAATATATCTCACATTCTTTTCAAGTGAGTTGTATCACCCAAAATTTTTGATGTTACCCTCCACCAATCTTCTCTAGATAACCCACAGTTAAAGTCTCCCCCCCCACACCACAAGTTTTGAAGTATGCAAATAAGCTTATATTTGATCTATTAGCATATTCCTTTCTTTTTTCCTTTGTGGAGTATAAATTACAATAATTCTCACAGAATTCTTTTTTAAGATAACATCAATAATCATAGCTCTTCCAAGTACCAAATGTATTACTTTTAAAATTTGAACATCATGAGAAGAGAAAGCTACCCCCACCCCTGTACATCTATATATCCCAAAGGACCATAAGGATGGTCCCCATGTCCAGTCTTTCTGAGTTTGTTGAATTTCATCTATAGTGTGTAACCTTGTGTCTTGGAATGCATATAAGTCACTTTTCAAGTCATATAGTATTTTAAAAGTTACCAGCCTCTTCCTTCTATTTTTAATACTGTTTGTATTATGAGTGAGGCATTTTAAACTTCCCATTTTGTTTTCCCCTCACTTTTACCCTGCCTGCTTAGATTTTTTTCCTTTTCTTTGACACCTGTGTGTCTGTTGTGTCTCCATCTTCCTCTCCTGCACCTTCAGAAAGATCCGTGTTGGACCGATCAGAGCCCTCCTCCATAGTGGATCATTCCTTGTCTTGTAATAAGGTGTATTTATTTGTTAACGCTACACCTTCATGATCTTTTTCCAATGAAATTATCTGTTTTGCTGTACTCTTCTTTTTGTTTTTTGATCTTGTAACCATAGTAAATCCAGTTTCTTCTTCCGTCTTCTTTTCCATTTTAAAAGTCCCTGTTTCTTCTTTTGATTCTTTTTGCTCTGGTATTACCAACTCTTTAGTCTGAAGTTGTACCTTTATTCATTTTTCCATGTCCTCTCTGATAATGGCTTCCCTTATTACCTTATCATGCTTCTCTTTCTCTTTCTGTGCCACAGCCAGGTAGACATCTTGCTCTGCTCTTTCTCCACTTTCTGGGCTGTAATGGGAAGCCCAGGGACAGGAAGCCCAGGGACATTTTGCAAAGGTGTGCCCTTCCTCTTCACACAAACTACATTTACTTGGTTTGCACATTCTGCCCCAAAATGCCCAACAACTCCACATAGGCCACACTTGACTTTACCACAAACATTACTTAAGTGACCTCGCTCTCCACATTTGTAGCAGGCCCGCACTTGGCCTGCATAAAAAACAATGCCTCTATCTTGGCCTAGAAAAAAACTGTTCAGCAAATGTAGAATTTCCCCATCTACTTGTTTAAGTGTTAGTTTATATTTCCATCCACCTGTCCACAGACCATTTTCATCCAACATAGGTTCTGGCGGCCCATGCATTACACCCCTCTGCTTGATCCAGAAATTAATGTCGATCACATTGATGCCTTCATTTTGAAATAACACAGTCACTGTCTTAAAAGCAGGTTTTGATAAGGGAGTAACTGAGAAATTTTTATTTATTTATTTATTTTTTATTTAGTTTTTGTTGACCGGGTAAGTGCACTAGACAAATCCTGCCTATTTTCAGGCACAACCCGGGGGAGGGAGATACAGATGAATGCCAATTGACCTTGAACCAGATTAAGCTGTTGGTGGTATTTTCAGTGAATGAGGGAAATTTGGCCAGGACACTGGGGGAAATTCCCCTACTCTTTTCGATAAGTGCCATGGGATCTTTAACATCCACCTGAACTACCACCAATCCAGGCAGATGGGACCTCAGTTTAACATCTCATCTGAAAGACGGAAATATGGAAAATCCTTCCATAAGTCTGTTTATTTCATTTGCTGATATAATTTCCAAAAGCAGTCCAACCCTCCTCCATGTTTAAAACTTATGTCAAATTCTGTACTTGCTGGTACATGAATAAGGGCATATATTTCATATGGATAAAACTTAATTTTATTCATTAAGAGTTCTTTCCCAATAAAAATTCTGTTGGGCACATCCTCAGAGGGCCCTCTAAATCTCAGGCATACTGCGTTTCTTCTTTTAGTTTGCTGTGGTTTTTTTATCATTAAGAAATAATCTTTCTTTAGTATTCCCACCCAAGGGTTTCTCCTTCTGGCCTTCCCCTTCCCCTTCCTCCTGCGTTTCTTTATCTGTTAATATTGTTTTCTGCTCAAGCTCCATAGATGACTCTTCATTACTGCTATCAAGTCCATCAAAAATTATCTCTTTTGTTTTATCTGCCTCTGATGCTACATCTTTCTGTTTTTCGGCTTCATCCACTTTTCCCCAAATTTACTTTCTACATCCCTTGTGTCTTGTTTTTTTTTTTTTTTACTAATTCCTGATGTACTGGGCCTGTTTGGATCCCACCCGGACCCATCATCCTTTCTTTTCCAACCTGCTTGTAATAAGGCTTCTGTTACCCATTCAGGTGTGTCTGCAAAGTCTCTAAAAGTTCTCTCTTCTGAATCTGAAACCTCCTTTTTTTCTCCTTTACTGTTTCCTAGTGGGCCCTTTTTTTCTGTGACTTCCTCAAATATCTCCAAAATCTGTGTTTTCTTAATTTGTTTCAGCTCTTTCTTTACTTTCTCTCTTGCTTTCTACAATGTTTTTCAGGTCAAGCTGTTTCCAACTTACTTTCACCTTTCCTTTCTGTGCTGACACTTTCACTTGTTTTTTCCCCATCTCAGCAGGTGCAGCTTGCTTTGATACTGCCACATCATTGCTTCTAAATTTAGCCTGATAGGAGTCCAGCCTATTTTCTTTGCTTTCCACAACAGAAATATCTGGCTCTATAAGACCTCCTGTTTCTTTACTCTTTTGCTGATTATTTTCCAAAACATTTTTTATACTCATGCTTGCAACATCTCCTCCCTCCATCTCCATGGAAGAAGTTTTCTCTCTTAATTCCTTCTTTTTCCTTTCCAGCTCCTTACTTCGATCTTCTTGATCCATAAACTTTTCTGAATTAATTTTCAGGCCTCTAGTGGTATACAAGGCAGGGAAGGAGGCTCGATCCCCTGCCACATCAGCACTTCCTCCTCCTCTGTTGTCCGGCTCCAAACTGTGTTCCTCCACTCTGCTCTCAGGAGGTCAAGCCCCCTGTTGGCAGAGCAAAAAGAGTAGGGGAATTTTTTATTCGAAAACAATATAATAAAGCAAAGATAACTAACAGAAATCTCAAAAATTATACAGTTAAGCAAAATACAAATCTAACAGAAAAAGAACCTTCGTCAGAGGATAATAGAAAAAGAATATCTGGGGGAAACAGCAGACAAGCACATTAAGAACCGCCCCCCCATATATTACATATTTCAAATAACCCCTTCAAACAATATCAATGACAATGCCCTCAACCAAAATGTGACTAAAGCAGCAGACAATGATTTCTTCTCAGATACATAAATAAGAGCGATTTCTTTCTTAATTTGACATTTCAATTCATACAATGGAGTAGGTTTTTGCTGAAGGACAAACAAACATCTATTCTGCCATATGCACCATTTAAACACAGCAAATAGAACCCTAAGTGTACCAGGGAAAAAAACTGTCCACGCAGGCCTAAAATTCCCATAAATCAAATCTGAATAAGTTATTCCAGCAAGCATTGGCAAAGACCAGTCTTGTGCTAGCTGAGGCCATAATGGTGTGATATAAGGGCAATCAAAAAACAGGTGTGATATGGATTCCAGTTGACATATACAAGTCTCCCTAACACAATATCTCTCTTCTAATTGTTTATGGGCTTGATTTCCCTTGACATTTAATTTATCATGGCAACATAACCATAAGGTAGCCCACATTTTTTCTGGGATCCGACTATCCACCAATTGTTTAGTAAGACATTGACTGTCACAAGTTAGAGTGAAACAGGGTGAAAACAAAAACATCCTATTCAAAATAGAAGAATATAACAGTTTTCTATTCTGTAAATCCACCACCTGCAGGGCACCTGCCATCATTTTATTTTCTTAAGAGCTCGACAAGATACCCAGAAGGTCCCGAGGATTTTAGTAAAGGTCTCCACTTAGGTGCTTGCCACTTATCTATAAAATATTGAGATCGGGCCATGAAACTCTGTACCCAAAAATCCGGCTGTCCAGCTATGCACGGGAAAACATTGGAATGAACAAAAATAGTAAAGAAAAACAACACTGGATTAACCATGTTAAGGCCTCCTTGTTTTATAGGCCAGTAGGTAATAGACCGTTTTACCGGGTTTAGCCTCCTACCCCATAAAAGTTTTAAAAGAACAGATTATATAGATGGGTTTCAAGATGCATAGGAAGGGGAAAGATATAACTCACCAATAATAAAATAGGAAGGATAAAAGTTTTCAGCATATAGATACGCTTTTTGCGTGACATAGGAAAATTTTTCCATCGAACAATTTTGGTCTCTGCTACGGCAAGAGACGAAAGCCAATTGTGTTCTGCTGCAGCAGGTAGTCCAAAATACAAGCCCAACATATGTATTTTGTCTGACTGGATAAGTATCCCTCCAATTTCAGATGAAACATCCTGTAAAGGAATACATACAGAAATACCAACACTTTTCTGTGTATTCAGAGTGGAACCAGAAATTAAGGAAAAGGCCTGTACAATATCAATAGCCCTCTCACCAGATATCCAATCTGCTATTAAAATACATACATCATCTGCATATGGTAAAGCACTGGAAAAAAACAGGTCTGGTTTCTCTGAAATATGTCTAATACTAACTTCCTCATTCAGTTTCCTGAGAAGACGGTCAATAGAAAGCATTAATGGGGACTCGAGGCACCCCTGACGCACCCCTCTTTTAATAGGGATATGTGATCCCGTAACCCATTAACTAACGGGGTCATGCAGGCATACCTGTATAGATTCCTGATCCAGGAAACAAATTCTGTTGGTACCTCATACCTTTTTAAAACTGAAAATAAATAATTATGTGGGACCCGATCAAAAGCCTTGGACTGGTCTAAGCTAAGGACATATCCTTTAGTATTAAATCCATCAAAAACTTCCCGTAAAATTTTCAGATTAATGAGCATAGAATGATTAGGGACAGCACATATTTGGGTGTAAAAAAGAACTTTCTTGGCAATCCAAGAAAGTCTAACTGATATAATTTTACATAATATTTTCCAGTCCGAGTTTAACAAACTGATAGGGTGCCAGTTATCCAAACATTCCTTATTATTTTTATGTTTAAATAAAAAAATTAGATTGCTGTCCACCAGAGCAACAGGTATTGGTAATATTCCCTGTATAATGACATTATATACCTCTGTCAGATAGGTAATAATAGAGATTTAGTTTTTTTATAAAACTCATTGGGAATGCCATCAGGACCAGGGGTCACAGTATTTTTTAACTGACTAACCACAGAATCAATCTCAGCACTGGTGAAAGGCCGATGAAACTCATGTGCCTCATCAAGGGATAAAAAAGGAATGTGTAAGGAATCAAAAAACTTTTCCAATTTTGTGGTTTATAGTCCTGGCCATACAAAGCCTGAGTATGAAAGGACACTTCTTTCAAAATGTTTTGATTATTGGAAATCTGGGTACCAGTATGGGACAATAAGGAGGGCATATATATATAGACTCTACCTGTTGATGGCTACTATCAAAAGGATTAACTACTTTAGCTGCCCCTTTCCTCACATATTTTTGTTCCAAAAACAGAGAGGTAGTCCTATCATATTACATAGAAGTTGATGGCAGATAAGGACCACAAGGCCCATCCAGCCTGCCCATTTCTTTTTCTACCTTATAAATGTGCCATCGGCCTTTGCTCTGTCAGTGGCCTATCTATTCATAGTCATTTGTATTGCTCCCTTATGCCTATCCCATGCCTGTTTGAAGCCCTGCACTGTATTCATAGCCACCACTTCTTGTGGTAAGCCATTCCATGCATCCACCACCCTTTCTGTGAAAAAGAATTTCCTCACATTCCCCCTTAATCGGCCTCCCTCTAATCTCATGCAGTGTCCTCTTGTCCTGCTATTTTTCTTATATTTAAACATGTTAGACTCTTTCACCTTGTTTATGCCCTTAAGGTGTTTGAATGCCTCGATCATATCACATCTCTCCCTCCTTTGCTCAAGGGTATACATATTGAGCTCCGTTAATCTGTCCTCATATGTCTTCTGATGCAGTTCCTGCACCATTTTGGTTGCCCTTCTCTGGACTGACTCAATTTGGTTAATGTCCTTGTGAAGGTGTGGCCTCCAATACTGCACACAGTACTCCAGATGGGGCCTAACCAGTGTCTTGTACAGAGGGATTATTACCTCCCTCTTATGACTTGTGATACCCCTACTAATACACCCTAACACCCCCTAGCCTTACCTACTGCTTTGAGAGGTCTGCTTGGATGATTTTAGGTCATCAGTGATGATGATGCCCAAGTCTCTTTCTTCCTTTGTGACTGCTAGCAACTCCCCTCCCAGCCTATGGGTGGCTTCAGGGTTTCTCTTCCCTATGTGCATGATCTTGCACTTCTTTGCATTAAATCCAGTTGCCACTCTTCTGACCATTTTGCTAGTTTATCCAGATCTCTTCTCATTCTGCCCACCCCATCTGGATCATCTACTCTGTTGCAGATCTTGGTGGCATCTGCAAACAGACAAGCCTTACCCTCTAGTCCATATGCAAGGTCACTAATGAAGATGTTGAAGAGGACTGGCCCCAGGACTGATCCCTGAGGTACCCCACTTGTGACTTCCATCTCTTCTGACTGTATACCATTTACCACCACTCTCTGTTTTCTGCCCGTCAACCAGTTTG
Organism: Neoceratodus forsteri; assembly: GCA_016271365.2. Taxonomy (NCBI): domain Eukaryota; kingdom Metazoa; phylum Chordata; order Ceratodontiformes; family Ceratodontidae; genus Neoceratodus; species Neoceratodus forsteri. Next base: position 1,046,478,361 of record CM057451.1, read on the forward strand.
CCACCCAGTTGACCAACTTCTGACCCACCCTGAGCCTACCCAGCTTATTTATCAATCTTCTATGTGGAACAGTGTCAAAGCTTTGCTGAAGTCAAGGTAGGCGACATCAGCTGCTCCCCCTTGGTCCACCACTCTGGTTACCCAGTCAAAGAAATCTATGAGATTAGTTTGACAGGACCTTCCTTTGTAAACCCATGCTGTCTTGGATCCTGTGCCCTATGGATTCCAGGTGTTGCACTATCCTTTCCTTAAGGAGTGCCTCCATAATCTTGCCCACTACTGAGGTAAGACTGACCGGTCTGCAGTTCCCGCCTCCTCCCTGCTACCACTCTTGTGGAGGCGGATAACATAAACCCTTCTCCAGTCTTCTGGGACCTCTCCTGTGCTCAGAGACTCACTAAACAATTCTGCTAATGGCTCTGCTAGTTCCTCCTTTAGCTCCTTAAGTACCCTGGGATGTATGCCATCAGGTCCCATTGCCTTATCCACCCTGCACTTAGCAAGCTCTTGTAGGACCCTTTCTTTTGTGAAGGGAGTAGTGCTCACCTCCCTCCCCCCTGTGTCCATGATGCTGAGCTGTGGGCCCTGCCCTACCTTCTCTTCAGTAAATACTCAGCAAAAGTATCTATTTAGGATAGATGCCTTTACAGGGTCCTCCTCCTCACATGCTCCCTTTTCTCCATTAAGCTTAGCAATACCCCCTCTGGACTTTCTCCTTTCACTAATGTATCTATAGAAAGTCGTGTCACCTTCTTTTACTGTTCGTGCTAGTGTTTCCTCAGTTTGGGACTTTGCCTGCCTTACTGCCTTACCTGCTTCCCTTAGGGCAGTTTGGTATGCCTCCCTATCTTCATCCCGCTGTGTTCCCTTATATTTCCTGAAGGCCAGCCTTTTGGCTCTGACCTTTTCTGCTACTGTATTTGAGAACCAAAGTGGTTTCCTTCTTCTTTTGCACTTCCTTTTCTGTCTAACACAATGGGATGTTGCTTCAAGTATTGCATCCTTAATGCTTGCCCACTTTGCCTGTACCCCCTCACCTGTGTTTCTTTTTGCCAGGGCTAGCTTAACTCTGTTGGCCATCTTATCAAAGTCAGCTCCTCTGAAGTCCCATATTTTTGCCTTGGAATGGGATGATTTAGATGTAGTAGCCAAATTGAACCATACCATGTGATGGTCACTAGCTCCCAGGTGACCTTCTACCTGGAGATCTGTGATCCCCTTCTTTGTTAGTCAGTACTAGATCTAGGATAGCCCTGTCTCTTGTGGGTTGCTGTACCAGTTGTTTGAGGCCCTCCCCCTGCAGGGAATTCACTATGAGTCTAGTTCTGGCAGATGTTCCTGCTGGTATTGACCAATCTGTATCCGGCATGTTGAAGTCTCCCATTATCAGAACCTTCCCTTTAGCTGTCATGTTTTGTATATCTTCTAACAGTAATTTGTTTATGTCCTCCCTCTTGTCTGGGGGCCTGTAGACAACCCCAGTTCTTATGGCTGTCCTATTTCCTGTTTCCCAGGGTGACCCACAGTTCTTCTGGCTCCTTATGTGTATTCTGAAATTCTGTAGCTTTGATGTTTTCATTAACATACAGGGCCACTCCTCCCCCCCTTTTTGCAACTCAGTCTCTTCTGAACAATACATAGCCAGGTACTGAAGTCTCCCAAGTGTGGTTACCGGTAAACCACGTCTCACTAATTGCTACTATGTCCAGTTTAGCCTCTGACATTATTGCCTGCAGGTCTGGGATCTTATTTCCCAGGCTGTGAGCATTTGTATACATGATTTTCCATTGGCCAGATTTTGGTGTGTTAGTTGTTGGGTGAAGTTTGGCATTACCCTGTGTGTCGTATGGGAGACAAACCTTTTTCTTACCTGGTGATGCAAATGAGCGGCAAACATGCTGAATTCCTGTTTGACCACTAGCTGAGGGAGGGTGTTCTTCCCATTCACGTAGGGGTGCTGTACCCTATCCCCATTTGCTAGTTTAAATATTCTGCAAGATGTCAAACTTCTGCCCCAATGCACTGACTCCCTCTTTAGTCAGATGCAGTCCATCAAATTTAAAGAACTTTCACCCCAGAACTGTTGCCAGTTCCCTACAAATCTGTGTCCTTTTTCCTGGCACCAGCCCTTGAGCCACGTGTTTAGCTTCCCTATCTCCCCTTCTCTGACCTTCTGTCCTTCTGCTCCCCCTCTCCCAGATTGGCAGGATCTCAGAGAATGAGATGCCGGACGAAATAGATGATAGTTTGTCACCCAGCCTAGTCAGGTGTTCCTTGGTCTCCACAACTGACCGGCTGGCGAGATCATTAGTCCCTATGTGTACTAGGACATCAATGATTTCTCCTGCTTTGTGAACAATTTTAGCAATGCGGTCAGTGTCTCTCCATGCTGATGTACCTGGGAGACATCTGACCATCACCCCTGGCTGGAGATGGGTATCAACTCCCCGAATCATGGAGTCTCCTATGATCAGAAGTTTTTTGGATTTCCTTTGTGCTTGTTTTGTTTTGGTTCCTGATTTGGATGAATTTTGTTGTGCTAGCTCCTGTGCCGCAGTGTCCTACTCTGCAGTGTCTTCTGCCTCTTTATTTGATTTCAGAGATAGAGGCAGATACCTGTTAGTAGTGTTTATATGGTTTTTGGAGGTAATGTGTTGGAGCAGAGAGTGATGGGGCACCTGATTTGCTCCTCCTAACCACCTGCCAACCTCCTGGACCAACTACCCTCTGCGGTCGAGGTTTTTCTGTTGGATGCGGGGGAAATGGCGGGTGGTTCTTATAATGTATTTCCTCTTCAATATGAAATTTGAGGCGTGCAATCTCTGCCCATGCTGCCCGGAGCTGAGCCCTAAGATCTCCAAAGGCCCAGCATGTAGGACAGTGTCCTAAATCCTGAAAGACTGTCCTTCTGAAAATTGTTCCACAGTACCTGCAGTTAATGAAATCCATTCCAAATAAGTTGCTGGGTTTGTAACCTAGTCAGAGTAATTAGAAGGAGAAAAAAAGGAAAAAAAATGCAAGTAATGGTTTAATTGTGCTTTGTTTAACTTGTTATAACAAGTTAAATTACTAGTGCCCCTGTAAATTAGATCACCTTGTGGAGGCCCCACTGATCTGACCCTTCCTGCTCTGCCACAGGAAATGTCACAACTGTGGTAGCCTATAAAAGGAGTGTAGCATGGGGTGGTTGGGGATGGGGGTGAGTGGCTGGGCCCTTCCCCTGCCTAAAAAGAAGAACCACGGACGAAAGAACAAGGAGGTAAGAGCAGAAACAATCAGTCAACAACAAATGCAGTAACCCTGAAAGCTTATCCTAATGTTAGATAAAACTGTAAAACCTGTAAAGCACCACCTGTAATAATTTCAGAGAAGATATACGCTGTAAGAAACACTTTGCTCCAGAGAAAATAAAGCAGTAACAGAAGATATACCTTGCAAAAGACAATTTGAATCAGAAGATTACAGGAGTAATCTGTTAGCACAACCTGTAGGCACACTTGTAATAATGCAGAAGAAGGTATACCAGCAACAACAATTTGAATCAGAGAAAAAATAAAGCAATGAAATGTTAGCAACAAACAGTAGCAATCCCTGTGAGTAAAAAAATAAAAACACCACCACACAGTAAATCTGCTTAGCCAAACTAAGTCTTAATCCTTTTCCCTTGCTCTGGTAAGTTTCTCTACTCTGCCTTTCAAGCAGTCTTAGAAGGAAAGAGCTCAGGTGAAGCTAGGTGCCTTGGCCAGCAAACCAAGTCTTCTACCTCTGATATTGATATGTATGCATCTCGGCTTTTAATTGCCGGATTTGTGCAGAATAATCTAACCGAAATTCCGTTTGCCAAGATAGTAATTTTTGTAACTGGCAACGGCAATTTAGGTATTTAAAACACCGATTAGAGGAATAGGTTTTAGAAAACTTTTGGCAGAATTTCCTAATTTCTAACTTAGTATTTTGCCACCAAAAGGCCGGGTTATCATATAAATCAAACACTGAGATTTTGTCCTGGAGAAGACTATACAGGTCATGCCACCCAGTTTCTTCCCCTAAAATAGAGATATTCATTTTCCAAAAAGCATGGGAGATTGGCTTATTCCGAGGACACCCAGCAGACAACATTATCAAACAATGATCCGAATATTCACATGGGAGAACTGAATACTGCACACTGGACAACCAGCTAGAAATGAAAAAATAGTCTATCCTCGTGGAAAACCTGCCACGATGAAAATGTGTGCCGGAGGTTGTGGACCAAAAGAAGCCTCATCCTGAAGATTGGCTGTAACATATAAGGTTTTAAGAAAATTGGAATCAGAATATAGTTTTTGTGTTACCCCAGTTTTATCTGACAAAGCCAAAATACAATTAAAATCCCCCCAAAAAATTATAGATTTTGATAAATGCAGAAAAGATTGAATAATTTTGAAAATATTGATTCTTTGTGATTTAAGTTGGGGGTTATAAACGTTAATTAGTCTCCATTCCTGATAGTGAATAATGACATCCAAGATAAGATCCCTACCCTGAAATAAGGCAATAAGTCGAATAACTTGCACCCCTAAATCTTTTATGAGAATCCCCACACCGGCACACACCTCTTCAGACAAGGACCAGAAAGATATGCCACCTCTCCATTCTCTAGATGCTTGATCAATTTCCTGAAGGGAATGAAGCCTGGTATCCTGTACAAAAATAATGTGTAGTGGTAAGGGGAGAAGAAAAGAAAAAATGGCCCGTCTCCTCTTAGGGTTTTTGAGGCTAGTGGCATTCAAACTGCCAAACGAAAAAACATCCCCCATCTAGACTAGTTAAGCTCTAGGACTTCTTTTTCCCTCTCCCTTTTTCCCGGAGATTTCATTTTACGTCTCTTTTTCCTACCAATCCGAGAGTCACCAGAAAGCTGATCAGTGTCCGTCAACATATCAACCTGGGAAGAGGCAACAGACGAAGCATTAGACTCTTCCTCTGTTTCCATAGTTTGCTTACATTTGTGCAGCACTGAAAACCTATTTTGAACTACCAAATCAGAGGACTGCGGGTCAGAGGATGGACGAACTCCCTGCGAAAGGGAACTTCTCGTCTGTCTCCTGGTCCCCACCACCACCCAGTCAGAATCCTCAGGGGGAGGCATAACTTCTTTGGGATCACAAATAGTGGCTAAAACACCAGGTGTATCAGATGGTACCTCAGGGACAGCAGAAGTGGATGCCTCAGAGGAGTGTACCATACCCTCCCCACCTGTTACCTCATTTGATACAGGTATGGGTTCACTGGAGGTCTGCTGAGCCAGAGCAGGGGTTCTCTGTTGTATATTGGAACAAGAAGGGGAAGGGGAAGGCTCAAGAGCAAAAGGCCAAAATGAAGGCCTGGCCTGAGCAGATTGTTAAGCGTTAGAAACCGTCTCATCCTGACTTTCTGTAGGCATTGCAGGATTATTATGGGTGGCCCAAGGACACTCATTAAAAGAATGGGAGGCTGCTTCACACAGATTACAATATGTGGGGTGGGGACAATTAATACTCACGTGTCCGGAACCCAGATAAGAAGAGCATTTGAGTCGATCACAGGCGTTACTGAGGTGCGTGTGTGCCCCACACCTAAAACATGATTTAGGTTGTCCTGGATAGAAAACAAAAGCCCTATCCCTACCTAAGTAAAAACAACTGGGTAAATGCTGAATTATACTATTTACAACTAGCAATTTCACTTGCAATTTACATCCCCCTGTCCAAAAGAGCTCAGAATCGATAATCGGATCTGGTAAACCTAACACAGTCCATTTAGAAGATAACCATCATACAATATCATCAATTGCTACACCCTCATTTAAAAAAAAAAATAATAGTTTTTATAGTGGGTTTAGTGAGGGGTACAGCAAAAAAAGGGGACCATAAGAAGGAATGTCTGACTGTTTGATATCTATGCCAGAATGTGTCAGAACCCAATGAAGTTTTAAAACTAATGTCAAAATAGTTGTCTCCCAAGGTATGGATTAGGGCATAGATTTCAGAGGGAGAAAACTGTAAACTGGTTTTAATCAAAGTTTTTCCAACATACAAGCGATCTGGAAAAATTTCCAGCCCACCCCTGTAGTGTAGTCTTACAGCATTACGCCATTTGGCCTGCTCAGGGGGGAATGAAACAGTCCAGCAAAGGATTTAGGCTTCTGTGGACCAGTAAATATTCCAGGAGCTGCAGAGGAATGAGACTCAGGAGACGGAGGTCTCGGAGCCCTTGAAGATAAGCCACTAGAAGAAGCCATAGGAGCTTCAGAGTCCACAGTATCATGAGCCGAGCCATCCCTGGACCCTGCTTGAGTCACCAGAGGCTCATCCAGCTGCACCAAATCTGTAGAAATGTCCACTAAAGAAGAGGCAAGAGGCCTATCAGGGAAAGGATCCCTCAACTGTAACAGTAGACTGGGTACGCAGAAGTCGCCCCTCTGGGTCCAGTGTTCGAGACCCACCTACACGCCATTCTGGATTTTGTGTAAGATGCAAGCCCGAGGGTAATTCTAGAGGGTCTGCTATATCCAACAAGTTCCCCTGGGGTGCATGGCTAGGCCATTCAGGAGAGGCCCATAAATCATCCAGGGGTGATTTTTCCCATCCTGCTTTCTTTAATGCTTCAGCAATTGTCACCCCTGAAGCAGAAATGTTATTGCCAAAATCAGTCCTAGAACACTTAGGTAAATCATGCCCCCTCAAGTTCTGTTGTCAAGACTCATGTATTAAAGGTTTAGGTAACCCAGAACCAGGTGAAGCACACACAGTACCTAGAAAATTTACATCAGCCAAGTCCGTAGTTGAATCGTGCACAAATTGCTGAACCGGGAGGCAGGAATCCTTCACCCGGTGAGAAGTCGGGAAACTGGCATCTCCGGTGAAACAAGCTGGAAGCAAAACCTCCGTCGAACAACTAGGGGAGCTGAAAAGAGACTCTAGTCACTCACTTTGAAGTGTAGAACAGCTGCCAGTCTCTACAGCTCCTGACAAATCCTTGCTGAGTAAAACTTGCAAGCTATCTCCAGCTGACACTGATGGTGTACGCTGTGCTCGCAGCTGAGCCCCATCAAAAGACGGCACTCCCAGGGCCGGCTCGTCGGCGCAGCGGTTGGATTTCCGCTTTCGACGCCGGTGACCCGGGTTCGGAACGGACCCGAGCCTGCCGGAGCCGGGCCGGGGGAGAAGACTGAGCGTCCGCTGGACTGCTCTCCTTCTCCGGGAGGGATGGGGTAGCATCCGGGCAATGGGGACTCTAGTGGAGGCCAGGAGCACCCATGCTACCGCTCAAAAAGATTCTAGAGGCGGGCGGACGCTGGACGCCATTGCACGACCCCGCCTCCCCGAAAAGAGGAAATGGATAGCTGCTGGCCGCCTCCATGAAGCCCGCTGATTAGCCCCAGGCCAGTCCTCCCACCACCACGGTCTCGCCCCTCCCCGTCCCGGCAGCCCCACTGTGGGGGGTAAGCCACGGGCTATCGGAGGACCCGAGGCCGATGTGGGGGGGTGGAAGCCGTTGGCCCGTGACCGGGCTGAGCATTGGGTAGCCGGCAGCTAGGAGGAGGTGGAAAAAATTGCAAATTTAAAAAAAAAAAAAAGACGGCACTCCCTCACTGACAGGACTTCCAGCTCCCGGAACACACAACGAAACCTTAAAGGGATCATCAGCTTGCTCTCCATGGGTCACTGAAACCTCAGGCACAAGCACCGTAGTGCGTTCCACCGATACAGAAACAGACAAATCCGGAAAACTCATCATATTCAAGTAGGCAACAGAGACAGGACTCGCAGTCAAAACTCCTTGTTCCAAGCTGGTCTCGTGCTGAGGAGAGATAGGGAAGGAGACCAACTCCCCTACCTCCAGCACATCCTCACCCTCCAACGACATCACGAAGAAACGGCCAAGCCCCCCACTGTCAGAATAGTGTAATTTCCCCGGTGTCCTGGCCAAATTTCCCTCATTCACTAAAAATACCACCAACACCTTAATCTGGTTCAAGGTCAGTTGGCATTCATCTGTATCCCCGTCACCCGGGTCGTGCCTGAAAATAGGCAGGATTTGTCTAGCGCACTTACCTGGTCAACAAAAACTAACTAAATAAATAAAAAATAAAATAAATATGATGGAATTCCCATATTGATCGGCACTAATGCACCTACATTTGGTCATCTAGCAGAGATGTGTCAGGAGAAGTGAGCTCAGAAAGCTGCATGAGCCTTACAATTCACTCCATAGTGAAAAAAGCTTATGAGATGCAGCTACAGATCAAAGTGAATAATAAGGATGATTCAGTGGGGTATGTCTGGAAAAATGACCCATCACTTCCCATCTTGCCACCTAATTCACAGTGCCACGTCAGTGAAGAGGTGCATATCAAAAAAGATGTCACAAAACAGATTCTCATGCTGGATGCCCCAGAAGAGGAAAGCTACCTAATGGACTTTTGATTAAACCAAGTGTGCTACATGTTAGAGCCCATGCCTATGCTAGGAGAGTAGTGGTACAACTCTGCAATGGGACAGATGAAAACATTGAAGTCCCCCAGCGCTGTACCCTGTATACTGTGCAGACCCTGCGATGCTACCAACTAAGTGCCACAGGGAGGAAGATGATGAAGTATCACAAGATATGTTCAACTTTGGAGAGTCTCCTATCCCTGGTGAGTGGAAAGACAAGATCAGCCACAAGCTAGCACAGCAGAGTAAAGTATTTTTATTAAAGGAATGGGATGTTGGATGTGTCACCGGTGCTGAACACAATATCAGACTACATGACAAAATGCCATTCCAAGAGAGATCATGCAGATTGGCACCAGTTGACACTGACGATGTTCAAGGCCACCTCCAAGAGATGTTAACAGCTGGAATTATACAGGAATCTTGTAGTCCATGTGCCTCTCCCATTGTGGTAGTCCAAAAGAAGAATGGCTCAGTGAAGATGTGTGTGGACCATTGGACCCTTAACCGAAGAACCATACCAGACCAATATGCAATGCCTCATATCCAGGATGCCCTTGACTGCCTTAATGGGAGTCAGTGGTTATCTGTCCTTGACCTCAGAATTGGGTATTACCAAATCATGATGGCACTGGGAGATAGAGAGAAAACTGCATTCATCTGCCCCATGGGTATTTACAAATTCTTATGAATGCCCTAGGGCCTTTCTGGAGCGCCAGCCACCTTCCAGAGAGTAAAGGAGCAAGCTGTAGGAGACATGAACCTGCTTGAATACTTAGTTTATCTGGATGATGTCCTTGTGTTTGGCGAAACACTTGAAGAGCACGAGGCTCACTTGTTCAAGGTCCTGGACTGGTTAGAAGAATACGGATTAAAACTGACCATTGACAAGTGTCCGTTTTTTCAGAAGTTCGTAAAGTATGTGGACCACATTGTATCTTCTGAAGGTATACAAACTGATCCAAGTAAAGTGGAAACTTTAACTACTTGGCCACGGCCTAGCAGTCTTAAAGAACTGCAAAGGTTCCTGGATTTCTGTGGATACTATTGCTGTTTCATAAAAGATTACACCAAAGTCATTCGCCATCTTCTAAACCTGACTCAAGGGTACCCACCTACCACCAAGAAATATAAAAAGAGTACTGTGAAAGAAGAGGACAAGGTTTATTTCAAGACTAACTTACATTTCGGAACCAGATGGACCCCTGATAGTGACACCACATTTTGTATCATTTATCAGCTTACGCATGCTTCCACACTCGCCTATGCAGATCCAGCTAAACTCTATCTATTACACACAGATGTTAGCTTGAAAGGACTTGGGGCCATGCTCTATCAGAAGTATGAGGAAGGACTACACCCTGTGGCTTTTGCTAGTAGGAGCCTGACACCCTCCAAGAAAAATTACCCTGTACACAAACTTGAATTTCTCGCATTAAAGTGGGCAATAGTAGATCAATTTCATGAATACTTACTGTATATGGTGCTAAAATCCTAGTCAAAACAGATAACAATCTGTTAATGTATGTTCAATCAACACCCAAATTAAACACCAGCAGACACAGATTTCTTTCCGCTCTGTCAACATATGATTATGCGGTGGAGTACCGACCAGGCTTGAATCACATCAATGCCGATGCTCTCTCACAAAAGCCTGCTTCTAACCAACAGTGGGTGCACATTCTGAACAATCTGTACAAGCACTATGCCACAAGTTTGACTGGGAAGAAACCCAGTCTTCAGAAGATGTAAACTGTCTGGCAGATTGCTTGGGATCTCCAGAGACTTGTAAACCAGTTGCCTACTGTAATTTTGCCGCCTTGGACTTAAGTTCTTTACCACAGCTAACTCCAGCTGATAGCCAAAAAGAACAATGCTATTCTCCAATGATCAGACCAGTGGTCGATTCTTTTAGAAAGGAGGAAGAGGTCTCCAAAAACGTGATGCAGTGACCACAAAACTGCTTTACTTCTTTGAGAAGGAACTAAATTCAAGTTTTGAGAACTGCTATTGTACAGAGAGATTACTGACGGCCAAGGTGAAGTTGTAAGGAGACAGCTAGTATTGCCATCTAAGTTCAAAATTGTTGTATTAAAAGCCTTGCATGACCAAATAGAATATCTGGGTAGCAAAAGGGCTCTGGATATAGCCCGTTCATGCTTCTACTGGTCTAAGATCGGCCTAGACATCAAGCAATATGTTAAAACCTGCAGTAGGTGTCTTCAGCACAAAGCTCAACCAGAAAGAGTGGCCCCCTCTGGTCAATATTACTACAAGTGCCCCAATGGAACTCATCTGCATTGATGTTCTTAGTTTGGAGCCAGGTTTTTTATTTATTTTTATTTATTTATGGTCTAGGAATTACAACCCTTTGAGTCAGAGACTCATTTGCAAAGGCTCCACGTCTTACATCAAATAGATTGGAACACAGTATAACATGGAATACAAAATACAGACTACAGCTTTAATACAGAAAAGTGACAGTACCTACAGAGGTGAAAGAAAGTACATAACATACATGGAACATCAGCAATTGTTAAATTATGGTGCATATACAGGAGCAAATACTGCAGTAAAAACTCACTTTTTTTTTTTTAAGCAAAGTTTCATCTGCAGTCCCAGTGGGAGTTGGACATAATGTGATTCAGTAACTCAGGTTTAAAAGGCCCTAGCCTGGGGATTGATAAAATAGAGTCAGGGATTGAGTTCATCCAGAGTGGGGCCCTATAGCAAAAGGACCTTTGGCCAGCAGTGGTCTTCACAAAGGGGACATGGAATGTAGCAGTGTCAGAGTGTCTAGTGGTGCGAGCCGGTAGGTTCTTTTGGAGGAGCTGGAGACAGCCGGGGGGGCTAGGCCCAATTGGATTTTTTTGGCTAGTAAGCAGATCTGATGAACAAGTCGCCCCTGGAAGTTTAGTCATGATGACCGTAGGTAGAGGTCACAGGTATGTGTGAGTCGATCACAGCCTGTGGCCAATCTGCAGACTTTAAAAGGTTTAAAAAGATTTAAAAGGCATTGCTAATACATTAGTAGTTATGAATCACTTCACAAGATATGCATAGGTCTAGCCAACCAAGGACCAAAAGGCCTCACCTGAAGCCCAAGTTATCATTGAAAAGTTGTTTGTACATTATGGTGCCCCTCAACGTATACATTCGGATCAAGGCCAGTATTTCAAAAGCAGACTTATTAAAGAACTGTTGTCCCTATGGGGTGTAAGAAAATCCAGAACAACCCCTATCATCCACAAGGAGATCCTCAACCAGAGACATTTAATCACACCTTACTTGATATACTTGGCACCCTGCATCCTAAAGATAAGCCAAAGTGGACCGGCAGATAAGCACACGTGTACACGCTATAGTTGTATGAAAAATGATGCTACTGGTTTTTCATCATATCACCGCATGTTTGGCAGAGAAGCTCATCTTCCAGTAGATGTTTGTTTTGGAGTGTCACCAGAAGGGATTCAAACAGACAATTACTTACAGTATGTACAAACACTCAAAGCCCAGCTCAACCACAGCTATCAACTTGTGCACACAATGGCTGCTAAGAGAAACTTAGCCAACAAGCAGAGACACAACAAACGTGTTAAAGCCCAAGAGTTACAGTACAGCCTGGAGACCATGTATTAATGAGGAATTTGGGTTTGCAAGGAAAACACAAAATAGCTGATCGGTGGAGTAACACCCCCTACCTTGTCATTGGGAAGCAGGGTGACCTGCCAGTCTACATAGTGCATCCTGAAAATGATCCAAAAGCTGTGAAAACAATACAGTGAAATCACCTTTTACCCACTGGGCAAATCATCATAGACTCTGTACCTGCAGACAGTGCCTCCACTGGGCCTGTGACCCGGGCTGCTGCTAAAAAGAGACATTTAAGCTCCCCTTCTGCTGTTCCACATTCAAAGCCTCCAACCAGCAAAGTGTTCATTAATAACGACAACCAATCTGAATCTGATGATAGTGAATGTGGGGTCACTTATTATCCTTCTTATGAACTGAGTCAGTTTTTTCAAGGAAATTCTTTTTGTAACATGGGAGATGAGGCTGGCTCCTCAGGACTGTGTAATTATCCAGCCATCTCAACTGCTCCTGTACCCCCTGATAATGAAGTGCAAAGCATAATGTCTGAAGTAGTTGACTCTTTTTGTCTTGTGGATCTGACTGACCCTTGTCATAGTGTACAGTGATGACCCCATTATGGTCCTTTCTTTTCCTCCAAGTCTGATGCAGCAGCGTTCTCTCTTAATCTGTCTGTCCTTCTCTTTCTCTCTTTCTGTTGTTCCCCCTTGTTCAGGAAGGCCACCTGAATGAGGTTCTCACTATCCCTTTACCTCCAGGGGCCATATCGGAACCATTGCTAGTACCCCCAGGAATCTAGTAGAAATTCCTGTAGAAACCCAAATGTATAAAAGCACATTGCTTGTGTTTATATATGCCTTCCCCATGTCTAGGGGACAAGAAATTAAGAAAGACTGAGGAGAGGCCACTGTTATGTATTTTAAATCCATTGGAGCAGTCTTGAAGCTGCTAAATAAAAATACCCCACTTACCTTTTGTATCTGCGGTAAGCCTGATAAAGGAAGCCCTGTTTAGATGCTATGAGCAAAATGCTGCTCTACGATGCACACGTTCGAGCAGTACTAGCGGTAGCAAATGTATGCATGGCTTTTGTGTTTTTTTTTTTATTTCTCCCTGTGTTTACCAGCCAATGCTATTGTAGCTTAGTGCAAGGTTCTGGTAACTAGGAGAAAGAAGTATCCAGAAAAGAAGTAAACAGTCCCTGAAGTAAAACGTTACGAAACAGAAGCAAACAAACACGGTATTTTCTTGTATTTTTAAACATGGGTCTGCTGAAGTGCTTTAGCGGCTAGAAGCACTGTTCTGAATTATTATTTTTTAAAACAAGTCCAGCACACTGTACCCTGTAGAGTCTGTTCAGGTATGAGCAGTAGAAATGATAAACAGTAATAGCGATGCAGGAACAAGCTGAGACTGTAAAAAGGTAACATGCAACTTGTTATAGCCCTTAGAATAGCAGCATTGCCTTTATCCACAGTTTAAACCTGTGAATTTTCCTTTTTGGGTATTAATTTCCTTTAGACAGGTTTCTGTGCTGCTATTACTTGGAAATTAGGCCTCAGGCTCCAGTAAGGGATAAACAGGCATGGAATCCTGTGTTTATAAACATAATAACAGAATATTACAGGGATGTACTGTTTAGTCCTATACTTTTACTGTTATTTTCAGCATTACCTGTATATTTTATTCTCAAAACACACAACAGAGTTTGTCTGAGAAACAAATACAATTATCACAACATATATGAGGCTGCTAGGATATCTTAAAGCAATATTATTTGTTTTGTTTCATTTGTTTCCTTGCCATATATGAATTGAAATGAAATGAAATACATCACATATGTCAGGGGAACCAAGGCTGTTGTTACTTACCTGAACTGAGGACTCTCCTCCTTGAACTCTCCAGTGCTTCTAAGGGCCAGTTGGCCCTTTCTCTCTTACAGTTATACTGGCCAGCTCAAGGGGAGGACCCTACTACTACAGCTAGACAGTAAACACATTGATATCCATATTATTTTTATGTCTTTGACTAGTATTAATGTTGTTTGCAAAAAGAACGTACTCTCATAGTTTCATGTATTAAAAAGAGGTTGCATAAAACATAATAAATGTTCTGAATAATTATGGGTGGGGCTTCAGGCAATCACCTGACCCTTACTAATATAAATGAAGTGCTCTTAAACTCAGTAGATCAGATGTGTGGTGGAATCAGAGAGCTGCTGGCCTACAGTCCTCTAGCATTTACTAGAGGGATGTTTCTTTTTTTGTTTTGTTCTGCTATGCTGATGTTTATTGTTTTGTCAAAACCAGTATGTTTTTCTTTTATTTGACATTCTGCTGCAATAAATCAACTGCTGGGCTTTTGCCTGGCTTTTCAACCTGCATCCTGTTGTTACTGTCCATCATTTCCCACAAATCCTGCAAACCCTGACCACGAGAGCCAGACTGGTGAAATCACAGATGACAGTGGAATATCTGAAACTGTTAACTCTGATCCCATGATGGACAATAATGCTACTTCAAATATTGATTCTGAAAGTATTAGCAATGTGTTACATGATTTAAATGCTATGGAGTTTCCTCTTAATGATGAACCAGAGGCTAAAGAACAAGCCAATTCAAGTACTTGTCTAAGTGCAAGTAATACTGCCAACTCTGAACAGCCATAGAGTACCCAGATGCCCCTTTCATCAGAAGCTGCCATATTAGTGGACAATAACCAGGGGATGGTCAATCCAAATGCCAATATTGAAAGGACTGTGTCTGTGCCCCTTCAACCTCAAACATCTGAAAGAGATGTCGAACAGGTAGTACACCTCATGTGTGACACACCAGGAGTGCCTGCAGATCTGCCCATGAATGTAGTTCACAACGGGGTATATGTTACTGCAAATTCCCTGCCCAAGCTAGTATTCACTGCATACTCCCAAGTGGTAGTTAAGTCTTCCACCCAGTATAAAAAGGGTCATAGATGACACAAACCTACTCAGCAGGTCAGCCCTCTACTCCCAAAGTGCCAACCTCTGAGTGCAGTCTTGTGAACAGTTAACAGAACAAGGTAATCCTCTTGTCTGTTTATGTGGATTCGAATCAACCTTTGGTCTCAAGTTCTGGAGGGAGTCAAACTGTAAACCTCTTGTTATCATACCCAATGTACAGGCTCAGATAATTCTGTCTTCGGCGGGGGGGCCCAGATATCTTTGCCTACGGACTCTTAACAAGGTGTACAGAAATGAACCCTTAAAAACTGTAATAAAAGACCTCAGATTTAAAATGCTAATCTTTTTCCAGTTTGGTATCACCATTCAAGTTTATGCACAGTGTCTGCTTTAACCATATATACTCTACTTGTAAAGGAAAGAAATAAAAGACAGATCAAGTAAGCTCAAAAATAGAGTTTTACTACAATAGATAAAAAATATGTAACACATAAAATACAGAACTATTATATCGCAAGACATACAAATCTCTTAAACAAAACAGGTTTTAACAGTGCAATTCCTACTACAGTAATTAGGTTTGTCTCTCTCTCTCTCTAAATACCTGCTTAAAGTGCTCACAGATGTTTCTTTGTCAGAGTCTAGATGGAAGTGTCTCTGAAGAAAAACAGAATAATGTTTAAAAGCTTGTTTTCCCCACCTTTTTGCATGAGGTCACCTAGCTCCCCCCCGTCAGAATATATAAAAACATATATCTATATAAAAACAGGATGTCTTTTCCAAGTATTAAATTCTGCAACCTCAGCATAACTCATGTTCTTCAAATGACTCTCTTTGATCTTATGATAAGCTTCTCCCTTCCAGGCTATGAAAGCATCTTTTATGACTTCGCACTAAAACGTCATACCCTGCTCTTCTTCCTCTAAGCGTTATCAAAGTTTATGATTGTCCCTCTTAACAACTACAGCTATGATTAACTTAAAGTGTGTAATTAGCTTCGGGCCTTCCAGGTAACACCTTGTATCTAAAGCCTATGTGTGTGTGTGTTGTACTCACATTCTGTTTCAGTATTTCTCAAGAGAGACAGTCCATAACCATTTTTATATTACAAATGATGCAGCACTCAGAACTGGCTGTCCACGTCTCAATCCTCCCCACCTAGGCTGAATTTGGTGGCTCTATCCCCTGCATGGGATGAGCTTCCCAAATCAGTTCACTCCTCATATACCCTAGACAGCCATCTGAGTTCTGATTGGTCACTCCAGCTCTATGCAGAATGGCCATGTCATACCCTTGCAAAGCAAGACTACATCTTAGCAATCTACCATTGTTCTTTCCCATCTGTGTCAGCCAAACCAGGGGGTTGTGGTCAGTCTGCACCACAAAATGTTGCCCATATAAGTATGGCTCTAATTTCTTTAGGGTCCACACTATGGCAAGACACTCCTTTTCCACCGTGGAGTATGCTTGCTCCCTGGGAAGTAACTTCCTACTCAGGTATACTACTGGGTGATCTGTCCCTTGGCAGGATGTCTGACTTAGTACTGCCCCAATACCCAGTTCTAAGGGGTCAGTCTGAACTATAAAGGTTTTGCTATAGTCAGGACTTGTCAAAACAGGAGCACTGCACAGTGCCTTCTTTAGTTTGGAAAATGCTTCCTCACAGGCTGGCCCCAGGTAATTTTCTTGGGCATCCTTTTCTTTGTCAGGTCAGAAAGGGGAGCAGCCAGGGCACTGTAATTGGGTACACATTTTCTGTAGTACCCTGCTGTCCCTAGAAAACTCCTGACCTGCTTCTGTGTCCCTGGTCTGGGCCATGCCTGGATTACCTCTATCTTTATTTGGTTAGGACAAAGCTGTCCCTGGCCTACCACATGCCCAAAGTATGCCACTTCTCTCATGGCCACCTGGCACTTCTCGGCTTTGATAGTGAGCCCGTCCCTCTGTATCCTGTCCAACACTTCCCTAAGGTGGTATAGGTGTTACTCCCACCTGGTACTAAAGATGGCAATGTCATCCAGGTACGCCATGGCATACGCTTCAGCATCATTTAACACCTGGTTCACCAACCTTTGGAATGTGGCCGGGGCATTCTTCATTCCAAAAGGCATTACTTTAAACTCAAATAAGCCTATCGGAGTGATGAAGGCCGACCTCTCCCTAGCTCTGTCTGTCAACTCTACCTGCCAATATCCCTTTGGCAAGTCAATGGTCGTAAGGTAGATCGCCCCCCAACTTGTCCAGGAGTTCATCCGTCTAGGGCATCGGGTGGGCATCTGACTTTGTGACTGCATTCACTCCATGATAGTCCACACATAAATGAGTAGAGCCATCTGGCTTGGGCACAGGACTATGGATGAGACCCAGGGGCTGTGGGATCTCTGGATTACCCCTAAATCCAGCATCTCCTCCACTTCCATCCTAATGTCCTTTTGGACAGCCTCTGATACGCAATATACAGTCTGCCATATGAGCGTCTGTGTCCCTGTCTCCACATCGTGTGTCACTAAAGGGGTTAGTCCAGGCTTGGCGCTAAGCAACGGGGCAAAGTCTGCTAATACCTCCCTTACTTTCTGGATCTGGTCCAGGTCCAGCTGGGGAGACAATTTTACTGCCTCCACAGAGGACTCCTGCTTACTCTCTTCCAGCAAGTCCAGAAGGGGATCTCCTTTGTCTGTCCCCTCCCCATGACTACACACTGCAAACACCATGTCAGCCCTATTTGCATATGGCTTCATAATGTTGACATGGTACATCCTTTCTGTCTGTCTTCTGTCAGGTAACTCCACTATGTAGTTAATGTCATTTACCTTCCTAACCACTTTGTATGGTCCTGCTCGCTCAGCCTGCAGCTTGTCTTTCCAGACTGGAATAAGGACCATGACTTCCTGACCCACCATGTGTAAGTGAGCTCTGGCTCTGCGGTCATACCACACTTTCTGTTTCTGTTGGGCAGCTGCCAGGTTGCTCTGGGCTGTCCCCATAAGCTCCTGCAGCCTTTCCCTAAACCTAAGGATGTAATCCACAGTGGGAGTTCCCTGGGCAATGTGCTTGCCTTCCCAGTCCTCCCGGATCAAGTCTAGGGGCCCACATACCCGGCGTCCATATAAGAGTTCGAAGGGGGAAAATCCTGTCAACTCTTGGGGCACCTCCCTGTATGCAAACAACAGGTGGGGAAAGTATTTGTCCCAGTCCCTCCCATGCTGTTCAGGAAATGCCCAGAACATTGACTTTAGGGTACCATTGAATCTCTCCACAAGCTCATTGGCTTTTGGGTGATACAGTGTCGTGCATCTCTGCACCACCCCACACTTCTCCCATGCCATAAACATTTCATCAGGTCCGACATGAATGAACCCCCTCGATCAGTGATTACCTTCTTCGGAAACCCATCACGGGAGAAAATTCCAAGTAAGGCATCTGCCACTTTGTCTATCCTCAGTGAGGATAGGGTGACTGCCTCTGGGTACCAGGTGGCATAATCCACCACAATTAGGATGAATCTCTTCCCTGAGGAGCTGGGGGTATTTAAATGCCCCACAATATCCATTCCCACCCTCTAGAATGGCTCCTCCACTATGGGTAAGGGAATCAGGGTGGCTTGGGTGTCCTTGCCCACCTTCCCTGTTTCTTGGCACTGGTGACAAGACCTGCAATACTCTTTCACCTGTTGGATGAAGTTAGGCAAGTAGAAATTCTGGGCGAACTGCTGCATAGTGCATGTGATTCCCAGATGACCAGGCAAGGGAATATCATGTGCAATTTTGAGCAACTGCTCATGATACCACTGGGGAATGACAAGCTGCCTGCCTAGCATCCCTCCCTCTGTCTGTACTGCCTGAGTATACATAAGTCAATTTTCCCAACAAACCTTATGTCTGCCATCACCTCCCTGTGCTCCATCAGAGTCTGCCCAAGCCCTCAGCTTCTCTAAACTAGAACAAAAACAAGGAGCTGTGTCAGCATGTGGTCTAAAAGCAACACAAAATAGTTATATTAAATGCACGCTGAAAACAGAAAATAGAGTTAAAAATCTACGTTTTGACCTTAGATCTTCTTCAGGAAATATCTAAAAGAGAAAAAAAACAAAGTTAGTTATATTTATTCTCTAAACTAGGGTCACTCCTCTGAGCAGCTGCAAACCCCTCACACAGTCCCAAGGCATGGGATAGGTCCCCTTCAGTCACTAAACTAGGGTCCCTAGCATTAGCGTCAGGGCAGTCAGGATCACTGTCAGTCCCAACCCTCTGACAATGGGTCACCCCTCCCTCTTTGGAGTAACCCTCTGTAGCTGAGTGGTTACTTGCTACTGGGGAAATTTCTACCCCCTTTTCATTAATCTCCATATCAGGAGACACAGGCTGGGGGACAAGCCTCTCAGTGGTTTCCACAATGGCTTCTGTGGGGTTCAGGGAACTACAATTTTCCCTTGCCAGTTGGCTACAGTAACTGCACATACCATCTCCTGTTTGAGATTGTTGCCCAAGATCACATCCACTGCTAAGGTTTAGGCTATGGCTACCTATTGCACAGTTCCCCCTGTTTCACCCCAGTCCAGGAGAACACTAGCCAGTGGCAATGTCTTCTCTTCACCAGTGAACTCTTGGCCAGTGAT
This sequence comes from Neoceratodus forsteri, assembly GCA_016271365.2. Classification (NCBI taxonomy): domain Eukaryota; kingdom Metazoa; phylum Chordata; order Ceratodontiformes; family Ceratodontidae; genus Neoceratodus; species Neoceratodus forsteri. The sequence continues at coordinate 1,046,497,964 of CM057451.1, forward strand.
GTATTTATTGGGTATAAGCTGACCAGGCTGTACCTGATCCCCCTTTTACCAATGTCAGGGATGTCCTTGTGTCCCTTAACCCCTGAATCTGTACACTATTCACCATGACTGGGTGCATGTGTTCCCTCATGTTCACTGGCATGCTTCTAGGGACACACAAACAATCCACTTCTTTTCTAGCACCACCTTGAATATTACTGCTCACCTTTTAGGGACACTGTCTGGCAATATGCTGGAAAACATATGAAGAGAGACTAAAGGAGCTTAATATGTGTAGTCTCGAGGAAAGGAGGGAGAGGGGGACATGATAGAAACTTTCAAGTACCTCAAGGGAATCAACAAAGTCCAAGAGGGTAGCATCTTACAAAAAAAGAGGTGTGCAAGAACAAGGGGGCACAATTTGAAGATGGGGGGTGGCTCAGAGGTAATGTAAGGAAGTATTTTTTCACAGAGAGGGTTGTGGATGCATGGAACGGCCTTCCAGAGGAGGTTGTGGAGTCAGAAACAGTGGTTGAATTCAAGCATGCATGGGACAGTCATAAGGCAATTCTAGGGGGCGGGGGTAGAAAGAAGTAGGCTGCTGGTTAACTAGGATCTGCAGCTTATCCATTAGGTAGGGAAATAGGCAGACTGGGTGGGCCAAGCGGTCCTTATCTGCCATCAAATTCTATGTCTATGTCTATGCCCAGTTTCTTTACATAACCAATATTTACTTCTCTTTTCAGAGAAATCTTTTCTCTGAAACCTGGGGCTAACTGGTTTCAATGGAGGCCATAAGGGTTTTAGCTTCCCTGAAGGCATGCTTTTCCCTTTCTGCACTGCCACACCCACCCCATTTGCTCTCAGAGCAGGTCTGCTCTTGGCATAGTGGTCTGAGAGTTCAGCAGCCTCTTGCACTGTTTTGGGATCTCGGTCCTCTAGCCAGGTTTTTAGCTCTGCTGGGCATGCCCAATAAAACTGTTCTAATGAAGTCACATTTTCAATTTTATCAACAGCATTTCCCTCAATTCCTTCCCACCAACATTTTAAAAACTGATGTTATTTCATGGCTAGCTCCTCATAGCTCATATCAGGGCTTCTCCTGAGCTTACATAATTTATCTCTGTATGATTCAGCAGTTAATTCAAACTTTTTTAACAGTGCAGCTTTTAGCTTGCTGTAATCATTACTGTCCTCATTGTCCATTTGACCCAATGCATCCCAAGCTTTCCTGGTAAGTAGTGGGGATAGCTGGAAGCTTCAGGACTCTCTAGGAATTTTAGCCTGAATATAAACTTTTTCAAAAGAGTTTAAAAAGGCATCCATATCCTCCCCCTCTTTAAACTCAGCTATTAATTTGAAATTCAATTTGTAACCCAGTCCTGCAGTCCCAGTTAAACCCAAGCCACTTACCTGCTCTGGTGCTGCTGGTCAGAGTCGTAGCTTCTCCAGTTCGTGTTGCCTCTGGCGCTCCTCTCTCTTCTCCTCTACAGCTCACTGGTGCTCATGCTCCTCATGATCTGCCTCCCTCTGTTCTCGCTCTGCCTCTTGGTGCGCTTGTTCTGCCTTCTCTCTGCAGCTCGCTGGTGGTCATGCTCATCACAGTCTGCCTCTCGCTCCTCTCGCTCCCTCTTTTCCTGGAACTCCAGCTCCATCCTGCACAACTCAGTTTGCAGCCTGAGTACTTCTGGATTCAGGATACAGGTGACCTTCCCCTGCTGCTGTGGCCCTTCACTGACAGTGGCCCTGTTGCCCTCCTCATCGGATCTGGACACTGCACTGGCCACTAGCCCTGCCATACTCAAGGTTTGGTCCTTTTCAGTCATGGTCTGTGACTCGCTGCTTTGGGTATCTGCTACCATCAGGGCATCTACAAGGTTCTGCTTGCTGGCTTTCACCACAAACGGGACTCCTCTGTCCCCGCACAACTGCTTAAAGGAGTCTACAGTGTGCCTGCTGTAGTCAGAAGTCATCTTCCCTCACTACTGCTACTCTGACTTGCACTTTAGAAAAAATAAATAAAACGGGTAGCAACTTGACTGTATGCCAAATGATACAGTTCTGTTTCCTTTTTAAAAAATAAATCACTGCTTTTTTCTTTCTTTGCAAGTGAGATTATGGACTCAGCTGACACACTGAACAATAAAAGCTTGTGATGCTAAAATTATGCCACCGCTGCCAACCAATCTGTCACAAACCCACTCAGCAGGTCAGCCGTCTACTCTCAAAGTGCCAACCTCTGAGCGCAGTCTTGTGAACAGTTAACAGAACAAGATAACCCTCTTGTCTGTTTTTGTGGATTAAAATCAACCTTTGGTCTCAAGTTCTGGAGGGATTCAAATTGTGAACCTCTTGTTAGAGTACCAATCTACAGGCTCAGATAATTCTGTCTTCAGGGGGCCAGATATCTTTGCCTATGGGCACCTAACCAGGTGTACAGAAATGAACCCTTAAAAACTGTAATAAAAGACCTCAGATTTAAAATGCTTACCTTTTTCCAGTTTGATATCACTATTCAAGCTTATGCACAGTGTCTGCTTTAACCATATACACTCTATTTGTAAAGGAAAGAAATCAAAGCAGACCAAGTAAGCTCTAAAAATAGAGTTTTAGTACAATAGATAAAAAATATGTAACACATAAAATACAGAACTATTATATCGCAAGACATACAAATCTTTGAACAAAACAGATTTTAACAGTGCAATTCCTATTACAGTAATTAGATTTGTCTCTCTCTCTCGCTCTCTCTAAATACCTGCTTAAAGTGCTCACAGATGTTTCTTTGTCAGAGTCTAGATGGAAGTGTCTCTGAACGAAAACAGAATAATGTTTAAAAGCTGGTTTTCCCCACCTTTTTGCATGAGGTCACCTAGCTCCTCCCTGTCAGAATATATAAAAAATATATCTATATCAAAATAAGATGTCTTTTCCAAGTATTAAATTCTGCAACCTCAACATAACTCATGTTCTTCAAATGACTCTCTTTGCTCTTATAATAAGCTTCCCCCTTCCAGGACATGAACACATCTTATATGACTTCTCACTAAAACGTCATACCCTGCTCTTCTTCCTCTAAGTGTTATCAAAGTTTATGATGTTCCCTCTTAACAACTACAGCTATAATTAACTTAACGTCTGTAATTAGCTTTGTGCCTTCCAGGTAACACCTTGTATCTAAAACCTGTGTGTGTGTGTGTGTGTGTGTGTGTTCTACTCACATGCTGTTTCAGCATTTCTCAAGAGAGACAGTCCATAACCATTTTTGTATTACAAAAAAATGATACAGCACTCAGAACTGGCTGTCCACATCATAAGAGGTACCAAGTAAAAGGGATTGTTTGAATGTGCATGCTGGTTTATAGTATAACAAAAAAAAGGTAATGTCTAAGGGGTAAGATGCAAAGTTTCAAATGTCATTTTCTTATGGTTAACCAAATGCAAAAAATGTGATGTTAATAGCCAAAATGTCATAACAGATTGCTAGTAACTAAACTATATAAAGGTACCATTTAAAGAGATAGCATGTTATACTGTATAGTTATTATATATTAGGCCTATTACAGTATTTTATTTATTTATTTAACAAATCAGAAAGAACTTTGAGCCTTTTACAAAGGTTCCACGTCAGGTCACAAGAATAGCAAATTACAATGGTTTCATTAAGTAGTACAACATAAGGAAAGTAATCACATAAACAAAAGAACAATATGGCAAGATAAATATTGTGTCAATTGCAGCCAGTGGCCTTGTCTGAAATGGGGTGAAAGGGATTACTAAGAGAGAAGTACAGGGGATGAATTGGAGGGTGGAAGGAGCAAAATAAGAGCAATGAGGGAGATTCCACAATGAAGCTTAAGCAGAAAAGACCCACTGGAGTGGGGAGGGTGGAGGGAGAGAACAAAGTGAGGAAACAGAGAAGGGGGGAAGTGGGAGTGGAGGGTTAAAGGAAGGGGGGATGAGGTAGGATGAAAAGAGGGCAGGAATGGGAAAGGGATATGGGAGGAAGTGCTGTGAGTTGAATAGCAAAGCAACAGGATAGGCCTATACAGGGGCAAATGATAAAAGAGGGAGGTCCCAGTGCATTTAGCTGTCAGCAGAGATTAGATATAGCAGTCACAAGATACTCTGGAAATTAGGAATTGATGCAGCTGTTGTCCCAATCTCAGGAGAAAGGGAATTAAATAAATTAGCAGCTCTAATTGCAATGGATCGCTGTTGGAGTGAGATTCGACAGCAAAGGACAGTAAAAGTTTGGCCCACAGAATTTCGTGTACTTTGAGTGCTCTGGAAGGGACTGAAAAGCTGAAGGGAACCTGGTGGTAGGAGACAAAGATCTACCTTCTTAGCCAGAAGGCAGTCTTGATATTCAATGCGAGCCTGGAGTTGAAGCCAGTTTGCTTTTTTTGTAAAGGTCACAAGTGTGAGTATGATACGCTGCACCAGTTAGTAGATGGCATGCCTTAATTAGAGCTGTGGCAAGCTGACATAGGGTTGTGTCTGTGTCGGAACCATAAATGACCAAACAATAGTCAATAATAGACACAAATGAACTTTGGATATCCAATCTGAGGGCTTCGGTAGTAAGACACTGTTTATGCCTGAGTAGAAGGCCTAGGTGAATGCTACCTGCCTTGGCAACATTCTCAACATGGTTGGAGTAGGAGAGCATACTATCCAGAGTAACACCTAGGTATTTAAAAGATTGAGTCTGATCAAGAACAACACCAGCACTGTTTTTAATCGCCAATTGTTTGGCTTTGTGCTTGCTGTGGGTACCATGGAAGAGCATGACCTTTGTTTTTTTGCAGTTAAGCACCAACTTATGAGAGATGAACCAGGACTCAGCTGCAGTAAAACTTTTCTGAAGTTGGGCCTGAAGGAGGGTAGAGTCAGCAGACTTTGAGAAAATGTCTGCATCATCCACGTAGAAGAGTACTGGTTTGGAACAGGATGCCAGAAGATTATTGAGGAAGGTGCTAAATAGAAGGGGTCCCAGTATCAATCCTTGAGGAACCCCAGAGCAGATAGGCAGTTTAGCAGAAAGGGAAGACCCTATTCTCATCTGCTGTGTGTAGTTTGCTAGATAGCTGGTGAACCACTTTAGGGCTTCTGAAGATATATCAAGCCCAGCAAGTTGATGTGTCAGCAAATGGTGATTGACCGTGTCAAATGCTTTAGAAAAGTCAATAAAGGCTGCACCAACAAGTTGACCCTGATCAAGAGTATGGTGAATGAAACCTGTGAATTCCAGTAGGGCCGCAGATGTGCTGTGCCCTTTCCGAAAACCATGTTGCTGGACACGTCATAGGTTGTATTTTTCCAGGTACTCCACAAACTGGTCAGCAACAATCCTTTCAAGTGCTTTGGACAACAGGGAAGAATAGATATTGGCCTATAATTCCCAGGTTGTAATCTGTCCCCACTCTTAAAAACTGGTGTAACCAGTGTGGATTTCCAGATCTGGGGGAATTGTGAAAGTATGAGAGAGCGACTGAGAAGCTTGGTGAGGGGGGATAGGACTTCATCTAGAGTTAAGGCAAGAAGTTTTAGATCAAGGGAATCACTGCTTGTCCTAGTTCCTCCTACAACTTTACGTAGGTATGTCTTGGTCTCACTTTCCAAGATAGCTTTGAAGTAGAAATATGGGTGGGTAAAGGCCTCTTCTGATATGGTGGATGTAGGAGCTGTGCTGGGTGGTTCAAAGAAATTTGGAGGCAGAGTTTGGCTAAGGTCTGTGAAGGATGAATTAAATGTGTTGGCAATTAACACAGGGTCATGGGTGATAGACCCATCAACATATAACATAGTTGGAGCCTGTTTGGATGCTTTCCCAGTGATTTCTGAGAGGTTTTCCAAGAATTTTTTCCCATCCGCCCAGGTCTTGGCAAGGATGTCCTTATAGTAATGCATTTTGTGCTCATGGATAGCCTTAGTACATGTGTTCCTGGCCATCTTATAGGCCTGTATGTCAGGTTGACTGCCAGAAGTCCTGGCTCTATGCCAGAGGTGGTCACAATCTTTCATTTGAGCCAGAGGGTTAAAAGAGATCCAGGGATTATCAAGTCCCCTGATCCTACATGTCCTAAAAGGGGCATGGATGTCACAGGCTTCATTTAAATGTTCGATGAAGTATTGTAGCTCTGAGTCAATATCAGGTGCAGTTTCAATGTAAGACCCATCTTGTTGTCAAAGGAGAGACTTTAGTTGCTGCAGGTGGCCACGGAATAGCACTCTTCTTGTGATTGTTCTGGCAGGGGGATCGATAAATTTGTTAGACCAATAACACTTGGTAGGAGAGTGATCACTGATATTGTTGGGCAATACTTCAGAATGGGAGATATGTGTTGGACGATTCGTTAGGACCCAGTCCAGGAGTGTGCTAGTCCCAGTCTTATAGTTTATCCTGGTTGGAGTTGTCATATACATTTAATAGTGTATATAGTAAAGAGTTATTACAGATTCTAGTTCATTACAGTCTTGGCATGGACGCTGAGAATTTGAGGCAGGGAAGAGATGTAACCCCTCCTCGGGGGCTTAACTTTATTGTCAGTATTCCTCCTTTTCCTTCTGCTGCTGCTGGAATCCCCCCAAACTCCTTCTGGTGCCATTTGGTGTCCCCAAATCATCCTGTTCAGCCCAATTTGGTTAAATAAACCAGGTCAGGCCAAAAGCTAAGTCACAAGTTGCCAACACGTTTCGGGTGCCGCCGGCAACCATGCATGTGCAAGGAGCACATTTGATCTGAGATTTGCTTGGCTAGCAGGCAAACGGGGAGTCTTTCACTGGTCCAGGTGCCCTGGAAACCTAAATAGGGCTACTGACCTTAGAAATCTGGTGCAGAAGCCGCTTGAGAGCATTTAAAATAAAGTTTAAGCCAATGCATTTTTGGAAGGCTCATCAATGTTCATAAGCCTCATTAATATTCATGAATGGCTGCCTGCCACCTAGGGGGACAGTATAATGGTGGCAGTGACAGCAAAAGTATCAGGGACATTTTCATTTGAAAGATAAGTGTTTGGGCTACATATGTGTGGGGAGAATAAAATAATATACTTTTATTCCTGGCTGCACCAGACTTTGAAACATGTGGGACTGCATATTTGGGACTGTTTTTTTACTGCAGCCACCATTTTGGGAGTGCTTTAGCCAATCATGAACTGGGATTTCTTCCAGAGACTCATGGAAGTGTGATATAGACATATAGGAGATTTTCAGGGACAAAATTTGCCTAAATTGCAGCCAATTAAAAGACTTAAATTGGGGGGCATGGCTTAGCTAGTGAACAAGATGGCACCTTAATTGATTTGTGCTGCTCTCCCAGAGCTAAATATCCATCCAATACCCATCCTACGGAAGAGCTAAGTATTTAATTTAGTATCAGAAGCTGTGGGAAGACTCACTGTACTGGTGGTATTCTTTTTGTGCTAAATAGTGCTTGCAGCCTCTCGCAATCCCTTATACTAAGAACCAATGGACTTATGACCGTATGGCGTACGCACTGAATGAAGGGGGACAGCTCTCAGTCAAGGAGATGTTCTCCTCAATAATGCAGCGGATTGATGCCTCAACATTAGCTACCAACATCACCACTGGCACAAACCAGCAGCTAGATGCCAGAATGGGGAATACAGAACAAAAGGTAGAGGGCCACAACATCGCTTTGAAGGGGCACTGTGCCATGATGCATGAGCAGAAAGCCCAAATTGCAAGAAAAAATGGATGATCTCGAAAACAGGAGCTGCTGAAACAATCTCAGGCTCCTGGGCTTCCTGGAGGGCTGCAAGGAGGGCAAAACTGTTAATTTTCTTCAGCAGACCCTGCCGGAGCTCCTACGACTGCCGCTTACCGCGCGGATTGTAATTGAGCATGCTCACAGGTCCCTGCAACAGAAGCCAATGGCTGGGGACAAACACAGGCCAATTCTTGCCCGTATTCCTAACTTTGCAGAGAAAGAAGTCATACAGGCATGGGCCAGGGAGCTGGGTACACTGACTTGGAGGGGGCACCCAATAATGATTTTCCAAGATTACTCTTGGGACTTGACATCTAAGAGGAAGGCCTACACAGAGGCATGGCATCACTTCCACGATTTGAACATTCCCTTTTCCCTCCGATACCCGGCTGTCTTGAAAATCATTCATAATGGTACCCCGCACCAGTTTTTCACTCTGTAGTCGGCCATGGATTTTATCAATGCAACCTGGCCTCTCCCAAGCCGTAGCCCTCCACTGAACACTTCAGAACTCTCCCATGCCTCTTATCTGGATCGAAGATCTCCCCTGAAGAAAGACCAAGACCCCAATACAGAAAGGGCTGAGCAATCCACGGGTCATCGTAGAGAACTGGATCCTCATTACCCCAAGGGCCACAAAAGACCTCCCTCTGTGTCTCATGTAAAACGGGACCACCGGCAAGAAAGAGACAAGGCCAGAGCCACCCCGGAGCTGCATGAGATACTAGCCCACTGGGAAGTATCTGTGAAGCCTGTCTACACCAGTTCCTATTTCTCCCGGAATCGTTTCCCTTTATTGGACCCGTGCAAGCAAAACCCTGCGACTGAACCTTTGACAGAAATGGAACTCTCTGCCCCCGATCATCAAGAACAGAAGGCAGACGAGGCACAAAGCTCCTGGGCTGATGCCACAGACAGTGCACTACTGCTGGGGACAATGACAATTTCATTCCAGGACTGGGGCCCAACCACGGGAGTGTTGCAGTGCCAATTGGAAGACTCCAAGGAGAAGACGCCTCACAATGTGCTCCCTGGCTGAGCACTTTCCAGATAATTGTCCATAGGGTTCAATGTCTAGGGGAGTAAGGGGTTGGATAAACAGGTTAGAGACTAGAAAGGATTGCTGCAGGACATTCTCTGTGACCCTAGCTATAAGGGTTAATAAGATGGGCAGTGTGGCTTCTACCTGCCCCCCACCTGACACTTTTCCTCATGGGACATTTGTGTTTGATTCATTGTATACTGTGGTTAATGCCATAAGCAAGTTGGGGGGTATGGGGATATCTGCAGCTATGTTGCACAGTTAAAGATTGAACAGATGTTGGATGGGGAAGGGGACTGGAGTGGATAGAGGGCTGGACCCAGGGGAGCTTAGGTTACCCTGGTATACTCATGCCTAAGGCACTTCTCATTGCACTCTTCCTATTAACCAGCTTGTGGTCCTGTTTACCCCTCGCCACACTCTATATCCCTGGCCAGTTGGCAGACTAGAGACCACCTTACTATATGCCAGCTTCTCTATCCACGACATCACCCCCCCACCCAGATTACAGAAGTTTCTGATACCCTCCCCCTCACCACTCTGCATGTCTTCCCACCCAGGGCTTCACTCTCTCCCTTAAAGCTCTTAGGGAAACAGTACCCTTTTGCTCTGGCAGACATCCTCAATGACAGGTTGATATACCTTTCACGTCTGACACACTACCAGAGCCTGAGTTCACAGTTTGGTTCTGGTAGTTATATGACCGACATGGGTATATCAGCCCAAAGGTCTGCCTAAATAGCCACTTCCCCACAGGTGAGGCCGCACATGCCATTGGCTGGGGACCCAGCCGGCTAAGTGCCACCTTAGTCCTCACTAGGGTTTTTCTTTTTGTGTGGTTTTGATTCAGTAAAGTGCATTGGGACTGAATAGTTGAGTTACTGTTATATAGTTATACTGTTGTACAATATTTTGGATAGATGGGTTAGTAGGAAGTGACCTGTCTGACTAAGCCACGGCCACCTAGCTGATCTTGTCCTCACATTGTGCACTTAAGGTGGTCAGGAAGCCCTCACCTCTCCCCTAATCAGATTGACCTAGCAGGTGACCCCCACATTGATTATATCTCCGAACTGAACCTGCTCCAGCCCACCACTTTTCCAATATAAAGGCTTAGGGGGAGTGAGGGACAGACTCTGACAGCCCCCCCCCTCCTTACACCATGGCTGAGTTGCTTCTCCACACATGGAATGTGCGGGGGCTGAACTCTCCCATTAAAGGAAAAAAGGTTCTCTCTCAACTTAAACAAATGAAATCCAAAGTGGCTTTCCTACAGGAGACCAGATTGACTGGTACTGAACATAATATGATGCTGAAAGACTGGGTTGGCCAAATGGCACATTCAAATGCCTCCACAAGGAAACATGGAGTACATATCCTTACACATAGTCACTGCAATGGACCCTTAACAACTCTACCACTGATGCTGATGGCAGGTGGGTACTGGGCATGTACAGTACTCCAACGGGTCCCTTTGCACTATGTAATCTTTATGCCCCGAGCAATGATGACCCTCAGTTCTTTCATACTGTTGCTGACACCATCACTACTTCCATACCCCCCAACTGTCCACTTCCCCTGGGGGGTGACTTTAATCCAATGCTGGTTCCTGTCCTAGAAGGAATGACAGTGGTAAGGAAGGGCATGTTAGGGGTGCCAGGGCCCCTACAATAACTAATGACAGACCAAGGCTTAAGTGATGCATGGAGGCTATTCCACTCTAGAACTAGGGATTACACTTTCCATTCTGAACCCAATGCCTCATACAGTAGGCTGGACTATTGGCTTCTGTCCCCTTCCCTCCTACACAGTGCCCTTGACATTGCTATTCTCCCTCGAGTGATCTCAGACCATGCCCCTCTCCAGTTGTTGCTGCAATGGAGTCCTGTGCCCTCCCACTGACCGCTGAAGGCTAGATCCCCTCCTTAAAAGGGACCCAGATTTTATTCCATGGGGGTGGAATGAGATGTCACTTTTCCTAGCCCTTAACCCCCTCCCCAGACACTTCGGCCAGGAACATGTTGGGAGGCCTTCAAGGCCACCATGAGGGGCAGTATTATGGGATATGCGACAGCCAAGTGTAGAGAATGGGAGCATCCTCTCCTGGACCTGGAGAGGCAGCTGGCTTCTGCAGAAGCTGCATTCAAGGCCATGCCCTCCCCTTCCCCCTCCTCCCCTGTCGGGAGATCAATTCTCGGCCTTCACTTTGACAGCAATCAACTCCTCAACAGGAAAGCAGAGGTGGCTATCCTCCAACTCCTGCTTACCTTTTGGGAGGGGGGAGATAAAGGTGGGAAGGTGTTGGCCTACTAACTCAGGCAATAACAGGCTAGCCAGCTCATTCTTGGCCTGAAGAACAACCAGGGAGACCTGGATAACAGCCCTCAAGGCATAAATCAGATAATGGCTGCCTTCTATGAGAAACTATATGCCACCCTACACTTGGTACCTGCCTCAGGCACTCAGCTGTTCCTCCAAAGTATGCACCTCCCCACTCTCTCTCCACAACAGTCTCTTGTTTTGGATGCCCCCATCACCAAGGATGAAGTGGACACTGCTATCAAAAGCCTTTGTTTGGGTAAATCCCCAGGAAGTGATGGTACACTGCAGATTTCTATCAGGCCCTCGCTCCAGTAATTACCCCAATCCTTACAGAGGTATTTCAGGAAGCTTAAACCCGGGGGATCCTTCCCCCCTCCCTCAGGGAGACAACTATTGTGGTTATCCCAAATCAAGGTAAGGATCCCACTAGTCCTGGTAATTACCGCCCGATCTCCCTTATTAATCTGGACAGTAAAATATATGCCAAGATACTCACCTCAAGGCTGAGTCCCCAGCTGACACACCTTATTCACCCATCCCAGGTGGGATTTGTTTCCAGTTATCATAGCACTGACCATCTTCAGACACTGATCAATTATATGCACTCAGCCTGCCATCTGGAAAACCCAGCAGTAGCCATGACAGTTGACTTCAAGAAAACCTTTGACTCTCTTGAATGGGACTACCTTTATCTGGTCCTATCCCACCTGGGGGTAGATGAAGGGTTTATAACCAAAGTGCAGGCTATTTATAACAATCCTACAGCCCGAGATTCAACCAATGTCATGGTCTTCCCACAATTCTCACTTGTTCGTCGTACTAGACAGGGATGTCCCTTATCACCTCTCCTCTTCGTTCTGGTGGTGGAACTTCTTGTGGTTGGCATACAACAACACCCAGAAATCCAGGGAATCAAAGCAGGAGACACAGACTATGCCACTCTTATGTATGCCGATAACTTACTCCTCCCCCTGGCAGATGGTCCTCTCTCAGTTCCTCCTGTGTTGGCACTGCCACCTATTCAGGCCTGAAGCTCAATCAGAATAAACCTGAACTGCTTCCCCTTAATGACCACTGCTCCCAGTATACAGCGCTGACCCACAGACTTTTTTGGGCCCCCCAAAGAATCATTTATCTGGGCATCAAGCTCCCCCCTAGATTAGAGAATATATGGAATGCCAACATACACTCGCTGTTGACTGCCACCAAGACCGAATTTGACAGATGGAAGTTGCTAAACCTTACCTTTGCAGGTAAGATAGCAACTATAAAGATGATAACCGTGCCCAAGTTTCTTTACCTGTTGGTCCACATACCCATCTCCCTCCCCAAACAGTGGTTTAAGCCCTAGACAAACTGATAGGAGGCTTCCTTTGGGAGGGCTCTAAACCCCATTTTAGCTGCTCCAAACTTCAACCGCACTGGGCACTTGGAGGGTGGAATCTCCCATGGCTGGAGGGGTATAAATGGGCTTTCCAGGTGGCACAAACTGCACAATGGTTCAGGACTGACTCCGCCTCCAACACACAGTGGGACAACATTGAACAGGATGTGACCAAAACTGCCTGCCCCTCTACCCTTCTCTACCCCCCTGAAGAGCCCAGCCCCTCCCATTCCTCTCCCTCTCCCAAGGCCGCACCATCACTCACCATAGACATATCAAGGAAAGTCTGGTACTATGTGCACAATAGATTATCTATGGATCCTCTTCCCCTATCCATGGTACCTTTCTGGCAGAACCCATCCATTACCATTGACCGAAAGAGAGTGCTTTGGAAATCATGGCTGGAGAAGGGCATTCATAGGGTGGGGGATGTATGTGACCCAGGTCTGGGAAGAATCGTCACCTTTCAGGCCCTCCAGGAGAAATCGGATCTCCTGAGTAAGGACTTCTGGAGGTACCTCCAGATCTGTGCTGCACTTTAAACCCCTTGTGGGTATACACAAAATGCACACTAACCCAACGGTCTTACAAGCCTGTATACAACACTCAAAGTGCCTAGCAGGTAGAATTTATGCCCAGCTCAGGGACTGCTTACCCTCCCAATCTGGAGAATCCAAGCTGAAATGGGAAAAAATGCTTCAGTGCACCATTTCCAGCACCCAATGGATCCAAGCATGGAAAGACATTCGTAAATGGTACCAAGATGCAAGGTCACGTCTAATTCAGAATAAAATTTCCCATTCATGGTACAAAACCCCCGGTTGTCCTGTGTAAAGCCAAACATCTTCACTCTGACCACTGCTGGCAATGCCAGGCAAAGGGAGATGATTTGGCCCACATACTCTGGTCCTGTCCCAAGGTGCAGATACTCTTGAAGGAGATCTGTACCTGGCTACACAGTTATTACACAAACAAATTCCAAAGGTGCCCCTGTTCTTTCTCCTTGGGATCCAAGCAGCACTCCCACAACTGATTCAGCAAGAATGCAGATGGCTAGCTTTACTGGCCCTCCAAACCAAAAGGGCCCTGGTGTGCAAATGGTGCACAGCTACCACCCCTACTCTTTTTGAGGTTCAGGCCTCGCTGGCAACTCTAGCAAAACTTGACAGGTTGTCACACCTGTGCTTCAACCAGATATTAAAATTCCAGTTGTGTTGGGCCCTGTATCTGACATATGCTAACCCACCAGAAGGGGTGGGTTGAGTACTCATCAGACTGGTTGGATTCAGCTATGGTCTCTTTCTTAGTGTGCTTAGTAGTAGGTGTGGGCCACAGTGATGATTTCTAAGGTGCCCCCTAATCCTTGACCTGAGATTTTAGGAGATAGCAGGTCAAACTTATCTAAGGGTCACTATCCAGGAAGGTGTCGGTTTCTTTTAATTGTTTGATTGTTTAATTAGTATTTCGGAAAGACCTTTGAGCATGAGCTCTTTTACAAAGGTTCCGCATCAGGGTGGATAATAAGACAATTCACATATTCAGTGGTTACAGAGGCCTGATCATTAGGCATTAAAAAGCGATTACATGACAATTAGACAAATAGGAGAAAAAAAACTGAACAGTTGTAATTGAATACTAAGCTATTTCTAATCGGTTGCCCTAGGTAGCACACCTCTGGAAACATCCAAATCTGTTGATAGACTATGGCAGAGTAACTGCATAGGGTTTAACGCTATCCCAGATGGCGAGAGGCTGGGTGACAGTGAAACAAGGGGGATTGGGTTTGAAACCAACCGCAGAGAGTGAGAGGTGGGGGATAGGGAAACGGGGGCTGTGATGGGGAGCAGCTCCAGAGGGCTTTGGTTTGTATGGTGTGTGTGTGGGGGGGGTTTGGGAGGGGCATTACCAAGTGCATTTAAAGAGGACTGATAGCTTACTTAAGCCCTTGGCTAGGCTGGAATGGAGGCAGGGTTCATTAGGTAGCCCTGCTGGGTGTTACCGTGGGGGTAGGCCTGTCTATCAAGTGGGGCATGAGAAGCAGGTGCATTTTGAGTTAGACATTAGGTGCTGTTTGAGGCCTACTTTGAATTGAGACTGGCTGTTGTTTGTTCATAATTTAATCGGGAATTAATTTATCCAGAGGGGGGCCCGATAGGAGAAAGCACGCTGCCTAGTGACGTTCTGCAGAATGGTATGAACAGTGCTCCATTCTTTCTCCATCTGGTGATGTGTGTTAAGAGAGAAGCCTTGAGCAGGTTTCCTATACAGGGTAGGGTTTTTCCGAGGAGTGCCTTCTTTTCCAGGAGGCAAGTTTGGTATTTGATCCTGTCTTTAGGTTAAGCCAGTTTGTATGCTCATACAGGGTGCAAGTATGAGCATAGTGATCTGCACACAGGGTGAGGCAGCATGCCTTACTGAGTGCAATTTGGACCCTTTTGAGCACTGTATCAGTAGCAGCTCCATAGACCATCAGCCTGTCGTCTATCATGGAGAGTATGGAGCTGGAGACTGAGATTCAGAGTGCTTCTGGGGTGAGGGATTTCTTATGGCTATAGAGGACCCCGATCTTTGTATTTACCACTTTGACAAGGGTGTCTACATGGTGCGTATAAGTGAGAGATTCATCAATGGTGACTCCAAGGTACTTGAACAAGTGCACCTGCTCAATCTGCTCACCAGCCTTGTTGGTGATTACTAGAGGAGCATACTTGTGTTTGTTGTAGGGGCTGGATTGTAGCATGGCCTTGGTTTTCTTGTAATTTAGTAGCGGCTTTTGCCTACTGAACCAGTCTTTGAGTTTACTGAAAGAGTTCTATAGTTCTGTTTGTAGGGCAACCTGAGAGGTGCTGCTGCTCAGCAGCACGGCATCGTCCGCATACAGAATAAGTTTGGTATCACAGGTGGTGGGTAGGTCATTTACAAAGAGGCTGAAAAGCAGGGGCCCTAGAATTGATCCTTGAGGGACTCCTAGGAGTACATCTCTGGAGGTGGATAATGTCTGCTCAATTTTGACTCACTGGCTCCTGTGTGTTAGGTAGTCATTGAACCAATTCATGGCGTTTAGTGCCGCACTCAATCTTTGGAGATGGAGTTCTAGTAGAGGGTGGTTGATGGTGTTGAAGGCTTTGGTGAGGTCAATGAAGATGGACCTCACCAATTTGCCTTTATCCAGTGCCTTCTGCGCATAGTCAGTGTATTCCAGCAGTGCCGTGGTGGTACTGTGTTTTTGTCTGAAGCCATGTTAGTTTGGGCAGAACAGATTGTACTTATTGAGCTATTCTGTGAGTTGACTTGCTGCAATTTTTTCCAAAGCTTTGGATAGTGGGGAGAGGATAGATATTGGCCTGTAGTTTGACACCAGCACCTTGTCACCATTCTTATGCACTGGAGTTACCAGGGCTTGCTTCCATACCTCTGGAAATTGAGCTAGGGCCAAGGATTTATTAAATAGCATTGTTATGGGCATAATAAGAATATCAAGGGTGAGAGATAGTAACTTCATGTCTAGCCCGTCACTCCCCAATCTGGTTTTGCCTAGGACTTTCCTGACCATAGTTAGGGCCTCCTTCACTGTCACCTTCTTAAAGTAGAAGGTTGGGTGGTTAGTTATGAGCAGGTTGGTGCAACCTTGTCCTCCACAGGCAGAAGGTAGTCTGGAGGCAGTACTGAGGACAGGTCTATAAAGGCCTGGTTAAAGGCTCATAGTATATAGGTTAGGCATACTTTATTTACTATTATTTACTAGTCTGATGTTATTGAATAAAATAATTACCTGATTGTGTGACTATGCTCAAATACAGTAGATATCAGAGTATTGGCACATAGATTCTTTGTGTACACCTCTTTCTGTTCTACAGGATGCACCCCCTGGGCCTTGTGTGAAATTCTACTGATTTGGCTCCTGGCCATGATTTAGACCTTGAACCACGTTGGAGGTAAAGGAGTACCTGGATTCCTGACTCCTTGCCACCACTGTCACTAGAGCCACAGCAATCCCTGATGGGTGAGTAGCCTAACTTTTCCTTCTTTGAATATCTTGGAGGTAGCGCCAGCTCTGTCACCGCCTCTTATGCTCTTGGGACCCCCCTTTTTCGAGGGTCAGGGGCCTGTAATGAGGACTATAGTAAGAAATTATTAAGAAAGTACAAAGTGACATAATAGGTTAGCTAAGTTTATACTATATGTGAAACTCCAGACAGAAATACTTTACTACAGTGCTCAGGTCTATACCCTATATACAGTTAATTATGTGCTTTGCTGTTACTTATGTTCCCCATATGTCCATCCCTGATTTCCCTACCCTCCCCTCCCATCCTCCCTTATCCATCCCTTCCCCCCTTTTTCTGCACCAGTTATGTACCTGTTCATACTGTTTGTATGATGTTATCTTATGAAAATAAAAGAATTGACAACAAAAAAAGACTTAAATTGTGTTGGGCAGCCTAAACAATCAATCGGATTCCAAGGATTCTTGCCTTTATTTAAGAGGGACAGTTTGAATTCCAGTTAGGTCTGCAGGGAGACCAGATTGAAAGGGACTGCAGAAATTGACCTGCAGTTCAGGGAAGGCCTGTGTTGGGACTCCAGTTCGAACTACCGAGTGGGCTCTGCGGAGATTCGGGCCTGTGTAGCCACCACCCACCAGCCTCTAGCCACCACCAGCTGCCATCCAGTCAGATACCTCCAGCAGCTCAGAGTCTGGTGCCAGCATTTAATTTTGTGGGAGATAACACCTCTAGTGGTTGAGTGAGTCATTCATACTTTGATGCTGTCAGTTTGATCTCTTTCATAGACATTACATTCATAATAAAATTCAAGAAAATACACATTTTAGACGCTTACTAATCTGAGGCAGATTCAAATCATAGCTCTGAAACCTAATGCCAAACCTCGGTGCATCCACTCCTCCATTTCCTTTCATGCTGTGATCAAGACCCTTAATGGAGGAACAATGAAACTGCTCTTTTGTAACTTGAATTTGTTTATTGCTCTGAAGAGAATTACTTTCACCTATGCAGAGATAATGAATACTGGCTTTGGATTAGTGAAAGGGGTGGGCGTTGAGGGGCCATCCAGTCCTCATCAATATCCAAGTCTTTGTTTCTGTGAACATGTTAGATATTTAGTGTTATTGACTCAATAGGTTGCATGCTTGCCTCTGGGGCCAGAATGACATAGGCTGGTGCCCCACACCAGGAAATTGGTCTAATACTCAGTATTGATACTGTAGTGTAGTACCAGGGCATGGGATGTAGTACACTGATGTTGAGGTGCTAGCCGTTGTATAAGGTGTTAAACCATGGTCCCATCTTTCCATCTTTTCTGGTTGGGTTGTCCAGGTGGAAGTTAAAGATCCCATGAAACTTAATGCAAAAGTCAAAGAACTTTATATTTTAAAATCAGTTAGCAAATTATAATACAAAATTCATAAATATACCCTGTCATTATTTCCTACCCCTAGGACCCACCCCCTTATTATATGCACTTATTTTACACAATTTCCGCTACACAGTATTTCTAGTGACATCATTACGGGGGTATTGAAAGTTTTTCCCATTAGCTGTGGAAAGCTTCAGTCTCCATTATTAACAATTCCTCCTAATATAGCAACCTAATTAAGACTTAAAATTGTCCAACCATGATTTCAGGTGCCACCTCCTGGTTAGTATAAGAGATACATGGCACTGTGCTTGCCATAGAGAATATTTGAAGATGAGCACCAACTGCTGCATTCCCGCTTCAAACTTCCCTTGTGGAAGGGAATTTAGGCTGTAAACAATCCATCCATCCAGAGGACTGCACAAAAGAGACTCCTTTAAGACCCTTAAAACATAGCCCCAATGTTGTGAGTAAAGGGGCATTCTGAGAGTAAGTTCTTTATTATTTTGCTTTGCTTTACAAAGGATGCTATTGGATAGCAATGTTTAATCAGGTTTTTATGTATTAAGTTTGCTTTCAATTATAGTCACACAAGCAGACTTAACCATATGGTTACATCTACTATTTTATCAGGATTCTTGCATTTTGCAGCTCACAACAGCCACACTTTAAACATAGAAATTTAAGGCAGATAAGGACTGCTAGGCCCACCCAGTCTACTTATTTTCTCTACCTGCTGCAGAAACTACAAACCCTACCTGATCTCTGGCTTGGTTCTCTTTCCTATTGCTCGAGTTTGGCAACTTTCTTGCTGTGGTGCTTCACATGGGACAACCATCCTACAATGGAACCAATCATAGGTATCTTAGGTATCATAGGTGCTACAGAACTTTTTAAAGACTTTCGTCCATTATAGCTTGCCATCTATTCATGAATAACCCATAATGTTGTTTGTGCTATGATAGATATCAAGACGTGTCTTGAATATGTCCATACTACTGCTGGCCACTACTTCGATTGGAAGTTCATTCCATATCTTGGTCACTCTTACTGAGAACCACTTCATCCTTTTTTTTTTGTTCTGCATCATTCACCCTCCAGTTGTAGGGGGTGAGATCTGGTATTATACACCTGGGGTGGGATATTCAGAGCAGTTGCGCCATGCTCAATAGGGATGCGCCTGTACGAGCGGAAATGCGAAATAGTGCGATATTCAGCAGGAGCGGCAGCACAGCACAACATGCAATGTGCCGCAGCGCAACAGAAATGAATGCATGTGCAACTGCAGGGGGCAGAACCAGGAATAATGTGCACAGTGCGATATTCATCGGTAGGCGACGTGCGCAGTAGCGGAGCAAGTGGAAGTTGCGCAACAGCAGAAATGAGCCAAAATAAAAGGGAGCAAGAGAGGGGAGGATGAAGGCATCACAGGGGAGCCATAAGTGGGAGAGTGGAGACAGAGTGGCAGGGAGGCAAGACAGGAAGCAGGGGGGCAGGTGTGGCCAGGAGGTGGATAGAGCCCACTGGAGGTGTGTGTGAGTGAGAGAAGGAGTGTATGTGTGTGTGCCTGTGTGTGTGTGTGTGAGAGGGCCTGAGAGGGCCACAGAGGATGGACTGCAGTGGTAAGGGGCAGGGCATACAGAGGTGAACAGCCAGAGGTGAACCCAGTGCAGGGGCAGCACCAGCAACACACAGTGGGGGGGGACCAGGTAGACAGCCACCCGGGGGGGGGACACTAGCCAGGGACATGGCCAATGCTACCTTCCAGATGGAGGTGGTAATGAGGGGTGTGAGAAGGCAGGAAGCAGTGAGGCACAGCAGTGGAAGAGCCTGTTGGCAGTATGCCCAGAACAGGTTGTATCGAGCCAGCTCCACTTTTGAACAGTACAGTGACACTGAGATCGTGGGCCGGTACTGCCTGAACCATATGATTCTGAGGCAACTCTTTGAGCTGTACAGTGATGAGATGCAGGCACCCACATGACGAAGCCATGCGCTGTCTGTGGAGATGAAGGTCATAGCCATCATGTGCCTGCTGGCCATGGGCACCTTCCAGAGACCAACAGGAGACATGACAGGCCTAACCCAGTCAGCCGCATCACGCCTACTCACACAATTCCTCAGCACACTGTTGCCACATGCTGCGGAGTACATCCGTTTCCCCAGCACACAGGCAGAGCGCACAGCACACCATACAGGAGTTCCACAGGGTAGCACGGTTGCCTGTCATGCTCAGAGCCATAGACTGCACCCATGTAGGCATCCACATGCCACCTGGCCTGGAAGGGGTGGCATACATCAACCACAAGGGCTACCCAAGTGTCAACTGCCAGGTGGTGTGCGATGCCAGGGGGCGCATAATCAATGTCTGTGCCACACACCATGGAGGAGAACACAGTGCCTTCATCTGACACCAGTCTGCACTGTGCCATAGATTCGAGAGTGGGGACATCCCCACTGGCCATCTGGTAGGTGAGTACGCATCGCATGCTGGACGGTGGGTGCAGACATGGGGAGGTGTGGGGCATTGGCAGGGGTGCCATGTGAAATGGCCATGAAGGCTCATGGCACATTAATGCAGACCACCATGCTAATGACTCCCCTCCACACACAGGTAACTGTGGTTACCCGCTACGGCCCTGACTGCTCACACCATACCAGTGCCCCATGACCCCAGTGCAGCAACAGTACAATGAGGCACACGCCACAACATGGAATGTCATCGAGCGGGTGTTCAGGCCGCTGAAGGCACGGTTCTGTTGCCTGCACACATCAGGCGGTGCCCTACAGTACAGCCCCTCAAAGGTCTGCGGGCTATTTCTGGTCTGCTGTATCCTGCACAACATGGTCACCGACTGTGGGATAGCCATTGAGGTCGAGGAGGGGGACAGCATTGGGGATGAAGAGGATGCCGGTTCAGCTGGTTTTGGGCAGCCACCCCCAGGGTAAAGGGACCCCTGGCTGGCCTGGATGGCACAGCAACACTGGGACACCATCACAGAGGAGCACTTTGGACAACACAGGTAGGCAACGGGGCCACGTGCAACCACCAAGGGCAAGGGCACAGCCCACAGACAGGCAGGGGTGGACACCAGGGGAGGATGGTGTCAGGGGCATGGGAATGGGTGGAGGACCGCACACAAAGGCAGGAATGGGCAGGGTTTAACACGGCATGCACACACACCACAACACATGCCCAAAGGCAACAGGCACACCCACCCCAACAGGCACCCCCATACCCACACAGGACCACACACAACCATGCCCAGTGGCTGGCACTGTGCATGCCTCAGATGCTGAGCACCATTGTACAGTGGCAGACAGCGCTATTCAGGCATCATCATGCACATGCCACAGTGGCCAGCAGCTGGGAGGGAGTGCACAGGGACCATGTGTGTGCAGGGCTGGGCACCTCACCCATGCATCGCACAAAGAACACCACTGTGCACACAGGGCAGCGGCAGACAGTGGCCATGGAGGGGAACAGGTCGGTCATGTGGCACAGTACTGCGGCCACCACGGATGCATGGGTGGCCCCACTGAGACCTGCCAGCCATGCCAGGCTGACCAGTGGCCTTATGGGGTGGCACCGACAGGCCCCCAGGGGTGACACTGCATGAACATGACCGTGTCCACCCAGGGGTCTGCAGGCTACCAAACATGCCCATACCAGGCATGCTAGGTATGCCCACAGACAAACCTGGCATCGACATAACAGGGGTCGCATGATGCCGGGAACGGGGGTGGACATAGCATTCTGTGGGGTATGTGGCGGCTGGGCAACCAACCGGTTGGCCAGTGTATCCACAATAGTCACCATTGCAGTGGTCTGCCTGTCAATGGCAGTGGTCACCATCTGCCTGCTGCTGAGCCAACTCTGCCAGGAACAAGGCATGGTCCCTGCTGTGCCGCTCCTCTGCCTGGCGCAGAACCGCACTAAGCGCATCCACTGCCACCACGAGCTGCATCTGCTGATCTACTGAGGTCTGGAGAAGATGGCTGTGGTCATCCAAGGGGTCATCTGCATGTACAGCATGCTGTCCCCCTTGGTGTTCCTTCCCCTACTGCACAGCACCCCTTGATGGTGGGCACCGCACAGCACTGCCATTCTGGGGAACGTCCATACTCGGTGCATTGCCACTGCCCCCCCATCCCCACATTGACAATGGCCATCTGCTGCTGCTGCTGCCCTTCCGGCTGCCAATCACCAGGCAACACTGGCATGGCTGCAACAGCAACAACAGCCCCACCACCCTGGCCACAAGCCAGTGCTGCCCCACTGGAGCATGCAGACGTAGTCTGGGAATGGGCTGTTGTGCAGGCAGCCACGCCAGCACTACCAGCGGGACCGCCTGGGAGGATGCCATCTGTGGGACCATCCTGTGTCCCACATACATCACTGTTCAGGATGTGCGTCACGTCATCATCAGTGCTGGAATCGGCCCCGATCCGTGTCTCAGCACACTGAGCACCGAGGGTGGTGTCATGCTGGGACACAGGCAGGGCCATGTCCACACCTGCACCACCAGCATCAGTCCAGACAGACATGCAGGGCTGCAGATGGTCAGTCCCTTGGACACCTGTGGAGGTGGATGGGTGCTCCAGCATGTCCAGGGCCTCCCCCTCGGTGGACACACCCACCACCGGTGCCCCATCCAGATGCTCAGGAGCTGTAAAGGAACACAGTACCATTAGTGGCTCCACCTGACCCTGGGGCCTGCCTCCCTACCACCCACACACTGCCAACACCGGACCTACCATGTAGTGATGGGCTGCCGCCCAACTGGAAGCCACCACCAGGACCACCCTCGATGGCACAATGCTGCATGCTGCTGGCCACCTGCTCCTCCCATGGCGTCAGGTGGGGTACGTCTTGCTGGCCCCCACTGGTGGAAGCGCATGCTGCCCTGATGGTGGCCACCTTATCTTTTATTCACTTCTTGTCCGTGCTAACCTTCTTGCACTCCTGCACAGACCGCTGATGGCTGCCCTGCTGGTTGATGGCATGTGCCACCTCACCCCATGCTGCAGCACAGGCCTGTGGTGTTCCCCTCTGTCTGCTAAGCAGTAGCTCCCTGTCGAGGTATGCTTGAACAGGGCATCAGATTCTGCCCTGGTAAAGTTGGGCTTCCTCCTTCATGCCCTTCCCTGCTCCTCTTCATCCTCTCGCTCAGTCATGCTCATTCCTGGGGGATGGACAGGTGTTACCTTGAACTGTGCAGTCGCATACAGCCCTCCCAGACCACTGTCCCCATATCCCTACAGCATGCCACCTACCTCAAAGGACTGCAATTCCGATACATGACCCATGCAGCCTCAGGTCGCATATTTATAGTGCAACGCATGCAAATGAGGGCAGGCGCAACTGTAATGGGATGCTAATGCAGTGGAAGCACCGTGGAATGGCTCATGAGCTGATTTACATATCCTGGCTGAATATCATGCTGTTGCACCTTGCACAATGGTGTTGAGCATGCTTAGGCTATGGCGCACCACTGTGACTTGAGCAATCGGCACTGCACCATGCATGCCTGCGGTGCTGACACCGACACTAGTGGCACTGCTGATGTGCTGTGCACAGAAGGCAGTACAGGGCATGGCCACTATTGTGCCTGTGGTGCAGGTGCACTATATGCTTAGAGGGGCGCTTGTTCCATGGTGTGCCGTGGGCGCCATGGTGCCACAGCATGGTAGGCCACTGCATTGCATCACACACATGCACCCTACCGTGCTACACGCAGGGTTTACCAATAGCACAGTGGCACTCCATGTGCAGACAGACCCCTGACCCCGTGGCTGACCTTTGCCCTCCAGGCACCATGCTTACGCATGGCTGCACCCCTATTGCACAGTCCAGTGCCAGCACGATAGCGACTGGCAGTGCAGTACTGCACTGCCTCTGCTTGTGGGGCACATGCACTACAGGGTGCCATTTTGTGCCCACTATTTACAGCACTATGTCATGCACCAGAGCACCAGTGTTGATGGTGATTGAGCTGGCCAGCCTGGTGGGATTAGTGGAGCCCCATGCAGGTATCCTCTTTGGCCAAGTGCCCCTCCTGAGGCCACGGACAGCAGTGTGGCAGGAGATGGCAGAGGGCCTTTAGGAGGCCACGGGGAGCAGCAGAACCACCAAACAGTGTCGCCACCACTATGGGGACTTCCAGCAGCTGGACCCCGACTGGGTGACTGCAGGCACATGCCCACCAGGGCGTCATGCCATGGCCAGGTAGGTGCTCCTTCACAACACTGGTTGTATCTGTCTGTCCTGGTATCATGGTGGTCATCAGGCCATGCCACGGGGAAGGGGGCCGTACCTGTGTTGCCGGTGTTAGGGGTGCTTCATGTACACCCTGTGCCACCGCATCTCAGCTGGGCTGTGCGGGCACGCACACAGCAAGGGGGGGCTATGTTACTGACCTGTACTGATGTTACCCTCTCCACGGCTGCACTCTAGGCCCGGAGGATCACCGTAGGGCTTGGTAGGCCCATGAGCAAGGACGGCAGGCTGGCATTGGAGGAGTGGCCTTGTAGGCAGGGCACAGTGGTGGTGCCAGGGGTCAGCAGCACCCTGCTGACCAGGACACAGCTGAGTGCCATGTTTTCCCTTACAGCTGTGCATGGTGGGTTGCAGGGGTGGTGGTGGGGCATGGCC
Source organism: Neoceratodus forsteri (assembly GCA_016271365.2). Taxonomy (NCBI): domain Eukaryota; kingdom Metazoa; phylum Chordata; order Ceratodontiformes; family Ceratodontidae; genus Neoceratodus; species Neoceratodus forsteri. The sequence goes on from CM057451.1 coordinate 1,046,522,460, forward strand.
CCCTGCACATGGCCCAACTGCCATGCATGCCCCACGGTGCACTCTGCATCGTCCTGTGGGACTGCACATGTGGGTGGGTGTCACAGGTGGGCTGTCAGTGCACTGGGCACCTGGCTGTGCCACTGCCATTACACTGCATAGACATGTCACTGTACGGCCACGATGGGGCTGTGCAGTGCATGGGCGGTGGGGGGTGTGCAGCGGTTTGCATGGCCTTGGTTGCCTGGGTAGACAGACCATGTGGGCGCACCTACTTTAAGTGGTCGCATGCCATCACAGGGTTGCAGACCACAGCTGTATGCCATGCACATTGGGTGGGATACGGTGGTCTGGCCAGTCACATGTACTGACTCTGCTCCCTTGTCCTAGGTGGACAACACTGGACGACCCTGGAGCGTCACGTTCAGGAGATCCTGCAGGTTACCCATGTCACACTGGAGCTGCTGCAGGGCATGGAGTGGAGTGAATGGTGGCGGCACAGAAGGCACCACAGGGAGCACAGGGATGAGAGGGGCCACCAGTAGGGCCTGTGGCACCCACACTGTTCCTTCCCCTCCTTGGACTGTCCCTCACACCCCTTTGTTCCCCTCCTTGCTATTCCCCTTTGCCCCCTGCCTGTACCTCCCAAGTTGTAGCCTTGTATTTCCCTTCCCCCACTTTGATTATAGTATTGTATATAGTTCATGTTGAATCTGTTACCTTTTGCAATATAGATACTTTTCATACTACAACTGTGGTAATCTCTGATTTGCAGCATGCGTCTGGTGCCTTGCTGCAGTGGTGTGCATGGCGTCTGAGGGGTGGTGCCAGCCTGGCCGTGGGTGTGTCTGCCAGGGCTGCTCCACTGGTGTGGGTGGGGGCCATGGTCCCTGTCTGTGGTATGTGTGTTGTGCCCTGTGCACTGTATGTCTGTGTGCAGCAGTCCCTGGTGCATGCACTATGTCCCAGTCACCCCGGCAGTGTGTGCCTGGCCCGTGCAGCTGTGCCCCTTGCGTGTCTGTGGTACACACTGTCATGCCAACTCCTGCACCGCTTGCATGTCTGTGGGCATGACATTGGTGGCAGTCCATGCCAGCCACCATCTGGGCACAGCGCCCTGGCAGCTGGCATCCTGACACCTGGTCTATTGCACGTCTGCCTCTGGTAACACTGTGGGCGGTGCTGTTGTTGTCCCCCTCCATGCTGTCTATGGTGTCTGGGGCAGTGCCTGTGGTCTGCTGTCTGTCACATGTGCTCCAGCTGCATGCTGGTGGTGGACAGGTTCATGGTGCGCACACCACATGGCTGGCTCACCAACACCATTGTGGTGTGCAGGCTGTGGGTACACGGCACCATTGGACTTGTGACAGTGGCATCTTTTGCACCGCTATGTGTGGCTCTGAGACGGGGTACCCTTGGGACTGGGTGGGGGATTTGTTCATGCCCTGTGTTGCTTCCTGTGTGGTGCATGCATCCATGCACCACAGTGGGCTGCTGTGCTGTCTGGTGGGGCTAATGCTGAGACAGGGTGTGTGCATGGGTGGGTGTGCTTGGTGCTGTCCTGCTGGTGGTGGCATCCAGGGCAGGCTTTGTCACATGCGGGGTTCCTCGGGTACTGACGCAAGGTCGACCTCTTTGCTGTGACTCTGTGGGGGCCATGCAGGGGGGCCTTGTATATGCTGCGGTGGCATCAGTGGTTGGTGTCACCTGCTGTGGGGGGAGGTCACAGTGGGGCTGTCATGCATGGCACCATGAGGCACAAGGTTGCATTGTCATGGTGGTGGTGGTGGTGGCATACCTTCGGTGTCATGCACTGTTTGGTCATGCTTCTGGGCCGGGTGTCTTGGGATCACTGTACATGGGGTGGTCAGCATTGGTGTGGTGCTGTGACGTGGGAGGGTCCTGGCCCTCCTTGTGTTGCGGTCACTGTTTGCCAGGGAAGTGTGCTGGGGCACCTTGCCCTGCAGGTGTGGATTGCTGCCCCGTGTCTGCTGTTGGATCGGTGCTGGGGTTCATGGGCTGGTGGTCCATTCAGCTCACCTCTGGATGTGCAGCTCATGGGGGGCCTTGGGGGGGGGGTTGGTCTGTCTGGCCTGCTGCATGCTTCTCCACTCATGGTGCATCCATGGCTAGTGCACTCCTGCTTCTTGTCCTTGTCCCTGCGCATCCCTGGATGTGCTACTGCACATTGGCCCTGCTCCACTGCACATCCCTGGTTGCACCATTGCGCATCAGGCATGAAATTCAGCTGCATTGCGCTGGCGCACCTTGGCCTGCACTTGGTTTGAATATAGAGCCCGTTGCACAATGGCACACTGCTCTTGTGCCTGCTCCCTTTATTGCACATCTTTTTGGTGCAGTCTGAATATCCCACCCCTGGTCCATAAATACAAGGCCCAGTTGTTCCCACAGTAACATATCAGTAAGTGCCCTGTAGATCGTGCACATGTCCCCCCTTAGCCTTTGATATTCTAGGGAATATAGTACTAGCACCTCAAGTCTGTTGTCATAGTCCATCCCTCTAACCTCACTGATCCATCTAGTGGCTCTCCTCTGTACCCTCTCAATAGCCTTTATGACACCTTTGTCTCCAGGTTCCCAGAACTGTGCACAGTACTCAACGTGGGACCTCACCAAAGAGGTATGTAAGGGCAGCATCACCTCCCAGTTCCTACACTTGATGTGCTTGTTAATACAGTGTAGTGCACTACTTTCTTTTTTGATAAGTTGATGACAATGCAGATTAGGGCTAAGATCATTTTTTACTCTAATGTCAAGATCCTGCTCATCTTCAACCACTCTTAATGCCATCCCCAAAAAAGTATTGGGCCTGTATATTATTTTTCCCAAAATGCATAACCATGCATTTATCGATGTTAAAAGTAAGTTTCTATTTGGCCTAAATTCCCTCACCTGCAGCCCTATTGGATCTGGCCAGAATTTGTTTTATTATTTACCTCTTTACAGTTCCCTCCCACTTCCCTGGTTCTTGGTGGTTCTGTTGCATCGGACCTAATTTTTTAAAATTTTGTTATGTACGTAAATATTCATTCATTCATTCATTAATCACTTTCCATACCAGATTAGCCACATTTAGATGTAACACCTCTTTTTCAAGTGGGATCTGGAGGAATCAGTTACAGCAGCAGAGCAGGTACAATTCTATTATTAATGTCAGTATTAAAAGTGCAAGCAAGTTGAACTATGAAACAAAAGTATAATATAAAACATTAGCATATACATACTTTCAATGAAAAGCAAATAGAAGGTGCACTAATAAAGTGGGATCAAAAAAGAGTGTGACAAATAGAATTACAGCTTCACAAGTGAATATGCAAAACTGTATGATACTGGTAATGAAGGTTGTGGATTTTTAAGCAGAGTGCCTTGTAATAGAGTCAACTGCCTTCAAGGAGGACTGACTTTATGTCACCATCCATAAAGTCAAGCCAACTTCAGTTAAAGGAGTTCATTAAGCAATGATGCAAGTAGTTCCCTGCCTCCTTCAGTCAAAACACACGTGGTTGATTTTCAAAGGGTGATGCAGGACTTCTGTCAAACTTTGCATAAAACCCCTTCTTTGGTATAGCTGTGCCAATCATCTTCGCTGCAAATATACCAGATTTTGTTAGATCAGATGCAGTTGCAACACTACCCAATTTATGGAACCTTGCACCAACTCACGATCACTGGCCTGGGGATTGCTGCAAGCCTTGTGCACTATATCTTTGACTCAGTCAGGGCTTGTGGCAAACAGGGGCTTTTGACAATCAAGCCCACTGTCTCCACAAGGATTTTACATAGTTCCACAAAATGGAGTGACCACATGTAAAGATAAAGCAAGTAGAATAAACGTCTTCTTTACACAGCCAAGCCCTGGATGCTGGCAGCAGTTAAAATTGTGACATGGGGGGGGGGCATCAAACCAGAAGCTTTTCACACTTGATTGTATCAAAATCTTGTTTACTAGTAAAGAAAGCAAAAGGGGTAGAAATTTTTTGGTTACTAATACACAAGATTTTGCTCCTATCAAGTGTGAAGAAGCTTCTGGTTTGTTGCACACCTCCTCCCTTGTCTCCACAGAGAGACAGACTGAAGTAGATTGTCAAAGAGAGCAAAATAATCACCACATGCAGAAAAAAGGCATACAAAACTGCAGAAATGCAAGTGTGGCATATTCACAGTCAACATTTCTGCAAGTGTGGAAAATCACAAAACAGGTGAGTCACAAAATTCTGCAAGTGAGTAAAATTTGCACATGAAGATCTGCAGCTGTTATAAATGGCCCAGCAGATGAAACAACAGGTGATCCATATTAACTGGTGCAGCAGAGGGCAGTCTTGGAAAAGTTGCAGCAGAACCAGCACTCTGAGTAAGGCCAGCAGCCAGTCCCATAACTGAGACCACAGTAGCACCCAGATGTACCAGCATGACCTTGCAGTCCGTGGCAGTTTTGTAAATATTGGTTGTGTCTCTCTCTGAGGTTTTTCTTTTGCCTGCGGCTGTAGCACACATTTCTGGCTGTTACTACCTCTGCTTGTACTCCTTTATGGGCTGCAGTGGGTCATGTGGTTGTGGTTTGTTGACTGTTAATTGCAATGTGTGTTGTGTTTGTTGTAACAACTGACAGTACTATACAGCCCACAGGTTTGCTGTTGCATTTTGCCTGATCCCCCATTATGATTGTTTCCCAATAGTTAGTACACTACCTTTTTGCTCAGGGTGAGTTATGCCTTACTCTTCCTGGTGCAGCATGTGCGCAACATTTTTTCCACAACTGTGGAAAAACAGTGTCTGAGCATAGCCTTTAGTGGGATATGCCATACTTCTTTTAATGGCATTTTTTTGTACAGGAATTTCCACAGCTGCATTTTTATCTGCAGCCTGCAGTGTATTTTTTCCACAGCTAAGGAAGTTTTGTGTATATGACATGGCACAATTACCCTGTTTTTCCACAACTGCACAAATTTGGGGGTCTTGAACATTCTTTTCACCTTCAACGTGTTTTGTGAATCCTGCCCAGAGTCTCCACTGGGCTGGCATGGGAGTTAGTTCCAGTTGCACACCTTGGTCTCCCACATGGTAGAGAATAATGCTACCCCCAGACTGGGTGCTAGTCTAGGAAAAGTAAAATGCTTGGCTCACCTTTAATGCCTTTGGTGTTGGCTTTTTAGAATCCTCACATAACCCCATAATAAACAGACTGAATATACTTTCCCTCAATCTTAAAGCAGCAGTATTTGTTAGTGGAACAACATGTCATCATATCATCCTTTAGTACTAGTGAATTTCTGACAAAAACATCAATGTATCCATTTTTCATTTCATGGTATTTTACTCCAGAACTGAGTTATGGGGTTTTGTTTATTTTTTTTTTTTTAAGTCCCTGCTCTCTGGACACAAGCACTATGAACTAAGCACCCTGATGTGGTGCTGTGCTGTTTACCATCAGAAACATGTGCTTGCACCCTCCTAATACATTCATAGTATGAATGCAGCATGTACTGTAAAATAACTTAACATACTAGATGCCAGCAGAGTAGGCCTATTGGTCTATCAAGTCTGCTCGTGCTTCAGCACCCTGATTGGGTACTGTAAGCTCTCTGTCTCTTTCCACTGTTACTCCATCCCCCAGTCCTTCCCCTCCCCCGGGCAAACCAGCCTCTGCTTCACCCCTTGTCAATACCTCAAGGGAAGGGATTTCTAAAAATTGCTTGTGGCTGACATCTTTAACAACTTGAGTCATTAAGTATGAAATTATTAATTAAAGCTGTTACAGAAATAAAACTATACTGATAACCCATCTAATTATGTCAAAAATATATTGATGCTGGAAAGCAATATGATGACATTTTTGCCAGCTAATAAATACTGCTGTCTTAGACACTTAGAAATTTGTCAGCTGAAAAGGATCCCACTGACTCATCTTGTCTGCCTTTATCCCCTTCTCCATAGGTAGCCCTGGCCCTTACACCCTACACCCCACCCCTGTGCCACCTCTCCTAATGTAGATTTCAGTCCCTTTTTTTCCATTAGTGTACCTATCCCTCCCACTCGTGTTTAAATTCATGTAGTTTTCCCATGCTCTCTTGAACACCCCCCTTTTTGCCTCCACTACCCCTCCAGAAGCCTATTCCAGGGGCCCACCACCCTTTCTGTAAAGTAATGCCCTCTCCTATTACCTTTGAATTTTTCACCCTCCAGTTTAAAGCTGTGACCCCCACTTTTGGGATTTTCTTTTCTTTTTTTTTTTTAATTTATACTTTGTGGGCCACATCTAGCGCCGGTACCTCAACCCAGGTCATGGTCCTCGCCGTTCCTCACTACCCACATGAGCCGCTACTCCCCCTCGATACCACCTGGCTTTCCCCCAGGGCAGGGCTGCGGCACCGGCCCTAAATGCCGCAGACGTTAGGATAGGTCAAGGGGAGTCAGCCTGGGAGCAATTTGGGAGTGGCAAGGCAGGTGCCACCAAGGCACTGTATGTGGCATTTTGTCTTCCCCTGTAAGGGAGGGATGGGAGCATGCAATGACTCCTGCATCCACCCCGACCTTCAGGATCTTGCTGACGCTGGCTGCTGTGGCACCCCTGGCCTCTGCCAGGGGTCCCTCTAGCACCAGTCATGCCCCGCACCCTCCCCCTGGAGAAGGTGAGCAGCCCATGGGACACTCGATCCTTCTCCCCCCCACCGGCCCTCAGATGACTCAGGTCCATTCCCAAACCGGGGTCGCCAGCGAGTTTGGGGATTTTCTTTCATCTTAAAGATACTCCCTTTCCTCACACTGTTTATTCCCTTCAGGTATTTAAAAGTTTCAATCATATCTCCCCTTTCTTCTGGTTTCCAGGGGATACAGGTTGAGCTCCTCCATCCTTTCTTCATAGGTTCTCTGATGCATGCCATGCACCCTTTTGGTCACCCTCCTCTGGACTCTCTCCACCCTATCTATATCCCTTTGCAGATGAGGTCTCCAGAACTGTACCCCATACTCCAGGTGGGGTCAAATCTTGGATCTATTTAGGGGCATTATCACCTCCCTTCTCCTACTTGTAATAACACTCCTTATGCATGCCAGCATACCGTTTGCCTTTCCAACTGCTTTCTTGCACTGGTTTGCCTCTTTTAAGTTGTCTGAAATGATAATCCCCAGATCTCTCTCCTGCTTCATTATCAAAACATCTTCTGCTCCCTGTGTGTATGTGGCCTTTGCGTTCTAGTGCCCTATGTGAATTATTCTGCACTTCTTGGCATTAACTTTCAGTTGCCAACTCTCTGACCAGCCCTCCAGCTTTATCAGGTTTTCTCTCATGTGCTCCACCTCCCTGGTGTGTTCAACTTATTGCAGATCTTTGTGTTCGTCCACAAATAGGCACACTATCCCATTTAGTCCCTCTGCAATATCCCCAATGTAAATGTTAAAGAGTATTGGCCCCTGCAACTCCGATCTCTTTCCCTCCCTTTCAGCCGTAAACACTGAGCAGAAGTACCTGTTTAGCAAGTCTGCTTTTTCTAAGTCCCTCGCTATCAGAGCTCCCCCCTCCCTTTTAAGTCTCATTGTACCCTGCTTGTTCTTCCTTCTCTCCCTTCTCTCACTGATGTATCTGAAGAACTTTTTGTCTCCCCTGCTGACCTCTCTTGCTGTCCTCTTCTCAGTATCTGCCTTCACCCTCCTGATTGTCTGCCCTGCCACCCTTAGCTTTTTTAATTTTTTATTTTTTTAGTCCTTGGTAATTGGGTAAGGACCACTAGGTACAAGTGCCTGTTTTTAGGGGTGACCCGAGAACACTAGGTGGTTAAGTGACTTGCTCAGATCCACACAGTATGCAAGTGGAGGTTGTGAGAATCAAACCCAGGTCTGGTCTGCTGGATGTACTAAGCTCATTCACAGCTCATTACTCTAACCTCTAGGCTATACTGCCAACCCTATATACCTCCCTGTCCCCCTTTTGTTGTGTTCTTTTATATGTCCTGAAGGCCATCTTTTTCTCCCCTATTGCCTTTGCCACCTCTCTAGAATACCAAAGCAGCCTTCTTCCTCATTTATTCTTGCCTATCTACCTAATGCACTGATCAGTGGCACTCAAAAGTCCTCCCTTTATGCACCCCACAGTTCTTCCATGTCCCCCAGCTTTTTCTTGCCTTCCATATTGACCCTGAAAATCTCCCTCATTTCATTGAAATCCACCCACTGGAAGTCCAGTACCCTAGCTGTGGTTTGACTAACTTCCATCCCTGTCCTATGCCTAAACCTAACTGCTCTGTGGTTACTTGCCCCTAGATTGTCCCCCACCGAGACCTTTGCTACACTGTCCCCATTTGTCAGTATTAAGTCCAGTGTTGCCCTGCCCCTAGTAGGTTCCCTTTCCAGTTGTTGTAGTAGTGCTTCTTGCAGGGATTCCAGTATCTCCCTACTCCTTAGCGATGTAGTTGTTGGAATCTCCCAGTTCACATCAGGGATATTAAACTCCCCTACCAGCTGAAGTTCCCCCTTGCTTGCTATCCTTTTTACCTCCTGCATTAACTCATCCACTTTTTATCCTTGATTTGGTGGCCTGTATACCACTCCCAGGCATATTGCCTCTTCAGTCCACTTAAGCAACATGACCCAGAGGACTTCAGCCAATCCCAGATTTGCCTGCCCTGCTGTCACCTTTATCCCATCATTTATGTATAGTGCCACCCCACCCCACCCTTTTCCCCACCCAGTCTTTTCTAAAAAGGCTGTAACCCAGGATAACCACTTCCCAGTCATGGTTTTCTGTCCACCAAGTCCCCGTTATGGCAACCAGATCAAGTCCCTCATCCACCATCATGGCCTCTAAATCTCCCATTTTATTCCACATACTCCTGGCATTTGCTAGCATACTCCTCCATCAATTTCCTCCATACTCTAGACATTTCCTACCTATATCCCCTGCCCCCTACTGTGGGGGAGTGCTAACTAGGCAAGACCCTCAAGCTTCTTTCTCCATGCCTTCCCTAATCTCATACTCCCCCTCTCCTAGTTTAAATCCTTTCCCTGGACCACATCTATATAACTTTGTAACTTTCCCCTCAACACCCTAGGACCCCCTCATTTATATGTAGTCTGTCCTTCGTGTATAGATTCTCCCCTGCCCAGGTGTCACCCCACTCTTCTAAGCAAGATAATCCATCCGTCTTGCACCAATCCCTGAGCCAATGATTGAAGTATTTTATTCTCAGCTGCCTAGCAGTGCTAACACAGCGAACAGGCAAGACCTCTGAGAAAGTCAGAGAGCTAACCACCTCCCTGCATCCCCTGGCTAGTTCCCTGAACCTGCTTTGTACCTCCCCATCATTTCCCACCAGGCCATTTGTCCCTAGGTGCAGGACTAGATGTGGCTTTCCCCCAGTAACCTAATAAGCTCCCTTATTTTTGGCATTGCCCTTCCTGCCTCCATCTCTGGCTCACAGAAGAATGACCTCCTTTTATAGACCACCCCCTTTTTTAGCCAGTGGAGTCCCTTTATGATGGAGTCACCAAAGACCATGACCTGGCCTGTACTCTATGTCCTTGTGAGTGCCCCATTGATCCTGTCTTGTTCCCCCTTCTTTGTATTTCTTTTACTCTTTTCTTGGACTCCTGACCTCATCCTTTTTTGATCTCCTGACCTCATATTGTCCTCTTGCTCATCCATATTGTCATCCTGTTTCTTCTGTGCCCCCCTTTCTCCAACAATCCCCATTTGAAACTGCTCTTTTCTTTCCCCATCCCTTTCCCCTTCTGATAGACTCCCATTCCTCCACTTTACCTCCCTCCACCTATCGGTGCCTATCTTACTTTCCCTCCCCCCTACTCCTCCTGCAAGACTTTCCCTCCACTCTTTTCCTTCCGATTCTCTCAGACTACCCCCTTACTCCCCTTCTCCCTTATACTCAATCCTCTCTCCTCCTCCTCCTCCTCCTCCTCCTCCCACTGTTTCTCCTGGGTCCCCTTGCTGAGCCCTCATTTTCCACCCTCTCCTCTTGATCCCCCCTTTTCTGCATCTTAGCCAATGGTGAGAACCCATTTGATACCCATATACTGCCTCCTGTGTTAGCCTGCACCCAGGTGTATTGTCCCTTTCATTGGTCCTTGCCCTTTCCCCTATCACCCCTCCTTTTCTCCCCACCTCCTTCCTGCTATCTCATTCCTACATCCCAATCTGTGACTCATCCCTTCACATATCCCCTTCTTTCCCATGCCCCCACTATCCTTTCCCCAGCCTTTAATGTCTGTTCTGTTGCTTCCTTCACCCTCTCCATGCTCCCTCATCTCCCTACTCTCTACTCCACCTCCTTTCTAAGCCAATTTGTTTCAGCCTCAAGCTGCCACAATCTTTGACATATTGGATAGCTACCAGTTCTCCATAGTGTATCCATTAAAACTGCCACCCCATATCCATTGCAATACACTATTCTCCCCCTTCTTGCTGGTCCTTTATACTCCTCCCAATCTCTGTGCCCCCTTCCACTGCCATCTCCCATTTCCAGGATGCTCCATTCTTCTCCTTTCTAATCCGCTCTTTTTATGCCACATTTAGTTTCATCCATTTTTTAATTTCCCCACTTAACAGTCCATTCCTTTTTCATGTATATGATGCTATAGTAATTTTTTCCTGTATATGATGCTGTATACAATGCTTGAATACAGTCCAACCTTATTATATGCCTCCCTTTACTTGTGCAACACTCGTTCTTTGCAAAGTTTTCCTAAACTAAGTTTCTTGTCTAATGTCCTTTTTCTATTGTCATCCTTTACATTACTCAAAAGATTTCCTAAAATATTTCTCCATCCAGTCCTGGTTCACTTAGCTTCTAATTGTTGCTCCTTTGTTATCACAAATAGGACTTAATTTCTCCCCTGCATTAGTACAATGTTAACCTCAACAGTGACCCTTTTGTTATTACTCTTCGAGACCTAACAGTTAGCACAAACAAACATGCTCTGGTCAGAACCAACATGGCTGCTTCAGAGTGATGAGTCTGAGTGAAAAGCACTGGGAGATCCCATCATGGCTGACACCTAACTAGAATAACTGGATATTCTGCTGTAGTAACTACAGTAGTAGCCACAGACATTGCCAGCTATTTCCAGATATTTCGTGAAATTTCTAAAGAGTTTCTCTCTGCAGCTCCTATGTGGAAATGGAGAAAGCATGAGATATTTCTGGAAATATCACAGAAATTTCAGGAATCAGCTGGCAGTGTCTGTGGCTGCTATTGTATGTCACAATACAGGTGTCCTGATCAGTGCAGTTCATACAGTAGAGGGGGTTGAAGCACTGCCGAAAAATAAGAGGCATGAGAGGTGGCAGGGGTGAATGGTGGTTTATTGCAGATGGTGGAAGATAGACGCTGACTGCTGTAAACACAATAAGTGAGTAAAGTGTTTCTGTTTTCCACCATGCAGTTGGTAAAATAGCATATGAGAACACAGGTAGTGCAGCTTTTTAGTATCGGTTGTCCCATTTTTGGTGCAGAGGTAGAGCTATCTTCCCTGACACTGATGACCCGGAATCAGCAATCATCCTAGTTCACAGGGGGAAGGCTGGGGGGAAGGAGGGTACACTGCCACTAGTTGAAACATGGGCCGGCAGGTGGAAGGAGGGTGTAAAGCCACTAGTTGAAGCATGGGCACTACTTGAAGCACAGGCAGGCTGGGTGAGGATGGTGCACTGACACTAGTTGAAGCATGGGCTGGCTGGGGGAGGAGGGTACACTGCCACTAGCTGAAGCACAAGCAGGCTGGGGGGAGGAGAGTGCAATGCCACTACTTGAAGCACAGGCTGGCTGGGGGGAGGAGGTTGAACTGCCACTAGTAGAAGCACAGGCAGGCTGGATGGAGGAGGGTACACTGCCACTCATTGCAGCCAGGGCTGGTTGGAGGGAGGAGGATGCACTGCCATTAGTTGAAGCATGGGCTGGCTGGGGGGAGGAGGCTACATTAAAACTAGTTGAAGCACAGGAAAGCTGGAGGGTACACTGCCACTAACTGAAGCATGGGCTGGCTGGGGGGAGAAGGGTGCACTGCCAGTAGTTGAAGCACAGGCAGGCTGGAGGCAGCAGGATACACTGCCAATAATTGAAGCATGGGCTGGCTGGGGGGAGGAGGGTGCACTGACACTAGCTGAAGCACAGGCAGGCTGGAGGGAGGAGGGTACACTGCCGCTAGTTGAAACAAGGGCAGGTTGGGAGAGGAGAAGACACTGCCACTGGTTGAAGCATGTGTTGGTGGGGGGGGAGGATACACTGCCACTAGTTGAAGCACGGGCAGGCTGGGAGAGGAGGGTGCACTGACACTAGTTGAAGTATGGGCAGGCTGGCGGAGGAAGGTGTATTCTCACTAGCTGAACCACAAACAGGCTGGAGGGTACACTGCCACTAGCTGAAGCATGGGCTGGCTGGGGAGGGAGCATGCACTGCCACTATTTGAAGCACAGGCCAGCTGGAGAGATGAGGGTACACTGCCACTAGTTGAATCATGGGCTGGCTGGGGGGAGGAGGGTGCACTGACACTAGTTGAAGCACAGGAAGTCTGGAGGGAGGAGGGCACACTGCCACTCGTTGCAGCCAGGGCTGGTTGGAGGGAGGAGGGTACACTACCACTAACTGAAGCATGGGCTGGCTGGGGGGAGGAGGGTGCACTGCCAGTAGTTGAAGCACAGGCAGGCTGGAGGCAGCAGGATACACTGCCAATAATTGAAGCATGGGCTGGCTGGGGGGAGCAGGGTGCACTGACACTAGCTGAAGCACAGGCAGGCTGGAGGGAGGAGGGTACACTGCCGCTAGCTGAACCAAGGGCAGCTTGGGAGAGGAGGAGACACTGCCACTGGTTGAAGCATGTGTTGGTGGGGGGAAGAGGATACACTGCCACTAGTTGAAGCATGGGCAGGCTGGCGGAGGAGGGTGTATTCTCACTAGTTGAAGCACAAGCAGGCTGGAGGGTACACTGCCACTAGCTGAAGCATGGACTGGCTGGGGGAGGAGGGTGCACTGCCACTATTTGAAGCACAGGCAGGCTGGAGAGATGAGGGTACACTGCCACTAGTTGAATCATGGGCTGGCTGGGGGGAGGAGGGTGCACTGATACTAGTTGAAGCACAGGAAGGCTGGAGGGAGGAGGGTACACTGCCACTAGTTGAAGCAAGGGCAAGTTGGGGAGGAGGAAACACTGCCACTATTTGAAGCACTGGCAGGCTGGGGGAGGAAGATGCACTGCCACTAGTTGAAGCACAGGCAGGCGGATGGAAACATAGAAACATAGAAGTTGACGGCAGATAAGGACCGCAAGGCCCATCCAGTCTGCCCATTTCTTTTTCTACCTTATAAATGTGCCATCGGCCTTTGCTCTGTCAGTGGCCTATCTATTCATAGTCATTTGTATTGCTCCCTTATGCCTATCCCATGCCTGTTTGAAGCCCTGCACTGTATTCATAGCCAAAACTTCTTGTGGTAAGCCATTCCATGCATCCACCACCCTTTCTGTGAAAAAGAACTTCCTCACATTCCCCCTTAATCGGCCCCTCTCTAATCTCATGCTGTGTCCTCTAGTCCTGCTATTTTTCTTATATTTAAACATGTTAGACTCTTTCACCTTGTTAATGCCCTTAAGGTGTTTGAATGCCTCGATCATATCACCTCTCTCCCTCCTTTGCTCAAGAGTATACATATTGAGCTCTGTTAATCTGTCCTCATATGTCTTCTGATGCAGTCCCTGCACCATTTTGGTCGCCCTTCTCTGGACTGCCTCAATTTGGTTAATGTCCTTGTGAAGGTGTGGCCTCCAATACTGCATGCAGTACTCCAGATGGGGCCTAACCAGTGTCTTGTAAAGAGGGATTATTACCTCCCTCTTACGACTTGTGATACCCCTACTAATACATCCTAACACCCCCTAGCCTTACCTACTGCTTTAGAGGTCTGCTTGGATGATTTCAAGTCATCAGTGATGATGATGCCCAAGTCTCTTTCTTCCTTTGTGACTGCTAGCAACTCCCCTCCCAGCCTATAGGTGGCTTCAGGGTTTCTCTTCCCTATATGCATGATTTTGCACTTCTTTGCATTAAATCCCAGTTGCCACTCTTCTGACCATTTTGCTAGTTTATCCAGATCTCTTCTCATTCTGCCCACCCCATCTGGATCATCTACTCTGTTGCAGATCTTGGTGTCATCTGCAAACAGACAAGCCTTACCCTCTAGTCCTTCTGCAAGGTCACTAATGAAGATGTTGAAGAGGACTGACCCCAGGACTGATCCCTGAGGTACCCACTTGTGACTTGCATGTCTTCTGACTGTATACCATTTACCACCACTCTCTGTTTTCTGCCCATCAACCAGTTTGCCACCCAGTTGACCAACTTCTGACCCACCCTGCACCATCACTAATTGAAACACAGGCATGCTGGAGGGAGGAGAGTACACTGCCACTAGTTGAAGCATGGGCAGGCTGGGTGGAGGATGGTGCACTGCCACTAGTTGAAGCACAGGTAGGATGGAGGAAACACTGCCACTATTTGAAGGACTGGCAGGCTGGGGGGGAAGGGTACACTGCTACTAGTTGAAGCACAGGCTGTCTGGGGGGAGGAAGATGCACAGCCATTAGTTGAAGCATGAGCAGGCTGGATTGTGGAGGTTGCACCACCACTAACAGAAACACAAACATGCTGGAGGGAGGAGAGTACACTGCCACTATCTGAAGCATGGTCAGGCTGAGGGGAGGAGGGTGCACTGCCACTAGTTGAAGCACAGGCAAGCTGGGGTGTACACTGCCACTAGTTGAAGCACGGGCAGGCTGGGAGAGGAGGGTGCATTGACACTAGTTGAAGTATGGGCAGGCTGGGGGAGGAGTGTGTATTGTCACTTGTTGAAGCACAGGCAAGCTGGAGGGTACACTGCCACTAGCTGAAGCATGGGCAGGTTGGGAGAGGAGGAAACACTGCCATTATTTGAAGCACTGGCAGGCTGGGGGGAGGGTGCACTGCTACTAGTTGAAGCACAGGCAGGCTGGATGGAGGAGGGTGCACCACCACTAATTGAAGCACAGGCATACTGGAGGGAGGAGAGTACACGGCCACTAGTTGAAGCATGGGCAGGCTGGGGGGAGGAGGGTGCACTGCCACTAGTTGAAGCACAGGCAGTATGGAGCGAGGAGTGTACACTGCCACTAGTTGAAGCATAGGCTGGCTTGGGGGAGGAGGGTACACTGCCACTAGTTGAAGAACGGGCAGGTTGGGGTCGGAGGGTGCAATGCCACTAGTTGAAGCACAGTCTGGCAGAGGGGAGGAGGGTACACTTCCACTAATTGAAGCACAGGCAGGCTGGAGAGAGGACAGTAAATTGCCACTTGTTGAAGCATGGGCTGGCTGGGGGGAGGAGGGTACACTGCTAGTAGTTGAAGAACGGGCAGGCTGGGGGAGGAGGAGGGGGGTGCATGACCAGTAGTTGAATCACAGGCTGGATGGGAGGAGGGTACACTGTCATTAGTTGAAGCATAGGCTGGCTGAGGGGAGTAGGATACACAGCCATTTGTTGAAGCATGGGCAGATGGGGGGAAGAAGATACACTGCCACTAGTAGAAGCATGGGCAGGTTGGGAGAGGATGACACACTGCCACTAGTCGAAGCACAGGCAGGCTGGAGGGAGGAAGGAAGGTACACTGCCACTCATTGTAGCATGTGCTGGATGGAGGGAGGAGAGTGCACTGCCACTAGCTGAAGCACAGGCAGGCTGGAAGGAGGAGGGTACACTGCCTCAAGTTGAAGCTCGGAGTGGCCGTGGGGAGGAGGGTACATTGCCACTAGTTGAAGCACAGGCAGCCTGGAGGGTACACTGCCACTAGCTGATGCATGGGCTGGCTGGGGGGAGAAGAGTGCACTGACACTATTTGCAGCACAGGCAGGCTGGAGGGATGAGGGTACACTGCCACTAGTTGAAGCACTGGCAGGCTTGGGGGGAGGGTGCACTGCTTCTAGTTGAAGCACAGGCTGGCTGGAGGGGAGGAAGATGCACTGCCACTAATTGAAGCACAGGCATGCTGGAGGGAGGAGAGTACACTGCCACTAGTTGAAGCATGGGCTGACTTGGGGAGGAGGATACACTGCCACTAGCTGAAGCACATGCAGGCTGGGGGAGGAGGGTACACTTCCACCAGTTGAAGCACAGGCAGGCTGGATGGAGGAGGGTAAACTGCCACTAGTTGAAGCATTGACTGGCTGGGCGGAGGAGGGTACACTGCCACTAATTGAAGCACGGGCAGACTGGGGGGAGGAGGGTACATTGCCACTAGTGGAAGCACAGGCAGACTGGAAGGAAGAGGGTACACTGCCACTAGTTGAAGCATGGGCAGGTGGGGGGAAGAGGATACACTCCCATTAGTTGAAGTATGTGCAGGCTGGTGGAGGGGGTGCACTGACACTAATTGAAGTATGGGCAGGCTGGGGGAGGAGGGTGCATTGTCACTAGTTGAAGCACAGTCAGGCTGGAGGGTACACTGCCACTAGCTGAAGCATGGGCTGTCTGGGGGCAGGAGAGTGCACTGCCAGTAGTTGAAGCACATGCAGGCTGGAGGGAGGAGGCTACACTGCCACTAGTTGAAGCAAAGTCTGGTTAGGAGAGGACAAGACACTGCCACTAGTTGAAGCACTGGCAGGCTGGGGGGTGGGAGGGTGCATTGCTACTAGTTGAAGCACAGGCTGGCTGGGGGAGGAAGATGCACTGCACTAGTTGAAACACAGGCAGACTGGATGGAGGAGGGTGCACCATCACTAACTGAAGCACAGGAATGCTGGAGAGAGGAGAGTACACTGCCACTAGTTGAAGCACATGCAGGCTGGGGGAGGAGGGTATACTTCCACTAGTTGAAGCAAAGTCAGGTTGGGAGAGAAGGAGACACTGCCACTAGTTGAAGAACAGGTAGGATGGAGGGAGGAGTGTACACTGCCACTAGTTGAAGCATGGGCTGGCTTGGGCGAGGAGGATGCACTACCACCAGTTGAAGCACAAGCAGGCTGCAGGAGGAGGGTGCACTACCACTAGTTGAAGCACAGGCAGGCTGGAGGTATAAGGGTAAACTGCCACTAGTTGAAGCATGGGCTGGGAGGGAGGAGGAGGAGGGTACACTGCTACTAGTTGAAGCATGGGCTGGCTTGGGCAAGGAGGATGCACTGCCACCAGTTGAAGCACGAGCAGGCTGAGGGAGGAGGGTGCACTGCCACTAGTTGAAGCACAGGCAGGCTGGAGGGTGGAGGGTACACTGCCACTAGTTAAAACATGGGCAGATAGGGGGAAGAGGATACCCTGCCACTAGCTGAAGCATTGGCAGGCAGGGGGAGGAAGGTGCACTGACACTAGTCGAAGTATGGACAGGCTGGTGGAGGAGGGTGCACTGTCACTAGTTGAAGCACAGGCTGGCTGGAAGGAAGCGGGTACACTGCCACTATTTGAAGCGCAGGCAGGCTGGGGGAAAATGGTGCACTGCCACCAGTTGAAACACAGGCTGGCTGGAAGGAGGAGGGTGCACTACCACTAGTTGAAGGATGGGAAGGCTGGGGGCAGGAGGGTGCACTGCCACTAGTTGACTCACGGGATGACTGGGGGGAGGAGGGTGCACTGCCACTAGTTGAAGCACAGGCAGGCAGGGGAGAAGGGTGCATTGCCACTAGCTGATGCACGGGCAGGCTGGGGTGGGGGAGGAATGTGCACTACTATTAGTTGAAGCACAGGCAGGCTGGATGGAGGAGGGTGCACCGCCACTAATTGAAACACATGCATGCTGGAGGGAGGAGTGTACACTACCACTAACTGAAGCATGGGCTGGCTTGGGGGGAGGAGTATGCACTGCAACTAGTTGAAGCATATGCTGACTGGGGGAAGGAGGGTACACTGCCACTTCTTGATACATGGACTGGCTAAGGGGAGGAGGGTACACTGCCACTAGTTGAAGCACAGGCTGGCTGGTGGGAGGAGGGTACACTGCCACTAATTGAAGCACAGGCAGGCTGGAGGGAGGAGGGTACACTGCCACTAGTTGAAGCATGGGCAGGCTGGGGAAGAGGGTGCACTGACACAAGTTGTAGTATGGGCAAGCTGGGGGAGGAGGGTGCATTGTCAGTAGTTGAAGAATAGGCTGGCTGGAGGGAAGAGGGTACACTGCCACTATTTAAAGCACAGGCAGGCTGGGGGAGGACGGTGCACTTCCACTAGTTGAAGCACAGGCTGGTTGGGGGGGAGGAGGGTGCACTGCCACTAGCTGAAGCACGGGCAGGTGCGGGGAGGAGGGTGCACTGCCAGTAATTGAAGCACAGGCAGTCTGCAAGGAAGAAAGTGCACTACCATTAGTTGAAGCATGGGCTAGCTAGAGGGAGGAGGGTGCACTGCCACCAGTTGAAGCATGGCAGACTGGGAGGAGGAAGGTGCACTGCCTCTAGTTGAAGCATTGGTAGTGGTACTGGACTTGTGGAAACAAGAGGGAAGAATGCTTTTATGTGCTTGGTTGCTGGGTGCGTCAGCACATTGCCAACCTGAGCTTATGTCCTTCAAGATGGTACTCTGAGGGATTCAAAATCAATGGGGGTGGGAAAAAAAAAACTCAACATTGAACAGTGTGGTGCTTGGATCCTGTTACACCAAGGCCCAGCTTTGAAAGCTAGGATACTGGTATGCATGTACCCATCTGAAACCTGAGTGGTGTATTTCGAGCCACCATCCAAGCAAGTAAAATATATATATATATATATATATATATATATATATATGTGTGTATTCTTTGTATGCTTCTATTGGCTTCTCAAAAATACATTGAATTGCAGAATTATTTTGCTTGATGTCTAAGTTTTAATCCAACCACATTTAGTTGCACGTCTGTAATTTCTGGGCATTTTTGCCAGATGTTGCGTATTGTTGCTTGAAACCTATGTTCAAATCCCACCACTTCTAGCTATGGGTATGCATGTCTGAAATGCTGGGGCATCTTTGCCAGGTGTTGAAGTGCTGCAGTACCAGTGCTGTCCAGAAGCATACAATTTTTGTTTGTTTTTGTTACAGCACTTAGTGTATGGCATGGTACCTAACTGGCACACAGACTGCTGTCCACAACCATACATTAATTGTGTTTTGTTTTTTAAAGCACCTACACTATGGCATAGTACCTAATTCACACAGTGCACCATAAACATACACTACTTGTAAAGAAATATGTGTTACCGGGATTAGTTTTCCCAGTTTCAAAGGGGCATTGCCTCTTTTTGTTTACCTACTGTTATTTCAAAGCACCTTCCCCCACAATCTGCACAGTAACCATCTTTATTAGAATTAGAAGCATATGTTTGAAGTGCTTGGGTCAAAAATGCAGTACTGGTAATCAACAAAACAGCTTGCCCCTGTTCTGGTACAGCAGATTTAATCAGAAGTGTTATTATGTAATCCACAGCATAGACTTTATTTGTTTACATTTCTCTTAGATGTATGAAATAGAGAATACATGTTCCGTGAAAATGTCCTGCCCAAAATATAGCCATTTACATTGTTGCATGCAAGCACTATTCCCCTGTTGTGTGATTGATTATTTTTTTAATCTGCTGACTGTCAAGCAGTTTATCTGAACGGCAAGTAAAAAACAAGCTGAAGACAGACTTGACTGCAGTAATCATTTTTGTACAGTATTGTGTGGTACAATCTATTCGCAAAGCAATGTGGTCAAAAAAACAGTCTCTGGCTGGCCCGGTGGCACTGAGGGTTGAGGCACTAGATGCCACACCTTGCGCTATGCCGGCAAACAGGGTTTGGAAATGGACCCAGGTAGCCGGGGGCTGGCAGGGGGAGGGAGGATTGAGCGTCCCTTCGGATGCTCTCCTCCCTCAGGGGTGGGATACCCGGGACGCACCAGATTCCAACACTCCTGTAGAGAGTCAGTGGAAGCACCAGTCCTTGAAGGGATGGGCGGCTCTGATACTAGGGGTTGGGGAGGGGGACATCGTATGGCACATGGAGAGGTTAGACGTGCGTCCAGTCACGTTACCTCTAGAAACTGAGTCCCAGAGCTGACATCCCCAGGGGATGGGACAGGGGAAAAAAGAAACAAGGAAAAATCACCCTCGCAGTCCTGGATGACGACCTCTCCGCTCACCTCAGACCATCGACACCAGACAGACTCCACTGTGTAGAGCAGGGGAGAAGGCACTCTAGGGGCAGATCATGGGTCCGGAATCTGGCAGCGAACATTGAGAGGCCTGAAGGAGAGGATCAAGAGGGTAGGAAAAACCAGGAGGAAAAAAGAAAAGTATAAAAAAAAAAAACAGTCTCTGTGTCAGATTGCAGTAATGGTAATTATCCATTAACTAAGCCAATTGTCATAGTGCTTATAGTAGCATGAATTTCAAATTCAGAAAATATACAGAAAATATTTAAACCTCACAATTATACATGCAGCAAATCATTGTGATGAAGTCTTAATCAAACAGCATGCTTCTTCTTTTATGTGGTATCTGTCTGCTCTGACAGATGCTGTCAGCTCTAAAAATGCAAACTCATGTGGCAGAGCAAGGGTTAAGTACAGAACCTCACTCAATTACATGTGAACCTCTAGTCCTAATTTTGTGCTGGAAAATGTGAACCACTCCTTCTCCTAATGTGCATGTTTACTGTTAGTGTATAGTAATGCTTAGACTTACTGAACTATGCTTTATACATGACTCAGCAGCTAGGTGTATAAACGTAAATGCTGTGCCTAAGTAATGTCTACCAGTCACTATCAGAAGCATATCATTTATAATGTATGGTAGAACACTGTTAACCTTAGGAAATCATCATTTCCTAAGGTTGTTAACCTATCGATGTGACGTAGAAATGTTGTTAACCTCTCGATGTTACGTCACATCGATAGGTTAACAATGGCGATCGGTCTGCGCATGTGTGCGCCTTTTTTTACACTGGGAACCGACAGACGAACGCAGCGGTTAGGGAAGGACTGAACGGCCGCGGTGGTGACTATATTTCAAAAAGTAAGCAGCCATTTTCCTTTTTATGTGGGACCATACACTATAAAAAATAATGTATGGTCCCTCTATCGGCAACCGGTCACTGTTAACCCTCTCGGGGTTGCCATGGTGACTTAAATCTCTCGACATTTAACAGACCAGTTACCGATAGAGGACCATACATTATCCTCTATGTATTCCATCATGAATGTGTATTTACTGCAGTATCTGAAGTGTGCCTAACTTGACACTAAATGGAATTCTGAACACAGATACAGTAGGTGTGATTGCTACAGATTAGATTGCAAAAGATTTTGTTTTGTCTTTACTGAAAAATGTATTGCAACTTCTTTAGACAATTTCTAGCTGATGAATATGAAAAAGGTTTTATGCTGTCATAGGTATATGGTTGTGAGCAGTAAGTGTAAGTCACTGTGATGTAAAAAACAAGCATTTGTCAATGCCGAATGTTTGCTTGCTGGTATTAGCATTGGAAATGCAGGAGTTAGACAGATGCAGAATAGGAATGGCAGTGAAGTTTTGAAGTTCACACCAACCCCACCTCCATCCTGTAGAGATGGACAGGCATTGGGGTGTTTGGGTTGTCTCCCATGAGGGTCATGCAATGTCACCTCACCCTATTCTGCAGAGAGCGACATGTGTTGAGGTGTGCCTTAGGGTTTTTGGCTTTACAGTCCACCTCATTCCATAAGGACATACACTGAAATGGGTGCAGCATAGGAGGATGGGGTGAAGTCTGGGGCCAAAGAGTCCAAGGTACACCTTGATGCTTGTCAGTGGCTGGGGGTTGGGGGGTGGGATGGCATGAGCAGTACAGTCGGCAATCCAAAGGCACACCCCGATGCCTGTCCATCTGTACAGGATAAGACATTATGGTTGGAAAGCCTAACGCCTCGGAAGTTTGTTGGTATTTACAGTACAAATTGTCAACATGGCCTTTTGTGACCCCACCTCATGAAAGCATTTGGGACATCTTCTCATGAAAAGTGGCAGTATGATTTTATGAATGCCTCCCAAACATTGAGTTCCAAGAGCGACAATGCCATTGTGCACCAAATGTACGAAAACACAGATCGGGCAGGATGTGAAAAATGATAGCTGTACCATCCATAGGGAGGTGTGAAGAGATGGCAATGCTGAAAATCTGTAGTGGGAATATTACAAATGCTCGCATTTCCGAGCATACATGGAACTGCGCAACACATGTGTGCAACAGTCATTTTATGGACTTTCATCACCAGATTTTCAACATAGGCATTTTCTGACTTGTGCTCATGAACAATGTCACTGTGATTTTCTTAATGTGTCCCGAGCACTGATTTCCCACAGCAACCATGGTATTGTGCGCCGAAAGTGCAAAAACACTTTTCGGCGAGCATGTGAAAAATGACAGCTGTACTGTTCATAAGGAGGTGTGGAAAAATGGCAATGTTGAAAATCTGCAGTGCACATATTGCAAATGTGCCAAGTTATGAGCCTGCATGGAAACTGTGTAACGTACGCCCCGAGCACAGTCATTGTATGGACTTTTCTCACCAAATTTTCAACATAAGCATTTTAGGACCACTGCTAATGAACAGTGTCACTGTGATTTTCGTAATGTGTCCCAAACACGGATTTCCCAGAGCAGACACGCTATTCTGCGATAGGCATTTAAGGACCTCTGCTAATGAACAGTGCCACTGTGATTTTTGTAATGTGTCCCAAACACAGATTTCCCACAGCGACCACACTATTCTGTGCCTGAAGTGCAAAAACACATTTCGGCCAGCATGTGAAAAATGACAGCTGTACTGTTCATAAGGAGGTGCAGAAAAATGCCAAAGTTGAAAATCTGGAGTGAAAATATTGTAAATGTGTGAAGTTAAGAGCATGTGTGGACACTGCAACGTACACTCGTAACACAGTCATTTTGTAGACTTTTGTCACCAAATTTTCAACATAGGCATTTTAGGACCTCTGCTAAAAAACAGTGTCACTGTGATTTTTGTAATGTGTCCAGAACACGGATTTCCCACAACGACCATGTTATTCTGCACCGCAAGTGCGAAAACACATTTTGGCCAGGATGTGAAAAATGACAGCTATACTGTTCATAAGGAGGTGTGGAGAAATGGCAATGCTGAAAATCTGGAGTGAAAATATTGCAAATGTGCGAAGTTATGAGCGTGTGTGAAAACTGCACAATGCACGCTCGTAACAGTCATTTTATAGACTTTGTTCTCCAAATTTTCAACATAGGCACTTTATAGGACCTGAGCTAATGAACAGTGTCACTGTCATTTTCGTAATGTGTCCCAAACATGGATTTCCCACAGCTACCATGCTATTCTGCACCGGAAGTGCAAAAACACGTTTCACCCAGGATGTGAAAAATGACAGCTATACTGTTCATAAGAAGGTGTGGAAAAATGGCAGTGTTGAAAATCTGGACTGAAAATATTGCAAATTTGCGAAGTTACGAGCGTGCGTAGCAACTGCTCAATGCACACTTGTAAAACAGTCATTTTTTGGATTTTTTCCACCAAATTTGCAACATACACTTTTTGAGAGCCCACCTCATGAACACTGGCACTGTTGTTTCATTAATCGGTCCCGGAAAGTGATTCCGCACAGTGACCCTGAAATCACCTTCCGGGACCAATTAACACCATGACAGTGACTGAATTCATGAGGAGGGGTCCAAAAAACCTCATGTTGAAAATTTGGTGTCAAAATTCCAAAAAATGACTGAGATATGCAACAAAGTTTAAAAAACCCTATTTATACCATTATACAGCTTACCGGCATTTCCTCAGTTTGCGGTCAGCTTTGAAGAGTGCAGACATGTTCCCGGTCCACCGAAGATCGTCGCTCTGGGATCTGGAGGTAAGTATGGGGTGAGGGGGGGGTGTGGGGAGGCAGGGTGTGCAGTGGGTAGGTATGGGTTGTGTGTGTGTGTATGTGTGGGTGGGAGACCACGAAGGACCATTTTTTTCTCTACAGGTAGGAAAAAAAAAAAAAGACATCACGAGATGGTTTTTGCCTTACAGGGCCATTTGGCATACTGGGGTGGGCTCCCAGCATGCCAACCAACTGTTTCTTTGGGGGCCAGCTGTAGCTGATGGGGGATTGGGCACCCCCATCGGCACAACAGGGGGAGGTGCGCAAGAGCCGAGGGGGGTTGGGCACCCCCTCGGCACAACTCTAGTGCTCTTCTTGGAGGGGACTTATGCTGACAGGGAGTGGGCTCCCCCATCGGTAAATGACACTGGGAGGGGGCACATAATGCCAATGGGGAGTGAGCTCCCCCGTCGGCAGCTGAAGTAGGACTGGAGACTGAAGCTGACAGGGCGTGGGACCTCCCCCCATCGGCAAAAACACACTGCTGTGGGGGCACATGCTCTTGAGGGGGATTGGGCACCCCCTCAGCAGTGGGGGCTGAGTACTATTGTTTGTGAACACGGCGGTTTGCCGCCGCCATGTTCACAAACAATACTACTGTAACAATGTTCCACCCAGCAATGACGGGTCGCTCCCTCACTGCAGTGGAATGACTGACACTGCAATGATGAGGTTGCCCCTCATTGCTGTGGTGAAAACGTTTCAACTTGGTGCACCTTTTGGAAGTCAGTGTCATCAGGACCCTGTGCCTCCATTGGCATACCACTGCCAAACCCCCAAATGCTGTGCCTCCCTTGGTTGCTACAGTGCCGCGCCTCCAAAACCCACTTCTCTCCTAAGCTGCCACATAATGTTTCTTGCGCATGTGTGCAAGAAAACATAAAAATGATTTGATATTGATTGAAATGCAGAATTGTGTTTCTTCGATGCATCCCACAACATCTACTTATGGGTATGCACGTCTGTAATTTTGGACCATCTTTGAGAGGTGTTGAAGTGTTATGCACATTGTACTTTTCATTCATGATCAAGTTTTCTGAATAAAGTTTTGTTTTTCCTGTGTTTATTACATGGCACATGTATAGTACAATTTTTAATCCAGTTTGTCTGTTATATGCAGTAGAACAGTGGGTATTATCACAGTTCTGTCTTCTTATCCTGGTGGCCTTTTGATAATACCAGATTGGTAAAACAGTGAAATATATATTGTACAATCAGCAAATACAAATGGCTTATAACCTCTACACACAGTTGTCATCCTAACAAGTTGTTTTGTCAAATACATAACTTCATAGTGAATTATACAATGGCATAAAATAATTTTGGACTCTGATTGGTCCGTTTGGGACTGGAGCCGTGATGTTATCCCAGCACAACATCACGGCTGTAGTCCCAGCTCTCTGATGACCACATCAAATGTTAATAAAATTACTGCACGCATGCCGTGGTCTGCTTCAGCTATTCCCTATCGACAGTCCACTTCTGTTTTTCCCCACTCACACCTCAGTAGCCATCAGCAGTTATAACCACAAGAGCACAATGCTACACCCCACCCCCCCATATTCCCCCACTGAAACATGTTTTAATGAGAAAAAAAAGTCAATATCTCAAATGGCATTTTCCTTGCATTGGGCGGTTGCATGAGCACTTTCAAACAGCTGCTTCTCGTCAGTGCACAGACCACCCAGTTCCTCGAAGAAACAGTGACTGCTTTCACCCACTGTAACCAAACGGCGAACAATTCCAAAAAAGCCATGTACCTGTAATCCGATTTGAAATACGCGCAATGCAGGCAGTAGGATCGTGGTCACTAAACTCATCAGCAGTTCCCGATCCACTTAGCGGCTTTCACATAAATAATGAAAAAATATTAATCATCCCACGAAGTACAGCAGGACCAGCTCAAAGAAAGGCAACTAGCTACTTCTCTTGTTTTTTTTTTTCCAGGGGGAGGGGGTTCTTAACAAATGCAGAGAATCACAGCACAAGTACACACTGAAAAGGAAATACACACAAGTATATAAGTGCAGCGCCATCTGCTGGACAACACGGATACTAAGGATTTTTTTTCCAATAGGTATACCTCCACTAGCAAAAAAAACTAAGAAAAAAGTATTTTAAACATATTTTTCACATTTTCATTTTCTTAAAACACGAGTCATTGTATAATAGCAATAATGCACTCCAGGGTGTGTGCTGTGCTGGGATAACGTCACTTCTGGGGTGATTAGTCGTACTCAGCCTGCGGCCTCGTGCCTAATCACCCCAGGTGTGATGTTATCCCAGCACAACACACACCCTGTCTTGCATTATTGCTTAATTATATATGAACTGTGCATTATGACATCAGTGCTGGAACTCTTGGGGCCAGTAGAGTGATCATTACCAGGTATTCTCCTCCTTGTACTAACAGAAAATGGGGGCAAATGTATATCACAGCAAGTAATAGTTCTAAATCCACACAAATATCAGATCCATGTTTTACGGATTACTGCATATTTTTTTACCTGAACACTTCAAATATTTGCTTCCAGAACAGGGGCAAGCTGTTTTGTGGATTACCGGTACTGCATTTTTGACCCAAGCACTTCAAACATATGCTTTTAATTCTAATAAGGACATTTGCTTTGCAGATTGTGGGGGAGGGTGCTGTGAAGCAACAGTAGGTAAACAAAAAGAGGCAACGACCATTTGAAAATGGCAAAACTGATCCCTGTTTCACATTCTTTATAAAATGGGCAAACAAGTTCCAGTACTATGACTGGTCCACAGGTTCCTAGAGCTGTGTCCTTATAGACAGTTATCCTAGCAACCTGCACTACATGCCAGCCAATAGCCCTGGGACACCTCAAACTCAGTGACCCCGTGCTGCCAAAACCACTTTGCTCAACATTCGGACTACTGCAAAGTGGCAGTGACAGCGCGGTGCTTCAAACACTACTAGTTCCTCACAGAAAGTGGTTTCTATTTTTAACAAGCAAAAACTAGTAAACAAAAAACAAAATTCTGCAGTCTGAACTGTTTTCTACCTTAAGTTCTATTCTGGCTACAGCCCATTTCTTCACAGATGTCAGTCCTGCTATTCATACCACGGGCAGTGCAAACTTCCTGTTGGTTTCCTATCCTGTCTCCAGTAGTCCAGCTTCATTTGTTGGGCTGAACTCCTCCCTAATCCTCTTTTCCATGTCCAGCCAAATAACGGACAGCGAGTGGCTCTTAGTAAAAATTGCAACCAGGAAGCCCTATGAGAAAAAAATGGTATCTACGGAAGCTGGCAAGTGACATGCTTACAATAAAACAGCCTGCCAACTGTCAGTGAAATGACAGGTATGCTCCTTGATAATGAAAGCAAGCAGCCGCTATTTAAATATATCTATTAAAATTTAATAAATGGTATGCAATGCTAGCACTTCAAAAGAGTGTGTTAGAGAGGGAAACACAACCTTAGTCAACCATTGCGTAGCTGTGGGAGAGGAGTGCCTTGTAGTAGCCCTCACATTATTACAGTTATAAAATATTGATGGGAAAATATTTTTCCTATTGCCACTATTAAAAACCTCCCTTTTAAAAAATGTTGGACACTTTCTTTGTTTCTTTTTCATGAATATTTACTTGGGGGACCCATTTTATAAGTGCAATAAGACACTCCGAGGTGTGGGTTATGGCCTGATAAGAGCACTTCCCAGGTGCTAAAGGCACTCGGCACAAGCACCTCATGCCTCATAGCACACCTGGGGTGTGCTCTTATCAGGCCATAACCCACACCTTGTTGTGTTTTATTGCTGGCTTAAGAGCCACACATGCTGAGCAACTTTTTGTTGCAGGACATCTGATCTAACATTCTGCATCTCATTTGGCTGAGCAACTTCCCTTCAATGACTTGCAGATCTTGCTTTGTAAGAATTTATGACATTTCAACAATGATTTACGGTTAAATTATTGCTGAAATGTCAATCATTGTTATAGAGCAGTCACTGCTGGGAAGTTGGCCAGATGTCCTGCAACAGAAAGGTGCTTAGCATCTGTGTAAAGAAACATGTGTAAGTTAATAACAGGAATCAGTTTTCCCAGCCTGCACAGCAAACATCCTTATTTGAAGCATATGTTTGAAGTGTTCCAGTAAAAAATGCAATAAGTAATTCCTATAACAGCTTGCCATTGTTCTGGTTAACTGTTTCCTTCCAGCTAATGCCCAACGGTGGCTGTCCAGACTTTGAACTGATTTTTGAAATGTTTCTTTTAAACTACATTGAAAAGAGCAGACAAATAAGAATTAAACAAGCATTTGTCAATGCCGAATGTTTGCTTGCTGGCATTGGCATTGGTAGTGTAGAAGTTACAGAGCTGCATAATAGGAATGGCAGTGAAGTATTGAACTGAAGCCAACCCCACCACCACCCTGCAGAGAGTGACAGGCATTGGGGTGTGCCTTTGGGTTGTCAGGCATAATGGCCATGCCGTTTCACCACACCCTACCCTGCAGACACTGACAAGTGTCACGGTGTGCCTTCGGGTCTTGGCCCTTATGCGCACCCCATTCCATCAGGAAATACAGTGAGATGGGTGCGGTATAGGAGAATGGGGTGAACTTTGGGGCCGAAGAGTCCAAGGCATACCTCGATGCCTCTCACTGTCTTCAGGGTGTGGAATGGTATGAGCATTACAGGCAAGAATCCCAAGTCACACCCCTGATGCCTGTCATTCTCTACAGGGTGGGCCGTTATGGTTGGAAACCCTAACACCTCAGGCATTCGTTGGTATTTTCACTCCAAATTTTCAACATGTTTTTTTGTGACCCCCACCTCATGAACAGTGGCAATATCAGTTTGTTAGCCGAAAGCTGCTTATGCACAGCAACTACGGCATTTAGCACCACAGGTGCAAAACCACATTCTGAACAAGATGTGAAAAATAACAGCTGTACTGTTCATGGGGAGGTGTAAAAAATGGCAATGTTGCAAATCTGCAGTAAAAATATTTAAAAAAACTGGTGAAGTCACGAGTGTGCATAGAAACTGTGCAACACACACCCGTAATGTAATAAGTTTGGGGAGTTTTTACAGCAGATTGTCAACACAGGCATTTTGGGTCCTCCGATCATGAACAGTGTCACTGTGATTTTCATTATCTGTCCCGAACAATGATTTCCTACAGCAACCACGCATCTCTGCGCTGACAGTGTGAAAACACATTTCGGCCATGTTGTGAAAAATGACAGCTGTACTGTTAATAAGGAAGTGTGGAAAAATGCCACTGGTGAAAATCTGGACTGAAAATATTACAAAGTCATGAACTTACGAGGGTGCGTGGAAACTGCACAATGCTCACTTGTAACAAAGTCATTGTATGGACTTTTGTCACCAAATTTTCCACATATCCATTTTAAGACCTCTGCTCATGAACAGTGTAACTGTGATTTTCTTAATCTGTCTCAAACATTGCTTTCGCACACCGACTGCACCATTTTGCGCTTCATGTGCGGAAACACATTTTGGGTGACATGTGAAAAATGGCAGCTGTACTGTTCATAAGGAAGTGTAATAAAATGGCAATGTTGAAAATCTGGAGTGAAAATTTTGAAAATTCGCAAACTTACGAGCGTGCATAGGAACTGCGCAATGCATGCTCGTAAAACAGTCATTCTTAGGAATTTTTTCACCAAATTTTCAACATAGCCATTTTATGACCTCTGCTCACAAACAGTGTCACTGTGATTTTCTTAATGTGTCCCATACATTGATTTTGCACACCGACTGTGCCATTGTGCGCTACATGGCCGGAAACACATTTTGGGCAAGATGTGAAAAATGACAGCTGTACAGCTCATAAGGAAGTGTAATAAAATGTCAATGTTGAAAATCTGGAGTGAAAATATTGAAAATTCGCAAACTTACGAGCGTGCGTAGGAACTGCACAATGCACGCTTGTAAAACAGTCATTTTAAGGAATTTTTCCACCAAATTTTCAACATAGGCTTTTTGAGAGCCCACCCTATGAACAGTGGCAGTGTCATTTCATTACTCAGTTCTGAAGGGTGACTTCATGCAGTAATCATGAAATTATCTTCGGCCTGATTAACGCCCATGACAGTGCGAGAGTATTCATGAGAAGGGTACCTAAAACCTATGTTGAAAATTTGGTGCAAAATTCCAAAATATGCCTGACATATGCAGCAAAGTTGAAAAAACCCTATCTATCCCATTATACAGCTTACCAGCATTTCCTCAGTTCGCGTTCGGCTTTGAAGAGTGCAGACGTGTTCCCGGTCCACCGCAGATCGTCGCGCCAGAGTCCGGAGGTAAGTATGGGGTGAGGGGTGTGGGGAGGCAGAGTGCGCAGTGGGTGGGCGCGGGTGGGGCAGAGACAGCGAGGGACCGCTTTTGTGTTTCAGGGTTTTTTTAAAAGGACGAGAGACGGTGATTTTGGCCATGCTGGGGTGGGCCCTGGCACGGCACAAGGGCGGCTATTTGGGGACGTGGAGCCGACGGGGATTAGGGGCACCCTGCCAGTGATAGCATCTGTTGCCATGCTGGGTGGGCCTCAGTGTGGCACCCTGTACTTTCTGGTGGGAGGACAGTGGAGCCGATGGGGATTGGGCACCCCGTCGGCTATCACGATGTAGCCATGCTGGGGTGGGCACCCAGCGTGGCATGTGGAACTCTGTTGGGGGGGAGCGCAGCACAGCCGATGGGGGATTGGGCACCCCCATCGGTTATACAGTGTGTGCGTAGGGGGGCGAGCACGCAGTATGCATGCGCGTGTGTGTGTGTAGGGGAGCGCGCATGAGCAGGCAATATCTTATCGCTGCTCACTGAAGTGTAGCTCCCCCTTTCAACTGTACTCCACTGCATTTTCGACTGCTGTCATAGACAGCTCCAGCAGCCATTGGAGAACTGCGGCCGCGCCTGCAAACACACTGACTGAATTGGAAGAAGGCTGCCACACCTCTGAAAACTCGGATGATGGCACTATGTTTCTTGCACATGTGTGCAAGCAAACATAAAAAGTATGGTGGTGGTGTTTAAACCTTCATAGAGAATACACATAAATAGACCAGGAAGAACAGTAATTGTATAACATGCTTCCGATCAGGAAACTAACTTTTAGACAAGCATATAGATGGAATTCAAAAGCCTTACTGAAAGAAGGAGGCAGCTATAAGGTTCACAAGTTGTTTACTCAGCTGTTTGTAAAGTCTGCACAATCACTGTTATAGCAGTTTAACGGAACAGGGGCAAGCAATCAGCTCATTCACAGCATGTGAGAGGTTAAGAACTTTAAATTAGCTGGATTTAATAGTGTATAAAACAGTGAGACAACATACAGTTTTATCCATTCTTTTAATGATAATTCTCCACAGGTTAAGTCCTAGATATATCTGTAAATTATGATACAGTTTCATTCATTCTTTTAAGGCAACACTGAAATAGAAATGCATTCACAGTACCTTAGCAAATGCAGGTGAGTGTACTGTGACTTTACAGTCTCCGTTCACACTACTGCCTACTAGTAGCTGCAGTTTCGCTTGTCATTTCAAATATACTCTGTTCAGTGGTACAGCTCAGCTCACAAACCCAAGACCTTGGGTGTGGAAGACAAAAGACATGTATTCATTGAAGGAGTAATACATGTTGAGTCTTTCTCATCGTCATGGAAATGTGCATGTATTTTGCAACGCCAAAAGTTGCCTGCCACTTCCTCGCCCCAGCCTGAACTGTGTTTGATCAATAGGAAACATAATAAGGAAAATCTGTCAACAACTGTAAGAGTTAATGTAACTTAGATAGCTATCTACAAACATAAATCTGTAGTATGATGTTTTACATGTCACAGAGACAGTACAGCTCTGTGTTTTCATTTGATGTCACTTGAAAAAACAAAAGAGACATAGCACTTAGGATAGGCATCAAAATAGCATTATTGATTTTTGTACTTTACTGTCATCTGTAATCCAACATCAGACTTTTCTTTGGCTATTCAAATGTGCTCTGTTTCTGTTTCTAAAACGTGAGCAGTCATTCAAACATACTGTTGTACTGTATAACACATAGAACATCATACTACACAGTTCTATTTTTAGATAGCAATATAACTTACAGTAACTTGCAGCTGTAAATAAAAACAAACCTCTATGCCCATACAGTGAGGTACTTAATATCTGTAATAGCTTAATCTTCCATATCTTTGGAAATCAACAGTGGTCACCCCGGTGCACAAGAGTGTTGACCGAGCACTGCAGGGAAATCCCAGCCCAATCTCTATTATTCCCCGATCTCTAAGGCCCTGGAGCATATCGTGGCTGACCAACTCATAGAGTATCTGGACAACTGCCAACTTCAATGTCCCCAACAGCATGGGTTCAGGCATGGGTATAGTACCATTACTGCACTCCTGGAGTTTACAGGCTTTATCAATAACTCTCTGGAACAAGGGCTCTTGGTAGGTACAACTTTCATAGACCTTACCAAGGCCTTTGACACTGTCAACCACGATCTCCTTATCAGAAAACTCTCCTCCATTGGTCTTTCCTCCAGCACTACAAGCTGGTTCTCCAGCTACTTAAGCAACCAAATGCAGCAGGTATAAATTGGTAATACCCTGTCTGATAGTAGGCCTGTACGCTCTTGAGTCCCCCAGGGATCTATCTTGAGTCCATTGCTTTTTAGCATCTTCCTCAATTCATTACCAGTAGTTTGCTGTGACCACATACTTCTATACACTGATTACGCCTTACTTTTTACCAGCAACATGGACCCTCACCTTCTCCAGGACCAACTTCAGCAATCCTTTACATCTGCAAAGAAGTGGTTTGGGGTAATAAGCTCATCGTTAATTATAACAAGACTAAGACAATGTTGTTTTAAACCTCCCAAAGCAGACACAGAACCTTCCCGCTTACCATCATTAATGACACCGGCTTCCCTCTTAAACTGGTTTACCACTTTGAGTACCTGGGTATAACCATTGACTCTACCCTGTCTTTCACCCAGTATATTGACTGAACAGCCAAAGCTATTAACCAGTGTTTTGGAGTTCTATACAGGACCAGACATAATCTCACTCTAGAAGCACTGAACATGGCCATTCACAGGTTTGTGATCTGTCACGCGGACTATGGTATTGTTATTTAAGGTGCGGCTACAGGCACTGCTCTCCGACATATCAAAACAGCCTTAAACAAAGCATGCTACCTTCTTACTGGTGCTACATGCTTGACACACACCTGCAATCTTTATGTCCAGGTTAGCTGGTTACAATTTGAAAACCAGGCTCAAATACCAATCTTGCCTGCTTGCAAAAAAAGTCACCTTGGGACTGCTGCCCAGATGTAATGGCCTTCTTTCCCCTGCATGTAACTCATGCAGTACCAGACATTCTGGCAAACAGGCTTTTAGAATCCCATGGTGCCACACCACCTTTGGACAATGTGCATTCACATAAAGAGCTCTGCAGTGGTACAGCTCCCTGCCTCCTGACATAACCAATGATAATCTCACCGACAACCTGTGACAGCTACCATTAATTTGCCTTTACCTTGCCTCTACCATTTGCAATCTCTGTGATCTCTATTGATTAGTAAAATGTTATGCTTCATGTCAATTTCTTGGGCCCCTGGTCAAGTTAACACTTTCATGAGCTTTCTACCCCTGTCTAAATTAGTTATTTTCCCTCCTACCTACCTCCACCTCCTCTTCCCTTTTAGCCCCTTTGTTATTCCATACCTCTTTCCTCCCTACCACCATAATACATCTTCATCATCACCCCACTACCTACACCACCTCGTCCTTCCTACTCTCCTCCACCCCTCATTTCCCCCACCCTCTTCCACTTTGATTACATAGCTATTCTTCTCTTTCCCTCCTATCTATCCCAATCCTACCCCCACACCTCTGCTTGCCTCCTCCCTCCCTCCCTCCCCTGTCCCTCTCTACTGGTACGAGACCTTCCTTCTTTCTTTGACTCAGGCACAATCCAGTTATCTGCTTATGTTGTTAGTTGTACAATTCTCCTTTTTAAACAAGTGTCCTCATGTTATGTTACCATTACCTAGTGAAACATTAGCCTTTGTTTTGACTCTGCACCCTGTACATGCTTAGATTGTGTAACTATTTTTAGAATGTATGCCTGGAGACAGTTTTTAATTGTTTCTTGCTGTATCTATATATGTGGAGCATATCAGTATTCTTGTTTGTGTCATACTTGACGTGGAACCTATAAAAGAGTTTTCTGCTTAAAGGTGTTAATCCAAGATCTCAATAAATAAATAAACTTAATGGACTGGACTGACTGTCAGCTTCATTTTACAATGACTGTTTCAGCCCCTGTTCAGTTGCAATTATGCTTTATTTGGACTGTCTAAGATCATGCTTGACTGACGACTTATCATTTTTTTTATGTGGAGAACAAAACAAACAAACAGTAAAGCAATCAAAAACAGTACAGAAACTCATTAACAGGCCATAACTGCTACTGAGGAGTGACTGAACGTACAACGTACCACTTTGATTTGTTTATGAATTTCACTTGCACTCTCATCGGTGTGGAATTATACAGTGAGATTCTTAATGGACTGACTGTTTCAGCTACATTTCAGTTGTAATTGCTCTTCTGTTTGGACTGTCTATGACCATGCTGGACTGATTGCATAATTTCTGTTATGCTGGGGAAAAAACATTAAAGAAGCTGCAGCTTACAATAATATGGATAAACTGTTTGGCGGCCCACAATTGCCATTGAGGAGTGCAATCAGTGATTCCTGAAACCTTGTTGAAAGTCATGATCTGATGGTAGTGGAATGAGTAGGAAATCTCTGTTATTTGATTTAAAGGTGCATGTAATCCCTAATGTTTTTGCAGTCAAAGGGAACATGTTATTTGTTGCTTTTTAAAGTCAGGCTCATGATTGCCTGGCCGTTTCATATGTCCCACCTGCCAAGTCAAGATGTGCTACTCTTTCAATTGTTTTTTTTTACTAAATAACTTCATTTTAACCGCAAGCTGGTGATACATTTGAAAACAATGCTGGCAAATACACTCATTCACTTGACACCTGGAATTGTCTAGTGTTTTTCACAACCCATCACTTCTGCAGTTACAGAAGAAAAGTAGAGCTCTGGGAAGGGTGTGTGTTTGTGCGGCCCATGGAGGGGAAGAGCTGCATAAACACAATGACTACAACTGTGCCTAAGTATTGTGGAAGCACACTGGAGAGTGGTCTGGTCACATGCTTCCGCAGTGATCTTCTAAACCCAATGTGATGACATAACATCTGCGGAGCTCCACCCATGCAGCCATATACATTTCATTTAATTACTCCCCTGCATTAGTACCATGGTAACATCAACTGCTACTCTTTTGTTATGTTTCTCCAAGACCTAACCATTTAAG
Source organism: Neoceratodus forsteri (assembly GCA_016271365.2). NCBI lineage: Eukaryota > Metazoa > Chordata > Ceratodontiformes > Ceratodontidae > Neoceratodus > Neoceratodus forsteri. Next base: position 1,046,557,704 of record CM057451.1, read on the forward strand.
TTTCCTAAGACCAGTTAAGACCCATCAGTGTAAATTTGAAAGCCCCAGCAACAGTGACTTTCTAATATCTAACAGAGTGAATTTGCTAAGATCTGCTAAGCCCTGTTTAAACTAGATAGCACAGCAACCTTGACTTATTGAAGCTCTACCAGAGTGAAATTGCTAAGACCAAACAGTTTGAATGCACAAGTAACCTCATCCATGATATTTTCATCACCCCCCTCCTCCTTCTGATTTTATTTACTCTTTTGCTATCAAAACATCTCTGGGCAGAACTTGTTTGCTCCTCCCGACTAGCTGAGAATTTAATAATGTGTGGAGGTGGGGTGGGGTGGGTGGGCAAAACCTTCTCCTCTAGCTGCACAGCAAATCAATTTAGCATCCTTGGTGAGGGGAGAGCAATGGAGGAAAAGGCAGTTAGTCCTACTACCTCCAGCGGTTCCAGCTGGCTCCAGTGGTGACTGAAAAAAAATGCTGGTATCCCCTGCAATTTAAGGAGCCTTCTGACTAAAAGCTGCAGATGTTGAACACAAATATAGACTTGTTTAAAGTACTGTTGCTTAGTGAAGTTTGAAGTCATACATCTTTTTATGTCATTTACAACTTCAATATTTCATACAACTTGCTAGTTATACAGCACATTCCATGCCATGGGTTGTTGCATATAGTGTGATGATGGAGGGATGGTTGATAGAGTCCCAACCAATTCCCTTCTCACTGTCCCCCTTCTATGAACAAATTAAAAAGTAGGGGATAACATCCTGCCACTATGGCAAGTATCATCTAGTGTTCATGCAAGATATATGCAGGCTTATATTGCTCATAATACACAGAGAACAGTTTATTTATATATACAGAACATACAATAGCAACTCCAAAATGATACTTTGTGAGCAGCTAGTAGCACTTTCAGTTTTCTTAATTACACTGTAGTTACAGTGTAACTATACTGTAGTTACACTATAACTGCACTGTAAGTGCATTGTAGTTTCAATGCAGTTACTGCAAAAAATGTAACTACAGTGCAGTTACCCTTGTTACATGTACTTTATGATTGTCTAACCAGCAGTTACCTTGAAACTAACACTTACAGTCTGACTACATATAGTGTCATGATGAGGCTGTATCAGCTCTGGCTGACCCTGTTTTTCAATAAAAATGATACTGGTGAGTGAAGGACCACTGTGAGATGAAAGTCTTTGTTAGTTGCCTGGTGGTACCTCTTCAGATCCAGGAGGTTCAAACACCCATTGAAGCAGTGTGAAAATCACTTATGCCAATGTAAACAAACTTTCCCTGAAGCACAATGAACACAAGGAAACATTAAAGGAAGAGGAGTCAATCGGAGGACATGAGGGGTCCCACTGAGGGAGCTGCAGCAGCTAGAAGGGGGACAAGGCACAGTCAAAAGGGAAGCTGCAGGGGGACAAGGAGAAAACTCAGTTGTAGGAAGGGGAAGATGGGATGGGGACTGGAAGAAAGTTGGGGAGCATGAATGCAAGGGGAGAGGGGTAGGGGAAAGCACCAAAGGAGATACAGGAATCCCAGATAAGGGCAGCAATGGGTACAACAGAATCCTGGGGGAGTAGCGGGTGATACAGTATAAGGGTACAAAGTCTGTGCAGAGGACAAGGGAGGAGGGAGCAAGGGGAGAACTATCAACCAGGGGGGTACAGGCTGTGGGCTTAGAACAGAGGAACATATTTTCCCCACTAGAAGTGCTAAATGGGGGGGAAGATCAGGAAAAAAGAACTGAAGAGCACACAGGGGAAGACACAGAGGCAAGCATGAAGGAATGTGCAGAACAATTGAAAAGGAGAGAGAGGCCATATCAGGTAAGGTGCTGGCAACATAGGTGGAGGAGGAGGGGGAGAAGGATCTCCAGAAAGCTGCAGGAGAGGGACTGGGAGGGGAATGCTCAGTGAACAGTAGTTGGTCAGAGCAGGGAGACATGGGTAAAGAGGGAGGAGCACAGCTGGAGGGACAGTCGAAGGGAGCAGGGGGAAGAGGAGAGGAGCAGTGCTGGTGGGGAAGTAAAGGAAGGACAGAAGGGGGGGTCCAGGGAGGTTGGGAGGGTTGTGGAGGATAGAGAAGGAACAGTGAGGGGTGGGGAGGGGCGTGGAAGGGAAGGGCCGGGAGCTACAAATGTGGTGGCCTCTAAAGATAGATACCTTGGTAATAGGTGGGGACAAAGAATAATGAGGGGGGTACTAATGCTGGGGGATTCCATACTAAAAGGGATAAGATTGTGTGGTAAGGGGGAAAGGCATAGTCATATATGAGTAAAGTCCATACCTTGGTTAATGGCAGGCAGGGTGGGGCAATCAATTCTGAAGTGCTCAAGGAGGGGTAGGAGGAAATTGCATCTTGTTGTGCATATGGTTATGAATGATCTGGCGGGGGAGTGGGTGGAAGTTGTGAGGGAGAAGTTTAAGGAGCTGGGAAGGTTGTGTGAGGAGCTGGGGGAATCAGTGGCATTTTCAGAGGTGCTTCCAGTGTCCTGCATGAGTACGGTGAGGAAAGGGAGGATTCAAGAGTTCAACACATGACTGGGGAAATGGTGTCGATCAAAGGGATATGGGTTAGTGGGTGGCTGGGGTAGAATCTGGGCAATAACAATCTATACACAGGGTACAGGCAACACTTGAGTGGGGAAGGGGTAGGGAGTATTAAAGCAGAGAATACAGAGGTACATAGCAGGAAAAGTGGATTTAAACTAGGTGGGGGTGGTGAGTGAACAGCTGTTAGGCAGGGATCCCAGAGAGGGGAGCCAAACAAGCTTACCCCATGATAACAGGGTAGGAGTTGGAGTAGAGGCACGAGGGAGGGGGGACAGGGAAAGGTAAAGAAGGAAACAGGGTGGAGGGTAGTCATGCTGAATGTGAGGAGCCTATGTAATAAGTCAGCTGAGTTGTAGGCTGTCCTGGCAATGGGGAAGGTGGACACTGCTGCCATCACAGAATCGTGGGCCACCCAGTACCAGGACTGGGATATGATGATCCCAGGGTATAGAGTATTCAGGAAGGATAGGACTATGGGGAAAGGGGGTGGTGGCATTCTATGTATGGGAAGGGATAAGGTGGATAAGGGAGGAAGGGGAGGAAAGCAGAACAGAGGCCCTAGGGATGCAGTTTCAGGACTCAAAAGGTAGGACACTGAGGATGGGGGTAGTATACAGACCACCAGCACAAGGGGATGACCTGGATAGAGAGCTACAGTAGTAGTGCCAAATTTGCCAAGCAATTTTGTGAGATTCCCTATTTATCTTTCACAAAATTTAGGGAAAAAAATCCTCTATTATTCTTTTTGTTATACCTACAGAAAGAGGCCAGTTCCTATTACAGTATTTAAGTGCCATCTGGTAGATTTTCAACTACACTATCAGATGAGACAGCTCTCTCTGGGTAGCAGTGAACACATTAACAAACAATACAAAATCCCTAACTAAAGGTTTCACAATTCTCAATAGGGAGTTTTAAAAATCCTTAAAACTCCTTTGACTAATACGGTGCTACTAATGTAGCTGAGCAAATCAGAAGGGTCAGTAGGAAGGGGAACACAGTGGTGGTGGGGGACTACAACCTACCTGGGGTGGATTGGAGCACTCCAACCACCGCAAGTGCAAGGAAGAAGTCATACTAGATGCATTTCAGGACAACTTCCTGGTGCAGTTAGTAAATGAGATGACTAGAATAGAGAGGACATTGGACCTTGTACTTTCAAATGGAGAGGCTGTAAGAGAACTGGGGTGGGTGATCCTGTGGCTGGGAATGACCACCACTCAGTGTGGGTCACACTCAACATGGGTAGAGAAATAGGAGGTATGGGGACCAAGGTGATTTGACTTTAAAGGGGTGGACTTTAAAAAGATGGGGGGACTTTTGGGTGGGTATCTGGTGAGAATTCAACCAGACATGGATGCTAGTCAAAAATGGGATATTAAAAAATGGTCTGACAGAGGCCACTGAGACTTGTACAAAGTCACATAGTAAGAAGGGAAGGGTAATGAAGCCCAGTTGGTTGACTTGAGAAGTTATGGAGGGGGTGAGAGCCAAGAGGAAGGCATTTCAGAAACTCAAGACATTGATAAAGAGGGGTTGATAAGGATGAGTATACAAAGATGTCCCGGGAGGTTACCAGGCTAGTCAGAGTGGCCAAGGCTTTAAGAGAGCTGAGACTGGCATAGGGTATTAAGGAAAGAGAAAAGGACTTCTTCAGATACAGTAGAGAAAGAAGGAAGAACACAGACCGGATTGTGAGGATGAGGAAGGATGGAGAGTGGGTGGAAAAGGGGGTGGATCAGGCAGAAGCATTAAATGAATACTTCTGCTCTGTGTTCAGGAAGGAGAAAGGGCAGCAGATACCCCAAGGGGAGGGATGGAGTGGCTATTGGGGGGAGGGTTTGACTGACGTTGAGAAGACAGAGGATAGGGTTCTGGAAGGATTAAGGGCACTGAGGCCGGGCAAGGCACCGGGACCAGACGGCATTCACCCAAGAGTACTCAGAGAGCTGGAGGAGATCCTGGCAGGACCACTGGCTGACCTGTTCACCACCTCCCTGGACACAGGATGCATACCTCTAAACTGAAGGATTGCCCATGTGATGCCCATTCACACAAGTGGTCCTAGGGATGAACCAAGCAACTACAGACCAATAAGCCTCACATCACTTGCAGGGAAGCTCATGGAGAGAATCCCAAAATAGGCTAGTGACCTTTTTGGAGGACAGTGGTCTCCAGGACAGCCAACAACATGGGTTTGTCTCAGGCAGATCCTGCTAGAAAAATCTAATTGAGTATTATGACTGGGTGACAAGGGAGCTGGACTGGGGCCATGAGGTGGATGCCCTGTATTTCGAATTCAGCAAGGCCTTTGATTCCATGCCACATGGGAGGCTGGGGGGGGGAACCTCGAATACATAGGGGTGGAAATGATGATGGTCAGGTGGATCATCAACTGGCTGAATGGAAGGCAGCAGAGGGTGGTGGTAGGAGGGGACTCTCATCACTGAGGGAAGTGATGAGCAGGGTGCCGAACAGATTGGAACTGGGACCAGTGCTGTTTGGGATATACATAGCTGATATCTCACACAGGATCCAGAACAGGATCAGCTTATTTGCTGATGATACAAAGGTGGGCACTGTGGTAGATGACGTTTAAGGGTGGAAGGGGCTGCAGGAGGACCTGACCAAACTATATGAGTGGTCGGAAAAATGGCAGCTGGGGTTCAATGTCATGAAGTGCAAGGTACTGCATTTTGGAGCTAGGAACCAGGGGAGGAGCTATCAGCTGGGAGGGGTGCAGCTGGAAAGCACCATGGAGGAAAAGGATCTTGGGGTGCGTATAATAAGCAGCATGAACAACTCAGCTTAGTGCAGGAGGGCAGCAGCAAAAGCCAACAGGATGCTGGGGTGTATAGTGAGGGGAATCTACTCCAGAAATAGGGAGGTGATCCTTCCCTTGTACAGATCTCCGGTCAGGCTGCACCTGGAGTACTGCATACAGTACTGGCACCTATTCCTGAAGGACATCAAATTGCTGGAGGGGGTGCAACGTAGGGGCAACCAAGATGATCCATGGATTGGAGGGAAAGTCCTATGGGGATTGATTGGGTGAGCTGAACATGTACTCTCTGGAGGAGAGGAGGGACGGGGGGATATGATTGAAGCCTTTAAATACCTTAAATGGATAAATAAGGCTAATACAGAAAGGATTTTCCAGCTTAGATGAGGGAGGGATATGAGAGGGCATCAGCTGAGATTGGAGGAGGGGAAGATTCCAGAGGGAAATCAGGAGACATTGTTTCACTGAATGGGTGGCAGACAGGTGGAATGATCTGCCTGAGGAGGTGGTATCCTGTAGAATGGTGGGCCGCTTTAAGAATGGTTGGGACAGGGTAGGAGGGTTGTGATGAAGAGTGGTGTGGAGGGTGGGGCAGTTGCAATTTGAGGGGCTAGCTGCACAATTGAGCAGACTCGATAAATGGTAAGACCTGTTTCTGCTGGTATTTTCATATGTTTATATGTAATATATCGAATAGAGTATGGGCAACTATACTAAACAAGGCTGTGTTTCAATTTTGAGATTGAGAGTATATCACAGAGACCTCTAAAGGGAAGCTTGAGAGGTCCCTAATGTTCTTTCAGCTCCAAGATGGAAATACTTTACTTGCCAAGTTCCATATGTTGTCAGTATTCTGTTTTTTTTTATAGTACATTTATTTATTTATTTATTGAAATCTCAGAATTACAAAACCTTTGAGCCAGAGGCTCATTTACAAAGGCTCCACTTCATAACAGGAGGAAACAGTAGGACAACAAGAAAGTATACAATTGTACAAGGTTGAATGAGTATACAGAGAACTTAAAAATACATCAGTACATAAAAAGTGCTACATAAGTATCATGTGTTACAAGTTACAAGCATTTTACAGATTATGTAATAGCAGCCAGATATGTGACCTTGTCATAATGCCACAGGCTGTAGCAATTCAGAGAGGGTGGAGAGAAAGTAGTGAGGCACCAACCGGAATGGACAGTTATAGGCAGCCAGAGGTAGGCATTGTACAGTAGATGGTGCTGGAGTGTCCTGGGCATACCAAAAAGATGTTCTTACCCACCATGGTTCTGCTGCACGAAGGAGTTAACATTCTGCACCAATGGATGCTGCTGTTTTGTTTTCATTTGGGTGGTTGTGCATAACAGTACATTAGAATGTGCACAACCATATCAAACGTGCCAACAAGAATTTTTAGCTGTCCAATTTCTATGCACAAAATGAGGTAGCCATATACTATATGAGCATAACTTCTCTCAACTTTAAAATCAACTTGTGAAAAAGCCAGGTTCCCATCTAAAAGTGGTTATGATATTCTGAAGCATGTGCTACAGAATATACTCTCTGGGCCATTTTGCATGGCTTGTTCTTGCTCATGGGAAGAGCATCAATTCTCTACCCCTTCGGTTGTGGAAGTGCACAACTGTGAAGGGATTTAAGCAAGGCTTAAAAATCTTTTTATGGCACCAAGCCTTCTCGGTTAATTGGCTGATTTTTTGACTTATTGATATTCGATTTTAAATTGAATTGATGTTTGTTTGATTTTATATTGTTAGGCACCTTGGCTTTGGTAAGGTACCCTATAAATAAAAATGTTTATTATTATTATGATTATTAATATCTCTAGTATTACAGGTTCTGCTCAGATTGTCAGCTACAGCCCCATGATATGGTGGACATGCGAGGAGCCTTTGACAGCCTAGCTGTATGACAGAGTACTGTAGGTCCTGGGTGGTTTACCCCTAAATATGCTTAATGCTACCTATCATTCATGCCTATTTTCCTTACCCTGTCCCCTGGTTCAACTTCAGCATTAGCTGAATTTAAACTAGCTCACACAAAAGACAAATCTCTTTTCTCCTATATAAATAGTTAAAAAGGTGTATCAAGGACCACTGGTCCTATTATAACCAATGGCTCTTCTCTATCTGATATAGAAACCTCAAATCTCTTTAATAAGTACTTTTGTTCTGTTTTCTCTCAAAAATCACCTATTAGTACATTTAAAGTACGCCATGTAGCTTATCATAGGTTCTATACAACTGCCATTATACAGGCTATCAAAAGCCTGAAAAAAAATACTAGTCCGGGCCCAGACGGTATTCATCCATGGTTTCTGATCGAAACCTCTGTAAATATTTCTATACCTTTGTCAATTATCTTCAACAAATCCTTACAAGAAAGCACTGTACCAAATGATTGGCATTCAGCAATAGTTGATCCCATATTTAAAGAAGGCAATAGAGGTTCTGTGCAAAATTGTTATCCAATTAGCCTGACCTCAGTGGCTGGTAAATTAATGGAACGAGTAATGAAGTCTCTAATAAATCAAGATTATAAAAAATTAGGAATTTATGATTCAAATCAGCATGGGTTTACTCCCAAGTATTCCTGCACCACCAATCTGATATCTTTTTAGAATAATATAAGTACTTTACTAGATGTAGGTATCCCTACTGATGTAATTCTTTTGGACTTTAGTAGAGCTTTCGATAAAGTCTCAAATGAAAAACTCATTACTAAAATGCACAGTCTAAGTTTGTCACCTGATATTGTCAACTGGACTTTAAACTGGTTGACACATCATTCTCAGAGAGTCAGAATTAATGATATCTTGTCTGATTCGGGTTGTGTGACAAGTGGTGTACCACTGGGGTCGGTCTTGGGACCAACATTGTTTAATCTCTTTATCAGTGATTTACAAACAGGGCCAAATAACTTCATGGTTAAATTTGCAGACAATACTAAATTGGGGGGGGGGGCAAGGTTAATAATCAAGAAAATATTTCTGCATTAAAGAAGGATTTGGAAAAATTAACACTTTGGGCAAATGAAAATCATATGCAGTTTAATCAAGACAAATGTTTAGTAGTGCATTTCGGTGTAAATAATCCAAAAGCAATATATTATATAAATGGACTACCACTTCACTCATCAAATTGTGAAAAAGATTTAGGGATATATATTAATAATAAACTTACATCAAATGATCACTGTGTTAGAACTGCTTGCATGACCAACAGACTTTTGAGGCAAATAAATCGCACTTTTGTTAATCGCACTGAACAATGCCTTATTCCATTGTATAGGTCATACATTAGACCGTATCTAAACTATGACTCCCCTTTCTGGAATCCAAACCAAAAAAAAGACATAGCAATTCTTGAACAGGTTCAAAGGAGAGTAACTGGAATGATTCCAAGATTAATAAACTTGGGTTATCAGAACAGATTAAAAGCTACTGGTTTCTTCTCTCTTCAAACTAGAAGATTAAGAGGTGATATGCTTATGGTTTTTAATTTAATAAATTCACCAGATCTAATGGACAAATGTGGTCTAACACTCTCCAAAAGGAGACATGTTCCGAAACTGCATAATAAACAGCTTGAAGTAAAAACTTATAAAAGCAGCAAGAGGGGAAACTTATTTCTAATAAGAGCATCCATTGTATGGAACACCTTGCCACAAGAATTGATAGAGGCAACAATTTTCTAGTGGGTGGGGGTAGAAAGAAGTAGGCTGCTGGTTACTAGGATATGCAGCTTATCCATTAGGTAGGGAAATGGGCAGACTGGGTGGGCCAAGCAGTCCTTATCTGATATCAAATTCTATGTTTCTATATTTCGATGTAGTGCCACTGTCTTTAAAAACAAATTAGATGTTTGGTTGAGGGATAATAGATAAATAATGTCCCACATAGTGTGGGGAACAATCTCAATGGGCTCTGGCCTTCTTCTATTGTTTCATACCAAGTAACCAAGTAATAAGCTTACACTCCATTTTCCCAACTTGACTGATGGGGCATAAGCTCATGTGGTTGGTTGGTTGGTTGGTTAGCTGGTTGGTTGCCCATACCAACAAGAAAAAAAATGGATTTGTGAAGTCAGGGTCATTGAATTCCCTTCTACAACCCCTGGCCATATGACAACTTTTATTATGTTGGCTCGCGCATGCACAGCCAACTTATTGCAGTAGTAGCAGATTTGGAGGCACAGTCACTGTTGGGCAAATGCAGGGCATGCATCAGTAAGTGCATCCCTCATTCCCCAATCAGGCAGCATGCGGGTACCACATCAAGAATTTGGAATGTGGCCACCAGATGTAACAAAAGGTCCGCTGCGATGAGAGGGAAGCTCTCATGCAGCATGACCACAACATGCCTCCCGACATGGACGCAACACTGCCGCTGCCTCCTGTCAGAATGCAGATGGGGGAACCCTCTCCCCATCAACATAATGACCCCCATCCCATTTACAATGTATGCTGAAGGAGTGCCCAATCCCCCTCGGCATCATGCATCCCCCAACGGTTTTTATTGCTGATGGGGGCCCAATCCCTGTCGGCATAATGTTTCACTCCCCCGCTTTTGTTGTGTGTTGAGCGGGGTGCCCAATCCCCCTTGGCTCATTTACCCCCCTTTGGAATGTGCTGATGGGGTTGCCCAATCCCCATTGGCTACAGCACCCCCAAAAATGTTAGATGGCATGCTGGGAGCCCACCCCAGCATGCCAAATACCCTGTAAAAAAAAAATCCATCCCTCGATGTTTTTATGTTAAACCTGTAACAAAGAAAACGGTCCCTCTCGGTCTCCCTACCCCCTTCCGAAACCCGCGCCCACCCTCTGTGCAACCTGCCTCCCCACACCCCCCTCACCTCATGCTTACCTCTGGAGTCCGGCAAGACGATCTTCAGTGGACCAGGAACATGTCTGAACTCTTCAAAGCTGACCATGAACTGATGTACAAATAAATAAATAAATAAGACATGCCAGTAAGCTATATAATGGCATAAATAGGGCTTCTTTCATCTTTGGTGCATATCTGAGGCATTTTTTGAAAATTTTGCCACTAAATTTTCAACATGGGGTTATTGGGACCCCTCCACATGAATTCTGTCACTGTCATGGCGTTATTTGGTCCCAAAAGGTGATTTTGAGGTCACTGCATGGAATCACCTTTCGGGACTGATTAGTGAAATGTCAGTGCCACTGCTCATGAGAGGGGCTCTCAAAAAGCCTATTTTGCAAATTTGTGGAAAAAAGAACCCCAGATTGCTGTTTTACGAACGTGCGTTGTGCAGTTTCCATGCACGCTTGTAACTTTGTGAGTTTGTAATATTTTCACTCCAGATTTTCAAAACTGGCATTTTTCCACACCTTCTTATGAACAGTACAGCTGTCATTTTACATATCCTGGCTGAAATGTGTTTTCACATGTCCTGCGTAGAATAGCTCAGTCGCTACATGAAATCAGTTTTTGGGACAGTTTCAGGAAATGATGGTGATACTGTTCATGAGCAGAAGTCCTAAAATGCCTACGCTGAAAATTTAGTGACAAAATTCCATAAATTGACTGTGTTATAAGCGTGTGTTGCACAGTTTCCACGCACCCTTGTAACTTCTCAAATTTGCAATATTTTCATGCCAGATTTTCAACTCTGGCATTTCTTTATACCTCCTTATGAACAGTACAGTTGTCATTTTTCACATCCTACCCTAAATGTGTTTTCTCACCTGTGGCGCACAATGGCGTGGTCACTGTGCAAAATCAACATTTTGGACACATTAACAGAATCACACTGCCACTGTTCATGAGGGGAGGTCCCAAAATGCCTATGTTAAAGATGTGGTTAAAAAAAATTCCAAAAATAATTGGGTTACGGACGTGTGTTGCACAGTTTCTATGCATGCTCATAACTTCACCAATTTTTCATATTTTCACTCCAGATTTTCAACGTTTCCATTTTTTTACATCTCCTCATGAATAATACAGTTGTCATTTTCCACATACTGCCCCACATGTGTTTTTGTTCCTGTGTTGCCAAATGGCATAGCTGCTGTGCAAAACCACCTTTCAGCTAACAAACTGATAGTGCCGCTTTTCATGAGGTGGGCTCACAAAAGGCCCATGTTGAAAATTTGGAGAACTATTACTTGGGCTGTGATATTGTAACTATTGGAGGCGCAGGAACACTTGTTTGGCAGTGATAATTAGAGTGAAATTTAAATGTGATTTTTGCCTGGTGTTAGGGGGAGGGGAAATTAACAAGAATCATCTTGTCTTTTATTGTCCACTTGGGAACAGAAGCAGGAGGCTGTTAAGGACAGAGATTTGGTTTTATCTTCTGTTTTAACTGAAATCTTTGAATAGTTTTGTACTTGAAATTAGTTCTGTGTGTTAAAAATGACTACTTTGAGTTAGAACTGTTACTTGGGTTGTGATATTATAACTATTGGAGGCTTGGGAACACTTGTTTGGCAGTGATAATTAGAGTGAAATTTAAATGTGATGTTTGCCTGATGTTGGTAGAGCCCTCCCACTCACCCACCCTGTTTTGTAGGCTTTCTTAAATACTGAAAAGCCACTGGGGGTTGGGACTGAAGGGCTGTGCATTTCTGTTTGTGACTGAAATTTGAAGCAACAGGAACTGGTGGGCCTGTGACATCATATGGTACCTGACGTCTGCACACACACACACACACACACACACACACACACACACACTGTTAGTGGGACTGGACACACACTGGACTGCATGTGTTTGTGAGACTTGAGAACTTTATTGGTGGGGTTGAAATTGGGTTTGTAAATAACTGCAGTCAGTATAGAGAGAGACTGTATTCAAGGGGGAAGGGACTGAGAAAAGGGGTGTGTGGCATTATAAACAGAGAGGAACAAACAGGGTGGCCATATTCCATCATGGCAGACATCTTCGGAAGGGTAGTAGGCTGCACAGGCTGTGGGATGGCAATAATTCTCAATTGGGCCTGGAGAGAGGGAGGCTGCCTACTCTGTAGACAGCTATCTTGTATCAGGAGTGAAGTATATTGGTTAAGGAGTAAGCTGGGGGAGTTGGGGGGTTGTTCAAGGATAAGGGGTGTGGATATGGGCAGCAGAAGGGTGGGGCTGAGGGGCGGCTGGGGCAACGCTCAGAAATTACAGGACGTTATGTTACAGCAAGCAGGAGGGGGGATATCCAGGACAGAGGACCCTTAGATAGGGATGTTGATGCTAAGGGGAAAGCATACAGGGTAAACATTCTGAATATAAAGAGAGTGGAGGGGGAAGAGTCAGGAGGTGCTGTTGTGGGAAGCCTAGAAGAGCAGACACTGAGAAGGAGGGGCTGTTGGGGAAGCCTAAAAAGCAGACTGTCAGAAGGGCTCTAAGGAGAACAGAGCAAGAGGGGAGGAAGAGGGGCAGTTTAGAGGGGCAGTTGGGGGAAACTCAGATTACTTGATGAAGGCTGGCATAGAGTGTTACAATAAATTTGAGCTACTAAGCAACCTAGAGGGGGAGGAAGGGGTTGGTGGAAATGAGGAAACTGATACAGAGGCTGAGGGGAGGGAGTTGGATACCCATAGGGCATCACAGACTGGCAATGGAAAGGATAGAAATAGTCCCAGATGGAGATGGGGAAACATAAATGTTAAGCAGATGGGGGAGATGCAACATATTGCAGACATGAGGGAGGAGAGCATGACTGTAGAGAAACTGGGAGACAGGGAGGTGGGGGAGGGGCCCCCCTTCAGCAGGAAGGTCAGTACCAAGGATGGGGCCCTAGGTAAAGGGGATCCACAGAGGGCCTCTGGAGGTAGGGGTACTATTACAAGGGGGAGGATGGTGGTGTGGGGGAAGGGGAAACCATCAGGGCCAGGATAAATGGTTCGGATAAGAGAGGATTAAGGGGGACACCTATTCAGGAGGGGTCTGAGTTAAGTGGGCAAAATAACAAGGGAGGCAGAAAGGGGAGGGTGACAAGGGGGGTCTCTAATAAGGCAGGAAGACTCCCATGGAATGGAGATCACAAATAAAGGGGATGGGGGTTGAGAGTGCATAGTGGAGGTAACCATAAGGATGATGGCAGTGTTAAGGTTCTGTTATTGGGAGACTCGATGATTAGGGGTATCCAGTGGGAGGGACGGGGGGTGGATGCCATAGCCAGGTGAAGGTAGTGAGTATCTCTGGGCTGACAGTGCACAGAGCAAAGTTCATGGTGTATGAACTGGTTAGGGATTGTGGAGGGAAACCGGATTTCCTGGTGCATTTGGGAACTAACGATCTAGAGGGAAATAGCGTTTTGGAAATCCAAGCAAGGTTCAAAGAACTTGCCAGAGTCTGTTGGGATAATGGGTGCAATGTTTCCTTTTCGGAGATATTGCCAGTACCAAAGGCCTCAGTGTAGAAAAAAATGAAGATCACAGAGGTTAATGACTGGATCAGGAAGTGGGATGAAGAGAGTGGGTTGGGGGTGTTAGGGAACTGGAAAGGAGTTTGGGAGGATAAGGGACTGTATGCCAAGGACAGGCTTCATCTTGCCCCATTAGGGAGGGAAGTCCTTAAACAGGGGATGGCTGACTACATTCAAGAAAGGTGGGGTTTAAACTTGTGAGGTGGGCAGGGATAAGGAAGGGGCTGATCAGAAGCCCTCTCCTCCAGATGAGGGGAGTAGACTTCAAACCCAAGGGGGGGAGGGAAGAAACAGACTGGGGGTGGAGGTTTGAGGAGGAGCAGAGGAGGATGGAAGTATAAGGAACCTGGGTGGGGTTCAACACAGAGGATCAGGGATAAGGGTGGGGTGGTATTAGTAAATGCCAGGAGCTTGGGAAACAAGTTGCCAGAGTTCCAGACCATGTTGTTCGAGGAGGGGGGTGGATGTGGTGGCGGTCACAGAAACGTGGGCCAACAAAAACCTTGACTGGGACCTAAACGTGCAGGGGTACACTATGCTTAGGAAGGATAGAAAGGAGGGCAGAGGGGGTGGAGTGGCTATGTTCATTAGAGATGACATAGAAATTGCTAGGGTAGAAGAGGCAGAGGGAAACGTGGAGGTCTTATGGGTCACCTTACGAACCCCAGAAGGAGATAAGGTCAAGCTGGGTGTAGTATATAGGCCCCCTGGGATGGGTGATGTTCTGGAGGATGGTTTGCTGGACAACATCATTGCCCAGTGTGGACCAAAAGGGGAAGGAGTGGTGTTGATGGGAGACCTTAATATGCCAGGTACAAACTGGGGAACCATGTCCTCTAAGGTGGCCAAGGAGCAGAGGCTGCTGGACAGCGTCCAGGATGTGTTCTTAACACAGCATGTGATGGAGCCCACAAGGGAGGGGCATGTCCTGGCCGTGGTTCTGGCAGATGGGGATCTGGTAAGGGACCTGGTTGTAGAGGATCCCCTGACTGGGAGTGACCACAATACTGTCTGGTTTCAAATAAGCATGGGGAGACCTAGGACACTGGCAGTGGACTTCGGGGGGCAGACTTTGTGGGCATGGGAAATATTCTCAAGGATCACTTGAAGGGGATTACATCAATGACAAATGTGGAAAAGAGATGGGAGGTTATAAAACGGGGACTTCAAGAGGCAGTCAGGACCTGCGCTAAGGTGAAACGTAAGGGAGCAAGGTCACATAAACCATGCTGGTGGTCCAGTGAGGTTCAGGTAGTGGTCAGAGAAGAGAAGGCGGGCTACAAAAAATATAAAACAACAAGAGGGGACAGGAATAAGGAAATGTACCATCTTGCATCTAGAAAAGTCACCTGGATGGTGCGGGGGGCAAAGTCCAGTAAAGGGCAG
The DNA here is from genome assembly GCA_016271365.2 of Neoceratodus forsteri. NCBI lineage: Eukaryota > Metazoa > Chordata > Ceratodontiformes > Ceratodontidae > Neoceratodus > Neoceratodus forsteri. The sequence goes on from CM057451.1 coordinate 1,046,572,834, forward strand.
CAGCTGGCACAGGGGATACATGGAGGGGAAAAGGGGTTCTTCTGGTACATTGGGGAACAGAGAAAAACTAAGAGCCATCTCAGCAGATTGAGATCAGAAGGAGGATGGGTGGAAGAGATGAGGGACCAGGCAGAGGTATTAAACGAGTACTTTGCCTCTGTGTTCACTAGGAAGGGGGATGGGATATCTACATAGCAAGGCACGATGGGGATAGAAGCAGCAGTGAGTGGGATCAGGGGAACAACAGAAATGGAGCAAGAAGGAGGGAGAGGTACCCCAGGGGTGTCACATCAGGATAAGGATAAAAAGGCCAGTAAAGTGGAGGGGACGGATGATGCTATCTCCACGGAAAGGGTGTGATTAGCCCTCAAGGCCCTAAAGAAAGACAAACCTCCTGGGCCGGATGGCATTCATCCGAGAGTACTATGGGAATTGGTGGACAGACTGGCTGCACCCCTGGCGGAGCTCTTCAACAGGTTGCTTGAGACAGGGAGGGTACCTAGGGATTGGCGAGAGGTACATGTGGTGCCAATCCATAAAGGGGGGTCGAGGGAAGTACCAGGTAACTATAGACCCATCAGTTTGACCTCAGTGGTGGGAAAATTAATGGAGAGTATACTAAAGGAACGATTGGGGGTGTACTTGGAGGAGGTGGAAGGTCTGAATAGTCGGCAACATAGGTTTGTGCCAGGTAGATCATGTCAAACCAATCTTTTGGAGTTCTACGAATGGGTAACATCAGAACTGGACATGGGAAAGCCTGTGGATTTATTATTCTTGGACTTCAGCAAGGCATTTGACTCTGTCCCCCACAATGGTCTGGTGGAGAAACTGATGGGGTTGAGAGTAGGCCCTTTGATGGTCAGATGGATTGAAAACTGGCCAGCTGGGCCTTTTAGAGAAGTTGTGGTGTGTAGGGAGCTCTCGAACCCTAGAGAAGTCGGTAGAGGGGATCAGGGGCTCAGTCTGGGTCCAGTCCTGTTTAATGCATACATATTGGACATCAGGAGGGTATAGGTGTGAAATGAGTCTCTTCGCTGATGACTCCAAGATGGGAGCAGTAGTTGAGGGAAAGAGGGGAGGTTGCCCTGCAAGGGGACCTGGACACCCTGGAAAGCTGGGCTCACACATGGAAATTAAATTTCAATATCACCAAGTGCAAGGTGTTACATCTTGGGCGGGGAAACCCTAAACACAGGTATACCCTGGGAGGGGAGGCGCTGGAGGCCTCAATAGGGGAAAATACCTAGGAGTCATGGTGGATGCATGTATGAATAACTCTGAGCAGTGCAGGAGAGCGGCTAGCAAGGCAAACAGGATGTTGGGATACATCATAAGGGGGATCAGCTCTAGGAGCAGGGAAGTGATTCTGCCAATGTACAATGGACTGGTTAGACCACACCTTGAGTACTGTGTACAGTACTGGAGACCACACTTGAAGAGGGACATACAGCTCCTGGAGAGGGTACAGAGGAGGGCAACTAAGATGATACGAGGACTAGGGGATTTGACGTATGAGGACAGACTTGAGGAGCTCTGCCTGTTTTCATTGGAGGAGAGGAGAGACAGGGGGGACATGATTGAGGTCTTCAAGTACATCAAGGGAATAAATAGGGTAAACATGGAGGGGATCTTTAGACTAAAGCAGGGAGGTATCACCAGAGGGCATGGCTTGAAGTTGGAAGGTGGAAGGGTGAGGGGAGAAAAGAGGAGGGGGTTTTTCACTAAGAGGGTGGTGGACCCTTGGAATGCACTGTCTGGTGAGCTGATTCAGAGATCCACAGTGGAGGGCTTCAAGAGAGGGTGGGACAGACACAGAAAGTGGATGTATCAGATGATGGCCCAGCCAAGGGGGGTGGGGATGGATGATAGGGGTTTCTGGAACACATGGGGGGGGGCATCGGCACCCAACTAGGGATCTGAGGTTCGAGCAGACTCGATAGACCGTAAGGCCTAATCTGCTGGCAGTTAGTATGTTAGTATGTTAAAATACCAACACACACCTACGGTGTTAGGGTTTCCAACTGTAGCACCCCACCCTGTAGAGACTGACAGGCGTTAAGGGTGTGACTTGGGCTCATCGGCTGTAATGATCATGACATTCCACCCCCAACCCCACCCTGCAGCCAGTGACAGGCATTGTGGTGTGCCTTGCTCTGTTTGGCCACAAAGTTCACCCCATTCTCCTATACTGCACCCACCTCAGCATATTTTCTTGTGGAATGGGGTAAGTATAATGCCCAAAGACCCCAAAGCACACCACAACACTTGTCAGTGTCTGCAGGGTAGGGTGAGGTGAAATGGCATGAGCATTATAGCTGACGACCCAAAGGCACACCCCAATGCCTGTCAATCTCTATGGGTTGGGGGTGGGGTTGGCATCATTTTAATACTTCACTGTCATTCCTATTATACATCTCTAATTCCGGCACTACCAATGCCAATGCCAGCAAGACAACATTCGGCATTGACAAATGCTTGTTCATTCAGTACCCACTTTATTCAGTGTGTATTGAGAGGGGGCAGGGCTAACAAAGAAAATACTTTACAAATGTTAGAGTGTGAAAGTATAATATTTACATTAGCCAATATATTTAAAGTCTAAGTACCACAGTGTTAGTACATCATGTACAGTAACTTGTATAGGTGTCTTTGCTGCTTTTCAAGTCACTAGCTGTGACATGCTGCTCCGGTGTTGTATACCTAATGAAGCTCCTGTCCTATGGTCTGCCTCCACTTCTACGCATGATTTAAGCACATCACTGAGTAGGATATTTTCACAAGGTAAGCCTCTGCTGTATCCTGCTGTTCTACAGGCTCTTACCTACTATCTTTCTCTCTCTCTCATAGAACATAGAAACATAGAATTTGACGGCAGATATGGACCGCTTGGCCCACCCAGTTTGCCCATTTCCCTACCTAATGGATAAGTTGCTGATCCTAGTTAATCAGCAGCTTACTTCTTTCTACCCCCACCCCCTACAATTGGCTTATGACTGTCTCATGCATGCTTGAATTCAACCACTGTTTTTGACTCCACAACCTCCTCGGAAGGCAGTTCCATGCATCCACAACCCTCTCTGTGAAAAATGCTTCCTTACATTACCTCTGAGCTGCCCCCCTTTATCTTCAAATTGTGCTCCCTTGTTCTTGCACACCTCTTTTTGAATGATGCTACCCTCTTGGACTTTGTTGATTCCACTGAGGTACTTAAAGTTTTTATCATGTACCCCCTCTCCCTCTTTTCCTCAATGCAATGCATATTAAGCTCCTTTAGTTTCTCCTCATATGGCTTCTCTTGCAGACCCTGCACCATTTTAGTTGCCCTCCTCTGGACTGCCTCCATTCTGTCTATGTCCTTGCGGAGATGGGGTCTCAGAACTGGACACAGTATTCCAGACGGGTCTCACCAACTGTCTGTACAGAGGGATAACAGCTTCCTGTTTTCTGCTTGTGATGCTTCTCCTTCACATCCCAGTATCCCCCAGCCCTCCCTACTGCCCTCTCACATTGCTTGCCCACCTTTAGGTCATCTGATATGACTACCCCAGGTCCCTTTCCATTTTTGTTGTTGTTAGTATCTCACCCCCCATTGTGTACTCTTCCCCTGGGTTTTTGTCTCCCAGGTGCATTACCTTGCACTTCTTAGCATTGAGTCTAAGCTTCCCTCTCAGGGAAGGGGCTTACATTGCCCTGCTCCTTTACTCCACCTAAGGCTAGCATCATACTGACATTCCTTACTTATTTTGCCATCTCCATCTTTGCTTCTAAATGTGTGATTTATCTTCTTTTTAGTGTTTGCAAGTAGTGATCTGCTTTTCTGGTCCTTTATTCTGTAAAACAGGATGTAGATTTGTCTCTCATGGGATTAGGCTCTGGATGGGATTTTTTCAGCTGAGTCCTCTGTATCCACTATTCTCTGCTCTACACCTTACATATTGATGAACAAGGTCAGATTGCCTGCTGTAATTGAGGCCATGGAGATTTTAAATGAAGCCAAATCCACCACTATGGACTGACTGGGGTGTCATTAAGTCCAGGTTGCCTGAACAAACAGCTTATCTACAGCATATCTTGTTCCTGCTCAGAGATCAAGTGTTCATCTTCGGTGGTGTTGCTTCAGTACCCAGTTACAGCATTTATTTTCTGAAAGTCATGTCTGATGGAGTCTCATCCATTTTCGTAGATTCTAGATGGTACAAAATGTCAAAAGGAGCTTGGTCATGTCTGGAATATTTGCATTCGACAAAGCTGTAATATGCAGATGGGGAAAAATATGCAAACACAATTCATGTTTTGAAAAAACTTCATTAGTTTATCAAGTCATTCATTCATTTTTCTCAGATTTGTTGCCTTTTCATCTGCATTATAAAATGTAATCTAACTTGAATTTTCCTGGCTATGTTACATGGTTGAACTTGATTTGCATTTAGTTGGTTTTGATCAAAATTCCACTTCCCTTGGAGCACCTATAAAAAACAAAGCAAGAAAAAAGACAACTTCAGAATCTGGTGACACATCTTATTTTCTTGTCCTTTTTTAACAGTGTTCAGGAGTTTCACATAATACTAACATGATTGGCATGGGTTTAGTTGTATAACTATGTCATGACTTTATACTGTTGTGGAGTCACAACATACAGGATAGTGTATGGTACACCACACATTGTTCTATATAGTGTATGGGCAATTTCAGCACCATTTCTGAATCTGTAGAGACAGAAAGCAGGAGAACAGAAACATCACTCACAATGATTTGTTCCTTTGGCTCACAGGCACCCTATCAGTTTCAGTCTCCACTTTGACCACTGACCTATAATCTGCACCCACTAATCTCTTCTGACAGATGACCGATCGCTTGACATTGCAACTGCACTCCAACCTGAAAAATAGTGTGGCATGACCACCTCCACTCAACTTTTAATATGTGCCAGGTAAAACATTTAAAAATTGCTATCAACTGCTCACATCACTTGCACACTAGCGGTAGCAGCACGAGTGACAAACAGCTTGGGAGCATTGTCAGCTGAAGTCACTACTGCAGCAGAATGAAAAGTCATTCTGCTGCAGTACGGATGTCACTAGTGCAGCAGAATGACTTTTTACTTAGCATGCAAATCCATGCTGAACTGTGTTCCACCATGCACTATATACAGAATACTGATTGAGCAGCCAAACGCAACCAATCTGTGCTGCAACAGAGAGGTTTTGATTACATCACTCCTTAACAGCAAAGCTCCAGAGGTCTGATGTAATCAGAAGCCCAAGGTGGCCGCATGGGCTGGTTGGGAGTGTGTGTGTGTGTGCTTTCTGTTTTTTAAAACCAAAACTGTAAAGATGCCAGGTGCAAGTCTCTGGACAGCTCCACTTTCATTTTCATGCTCAGTCACTCCTGGTGGCTTGGCAGTTTCATTTAAAAATAAAACAGGGTGTGCGTGGTGGTTCTGAGTGGTTCCATGTCATAACGGCGATCACAGAACAGAGATCACCGATACAGCAAGTGTACATCACCAAAAATGAATTTCAGCGATGCACACTTGCAGCGAGGATAAAAAGGGCAGCTGAGACCTATAAGTTTTTATTTAATGTGGTGGTCTGTGACCTCTGCATCCCCCCCACACCCCATACTAATGGATTCTCAACTCCAGGGGGGTGCATCTCGGGGGGGGGGGTGAAAAACATGGCAAAATAACAAGCAGCAAAATGGAAAAAAAATGCTCTACACTGGATCTGAACCCTGCACCTCCCACGTGACCACCCACCCCACCACCCTAGTGGCACAGCTCAGCAGCTGCCCACCACACCTCCTCCCACATCCCTTCCCTATGCTTCCCTCCCCCAGGCACGCGTTTACATGCATATATCCATTCGACCTACATCACCACCCCGGTATCCACTTGCTACCCTGCCAGGTAGCCCTGTACACAGGCGCCATGATTGAGTCGCTCTTTTTGTACGTGCTCCATTCTGTACACAGGTGACTGCAGATTTGCGATCAGCTCATATGTTGTTTTACCACAGAAGTGTACAACCATGGCAAGACCTTTGAAGTGTAGTAAAACAACATTCTGGCAAGGATGTAAATCCATACTGAACTAGGCCTCACTATACACTAAGGCCCAGATATTCAGACTGCACCCAGAAAGGGCACAAGTGATTGCTCTGCGCAACTGAAAGGTGCCCGAGCACAAAATTGATATACTCAAATGGGAAGCACAATGGCACATCCTATCAGAATGTGTCAAGAAATGTGTGTGGCTCAAATGGGATCTGCCAAAGATGCTCTGGCACAACCCCCTTGTCAGCCTGAATACCTGGAAAGGGGATGTGCAGTGCATCTTTTGGATGAGCACTGCACAAATTCCTGATATTCAGACCAACATATGCAAATGGAGCTATTATGCATGAAAGGCACATATGCGGCCATTAGCATGTCATTATGGCCCCATTTGCATGTGGTTTGTAGGGATGCACCCGACAGGATGCGCCGGGCACCCTGCAAACAAGCCTCAGTCATGCCCACAGTGCATACATACACAAATCTGCTGGTAGTCAAGTGAGCCCCTTCCCATCCCCCACTGTAAAATAAATATCCCCATATTTCCCTGGTAGTCTAGTGACCCCCACCACCCCAATGTCCATTCATGTTTGTAATAATTCCCAAAACACTTCCTGGTAGTTCAGTGATACCCACCTCCCATTCCAAAAACCCCATCCATACAGTACACAACATCCCGCACATTCCTGGTAGTCTAATGGACCCCCTTCCCCCACCTACCGAGGGACCCCAACCCCACCCCACTCCCCTCGTCCCTGCATAGCCAACAGGCCAGTGGGCAGCAAAACCCAACTGCACACCTCCATGGCTGCCCACTAGGTAAGCTGTCACACTATGACAGCGTACAATAAGATCTACAATACCATTAGTCGACACAGTCAACCAATGGGCTTACAGTGTATATTGTAAGCTGTCATTCACATAGCTGTCAATTACAGGGAAATATGAGGATATTTATTTTACAATTGGGGTTGGAAGGGGGGCCACTAGACTACCAAGGAAATATTGGGATATTTATTTTACAATCTGGGATGGGATGGGGGCAACTAGACTACCAGGGATATCTGAGGATAATATTTTATTTTACAATCGGGGCTGGGAGAGGGGCCACTAGACTATTAGACTACAAGACATGGGGTAATAGTGGGGGAGCACCTGGGGAACAGTGACCACCAGAAGGAGCAGAACCAAACTGTACAACAACATGTATTCTGGATTTTAGAGGGGCATACTTTAGGAAAATGGGGAGATGCTTGAAACAGACATTAATGGAATGGGGAGGGAATCAGGGGTTGAGAAACAGTGGGCAGTGTTTAAAACAGGGATTACAAGAGCAACAGAATTATGCATTAAGCAGGTTAGAAAGGGGAAAGGTAGAAAGAGGCCAGTATGATTTTCCAAGGAGGTAGCAGAGAAAGTGAAAGCCTTCAGGCAATACAAAATGACTCAGGCAGAAGGGGATAGGGAGAAGTACTAGGAGAAACAACGGGAAGCAGAGAGGTCAATAAGGGAAGCTAAAGCTCAGACAGAAGAGCACATCCCAAATTCAGTGGGTAGAGGGAACAAAACCTTTTACAGGTACATAAATGGAAAAAAGAAGGGCAAAGGGAGGGATAGTGAGACTGAAGGGGGAAGATGGGGGCAGTGTGGAGGATGACAACAGTTAAGCTGACATACTGAACAGATATGTCTGCTCAGTCTTTACTGAGGAAGAGGAGGGTAATGGGCCTGAAGGGAGTACAAGGGGAGGGAATAGTGCTGAAATGGACAAAAGTCCCTTTACACGGAAAGGGTCCAAAAGGAACTGGAAGAAAATAAGAGTCAATAAAGCAATGGGGCCAGATGGGGTACACCCCAGGGTCCTAAAGGAACAAAGAGAGTTGGTGGCTGAACCTCTAGCAATCCTGTTTAGCTGATCACTGGAAACAGGGGAGGTACCCTTCCTGCCAGTTTGTGATCCAGTGTGTTATTTGATCTGTGATGCTGGGGAAGGGCAGCAAGATGGCCACAATGCTGCTCTTCTCCCTGTAACTCGCTCCCTATGACTCACTTTTGCTCCTAGACACTGGACAAAAAGGCTTTTTATCGTAGGTCTCATGGATGAGACCCCGGTTATTTGGATGCAAGGCTTCTGGAAGTAAGCAAACTTTTTATTTGGAAGCCACAAGTAACTCATGCACTTTATGTTCGCATTTGGTTGATCAGCCATTGGTTGTCGGCGTCCTGTGAACCATTTTTTTCTGTGCCCGGTGTTTTGCTACGTTATCGGCAGGAGGTTTTATTTGGAATGACTGTATTCACTGCCTGCAAGTTGCATCATTTTTTGGGCACTAACTGAATTGAGGTGAGAGTGGTAAGAAAGTTATAGGGGACCCGCTCTCCAAATGAAAAGGAGCAGTGAGAGAGATTGAGGTGGTTTGAAGCTGGACAACTGTTGCTCCGGTGGAACCACAGCAGAATTGGAAAGGCATGTTAAATGCTGATAGGAAAGACTCAGCCCAGGCAAAGGTATGCTAACGTTGCCTAAGTGCTGGAGTGACTAAATAGTTATTTTTTATGTGAATTTACTACACTCAGTGGAGCATTTTTTACCTCATTTTGCAGGCGAATGAGACAGCTGAACCTACATAGATACATAGACAGTGTCGGCAGATAAGGGCCTATGGCCCACCCAGTCTGCCCATTTGAGCTTGTAAGTTCAGTTTGTTTTCCTAGAAGTCTGTTGCCCCTTACCCCTGACCTCTAGAATTCCTTTATGTCTATCCCATGCATTCTTAAATCCCATGATTCTTTCAGCCCCCACCACTTCCTCTGGCAGGGTGTTCCACTTGTCCACCACCCGTTCTGTGAAGAAATTCTTTCTCATGTTTCCTCTGAATCGTCCTCCTCCAACTTCATCCCATGCCCTCTAGTCCTGGAACATCTTTTCGCTTAAAAATAGTGTTTTCCTGCACCCTGTTCCTCCCTATAAGATACTTGTATGTCTCTATCATATCCCTCTCTCCCTCCTCTCCTCCAGGGAGTACATGTTCAGTTCCTTCAACCTGTCTTCATAGGACTTGTGATGCAATCCATGCACCATCTTTGTTGCCCTCCTCTGAACCTTCTCTACCCTGTCTATGTCCTTACATAGGTATGGTCTCCAGAACTGTACACTGTACTCCAGGTGGGACCTCACTAGTGTCTTGTATAGCGGAATTATGACCTCCCTTTTCCTGCTGGTGATGCCTATCAGAGTTGTTGGAGCTCTTGCCCCGGTAGAGGGAAAAGTTGGAGGGAGTTCAGCCAGGGAAATGCTGAAGATCAACAGCCTGATTAAACAGTATGAGGACTTATCTGAGAGCTCTTGAGAGGCTAGAAATGCTCAACACAATGAGAAGTTGTATGTAAGGGGATACGTTTGCCTCTCCTTGGTACAGGTAAATTATTTGCCAGCTAGCCACGCAGAATAATGTATTAGCAAACCACTGTTGGAGAAAATGCACTATGCAGGTAATTGCATCAGGCTGTTAGATTACTTGATCAAACCTGCAAGGAAAAGATTTTTAGTGGCCCAAGTTTCATATTGGTCATAAGGGTTAATATTGTAGAACTTTTTATTATGGAGTCTCATTCTTGGGTTACAGATCTATTCATGCCTTATTGCAATCTAGGGGAGTTGCATTTATATAATTAGCAGGCACTGAATTTGCTTCAAGCTTTGAGCTAACTGTTGGACTCTAATTTGGGACTCCCGGTAAGGAGCCATGTGCCGACATTTTTTGCCAAGAATTTGAAATGGAATTAACATTCCAGACTTGAGTCTCTGATGTTAAAGATGAATTGCCTGGACTCTTGTTTCCTGAAATCTGAGCTGGGTTAGAATTCAAGATATGTTTTATAAGCTTTCTGAGGGTTTATTTGACTTATTAAATTCCTCTCCCACCCCTCCTTTCTAACAGTGTGGTCTACACAAATAATTGTATGTGTTATTGTGTTTCATCTGTGTAAACCACACGTTATATGTGCTTTAACTGTTAAATTTTCAATTAAGATTCTATCATAGTTGGCCACTCTAAATTAAGTGGTAAAATATACATTTATGAGAAATCGAAGATATGCTAAAGCATTTTGCAGAATAATAATCTGACCAATGGCCTCAATAAGGAATGGTTGAGGTGTCATATTTCAGCCCAACGGTGGGAAAGTGAGCCAGACAGTGGAGGAAAATGTTTTGGTTGTCTGAGGGCAAGGGTTGTTCACAGTGACATGAGGTGAATACTACTCTTTGCTGGTATGTAATTTTTACCATACCTGACAATAGTTAGAGGCAGGGAGCAATATTTGTGGCAGGAAGTGTCTAAGTGTTCATTAAGAAGGCTAGGTATAACTGGCAATAAGGTAACTCCTATTGGGATATCTAACTAAATGTATGTAATTATGTGTGACATGCAGTAGTACCTTCATGAGTTGATACTTGGTCCAAATGGAGACCTGAAGTTAAGTGGGTGTATATCACATACGCCCTCAGTAGGGCTTATAAGAGGAGAATGGTGTCTGAAAATGAAGCAAAATGTATGCACAAGGGAAAGTATACAAGGTTTATGGTGTCCCAGATGTGGTTTTTAATTGCTACTGGTTTAAAATTCCTGCTAGTTTGGTGACAAATGGAAGCTCAGAGCTAGAGAGTGTTGCAGGCTGCCTCTGCAGTTTGTCAGAAGTGTGGGTGCTACTTGCAATTTAGGTTGTTACAATTCGGGTCTAGTGATCTGCTTACTTCCATCAATTTCCATGCATGAATATTTTTGCAGGCTGGCAACAAACCTGACTTGGGGCAAGAATGGATGGCAAATCCTGTTCCTATTAGGGAGATGTATGTAGGAAGCTTAAGTTGTATAGCTAAAAATTGTATTTATTGAAAACAGGCTACCATAGCAATAAATGACTGTATATAGCATATCTTGCAGTAGCTATAATACACTGTTGTTATCAATGAAACATAATTTATTGGGACCATAAATGTGATATGGATGTGCAAAATTCAGTATTTATGTAAAATGCAGGTGTTTACAGCCGCTAAATGTTTTAACTAAGATATCTGTATGAAGTGTGGATTTACACATATTAACATGTATGTATTGTTTTTTTATTAGAATTTTGCAATGACTTTATAGCCGAACAATAAAATTTGTTACCACTACCCAAAGACTGGAGGATAGCAGATGTAGTCCGCTTATACAAAAGCAGGAACAAAGAGGACGTGGAGAACTACAGACCGGTCAGCCTGACCTCGGTAGTGGGGAAGATCATGGAAGCACTACTGAAGGAGAGACTGATGGAGCATCTGGTTGCCAATGGACTACAGGACCCAAGGCAGCATGGTTTCACTGAGGGGAGGTCATGCCAGACCAGCCTCATTTAATTTTTTGACTGGGTGACAAGGGAGGTGAATCCACAGTGACAAATCCACTGCCGCAATTTCCTCAGTTCTTTCACACAACTATGCTGCAGCCCACAGCTGGTTCTCAAAAAAACTCCTCTTAGTAAATGCCAAAAAAATTAATTCCATGCTGTTTGGATCTAAGTCCTTCCTGGCCAAAACTAAAAGCCACGCCCCCTTATGCATTCTCACCTCAGATGGTACAGTCCTGGAGGACGTCAGCACCTACAAATACTTAGAAGTACTGCTCGACCCCTCCCTCACCTTCACTGAGCATGCAAATTCCCTTGTCAGAAGGTTCCATCAAAAGTTAGGTGCCACCTATAGATTCAGGCAATACCTTACCCCTGAAGCTAGACTAGCCATTGTCCAGGGTAATCTCCCTATTCTTGACTAATGCTCCCCTATTTATGACAGGATCTCAGCTACTGCTATGGCTAAACTCTCCGCTGCCTACAACAGCACCTGCCGCTTTGCTTTATTGGCCCCGTTCTCCACCCACCACTGTACCCTCTATAATGCCCTTGGATGGCTACTGCTGCAAGGTCTCTTTGACCTAGCCCTCTGTTGCATGGTGGACAATGTCATCCGCACGGCTCCAGAATCCCCCCAACTGCCCTTCTGAAAAACCGAACACTCCTCTGCAACTTCCGCTGAAATGGTACTCCCCCTCTAGCTGTTCCTAGGGTATCCACCAACATGGGTAGCAGAGCTTGGTCTGCAGCTGCCCCCTTGCAGTGGAACAAACTACCGGCTGAACTCCGTTCCATTGACACACACTCCAGTTATGAGTCCCACCTTAAAGTCTGGTTCCTGGAAAACTCACCCTGCTGATCTCCCAGGGGTCTCACACCAACCCACTCTAGTCAACTCCCCAGCCCAGGGGTTACCCACCTACCCACACTAGTCAACTCTCTTGCCTACAACTGTTATATTGCATTTTTCACAGTAATATTTTACTTCCTTGCCTGTACGTATTGTATGCATTTTTTTTACTGAGTATTCTGTGTATTACTTGCTCACTGGATGATGCAGTCTCACATTGTACACTGTGCCTATGATTTGTTTGTTTGTACCAAGTTTTCTCATGTCTGATATTGAAACCTTGTATTCACTGTTCTTAAATGGACCTATGCATCAAACCTATATATTGTGTCTACTATTGTTGCTTGTATCAAATCTGTTTCATGTGTATTACTGTTACCTTGTACTCCACTGTCACCCTGTGCCATGTGTTATGGCTCGGGTCGTGCCTGAAAACAGACCCTGGGATCAGTGCACTCACCCAGTTATCAAAGGCATAAATAAAATAAATAAATAAAAATCATGGGAAGGCAGTGGATGTGGCCTATATGGACTTCAGCAAGGCGTTTGACACTGTGCCACATAGAAGTCTATTAAACAAACTGGGAAATATGGGAGTAGGCAGAACAATAGTGTGGTGGGTAGGTAATTGGCTGGGTGCCAGGACACAGAGGGTGGTGGTAAATGGCTGTCACTCCACAGAGGGAAGCATGACCAGTGGAGTACCACAGGGATCAGTGCTGGGACCGGTCCTATTCAACGTCTTCATCAGTGACATTGCGCAGGACCTAGAAAGGCAGAATTTCCTTGTTCGCTGATGACACAAAGCTCTGCAACAGAGTGGACATGCCAGAGGGTGTAGACAGAATGAGGAGGGACCTGAAGAAGCTTGAAGAATGGTCGAGGGTTTAGCAGCTGAAATTCAATGCAAAGAAGTCCAAGATAAAGCATATGGGGCACAAAAACCCTGGAACAACATATCAGTTGGGAGGTGAGGACATAGCATGCACCAATCAGGAATGGGACCTTGGAATTATCATCTCTGATGACCTCAAGGTAGGGAAACAGTGTGAAAAGGCAGCAGGTAAAGCAAATAGGATGCTGGGATGCATATGCAGGGGCATCACCAGCAGGAAAAGGGAGGTCATAATTCTATTATACAAGACACTAGTGAGGCCTCACCTGGAGTACAGTGTACAGTTTTGGAGGCCTCACCTACATAAGGACATAGAAAGGGTAGAGAAAGTTCAGAGGAGGGCAACAAAGATGGTACAGGGATTGCATCACAAGTCCTATGAGGACAGGCTGAAGGACTTGAATATGTACTCCCTGGAGGAGAGGCAGGAGAGAGGGGATATGATAGAGACATACAATTAGCTTACACGGAGGAACAGAGTGCAGGAATACACTATTTTCCAGCAAAAAAGATGTTCCAGGACTAGACGGAATGGAATTAAGTTGGAGGGAGGGTAATTAAGAGGAAACGTGAGAAAGAATTTCTTCACAGAAAGGGTAGTGGACAAGTGGAACACCCTGCCAAAGGAAGTAGTGGGGGCTGAAACAATCATGGGATTAAAGAATGCATGGGATAGACATCAGGGAATTCTGAAGTTCTTGGGTAAGGGGCACCAGACTTCTAGAAAAACATAAAGTGAACTTACAAGCTCAAATGGGCAGACTGGGTGTGCCATAGGCCCTTATCTGCCGACAGTGTCTATATATCTATTTATCTGCCAGGGACATCTGGGGATGATATTTTATTTCACAATCAGGACTGGGAGGGGGGTAGCCGCCCAAAGGCTGGTGGCTGCTGTATTGCACTGTGCTGTACAGCAGCCCACCTATGGGTGGTTATGACTTGGGCATGTTTCTTCCATGCCTAACTTTGTGTGTCACATCTTCAAGATGTGCGAGCAGTTGCACCGCACATCTCAGTGGAATATTGAGATGTGCTGCATATGCATGGGAATGCCCCCTCTGGATGCACTGTATACATTATCTTTGTGCTGCGGTGCATCTGGAGTTGTGCGGCACATCACCTCCTTTTGAATATGGCCCAGGGGTGCATTTCGGAGATGCACCAGTGCAACTCAATTGCGCTGGGTGCATCTCCTTTGAATATCTAGGCCAATATGTTTTTTCTTTATGCAGTGATTTGTTCTCCAGTATGGTGCTCTAATATTTCAGTTCAAATAATTGTAGAGTCCCCATCAGAAAAATAAAATAATTGTACTGTAGATTTCTCATCAGAGAAATATAATTGCAAAGAATAAACAAAATATATGCCATCAGCTAGTCATCTTACGTGCATAATAGTGCTTGCCAATATTATTACAGTTGTGATTTCTGCTGATTCCTTGGATTATTGTGACATTATTATAAATGCCCCCATACATAATGCATCTTGAAGTTGTATAAGTGCTCTAGGATTTCCTATATAAAATCATGTTGAAATAAATTCTTGAACCCCCACAACACTTTTTATAGTAAATGGTTTAAGAGATGAGGAATACCATTTTCAACATTTTATTTATACATTATTAAAGTATGTCATACCAGCACTTTGGCATATACTGATTCTAATTCATTTGGAGCAGCTGCTAGTCTGTATTCTGTTTATTTATGACATTATAATCAATAGTGAGGAATTATTGAGCTATCATAAATAAAGCTGTAATGTTGTGAGGTTATAACATTTCCCATCTTCATGTAACAGATTGCAGGAGTTGCAGCCCAGCAACAAACTAGAAGATATTACAAAGGGTAAATCACACTTTCTAAAAAAATGTACATGTAAAAGTAAGCACTGATTTTGGTACTCTCCAGTGAAAAGGAGAACTCCATTTAAAAGTATATTTATTATTGCTTCATAGCAGTGCAGATGTTGCTGTTTTGTAAACGAAACTATCTATAATGTAATGTTCAACATATGAGACTCAGTCACTGTACTGTATGTCTGCATGTTGGAAACATCTACTTCCCTAGAAAGATTAAAGTATTTTTTTAAATTATTCCCAATTTATGCCCAATTAATACTTTTCAGCAACACACTGGTAGCTTTTTGAAAATACTATCAATGCCTTTGGAAGTCAAGTAGCTTGATCCGCCAGCTATGTCACACTGCATGCTTTGGAGTGCCCCCCCCCCCCACACACACAGAAATGCTGCACATGGACAGGGAGCAGAAACATGGTGGAGAAAAACAGCCAGTACCGAGTGAAGGTCTGGCCCCTACAGGCCCCGCACCACTGGCCGCAGCACGCGCTTCCTCCCAATGCTGGTCTCCAGAAGAACTTTCTGAAGGATTCCCAGGGGCACCCCAAGATCTACCATAGGGGGAGGGAAGCCATGGAGAACAAAGGATAAAGTAAATGTCTGAAGAAGGTGGGTGACATGGCTGGTGGGGCAGAACAGATGGTACTGGTCAAAGAAGATGCATAAACTCTTCCAATAAGGTCCAGAAGAGCAGATAACTACTAGCAAACACCAGCTAGATGAGAAAGCACAAATTCTTGAACTGGCCAAAGTTTATGACTGAAGCCATTTTAATGAGAGATTGGGTATTATGGTAACTGGGATAAACTGCAAAGAGGAAAAATGGAAGAAAGCAGGATTTATTTATTTATTTTTTTGGTAAGAAAGCTTTTTTCCTCTCAACACTCAGCTATCATTATAACTCTTGGATCTAGCACCCTCCCTTCCTAACACCATTGATTTACCACCTATGAGAACTGGCTATCATGCTGCCCCATTTCTAACCCCTTCCTTTCCTCTCCTCTCTGTTGGTGCATGCTGGAGTCTTACATGGTCTTACAAACACACACTTTCACTCTACAGAAGAATGGATTGCAATCTCTTCTTGCCCACCCCCCCCCGGGGCAACTGTGGAATTGCAATCATGGCATCATCCTCCCATCTTGAAGTAGCCCTGACACTGGAAATACTCCTGACTATGGCTGTACATTAACTAGTGACACAGCTCACTCCCAAACCCAGTTCACAAATGTCAGAGTATGGCACGCTACCCAGTGGTGCTGAAGTGTACCAACCTGTGCAGGGGCAAAAATTACATAGGCCAGGAGGCAAAGCTATGCAACACCATTGTCCAAGCACTGGAAGAATGGTTTCCTTCTTGACTATACTGCTGTCAGACTTCCTGGCTAAATATAATCCTAAATAATCTATACATGCGTAACCCTCTCCCTAGCCTAGGGGGTATCCTTCCTGACTTGTTCCATTGGGAAGGATCCCAGTGACCTCCCAAGTGCTGGGACAACTTCTTGGCCACTGAATATTGTGACTTAACTGACTAGCTGGTAAACACTTTGTAACAAGTAACTGAATGTCCAAATCACTTGTAAAGTCAAATAAAACGATTTTCATAAAAAAGAGCTCATGAGCGTATTAATAAGATGGGAAAATCATAAGTCTCAGAAGGGTTTCAGGTACTTCACTTTTTACAGAGATTACTGTATCTTAGGAACTTCAGTGTCTTACTCCTGATGTATGTTGTCAGGGTACAGACACTCTAATAGGAATCTTCATTTCTTCTGGGCATGCACACAACCCTGTGGCACATTTAACTTTAATTGTAAACATTGGGTTTCATACAAAATCTCTTGATGGAACCCAGCATGTGGTAGATTTACACAGAGGCTATATCTGTGAGATTTTAGTTATGCAATAGCACAGACAAATATATAGAGCATAGTAGCTCATAGCATACTTAGTGAAGCCTGGGACTTCCTTACTTTGACCCCTACATTGGGGTTCTCACCTCACCACCAATGTTCTCTCTAATTTTTTGACTCTCTAGGCAGAAGTCTCATGTGTGAGAGTGCAGCACTGGGTACCAGGAAATAAATTTATGTGCACAGAGCAAACAGA